>CM031237.1:669363666-670853821 GCA_018340775.1 Taxus wallichiana var. yunnanensis | reverse complement strand
ATAAATAAAGTAGTATTACTAGCTAGCTTAGGATTTCCATTTATATATTTATTTCTTTTGTTTCCTTTCTCGTTGTTTGGTTATTTTTATTGTTTTATTTTGCAATTTGTGCACCGGTAATGACATTAATTTCAAAAGGTTGTGTATGCATAGAGGACCACACACCCGTTAAGTGTGGGGTGGAATAATGTAGAATAGTGCAAAGTTTGAGCTAGAGAAGTTGCGTTGAATGGCCCAGTTGGAAGAGAAAAAGTGCGTGATGTCGAGGAAGTGCATGGAAAAGAGGTGGACAAGAAGGGTTGGTGTTAGGATAAGGCTTCAGAAAAACCACGTATAAAGAAGGAAAAAGCATAGGAATAAAATAAGGTAGGTGAGAGAAAAAATTAGGTGAAGGACAGTGTTCCTTCGTGTGTTGTTGACATGGGTGTAAGAGTCTTCTTTCAGGTTGGATTGTTTACACGCCACAGGTTGTAAAATTTTATGTGCAGGCTTGGGTGCATGAGTAAGGGTGCTTAAGGCTAGCTTAGTGGAAAAAGCCACATTTAGTGTTAAGTACGGTGGTAGGTGGCATAACATTTAATGTTGGAAAGAAGGAAAATCTATAAATAAGGAGTTGGGCACATCATTATTTTACCTTGTGATTACAAATTGAAAGAAGCTCTTATGAACTAGGGCATCCAAAGAGTTGTGTGAAGAAGAATATGAGAAATCTAAAGTGTGTGACTAGGGTAGATCTACAAACCAGTGTGGAAGGAGTACATGGGTGTGGGAAAATTTGTTGAGGAAGTGTCATCTTGTGGAAGGATTTTTCCAGTTAGGGTTTAGTGGATAGGGCACGAAGTTAGAAGGGTTTCTTCGCAAGGTTGAACTTTGGGATTAGAGAAAGTGATAGATAAAATCAAGTGGAAGGAATTTTAAGTGTTATCACTAACCAGAGAAATCACACCAAAGAAAGCAACCATCTCACCCAAGAAATAAAATGTTAAGGGAAAAGGAAAGCAAACACCCATCATTACGAGAACCAATGAAGAATGGTACGTGGAAATGTAGTACCCAAATGGGGTATTACTTGGAAAATAGTCATAGTCACATCTATAAAAGATGACTTTGAGTGATTATAATCATTACACAAACAAAACTGAGAAGGAGATGGATTTGGAGTTGGTTCAACCAACCAACAAGAGGAAAATGGAAGGCATGCCAATATGCAACGACAAAGTAAAGTCAAGTTAGAAAAGGTTGGGTTATTCCAACTATATGAGTTACCTTACTTCAGCAAGTCCGAGTGATCAGATCAATGATTGATCTCATGCATTCATGAAGATCACTTTTACTTCGTGGGGTACAAGATATGCATCACATCACGCTTGATATCCAAGTTCTGTGCCTCACCATTATGAAGGAGACAAAATTGATGACAACCTAAGAGACAAGGAGGGTATCAAGGAGACTATAGTTACATATGACTATAAGAAGGGGTCATGATACTTTGACATCACTAAGATACTAGACCCGTTGATGAGGATGTTTGTGTGATTGGTAACTAAGATCAATGATCGTGAATGATGGACCCAAGTGAACAAGGCATGGCTAAATGTATGCCAAAATATATCAAAAGGAACCATCTATAACTTGTCTACCTTCATCACGAGATGAGATCATTAGTAGTGCGCAAGAGGGCTAGAAGATAATGATTATATTATTTTCTTTCTTATGACTCTTTTGTTAAGTATTTTTCCTAGACTCTAGATGCCCTCGGTTGATCAAAATCTAGTAACGACTAAGTATGAAATGCTCGTGGCGGTCTCCACGTGTCTCATAGAACATCACCAACTTTGATCATTCAATTGGGATGTCAAACACGCGCGCAGACACTCCACGTTTCTATCCAACGCATGTTTTATATAGCTCAAAAAGAGATGACCCTAAAGTGCAAGCCCTCCACATGGCCCAAATGAGGAGTCTAATCAAACAGGGACTCAATGGCAATACCAAGAAGGGAGTAGATGTGTGGATTTCTATAAAGGGATGAAATATTTATTCCAAAACCATGAGGGTCAAATATCTATATTAATAGGAAGATAGTGGTGGCGTTGCATTTAAAATATCAAAGGGGCAGGAACCGAAGTATAAGTGTAAGGCCTTATCAGAATTGAAGGCAAAGGGTGGTAGCTGAAAGTGATAGAGGAAAAAATGTTTCCTATAAAAGGAGGTGAGATATAAGAAAAAAAATAGGAGAGCTTAAGGAGGGAATTCTGAGCCAAAGAAAAGGGAGGAGGAAAGCGAAGAGTTATGTATGTTTTATCTAGCCTTAGCAAGCCTCTGTCATAGAAGAGAAGTGTAATTTGTGCTTCTATGGGCCTTATGTACCCTTTCTTTATATGAATAAAGAGTTCTTATTCTGTGCAAATTGGATTTTCATATGTTCTAAAATTTTGTTTCTTTTATGAAAGGTAGTTCTAAATGAGTCAAGAAATTCATCATGCTTGACACCCTTAGAATTTCCTTGTTTCATTTATTATTAATCATTTTAGTTCCTCATATTTTTGTATTATCGCATTATTAGATCATACTATTTATCCCTTCAACTATTCTTGATAAAGATCTCAGATATTTTTTCATTTCTCTTTTAAATTTGGCACATCACCTATTTATTTCAGTCATTTACATGCTTTTTCTAACCTACTCCAAAAACTAGAGAAGAGCCAGCTTCTTAAAAACCTGGAGGTCACCTTAGAGTGCATGTCTCACCAACCTAAGGTTTCCTATGACTCTGATGGTACATCCGTTAGGATCATCATCACGCTTTCCGGCACACCCTTAGTAGGACATTAATCCTTCCTATAGGTTAAAGCAGCACCCAAGATTTATCAACGAATGCAAATGAGATCAAAAGCGAGGGAAGAAGGTCTCATCGAATATTTGTAGCTATCCCCTCTGTGACACAGAAGAGGAAGACAGGTTCAAAGGTCTTCTTCCCCACTGGACCGGACTCTCTCAACCCCTCCACTAGGTAGGCCCTTCACTCAGTCAACAAGGACCCTTAGACCTATCACTATGGCACACCTTCAGCCTCCATTACTCGAGACCATTTGTTTCATGGGATCAGGGAAGCCCACTCATTTTTCCCACACCCCTGGTGGTATGGAATCCTATTCTAGCCAATGCATTAAAAGTGTTTCCCAAGTTCAGCGGAGAAGACTTCAAAACCCCGAGGAACATCTTTAAGACGTAGTGAAGATATGTGTGGTACATTTTATAAGGGATTAGGATGTTTCCTTACAATTACTGGCTGCCTCTTTCAAAGGGAGGGCCCTGGAATGGTACCGAGCCTTGACCCCTAACACTATTTGTACTTGGGACTAGTTGGGAACACCATTTCTAACAAGGTTCAAAGGAGAAAGGAGAATTATCATCACTCCTACAATAATTAATTAGTATAAAAAGAGTCGAAAGAGTTGATGACAGATTTCAACACCCAGTTCCAATAAAACTTGGAAAATGATTCTAGTCTTGGCTAGACCACCTGCAAGTATGGCTATTGTTTTCTACTTAAAATCCTTAAATTCAAATATTTCGGTAATGATTCAATCATTAGAAGGGATTATTTTCCCCAAGTTTATAGAATCTAATAGACGCAAGGAAGCTTCCTCTAAGAACTCTTTTTCCCATAAATCCTGAGATAGCCCCCTTTCTGTAAGTACAAGCCTAGAGTGAAACCTCAAGCCCTACTTCTCTATACAATTACCCCCAATAGTTTTGGCTCCCGATCCTACCGCTACCACCTCATCTTCATTCCTTGAGATGGACAAAATGAGAAACATCCTGAGAAGTCTCTCAAATGAGATAGTAAACCTTAAGAGAAATCATGCTGCTTATCCAAAGAAAAATTATCAGAATGTCTAAAGTAGCCGACCCACTTACCCATCTACATACTAGAATTATCATAGGCTACCAACCACTCAGCCATCAAATCAAATAGTCCTTGTACCCATACCACTTTGAACTACTCCCCCAAATAGCAGTAGAGAGCTTGTCCCCAGAAAAATCATCTGGCCGAGGAACCTAACGCCTGGTGCTTCCCTTGAAATAATCCTCATATACTAAAATACTATCCCCAAGGGAACTTGTAGCTAAGGATAGCCAGAAATGAGAAAGAGAGGGTTATGATGCATGCGCAGTTGGACCTCATCAATTTGATGGAGCCCAAAGTGATGCTTTCACCACCCAAATGCAAGGATTGTCTTTAGAACAAGAGGTTGAGATCGCACCAGAGCATGCCCTTTTCTCCTAGGTAGAGGGGGAGGAGTTCATTTTAATAAATAAGGCATCTATTCTGAAACCTGTGTAGTTTAACTATAATACTCACTTCAATAAAAGGGTCATTGAAGTAGACATACCAGCTTCTAGTTTGGTTGACATGGTGTATAAAGAGCCTTCGATTCTTATAAGCATGTCATTTATGAAGACGAAAGAAGTCCCCTAACCCGACTATATAAGAGAAAGAGATCCATCACCTTGAGAAGGAGAAGACGAATCATCAGCACCACCTCTTAAACCATCACTAGTTGGACCCATCAACATAGTCCAACAACTGAAAAAGGCACCAGCCAATGCACATCCTTGTGGGATCTCTTAAGCATTCTCGAGTAGAAGGAGCTACTCCAAGGGCATTAAGATTGGAGGAGGATGCAACCATGGTGGGTCCCATGAAAGGATGAGTCAAAGACACACAGGTGCCTTCAGAATCCATATTGCTAAATCAAAAGGAAGAAGTGAGTAAACCAAGGCCCAACCCATTCTTTTTTACTCTTATTATAGGAAAGAAGTTACTACATAATTCCATGATAGATTCTAGCGCAAGCACTACTGTCATGCCTCAGGAAATAACAAACACTTTAGGAGTCTAGTATGAGCCCTTGAAGAAGGGGGTTATGCAACTGGATGGGAAGTCTGTGCCAACCATAGGAATTATCAAGGGACTCCCATTGTAACTCTATTCCTATCCAAATATAACTATTCACCAAGATATCATGGTGGTTAATGTCCCACCGATCTTCGGGCTCTACCTCTCCCGAGACTTCATAGCTAAAATTGGCGGGTACATGTCTTTGGATTGGTCCCACTTAATCCTACGCACCAAGTATGGGTCCAAGATGAAGGTCTTGTCTGAACCACTCTCCAAGGAACATATAACAGACCAAGTACCTTCTAGTTTCGAGGCCTCCCATGCTATGATCACAAGAGAAGAAGAGCTATATATAGGGGTAGAGAACCCCAAGAGGGTGACCATCTATCTAATCTTCCCCCTAGAGATCCATTTGGAAACTTTGATTCAACCAGCCTGGGAACTTACATCATTTCTGATGAAAACCCCACAATCCCAAAGGTAAAAAGTGAGGGTGACGCACTAGGGACAAGCTCCCATGGTGACCCCCCAATATGGAGCTTATATTTTGACAGGGCTAGAAGTAAGAATGGCTCAGGAGCCGGATTTTCCTTACCTCTCCAACCGGTAGGAATATTCTCCAGTCGGTACATTTCTAGTTCTATTATACTAGTAATGAAGTAGAATACGAGGCCTTGGTGCATGGTTTATGCACCACCCGAAAGGAAGGTATCAGGAAGCTAAGGGTATTCGGTGATTCAGAATTAGTGGTCACATAAGTAAGGAATACCACTGCCACCAAGAACCCAAGGATGAGATCCTACCAACACTAGGTCTAGGATCTAATAGATGATTTTGAAGCTTTCAACATTAAGGTAGTTCCCCATGAGCAGAATGCAGGCAAATAGAATGGATACCATTGGGTCTTAGTTTGACCCAGCATAGGACCTTCTAGAAAATAAAGACTCCATAAAGGTAATCATTCACCCCTCGATCCTTGACAACCTCCATCATTGGCAGGTGTTTGATAATGACTCGACATGTCATACATTTCCTCCAACAATCTGATTAGTTTTGAATCAACTCCATTCCAAGGTTGAAGAAGCATATAGAGACCAGGTAATATAGTTAAAGATGAACAAGCTCCCAAGAGGAATAATTACACTTGAAAATCTTTTTGACTCAGATGATGCTAGCTTAGATCGAAGGAGGTTTGAAGTAGTAAAAGAGGATTATGTAGAGCTAGAAATAGCCGGGAAAATGACTAAATTAGGAAAGTCAGTAACCCAAAAGGATAGAGACCAACTCATGGCTTTGTGTCACAAGTATGACAAGGTGATGGCCTAGACATATGACGATCTTCATGGCTATGATAAAGATATTATCTAGCACACCATTGATCTAGAGGAAGGGGCTAAGCCTGTGTGACAGAAATAGAGACCTGTGAATCCTAAAGTGGAGGCCCTCATGGCCGAAGAGTTGAGAAAATTTTTGGAAGCTCGCATCATTTTTCCAATCAAGCACATGACGTGGGTCTCCAACCTGGTTCCAGTAAGAAAGAAAAATGGTGAAATCCAACTCTATGTAGATTTTAGGATCTGAATAGAGCCTCCTTAAAAGACCATTATCCCCTACCCTCTATGGAACAAATTTTATAGACGGTTGTGGGATCCGAGATGTTTTCCCTGTTGGACGGCTTCTCGGGTTATAACCAAATATGGCTCACGAAGGGGATCAACATAAAACTACTTTCACGACTAAATGGGGAACTTTCTCCTATGCAAAGATGCCTTTTGGGCTCACAAATGTAGGGGCTACTTTTCAAAGAGCCATGGACACCGCATTTGGGGTGTTGATAAACAAGGTAATCCTCATATACCTTGATGATCTTATTGTGTTTACCAGAATGACAAAGGATCATTTTGATGCTTTAGAATATGTGTTTAAAAATGTCAATAATTTGGGATCTCTCTAAATCCCAAGAAATGTATTTTTGGCATTCCCCAAGGAAAAATCTTGGGGCATGTGGTGTCAAAGGAAGGAGTTTCCATTGATCTTGAGAGATTCAGAGCCATCTTGGAGCTTCCCCTACTAGTCAACAAGAAGGTTGTTCAATCCTTCTTAGGAAAGATCAACTTCGTCGGCAAGTTTATATTAGATTTTGCACTGGACCGCCCACCCCATTACTCTCATGATAAAGAAATATCTAGTTTTTAAATAGGACCGAGGAAGGTTGTGTATTTTGAATTGATCAAAGAGGCTATTGCATTGGCCCCCATACTCCACAACCCTGACTTCTCAAAATATTTCATCATGTATGTATATGGGGGAGAAATAGCATAGCATCTATGTTAACTCAAAAAGGAGAGCGATAAGGGGAGGAACACCCCATTGCATTCTTTTCAAAAATTCTTCACGACTATGAAACAAGGTATAATTTTGTGGAAAGGCAGGCCTATGCCATAGTGAAAGGTTTGAAGAAATTCAGACACTTGGTCACACACAACAAAATTCTAGTCATGGTGGCTCACCCCAACGTCAAAGAGTATATAATGGAGGGTGAGATAACTGAAAAAGGGAAAATTGGATAACCAAAATCCTAGAATATGACATAGAGATAAATCCCACAAAGCTCATAAGAGGCAAGGGACTATGTCAATATTTGTGATGAACCAAGACTAAATAATTAACGAGTTAGAAAAAATAATGTACCTATAGGAGGATAGGCCCGAGGGGTGGGTCTCTGACGAATTTTTTTATTCAAACTGGAGAGTATCCTAGCCATCTCCCCTTGAAAAAGAGGAGGTATTACAGGCAACAAGGGACTCATTTCGCTATAATTAATGGCTTCCTTTTTAAGAGGAATTTTAATGGGTTGATGTTGAGATGCCTTGAAGATGAAGAGGCAAAAAGTATTCTTAAGAGAATTACATCATGGAGACTTAGGTGGTCATTTTTCAGCCCAAACCACTGCTATAAATATCTTATAGGTAGGATACTTTTGGCCTAGCTTATTCACCGATAGTCAGGCGAAACAAACAAATGTAAAGTTTGTCAAAATTACACAGTTTCATGAAGAAATGCAACATTTCCCCTCAACCCCATTTTAATTAAGGAACCTTTCACATAATGGGGTATTGATTTCATTGGAATGGTTAATCCAACTTCAAGTTTCATACATTGGTGGATTATCACGGAAATTGATTATTTCACCCAATGGACGGAGGCAGTCCCACTTAAGGAGTCTACTGAAGATGTGATCCTAGGACTCTTGCAGGATATCACCACTCATTTTGGTTCCCCCACACCATTATATCTGAAAATTCTAAATATTTCATGGGAGCTATGGTGTCTAATTTTTGGTCAAACATGAGATATATTTAAAGACATCCTCTAACTATTACCCACAAGGGAATAACCTAATGAGTCTACAAATAAGAATCTGATAAGACTCATTAAAAGGATGGGACATGAGCATAAAAGGTTGTGGCATGAGCATGTTAAAATAACCTTATGGGCCGATCAGATCACCCCAAATAAAATCCTAAAATCTTTTCCATATGAAATGGTCTATGGGAAAAGTGTTGTGATGCCAATTTCTTTGGAGATTCCCACATTACAACTGCTTTGAAAGGATTTGAGATAGAGGAAAATGGAGAAATGTCATTAAGGCTCTCCAAGTTGGTAGAACTCTAGGAAAATCGTGAAATCACCCACAAGGCCATGATTAATCACTAACAAATAGTTAAGACATGGTTCGATCAAAAGAAATCGAGCCAAACTTCCAAATCGGAACCGTCGTTTTAAAGTGGGATGCTAGAGCAGCTAAACCGGGAACCATGGAAAGTTTGACCCCTTATGGACTGGACCATTCATAATCAGTGCATGCAAGCAACATAACTCATTCAAGCTCAAAACCATGGTAGGAGATCCTTTGGTGATTCCAGTAAATGGGATCCATCTGAAGCCCTACGTTTAGGTATCTTCTAAAATTGTATCATATGTATATATTGTTTCCTATTTTGTAGTTTTAGTTTTATTTTGAGCCTCCACTTTCATTGGATGTTTTTTCCACGTGCTCCACCACCCCTGTCCATGTCACTTTTGATATATCAAAGAAATCATCCCTACAATCTTCCCACATTAAAGTCGCTATTGAAGATAGGGGCCTCTTTCCTAAATAAAATATCTACAATCAATGCAAGATCTATCAAAGGTGCCAAGTTTGGTGCCTTAGGTCTCTCGCTTAAAAGAAGCATTATGAGAAGTAACTCCGGTATATATGATTTTTAATCACGTGGTAGCAATGGATATTAAAGGCCCCTCAAGATCTGTTCAGCAGGATCATTCTGAAGCATTTAGATTTTTATTAGCAAATATCAAAGTTTCCAAAAGCTCCGAGTCATTCGAAGAAATTTAGATCACCATGGCTAGCACCATCTCCAGCTCTGCTTAGGTAACAAAGTATTACATAGGACAGCCCATTCCTCCTCTAAAACACCATCCAAAGTTAAAATACCTAGACCCATTATCTCGGTATAGCGACCCTTCACTGGTCATCGACCCCACCGATGATATATTCAAGCCTAGTCTCAACAAAAGGTAGAAATTTTTGAGAGAAGTGGCATGCACTAGGTTTAACCTTTAGGGAGACTTGGATTCATTTGATGCTAGGACCTAGAGCACTAATCTTTCCCAATACATGGTTCCTCTCACACACCCATGCCTAGAGCTCATACAAATGTGTGTGGCAAGTTTTAACTCAGGAAACCATACCATCAAGGGCCGAATTTAGCTATTGTAATCACACCACAGGCCATCAAGGACATGTTAGCCCTAAACTATGATCAGTCAGCCAGTTTCTATGATATAGCCAAGCTCCAAAATGTATGGGTCCAATGTCAAATGAAGGTCGTGAACCTTACCAAGGAACTGAGACAATTAGACTCCAGCGCATCGGGGTTCCCGGTTTTCCCATCCCTTTAAAGTCTCTCAAGCCTAATGCTCAAGATGTCTGCTCAATGTTGGATTTTATTTTTGAGAAGAAATCTAAAAAGATGTTGAGGATTTACAAATGGTGGCTATATTCTGAATGAGGATTGTCAAAAAAGAACATATATAAATTTGACTTCGTAGGAGTCATAGTAAGGTCAATTTATGAACAGCTCCAACATTTCTCAAAGACTTCCACCTTCATGTATTCGTATTTACTTTTTCACCTCATTATGCTCTAAAATGCTTATTATTTTCATCAATTCATGTCACTGACCTTATGGGATATGGAGGTGAATTCCCCAAATATTATCCCGGTATCTGTGTGGACCCATATACTGTCTCATTCTTCAAACGTCTATGAGTTTTTCAATGCTTTTGTGGAGCCTTTTTTGCTAGAGCTCAATCTTGAAGGGATCGATAACAAAATCAATGAATTTTCATGGTATATCTTCTCAGACCCATTACACCCCATTAACTACTTCTTTTCTAGAGGTCATTCTATGATTCGAGTCCATGGATTCAGAGACGAATCCTTCATGCTCCCGAGTATCCTCACAAATCGGATAATAGGCCTTTAAGTCACCCGAAACTCGTCGCACTAGACCTAGAGGCTAGCTCAACTAGAAAGAACAAAGCAATCAATGACCTCCCTTTTAGTAGGGGAGGGATTACTATAATCAAGAGGTAGGAGAACATTTTCTGTTTTAGAAGTTGGCCTCCTATGGCTTTGCCTTGATCCAGGACTCATGGAGGTATGATCTAGATGGGAAAATAGTTGAAGCCCACAATAAATAAAGTAAAATTCTCCTAAAAACATAAACCAAGACCATTTTTTTATTCACGATGAAGCCCCAAGGTTAAAGCACCTGAGGTCTTCATCAAACTCTAGGATATCCCCACTCCAAACTGGGAGTCATTTCATCTGGTGAAAAATGCATTTGACCCTACTCTAACGATTGGGAAAGGGATGAAAGCAACCTTAAGAAGAAAGGATTAGAATTCTAGGAAGATCAAGGGATTTTGGATATACAGGTAGGAAATAAGCCAAACCACACAACTTGAAGGAAGTTGTAACACCCTGAACTGTTGTTACTTCCTCCTAAGCATACAAGTGTTGATATGTGATTTCTGTGTAAAAGGATGTGTTCCTTGATTGAGAAGTCATGCTTGATATGTACTGTATCTTCTTTGCAGATCTTTGACTGAGTCGGATTATGATTGGACTCTTTTATTTATTTCATTTTGCATCTGAGTTTAATCTGATCTCGGAACGAATTATGAAGTTGTTCATCTTTAAGACCTAGCCTTGGATCAGTGGTATTGATCCAAGTGGTGCTTTAAGTTATTCGTGATGAATTAAAAAAATTATAAACCTTTCACAGGTTGCAAGGTCTGAATTCATTGAATAAAGCCAATCCCGAGTCTAACTCAGGTTGATCGTGTGAAATGGAATGGTTCCCGATATCGAAGTATATCTGGAAGGTCTTGGTCGTGGACCAGGTAATAATTCTGTTGCATATAATTCTGTAGCCTAATGGCAGTACAGGAGTGAACCCTGTTCGAGAATGCATGTTGTAGGTCTTTTTCTGAGTATATGAAATGTTAGACCTAACTGGAATTATTAATGTTAGTAACCTAAAACTAAACTTAACCTAGGGGTTAGATTAGTGTTAATCTAACCTAGACCTAGGCTAAGAGCTAATGTTCTAAGTTAGTATCTATGTGCTAAGTGGTTAAACTAGGTGTAATCCTAAATCCTAACCTAAGTTACTAGCCTAACTATTGAGCAAAGAATAAGGGGACCTATGGAAGGGGTGCGAACCATGGGCGGCAGTTTCTATGTTATTAAATGCGTGGATAAGTATGAAAGACAGGTAATTTGGTGGAGGTTTTATAACGGCTATCTTGAGCCGACGTGGCAGGTCGCCAAAATTGGAAATGGTCTTGGAATTTTATTTGTCTATCGCCAACTATGGCGGTCGTGGCATGTGGGAGTTTGAGCGAAACTGGGAATTAATGCAATTAATGCACTCGAGGCTTCGAGCTCGGATTTCTTGGGAAGCATGCAAAATGGAAAGTTGATTGTTTGTTTGGTTTTACATGCGCTCCGCTTTTCCTTCATCTGCTTCACCGGTTCTTCGCACTGCCTTTCTTGGTGTTGCATGGCAAGTATGAGCGTAACTAGCTCTTTCCTCTGGCAAGGAAAATATATAAGTCATGGAAATAGTAAATTTCTATTGGTGGATCTAACTTGGAAAAGAAGGAGAAGGTTTGAGCTCTTTCAGTGGTCTGCTTCGAAATTTTAAGCAAATATCCAGGCATGTTAGGCCCTAACCTTTAAAAATCTTGTTGTCTTTCAAGTGATTTCATTAGAACAACTCTGTTCAGATGATTTTTGGAATTGGTTGGTTTCTATGGTAATCTTGTGTGATTTTTGGCACTGTATCTTCATACTGGTTCGGTTTTTCAATTTAACCCTTGATGGGTGTTTATTGTATCTCGAACTGTGGCTATATTTCCTTGTGTTTTGCATTCCGGCTTTAAGTTTGTGAAATATATGAAATGAATGTATGCTAGACCTGCTCTGTGAGAACCCATGAATTGTTCTCGTGATGTGTACAGGCTACTGTGATGCTTGTTGATTTATACTTGTCATCGATGCTTGTTTTTGATACTCGTTGGAGGGAATACAGATGGACAGTTGTTTGATTGTTCGGTTTTATTGAACTTTTTGTTAGCTCTGTCGTGGTTACTATTAGTGGTGGTTATTGATTCTTGTTGGGTTTCGTTTTGTCTTTTAAAGTTATTTGTTAATAAATAACTTGTTGTGTTATTGTATCTCATCGCGACCCTGTTGAGGTTGTTTTTCCTTGCGTTGTGGTTATGGGTTTCAACCCGTTGACAGTATGCAATATGTATATATTTATGTTTGTTGTAATCGAAACGACTCTGTAGAGTCCTTTGAATGATTCGTATATTTTGGGACCACTGTGGAAACTATATATATTGGAATCTTGGTAATTTGTTTTGCCTTAGTCTTAAAGGAGTAACAGGTAATGCGACTTCTGTTATTTTGTAACGAATACCTTCGTTTTACAAGGAATTGTGGTTCAGACTCAGTTGGGTACTTATTATGTTCCACTATGTAAGCTTGAGCGAATATTGATATAAGGGTTCAGTCGGATTCCTTGTTTTGAAATCAGTATTTAGATTTGCTTACCTGATTGTGAATATCGACCATTGTTGGCATGATTGGAATCTTTAACTTGTATTTATCTTGTATTTCATTTTCTGTAGAAGCTTATTCGTGAATACTGATATACGGATTTAGTTTTAAATCTTTGATAAGTAATCAGTGTCACTGCTTCTGTATAAGCCTGATTTTGAACATGTAATGTTTTTGGCTTGGTTGGACTTCTTTAAACAGTTTGACATTATGTAATTTGGCTTTTTATTTAGTGAGTCGTGAATACCTTACTTCAAACTCTGAACACGTTCAGATGTGAATACAGAATATTATGTTTCTTTTCTGTTTATCCCAGTTTGATGAGGCTGTGCATGTTAAGGGGATTTTGTATGATTATCTCTGCATAAGTCTTAGTGAAACATCAATTTACTTAATGTCAAAGAGTCTTTTATTGACTGCGATAAAATTGAAGCTCCTTGATTTCGACCTTGGGTCCGAAAGCCTTGTAGTGTTTATTATGGACTAGAAGGGGACTGTAGGTTGATGTATGGGATTGTAACCGTGTTTACGTATTCTGTTGCATGACTATCCTGCCTTGAGCTTGACTGAACTTTGAGCCGTCGACTGCTCCTCGACAGGCGATGTGGGGAATATCTTCTTGTTTGTTGTTTCATGTGAAGGTCATGTGGAGTCTGTTTGGTAGATAGTCATCACTGTTGGCGTGATAGCTACTGTACAGAAGTTTTGTTATATTTGATGTTAACAAAACAGTGATTCTTCTTGTGGCTCGTCTGACTTATTCGTATGCATGTAAGGTGAATGTTTTCCATTTAAGGAGATGGTACAGTCACGAACGTGATGAAGGGAAATATGAATGACTTGCTTTCTTTCTCTTCTGTTATGAAAATATATGTTGATATTTTTATCTAACCGTTGGAACTGTTTTGATCCTTTTTATGGAATCATGATTTGTAATGATATTCCTTTTACTGTTGAATGAAATGATCTGTCTGAAGTTTGTTGTTTTAGGAATTCAGATGGATAATTGATTTGGATACTTTCGTTCTTCTTGATTTCTAATATTGTGATGAAATATTTGGGAAGTATTTAGGACTATTCTGTAACAATAATAGAGTTACGCGTTTGTAGTCATTTTTGTATTACATCAGCATAGTCTGAAATATGTATACTTGTTTGGTGAATTGATCTCATTTAAATAGGTTGTTTAATGAAAATAGTTGGTGGATTGCAATTGTTTTAAGAGTTAGTGCTTATCATGCTCAGTTCATCGAACTGACCCATGTTGACTATTTTTGCAGATGGTCGCCGTAAGTGGTAAAAGCATGCAGATCATCCGAGGATGATCGATTGTTTAGATTTGATTTTAAGTAGAATTTCAGTTTGAATTTCTTTAAATGTACTATAAGAGGAAAGATGTTCTTCTTCCGTTGAGTATTGTATCAAGTATGTTGAATGCATAAAATGTATTTGATTAGTTCTGAAAGGAATGGAAATTGATATTGTTACTTATGTGTTTGTATTCTTATCTTGATAGTTTGACCTTCTTCGGTTCAAATGATCTAAAGAGCATTGTTATTATTATATAATTTGGAGACTTTGGTGATTATCAATGCAAGCTTTACAAGAATATGTGATTGAATTCTTATGATTGTTTAGCAGTTCCAGTATGTTCTATCAGAAGCTAAATGGAAATTTAGGTAACTGTCCTTTTGGAAGATAGGGTTAAAATATACCTAAGCAGAACGCTAAACAAACTGAATTAAATTATTAATCCCTAGTCCTGATTATGACAGGACAACATTTAATTGGATTCTGAATCATTTATATTTGATACTAATAAGTATGATATAAATTCAGTTATGAGAACTGATATAAACCTAATGGGGTTCAGATGGCAATCTCATGTGAAGTTTATGAGATATTGTCCAATTCCGTTGTTTTAGAATTATGTATATTCTATGAACTCCTTGATGAGACCTTGGCCTTAATAACTCCTCTGTGTAATGGGTTTTATTGAGAAAGGTCATCCTAGGAAGAAGAATCCAGGGATCGGGAAAGGCTAACCTTAGGGGAACGTCTTTTAATATAATTTAACTCTATGTGCGTAATGCTTATTAATACGTAGATCTTTTCGAGGCGGATTTAAAGGTTGACGGCATAAGACAACTGCAGGGTTGTACCTTCGAGAAGATTAGGATCTTCTCGAAGATACCACAATGCAGGTGACTTATGACGACACCCTTTGCATTGATCGTCAAGATTTACACCTTTAACTCGTACAAGTTACTTTGGGACCGATTAGGTATGGGGTCACATTATATGGCTGCCTAGGAGACTCGGGGTATCATGACACACTGGTTTAATTAGGATTGACCCAGTATGTCATCTTATCCCTAGTCCTCGGGAGCATCCATATAACGTGGTCACCTTACTAATCCGTTCCCGAGTGATTAACTTGGGATAATAGGGACTGACAGAAGTCGGTATAAGACATTCTACATAACATAAGAATGGGGTGAAGGACGTATTCCAGATTGACGAGTATGCCATTAAGGAATACGAGACATAAGCAAAGATGTTTCAAATCTTTGGCCAAAGTATCGCAAGTCCGATTGCGTTGCTTTCTAAGTCACCTAGTCTAAGGGATGAGATGCCGATGAATAATGGTAACAGCTTATTCATTTAGGTTCCTCGACAGAGCATTCTCAATCCTGAATAGGGAAGAGAACTGCAAGAGTGATGTGTTAAATAATAACGCCAACTCTTATTACTCATGAATAGATCGGTAGATTACCAGAGTCATGGAATGAATAGATCGGGGTACTCCGAGTCATTACAATACCTACATATGGTTATCTCTGTTATATGAATGGTTATTTGATTTGTGAGTTCTAAATTTTGTATTTAGAACCGTGAAGCATTTATCAAAAAAAAATTTGACTTGTTCTATTGTCTAAAATGAGGATGTTACAGTTCTCTCTCGACGATCCACAGGAGGATAAGTTGGAGGCGAGCATGACTCCGATGCAGACAGTGAGGATATACTTGCCACGACTTTTGAGAAACCTCTCAGTCAACCGTGAGATCCTCCAAGCTATAGCAATAGTTACCTAACGTACCTTCATTAGCCACCCCTTTCGAATCCTCCTTAAATTTTTCCATCACTCGAGCTCTTAGAATCTACTGTAGAGGGAGAGTCTCTCTCGATCTCGGCCCGCAAGAAGCTAAAATCAGTCATAATTCCTAGAAGTCCACCACTTGAGGCTTCACTCTCTATAATGGTTCTATCTCCACCTTCCCATTCAAAAGGAATCTTCCATAGCCCAGCCTCTTCCTCCACCTGGCACTCCTCTACTTCTACTTCTACAAGAGTTTCTTTCCTTACTACCATTCTGAGTTTTCAACAATGAATGTTCCATGTGGCCTACCACTGTTCCCCTTTGCGGAGGATTTCTCTTACATTATCACACCCCCTTCTTCATCCCTAGTATCTGCAATATCCCATTCAACAATGAATGTTCCATATGGCCTACCACCTAGTTTCCCCTTCTGCAGAGGGATGCTATTCTTCCTTTGTGTTTTAGAGCCAAGTAGAGGCCGTCAAGGTGGCTAGAGATCAAAGGAGATCAAAAAGAGAAAGAAGGAGATGGCAGCTCTATCAACTAAGTAGGTTTGATCCCTATATGATCATCAACAGGGCTCCTTAACCATCGCTCACCTTGTCCCTCAGGTATCTAAGCCCACGAAATAAATGCGCCATGATGACTATTCCATTAGTGCTATTGCAGTGGACCTCGATAAATTATGGCCTCGAATAAATTTGAGTTGATGAATGAAACGGTGGCAGTAGTCACTATCGACTACTTGAAGCTCAATAATGAACTAAAAAGATGCGGAGCCAACCTCCAAAAGGTAGAAGCTACGCGTAGCGGTCCGCATGGCTAAAATTAAGGCTAAGGACAGAGAGGTAGACTATCTCAAGAGAGAGTTAAGGGACATGTCGACCAAGCAAGCCCTCGCCCGTAATATCTCCATTTTATACCTTAGAACAAGTGAAATTTTTTTTTTTGATAATTGCATCCTGGTTCTAAATACATAATTTAGAACTCACAAATCAAATAACCATTCATATAACAGACAACCATATGCAGCTGTAATGACTCGGAGTACCTCCGATCTATTCATTCCATGACTCGGTAATCTACCGATCTATTCATGAGTAAAAAGAGTTGGTGTTTTTAGTTAACACTTTACTCTTGCGGTTCTCTTCCCTACTCGATTCGAATGCTCATGTCCCAAGGAACCTAACTCAATAATCGTTACTATTATTCATCGGCATCTCATCCCTTAGACTAGGTGAATTAGGACAACGCAATCGCCAGCTTGCGATACTTTGGCCAAATATTTGAAACATATGCTTTATGTCTCGTATTCCTTAATGGCATACTCGCCAATTTGGAATACGCCCTTCACCCCATTCTTATGTTATATAGAATGTCCTACACCGACTACCGTCAGTCCTTCTTCCTTTCACAATCGAATCACTCGGAGGTAGATTATCAAGGTGATAATGTTATATGGATGCCCACGAGGATTAGGGATATGGTGACATACTGGTTCAACCTTGCAGTTCAACCAGTGTGTCATGATACCCCGAATCTCCTAGGCAGCCTTATAACATGACCACGTTCATAATCGGACCCTGAGTAACTCGTGCGAGATCAAAGTGTAAATCTTAGCGATCAATGCAAAGGGTGTCACCATAAGTCTCCTACATTGTTGTAACTTCGAGAAGATCCTAATCTTCTCGGAGGTACAACCCTGCAGTTGACTTGTGTCGTCAACCTTTAAATCCGCCTCGAAAAGATGTACTTAACAACATGCGTTACGCACTTGAGTTTAAATTACTTTAAAGACTTTTCCCTAAGGTTAGCCTTTCCCGATCCCTGGATTCTTCATCTTAAGACGATCCTCCTCTATAAAACCCATTACATGGTAGAGGTATTAAGGTCAAGCTCTCATCAAGGAGTCATTACAATACACCCGATTCTAAACAATGTAATTGGAAAATATCTCATAACCTTCACATGAGATTGCCATCCGAACTTCATTTGATTTATATCAGCTTCTCTTAATCGAATTTATATCATACTTATTAGTATAAGGATATAAATGATTAAGAATCCAATTTAATATTGTCTGTCATACTCGTGACTAGGGATTAGTAATTTAATCCAAATTTTTTAGCGTTACGCTTAGGTTCATTTTTAACCTATCTTTTAGAAAGACAATTATTTAAATTCAATATTGCTTTCGCTAGAACAATAAGATCTCGCTAAACACTCATATGAATTCAACCACATTTTCTTGTAAGCTTTCATTGTCAATCACAAAAGCATCCAAAATTTTAAAAGATATCATTGCCTTCTCGGTATATAAACCGAAGAAGGTCAACTATCGTAAATAGAATACAACACATAAGTATCAAACACTTATTTCCATTCCTTTCAAAATTATACAATTACATTTTATGCAAGCAAAGATACTTGATACAATGCTTAACGGAAAAGAAACATCTTTCCACATACAATACATTTATATAATCAAGTCAGTAATTCATTATGAAACAAATTAAATAATCTGATCATCCTCGTCCGATCTGCATTGCTTTTACCACTTACGGCAACCATCTCGCAAAAATAGTCAATATGAGTCGGCTTCGATGAACTGAGCATGATAAGCACTAACTTTTAAAACAATTGCAATCCATCAATTGTTTTCATTAAACACCCTGTTTAAATGAGATCAATTATCCAAACAAGTAAACATATTCAGACTATGCCTTTGTAATACAAAATGTCTACAAATGTGTAACTCTATCATCGTTACAAAATAGTCTTACTCACTTCTCTAATATTTCATCAAATATTAAGAATCAAAGAACGAAAGTATTAGAACAATCATCTTGAATCCAAGATCAGCAATATTGAACAAATCGTCACTTTCATCAGAAATGGAATATCATAGAAAATCGTGATTCCACCAATATGTTACAAAAGCAATACCAACTGTTAGACAGATCTCTACCAGTATTATAATAATAGAAGAGAAAGAACATATCATTCATACCCCTTTCTATATAAGTTCACTACTGTACCATCTCCACATATGGAAAACATTCACCCAGTATGTATACCAACAAGTCCGACAAGCCACAAGAAGGATCGCTGTTTTAAATAAAAAGAACACAACGCAAAAACTCATGTACAATAGCTAACACGTCATCAATCCCATATATCAACCTATAGCTCAATACTAGTTCCTTTTAAACACAGCAAGGTTTTCGATCCAAGTTCGAAATCAAAGAACCTCTGGCATATCACTGTCAACAACAGACTTCATTGCTTTAAGCAATTTGAAGTTTCCTAAGGACTATGCCAAGATGACCACACGTAATCTCCGATACATGACCAATCTCAATCGGACTGAAATAAACAGAAGGAACATAGCATAACTAAACTCACCAGGTGCATTCAAATCTAAGTATGGTATTCGCGACTCACTTCAACAGAGCCAGGACACATGATATCTATCCATACTCAAGGAACAAGACAAAACGACAAAGTTGTCCCAAAATCAGGTTCAATAAGGTACAAAACAATACAAAGTTACCTTCCAAGAATTCATATGAATCCGAACAACAATAACAAGTCAAATAATTGCATACGATTCCATCTAAGCCCATCAACGGAGCTTATTAAAAATCAGGCAAGCAATTCCAATTACTGATTTCAAAACAAGGAATCCGACTGAACCCTTGCCAATCTTTTACACAAATTTACACATGCATCAAGACGTAAAATATACCAATAGAATTGTACTCACAAAATCCTCATGCGACACGAAGGTACTCTTACAGAATAACAGTGATTGAAATACAAGTTATTCCCTTAGGTCATTGGTACAACATTTCCCAATATTCATTTATATTCAAATCTTGAATAAAGGATTAAATATATATACAAATCATTCCATCGAACTCCACGAGTCGCTTGATTAAAACAAACATAAATCTATATATATATACATTGCATACTATCGTAAATGGGTTTATACCAATAACCATGCGAACCCAACAACAAGATAGATAAAAACAAATAGTTAATGAATCCTTCTATGCCATCTATGGCAAGCATTCGTAACAAATCAAGTGTAAGAAAATCAAATACCGATTTCATTCCGAGGACTCCACAAAGTTGTTTAAATAAAAATACATTTATCCATATTGTATATCACAACGGGTTAAATCCTTACTACAATAACAAGGAAAAACAACTTCCCCGGGTCGTAATGACTACTTTTAACACAATAGTTACTGCTCCCAAACAAATTTAAAAGACAAAACGAAACCCACAAAGTATCAATAACTACCATCATCAAAACCCGGACAAAGCCTACAAAGATTTCATAACACCGAACAAACAAACAGCTTCCATCAATGTTTCTTCCGATCTATTTCCAAAACAAGAATCAACGACCAAAAATCGACAGAAAATCAATGGCCTATACCCATTACAGGAACGATTCATGGGCTCACGCCGAACAGGCCGAGCATTCACACATTTCACATGTTTCGCATAATTAAGCCAGAATGCAAACACAAGAAAATAATGCCACAGTTCGAATTTAATAAACACCCAACAAAGGATAAATGAAGATTCGAACCAGAAGAGATACTGAACCAAGAAAATCACACAAGACATCCATAGATAAACATCTAATTCCATAAATCATTTGAACAGAGTTGTTCTAATGAAATCACTTGAAAGACAACAAGATTTTTAAAGGTTAGGGCCTAACATGCCTGGATTTTTGCTCAAATTTCCGAAGCAGACCACTGGAAGAGCTCAGACTTCCTTTTCCTTTTCCAAGTTAGAGCGACCAACAAAATTTTGCTATCTCCAAAACATATATACTCTCCTTGCTAGAGAAAAGAGCTAGATAACCTCATGCTCGCCATGCAACACAAAGAAGATGCGAAGAACCAGTGAACAGACAGAAGAAAAACCGAAAATCACGATAAGCCAAACAAACCAACAAACTTCCTGTTTGCATGCCTTCTCGCGAGTTCCGAGCTCGTCTACCAAGAGCATTGAATGCAATTACACCAACTTTCCCGCTCAAACTCCACTTCCACCGACCGCCAAAGTTGGCGGCATACCAAATAAAATCCCAAGTTCATTTCCAGTTTTGGCGACCTGCCACGTTGACACAGTTAGCCGTTCCCAAAACCTCCGCCAAGACCTGTCCTTCATCCTTATCCCATGCATTTAATAACATAGAAAACGCCGCCCATGGTTCGCACCCCTCCATAGGCCCCTTTACATTCTTGATCATAGTTAGGTTAGTATCATAGGTTAGAATTTAGGATAATACAAATTCTAACCACATTACACATAGATACTAACTTAGGACATTAGCACTTAGCCTAGGTCTAGGTTAGATTAACACTAATCTAACCCCTAGGTTAGATTTAGTGTTAGGTTACTAATCACTTAATAATTCCAGTTAGGTCTACATTCTGTACACTCAGAAAAGACCTACCTCATACCTTCTTGAACAGGGTTAGCTCTTGTTCTGCTGCAGAATCGTATGTAACCGAATTATTACCTGGTCCACGATCGAGACCTTCCAGATATACTTCCATATCGGGAACCAATTCATTTTACTCGATCAGCCTGAGTCATACTCCTGACTAGCTTATTAAATGCTTCTAGACCTTGCAACCTGTTCAAGGTCTGTGATTTTAATTCATCATGAACAAACTTTAAGCATTACTTGGATCAATTCCACTGATCCAAGACTAGATCTTATAGATGGATAACTCTATAATTCATTCCGAGATCAGACTAAACTCGGATGCAAAATGAAATAAATAAAAGAGTCTAATCACATTCTCGACTCACCAAGATCTGCAATCTGCAAAGAAATTACAAGACATATCAAGCATGATTTCTAAATCAAGGAACACATCCTTTACAAGAAATCACATATCAACACTTTTATGCTCGGGAGAAAGTAACAACAAATTCGGGTGTTACATGCTTCCTCTAAAAAGATTCATCGTCCCGATGAATTACATATTAAATTAACCTTCAGGTCAATCAATTTATTAGTACACGAACAATGTGACTACTTCCATATTTGAATAGTTCCAGAAATCAATGTCACAACACATTTTATTCAACCTGAATAAAGTCTGCCTTCATCTGGCTTTCATAAATACTTAGAAATAATAAGTTCATAAAAGTATGTTTTGTCAACAGATTTCATTCTGTTGAAAAAGAGAAGGAAAAGCAATTTTCATCTCTTCCAGATTTTCCCAAGTTGCACTTTCTTCGCTAAACTGGTCCCACTGGACCTTACATTGTTGTATATCACGATTTCTTAAATGCAAATGGCGAGTTTCCAGCACTCATGTGGGTTTAACCACGATTATTCCTGGGTCTTGGACCTGCAAGGAATTCCAATTTAAAACATGTGACAGATCTGAAACGTATTTCTTAAGCAAAGAAATATGGAAAACATCATGCATGCGAGATAAAGCAGGTGGCAATGCTAAACGATAAGCTACAGGATTGATTATTTCGACAATTTCGAAAGGTCCCACAAATCGAGGTGACAACTTGGCAGCCTTGCCAAAAGTTATAGAACTCTTTCTGGGTTTAACACGAAGGAAAACCTTATCACCAAGCTCAAACCTTTTATCAACCCGCTTAAGGTCAGCATAGCTCTTCTGTCTATCCGCTGCTTCCTTTAATCGTTCACGAATCAGCTTAACTTGCTGTTCCATTTCTGTGAGAATCTCTGGTCCAATTACCACTCTATCCTCAACACTGTCCCAACTAACAGGGGTTCTGCACTTTCTTCCGTAAAGTGCTTCAAATGGTGCCATTTTAAGGGATGAGTGATAAGTATTGTTGTATGCGAACTCAACTAATGGAAGATACTCTTCCCATTTATACTGTTGATCCATGCAATACATACGCAACATGTCCTCCAACACTTGATTTACCCTCTCAGTTTGTCCATCCGTTTCCGGATGATATGCAGAACTGAAGTTTAGTTTCGTTCCAAGAGCTGCGTTAAGCGTTTGCCAAAACCTTGACGTCATTCTAGGATCCCTGTCAGATATAATCAGTTCTGGTACACCATGTAATCTGAAAATTTCGTGTACGAATCTTTTGGCCAGCACTGGTGAATCATCCTTTAGATTTCCAGTGATGAAATGAGCTACCTTGGTCAGTTTATCTACAACTACCAGGATAACATCATGTTTATTCCTGGACATAGGTAGTCCTTGTACAAAATCCATGGTTATTACTTGCCATTTGTACTGCGGTATGCTATGAGGATATAACAGTCCAGCAGGGTGCATATGTTCTGCCTTCACCCGCTGACATTCCAGACAATGAGTCACAAAATTAATCACATCCTTTTTCATACCTTTCCAGAAGTATTGCTGTTTCAAATCAGCAAGCATTTTTGTGATACCTGGGTGTCCAGAGAAAGGTGAATTGTGAAATTCAACTAACAACTTCTTTCTCAAATCGTTCAGCATAGGTACATATACCCTGTTTTCATAACGCAAGATTCCTTCATTATCAAAATGAAAACCTTTATACCTTATATCCTTAGGTTCTGCAGCACTTTGCTTTTACTTGCTGAAAGTATGCATCTGATTCTGAAGCACTTTTTACCTCGTCTTTAAACTGAGTTCTTACTGTTATAAGGGCAGAAATGTGCCTCCTACGACTTAGAGCATCAGCTACTCTATTCTCCTTCCCTTTGATATAGCTAATATCAAAGTCATATTGTGATAAAAATTCTAACCACCTTCTCTGTCTGGCGTTAAGATTGGGCTGAGTAAAAATATATTTCAGTCCTAAGTGATCAGTTTTCAACTCAAAAGGTTTCCCAAGTAAATAGTGTCTCCAGACTTGAAGTGCATGAACAATGGCAGCAAGTTCCAAATCATGAGGGGCATAATTCAGCTCATGTAACTTAAGTTTTCTACTTTCATATGCTATGACCTGATCATTTTGTAACAAAACACCTCCAAGGCCTTCCCCAGAAGCATCCGTTACAACAGTAAAACTCCCATTAGGGTCTGGTACAGCTAGTATAGGTGCAGAAGTCAACTGGTCTTTCAGACTTTTGAAAGCCGCTTCGCACTTATCATTCCATATGAATTTCTTATCCTTCTTTTGCAATGAAGTTATTGGTGCAGCTACCTTAGAAAAATCCTTTACAAATTTTCTATAGTAACCAGCAAGACCCATGAAGCTTCTTACTTCATGCACATTCTTTGGTGCAGGCCACTCAGTTATTGCCACTATTTTTGAAGGATCTACAGCAATTCCTTCTTTACTTATAACATGACCCAAATAGTGAACTTCTGAATCAAAGAAAGAACATTTGGATAACTTACCATACAACTTCCTCTTTCTCAAAATTCCCAAAACTATCTTCAAATGCTCATTGTGCTCCTCAACGCTTTTAGAATAAATGAGAATATCGTCCAAGAATACAAGTACAAACTTGTCCAAATATTCTTGAAAGATATTATTCATTAAGTTCATAAAAGCCGGTGCATTAGTTAATCCAAAGGGTAGAACCATGAATTCATAATGTCCGTACCTAGTTCTGAAAAGTCTGTTTTATGAATATCTTCTTCTCTAATCCTTAATTGATGATAACTAGATCAAAGATCTATCTTGGAATAAACCGCTGCCCCATGCATTTGATCAAATAGATCGTCGATCCTTGGAAGTGGGTATCTGTTCTTAATTGTTGCTTTGTTCAACATCTGATAATCAATACACAACCTAAGTGTCCCATCTTTCTTCTCGTAATGAAGTTATTGGTGCATGACCACTTTAGAAAAATCCTTAACAAATTTTCTATAATAACCAACAAGACCCATGAAGCTTCTTACTTCGTGCACATTCTTTAGTGCGAGCCACTCGATTATTGCCACTATTTTTGAAGGATCCACAACAATTCCTTCTTTACTAATGATATGACCCAAAAAGTGAACTTCGTATCAAAGAAAGAACATTTGGATAACTTACCATACAACTTTCTCTTTTCTCAAAATTCCCAAAACTATCTTCAAATGCTCATTGTGCTCCTCAACACTTTTAGAATAAATGAGAATATCGTCCAAGAATACAAGTACAAACTTGTCCAGGTATTCTTGAAAAATATTGTTCATTAAATTCATAAAGGTTGCGGTGCATTAGTTAACCCGAAGGGTAGAACTGTGAATTCATAATGTCCATACCTTGTTCGGAAAGTCTGTTTTATGAATATCTTCCTCTCTAATCCTTAACTGATGATAACCAGATCGAAGGTCTATCTTAGAATAAACTGCTGCTCCACACATCTGATCAAACAGATCATCGATCCTAGGAAGTGGATATCGGTTCTTGACTGTTGCTTTGTTCAACATCCGATAATCAATACACAGCCTTAGTGTTCCATCCTTCTTTTTCACAAATATCACAGGTGCTCCCCAAGGTGAAACACTTGGTCTAATCAATCCTTTAGACAAAAGCTCTTGTAACTGTGCTTTAAGCTCGACTAACTCAGTAGTAGTCATCCGATAAGGCGCTTTGGATATAGGTTCTGTTCCAGGCTTGATTTCAATGGTAAAGTCAAATTCTCTCTTGGGTGGTAACCCTGGTAATTCCTCAGGAAAAACATCCCTGAAACCTTGTAAAAGAGGGAACTGTTTCATTAAATCATCATCTTCTTCTGAAGATTCAGATATCTTTACCGCATAAAGGGTACATCCTTTATTTTTAGCCTTTTTAAGCTGCATAGCTGACAGTTTTCTAACTGAAATTTCTCGTTTCACACCTTGAATCTCTGCTGATTCCAGCTGATCATCTAAACATTTTATGTTCTTTTCATAGCAGTCTACTTTTGCTTTATGGTCAGCTAACCAATTGACACCGATCACAATGTCATACGATCCTAAAGGTGCGACATAGAGATCAACTTCCGTGGAAAAGTTAGGTAAGTCAAGGACTGCCCCAAAAAGACACATACTCACTGTATGAACAAAATTATTACCATACTGTACAGTCCAAGATTTATCCATTTTTCCAGCTTTTCTTTTAAGTTTAGAAGCAAGTTTATTAGATATAAAACATTCAGTAGCTCCCGTATCAAAAAGAATAGTGACAGGTATGCCGAATAACTTACCCGAAACTTCTATAGGTGTCACTTGCTTTTCAGCTTGCTTGTCCGCTACTGCAGCATGTATCTTATGCTGCTGATTACGATCATCCTTCTTCAAAGGGCACTGATTTGCGTAGTGATCTTTACCACAATTGTAGCAGCCTCCTACTGGTCCCTTTTTAGGCTCAAAGTTACCTCCAATTTTGTAATTGTCATACTTTGTCCTCCATAGGGCTTCGGCCCATTATTATAATTTTTAGCAAAATTATCCTTTTACGTTTCAATGAGGCTTATTTACTGCTACTTTCTTATTGTTATCTCCTAGAAACTTACTCTTGTTTCCAAACTTTTTCCATGGTCCTTTTCTGGGTGCAAGAGAGGTTGAAGAAGGGTTTGCAGCCTTCTTCTCGCACTTCCTCCTTATGGGCGTAATAGCCTTTAATTTCTGTTCTTGCCTTATGGCCTTTTCAACAACTCCTTCCATAGTGGTTGGACCAGAACATCGACCTCTCCCCTATCACAGATTCAATCCCATGATGAATTTCCGTATCCTCGAACTTTACATCGCTTTGATATTTGCGGTACATACTTGAGGAGTTTTGTAAACCGCTCCCAGTATTCGATTCTGTTAGCTTCCCTTGAGCTAAGTTCCGAAATTCTTGTCATTTTCGATCATAGAAAAGTTGTGGCAGCCAACGTTGCCTAAAATAGCCTTTAAATTGATCCCAAGTAATATTGGTTTCATTAATGTTTAGCTCAGCTTTTGGCTATCCCACCACAAAGATGCTTCGTGTGAAAGCCGATAGGCTCCCAAATAGCTTTGGTTTCTCCGAGAAGTTCCTTATTGAAAGTACTTCTCCATTTATTGAGCCAGCCCTCGGCTCCATCTCCTAATGTGGTGCCATCATACTTAGGTGGACTTATCCTTTTATATCATTAGTGAGTTCTGCGCTAACTGCCTTTTTGTTTTCTCGGTTAGACATTGCATTCCCAACATTAATATCAACACCCATGTCGGGGTTGTCCTCAGGAGGTTGCTGATTATTATTATCAGCTTCTTCATCCTCCTCATTTCCCATCACCTGCTGTTCAAGTACAGCCAAGCGATCTCTTGTGTCCAACAGGGCAGCAAGGATCTCATCCAGTTTCTGGGTTGTTGCCGCTCCTCCTTCAGGTGGAGCATTATTCGCAACGTTCCCCTTGTTCTAACCATTTTCTCACATTACAGAAAAATTCAGGTTTTTATCGATTATGGACTCATAGGTCCAAGAGCTGCAACCTTCAAATTTCGATACCAAGATGTAACATCTCCATTATATACCTTAGAAAAAGTGAATTTTTTTTTTTTTTTGATAATTGCATCCTCGGTTCTAAATACATAATTTAGAACTCACAAATCAAATAACCATTCATATAACAGAGACAACCATATGCAACAGTAATGACTCTGAGTACCTCCGATCTATTCATTCCATGACTCGAAATCTATCGATCTATTCATGAGTAAAAAGAGTTGGTGTTTTTAGTTAACACTTTACTCTTGCGGTTCTCTTCCTACTACTGGGATTCGAATGCTCTGTCAGAACCTAAGCTGAATAATCGTTACTATTATTCATCGGCATCTCATCCCTTAGACTAGGTGAATTAGGACAACGCAATCAGCAGCTTCGATACTTTGGCCAAAGATTTGAAACATATCTGCTTATGTCTCGTATTCCTTAATGGCATACTCGTCAATCTGGAATACGTCCTTCACCCCATTCTTATGTTATATAGAATGTCCTACACTGACTACTGTCAGTCCTTCCTTTCACAACTGAATCACTCGGAGGTAGATTATCAAGGTGATAATGTTATATGGATGCCCACGAGGATTAGGGATATGGTGACATACTGGTTCAACCTTGCAGTTCAACCAGTGTGTCATGATACCCCGAATCTCCTAGGCAGCCTTATAACATGACCACGTTCATAATCGGACCCTGAGTAACTCGTGCGAGATCAAAGTGTAAATCTTAGCGATCAATGCAAAGGGTGTCGCCATAAGTCTCCTGCATTGTTGTAACTTCGAGAAGATCCTAATCTTCTCGGAGGTACAACCCTGCAGTTGACTTGTGTCGTCAACCTTTAAATCCGCCTCGAAAAGATCTACTTAACAACATGCGTTACGCACTTGAGTTTAAATTAATTTAAAGACTTTTCCCTAAGGTTAGCCTTTCCCGATCCCTGGATTCTTCATCTTAAGACGACCCTCCTCTATAAAACCCATTACATGGTAGAGGTATTAAGGTCAAGCTCTCATCAAGGAGTCATTAGAATACACCTGATTCTAAACAACAGAATTGGACAATATCTCATAACCTTCACATGAGATTGCCATCCGAACTTCATTTGATTTATATCAATTCTCTTAACTGAATTTATATCATACTTATTAGTATAAGGATATAAATGATTAAGAATCCAATTTAATATTGTCTGTCATACTCGTGGACTAGGGATTAGTAATTTAATCCAAATTGTTTAGCATTCTCTTGAGGTTCATTTTTAACCTATCTTTTAGAAAGACAATTATTTAAATTCAATATTGCTTTCGCTAGAACAATAAGATCTGCTAAACACTCATATGAATTCAACCACATTTTCTTGTAAGCTTTCATTGTCAATCACAAAAGCATCCAAAATTTTACAAAGATATCATTGCCATTCTGGTATATAAACCGAAGAAGGTCAACTATCATAAATAGAATACAACACATAAGTATCAAACACTTATTTCCATTCCTTTCAAAATTATACAATTACATTTTATGCAAGCAAAGATACTTGATACAAGCTTAATGGAAAAGAAACATCTTTCCACATACAAAGTACATTTATATAATCAAGTTTGTAATTCATTATGAAACAAATTAAATAATCGATCATCCCGCCGATCTACATTGCTTTACCACTTACGGCAACCATCTGCAAAAATAGTCAACATGAGTCAGTTCGATGAACTGAGCATGATAAGCACTAACTTTTAAAACAATTGCAATCCATCAATTGTTTTCATTAAACACCCTGTTTAAATGAGATCAATTATCCAAACAAGTAAACATATTCAGACTATGCCTTTGTAATACAAAATATCTACAAATGTGTAACTCTATCATCGTTACAAAATAGTCTTACTCACTTCTCTAATATTTCATCAAATATTAAGAATCAAAGAACGAAAGTATTAGAACAATCATCTTGAATCCAAGATCAGCAATATTGAACAAATCGTCACTTTCATCAGAAATGGAATATCATAGAAAATCGTGATTCCACCAATATGTTACAAAAGCAATACCAACTGTTAGACAGATCTCTACCAGTATTATAATAATAGAAGAGAAAGAACATATCATTCATACCCCCTTTCATATAAGTTCACTACTGTACCGTCTCCACATATGGAAAACATTCACCCAGTATGTATACCAACAAGTCCGACAAGCCACAAGAAGGATCGCTGTTTTAAATAAAAAGAACACAGCAAAAACTCCTGTACAGTAGCTAACACGTCATCAATCCCATATATCAACCTATAGCTCAATACTAGTTCCTTTTAAACACAGCAAGGTTTTCGATCCAAGTTCGAAATCAAAGAACCTCTGGCATATCGCTGTCAACAACAGACTTCATTGCTTTAAGCAATTTGAAGTTTCCTAAGGACTATGCCAAGATGACCACCGAGATCTCCGATACATGACCGGTCTCAATCGGATGAAATAAACAGAAGGAACATAGCATAACTATACTCACACAGGCATTCAAATCTAAGTATGGTATTCACGACTCACTTCAACAGAGCCAGGACACAAGATAATTATCCATACTCAAGGAACAGTGACAAAACGACAGTGTCCCAAAAATCAGGTTCAATAAGGTACAAAACAATACAGGTTACCTTCCAAGAATTCATATGAATCCGAACAACAGTAACAAGTCAAATAATTGCATACGATTCCATCTAAGCCCATCAACGGAGCTTATTAAAAATCAGGCAAGCAATTCCAATTACTGATTTCAAAACAAGGAATCCGACTGAACCCTTGCCAATCTTTTACACAAATTTGCACAGACTGAAGACGTAAAAATATACCAAGAGAATCTGTACCACAAAATCCTTGCGACACGAAGGTACTCTTACAGAATAACAGTGATTGAAATACAAGTTATTCCCTTAGGTCATTGGTACAACATTTCCCAATATTCATTTATATTCAACTTGAACAGTGGATCAAATATATATACAAATCATTCCATCGACTCCACAGAGTCGTTCAGATTAAAACAAACATAAATCTATATATATATACATTGCATACTGTAAACGGGTTTATACCAATAATCAAGCGAACTCAACAACAAGATAGATAAAAACAAATAGTTAATGAATCCTTCTATGCCATCTATGGCAAGCATTCAGAACAAATCAAGTGTAAGCAAATCAAATACCGATTTCATTCCGAGGACTCCACAAAGTTGTTTAAATAAAAAATACATTTATCCATATTGTATACTGTCAATGGGTTAAATCCGTTACCACAATAACAAGGAAAATAACTTCCCCGGTCGTAATGACTATTCGTAACACAATAGTTACTGCTCCCAAACAAATTTAAAAGACAAGAACGAAACCCACAAAGTATCAATAACTACCATCATCAAAACCCACGACAGAGCCTACAAAGATTTCATAACACTGAACAAACAAACAGTTCCATCAATGTTTCTTCCGACTGTTTCCAAAACAAGAATCAACGACCAAAAATCGAAAGACAATCAATGGCCTATACCCATCACAGGAACGATTCATGGGCTCACGCCGAACAGGCCGAGCATTCATACATTTCACATGTTTCGCATAATCAATCCAAAATGCAAACACAAGAAAATAATGCCACAGTTCGAATTTAATAAACACCCAACAAAGGATAAATGAAGATTCGAACCAGAAGAGATACTGAACCAAGAAAAATCACACAAGACATCCATAGATAAACATCTAATTCCATAAATCATTTGAACAGAGTTGTTCTAATGAAATCACTTGAAAGACAGCAAGATTTTTAAAGGTTAGGGCCTAACATGCCTGGATTTTTGCTCAAATTTCCGAAGCAGACCACTGGAAGAGCTCAGACTTCCTTTTCCTTTTCCAAGTTAGAGCGACCAACAAAATTTTGCTATCTCCAAAACATATATACTCTCCTTGCCAGAGAAAAGAGCTAGATAACCTCATGCTCGCCATGCAACACAAAGAAGACTGGTGCGAAGAACCAGTGAACAGGCAGAAGAAAAACCGAAAATCGCGATAAGCCAAACAAACCAACAAACTTCCTGTTTGCATGCCTTCTCGCGAGTTCCGAGCTCGTCTACCGAGAGCATTGAATGCAATTACACCAACTTTCCCGCTCAAACTCCACTTCCACCGACCGCCAAAGTTGGCGACAGTCAAATAAAATCCCAAGTTCATTTCCAGTTTTGGCGACCTGCCACGTCGGCACAGGTTAGCCGTTCCCAAAACCTCCGCCAAGACCTGTCCTTCATCCTTATCCCATGCATTTAATAACATAGAAAATGCCACCCATGGTTCGCACCCCTCCATAGGCCCCTTTACATTCTTGATCATAGTTAGGTTAGTATCATAGGTTAGAATTTAAGATAATACAAATTCTAACCACATTACACATAGATACTAAATTAGGACATTAGCACTTAGCCTAGGTCTAGGTTAGATTAACACTAATCTAACCCCTAGGTTAGATTTAGTGTTAGGTTACTAATCACTTAATAATTCCAGTTAGGTCTACATTCTGTACACTCAGAAAAGACCTACCTCATACCTTCTTGAACAGGGTTAGCTCCTGTTCTGCTGCAGAATCGTATGTAACCGAATTATTACCTGGTCCACGATCGAGACCTTCCAGATATACTTCCATATCGGGAACCAATTCATTTTACTCGATCAGCCTGAGTCATACTCCTGACTAGCTTATTAAATGCTTCTAGACCTTGCGAACCCGCTCAAGGTCCGTGATTTTAATTCATCATGAACAAACTTTAAGCATTAATTGGATCAATTCCACTGATCCAAGACTAGATCTTATAGATGGATAACTCTATAATTCATTCCGAGATCAGACTAAACTCGGATGCAAAATGAAATAAATAAAAGAGTCTAATCACATTCTGACTCAGTCCAAGATCTCGCAATCTGCAAAGAAATTACAAGACATATCAAGCATGATTTCTAAATCGAGGAAGACATCCTTTTACAAGAAATCACATATCAACACTTTTATGCTCAGAGAAAGTAACAACAGTTCGGTGTTACATCGCCACTACTCAAGCAGAGGAAAAATCTCGATAACTAAGATTACCACCGTTGAGGCCCTGGTTAATTTTCTTTCATAGGAAAAGGATGGCCTTCAGGCCAAGTTAAAATCTTCTAATAAAATGGTCAAGGAATTGACTAACCAATTGAGTCAAGAATCTCATAAATCTGGAATTGTATCATTAGTACAAGGTCTATATGCCTCCTAATGTGACAATATTGCCATCACTTCAAAATATAGCTCCGACGCTTGTATTTATATCCAATGCATTGTAATTTTTCTCTAGGGTAGAAAGTTTCATCTCTACCATCAACAACACCTTATCTGCCAAGGTCCAGGAGTCAAAACTCCTAATTCAAAACTCTACGATGCCTCAGATCTCATTCTTTAGAACATAAAAATCACCGACAAGTGGTTGACAGTGCAAAGATCAATGAGATTCTGAGTTGTGATAAAGCTTTTGTCAAAGGTCATAATCTCTTGGAATAGCTTCGTTAGGGTATGAGGGAAAGAAAATAGAATATCAATGAATTAGTATAACTTGGTTTCCCCTCTCCCTTCCCAAACCACTCTACGGTCGTATCCAAAGACCAAATTTAGCAACTTTCCGATCACTAAGAACCAAGATAAGAAATTTTTCCAGTCTTTGAAGGAAGACTCTTGTGTCACCGAGGTTGAGTCCATCATTAATCCTATCATATAGCTTGAGTTTCACTTGCGTGTGTTCATGCAGAGCCTTCAAGGTTTCTCCCACTAAGAGATAATTAAGTTAGACCGATCTTTTCAAGACTTATAGCGAAGAACCTACCCAATGGAAGAAGAATGGCTTAGATATTAGGCTTCTTTGTGAATGCTCTAAATGACCTACAATTAGCCACAATTTTTAAAATTTTGGGAAGGCATGAGATATTGGATTCTTCCATGGCAGGCACAGAGTCCCTTGGTGAGTCGCCAAACTGATTATATTATTTTTTTGTTATGACTCTTTTGTTAAGTATTTTTTCCCCAGACTCTAGATGCCCTCGGTTGATCAAAAGCTAGTAACGACTAAGTATGAAATGCTCATGGTAGTCTCCAAGTGTCTCATAGGCACATCCCCAACTTTGAGCATTCAAACAGGTTATCAAACTCACGCAGACACTCCACATGTCTATCCGATGCATGTTTGATATAGCCCAAAAGTAAAGAGGACCCTAAGTGAGTGCAAGCCCTCCACGTGGCCCAAATGAGGAGTCTAATCAAATAGGGACTCAGTGGCAATACCAAGAAGGGAGTAGATGCATAGATTTCTATAAAGGGATGAAATATTTATTCCAAAACCATGAAGGTCAAATATCTCGAATTAATAGGGAAGACAGTGGTGGCATTGCATTTAAAATACTAGGGGCAGGAGCTAGAAGGATAAGTGTAAGGCCTTATTAGAATTGAAGGAAAAGGGTGGTAGCTGAAAGTGACAGAGGAAAAAATGTTTCCTATAAAAGGAGGTAAGATACAAGAAAAAAAAAGGGAGAGCTTAGAAGGAAGGAATTCTGAGCCAAAGAAAAGGGAGGAGGAAAGTGAAGAGTTCTATATGTTTTATCTAGCCTTAGCAAGCCTCTATCATAAAAGAGAAGTGTAATCTATGCTTTCATGGGCCTTATGTACCCTTTCTCTATATGAATAAAGAGTTCTTATTCTGTGCAAATTAGATTTTCATATGTTCTGAACTTTCGTTTCTTTTATGAAAGGTAGTTCTAAATGAGTCAAGAAATTCATCGTGCTTGACGCCCTTAGAATTTCCTTGTTTTGTTTATTATTAATCATTTCAGTTCCTCATATTTTTGCATTATCAGAGTAGTAGATCATGTTGTTTAGCCCTTCAACTATTCTTGATAAAGATCTCAGATATTCTATCATTTATCTTTTAAATTTGGCGCATCGCCTATTTATTTCAGTCATTTACATTCTTTTTCTAACCTACTCCGAAAACTAGAAAAGAGCTAGCTTATTTAAACCTATAGGTCACCTTAGATCGCACATCTCACTAGCCTAAGGTTTCCTACAACTTTTATGGTTCATCTATAAGGATCCTCATCAATAGATACTATTCAAAGATGCCCTCCTTACAAATCTTTTCTCGAGATTAGAGTTCTCGATGGGCTGGAAAAGTTCATTTCAAAATATCTAAAAGAGGACCCATTACTCTGCAAAGATGTTTGCAAATTATACTTGTGAGACCATGACATCCACTCACAGGCACACTTGGAGAAGTGGTTCAAACAGATGCATGATGCATTCGGGGTAGAATGGATGATCCCTGGAGGAGTTGCTAGTGCTAATCGATGGAGAAGTAGAATTTGCAGTGTATCAACATTTCTGCATTGGCAGATTTAAATTGACAGATGAGACATTGAGCCCCTAGTGCAAGCTACCTTTCTCTTTCACCACATAATACTTCCAAGATGGAGTAATTACATTCAAGGAGGAAAAGAGACTAAGGTTCGACCTTAGTGAGGTAGATCGGATCACCAAGAGCTACACAAAAATATCATCTACCCCAAGAAGTGCACGTATGTGAAGTATGTTTCCCTTGAGGTCTATATTATGAAGCCACTAATGTTGCCAATTATAGGGAGGATTGCGGAAAGAGTGTATCTCATGCATAAGGCTGAAATTTGAAAAAATGTGCATAATTGGAGAGTGATGTCTCAATTCATGAAGACTCTACGGGAAGGAATAAGGTCATGCCTAGGAAGAGATAAAGTGAGGAGGTATAGGAGAAAAAGCATGAAGTGTTAAAACTACACAATTAGTGGGTGCGTCAAAGGCAAGCGCAAAACCTAGTACTTATGCGTAGAGGAAGAAGTCCTTGATAAAGGAGAAGATCCTAGAAGAGGAAGTGGTAGAGTAGGAAGAACCTCTCATAGTGGAGAAGTCACCAAGAGAGGAGGAAGAAAGAGTAGAATCTCCTATGCTAGAATCACTGGTTATGAAAAGGCGTAAGGTGACAAAAAGGCTAATTCGGAGGAAACAGAGATCCCGGAAGCCTACATAGGTGAGAAGGATGATGATGAGCCTAAAGAAGCTCAAGACCCTTCATTTTTGAAGTACACGATTCTGAGGAAGAAGGTGAGGAAGAGGAGGATGAGAAGGAAGAGGAAGGAGATGATGAGTAGGATGAAGAAGAAGTTGAGACTCAAGGCAAGGGGGTAGGTGGGGAAGAAGTTATAAAAGATCAAAGGACCCAAATCCTCACAAAGGAATAGATAGACCAGGTGCCATAGAAAAAAGTGGAAAAAACAATCGATACCTTGGTAGAACAAGAGGTGGAACAAAGTAAGGAAGGGGTACTTGAAAGAAATCGAGAAGGAAAGCTTAGTAAAAGAATATGGTAGCATGGGAGGAAATCCTAGTTTGGATGTAAGCTTCCCAAAGGCCACACACAGAAGGAAGATCTCGAAGCAACCCAAGGTCAAGGAATGGGCTACATCGATGATCCAAGCAAGGTGTTGCACACATTTTCAAAGCACCATGCCAACGGAGCAACTCTTGGCCATGACATCATTTGATGAGGAAGGTGCATACCCTCAGATGAGGAAAATTATTTCTTGGGAATTTGAGTCCCACATTGACGAGCCTGAATTTTAAGTAATACAAGGAGGATTGATGAAGGTTCTTGAGTCAAAGGGAATCAACCCCTTGGTAAATTCTAAGTAATTATCGATGAGAAAATGTGCAACGTGCTGAAAAAGTTTCACTGAAGTTGAATCTAGGATATTCGGGAGAAAAGACAGGTAAAGTTCCTAGAGGTAGAGCTAGAGAAAGAGGAAGAAGATCTCATTGAAACAACTAAGGACTTAAAGAGGGAAGAGCTAATCAACACTCAATTAATGCATGATTTAAAGGATGAGAAGGAAAGAGTGTGCAAGGTGTATAAGAAAATAGAGATGATAACCTATACTATTGTCCTAAAACATCTAGACATGACACCTGACCACACAAAAGTATGGGTCAACCTTACAATACCTAGAGAACTTGACTCATGTTATCACCATGGAAAGGTGAACACTTGCCTTGGATTCTACAGAAGAGGCATTTACATGTAAGGAGAAGGAGGATAAGATGAAGGTAGTAGAAACTGCTGTTGCTCAAGTACAAAAAAATCTTCACCAACATAAATAACGTCACATAGGTAGCCGAGCTTGCATATGAAAATTATGTCAATAGAGACAGAGTGGCAAGCATCCTGGTCACCACACATGAGGTGGAGCTTAACAAGTTATAGGAGAAGAGAAAAGGAAAATGGGCTGAGAGAGACAAGATTCTTTCTAAAGTGGAAAATAAATCGAGGCTATTGAGACCTTGGGGCTCAATCAAGAACCACCAAGGATTTGTGTCCCCAAATTACTTGTAGTATGGAAATGCTCGTGGATTTGAGTAAGCAACTTAAGGATATTGTGGAAACAATGAGCACCAAGGGGAGGAACTGAGTTTTGAAGAAGTGAGAACCACGGTAGGGAACCTCTGTCAAGTATGCTTAGAGAGAGGTCAACACTTGGGGAAAGTTAGAGCAGAGTTAGGAAAGGATATTTATTTATTGAAGAGTGTTTCCAAGGATGGAGAACAGGCATAGTGTGGGGTGATGTTGGGATTGTAAAATATTGGCCAAGTACAAGAAGGCGTGTGGGTACATAAGGCCTAGTTAGAGAAGGGCGTGTAAGGTGAAGGCACATGGGACAAGGTTTTGGAAGGGTTTAGTAGAACCCGTGGCACACATGCAAGGCTAAGCAAGGGTTTTTGGACTTATCCACATTTAACATTCTTGGTAGTGTAGACACAAAATTTGTGTCTTACGACATCCTATGCCCCACATCTCATTTCGTAACCTAACCTCACCACCTAAACCTTGCACAATTATTTATTAATTACCTTATAATTAATAAATCCACATCTCTAAACTTGCCACCTCATTTCGCCACCTCATCATGACCTAGCCCTAACCCTAAACTAACCTAATTAAGACCTATAACTTGGTCTACATCCACACCCATGACTAATTACTCCTCACCCACACCAAAACCAACCTAATAATGACTTGACCAAGCCCACAACTAATCCCTGGGAGACAAGGAGGGAAAGTTGGCTATTTTACTAAAAATAGCCCACTTTGACTTAACCGACATCGGTTCCTACTCGACCGCCGTCGCCGGTTACGTAACCGCCATCGGTTCCCTGTAAATGACCTCCCCCAACCAAAAACAAAGGATCGGGAATTCATTTGAAGGATCCAAAATTCACTTGGCAGAGCAGAGACAAGTGAAGAAAAGAGAAGAGTTTACAGAGAAGGAGATCGAGCCCAGGACTACAACTGAGTAACCAGAGCCCAGTGACACTCATCCAAGCATTGGGAGAGAAGATAGCTCACTTTTGATTGTCGGATCATCCCACCTGAGCCCTGCCTTCGTCATCACAGTCCTTGGACCTGTATCTTCATCAGGAACTAGTAAGTAGTGTCTTGTACATTTTTAAATAACATTTCTTGAACTTCTGAATCACAGTAATTACAAGTTCACTCATAGATCTACTACCCGGTAGCCCCTACATCTAACTATCATTCCTCTACCCTTACATTGCCCCAAGAACAGCCCCCACACTCTCTGAGTCTTATCCATCACCCCATTGCCTATCCCTAATCATTTTCCAGCCTTATAAACACCATAGCCGCCTTATAGCCAACCTTTATTAAAAGCCCCTAAATCACTGCCCCTACTGATATCGGCTATCGGCCAATGAATCTAAGTTGCGGTTATACAGTGACCGACATCGGTCACTGTGACTCAAACCAAAACCAACCTTTCTTCTATTGCTTTTTAACAAGGTAATTAAAGTGTAATTTTGCAATAGCCCCTTTGCTATCATTTGTGTTAATTCGTATTTAAAAGGGGAACTGACCACCTTCGAAAGGAAGTCTAATATTTCCTGGCCCAAGGCAGTTCCCTCATTTATTGTCTAACTAAAATCTGGTGGTCTTGTATTCTTACTTGCGAGTAGTCCTTCCTAGAAAAAAGTAGTTCTTCACAATCGATCTCGACCTCTCTCTATGGTATGTGAACACCCTCTCAACATTCAATAGGTATTCCTCCTAGCCCTAACCCTTATCTGTTTCTCAAGAGAATGAAAGGATAGAAGCAACTCTATTCTAGGAACGGAAACATTCTGTGTGAAACATTTTGGCACGCCCGGTGGGACCCTTTTTTTGGGTTTCTTTCTTTCTTGCTTGCTTTCATATAGGGAGCATACTTGCTGTTTGTTTCTTCTAAAATATTCACAAGATATTTTTGTCATTTTGGTAAAAGAATTTTTCTTTCTTCCTCATCGTTGCATTAGTGAAAGTCATCTTCTTTGCTTCATCGAATATCATTTTCGATTTGGGTTTAAAACACGTGCATCACATTCTTGCTTGTTGTTTTCAATTCTAGTGAACGTAGATTAAGTAACAGGTCGTACACGTGGGGGTGATATCCACGGTATTGACAAGAAATTAATCTTACTTTCACTGCACAACACATACCAAATCACATCATAATCAACACAACAACTCAAACATCCCCCCTTTTCCGCGTATTCCTCCACCCAATTGAGGTAACCTTATAAGCCAAAACAAACTTGACATCTCCCTTAGGTATTTTATTTAGGATTGACATCATCTTGCGTCTAAGGCATAAGCCCACAATAATTAAAACTAATCCTAGGGTTAGTCTCTTGATTTTCTGTGCATCTTGCTTGTTTTTAGTTCTGTTTCTCTGTCATACACTGTTTCGAAAGGATCACTTGAACAGCTTGGCGGTACATTAAGCATCGTTAACCCCAAATCAACAACTTCTTACAACTTCTTACACCTGGTCATATTCTACCGACATCGGTTAACTGACCGACTCCGCTACTATTTGACCAACATCGGTTCGACTGGCGATATCGATTCTTGTCTTTCACATTTCCCGACAAACCAACAACCTACCAATTCCAACATTTTGTGGCTGTTTCTCCCTGATAGATTGAATCCCTACTGTACTCTTGTCCATGGTTGTTATCACTTGGAAACAAGCTGCAGCCATGGTTTCACATGCCTGCTCCGTGCCTTTTCCTGAATCACCCCCTTCACATCCTATGGGGAATCCTATGACACCAGTGAGGTTCCCAAAATCCTTATAGGAGATAAGGAATTTGTGAAATTTTTGGATGATAATCATAGCACTTTGTATGCAGACTTATTTATCTCATACCCCTGACCGTACACCCGATGGTCAACTCCTTGTTGGTATGCCTATTAGTATAGCTGCTCACTTAGCTCCTTCCCCACCTGATAACTCTGCCTTGCCTTCTTCATCCTTAGCCCCGTCTCCCAACTCAGCGGCTTCAGGGGTTCATACAGCACAGATTGGCTTTCCTTTGGTTAACCTGGGGCCCCATATATCATTACATGCATCCGCTCCTACCTCATCTCTCTCATGATCGCTCCTTTCATAACTTGCTCTCTACCACCTATCCACACAAGCTTTCCTTCTCAAGCTCTGCCCACCTTTTCATTTCCACACACTTATCCGGTGGCTTCAACATCTTATATAGGACATCCCTATTCGGCCACCTCAACATATTCGTCATCAATACCTTATCAACATTTAACCCCACCATTGTCTAGTAGTGGCTCTTGGCCCAATCCACCTCCGTTTACAACAACCACACCATCATCTTACCCAACCACTGATTTAATCAAACAAATGATGGACAAGATGCAAAATCTGGAGGCTTCTATTTCAGGAAGCCGTAGCACCCTGACATACGAGCAAGTTTTTTGGGAGCCTATTCATCCTTCTGTCCCCCTTCATTCATATCCTCCTCAATGGGAATTACCAAAATTTACTCATTTTAATAGTAAGGAGGATCCTCAACAACACTTGCGATCATTTAGACATGCCTGCTATCTGATTGCTCATGATGATGCCTTACTACTCTGCACCTTTCCCATGTCCTTATTAGGACCTCGCCTTGTAGTAGTGGTACAAGTGCTTTAACCCAAAGACTCAATCTTCTCTTTTAACCAATTAGCCCAATCTTTCTTAGATCATTTCTCCATTAACATTGCCAAGAAAGTATCTATCACCGACCTCTATGCCATCCAACAATTTGAAGACGAATCTATCACAGATTTCGTTGGATGATGGCGGGGCCTTATCAACCAACTTACTTATGCCTTGCCTCAGGCTGAACTTATCGAACTCTTTACGCGGGCCTGCGCTAAGCACATTTCTCCTACCCTCCAAATTCAAACTTTCCGCACCTTTGATGAGGCCTTTACTATGGCTCAAAAACTAGAGATTCGAGCCTTAGAGGAAGAGAAATTGTGGTTGCGCAACAAAAACCCTAATTTCCGAACCCAAGACTCCACCAACAAACCCAACACCACCAATTCTCATGCATTGACTGCTTCAAAATCAAAAGGAGTTGTCCACGTGGTGATGGTCAAAACCCAAGCACCATCTAATACCCCGCCAAAAACTACCTATAAGTATAAAGCCGAGCCCATCAATTACACTCCCTTGGGAGAAACTTATGGTGTCATTTTGGAAAAATTACTCAAAGCGGGAGCTATCACCTTACCTCCTATTAAACCTCACTCCGGGTTTGATTCCACCCACACTATACCTTCTTAGTACAAAGAAAATGACTTCTGTAACTTCCACCGCGTGAAGGGACACAAATCCACGAAAACGCAAGATGTTGAAAAACATACTTTGTAGAAATGGTTGATTCAGGGATATAACCCTCGATAATCCTAATGCCCCTGCTAACCGAAATTTGAAAATCTTCAACAAACCATTCCCAAACCACTCATCTAACAGTAACATAAACCAAGATATCTTAGCCGAGGAGAGTGTTCATGAAATCCATGCGGTCTTCGACTCCCAACCAAAAGCTTCTATCGAGGAAATTCTGAATCAAACCTCTTTACTAACGTAGGGATCTGAACCCTCTTCACCCCCATCAAGACAAAATGATAACCTTACCATTCCTTTACCCATAAAGGAATTAACCACCCAGAGTTCTCTTCTCACAGATGAGCCTTCTTACACCACATCCCTGCAAGACTGTGAGCGGATGTTATCTAACTTATCTATTTCCCAAACATCTCCTTCCGTCACTCTTGCTATAAAAGAAGAAGGCTCACCATTGTTTCTATCATCCTTAGACAAGAAACCCCTCGAACCAACATCACCAAATTCTTTAATCATGACGGATCCTCTCAAACATGCCCTCCTACCTATTAGTTCTTCATCACCTAAATCTTTTCAGCGACCGGTTGACCTCTTAACACCCATTGATACAGTGCCTCATTTGCCCCTGTATCACACCCACAGTGGACCGGAATCACAACCCACCTCTCTTCCATACAAAAGTTCCTATTCACACGTGAGGATTGTCACCCCTCAGAAGATAGACAAGTCCTATGGGAGCGTTTGAGTACACCATGCTCTACTCAAATACGAGATGACTGATCCAGACATCTCTACCATATACCCGAGGTGTTTACAAAAGCTCAAAATGCCTATGTCCTCATCTTCACCCCCCTCATCTCTACCAAATACCTCATCCACCTCTATTAACCTAACCAAACCTTCCCCTACGCTTGGGATGTCACCAATACCCAGCCTGACACACCCACCTAAACGGTTAGATTTATCCAAAAATAAAGCCGTCAATCCACCTAGGAGACAGACCCAATCTCCTCAAGCCCAATCTATGCCCCCATCACACAACTAAAACCATCGCCATCACACCTACCTTCTATATTGGGACCTCACCCTCCACCTTGCCTCAATACATCATACCTCCTGTGTTTTCTTTAAAATGACTTGCGCCTTCTACACCCATACAGAGATCCATGGGTGTATCAACACCATCACCCCAAGTATCCTGTCCACCTATCAACCCTAAACAAACTCCATCATCAAAGGATTTGTTTGTTGTCACTCCTCTTTCTTCATGGTTTTTTTCTGCTACCACATCATCTAACCAACTAAACATAACTTCTATGCCAAAAAGCCAAGTTTAGTTAAATCCAATTATAAAAACCCCTTGTCTAAACCACCACCCATACAAATCAACCATACCCAATCATTACCAAAACCCACCCACTCAATAGCCTCATCTTCCTTTGACTTTGACCCGCTCAAAGGATCTTACACCAAAATCCTTGATATGTTGGTGGAGAATACGACCATTTCCCTACCCCCACTTAAACTTTATGATCCATCTAAACCTCGACCTATAGGTTATGATGAGTCTAAAATCTTCGCTTACCACCGCACACCAGGACATGATATAGAGGGATGCAAAGATTTGAAAGCCATCCTTCGACAGTCACCTCTCTCGGATAGACAGGTTAAGAAAGACAACTTACGAAGGGAGAAACCTTTAGCTTCAATCCCCTCTCCTATACCACCTGTCCTCACCTCACTAAGAAATATCATTATTGCAACCCCACCTCTCGAAGACAATGAATTATCCCTACCATCTTCCTCCTCTCATGTTCACAAGATCAACATGATTAGTATTGCCACTCGAGGGCAGAAAAAAATGGGAAGGCTAAAGAAAGCACACCTGTGGCCTCTCTTTCTTCCATCCCGATCGCACCACCACCTAAAGTGGTTATTCATGGACCTGCCTACCCCGTCTCTGATGGAGTGGCCCACCGTACCATGATCAAATAGCTTCACCAATCACCTGTAAAAATGACATTGTATGATCTCATTCAAACCTCTGAATCTCATTGACAAGCTCTTGTTGAAATCCTTCAAGGGATAGAGGTCCTACCTAATGAAACCTTTCCTGTTGCCTCCATTTTAACACCCAACCACGTTGCTTCTCTCACCAAACAAACTACCACTTCCATCCCTATACAACAAGTCACTGCTCAGCTCAAAGACGAAATTGTCGACTTTGGTGCAGAAGATCCTGACCCTACTCTTTTCATCTCGGCTTACGTCCGGAAATCCGAGTACGTCATGTTATGATCGATGGGGGTGCTAGCTTAAACATCATCTCTTCCAAAGCCTTCCAACAAATGAATATCCCTTCTAGCTGCATGTGTGCCAACCCCACCATGTTGCATTCATTCAATGATGCTATTACTTCTACCTTAGGCACCATGATCCTTAACATTCGTGTAGGGCCACGTACTTTACCTGAACTCTTCTATGTCCTTGAGGGATAATTCCAATACAACATGTTGTTAGGCCGCCCTTGGATCCAAGCTATGGGATGCATTCCCTCCACCTTACATAGATGCATAAAATTTGAGTATGAGGGGAAGTCCTACACCGTAAAAGCTGACCCTCCCCCCTTCAAAACCTGCAATATGTTATATCACCCTAATGATGTGCTTGTACCAGTCAAGACACCCATTCATCCAACCCAACCATCTATTTTGACCACACCTCAACCATCCACCTCAACCGCACCTACACCTTCAACCAATGAAACCGCCACCGCAAATACCGCTTCCTTCCCCGTGGACAACATCCCGACCTCAGATCCCTTAGTAGATGTTTTTCAATGCCTTACGCTGGGGGAGTATCACCTATATAACATTAGCACTTTCCATACCCCACAGGAGTATGGACAGTTACATGCACATCCTACCTACGACCGTCGTGTGGGGGAAGTAATCTCCTATGGACCACCTAATTGCCACACCAACCTAACATATGGGGGTGTCGATACATCCTCTGTCACCCCTAAACCTCCCCTTGGTGTGGTTCCCTTCTAATCTGATTTTCAATATCTAAGTAATCGTCGCTTCGCCCTCACCTTCTTGACGTGCTATGCTTGGAAGGGCTTCGGTTTCGGTCTTTATGAACAAGGTCGATATACGATCATTCCTGTAACTACATGCAAACACAAAGATCATCGTGGTCTTGGATTCTCTGAACCACCTACACCAAAGACACCGCATATCCGTTATATCTAGGAAGACGACGAAGTCACTCCTTCCGAACCATCATCACCCATTTTTCCATCATCACCCACAGAGTCGATAGACCCTAAATCCATCCCTCCTAATTTTTTTCATAAACGCTATCTTCCTAGGTCCTCTCACTTATCAATGTGATAATGAAGACCCATCTTCTCTTCCCCTTCTGTATCTAGACATGATTAAAGAGGACTCACCTTCAATTAATGTTGTTGAGTGCTAGGATGATGACTCCATCCTCACTTACCTTGGTGCGGATGACTCTTATATTCAACGTGCCTTACCATCTGAAACTCAAACCATGTTGAATGAGTCGACTATAGAAATCAACATCCATATAGAGGATGATCCTCACATTATGAAGATCGGACAATCTCTTAACGCATCAGAACAAACTACCTTCACTACCTTTCTCCGTGCGGTAAGCAAGCTTTTGCTTGGTCCTACGCTGACATGCCAGGAATTGATCCTGACATTGCTGTCCATAACATTACCCTGAAACCCGATTCCAAACCAGTTAAATAGAAACTGAGAAAAATGCATCCACGCATTTCCCTCTTGGTTAAAGAAGAGCTTCAACGACTCCTTTCTGTTTCCTTCATCTTACCTATTGACTATCCTTAATGGATTTCTAACATCACACTGTTACTAAAGCATCGGGGACTTCGGATATGTATGGATTTCCGGGACCTTAACCTTGCTTTCCCAAAGGATGACTTCCCCCTACCAAGTATTGATCAACTTGTTGATCTCACTGCGGGCCATGAGATGCTTTCTCTCATGGATGGCTTCTTGGGATACAATCAAATTTTGGTAGCCCCGACCGATCAACATAAAACTACCTTCATAACTCCTTGGGGAACCTTCTGCTATCGTGTCATGCCATTTGGCCTTAAGAATGCTGGTGCGACCTATCAGCGGGCTATGACTTACATTTTTCATGACATTATGCACACTATCCTTGAGGATTATGTCGATGATCTTCTTGGCAAATCTAAACATCGTAGTGAACATCTCGATGTTTTAACCATTATTTTCGATCACTTGTTACAATAATGTGTTCATCTTCAACCAAAGAAATGTGTCTTTGGTGTCCTTTCAGGAAAACTCCTTGGTTTTATTGTCTCTTTACGTGGCATCAAGGTCGATCCAGCTAAAGTCAAAGATATCCTAGAAATGCCCCACCGACTAACCTCAAACAATTGCGTAGTTTGCGGGAAAACTCCAATCTATCCAAAGCATTTCATCTCATAACTCTCGAGTTGATGTCAACCTTTCCATCATCTCCTTAAAAAGGACATTGTATTTCAATGGAGCAAAGAATGCCACCACGCCTTTGAGCCTCTTAAAACCTATCTCTTGTAGCTACCCATGCTTATCCCACCTCGGACGATCACCGTTTCTACCTTTACCTTTCCGCCACCGACCATGTTGTAGGAGCCATGCTCGCACATCGTAACTCGAGCATCGAGAACAAGCCATTTATTACATAATTCGTACTCGGTGGATTACGAGACTAGGTATACACATGCAGAAAATTTATGCCTAGCCCTATCATTCGTGGCCACCAAACTCGACACTACATCCTGAATCACAAAACTTTTGTCATCACCAACATGGAACCCATCCATTATATGTATGCCAAACCTCATCTAAACCAACACATCGCCGGATGGCTTATGCTCCTCGCTGACCTCGACCTTGAGTTTATACACCACAAATCAATCAAAGGAAAAGCTATCACAGACTAACTCGCGGAAGCCCCTTTACCTGGGGAATAATTTACCAATTTTACTTTCCCTGACGAACTCATTGCCACTCTTTCACTCAGTGATGAGTCATATCCAATGACCCTCTTCTTCGATGGATCCAAATGCCAGCACGGCGGAGGGGTCGGCGTTGTTCTCATTCCTCTGGACGTTGAACCTATGCCTCTTTCATTCCGGCTTGATTTCCCTTATACTAATAATATAGCGGAATACGAGGCCCTTGTTTTGGGTCTCTAGGTTACGTTACGCTTAGTTGTAAAATCTATTAACATTTTTAGTGACTCTCAACCTGGTGTCAATCAAGTTACGGGCATCTACCAATGTAAAATGAGGAACTTCATAAGTATAAACATTACGTGGATTCACTTTTAACCTTATTTACTCATTATTCTATCCAAACCATTCCCACTCTACTAATAAATTTGTGGATACTATGGCTTGCTTAGCCTCACAAATTCCTGCCTCACCAACCAACTCTGACATATTTGTCTTGGTCTAACAACTCTTTGCCCCATCTTACTCAGCCCCGGATGTTTGTATGATAAATAATGTGTCTGCTAATTCACAGGATACCTGGTATCACCAATTTCACGACTACCTTACAACCTCTATTCTCCCACCTGACCTTACTAGTAATGGAAAACATGCTTTTCTTAAAAGTGTTTCTCATTACGTCATCATGGGGGGACTCCTCTATAAATGTGGCTTTGATGGCATCCTCCTTCAATGTCTAACCGGCAAGCACGAGGTTACCTATACCATCCAACAAGTCCATGACGGTATTTGTGGTGGACATTTTAGTAACCTTTCCATGGCCAAACGGATCCTTCGCCTAGGATATTATTGGCCTACTCTTAATAACGATTGCTAAGAATATGTTAAGCATTGTGTTATGTGTCAACAACATGCCAACCTTCAACATAGTCCTAGCCATCCGCTTCTGCCATTCGCACGAGATCTTTGACCTTTCTCACAATGGGGTTTAGACGTTATTGGTGAGATTCACCCGCCCTCTTGGAAACGTCACCGTTGGATAATCACAGCAACCAAATATTACACTAAATGGGTGGAGGCCATTCCACTCATTTCAACCAAAAAAGAAAAAATCGTAGAATTCATTATCACATTATCTCTGTCATTTTGGTGTTCCTCATCGCACTTGATAATGAGATAATGGAAAATCTTTCAAAAATAAGTTATTACAAGACCTTTGTGACAACTTTGGTATCAAAGTTATCTTCTCATCACCTTACTATCCACAAGTAAATGGTCAAGCCGAATCTTCTAACAAAACCATGACCAAAATTCTCATGAAAGTCGTTAACGATTCTAGAAAAAATTGGCATGATCACATCCCCTTTTCCCTTTGGGCTTATCGGACTAGCATTCATACCTCCACTAATGCCACCCCATTTTCTTTGGTATATGGTACCGAGGTTGTCTTGCCTCTCGAAATACAAATACCCTCCCTAAGAATATCTCTTCAGGATATTCTCACAAATGATGATTTCCACCAAGAGCGATTAGCCCAATTAGAGCTTCTTGACGAGCGTCTTTATAGCTCTTGACCACCTTCAAATATATCAAAAGCGCATCAAGCGTGCTTATGATAAGCGACTTCATGAGCATACCTTTTAAGGTTGGTGATCTTGTCCTCAAAGAGAATCAACATGTAACCAAACTAGAAAAGAGAAAACATGGAAAATTTGCTCCTAATTGGATTGGGCCTTACATTATCACTCACACTTATGGATCAAGCACTTACCATTTAGCTTTGCTTAATGGTAAACCCGAGCTGAACCCCTTAATGCCTTGCATATTTGGCCATTCTACTTTGTTGAATTTAGTGTTATATCACTTCTTATCTACCTTGCGCTCGTCCCTTGAGCTCATTTACCACCTCATACACTTTGTTTCATGCATCTCAAAATAGAATCAAGCTCATGTGGTTTGGTCATCACCTACTCTTAAAGATGCCTTCCCCTTTTATGATTTCTTACGTATAAGGACGTGTTCCTTTGATTGAGAAGTCATGCTTGATCTATGGATTGTATCTTCTTTGCATTTGAAGATCTTTGACTGAGTCGGAATATGTTTGGACTCTTTTATTTCTTTCATTTTTAGCACCTGAGTTCAATCTGATTTCGGGATGAATTGTGGATTTACCCATCTTTATGACTCAGCCTTGGATCAGTGGCATTGATCCAAGAGATGTTTTAAGTTTATTCATGATGAACAAAATTTATTGACCTTACGAAAGTTGCAAGGTCTGAATGAGTTGAATGAGAAATTCAGGAGTTAACTCAGGTTGATCTTGTTAAATGAAAATCGGTTCCAAATACCGTAACATCGGGAAGGCCTAGACCTTAAGCCAGGTAAGATGTTCCTGGGTATTCAGTAAGCTTATTTAGCAATACCTGATAGGATCTGTGTGACAGGATGTTTTACCCTGTTTGGTTCCAATACGGATCGGTCCTACTTGGGAGACCTAGACTGGATTTGTTAAGGTTAATAACCTTAACCTAAACTATAACCTATTGGTTAAATTATTATTAATCTAACCTAGCCCTAAACTATAAGCTAAATGTTCCTAAGGTTAGCTACACCTAGCACTATGAGGTAAGACTAATGTCTTACCTTATGATCTACCTATGTTTCTAACCTATCTTAACTAATGATCATGGTTGGAGGGGGACTTAGAAGGGGCGCGAGTCATAGGCGGTGGTTTCTATGGCATTTATGAGGTGGATAAGGATGAAGGACTTGGGATTTGGCGGAGGTTGTAAATATCTATTGAGACCTGACGTGGCGGTATCACCAAATTTGGGAATGGTTGTTTGTGTTCAATTGGCAATCACCAACTTTGGCGGTCGGTGGCAATGGAGATTAGGTGGGAATATGGGAGTTAATGCTATTGATGAACTTTGGTTCCCGAGCGTGGATTGCTTGGGAAGGCATGCAAAAGGAAAATTTGTTGGTTGTTTGGTTTTCCATGCATTCCGTTTTTCTCTCTGCTTGATCACTGGTTCTTTGAACCAGTCTACTTTGTGTTGCATGGCAACTATGAGAATATCTAGCTCCTTTCTCGGTTGGGGAAGGTTTATAAGGCATGAAGGTAACAGATTATTGTTGTTTAATCTATCGTGGAAGAAGAAGAGAAGGTGCGAGCACATTCAGAGGTCTTCTTCATATTTTTAAGCGACATTACCAGGCATGATAGGCCCTGACTTTTAAAAATCTTGCTTTATTCCAAATGCTTTCATTAAAACAACTCTGTTCAGGTGATTTTAGTACAGTTGGTTTGAAGCAATGTATGGGTTCTTCTTTTCCTGTGGAATTAGAAATCTCTGGTTATTCGAAAACCCTGTGAAATGTTACTGTATTTATTTCTTCTTTTTGAAATCATTTTCGGCTGGAGACCCGGCTGTGCTTTTTATGTTATTGCATCCTGTTAAATCTCACTGGGTATATTTGAAGTTTCTTCTGTTTGGAATGCTTGTTGTGATTATACTACTTGAACGTGACTTCTGTTGAAGTCCTTACTGTTGCAATTTTGGGTTAGATTCCGTTGAAAGTTTGCAAGGATTATATACGAAAACGACTCAGTTGGAGTCCTTGAAATGTTTCGTATGTTTTAGACTTCTGTAGAAGCCTTGTTGTGAATACTTATTAGTATAGACTCAGTTGGAGTCCTTGAAATGTATCTTGTGTTTCAACTTCTGTATAAGCTTAGTTGTGAATACTGTTGCTTAGTTGTGAATATTGTTGCTTAGTTGTGAATACTTGTTGGTATTGACTCAGTTGGAGTCCTTGAAATGTAACTAGTATTTCAACTTCTGTATAAGCTTAGTTGTGAATACTTATTAGTATAGACTCAGTTGGAGTCCTTGAAATGTATCTTGTGTTTCGAATTCTGTATAAGCTTAGTTGTGAATACTGTTGCTTAGTTGTGAATACTATTGGTATTGACTCGGTTGGAGTCCTTGAAATGTATCTTAGTATTTCAACTTAATATAAGCTTAGTTGTGAATACTTAGTTGTGAATACTTATTGGTATTGACTCGGTTGGAGTCCTTGAAATGTATCTTGTAACTCGATTTCGTATAAGATTAGTTGTGAATATTGTTTCTTAGTTGTGAATATTGTGTATTGACTCAGTTGGAGTCCTTGAAATGTAACTAGTATTTCAAATTCTGTATAAGATTAGTTGTGAATACTTATTGATATTAACTCTGTTGGAGTCCTTGAAATGTATCTTGTATTTCGACTTCTGTAGAAGTTTAGTTGTGAAGACTGTTGGTATTGATTCAGTTGGAGTCCTTGAATGTTTTCGTATGAATTTGACTTCAATCTTAACCCTGGCTGTGAGTTCTTGTTGGATACGACTCCGTTGGAGTCCTTGCAGTATTTCCATGTGAACACGACTCTTGTTGAAGCCCCTGATGTGTTTGCATGTTGGCTCGACTTCTGATCTAAGTCCACGCTGTGCATACTTATTAACTCGACTCTTTCTAAAAGTTGTGTTTATATTCAGTTCAATTCTGTTGAATGTGTGTTGGGTTTACATTACAAGCACGACTCTATTTGAGTCCCTACTATATTTTTTCGTATTAGCTCGACTTAGGTTAAAACTTTGATGAGCTTATGAATGGAGGTGACTTCTGTAAAGTCCTTGCTGTATATTCATAGGGATTAGATTCAGTTGAATGTTTGCTGTGAATATATGTGTTTCGATTCAGTGGAATTGTCATTGTGTTTGCATCTGGATACGTCTTCTGTTTTTGGTGTTATCTAGACTCTGGTTGACTGAGATAAAGGGGTTCCTAGTTGTGCCATGACAGGCGATGGCGTTGGGTATTTTATTATGTTTTATGAATGATATGGAAAGATCTGTTGAGTCTATTTAGGCTGGATTATTTATTATTGCTTGTCACGGGAGCTCTAGTATTGCTTAATAGCTACAGGTGATTTTTATAATTGGATTTTGATGAAACTGTAGTTTCTTCTTATTATCTCGACTGATTCAGTCACATGCATTTATTGTTATTGCATTATTCGTGAGGATTCGGTGCAGTCCTGAATATGATGGGAATGAAGTCTGAATGTCTCTGTTTCTTTCTTTTCTGCTGTAAAGTATATGTTGATATATTTATATTTAACTGTAGGAATTGTTAAAACATACTGATGGATACACGAATTGATAGTATATTCATTTTTGAATGTAATAGTTTGTCGGATGATTGCTGTCCTTGGGATTCAGATGGATGGATGTTTTGGATTCATTTTGTTCTTCTTAGTCTCTAATATATATGATGAAACATCTGAAAAGTCTTTAGGACTAATTGGCAGCTATAATATGAGTTATGCATTAAAAGTCATGTTTGAATTACAGAAAGAACATAGTCTGAATTATGTTTTCATGTTTGATGAAATGATTTCATTTAAACAGGGTGTTTAATGAGAACAATTGGTGGATTGCAATTGTTTTAAGAATTAGTGCTTATCATGCTCGGTTCACCGAACCCGACCCGTGTTGACAATTTTTGCGAGATGGTTGTCGTAAGTGGTAAAGGCACGCAGATCGATATGATGTTCAAATTGTTTAATTTGGTTTATGATGAATTCCAACTTGATTCTCTAAATGTACTACACCCGAGAAAGTTGTTCTCTTGCTGTTGTGTATTGTATCAAATATGTTGAATGCATAAATTGTAATTGATTAGCTTAGAAATGAATGAAATGAGGGGATTGTTACTTATGTGGCTGCATTTGTATCTTGATGAATTGAACTTCTTCGGTTCGAATGTTTTTAAGTGCATTTTTATTATTTTTATACCTTGAAGTTATTAGGATTCTCTAAATAAGCCTTGTAAAGATTATGTGGCTGGATACTTGTAAATGATTGGTAGTTCTACTATGTTTTATATAAGGCTAAATTAGAAATTAGCCCACTGTTCTTCGGGAAGCTAAGGTTAAATTAAACCTTAACAGGAAGCTGAACGGGAAGAGTAATTTATTACTCCTAACCTTGATCTAAGTCAAGACAACATATTAAATGATTTAAAATTACTATATCTTAATACAAATAAGCATGATATAATACAGTTTTGGAAAACCGATTTAAACCTAAAAAGGTATATTTATCATCCTTAAGAGGAGACTTAGGGCTACTGCCCATTTTCGTTGATTAAGTTTATGGTGAATAAAGGAACTCTTGATGAGATCTCAAATCTTATTAATTTCTCTCTGTGAAATGGATCTTAATTAAGTAAGGCAACTCAATGATGAGGAGCCCAGGAGTTGGGATAAGACTAATCGGAAAGGAGAGTCTTAAAGTATAATTTCAACTCAACGTATGTAACACCTTAGGATAAGTAGATCTTTCCGAGGTGGTTTTGTAGGATGTCGGCACATGTCGATCGTGAGGGTTGTACCCCTTCGAGAAATTAGGATCTTCTCGAGGATACAACAATGCAGGTGGCTTATGGCGACACCCTTTGCATTGATCGTTAAGATTTACACCTTAAACTCGAACAAGTTTTTACTCGGGATCTGGTTAGGAACATGGTCATGTTATGAGGCTGCCCTTGGAGATTTGGGGTACATTGACACACTGGGTTAACTAGGGTTTATCCAGTATGTCAACTTATCCCTAGTCCTCAAGAGCATCCTTATAACGTTGTCATGTTATTAATCCGTTCCTGAGTGAATGACTTGGGGAAGGATGACTGACAGAAGTCAGTATGGGACATTCTATATAACATCGGAGTAGGGTGGAGGACGTATTCTAGATTGATGAGTATGCCATCAAGGAATATGAGACATGAATAGTATGTTTCAAAACTTTGGCCAAAGTATCGCAAGCTGCTGATTGCGTTGTCCTATGTCACCTAGTCTAAGGGACGAGATGCCGATGAATAATGGTAACGATTATTCAGATAGGTTCCTTGGACAGAGCATTATGAAATCCCAGATTAGGGAAGAGAACCGCAAGAGTGAAGAGTTTGTAAAAATGCCAACTCTGTGAAACACATGAATAGATCGGTAGATCACCGAGTCATGGAATGAATAGATCGGTGGTGCACCGAGTCATTACAGCTGCATATGGTTATCTATTATAAGAATGGTTGTTTTGATTTGTGAGTTCTAAATTATGTATTTAGAACTAGGAAGCATTTATCAAAAAAAAAAAATTTACTTGTTCTAATGTACTAATTTGGGAATGTTACATCTTGGTATCAGAGCTGAAGGTTGCAGCTCTTGGACCTATTGTGTCCATAATCTGATAAAAACCTGAATTTTCTTGTAACAGAAAATGGTTAGAACAAGGGGGAACATTGTGAATAATGCTCCACCTAAGAAGGGGCGCAACAACCCAAAAACTTGATGAGATCCTTGCTGCCCTATTGGACACAAGAGATCGTTTGGCTGTACTTGAGCAGCAAGTAATGGGAAATGAGGAGGATGAAGAAGCTGGTAATGACAATCAGCTACCTCCTGAGGACAACCCCAATGTGGGTGTTGGTAATAACACTGAAAATGTACCTATCCAACCAGAAAATAAAAGGGCCAGGTTGGCAGTGGAACTCACTAATGATATAAAAAGGATAAGTCCACCTAAATATGATGGCACCACATTAGGAGATGGAGCTGAGAATTGGCTCAGCAAAATGGAGAAGTACTTTGCAATAAGAAACTTCTCGGAGGAAACCAAAGCTATTTGGGGAGCCTATCAACTTTCCCACGAAGCATCTTCGTGGTGGGACAGCCGTAAAGCTGAGCTAAATATTGATGAGACCAATATCACTTGGGATCAATTTAAGGGCTATTTTAGGCAACGTTGGCTGCCACAACTTTTCTATGATCAGAAAATGACAGAATTCCAGAACTTAGCTCAAGGGAAGCTAACGGTAACTGAATATTGGGAGCGGTTTACAAAACTCCTCAAGTATGTACCGCAATATCAAACTGACGAGAAGTTCAGAATATGAAAATTTATCATGGGGCTAAATCCCATGATAGGAGGAGAGGTCGATGTTCACAGCCCAACCACTATGGAAGGAGTTGTTGAAAAGGCCATAAGGCAAGAACAGAAATTAAAGGCTATTTCTGACTCATAAAGAAGAAGTGCGGAAGAAGATTGTAAATCCTTCTTCAACTTCACTTGCACCCAAAAAGGGGCCATGGAAAAAGTTTGGGAACAGAAGTAAGTTTCCAGGGGATAATAGTAAGAAAACAGTAGCAAATAAGCTCACTTTGAAATGTAAGAGATAGTTTTGCCAAAAATTATAACAATGGGCAGAAGCCCTATGGAGGACAACGTGATAACTTTAAGGCTGGAAGTAATTTTGAGCCTAAAAAGGGACCTGTAGGAGGCTGCTACAATTGTGGCAAAGACCACTACGCAAATCGCTGACCTTTGAAGAAGGATGATCGTAATCAAGCAGATAAGATATATGCTTTGCATGTAGCAGCATAAACAAGCTAAAAGCAAGTGACACCTATAGAAGTTTCCGGGTAAGTTATTTGGCATACCTGTCACTATTCTTTTTGATACAGGAGCTACTGAATGTTTTATTTCTAGTAAACTTGCTTCTAAACTTAAAAGAAAGGCTGGAAAAATGGATAAATCTTGGACTGTACAGTATGGTAATAACTCTATTCATACAATGAGTATGTGTCTTTTTGGGGCAGTCCTTGACTTACCTAACTTTTCCACGGAAGTTGACCTCTATGTTACACCCTTGGGATCTTATGACATTGTCATCGGTGTCAATTGGTTAGCTGACCATAAGGCTAAAGTCGACTGTTTTGAAAAGAACATAAGATGTTTAGATGATCGGCTGGAAACAACAGAGATTCAAGGGGTGAAATGGGAAATTTCAGTTAGAAAACTGTCAGCTATGCAACTTAAAAAGGCTAAAAACAAAGGATGTACCTTATATGCAGTAAAGATATCTAAATTTTCAGAAGAAGATGGTGATTCCATGAAACGATTTCCTCTGTTGCAAAGTTTCAAGGATGTATTTCGGAGGAATTACCAGGTTTACCACCCAAAAGGGAATTTGACTTCACTATTGAAATCAAACCAGGAACGGAACCTATTTCCAAAGCACCTTATCGGATGACTACTACAGAGTTAGTCGAGCTTAAGGCACAATTGCAAGAACTTTTGTCTAAGGGTTTGATTAGACCAAGTGTTTCACCTTGGGGAGCGCCAGTAATATTTGTAAAAAGAAAGATGGGACACTTAGGTTGTGTATTGATTATCGGATGTTGAACAAAGCAAACAATTAAGAATAGATACCCACTTCCAAGGATCGACGATCTATTTGATCAGATGCATGGGGCAGCAGTTTATTCCAAGATAGATCTTTGATCTGGTTATCATCAATTAAGGATTAGAGAAGAAGATATTCATAAAACAACTTTCCGAACAAGGTACGGACATTATGAATTCACGGTTCTACCCTTTGGATTAACTAATGCACCCGCAACTTTTATGAACTTAATGAATAATATCTTTCAAGAATATTTGGACAAGTTTGTACTTGTATTCTTGGATGATATTCTCATTTATTCTAAAAGTGTTGAAGAGCACAATGAGCATTTGAAGATAGTTTTGGGAATTTTGAGAAAAAGAAAGTTGTATGGTAAGTTATCCAAATGTTCTTTCTTTGATACAGAAGTTCACTATTTGGGTCATGTCATTAGTAAAGAAGGAATTGTTGTGGATCCTTCAAAAATAGTGGCAATAACTGAGTGGCCTACACCAAAGAATGTGCATGAAGTAAGAAGCTTCATGGGTCTTGCTGGTTATTATAGAAAATTTGTTAAGGATTTTTCTAAAGTGGCTGCACCAATAACTTCATTACAGAAGAAGGATAGGAAATTTATTTGGAATGATAAGTGTGAAATGGATTTTAAAAATTTGAAAAGCCAGCTGACTTCAGCACCTATTTTAGCTGTACCAGACCCTAACGGGAACTTTACTGTTGTAACTGATGCTTCTGGGGAAGGCCTTGGTGGTGTTTTGTTACAGAATGATCAAGTCATAGCATATGAAAGTAGAAAACTTAAGTTACATGAGCTGAATTATGCCCCTCATGATTTGGAGCTTGCTGCCATTGTTCATGCGCTTCAAGTATGGAGACACTATTTACTTGGGAAACCTTTTGAGTTGAAAACTGATCATTTAGGGCTGAAGTATATTTTCACTCAGCCTAATCTCAATGCAAGAAAGAAAGGTGGTTAGAGTTTTTATCTCAATATGACTTTGATATTAGCTACATCAAAGGAAAAGAGAATAGAGTAGCAGATGCTCTAAGTCGTAGGAAGCACATTTATGCTCTTATAACATTAAGAACTCAGTTTAAGGATGAGGTAAAAAGTGCCTCAGAATCTGATATATACTTTCAGCAAGTAAAAGCAGCACTTGCTACAGAACCAAAAGATGAAAGGTATAAAGGTTTTCATTTTGATAATGAAGGAATCTTACGTTATGAAAACAGAGTATACGTACCTTTGCTAAATGATTTGAGAAAGAAGTTGTTAGTTGAATTTCATAATTCACCTTTCTCTGGACACCCGGGTATCACAAAAATGCTTGCTGATCTAAACAACAATACTTTTGGAAAGGTATGAAAAAGGATGTTATTGATTTTGTGACACATTGTCTGGAATGTCAGCGTGTTAAGGCAGAACACATGCACCCTGCTGGACTATTATATCCCCATAGCATACCGCAGTACAAATGGCAAGTAATAAGCATGGACTTTGTACAAGGGTTACCTATGTCCAGGAATAAACATGATGTTATCCTGGTAGTTGTAGATAAACTAACTAAGGTAGCTCATTTCATCACTGGAAATCTAAAGGATGATTCACCAGTGTTGGCCAAAAGATTCGTGCATGAAATTTTTAGGTTACATGGTGTACCAGAATTGATTATATCTGACAGGGATCCTAGAATGACATCAAGATTTTGGCAAACACTAAATACAGCTCTTGGAATGAAACTAAACTTCAGTTCTGCATATCATCCGAAACGGATGGACAAACAGAGAGAGTAAATCAAGTGTTGGAAGATATGTTGCGAATGTATTGCATGGATCAACAGTATAAATGGGAAGAGTATCTCCCATTAGTTGAGTTCGCATACAACAACACTTATCACTCATCTCTTAAAATGGCACCTTTTGAAGCACTTTATGGAAGAAAGTGCAGAACCCCTGTTAGCTGGGATAGTATTGAGGATAGAGTGGTAATTGGGCCAGAAATCCTCACTGAAATGGAACAACAAGTAAAGATGATTCGTGAACGATTGAAGGAAGCAGTGGACAGGCAGAAGAGCTATGCTGACCTAAAGCGGGTTGATCGAAAGTTTGAACTTGGTGAAAAAAATTTTTCTTCGTGTTAAACCAAGAAAGAGTTCTATAACTTTTGGCAAGGCTACCAAGTTGTCACCTCGTTACGTGGGACCTTTCGAAATTGTCGAAATAATCAATCCTGTAGCTTATCGATTAGCATTACCACCTACTTTGTCTCGCATGCATGATGTTTTCCATATTTCTTTGCTTAAGAAATACGTTTCAGATTTGTCACATGTTTTAAATTGGAATTCCTTGCAGGTCCAAGACCCAGGAATAATCGTGGTTAAACCCACACGAGTGCTGGAAACTCACCAATTGCATTTGAGAAATCATGAAATACAACAATGTAAGGTCCAGTGGGACCAGTTTAACGAAGAGAGTGCAACTTGGGAAAATCTGGAAGAGATGAAAATTTCTTTTCCCTTTCTTTTTGAATAGAATGGAATCTGTTGACAAAAAATGATTATGAACTTGTCTTTTTCATGTCTTTATGTAAGCACTTTGAGGCAAACACTATTCAGGTTGAATAAATTATATCATGACATTGATCTGAGAAAATAATTCATGATGAAATTGGTCTCTTGTATTGTGAACTAATAAATTGGTTGACCTGAAGGTAAATCAAAATATGTAATCATCGGGACGATGAATCTTTTAGGAGGGAAGCATGTAATGCCCTGAACTATTGTTACTTCCTCCTGAGCACTCAAGTGTTGATATATGATTTCTTCTGTATAAGGACGTGTTCCTTTGATTGTGAAGTCATGCTTGATCTGGATTGTATCTTCTTTGCATTTGAAGATCTTTGACTGAGTCGGAATATGTTTGGACTCTTTTATTTCTTTCATTTTTAGCACCTGAGTTCAATCTGATTTCGGGATGAATTGTGGATTTACCCATCTTTATGACTCAGCCTTGGATCAGTGGCATTGATCCAAGAGATGTTTTAAGTTTATTCATGATGAACAAAATTTATTGACCTTACGAAAGTTGCAAGGTCTGAATGAGTTGAATGGGCAATTCAGGAGTTAACTCAGGTTGATCTTGTTAAATGAAAATCGGTTCCAGATACCGTAACATCGGGAAGGCCTAGACCTTAAGCCAGGTAAGATGTTCCTAGGTATTCAGTAAGCTTATTTAGCAATACCTGATAGGATCCTGTGCAGGGATGTTTTACCCTGTTTGGTTCCAATACGGATCGGTCCTACTTGGGAGACCTAGACTGGATTTGTTAAGGTTAATAACCTTAACCTAAACTATAACCTATTGGTTAAATTATTATTAATCTAACCTAGCCCTAAACTATAAGCTAAATGTTCCTAAGGTTAGCTACACCTAGCACTATGAGGTAAGACTAATGTCTTACCTTATGATCTACCTATGTTTCTAACCTATCTTAACTAATGATCATGGTTGGAGGGGGACTTAGAAGGGGCGCGAGTCATAGGCGGTGGTTTCTATGGCATTTATGAGGTGGATAAGGATGAAGGACTTGGGATTTGGTGGAGGTTGTAAATATCTATTGAGACCTGACGTGGCGGTATCACCAAATTTGGGAATGGTTGTTTGTGTTCAATTGGCAATCACCAACTTTGGCGGTCGGTGGCAATGGAGATTAGGTGGGAATATGGGAGTTAATGCTATTGATGAACTTTGGTTCCCAAGCGGATTGCTTGGGAAGGCATGCAAAAGGAAAATTTGTTGGTTGTTTGGTTTTCCATGCGTTCCATTTTTCTCTCTGCTTGATCACTGGTTCTTCGAACCAGTCTACTTTGTGTTGCATGGAAACTATGAGAATATCTAGCTCCTTTCTCGGTTGGGGAAGGTTTATAAGGCATGAAGGTAACAGATTATTGTTGTTTAATCTATCGTGGAAGAAGAAGAGAAGGTGCGAGCACATTCAGAGGTCTTCTTCAGATTTTTAAGCGACATTACCAGGCATGATAGGCCCTGACTTTTAAAAATCTTGCTTTACTCCAAATGCTTTCATTAAAACAACTCTGTTCAGGTGATTTTAGTACAGTTGGTTTGAAGCAATGTATGGGTTCTTCTTTTCCTGTGGAATTAGAAATCTCTGGTTATTCGAAAACCCTGTTGGAAATGTTATTGTATTTATTTCTTCTTTTTGAAATCATTTTCGGCTGGAGACCCAGTTGAGCTTTTTATGTTATTGCATCCTATTAAATCTCACTGGGTATATTTGAAGTTTCTTCTGTTTGGAATGCTTGCTGTGATTATACTACTTGAACGCGACTTCTGTTGAAGTCCTTACTTGTAATTTTGGGAATAGATTCCATTTAAAGTTTGCAAGTTTATATACAAAAATGACTCAGTTGGAGTCCTTGAAATGTTTCGTATGTTTTACTTCGTATAAGCTTAGTTGTGAATATTGTTGCTTAGTTACTGTTGGTAGACTCGCTTGGAGTCCTTGAAATGTAACTAGTATTTCTTAAGCTTAGTGAATACTTATTAGTATAGACTCGGTTGGAGTCCTTGAAATGTATCTTGTGTTTTTCCGTATAAGCTTAGTTGTGAATATTGTAATATTGTTGGTATTGACTTTGGAGTCCTGTAACTAGTATTTCAACTTCTATATAAGCTTATACTTATTAGTTGAGTCCTTGAAATGTATCTTGTGTTTCGACTTCGTATAAGCTTATTGTGAATATTGTTTCTTAGTTGTGAATATTGTTGGTATTGACTCGGTGGAGTCCTTGAAATGTAACTAGTATTTCAACTTCTATATAAGCTTAGTTGTGAATACTTATTAGTATAGACTCGCTGGAGTCCTTGAAATGTGTTTCGACTTCGTATAAGCTTAGTTAGGAATAGTTGTGAATATTGTTGTATTGACTCGGTTGGAGTCCTTGAAATGTAACTAGTATTTCAACTTCCGTATAAGCTTAGTTGTGAATACTTATTAGTATAGACTCACTGGAGTCCTTGAAATGTCCTTGTGTTTCGAATGTATCTTAGTTGTGTTTTGAATACTATTTGGTATTGACTCAGCTTAGTCCTTGAAATGTAACTAGTATTTCACTTCTATAAGCTTAGTTGTGAATACTTATTATATAGACTCACTGGAGTCCTTGAAATGTATCTTGTCCTTTCCAGAAATGTATCTTGTGTTTTGAATTCTATGTATAAGCTTAGTCCTGTGAACTAGTATTTCGACTTCGTATAAGTACTTATTGATATTACTCGTTGGAGTCCTTGAATGTATCTTGTATTTTGAGTTGTGTAATAAGTTTAGTTGAATATCGTTGGTATTGATTCACTGGAGTCCTTGAAATGTAACTAGTATTTCAACTTCGTATAAGCTTAGTTGTGAATACTTATTAGTATAGACTCGGTTGGAGTCCTTGAAATGTAAATGTATCTTGTGAATATTGTTTCTTGTGACTTCTATTAAGAGTCTTTTAGTTAGTGAATACTTAGTTGAATATTGACTCGTTGGAGTCCTTGAAATGTATCTTGTATTTCACTTCCGTATAAGCTTAGTTGTGAATACTGTAGAAATTTAGTCTGTGAAATGTAACTAGTATTTCACTTCGTATAAGCTTAGTTGTGATTGATTCATAGACTCGGAGTCCTTGAATGTTTTCATAGAATTCGACTTCAAACCTTAACTCACTGGTCCGTGAGTTCTTGTTGGATACAATACTCCATTGGAGTCCTTGCAGTATTTCCATGTGAACACGACTCTTCGTATAAGTTTAGCATGTGAAGCCGCTGGTATTGATTCACTGGAGTCCTTGAATGTTTTCGTATAAATTCGCCCTTAACCCGACTGATGTCTTGTGTTGGCTCGAATTGATCTAAGTCCATGTGTTTGCTGATGGCTCGACTTTTGATCTAAGTACTTACTTATTAACTCGACTCTTTATAAAAGTTGTTGTGTTTATATTCGATTCAATTCTGTTGAATGTGTGCTGGGTTTACATTACAAGCACGACTCTATTTGAGTCCCTGCTGTATTTTTTCGTATTAGCTTGACTTAGGTTAAAACTTTGATGAGCTTATGAAATGGAGGTGACTTCTGTAAAGTCCTTGCTGTATATTCATAGGGATTAGATTCAGTTGAATGTTTGTTGTGAATATATGTGTTTCGATTCAGTGGAATTGTCACTGTGTTTGCATCTGGATACGTCTTCTATTTTTGGTGTTATCTAGACTCTGGTTGACTGAGATAAAGGGGTTCCTAGTTGTGCCATGTGACAAATGCGATGGCGTTGGGTATTTTATTATGTTTAATGAATGATATGGAAAGATCTGTTGAGTCTATTTAGGCTGGATTATTTATTATTGCTTGTCGCGGGAGCTCTAGTATTGCTTAATAGCTACAGGTGATTTTTATAATTGGATTTTGATGAAACTGTAGTTTCTTCTTATTATCTCGACTGATTCAGTCACATGCATTTAATTTTATTGCATTATTCATGAGGATTCGGTGCAGTCCTGAATATGATGGGAATGAAGTCTGAATGTCTCTATTTCTTTCTTTTCTGTAGTAAAGTATATGTTGATATATTTATATTTAACTGTAGGAATTGTTAAAACATACTGATGGATACACGAATTGATAGTATATTCATTTTTGAATGTAATAGTTTGTCGGATGATTGTTGTCCTTGGGATTCAGATGGATGGATGTTTTGGATTCATTTTGTTCTTCTTAGTCTCTAATATATATGATGAAACATCTGAAAAGTCTTTAGGACTAATTGGCAGCTATAATATGAGTTATGCATTAAAAGTCATGTTCGAATTATAGAAAGAACATAGTCTGAATTATGTTTTCATGTTTGATGAAATGATTTCATTTAAACAGGGTGTTTAATGAGAGCAATTGGTGGATTGCAATTGTTTTAAGAATTAGTGCTTATCATGCTCAGTTCACCGAACTGACCCGTGTTGACAATTTTTGCAGATGGTTGTCGTAAGTGGTAAAGGCACGCAGATCTGATATGATGTTCAGATTGTTTAATTTGGTTTATGATGAATTCCAACTTGATTCTCTAAATGTACTACACTGAGAAAGTTGTTCTCTTGCTGTTGTGTATTGTATCAAATATGCTGAATGCATAAATTGTAATTGATTAGCTTAGAAATGAATGAAATGAGGGGATTGTTACTTATGTGGCTGCATTTGTATCTTGATGAATTGAACTTCTTCGGTTCGAATGTTTTTAAGTGCATTTTTATTATTTTTATACCTTGAAGTTATTAGGATTCTCTAAGTAAGCCTTGTAAAGATTATGTGGCTGGATACTTGTAAATGATTGGTAGTTCTGTTATGTTCTATATAAGGCTAAATTAGAAATTAGCCCACTGTTCTTCGGGAAGCTAAGGTTAAAATAAACCTTAACAGGAAGCTAACGGGAAGAGTAATTTATTACTCCTAACCTTGATCTAAGTCAAGACAACATATTAAATGATTTAAAATTACTATATCTTAATACAAATAAGCATGATATAATACAGTTTTGGAAAACCGATTTAAACCTAAAAAGGTATATTTATCATCCTTAAGAGGAGACTTAGGGCTACTGCCCATTTTCGTTGATTAAGATTATGGTGAATAAAGGAACTCTTGATGAGATCTCAAATCTTATTAATTTCTCTCTGTGAAATGGATCTTAATTAAGTAAGGCAACTCAATGATGAGGAGCCCAGGAGTTGGGATAAGACTAATCGGAAAGGAGAGTCTTAAAGTATAATTTCAACTCAACGTATGTAACACCTTAGGATAAGTAGATCTTTCCGAGGCGGTTTTGTAGGATGTCGGCACATGTCGACTGCAGGGTTGTACCCTCGAGAAGATTAGGATCTTCTCGAGGATACAACAATGCAGGTGGCTTATGGCGACACCCTTTGCATTGATCGTTAAGATTTACACCTTAAACTCGAACAAGTTTTTACTCGGGATCTGGTTAGGAACATGGTCATGTTATGAGGCTACCCTTGGAGATTTGGGGTACATTGACACACTGGGTTAACTAGGGTTTATCCAGTATGTCAGCTTATCCCTAGTCCTCAAGAGCATCCTTATAACGTTGTCATGTTATTAATCCATTCCTGAGTGAATGACTTGGGGAAGGATGACTGACAGAAGTCAGTATGGGACATTCTATATAACATCGGAGTAGGGTGGAGGACGTATTCCAGATTGACGAGTATGCCGTCAAGGAATATGAGACATGAACAATATGTTTCAAAACTTTGGCCAAAGTATCGCAAGCTGCTGATTGCGTTGTCCTATGTCACCTAGTCTAAGGGACGAGATGCCGATGAATAATGGTAACGATTATTCAGATAGGTTCCTTGGACAGAGCATTCTGAAATCCCAGATTAGGGAAGAGAACCGCAAGAGTGAAGAGTTTGTAAAAACACCAACTCTGTGAAACACATGAATAGATCGGTAGATCACCGAGTCATGGAATGAATAGATCGGTGGTGCACCGAGTCATTACAGCTGCATATGGTTATCTGTTATAAGAATGGTTGTTTTGATTTGTGAGTTCTAAATTATGTATTTAGAACTAGGAAGCATTTATCAAAAAAAAAAAAAAAAATTTACTTGTTCTAATGTACTAATATAACAAATTCTCTGTGCCCAAATTCTACTACCGACCAACTCACCTCACCATTCGTCAAAGCAACAAAACTCAAGGGACGTGATGTATATCTCGATATATTGTGATTTTACAACTATTTTCACCTATCGAATTCTCGCATATGCAAGGTACCTAGGGATTCAAGCTCATCCTACATAAATATGTGGTTTTTTAGCTCTTCTCAACTACGGGACACTTTTGCCTCTTTTTAGTCGAATCTATGATTATGTGTTGACCTTAATCGGACACGCTTCCCTACTACTTGGGTAAGTGAACTTTCACTTCACCTATACCTACACCAACAACGTCAATCCCTTACCAACACCAACAACATTACCCTACCAATATCAATATTTTTACCAACCGACAAATTGCCTAAATTCACCTCTCCTTGGTCCTAAGGAGAACTACATCGATCTCCGAGGCCCCTCCTTTCTTTGTGCAATGGGCTATGTAGGCAAGACTTAGGAGACATGGGGTATCCCAAGGTTAGCTCGACCATCCCCTACCATACCCTATCATGTGTTGTAAATTTAAATATTTTTTGTGTATTTCTATTTGATCACATTCATCTTTATCCTTTTTCAAAACAAAACATTCAAAACACAACCATTCTTATTATTATCATAACTCAAATCAACATACATATTCAGTTTTATTTAGATGTTAAACAAATACATCTTCTCTATCATCGACGCGCAGGTCAGCATCCTTATTTATTCTTCTACCCCTATGAAATTCACTTAGACCCTTGCGCCTCATCCCGAACTAGATCGTCGACGCCGCTCACCTGGCCTCTCCATCCTCAAAGGTGCCACTGCTATTGGTTCCTCCCACTGATCTTCCAATCTCTCCTGTAACATATGAATGCGCCCTCTCACGTGGCGGAATCTTGCCTCTAGTCTCTCCACTTGTGGATCGCGTAACCGCTAACAATCCCATTGTCTCATTCATCCACGTTTGATGCTTTGGTGCACTAAACCCTACAGTGATCTCTCTCTCTCGCTGTAATCACAGGCTATGTTAGGCTGATCGGCCCTCTCACGTGAACCTCGCAGCTCGCTACCCACCATAATCTATAAGCCTTTATCGCTCCCCGCATCCATTACCCCGTGATCGGTTCTTTATCTCTTCTGGTCCTTCTAGAGGTGTCAGCCAGGGAGGTGAGAATGATGCCTCGGCGTCGATCCTCATGTATGGTCTATAAGCCATGGGTATATCTCGAACAAGTCCAAATTGTCGCGCACGCGATCTAGAGGAATCCTATCATACTCACCCGGCTCCGTGCCTCGTGATCCACCTCAATCGCTCTACACCCCTCAAATCCTCAGCTATGTTCTCTGTCACCATATAGTTCTGTAAGGCCTCCAACGGATATCCGCAATCATCACCATCTCCCACACCTACCTATAATACTCGATGTCATCTGTCATGGCCTGGGATCTCGCCTCTTGTTTGAGTCTGGACCCATCATCTGAATCCCAACCTCTGCACTCCTGTCTCTCTTTCCTGGATTGGTCGGCCTATTGGTCACACACACACAATGTGCTCATAGGCCCAACAATGTAATAAGTATGCACAATCTAGTGTCGTCCTGTGATTTCACCTGCAGGCCCATAAACCCCTGTATAGCTCCGCCAGATATGCGGGTGCCCATGCGAAAGTCACGCTCCTTTCTATCATTTCCCAAATAATACACATCAATGCTTTTGGAAATCTTCCCCCATCCGCCCTCGGTAATGCATAATACCCCACCGCTATCGCAATACCACTTTGCCAACCTTGTTGCCTCAAGGTGTGCCGTATATATTATACCATAAGTGAATGTCAAATCTCATGCAATTTGAACCAAATACCGTCATGTTATCACTCCTCACGCCATGCTAGGGCCCCGCCGATACACTAGTCTTTCTCAGAATTGGGAGCCTCAAAATTCTAAACACATCTTCCAACGCCACCGTCATCTCCCTATCGGATAGAAGGTATTCTTTTTATGGATTCCATCTCTCAATCAACGCCCGCAACATAGCATGATTGCGTGTGATTTGTGAATAATAAAGCAGATTCCACTTAACCCCACACAGCTTTATCAATGCCCACTCAACCGGTGTTACATCCACTCGGATCCGTGACAACAAAGCTGCACACTATCATTCATCCTCAACCCCGCTTTTCTCGTATACATCAAATCAACAAACAAACCATTCAATAAATCAAATGCCCAAGGTGTTTTTTCTCACATTCTGGAATTTCATACAGTAACCGATATCGGTTATAGATAACCGATACCGGTTACCTAACCGATACCGTTACCTAACCGATACCGATTATCTCTAAATGATATCGGTCCACCGCATCAATCCTATACACCCCGGCTTTGCAAACACAACCTATGGTAATTATTTGCTCATTTACCCCTCTCTGTACCTACAAACATACCAAAACCCCGCTTACCTACCCCATAACACTCACCCCATCCCAAATCATTGCCTATCACCTTTTCTTTTTCATCTCTACCCACTTACCTTCTCTCATCCTATTCATAAAACATGCAAGAATTGAATTACAACCAAAAATTTTACCTCTTGGGAGGCAGCAGCTTGCGGTGGAACCTGTCTTCCCTCTCGTCTCTGCCTGCTGGATGCTTCTCCTTGTTCAGCCATGTTCACCACCCTCTTCAATATAACTTACCTTTCTACCTTCTTAATCTCAGCCCACAATCACTTTACCTATCTCTTTCCTCCTTATCACTCAATTCTCCCATGCAATTACCTGTATCAGTCGTCAAACAGTCACATTCTCGTATTTAACTTGTTGCATGCCTCTAAAAATAAGAACTTAAGTTGCACGCCTGCTTTAATATTTTTAGAAAAGCTTGTTTTAGCATAACCGATATCGCTTACCTAACCGGTATCGGTCATATTGCTACCGACGTCGGTTAGCTAACCGATATCGGTCATATGTCTCCTTTTGCTTAAACCTAGGATTTTCTTTATTTTTTTGCAAATTTTTGGTGGCGCCCACCTCTTTTCCCTGCATAATGACATCATCATCAATATTTTTCATCAGAATCCCATCAACGCATATACATATCATCAAAATTTCAACAACATCATCTATATACATTAAATTCCAAAACACATGAGACATTTGAATATATACATCAAACCAATTATTATACACACCATGTGGATCCAACTCATCATCTATATACATTAAATTTCAAATAACCATTAAATTCGAAAACACATGAGATATTTGAATATATACATCAAACCAATTATTATACACACCATATGGATCAAAATCATCATCTATATATATCAATGTCAAAATATACAACTTGCCCTGCATGGGGCCTTTGTGATCTAAAAAATACAAAACTGGCACATAGGCCATTGTCTCTGTCAAAATCTCGACTCACTTTCGGCCGCTCTCATATCAAAAAATATACTCGGCTCGCAGGCCCGTATCAACTATACAAAATGTACTCAGCTCGCAGGCTGGTATATACAACAAAAATGAATAAATAAATCATATGTGGGCATGCAAGCCTCTATATACATACTCGGTTAGTAGACCGGTGTCTATATCCAATAAACAAAAGCCCATCTCAGCTCCCAGGCTGTATCAGCTCTCTCCACCACCCTCGGCCCCTCCCCCTAATGGTCTCTACGCTGGCTCTCGCCTCCTCCCTGTCACCGACCCACTGGCTGTGGCTGCGGCCCCCTGGGATCTTTGGCTCTGGGATGTCTTAGCGCTGTGCACCACATATGGCTGATAGTTAGCCCCGGTACCATCCGTAACATCCCGATAATACCGGCCTCTCGCTCTCACCTCCACATAGCGGGCCGTGCCACCATGGCTGCGTGGGCCGGTCCCCGACTCCTAATAGAGTGGCCTCGCCTCGGGTACACCCCGTGCTTGTACTGCGCCAGCTTGTGCCTACGCCGTGGCAAGGCTCGTGGCTATATCTGGTGCCTATGGCTATGCTCGAGCCTCGTGCTCAAGCTAACTACCCCGTAGCACCCTAATTGCGTGCTTATGCGCAGAGCAGCTACCCTCGTAATAACTGCACCTGTCCTAAGAGCCGGTCCCTCTCCGCTATAACAGCCACCAAATCTGGCTGTGCGGGCTGTGCTCTCCTGGCTACTCTCTCCCCTACCCACCAAACCAAAAAGGCCCCTGTCACTCTGGCATCATCCACTGTATCGTCAATTGGTCTCTCTGCTACCCAGTTAGGGTCAATTGCTACAGGGCAGGAAGTGGGGCCTCTACATCATCCCTCCGGTACTGTGGGAAGGGAGGTGGCTCATCCTGTCGCAAGCCCAACTACCGTCGTACCCTCTCTAGGGGTATCCGCTCATACTCCCCGGGCCTCTGTCCAGCTATCTAGAAACTATACTGGATCCAGCGCATCTGTGCTCGGGCTCCTCCTCGGGGCTGATGGCCTCTATAGGGCCTCCATATAATGTCCAGTGTGGTCAAGCCCTCTAACATATGATGGTAGTAGGCCACATCCCATCCTGCGAGCACCACTCGTGGCTAGCCCACGACCCCCAACCACCTCTGAAATCCATATCTATATACTATCTGTGGCCCTGGCTGCTGGGGCAGCCCTACTGGTCGTATACAGATGATGTGCTCGTATGCCCAGCAGTGTAACAAAAATGTCGAGCAAATACCGAATCACCTCATATGGCGATAACCCCACAGCTCTCTGTATAGCTGCACCAGATACACTGGTGCCCAGGCATAGCATGTATTCTCCTCTACCATCTCATGTAAAACTCCCATCAAAGCCCGTGGGAAGTAGCCTCCCTCTGAGTCCGAGAGGGTGAAGCAAGTGATACCTATCATCATCAACATAGCAATCCGTGTCTCCCCGTCAAAGTGTGTGATACATATCGCCATAGGCAATGCTCGCACTATGATAGGTCAAAAATGGGGTTGCATCCCTGAATACATGCAGGATGTTGTCCATCACTGTCTCCGCATCCACCTAGAATACTACCTCACCTACGATCGGTAATCTCAGGATGCGATACACATCCTCTAATGTAATCTTCATCTCTCCAATAGGGAAATGGAAGACATTAGTTGCTGGATCCCATCTCTCGATGAGGGCAACCATCGTGTTTTGGTCCCTATCCATAGCCCTATACCGCTGGACTCTACCGAGTCCAACCTCTCGCATGATGGCCCACTGTGGTGTGGACACATGTGGCTGCATCTGCCTCAATAGAGGGGGCATCCGATCCCGCATCATGAGCTGCTAGCATGCTTGCAAAAATAACCCACTTCATCAGGCCTACCCTTTACAATAACAACTACCTTAACTCTCTATACCCACTTACCCACCCAACCACAACCTGACTCTACAACACACATCTACACCCACCTATCTAACCCTATACATCTACGATATCCCCTTTACTTATCTCACACCCTACCAACCACCCCGATCTACTCTAGCCATCTAATTATACCCCGCCAATTTAGCACCTCCTACTTCATACCCAACACCTAATCTATCCTACCCAAACTAGCCCCCCAACAACCCCATTTCCCCCCACCCCAATCACATTTCCTATCAACTCTACCCCCTCCCCCTTCACCCCCAAACAAACAAACAAAACAACACGACAAAATTCTAACAACAAACAAAAACCACAACTCCTACTCATGTTGACCGAGACGATCACCTCGACCGCCATCGGTCCCCCAAGTAACTTATATGTGCTAATGTCGGTTGACCTATGACCAACGCCGTCTATACCCAAACAATATATACACACTATTTTCTCGTGGTGATCGATGTCGGTTGCCTAATGACCGACATCGGTCCATCGCCTCATGGGGCCGAACCCAAAACGCCCGCAAAACACATTTTGACTTATTTCTACCTATTTACCCACAAGAAAACCTAAAAACCTACCCACCCTACTTGTTTTGACCTAACTAGCCTACATACCCACTCCATTTTACAAATTACTTCCATTCATTCATTATTTTATTAAAATTAATATTCCTACCCAAAACCCACATCTAAGTTAAACTCATTTCACATAGTAGGAGTTCGAGAGCCTACTGCATAACTACACGTCGCCGTGGTGGGATAGGTGGTAGTGGTCCAACCGGTCCAGCACCTCCTGCTCCTCCTGGCTGTGTCATGGCTCCAAATCTCCTCTGGGTCCTCAACCAATCAAACTCTAGCCTCCTGCTCACTGGGGTCTACCAATCACTCACTCCTCCACTTAACTGGTGCCAACTCAGCCCACAAACTCAACAAACTCACTTCACACCTCAGACAACTAAAATTGGGTGCTCAAATTCACAAAGTGACAATGACATGCCGTATTTTTCTTTTTATAGGTTTTGACCTATAACTGATACCGGTTATTTTGTGCCCTAGAATACCGGTATCGGTCTTCTAACCGATATCGGTCACACATAACCGATATTGGTTACCAACTTCCTTCCCTAACTCCCGCCCTTATCCACCAATCTCCACTTTTTCCCGCATCACCTACCCCCGGCTTTGCTGACTAGCCTTATTTTGACTTCAATCGCCCAACCCAAGGCCGCAACCAACCATTTGGCCCGACCCAAGGCCGCAACCAACCACTCGGGCCCGACCCACGGCCGCAACCAACCATTTGGCCTCGACCCAAGGCCGCAACCAACCACTCGGCCTCGACCCACGGCCGCAACCAACCATTTGGCCCGACCCACGGCCGCAACCAACCATTTGGCCCGACCCAAGGCCACAACCAACCATTAGGCCCAACCCAAGGCCACAACCACCCAATCAGGCCCGACCCACGGCCGCAACCACCCAACTAGGCCCGACCCAAGGCCACACCCAACCAATCAGGCTAGACCCATGGCCACAACTAATCAATCGGCCCAACCCAAGGCCGCACCCAACCAATCAGGCCCGACCCAAGGCCCTCACCAATCAATTGGCCTGACCCAAGGCCGCACCAATTAAGTACCTCGCCAAAACCCGTAAATTACAATTTTATCCACCCATCATGTAACTTTTTGTTCAATCTGCTCACTTGTTCATGTTTTAGCATGATTAGGATACTTGACTTGATCAACGACCAACGTTACCTAGATCGAGACCATGATGTTTATCTCAACCAAACCAACCATTCGTGGTACTACCGAACATGCCTAAACATTCCTATACCTTACCCGTTATATCCCTTGGAGCTATTTCCTATACCTTGATACCGTGATTATATCAACCTTGTTTGGATAAACTATCAACCTTTGCCTATGTATTGCTTGTTTTCTCTTCAAATCGTGTACCCTGGTCGCACCATCGCATTTTAACATGCGTCTACCTCCTTGAACTTACCCCACCATCTTATCATCATCTCATCATCATTCACTCTTTATCAACCCTATCCCTCATTTCACGTCACCTCAATCTATGATAGATTTGAGGGGATTACCTATACCCTTAATCAAGCAACCACTTCTTATTAATTGTCGGTGTAGCTTTACAAGACAAGCTACACGACAACAAGGGCTAATGTAGACACCAAATTTGTGTCTTACGACACCTCGTGCCCCGCATCTCATTTCACAACCTAACCTCACCACCTAAACCTTACACAATTATTTATTAATTACCTTATAATTAATAAATCCACATCTCCAAACCTACCACCTCATTTTTCCACCTCATCATGACCTAGCCCTAACCCTAAACTAACCTAATTAAGAAATATAACTTGGTCTACATCCACACCCATGACTAATTACTCCTCACCCGCACCAAAACCAACCTAATAATGACTTGACCAAGCCCACAACTAATCCCTCAGAGAAAAGGAGGGAAAGTTGGCTATTTTACTAAAAATAGCCCACTTTGACTTAACCGACATCGGTTCCTACTTGATCGCCATCGGTTACATAACCGCCATCGGTTCCCTGTAAATGACCTCCCCCAACCAAAAACAAAGGATTGGGAATTCATTTGAAGGATCCAAAATTCACTTGGCAGAGCAGAGACAAGTGAAGAAAAGAGAAGAGTTTGTAGAGGAGATCAAGCCCGTGGACTCGCAAATCGAGTAACTAGAGCCTGGTGACACTCATCCAAGCATTGGGAGAGAAGATAGCTCACTTTTGATTGTTGGATCATCCCACCTGAGCCATACCTTCGTCATCACAGCCTTGGACTCCAGTATCTTTATCGAGGAACTAATAAGTAGTGTCTTGTACATTTTTAAATAACATTTCTTGAACTTCAATCACAAAAATTACAAGTTCACGCATAGATCTACTACCCAAGTGGCCCCCGCATCTAACTCACATTCCTCTACCCTTACATTTCCCCAAGAACAATCCCCACACTCTCTAAGTCTTATCCATCACCCCATTACCTATCCATAATTATTTTCCAGCCTTATAAACACCATAGCCGCCTTATAGCCAACCTTTATTAAAAGCCCCTAAATCACTGCCCCTACGATATCGGCTATCAAAGAACTAATACCAGCTTATACAAGAGCTGGATCGGCATTGGTCACTGTGACTCAAACCAAAACCAACCTTTCTTCTATTGCTTTTTAACAAGGTAATTAAAGTGTAATTTTTCAATAGCCCTTTGCTATCACTTGTGTTAATTCGTATTTGAAAGGGAACCGACCACCTTCGAAAGCAAGTCTAATATTTCCCGGGCCAAAGGTAGTTCCTCATTTATTGTCTAACTAAAATTTGGTGGTCTTGTATTCTTACTGCGAGGTAGTCCTTCCTAGAAAAAGGAGTTCTTCACAATCGATCTGACCTCTCTCTACGGTACGCGCACACCCTCTCAACATTCAATAGGTATTCCTCCTAGCCCTAACCCTTATCTGTTTCTCAAGAGAATGAAAGGATAGAAGCAACTCTATTCTAGGAACGGAAGCATTCTATGTGAAACAAGTAGCACAAGGAAAAAGCATGACCCAATCGCGTGTGCGAGTGGATAAGGTGCCAACCTGGAAACTTGGTGCCCACAAAAGGAATATTCTCTTGCGATAGAAGAATCAAGAAATAAATCATTGTGAAGAGTGGAGATCTTGGATTTGAAAGAGGCATGCTTCCTTTAAGGACCACCTTGGAAACTTGGCAACTGATCCATAACTTTAGAAAGGCTTGGTGGTGGTTTCGAGGCTATATATTCAAGCACCCGGTAGAGGAGAAGGGGAGTTGGTGAAAATGAAGTAGAGCAGAGGACGGAGATGAGAGGAAAAGCTTTGCAGAAATATCGTGGAGTGTTACATGGGTTGGGTTTAGAGGATTTGTAGTTGTAATGGAATAGCAAGGGATGGACCTATGTTTTTCTTTGTAATATGACGGACCTAAGTCTAGTTCTGATGCATGAATTTTGTCTCCGCATTGTTATATTGATTCGTGATGGCCTTAATGAATGCAATGCAATTATCAAACATACTTGAATATGAATATATGTGGTTCCTAGTTTATACTTATATCTATATGGATTTGTTCTATGTATATTCTTTGTGAATGGATGTAAACCCTTGTGCATTTCCTTTCTATTATGGTCTAGATCTATATTCTGTTAATGCTTTATTTTTTTGAATGGATGCATCAGCCTAGAAACTTGTCATAAGCTCTTAAGATGAATGCATCATTCTTTTCCTTTCTTCTACATTTAAGTATCTGTCATAGATGATGCATTCTCACAAAAATCACACAAAGGAGGGGCTCAAGACCCGTGTGTTCCTCGGAGTGAGTGCATAGCGCCCACCGGTGATAGGCCAACATGCATGGGATTTTCCTATTCTTTGAAGGGTATAAAAATGACTACAATGTTTCGCAACCCTTACCCACTCTTCCTTCCCATAAGATGACGTTAGTAAAATATAAAAACCAAGTAAGAGCCTATGATTTAATATCAAATTTGAACAAGAAATTTTCTCACATTTCGATTTTAGATTTTCTAAAGAATTCTCCTACACATCGTTATATGTTTCTCAATGCACTAGTGCTTGGTAATCTAATACATGTCACACCACCTCCTAGTGCTCAAATAAATCATATTGAAGTTGACATACATCCTCTAGACAAAATGAATAGGGATAATGGGTTTATTTTTTATATAGACAAGATGTTATTTGATGCGAAATATATCGAAGAGGTGATCTTGCCTTATTTTTACAAGTCTAGGTTTCTAACAATTGCATTAAAAAGAGCCATGATTGATGACATGGCTAATCTAAATGTAGTTCCCTTATCTTTCTTATATAAGTTTAGATATAGAGAGACAAATTATTCCTCTACAAGAAACATGTTATGGTGGTACGAAAACCTTAAAGTGACCTCGATTGGAACCATAGTTATTTTATTCACACTTGGTTCAAAAACCATCTTGATGGAGTTTTACATTATCGACAGGGAAACAAGTTATAACATGATCCTTGGGAGACCTTGGATTCATTGAATGAAGGCTATCCCCTCTACCCTGTTCCAAGAGATTAGATTCCTCCATTTGGGGAAGGTCTTCATCGCTCAAGGGGATCCTAAGCCCTTTGATATACACTTAGAAAACATCAAGAAGAAGAAAGGAGTCCATATGGAGTATGAACTTCCTACGAGTCAATTTAAAAAATACCTCCATCAAAAGAGTTAGTCTCGATCACATCGAGTCTACTAAAGGCTAAATTCGTTGATCTAAAAACATTTGAGGTGGAAAAAACAGATAAGGGTAAATAAATATCTATGGAAACAATGTCCACTAAAACCATATCATAAATTATGAAACTCTTAGAGAATGACGGTATGATATTCCTCCCATTTGAACCATAGGGGGTGGGTAGTATTCTTAGTTTAACATCTCTTCCCTCCGAAGATATGGGTCTAGGTGTAAACATGATAGAATTAACAAAAAAGAAGAGAAATTTTATATTGAAATGATTCCCATCAAAAGCATCTCTTAGGGTTTTCTATTATAAACCCTGGTTTCAACCCATGTGCATATGAAATTAAGATTTCCATATCCATGGGGCAAGGCCTCATCATTCAGTAAGGGTTACAAGTAAAAACAACACTCTACATAGGAAAAAAATCGAGCAATATTTTCATGCTCACCATCACACCATGTGTCAATAACATGACAAAAATGTACATGAATTCCTATTTTAGACAAATTATTTGACATATACACTTCGGGAAAGGATTGTAAGTTTAAACCTAGAATGGTAGGCCCTTGTTAGGAGAATGGAAATTTTAAGGATCATGGTTCTCTTTTATGTACTTTTTAGGGTGAATAATTTGATATTTGTCAAATTTCTTCACCTTAGCCATCATCACATGTAGTTTTACATGTATTTTCATATGCACATTACCGCATCTCGCATTACATTTTCATCTGCTGATTCATTTTGTAAATTTTTGAACAACGGACTTATTCTTATAGCGATTCCTAAAAACTTTTTAAAAAGCTGGAAAACATTCAAATCACATCTCTTCAGATCCTCATGGTATCATCAATTGTTTATGAATCATTTCATGAGTTAAAATAAGATAAGACAAGTTTTGATAATTATCCTATGAAGGTCTACATACATGGTTCTACTCTCAAGTTTACTTTTAAATTAGGTGTCTTTTTCCCATAAGTTTGTTCTAGAAGATTCTTGGTGTCACATCTTTCCCACAAAAACACCTCTTTAGTAGAAAAACATTTTTAAACAATTTACCTAGATTGATTGTTTTCCTATCTCATTTTGAGGTGTTGAGCCCTTGCATCCTATCTGGTATGTGGGGTTAAGGATAGGGCAAGTTCTCTTTGCACAAAAGAAAATATTAAATTTAAAAAAAGGGTTATATACGGTAAGTCAAAATCAAATACAAAATTTTTATTTACACACTTCCTTTCCTACCAATCTTCGGTGTTGAGCCCATGTGTTTTACTGGTGACGTGAGGTTGGGAAAGGGAGGAAGTGCCCTTACACGCCTATGCCTTTTCCTTGGTGATGAGCCCATATTTCCTACTGGTAGCATGGGGCAAGGTGTAGGGGGTCACTAAAAATAATTCAATAAGCTAAAAGTAATTCATTCAATAAAAATTTCTTTAAAATCATAAATCCCAACAAAGTGAGTTAGATGTCCAAGATTCCAAAAGAGTTTAAATTCTCAAAACCAGATTTTGTCTACCAAGTGGCCATCTACTAGATCTAAGTATAAATAAACTTGAAAGAAATTCACATTTTAAACTATTAAGGAAACTTGAGTAGAATGAGGTTGTCAGAGGTCTTAATATTTTTTTCCAAATCCTTGTCTTTCTATCATCATTACCATTCAAAAAAATCTATAACTTGTGCCCTTCTAGTTATTCTTATTGAGCCCTCGCATCTTATCGACTTGCATGGAGTTAGGATTGGGGCAAGTTCCTTCACTTATCATATCACTCTTTCGTCATGTATTTCTAAAATAAAAATAAGTATCGAAAATTTCTTAGAGAAACCAAAGTTCAACATTATAGTGAATTTACATTATAATGTATCAACATTACAAAACATAAAAAAGAAATCATTTTGTTAGCATTTATATCCACTACATACATTCTAAAAAGCATAGAAAATCAAAAATTCTAAACATCTAAGAGTACACACGTGAATCAAATCATAAATGGAAGTCAACTCTATGCAAGGAATAACCAAGCCAAAAAGAGATATCTGTACATATCATGGTGTGTCATAGTTTTGTACAATTCCATCGCACACTAGGTGTGGTCAAAATGCTCGCAATGAGCATGAAATACCAAAACATCATATATGCCTCACAAAATGGAGACTAAGCAATAAAGGTACTTTGCCTATCCGCCTCTTTGAGGCCCCATATGACCGCTCTAGTTATGAATTTATTAGGAGTTCTTCTCAAAAGCATTCAAATAGAAAAGGGCCAAGCCTAATGTAAAATATCATTCCTAAATCCATTCCAATTCAACCATACTCACAAATGAAATGGTCATCGTGGACACAACTAAAAAAATCACAAACGAGAATATGTGAAAATGAATTGAAAATAAATTCTTTTAATAGATATATGCTTTATTGTAAAACTAGTATTAAGTGTATGTTTCCATAGGACTAGAGCGCTAGCGGAGGTAAGTTCTTATCCCCACACAAATAATAAGTCCTCCTGTAATTTTAATTTAGTGTTTATTTTTGATATTTCATTTATCTCATACTTCGGTCATCTTTTTCCTTTTGCACATGGCAAGTGTTTGAATGGAGACATTATTTGTACACGGGCATGTCATGTATATCTTATAACTCCCAATTTTGGGAACACTATACTTGGAATTTACATTTTATGCCTTTTATGGCTAAGACGCTTCTCCAAGGGGGAAATATGTATGCACCAAAAATTACATGTGCGCCATTACCGTAAACAATTACAATAGGTTCCCAATGATGATTCATATGCTTTGAAGGTGTTCAAGTTTTTAAACCCATTTGCGGGCATATTTATAGCCTAGACATCCTTACTTAGACTATTCTTGCTTTCTTTTTAGCTTATCGCTTAATTGTATGCATGTTTTGACCTTCAAGTTAAAATTGCCACCCCGCCTAGGTGACAGCTTTGAAATTGCCACCTAGGCTTGGGTGGAGGTTACTGTGTTTATCACACAGCTAGGGTTGGTGTACCCTTGTTTGTCACCTGGCTTTGGAGATGGATTTAAAACCACCTCCCGGTGCTTGAGCGGTGGTCCCGCGATCATCACCCTTCGTAGACTACCGCCTACATGTTTTCTAGAACTTTTCATGCATGATTTAAACACGTGACGCTTCACTTAACTTGACTTCCAAGGTGCATTTGTGAACCAAATTTCCTAAAAATAGTCTTGATTTCATGGTATTCCTTCCCTCTTCTATTTTTAAATAGATTTAATTAGTTTAAACAACCTCTTCACCTAATGATTTGGCACTCCAAGGCTGCCTTATGCATGAAGGCATATCCATTCCAATTCCTATATATTCAATCCTTGTATCAAGAAAATGGAATGAAAAGTTTTTGTATCTTACATAGTATTGCTACAACAATCCTTCTTGAAATTACATAGGAAAGCTCTATTCACTTGTGTTATCTCTCGTGCAAGCTCTATTCACTTGTGTTAGCTTTGTGTAAGCTTCCATTTCTCAAGCACCTTCTCTTACTTCTTCCTTTGCATTCCCAATTCCTTGGACTCATATGGAAACATAGAGAAAAAGGATAAACTTAGGGGACAAGTAATCACACCACTAGATTTACCTATTTACTATGAATTCTAGGATGGAGTTGTTTGATTTCCTTCATTCTTACAATTTATCATTTGCTACATCATATCAAATAGATTAGAAATCAATTTCCAGTGATGTATCCTCTTCTTCCCATCCCTGTGGATCTAAAGGAGAGAATATTTGTAGGAGGTTGTCTACATATCATAGATCATTTGGAAAAGTTCTTGTTTTAAGTTAGTTTAGTTTCAATACACTCAACATAGGTGAATAACCACACTGGGTTATTTTTCTTGTTTAGTTTTAGTGTAGGAGTAGTTCAATCATTTAGAATAAAAGTAAATTGTTGTTTGTAATTATGATGTTTCAGTTTTGTTGTTTTATTTAGGTTAGTTTCCTTCCATAGCATAGATTGTTAATTTCATCTTAGTTAATTTGGACACTTCAAAATAGTTTAGCACTTAGATCTAGTTAGGCAAATGCCATAGGGAATTTACGCTTCCCATTCATAGCCTCTAAATATCCCCTTTAAAACTCAACTACTAGGATATCACACTTCACCGTATCTTAGTCACTTTCCTCCTATAGTTATCTACACATATTTCCACTTCAAATTTCTCGACACAACTTTGAGGGTCGAGTGTGATTGAGGTTGCATGTTAATTTTCATCCATACATCAAGCACCGACCCTTTTCTACCTTACTATTATTTTTAAGCCTCTTTTATTTTTTGGGCATCTTTTTCATTTATGGGTCAACCTTCCAATTTTAATTAGAAAATTCAAATAAGGGAATCATATAAATACATAGTTATGTGTTCAAAATAAAGGAGAAAACACTAAGCATTACTATTATCACCTAACCTCGCATTAAAAAGGCACCTAAAGCACTCAAAAGCATCCATCCATAGCATTCATTCAAGGGAAAAGGGTTTCATCAACTCTACATTCAAATCATAGGAAGGGGAAGTTCATTTTATTCCAACCACACATTTTACTACATTTCTAAATTTTGGATATAAGCCACTATCAAGTGAGTTCATTAACTTCCAAAAGGGCATCATAGGGGAAATTATCTACACACACTCACCAACTAGATGGAGTCTAAGATGTAGTGTAGTGCCTAACCTGTAAGTTCAATCTTAGGGTGACCACTAGGGTTAGTTTGAACCCCCATTATGTATTTTCAGTTTTACATTTTATGTGGTTTGTGTGCTTGTGCGGGTGGACATCTCTTTTACAGTTACAAGTACCTTTCTGAGATCATAAATTTAATATATGGTGATCAAAAAGGTAATACCTACAAGACCCTTGTGACACAAGAGAAAGCATATTATAAGACTTTGTGTAGCACTAGTGCCAAGGAGAAATCATTAGCATCTAATCTCTATAACTACATTCCATATTTTATAAAGCTCAACAACGACACTTTCAAGGAGCATCCTTCTCACCACTTTTCCCCGCTCGCTTCACTTGTAGATTTCAAAAATATGATAACTTATTCTATGTCCCTCTCTTTCTTAGGGTTTCATATTTTAAATCTTATTTTTATTTTTTTCATTACTTGTATTTCAACATTTATACATCATGCATTTCAATAAGTGACTCTACAATTATATTTAATTGAAATTTTAGTAAATCATTTGGTGAACCCAACACTTGAACCCAACCTTTCTTATAGGAATTTTATCATCTTTTTAACATGGTTGAAACTTATCCACCATTTACTGATGAAGACCTTCATGATCTCCAAGCTCATCTTGTTGAACATCCACAAGAATTAGATCTTATTTTATTCACTACTCATGAGAAGGCCAACAATCTAGCTAAGATTAACCCTCCCACCTCTAATACTGCTTCCATTCCTATTGCAACACAACCTCCCTCTTCTACCCTTCCACCTACTTCTATTTCCCCCATGTCTGCTCCTACTCCTAATAACCCTTTCATTCTACTTCTTATTTATCATACTCAGGTAAGTCTCTTCTTCTAAACCAAGACTTAGCTTCTTTATATCAATATCTACAAGTTCAAATACATTAATTACAACAAAATATTTTGTGTTCCTCTCCATGTATTGATTATTCCTCACTTATTCACACTCTCGTTTTTCTTTCTATTTCTACTTATCCACTTCCTCTAGAATTTTTCACCCCTAAGATGCCTACCTTCAATGACCATGGTGACCCTTAAGTGCATCTCAAATATTTTCATGTGGCATGTATCGATTATGTGGATGATCATATTGCTATCTAGTTTTTCACCTCAGTGCACAATCAAATGAATTACAAAATATGGACATGATAAATCCGATCAAGCTTTAACAAGAAGCTCGAAAGAGTAGCAGTATTATGGGATAACATTCAATAAGTAACTTAGGATGCTATTGGATGGTAGCATGTTTCGATCCCATCCTAAGCTTTCATTTGCTTTCCATGTATGGATGATACATGATGGTAGCATAGAGATGTTACCAACTATTTTGGTGACATATGGAACATGAATGCAACTAGTACTGGGTATGCAAGCTTGTTGTGCCATCAATGTTACGAAAAAGATGAGGATACTATTATACAATGAAAATAGTATGGATGCTACCATTCAATAAGTAATAAGGAGTGTTACCAGTTGGTAGCATGAACATACGCAACTATAGATACACAAGGGGCATAACATGCAACCGGATGATATCAAATAATTTTCATCCAACTAGTCGAGAAGGTTTAGGGTAGCTCAACAATAGGTAGCTTCAACCCAAATTTAATGAGGCATGATGCCCATGTATTCCCCTCAAAGAAAGGTACCATCGGTAAATAGATTTTAAAGTTACTCATACCTATTTTAATATATTTAATACATTTTGTCGGTTAATAGAGGTGGATGTATCTATATAATGTAAATAACCTCTCATTTTAAGGGGGATGTTATTTAAACGTAAAGGAACTCTGTTAAAATTGTTCCAAAACTTTTGTGAGTTACAAGCCTCATATTTGGGTGTTTTACTAGGTGATTCTTTCCCTTTTTTATTGTAATGGATTGTACATCTGTTTAAGCAATAAAATTTATGTTTTTGGCTTTATCTACCCTAACTTGTGTCAAAATTGCATTTCCTTGCCTTTTATTGCATTTACAGTCTATTGTGCATATCTCTTTTTTTCCTCACACCTAGGGTTCACATCTATCAGGCTCCATGAATATGGTGATTTAAATGTTGTTTTGTACTATGGCACTAATGTCTTCCCTCTCTTACCTTATTTTCTTCCTTTTTACTCATTGGAATATATCCACCCATTTTCTTGCTACTATCACCTCCCCTTAGTTTAGTATTTTAATTTTATGCATATCTATCTCTCCCTAGTCCCTTGGAATGATAGAGTAGAGTTAGATAGTTGCATTATTTACTAGAGTAGTTTTAACATTAGGAGTAGGTAGAGGAACAAACCTTCTTTGGAGGTTTGTCTCTAAGTAGAATTCCCGCAACTTTAGAGAAAATCCTTTGTTTCCCAAAAACACTGATTTCTCATCCATTTCGTGAAAAATCGTAGAGTGCTATTTTTTGTGATAATAGTTCTTGACACCCTAGTGTGACATATGAGATTTTATTACTATTTCACTGAAAAATTTTGTTTTTATGTGTATCTTAATGAAATTCCAGCCTTTGGGGGTTCTAAAGCAACACATTAGGTGACTCCAAGCTTCATATCAACTAGTCTTAGTAGTATTGGTGCTCAATTTCATGAGAAGAATTCATAAAAGAGCAAGAACAAAAGAAGAAGGCTCATTTGACTAGTTGGAGTTGTCACAAAGGAGGAGAAGAAAGGGGAGATTAGTTCGAGAGATCATTATCACCACCAAATAGAAATATTTCTACTCCACCTCTTAGTAGGATTTTCTCAGTAGTCACCTAGAGTTTTAAGACCTATAGTAAATATGGTAGCATAGAGTAATATTCCATTTTTCAGTTTCAATAATGGTAGTTATTTAGCTCTCAATACATAACATGATAAACTAAATGTAACCTATACTTAAAAGTATTACTTTATTCAGGTGAAAATCATAGTACCTACTGATCAAATTCAAGATGTGGATATTTTTTGGTCGGTTCATGTTATTAGTAAAGAAGATGTTGTATTAGAATGTTGGCTTCATATTTCTAGGGAAATTATTTACTATGGTACAAGAGTTTAATACTGGATTATATTACTAATTGGATTCAACTTGGGACATCCTTATACATTCATTTTGATGAAAAATTGTAATACCCTCAAAACTATATATTCCTCTTTTTCATTCAAGTGTTGACATGTGATTTTCTGGATAAATATGTGTTCTTTTGACTATTGAATATCATGCTTGATAAGGATAAATCTTTTATGTTCTTAAAAATCATTAAACTAAAATTATATGGTTATCAAGAATTCATTTTCACTTTGGAAAGATGAGCTGCAATCTGGCTTTAAGAGTTGCAGACTTATTCCTTCTTCTGACTCATCCTTGGATCAATTTCAGTGATCCAAGGAATGTTTCAAATCTTCTTCTTAGATTGAATGATAAATTGACATTCAGTAGTTTAAGAGACAAAAAGACTAAACTTTGTTTGTTACAATTTTTGGTCTTATTTGAACATGTTTTCGTTTAACTATATGTTTGTGCTCGGGTCTTTGGTGATTGATCTTGGTAGGACATTAAGGACTTAAGAAAAATTCAATTCTCTAAGGAGGAGTTCAGTCCTAAAACCTAAGGATTATCCTAACAGTAGCCTAAGCTAGGTAAGAACACCTATGTTCTAGCTATGTTTACTTATTTGAATTTTGTTCTAACCTAAGCCTCTTATTCTATTTTTTGGGTTGGAATCCTAACCTAAGCATTGTGCTAAATGAATAAGGGAAGGGTTACTAAAGTAATATTAGGCTATTTTAACTAATACCTAATACTAAAGGGTTATGAATTAAACCTAACCTAAGGTGGGAATTCTATTGGAAAATGTTTTAAGACCTATGTTGGTAATTCCTAAACTAACCTAAGTTCTATTTGAATCCATCCTAAACTATTAAAGGGAACCTAAGGGGTCGTCACATGTCTCAAGGGTGATGGTTCTAATGGAATTTAAATGAGTTGATAGGGTTTAAATGATGGAAGTACTGCCAGATTTGGTAGGGGCTAGTAGACTTGGTGGAGGCTTACGTGGAAGCTCCACTAAAAGATGGAATTGTATTTTTGTATGGAATTGGCATTCACTAGATTTAGGAGGTGGTGGTAAGGAAAGATAAGCAGGAATTTTGGATTGAATGGAATTTATGGCATTAATGAGCCTCGGTCTTTGTGTGTAAACCATCTTGGAAACTTAGAAGGCGGGTTTGTAGGAGGTTATTTGGTTTTCATGCATGGCAGATTTTTCTCTACATGGAGCTAACTAGTTCTTCAAACTAGCAGTTTGACCTTCACTTCAAAGCTATTTTTGGTTTCTTTAGCCTATTTTTGATTGAAGGAAAGTATATGAGGTGTAGGAGGAAAAGAAGTTTGATTGTTGATCTTTCGTGGAGGAGAAAAAGAGTTGGAAGCTCGGCTAGAAGTCTCCTTCGATTTGGTGGAAGCACTATCAGGCATGATAGGCTCTAACTATTAAAATTATTTTCTTTCTTCTAAATGATTCATTAGAACAACTCTTCTCTCATGAGATTCATGTTTTCATGTATGTCTGTCTGGTATTTTTATTCTTGATGGGTTTTACGAATCCTTGTGGTGTTTGATATGAAACCATGGCTAAAATAGTGTTGTTTTGAAAAACTGTCTCTCTGTGCAAGTTTTATGACAACATGCAAGTGAAATGGTATGCAAAACTTGTTCTGTATCTCTGTTTTTTCACTCTAGATCTTGTTATCAAAGTTGTTGTGCTTTGAACTGATCTTCATGGCAATATAAGGATATGAGCTTAGGGAAACTTGTGTTTGTTATGTTTGATTTTTCTTTTTGGATGTAGACTTGTGTTGGAACTTTGTGTTTTGATTAAACTTGTGTTGGAGCTTCATGTTTTATCGAACCAGTGTTTGGAAAACTTATTCATCGTTGAATTGTTGCTTGGAGTTCGTATTTGGCACTGTATTCACATTATTTTACTTGTGAAGTTCTGAACGTTTGTGTGAAGCTTGGGTTTGACACTATACTCTTATTTAACACTTGAGTGTTATGAGCTTGTATTTGGGTCGATATATTCGATTATGTTATGGTATTTTTGTATTGGGTTATTCTTTTATTAAAAGATTAATCTTATAACTCTTTATTTAAGAAACTTACTCACCAGAAACTGGGTGAAAGCTTTTTGAGTTGTTTGAAATCTCTTTGAGATTTGGAACTGAAACATCTTACCTAAAGGAATGTTGAACTTTGTTTTATTACTATATCGACTTCTTGAGATGGTATTGGCATGGGAATAGAAGGAAGTGTTCTTTCCCCTCTGTTTTGAGGGAACCCACATTCTGGGTTGACCGTAATGTTTTGAACTAGGTCACCTCTATCATAATTTTATGGTTGTGAAGTTTTTTTTGAATTTCCATTTCTTTTAAGATTGGAATGGATTTTTGGGTTATTAACCTTGATTCTTTAATCTAATTTTTGTGTCTATTCGGGAAGGATACTTTCTCCATTTTGTTGTTTTTTGTGTTTAGTTCTTTGAATCATGAACTATTTACTCTTTGTATTAAGTGGTGAAGCCTTTGTGAGTCTTCAGTCTTGGGTTCGTAGGTAATTCTGAACTTTATAATTTACTAGTTTTGGGATGTTATTCTCAACTAATACATAGTGAATGAGTCATACCTTTTTGAGAAAGAATATATATATTTACATTTACAAAAAGAATATATATATATATATATATATATATATGTATTCTTTTGAGATCAATATATTGTTTTGGGTCTCATGATATGCTTTCATCCTAATTGGTTTCAAACTAGAACTTCTTTGTTTAGTTGAATGAAATGATTTATCATTGGTTCCTTTCCTTATTAGAGTTACCTTTTCTCTATCTTTGGATAGGCTCATTGTTTGAACTTCTCTGTACTCGATTCCATTTCAAGATGGTGATTTCATATGACCTTTTAGTCTACTTGTTCGAATTCAATCATTGGTGTGAAAGTTAGTACCAAGAAGTTAGTTATCTTTGTTAAGTGAATGCATACTTATGGGTTCGACTGTTGTTGACTAGCCTTGCCTAGTTTAAATGGATAGGAGTAGGTTTGTCTCTTGTACTCTTTATCTTTTGGGATGAACTTGAGTAGAGATTAACTCCTCTTTGGGGCTACTTTTTTTGTACATTGATTTCAGATCTTTGATTGATAACTTCTAACATGCAGAATTGGAATTAGAATTACAGTTAGATTGTTCTGATTTTCTATACCTTCTTGTATTGTTATGAAATTCTGTTTAGATGTATATCTTAATGTTGAATTTACAAGATTGTTATCCCAGAAAGGAACAGGTAATTCATGTTATGAACTTGTCTTTTTTCTTGGATGTTATAAGTTTGGGTATGAGTACGCATTGGTTCTTTTTATTCTTGCTTATGATTTAGATGAATCATCCTAGAATGAACCATGTTGTTTACACTTATTTTGTCTCATAGAAAAGATAAATGTGGTATTCTATTAGGATAGAATTATGAAATAATGGGATGGCAAGATCTATTGTTTGTTTACAAGCCATTGATAGGATCAATAGAACTTTAAGTTCTTAGGTAGATATTGTTTATTATATTATGCTCTTCTCTTAAAAGTTGATCTAGATTTATTAATGTACTTCTTTTTTGTTTGATATCACTTATGCTTATTGTATGATGTTTTAATTATCTCATTAAAGTGTTGCTTTAATGAAACAATTAGTGGAATGCACTTCATTTTAATGCTTAGTGCTTATCATGCTTAGTTCATTAAACTGACCCATGCTAGCAATTTTTTAGATGGATGACGTAAGTGATAAAGAAGGAAAAACTTATATGATGCATTGGCTGATATATGTCTAATTCTTAGTAAAGAATTATGATTCATTCTTTTGTTGTATTGTAAAATAAAAGTTGTATACTTATAGAATGAAGGTTGTTGTTATGTAGTATGCCTAAAGTGCATAGTCTTGTAAATTTTATAAGTTGTAATGATGAATTGTGAGTTGTGATTTATTTGCATTGGTTGTGTAAAATTATCTCATGCTTTTATAAAGGAGATGGAAATTCTATCTTGTTGATATTCTTTATATTATATTATGCTTATCTTGTTATCTTTGATAAGATGGATAAAGGGAATTAGTTCAATTTCCCTTATAATGATGCAACTTGTTAAGTTGCATAATATGATGTGTTTTATCTAAACAATTTAACATAGTAATGTGTTGCGTAATGAACATGAAGTAAGAACTATGGATATTGTGAATGATAAACCCTAACACTTAATCATGTAGAGGAAGAATCATTCTCTCTCTTGGAGATAATTGAATTTTGTAAAAGTCCACTTTAGTAAAAGGATTGGAGATATGATTATTAATTATTAGACTTCATTTTGTATGAAGTCCACTTTAGTTGGACATATGCGGTTGTTAAACCTTCCTGAATGTTAAAGTACATTTTAATGAAACTTATGATATCATTGTCCTGTTTTGGTTAACTGCTGGTTAAACTGAGAAAAAAACATTAAAAAGCAATCATAAGTTAAGGAAGTTCTTCATGGACTAAATGAAACAAATTTAGGAAAGAACTTATGGAGTGTTGGATTAGGGTTTAGTAGGGTTGTTGTAATCAAGACATAATCCAAATTAACAATGTATTAATAATCTCCTTGGGGTATGTACATCTCGATGAGGTAGTTTATAGGATGTTGGCACACGCCAACTACAGGGTTGTACTTTTGAGAAGACTTGGGTCTTCTCGAGAATACACGTTGTAGTTGACATGTGGCAACACCCTTCCACATTGATCATCTAGATCTACACACAAACTTGGACTTGAACTTAGTTTCTCTCTAGGTCAAGTTAGTGGCATATTTAGGATAGGAAGTAGCTTCCAATGGCTCAGGTACCTTGGCACATCCGGTTGACTTAGGTCAACCGAGTATGCCCATTTACCCTAAGTCATTATGAGCATCTTCCTATAATAATTTATGTTCTAACTAGGGCTAGGGTTAAACATAGGACAAGTGGACTAATGGTAGTCAGTAAATACCAATCATGATAATAGAGGAGTGAGGTGAAGGACATATTCCAATATGATGAGTATGTCATCTAGGAATAGTGACATACATAGTATGTTGTAAAAATTTGGCCAAAGTTCATAAGTAACTATTGGTTGCGTTTCTATGTCACCAAGTTTAAAACAACGTGATATCAGATGAATATTGGTAACAAATATTTAGATATGTTCTTTAATAGATCACTCAATACCCAGTGTAGGGTAGGAAAACCAAGTATACGAAGTATATGATATGTATCAATACTTAAAGATAACATAAATAGATCGGTAGATTACCGAGTTATGAAATGAATAGATTGGTGGATCACCGAGTCATTTATAGCTACATATGGTTATCTATTTGAAATTGATTGGCATGGAATGTTTGTTCTAAATAATGCTTTATTTAGAATAGAGAACATTATATAAAAAAAAAATTCCCTTGTTTCTAAAGTCTTAAAATGGGAATGTTACATCTTGGTATCGTTTTCAGATCGATGAAATCTTCAAGATTGCAGCTATATTCAACCTATTATGTCCCATAATTTTACTGATGAAACTTAAATTTTCAACTTATGTCTTTTTGAAAATGGTTAGAACAATGAAAATGCTTCTTTGTAATCGTGTGTAAATAATCCTCCGCTTGAGGAAGGAGCAACAACTACCTAGAAACTTGATGAGATCCTTGTTATGCCAAATGGACACCTCAAGATATGATTTCGATATACTACTTGAGAACAACAAGTAATGGGAAATGAGGAGGAAGAAGACACTTGATTTTCAACAATAATCATTTTTGGATACCTCTATTTTTGGGAAATGCTAATGTGGGTGTTGATTTCCAATAACAATGTTAACATACTTGTTGGCTGAAACAAAAAGCTAGGTTAGCAGGAACTCACTTTCTATGATATAAAAAGGATAAGTCCACCTAATTTTGTATGGCACCACATTGGAGATGAAGCTAAAAATTCATTGCTCAAGAGGCTGGGAAATGGAGAAATACTTTGCAACGAAGGAATTTCTCAAAAGAAACAAAGGTGATATGGGGGAGCATATCAACTTTCTCACAAAATCATCTTCATGGTACAAAATTAGATTCTTGGAAGAGGTTAGAAAGTTGAATTCACAAGATGATGAAGCTAATATCACATGGGATCAATTTAAAGGATAATTTAGGCAACGATGGCTGCCACAACTTTACTGGTTTGAAAATCTATCGATGGACAGATCTATGGATAAACGAGCCAACGGTGTGCGGGGCATAGCAATCTTGTGCAAGTCTCACAATATTCTACCTTCAGGGGTTGGGATCTCATCCCAGTAGAGGTATTTCCAACTGTAAAAGAAGGGAAAGAAATGAGGTGGGGAGATAGGAAAGATCTGAAGGGAGAAAAGAAATGAATTCCAAAGCAGAAAGGTCAGAAGGTCTATGATTTGGGTTGGTAGTATACAGAGCCGAACCTACTTTGCATAGACAAATAAAGCAATACTGATGAATAAATGACAACAAAGTAGAAGTAGATTCAACAGAACAATCACACAGATCTAACATAAGAAAGGTCTGATGTAAAACACATGTATTCAACACAAAGTCTAAATATTGTATTAATATTTGTTTCTGTTACAAAAAGTTCAAAATCTTTTCTTCCTACTTCTATTTCTCATCTAAAAAGTATCCACCCTTGAATACAACAAGTATTCAAGTATTTATAGAAGAAGAGAAGAAGAGAAGGCAAAAACGAACCAACCACTTAATTACAAAAATATCTTACAAAATATCTCAAAGTCATTTGTTGACTTTTGACAACTTTGTGGATGACATCATCCCATGGTGCAACATGGATGATGTCATCATTTATGTCAACATACTTTAGATATTTACAAGGAGAAGGTCGGGAAGAAAGAGATTATTCATCATCGTCCCATGGCTGAAAGGGGGTATCCTGCTTTTGTTGCTGCTCAGGTGACGAGATGTGGAACTGGGCACGGTATTCCATGAACTTGGTGATCATGGGTTGAAGTTGATCCTGGGAAGGATCCTTGTGTCGATCACTGATAGCCTCATGCAAGTCTCCCACTCATCTGTGAGCTTTTATGGGAGTTTGGAATATTCATTTTCCGTGTCTATCAGGTACCCAATGAAGTCACGACAGGCCAACAGGTTATTGATGGATTCGGCGTCGAAAGTGACCTCTGGTCCTAGCCCTTGTGAAATGATCTCCTTGAAGATCCGAATAGTTTCCTCTACCTTTCTTAAGGTGAAAGAAGGAGTGAGCAAGCCGGAGACATTCTCAGGACAATTTTCTCCATTTGATGCATTGCATCCAGGGCTTCCTCCTTTATCTTGTCAATCTTCTCTAGGATGAACTCCAGTTGATCGACCCGATAATCCAGAGTAGAAAGGATTTTGTTGAGGGCTCTGGGGTGTCCAAAGATGCCGAACTTGACCAGATCTTCGACTGAACAGTCGAGCATTTTCTAAAAGGTCTCATGCTACATCCTGGCATGGTCCAGCTCTTCGAGAGATGGGTCCTGCTATCGCCTGGAGCTCTTTGTTCACCCGATTGATATTCTGATATAATCCGGTGAACTTGGCGATCACTCCCTCACTTTCTTTGAGGATTTGGCTCCTCCAGTGGAAACTACCATACCCTGCTCACCGATTTTGGCGTATTCATTAATCTTGTCCTGGCTCAGAGGCTCAGGAGTTTCGGCGGTAGTTGTAGGAGGTGCACTTGCCCATCTTCTGCAAGGCGTGGAGGAGATGTTTATTTTGCTCCTTTAACAACCTCTTTTCTTCCTTTGCTTCCTGGAGCTTCTTGCAAAGGGCGTCAACTGCAGATAGGGCCTCTCCTTGAAGGCTTTCTGAAGATGTCCCCATTGTGACTTGGGTCACTGTATAATCTGTTGAAGACAGATCCTTTTTATCCTTTAAAGGATTGGGGTAAGCTATCTCCATTACTCTCTCTCCTGACGCACTCTGAGAGAAGCGGGTTATAGGCTTTTGCTTCTTGGTCCCCTTTGATGGGATGATGGAGAAGTCCATCGGTGCGATGGGAACTTTCCTCTTTTGTTGGCTCAGTTGCTGTGAGATCCATGCTTTGGACTTATGGGAGAGGGGCCGGAAATAGAAAAGGGAGCAGCTGCAGTAGTAGAAGGAAAATGCGTGGAGACACTTGGAGGTGGCATTGAGAGGGAGGCCGAGGAAGTGCTCACGGGAGGAAGAGATACTGCAGGGGAGGTAGACATGGGAATGGAAGGGAGCTGAGAGATGAGGGAAGAAATGGTGGGGGACAGCTCCGTGAGAGAGAAGAGAAGATGGACGATGAGGAAGGGGGAACAGTAGAAGATGGGGGAGAGGACACGACCAAAGGAATGGTCGCTTGGGTCACTCGAGGAGGGGAAGGAGGAGAGGGAGAAGAGATAGAAGGGACCTCAATAGTTGCAGTAGTGGCAACATCCTGAGTGGATGTGCCCATCGGAACATCCTCGGCCGCTTCTTTCTCTGGAGAAGCCAGAGTTATAACTTGTTCTTGTGCGGCGGAAGGGGGACTCTCAGGAGTCTCTTCTTGGGTAGAGCTTGACTCGCCCTCCTTGTCTTTACCTTTGCTCTTTGGCAGATGTTTTGGTCTGGAAGGTGCGTTGCCCAATGGAGATGTGGTGAAATCAACTCCGAGGTAGATGAGACCATTCATCCTGCACCAGTGCTCTGTTCTCCAGAGTTTCTTTGACCCTTTCTTCTATCATCTGAGGCGCTTTGTTCTATCAATGATAACGGCCAGTCGTCCCCACCCGTGTCAAGATATACCTGATCAACTTCTTGATCAGTAGTTTGATAACCTTTTGGGATGATGGCTACACCGTACTGGATGATTTCAGCCAAGGCTAAGTGGGAATGGTCTTTCCTTCTGAGCTCGACCTCATGATACAGGTCGATATAAATATCCTCGATCTGTGGAATGTGGATCGGATCGAGTTTGGCCCTAGGCAGACAATTCCTTGGGTCGAAAGTGGGCCTTGCCGGAAGTTGTGCTTTAGATTTAGCAGCTCCAGCTCTGCAAACATCTCCCGTGCTTTGTGGTGAGAGAGACAAGTGTACCTACCCACTGTGAGGGGGAAAGGAGTTCCACCCTTCTTTCTCTTCAAGCACTTCTCGTGATAGGTTATGAGCTGTCTTGATAGCTCCAACAGGATCAGCTTGGGGCCGGCATATCTTGGCAATTTGGTTGGTTCCCCCAAGAAGTTGGCTGCCCTTAGATAAGTGAAGGTGGGGAATTGAGTGAACAAGGCCCCCCATTTCTCTGTTGCTGCAACAATGCTCTTGGTCGTATGACCGTGAGTCATGTTTGGCCTCAAAAGGCAGATGATGCCGTAGAAGAAGGCATCGTTAATCTTTGTAAACTGAGGAATACTGTTCTCCAGCTTCAGCTCTGGATAGTATTCATATATTTTTACTTGGGGCCAAACCCCGCACCGCATCAACGCTGGATAATCTCTTTCTGAGGCCATGCAACATAAACTACGTAGGAGTTCATGTAGAACCTCCCCATTGTGGTAAGTTGTTGGAGCTGCTCGGATATAGTGCTGCTTATGATCTCCGCCCACTCGAAGCGTTGATCTGGCACATTCTTGTTCATTGTCTCCAGTATCTAAGCATCCATTTATGAAAGTAGTGGGCATCAGGAAGCCCAAATACTCTGCTTAGGATGTGATGGTATCACTTAGTTCCTCTGAGAAATCACTGCGATGAATGACTTGTGGCCATCTGGTCACCACCTTCTTGTTTTTCAGGTATACCTCATTCATTAATTACATACACTTGATCTTCATTATCCTCCCAAGCCTTGGTGCAATCTTCTTGGCTTACGGCCACAAAGTGCCGTGGTGAGGAATGCCAAGCATTATTTCAAAGTGTCGGGCAGTGAGGTTGATCACGACCTCACCTTTCTCATTCTGGACACACCTTGTGTCTTTGTTGTAGCAGCGGGCTACTACCATCATGAACTCGTTGTTCACAGCACTGACCGGGATCCCTCCAGCAAAATGCAGGCCACTGCCTACCAGTTTGTCCATCCACGGACTTCCTGTGACCCTTCAGTTTCGGCCCAAAAGTCTTCCATATCGATATGACCAAGTTCTGAGTCTCTTATATCCAGGTCACACTCTGCCTGGGATTCGGGCATCCTGACCCTCTGATATTTGTACTTCATTTCTTCCTCTGTAAGCTTGGCTTTGCCCTTAGACTTGGTAGGTCTCTTGCTTGATGTAGACATATGTAGTTATGAACTTAGTTGTTGATCTGCAAGAAGAAGAAGTGAAACCCAACGCAGAGAGTCATGTTAGCTGATTGATCTCCCATTAAAGTATTGACAGAAGGAAGAGTTAGCAATTTTAAGGCATCAGGGCGCAGGGCATGAACACTGCAGTTGCTGGGGCTAAATAGTGTGGCACAGAAAAATGGTGTTACAAGGGACAAATCAGCGCCAAAGGGCGCAAGGCGCATGGATACTGCACATGACATTTTTTTGTTGTTGCAAGCGGAAGTGCGCTGCGCCATTTATATGCATGTTTTATACGGCGCATGTATTTTCATGTTGCATGGGGACAGGATGCGCCATAGGTGCATATATTTTTCATGTTACACGGGGATTTGGTGTGCCAAAGGTGCACAAGTTTAGCATGTGTAACATAGACTTCAGTGTGAAAAAGGGGAACTTGGCGCGGCATGGAGGTCTGCATGACATGATGTTGGTGTAATAGGGGATGCGCCTGCGCCTTTGAACACATTTTACACTCGGCACAAGTAATGCCAGTGTTGCATGGGTGCAGGGTGCGCCTATGGCGCAGGTTTTTGATATGTGACATGGGAGTTGGGTGCGCCCAAGGGTGCAGATTTATTACGTGCAGCATATGACATTTTTGTTGCAGCGATAAGGAAAGCGCCTGCATCCATACGGAGACTAGTTTTCACAAAGCGCAGAGAGCTCATGTGCTACAATTAAAGCCGGTGCGCCATAGGCGTGACTGTGCTTCTTGTTACAAGGGTTGCGCGTGCGCCAAGGGAAAACGTAGTTTTGGAAAGTGATTCTTCCCTCTCTGACAGATCACGATTTTTAGGCTTAACTCACATTGCTTCAAGTGGTGAAGGGGGGTAGGAAGGAGGTTTTGGATTTTGCTTTCGGGGCAGAGTTATCCTAACCAGCAGATCTGGAAAAAGGATGGGAATGGCTTGGGAGGGAAAACAGAAAGCAGGAGGAGCTTCATGGTTCTCAGATCTATTTTATCCTACCACTCAATCAGACAAACAACAGCAAAACCAAAACACGAGAAAAATGAGGACCACTTACCCGGAATATATAGAATGCGAGAGGTGAAACGGGGTCCACGAATGTGACACGAGGATGACAGGCATGTTGACAGGTGCAGAGGAAAAAGATCAATCACGTGTTTTCTGACTGGTGATAATGACAGGCGGATGCGCCTATATATAGGCAAAGGTGTAATAAATGTGCCAACCACTTTTTGAAGTGGCGCATCAAAACACCTGTCGACATTGCAAAACTTGCGCCCTGTGGCGCACCAAGATGTGTGTTAACACGTTGTTATGTGCGCCTTTACTTTAGCACAAAAAGTGTTGTCAACATGGAAATACGTGTGCCCTTGGCACACCAAAATGTGGTGCAACAAAAATATTGTTGACACAAAGGCGCATGCGCCTTGGCGCATGCAAGAAAGGCGCAACATGGTGAGGTGCACAAAATGTGTGTGTCGACACGCCAAAGGGTGCACCAAAGGATATGAAGGGGGCGCAGATTTACCTGTGTTGCACAAACAAAGGTGTGCCCAACCCAAAAAGACCAAAAATGGCTAAGTTCGGAAAACTAGATTTCCGGGAAAGGGTTTTGCAACGTTCCGAACGCAGAGGGGTCCCTGACGAGGGACCAGAACAAAATTTTGGTATGGTTACCCGTAAAATTACCCTTGCCAATTTTACGGGATAACAGCTGGCTCTTTCTGGGGACTATCTCTGAATGGAAATCAGGGGTAGAGAATCCCAGATCCACACGTGCCTATCCATTGGGTACAGAGTCAAAAACAAGGGCGACCAAAAAGGAAACACACAACCAACAAAAGCAAAACACACGACAAAAACAAACACACAACTGAAGCAAACTATACAAAGAAGAGAGCAAGCTCTACTTCTTCAAAGATTTTCGATGATGCTTCCTATAGGGGAAGCGGGAGTCCGAGTTCCATTCCATCCGGATACGAGAGATAGAAGTTATTCTCTCCATTGAGCTTGTTTGATCTTGAAAGGTCCCCTCCATAGGGAATCAAATTTTCCATGCATGCCCTTTGGCTCTCTTCGTTTGTCCCACAAAAGGATGAGGTCTCCCACCCGGTACTCTCTTTGCTTAGCTTTTTTATCGAACAATCTCTTGACCTGATTCTGATGTTCGGTGATCCTGTCGACCACTCTTACTCTCTTTTCTTCGAGCTCTGCTAGATACATGATCCTCTTTTCAAGGGAATTTTGGAAAGTCTCATCTTCGATTGCTCGTGCCAAGCGCAGAGCAGGGAGTTCCATAGAAATGGGAAGCTCGGCATCGGTGCCATATAACACTTGAAAAGGTGACATGCCGAGAGACCTCTTGGGAGTGATGCGGTCCGCCCACAAAGCGTCGTATAATGACTTGTGCCACATTCGTTGATTTTCATCCACTAGCTTTCGTATGATGGTTACTAAGTTTTTATTACTGGATTCTGCCTGACCATTTCCCTGAGGGTAATAATCTGAGGCGTGAGCCAGAGTTATTCCGTATTCATAGCAAAAACCAACAACTTCTCGTGAGGAGAAGTTGGAAGCGTTATCAGCAACAATCTTGTTTGGAATGCCAAACCTGACAATGATATTTTCTTTGATGAAACTGCAAACAACCTCGGAAGTGGCATGTTTGACAGGTATGGCTTCCACCCATTTTGTGAAATAATCTATTGCTTTGTCAGGACATAACTATGTCCGGCACTCGATTGGGGATTGAGTGCACCAATAAAATCAATTCCCCACTGCTTGAATGGTTCGTCGACAATGACCGGCCTGAGGGGAAAAGCAGCCAACTTGGGCTTGCCGACAAACTGCTGGCAAGGCTCACACTTTGCTACCCAGGTGGCTGTGTCTTGGAAAAGCGTCGGCCAATAGTACCTGCCCGGATGATCTTGTGTGCCATCACGGAAGAGGAGAAATGGCCCCCACAGGCTGAATTATGAAAACTCTCAAGTAACTTCACTTGTTGTGGCTTGTCAACACATCGCAAGAAGATGCCATCTATTCCGTGTTTGTATAAACCGTCATCCCAGATGATATATCTGGCTGCTCTGAGCTTTATAGCGTGCTTCTCCTTTGTAGTTAGATGAGCTGGGCATTCACCATAGGTGAGAAAGAAAGCAATATCGAATACCACTCATCACTGGTTGCGACAAATAGGACCATAGGCAGTGAATCGGGTTTCTCCAGCTGGCTTTGTGCTCCATGGGTGCAATCATCTTTTCTTCCGGAAACTTCTGAATCTTGGTTTTCAGCCATAAGTTGACATAGGCCTTTGCCTCTTACTAACTTGGTTGGTTTTATATCCAGATCATACTCTTGGACTTTTGCAATCCAATTCCCCCGCAAGCTTCCTAACTCCTGTTGAGTTAAAATTGACTTGACTGCCGTGTCAGGGACCAGCACTACTGTATGAGAGTTTAGAATGTAATACCTGAAGTTCTTGACTACTTTGACCATGGCGAAGGCATGTTTTTCCAACTGAGACATCTTTAATTCATGAGGCTTGAGAGGAGAGCTCATAAACGCAATCGGGGATTCAACATTTTGAGAATTCTTTTGCATTAGGATGGCCGACACAGTGTGCTCGGATGCATAGCTATACATAATAAAATCTTTGGAGAAATCGGGACATACCAGGACCGGGCGTGAGCGATGGAGGCTTTTATTTCCTCAAATGACTTCTTCCCTTCTTCGCTCCATCGGAAAGTTGGTGACCCTTTCATCATGTCTAATATATGACGAGTCTTTTCAGCAAAGTCGGGAACAAAGCGCCTGAGAAAATTCACTTTTCCGAAGAAAGAGTGAACGCCGGTCTTGCTTGTAGGTAAAGTAAGGCTCTGAATAGCCTTAACTCTTTCGGTATCTATCTTTGTCCCTTCTTTGCTAACAACATGTCCCAACAATTTTCCTTCTGTGACTCAAAAATGGAGACTTTTTGGATTCAGGGAGATCCCGTGCTCTCGGCATCTAATCAATACTTGCTCCAAATGATCACAATGATCATTTCACTATTTGGAGAACACAGTTAAGTCATCTAAGTAGACTACGATGACCTTCCCCATCATACCTTTGAACGCAAGTCCATTGCTCATTGGAAAGTGGCACCAGCATTGGTCAGGCCAAAAGGCATCCTGCTGTAAGCAAACGTACCCCAAGGAGTAGTGAATGTTGTTTTAAATTGGTCTTCAGGTGAGACTTCAATCTGATTGTAGCCTAAAAACCATCAAGCATGGACAACATTTCTGATCCAGTTACTGCCTGCAGAACCTGATCCATTATGGGAAGCGGGTAGTTGTCCTTCAAGGACGCCTGATTCAGGTTGCGAAAATCTACACATATGCGTATCTCACCATTCTTCTTGCACACTGGCACAATGTTTGCCACCCAAGTACTGTGATGGATAGGAAAAATGATCCGTGCGTCCAGCATTTTCTGAATTTCAGCCTGGATAGTACCTGAGATCTTAGGGTTATAGTGTCTCTGCTTCTGGTGAAAAGGTTTGACGTCTTCTTTCAACGGGATATCATGTTGGACGTCCTTCGGCTTAAAAGACTTTAGATCGGCGTAGGACCATGCCAATACATCCATGTATTTCTTCAGCAGTTTGACAAACTTCCGCTTCTCTTCAGGTGTGCAACATTTTCCAATGTTCACAAACTGCGGATGTTCTACCGAACCTAAATTGACCGGTTCGGTTTCTGGGGAGGAGTTAGGATCATCTCACCTTTTCTTTTTAACAAAGCGATCATGCCTGTCGAACAACCACTCTAGAGAGACCAAACCTTTTGGGATTTTATTTCCTTTGAGCTGACATATGCCGTCGCTTCCTTTTGATTCTTCATTTTGATCGGTAACTGATTCGCGGCATGTAGAAGTGGATCCTTCAAAATGAAGTTCACTAAAATTTTCCACCTTTTCTAGAAAGGCAATGAGTTGATTGTCATTGTTGAATACTTGCCAATGCTGAGAATTGTCCAGCACGCTTGGGGAAAACCACCTCAATGGTATATTTGTCTATTTTCAAACCTGGGTGAGGGAGCATGAGGGATGCTGAAATGGCCAATGAATCGGCCATGTCATTCTGAGCTCTTGGGATGGCTTTTATTGAAAAAGCATCAAACTCCTCGATGTTGTCCCACACCACATTGCGGTAATGTCTGAGCCTTTCATTCTTCACTTGGTATATCCTCTTAACTTGATTTACGACCAGCTCTGCATCACCTTGTACCTTAAGATTCTTGATCCCTCTTTCCTTTGCGGCTTGCATGCCAAGTAGCAGAGATTCATACTCAGCAGTATTATTTGTGTTGAAAAATTGTAACTTGAAAGAGAGAGGAATAATCTCTTCTTCGGGAGATATAAGCACGGCACCAGCGCCACACCCACTAGTCGCGCAGCTGCCATCAAACTGCAAAGTCCAGATCTTGTTAAGATCCCCTTCTTGGATGAGGACATCCATTTTGTCAGACTCGGTAGACAAGAAATAGTTTCCCATCCCTGATGATTCGAAGAGAATTTGGGCTTTAGGGTCATCGGAGTTAGTAACCAGGTACTTCTTTTGCGATTCAGGCTCCAAAGTTTGCATTACACCTTTGTGGGGATCCTAGCCTTAGACCAGTCCATATGAATCTCCCCACCAACTTCACTGCAAAAACTCCTTCCCAGTAGAATTCCATAGGCTGCTGGAATATCGGCAACAAGGATGGTCATTTTTACCCTTTTCTCCGGGAATGCTGCAAATGCAAATTGTGCGTCTTTGATTTGACCGATCAGTGGAACTTGCTTGGTTTCCAAGGAATAACATCGGCCAAAAGGCTTGGTAAGGGTGAGGCCCAGAGCATGGGTGACTTTTTCCGGCATGACATTATCGGAAGCTCCAGAATCAATTATGCAGTTGCTTAGTTTGTGGCCATTGATTAGGAGGGAGAGGTAGAAAGGTTCTATCTTGCCTGATGCGGAAGTCGAGGCAACATTTATGCGGGATGAAGGAGGGGTGGAAAGGATTCCTTTTGGGGAAACCTGATTAGTTATGATAGCCTGACTTTGGATGTATTCAGTCAACCTTACAAGTTGTTGGGGTTTGATTGAAGGTACTCGGCTTCAGACATTTGGATCTTGGTCTTTTTAGCGTGGTCAATTATGTCAAATGTGGCCAAGGGTTGCGTTGATGGAGGAATGAGTCCTTCATTTCACGATGGTAGGGTAAAGTTACTGGTCTTCATGGAAATAGAAGAAGGCTGATTTGGAGGAGAGATGGGAGGAAAAGATTTCTTTGTAAAAGACTTAACAGGGGGTTGAGCAGGAAGAGGATTACCTCTTTTAGCAATAGTTGGGGGCGTGGATGATGCAGCCTTCTCTTTCTGCACATTGGCAGTGACCTCTGCTTCTTTTCCTTGCGAGCGGGTAAAAACAACATATGATTGTCCACTTGCATATCCTTGGGTACCCTCTTCTTCGTCAGATTCTTCCTCATCAAATTCCATATACCCGATAGTAGAGTCACCAGTCGGTTCACCGACATCTTGATCATCTTCACCTTGAGATGAAGGTTCTTCATAATTTTTCTCTTCTTCTTCGATTTCGGCTAAAGCGTTGACCGGAGGAGCCTCAAGCGCCAACCGCGGAGCAGTTGCAGGCAAAACGCGGCCTATGCGGGACGCTGTTGGGAGTGAAAGTTCTTCGTGGAATATCCCGGTACGAGGAACTGGGGGAAGCTTGGGCTAACTACTTCTTTAATGCGAGCAAGTCATTCGCCATCTTTTGAAATGCCGGATCAGATGAAGTAGTGGGAGAAGGGCTCGAAGCTTTAAGCTTGGATGATTCCCTTTTTAATTCACCAGATATTAGCAAGTTATCTTCGATTCGGATGGCAGCAGCCTGGGTGAGAATCAAGGTAGCTACTTGTTCTTGTAGGAGTAAGAAACTTACTTTCGAGCTCATAGCATTTACGAAGAAACACTTCTGATTTTCCGGTGTTGGAAGCATGGTAGGCGGAACACGGTTGATCAGTGAATTGAAACGGGTGATGAAGTCACGCATAGTTTCATTGGCCTCCTTCTTTAGGTGAGTGATCTTTGACAGTAACGTGAACGCGTCTTGAAGGCTTATACCTGTCTTCAAAAGCAGCCCGCAAGGTGGCCCAACTAGTAATAGATCCGGCCGGCAAATGCTGAAACCATTCTGCTGCGGGCCCTTGCAAAGTTTCCAGAAAAAGGTGAACCGACACATCTTCATGGGTCACATCTAGGATACTGCATGACATGATGAATGCAGATATGTGTGAATCCATGCTTTGGTTTCCGCTCCCATCAAATTTGGGAAAATTCTTTCGGTTTCCATGTGGGAGCGCGTGAACAGGATGTGGCAAAGCCAGGGGGCCCATAGCATTTCCCCATGGTACTGCCATTTGGACGGCCGGAAAAAGAACGCGGGCTGGAAGCACAGTTCCGCTGAGCAGCAAGGCACTACAAAGTGATGTAGATGTTCCTGATGAGAGATGCTTCCTTCGTGGAGGTGAGACACTCCTGGATGACCGGTCAGCTGAACTTAGTGATGAGAAGCGAGCCGGTGTTATACTGAAGTTGTGCCTTTGAAGCAGGTCGAAGGTAAGATCAACTTCTCCATGAGCTCTCCTGCTACGAGTAAATGGTTCACCTGCCAGTGTACCTTCCAGATCTGTAATTTTGGAGTGGATTTAAGAACTCTTTTTGGCTGTACCTGCTGATTTTCTGATTATTCTGACAAAAATCAGCAGCATGTACTTTTCTGAATATTTAAATTTTATCCTCCTCTTGAAAACCGATTGCGGTTTATTTGTTTGATTAACAAGGATAAAATGATGGTAAAACTTAGTAAGCTGATTTTCAGATCTAGAGTTGACTTTTCAAAGAGTTTGAAAATTTTGGTAAACTATCGAAACTCAGATCTACGGAAAAATACAGATTTTTGTATAAAAACTCAGTGAACTAAAGATCTCTATCTAGCCCAGATCTATGGATCTCAGAAGAAAATTTTCAATTTGGGTCACTTTTGCAAAAATTTTGGATTTTAAGCAAAAGTTCAAATTTGCAAACAGGTAATGATTTTTCTGATTTTCACTGATTTTTTAAACACACCACCATCATAGATCTGATAGATCTGTTCGATCCCCAGTGAGAGTCACCAAAAACTGTTGGTTTGAAAATCTGTCAGTGGACAGATCTATGGATAAATGAGCCAACAGTGTGCAGGGCATAGCCCCTCTTTGAGTCAGCAAAGTGAAACTGGTTTATTGCTATTCTACTAGCAGGAATCTTGTGCAAGTCTCACAATATTCTACCTTCAGGGGTTGGGATCTCATCCCAGTAGAGGTATTTCCAACTGTAAAAGAAAGGAAAGAAATGGAGTGGGAGATAGGAAAGATCTGAAGGGAGAAAAGAAATGAATTCCAAAGCAGAAAGGTCAGAAGGTCTATGATTTGGGTTGGTAGTATACAGAGCCGAACCTACTTTGCATAGACAAATAAAGCAATACTGATGAATAAATGACAACAAAGTAGAAGTAGATTCAACAGAACAATCACACAGATCTAACATAAGAAAGGTCTGATGTAAAACACATGTATTCAGCACAAAGTCTAAATATTGTATTAATATTCGTTTCTGTTACAAAAAGTTCAAAATCTTTTCTTCCTACTTCTATTTCTCATCTGAAAAATATCCACCCTTGAATACAACAAGTATTCAAGTATTTATAGAAGAAGAGAAGAAGAGAAGGCAAAAACAAACCAACCACTTAATTACAAAAATATCTTACAAAATATCTCAAAGTCATTTGTTGACTTTTGACAACTTTGTGGATGACATCATCCCATGGTGCAACATGGATGATGTCATCATTTGTGTCAACATACTTTAGATATTTACAAGGAGAAGGTCGGGAAGAAAGAGATTATTCATCATCGTCCCATGGCTGAAAGGGGGTATCCTGCTTTTGTTCTTTGCTTTCGCTCGGTGACGAGATGTGGAACTGGGCACGGTATTCCATGAACTTGGTGATCATGGGTTGAAGTTGATCCTGGGAAGGATCCTTGTGTCGATCACTGATAGCCTCGCAAGTCTCCCACTCATCTGTGAGCTTTTCTGGGAGTTTGGAATATTCATTTTCCGCGTCTATCAGGTACCCAATGAAGTCACGACAGGCCAGCAGGTTATTGATGGATTCGGCGTCGAAAGTGACCTCTGGTCCTAGCCCTTGTGAAACGATCTCCTTGAAGATCCGAATAGTTTCCTCTACCTTTCTTAAGGTGAAAGAAGGAGTGAGCAAGCCGGAGACATTCTCAGGACAATTTGCTCCATTTGATGCATTGCATCCAGGGCTTCCTCCTTTATCTTGTCAATCTTCTCTAGGACGAACTCCAGTTGATCGAACCCGATAATCCAGAGTAGAAAGGATTTTGTTGAGGGCTCTGGGGTGTCCAAAGACGCCGAACTTGACCAGATCTTCGACTGAACAGTCGAGCATTTTCTGAAAGGTCTCATGTTGCATCCTGGCATGGTCCAGCTCTTCGGAGATGGGTCCTGCTATCGCCTGGAGCTCTTTGTTCACCCGATTGATATTCTGATATAATCCGGTGAACTTGGCGATCACTCCCTCACTTTCTTTGAGGATTTGGCTCCTCCAGGTGAAACTACCATACCCTGCTCACCGATTTTGGCGTATTCATTAATCTTGTCCTGGCTCAGAGGCTCAGGAGTTTCGGCGGCAGTTGTAGGAGGTGCACTGCCCATCTTCTGCAAGGCGTGGAGGAGATGTTTATTTTGTTCCTTTAACAGCCTCTTTTCCTCCTTTGCTTCCTGGAGCTTCTTGCAAAGGGCGTCAACTGCAGATAGGGCCTCTCCTTGAAGGCTTTCTGAAGATGTCCCCATTGTGACTTGGGTCACTGTATAATCTGTTGAAGACAGATCCTTTTTATCCTTTAAAGGATTGGGGTAAGCTATCTCCATTACTCTCTCTCCTGACGCACTCTGAGAGAAGCGGGTTATAGGCTTTTGCTTCTTGGCCCCTTTGATGGGATGATGGAGAAGTCCATCGGTGCGATGGGAACTTTCCTCTTTTGTTGGCTCAGGTGCTGAGAGATCCATGCTGGACTTATGGGAGAGGGGCCGGAAATAGAAAAGGGAGCAGCTGCAGTAGTAGAAGGAAAATGCGTGGAGACACTTGGAGGCGGCATTGAGAGGGAGGCCGAGGAAGTGCTCACGGGAGGAAGAGATACTGCAGGGGAGGTAGACATGGGAATGGAAGGGAGCTGAGAGATGAGGGAAGAAATGGTGGGGGACAGCTCCGCGAGAGAAGAGAAGATGGACGATGAGGAAGGGGAACAGCAGAAGATGGGGGAGAGGACACGACCAAAGGAATGGTCACTTGGGTCACTCGAGGAGGGGAAGGAGGAGAGGGAGAAGAGATAGAAGGGACCTCAATAGTTGTAGTAGTGGCAACATCCTGAGTGGATGTGCCCATCGGAACATCCTCGGCCACTTCTTTCTCTGGAGAAGCTAGAGTTATAACTTGTTCTTGTGCGGCGGAAGGGGGACTCTCAGGAGTCTCTTCTTGGGCAGAGCTTGACTCACCCTCCTTGTCTTTACCTTTGCTCTTTGGCAGATGTTTTGGTGGAAGGTGCGTTGCCCAATGGAGATGTGGTGAAATCAACTCCGAGGTAGATGAGACCATTCATCCTGCACCAGTGCTCTGTTCTTCACAGAGTTTCTTTGACCCTTTCTTCTATCGTCTGAGGCGCTTTGGTTCTGTCAATGACAGTGAATGGCCAGTCGTCCCCACCCATGTCAAGATATACCTGATCAACTTCTTGATCACGTAGTTTGATAACCTTTTGGGATGATGGCTACACCGTACTGGATGATTTCAGCCAAGGCTAAGCGGGAATGGTCTTTCCTTCTGAGCTCGACCTCATGATACAGGTCGATATAAATATCCTCGATCTGTGGAATGTGGATCGGATCGAGTTTGGCCACAGGCGAAATTCCTTGGGTCGAAAGTGGGCCTTGCCGGGAAGTTGTGCTTTAGATTTAGCAGCTCCAGCTCTGCAAACATCTCCCATGCTTTGTGGTGAGAGAGACAAGTGTACCTACCCACTGTGAGGGGGAAAGGAGTTCCACCCTTCTTTCTCTTCAAGCACTTCTCGTGATAGGTTATGAGCTGTCTTGATAGCTCCAACAGAGATCAGCTTGGGGCCGGCATATCTTGGCAATTTGGTTGGTTCCCCCAAGAAGTTGGCTGCCCTTAGATAAGTGAAGGTGGGGAATTGAGTGAACAAGGCCCCCCATTTCTCTTTGTTTGCAACAATGCTCTTGGTCGTATGACCGTGAGTCATGTTTGGCCTCAAAAGGTAGACGATGCCATAGAAGAAGGCATCGTTAATCTTTGTAAACTGAGGAATATTGTTCTCCAGCTTCAGCTCTGGATAGTATTCATATATTTTTACTTGGGGCCAAACCCCACACCGCATCAATGCTGGATAATCTCTTTCGAGGCCACAACATAAACTACGTAGGAGTTCATGTAGAACCTCCCCATTGTGGTAAGTTGTTGGAGCTGCTCGGATATAGTGCTTGCTTATGATCTCCGCCCACTCAAGCGTTGATCTGGCACATTCTTGTTCATTGTCTCCAGGTATCTAAGCATCCATTTATGAAAGTAGTGGGCATCAGGAAGCCCAAATACTCTGCTTAGGAACGTGATGGTATCACTTAGTTCCTCTGAGAAATCACTGCGATGAATGACTTGTGGCCATCTGGTCACCACCTTCTTGTTTTTCAGGTATACCTCATTCATTAATTACATACACTGATCTTCATTATCTTCCCAAGCCTTGGTGCAATCTTCTTGGCTTACGGCCACAAAGTGCCGGTGGTGAGGAATGCCAAGCATTATTTCGAAGTGTCGGGCAGTGAGGTTGATCACGACCTCACCTTTCTCATTCTGGACACACCTTGTGTCTTTGTTGTAGCAGCGGGCTACTACCATCATGAACTCGTTGTTCACAGCACTGACCGGGATCCCTCCAGCAAAATGCAGGCCACTGCCTACTAGTTTGTCCATCCACGGACTTCCTGTGACCCTTCTGGTTCTGGCCCAGAAGTCCTCCATATCGATATGACCAAGTTCTGAGTCTCTTATATCCAGGTCACACTCTGCCTAGGATTCGGGCATCCTGACCCTCTGATATTTGTACTTCATTTCTTCCTCTGTAAGCTTGGCTTTGCCCTTAGACTTGGTAGGTCTCTTGCTTGATGTAGACATATGTAGTTCTAACTTAGTTGTTGATCTACAAGAAGAAGAAGCGAAACCCAACGCAGGAGAGTCATGTTAGCTGATTGATCTCCCATTAAAGTATTGACAGAAGGAAGAGTTAGCAATTTTAAGGCATCAGGGCGCAGGGCATGAACACTGCAGGCTGCAGGGCTAAATAGTGTGGCACACAAAAAAATGGTGTTACAAGGGACAAATCAGTGCCAAAGGCGCAAGGCGCATGGATACTGCACATGACATTTTTTTGTTGCAATCGGAAGTGCGCCTGTGCCACTTATGTGTGTTTTATACCGGGTGCATGGATTTTTCATGTTGCACGGGGACAGGATGCGCCATAGGCGCATATATTTTTCATGTTACATGGGGATTTGGTGCGCCAAAGGCATGCAAGTTTAGCATGTGTAACATAGACTTCAGGTGCGAAAAAGGGGAACTTGGCGCGGCGCATGGGAGGTCTGCATGACATGATGTTGATGTAATAGGGGATGCGCTGCGCCTTTGAACACAGTTTTACACTCGGCGCAAGTAATGTCGGTGTTGCATGGGTGCAGGGTGTGCCTATGGCGCAGGTTTTGATATGTGACATGGGAGTTGGGTGCGCCCAAGGGTGCAGATTTATTACGTGTAGCATATGACATTTTTGTTGCAGCGATAAGGAAAGCGCCTGCGTCCATATGGAGACTAGTTTTCACAAAGCGCAGAGAGCTCATGTGCTACAATTAAAGCCGGTGCGCCATAGGCAGTGCATGTGACTGTGCTTCTTGTTACAAGGGTTGCGCGTGCGCCAAGGGAAAACGTAGTTTTTTGGAAAACGATTCTTCCCTCTCTGACAGATCACGATTTTTAGGCTTACTTCACATTGCTTCAAGTGGTGAAGGGGGGAGGAAGGAGGTTTTGGATTTTGCTTTCGGGGGAGTCATCCTAACCAGCAGATCTGGAAAAAGGATGGAATGGCTTTGGGAGGGAAAAATAGAAAAGCAGGAGGAGCTTCATGGTTCTCAGATCTATTCTATCCTACCACTCAATCAGACAAACAACAACAAAACCAAAACACGAGAAAAATGAGGACCACTTACCGGAATATATAGAATGCGAGAGGTGAAATGGGGTCCACGAATGTGACACGAGGATGACAGGCGTGCTGACAGGTGCAGAGGAAAAAGATCAATCACGTGTTTTCTTGTGATAATGACAGGGCGGATGCGCCTATATATAGGCAAAGGTGTAATAAATGCACCAACCACTTTTTGAAGTGGCGCATCAAAACACCTATCGACATTGCAAAACTTGCACCCTGTGGCACACCAAGATGTGTGTTAACACGTTGTTATGTGCACCTTTAGCGCACCAAAAGTGTTGTCAACATGGAAATATGTGTGCCCTTGGCGCACCAAAACGTGGCGCAACAAAAATATTGTTGACACGAAGGCGCATGCGCCTTGGCGCATGCAAGAAAGGTGCAACATGGTGAGGCACACAAAATGTGTGTCGACACGCCAAAGGGTGCGCCAAAGGATATGAAGGGGGCATAGATTTACCCTGTGTTGCACAAACAATAGGTGCGCCCAACCCAAAAAGACCAAACCCTTGCCAATTTTACGGGAGCAATGCTATGGAATGATATCCACTATTACGAGGCTTCATGACGTATTTCCGGAAGAATTGCGAGTCTTCCACCTAAAAGGGAGTTTGATTTAATGATTGAGATCAAGCACAGAACCGAACCTATTTCTAAAGCACCGTATCGAATGACTACTATAGAATTAGTAGAGCTTAAGGCTCAGTTGCATGAAATTTTGTCTAAAGGTTTGATTAGACCAAGTGTTTTACCTTGGGAAGCACTGTAATTTTTGTGAAAAAGAAAGATGGGTGCATTGATTATAAAATGTTAAACAAAGCAACAATCAAGAATAGATACCCACATTGATGATTTATTGGATCGGATACATGGAGCATTGGTATATTATAAGATAGATCTTTGATCTGGATATCATCAATTACGAATTAAGGATGAGGATATTCATAAAACAACTTTCAGAACAAGGTATGGACATTATGAGTTCATGGTTTTACCTTTTAGATTAACTAATACACTGCAGACATTTATGAATTTAATGAACAATATCTTTCAAGAATATGGACGAAATTCTCATATATTCAAAAATTATTGAGGAACATCATGAGAATTTTAAGATAGTTTTGGGAATATTAAGAAAGAAACGGTTATTTGGTAAGTTGTCTAAATGTTTTTCTATGACAGTAGTACACTATTTAGGACATGTAATAAGTAAGAATGGAATTGTTGTAGATCCTTCAAAATTATAGCTATAACAGTGGTGGCTGCACCTAAGAATGTACATGAAGTTAGAAGCTTCATGGGACTTCTTTAGTATCTATAGGAAATTTGTAAAAAAATTCTCGAGATAGCTTCCCAATAACTTCATACGAAAGAAAGATAAAAGTTTGTTTGGAGTGAAAAATGTGAAATTGCATTCAAAACCTTGAAGGAGCAGTTAACTTCAAAGACCTACTCTTACGGTGCACTGATCCCCAATGGAGATTTTATGGTGGTAAGCGATGCATCATGTGAAGGTCTAGGAGGTATTTTATTACAAAATGGTCATGTCATAGCTTATGAAAGTAGAAAACTAAAGTTACATGAGTTAAATTATGCTCCAAATGATTTAGAGCTTCTTATGCCATTGTTCATGCACTAAAAGTTTGCGAGACATTACCTACTTGGTAAACCTTTTGAATTGGCCCGATCACCTTAGAATTAAGTATATTTTCACTCAGCCAAATCTTAATGCAAGACAATGAAGGTGGTTAGAGTTTTTCTCTCATTATGATATTGACATCGAGTTATATCAAGGTACGTGAAAATAGAGTGGTTGATGCTCTAAGTCGTAGGAAGCACATTTACTGCTCTTATAATGTTAAGAACTCAGTTTAAGGATGAAGTAAAAAGTATTATGGAATCGACTCTTACTTTCAGTAAGTAAAAGTAGCGCTTGCTGTAGATTTGAATGACTTGAGGTATAAAGGTTTTCTCTTTGATAATGAAGGAATCTTACGATTTGAAAATAGAGTCTATGTACCTTCGCTAAATGATTTGAGAAAGGAATTCTTAGCGAAATTTCACAATACACCTTTTTCTAGACACCACTGGCATTAAAAAAATGCTTCTTTGATGTAAAACAACAATATTTCGGAAAGGAATGAAAACAGATGTTATAGACTTTTTGACATATTTCCTTGAATGTCAATGCGTTAAAGCGAGAACATATGCACCCAGCCGGTTTGTTGTATCCTCATAGCATACTACAATACAAGTGGTAAGTAATAAGCATGGATTTTGTACAAGGGTTGCCTATGTCAAGAAATAAACATGATGTTATTTTAGTAGTTGTGGATAAAATAACAAAGGTAGCACATTTTATTGCTAGGAATTTGAAGGATGATTCTCCTATTTTGGCTAAAGATTTGTACACAAAATTTTCAGATTACATGGAGTACCTGAATTAATCATTTCGGATAGAGATCCTAGAATGATGTCAAGATTTTGGCAAACACTTAATACAACTCTAGGGACTAAACTGAATTTCAGTTCTACGTATCATCTAGAAACGGATGGATAGACTGAAAGAGTAAACCAAGTTTTAGAAGATATGTTATGGATGTATTGCATGGATCAATAGTATAAGTGGGAAGAGTACCTTCCATTAGTTGAATTTTCATACAATAATACATATCATGCTTCTCTTAAAATGGCACCTTTCGAGGCATTATACGGAAGAAAATGTAGAACCCCTGTTAGTTGGGACAACATGGAGGATAGAGAGGTAATTGGACCTAAAATTCTTACTGAAATGGAACAAGTTAAATTGATTCATGAATGCTTGAAAGAAGCAGTAGATAGGCAAAAGAGTTATGCTAACTTAAAGAGGGTTGATAGGAAATTTGAACTTGGTGAGAAGGTCTTTCTTTAGGTTAAACCAAAAAAAGAGTTCTATAAATTTTGGCAAGGATGCCAAGTTATCACCTCGTTATGTGGGACCTTTTGAGATAGTTGAAGTAATCAACCCTATAGCTTATCGTTTAGCATTACCTCCTGCTTTGTCACGAATGCATGATGTTTTCCATATTTCTTTACTTAAGAAATATGTTTCAGATTTATCACATGTGTTAAATTGGAATTCCTTGCAAGTCCAAGACCCAGGAATAATTGTGGTTAAACCCATATGAGTGCTTGAAACTCACCAGTTGCATTTGAGAAATCATGAGATAAGTCAATGCAAGGTCCAATGGGACCAGTTTAATGAAGAAAGTGCAACTTGGGAAAACCTTGAGGATATGAAAACTGATTTTCCATATCTATTTGAATAGGATTGATTCCGATGACTAATAAATAACTATGTAATGCTAAATTCTGAGGCTGAATAATGTTGATATGTTTTTTGACATATGATAAGAAAATTGAATAAGATGATTTTCCTTGATGCAAAATGTTAAAAATGAGATAATCATCGAGATGATGATTCTTTTTAGGAGGGAAGCATGTAACACCCTCGACAACTGATATATTTCTCTTTTGCATTCAAGTGTTGACATGTGATTTTTTGGATAAAGATGTGTTCTTTGATTGTTGAAGATCATGCTTGATAAGGATAAATCTTTTCTATTCTTAAAAATCATTAGACTAAAATTATATGGTTATCAAGAATTCATTTTCACTTTGGAAAGATGAGTTGTAATCTGGATTTAGGAGTTGCAGACTTATTCCTTCTTCTGACTCATCCTTGGATCAATTTCAGTGATCCAAGGAATGTTTCAAATCCTCTTCATAGACTGAATGATAAATTGACATTCAGTAGTTTAAGGGACATAGAAGACTGAACTTTGTATGATACAAATTTTGTGGTCTTATGTGAATATGTTTTCATTCAGCTGTATGTTGTGCTCGGGTCTTTGGTGATTGATCTTGGTAGGACATAAAGGATGTAAGAAAAAATTCAATTCTCTAAGGAGGAGTTTGGAGTCCTAAAACCTAAGGATTATCCTAACGGTATCCTAAGCTAGGTAAGAACACCTATGTTCTAGCTACGTTTACTTATTTGAATTCTATTCTAACCTAAGCCTCTTATTCTATTTGTTGGGTTGGCGTCCTAACCTAAGCATTGTGCTAAATGAATAAGGAAGGGGTTACTAAAGTAATACTAGGCTATTTTAACTAATACCTAATACTAAAGGGTTATGAATTGAACCTAACCTAAGGTTGGAATTTTATTGGTAAATGTTTTATGACATATGTTGGTAATTCCTAAACTACCCTAAGTTCTATTTGAATCCATCTTAAACTATTAAAGGGAACCTAAGGGGTTGCATGTCTCAAGGGTGACAGTTCCAATGGCATTTAAATGAGTTGATAGGGTTTAAATGATGAAGTATTGCCAGATTTGGTAGGGGCTAGTTGACTTGGTGGAGGCTTATGTGGAAGCTCCACTAAAATATGGAATTGTATTTTTGTATGGAATTGGCATTTGCCAGATTTAGGAGGTAGTGGCAAGGAAAGATAAGTGGGAATTTTGGATTGAATGACATTTATGGCATTAATGAGCCTCAATCTTTATGTGCAAACTATCTTGGAAACTTAGAAGGTGGGTTTGTAGGAGGTTATTTTGTTTTTCATGCATGGCGGATTTTGCTCTGCATGGAGCTAACTAGTTCTTCGAACCAGCAGTTTGACCTTCACTTCAAAGATATTTTTGGTTTCTTCGGCCTATTTTTGATCGAAGGAAAGTATATGAGGCGTAGGAGGAAAATAATTTTGATTGTTGATCTTTCGTGGAGGAGAAAAAGAGTTGGAAGCTCAGAGAAGTCTCCTTCGATTTGGTGGAAGCACTACCGGGCATGATACACTCTAACTATTAAAATTATTTGCTTTCTCCTAAATGATTCATTAGAAAATATCTTCTCTCATGAGATTCATGTTTTCATGTATGTCTAGGTATTTTTCTTGCTGGGTTTTATGAATCCTTATGATGTTTGATATGAAACCATGGCTAGAATAGTGTTGTTTTGAAAACTGTCTTTTTGTGTAAGTTTTATGACAACATCCAAGTGATAATGGTATGGGAAACTTGTCTCTGTAACTCTTGTTTTTGCACTATAGATCTTGTTATCGAAGTGTTTGTGCTTTGAACGGATCTTTGTGGCAATATAAGGATCTGAACTTAGGGGAAACTTTAGTTTTGTTTGATTTGCTTCTGGGTTGCATTTTGGATGTAGACTTGTGTTGGAACTTTGTGTTTTGATTAAACTTGTGTTGGAGTTTCGTTTTGATCGAACCAGTGTTTAGAAAACTTATGCATTTCTGAAATGTTGCTTTGAGTTTGTATATGGCACTGTATTAGCATTATTTTTCTTGTGAATTTCTGAATATTTGTGTGTGAAGCAAAGGTTCAACATTGAACTACGATTTAATGCTTGAGTGTTATGAGCTTGTAATTGGGTCGATATATTCGATTATGTTCTAGCATTTTTGTATTAAGTTATTCTTTTATTAAAATATTTAGCTTATAACTCTTTATTTGAGAAAATTACTCACCAAGAAACTGGGTGAAAGCTTGGTTGAGTTGTTTGAAATCTCTTTGAGATTTGGAACTGGAAACGTCTTACCTAAAGGAATGCTGAACTTTTTTTTAATTAGTGTATCAAATTCTTGAGATGGTATTGGCGTGGGAATAGAAGGAAGTGTTCTTTCCCCGTTGTTTTGAGGAAACCCGCATTCTAGGTTGACCGTAATGTTTTGAACCAGGTCACCTCTATCACAATTTTATGGTTGTGAAGTTTTGTTTTGAATTTTTGTTTCTTTTGCATTGGAATGGATTGGGTTATTAACCTTGGACACTGAAACTATTCAGGAAGGATACTTTCTCCGTTCGTTGTTTTGTGCTTAGTTCTTTGAATCACGAACTGTTTACTCTTCGTATTAAGTGGTGAAGCCTTTGTGAGTCTTCAGTCTTGGGTTTGTGGGAAATCTAAACTTGATAGTTTACTGTTTTGGGATGTTATTCTTGACTGATACAGTGAATAAGACCTTGGTTTCTTTTTGAAAAATAAAAATATATATATAAGTATTCTCTTGGGGTCAAAATGTTGTTATGCTTTCAACCAGATTTGATTTGAAACTGGAACTTCTTTTGTTCAGTTGTATGAAATGATTTATTAAATGGACCTTTCCTTATTAGAGTTACCTTTTCTCTGTCTTTGGATAGGCTCAATTTGTTTGAACTTTTCTGTACTCGATTCCATTTCGAGATGGTGATTTCATATGACCTTTTGGTCTACTTGGTTCGAATCATTGGTTGAATGATAGTAGCTAAGTCGGTTCTGTTGTTAAGAGAATTCATTCTTGTTTTATCGACTATTGTTGAGTAGTCTTGCCTAGTTTAAATGGATAGGAGTAGGTTTGTCTCTTGTACTCTTTATCTTTGGGATGAACTTGAGTAGAGATTAACTCCTCTTTGGGGCTACTTTGTTTATGAACATTGATTTTAGATCTTTGATTGATAACTTCTAACATGTAGAATTGGAATTTGAATTACAGTTAGACTGTTATGGTTTTCTATACCTTCTTGTATTGTTATGAAATTATGTTTAGATGTATATCTTAATGTTGAATTTACAAGATTGTTATCCTAGAAAGGAACAAGTAATTCATGTTATGAATCTGGTCTATTTTTTAGATGTTATAGGTTTGGGCATGGTATGTAATGGTTCTTCTTATTCTTGCTTAGGATATAGATGAATAATCCTAGAATGAACCATGTTGTTTACACTTCTTTTGTCTCATAGAGAAGATAAATGTGGTATTCTATTAGGATAGAATTAGGAAATAATGGGATGGCAGGATCTATTATTTGTTTACAAGCCATTGATAGGATCAATAGAACTTTAAGTTCTTAGGCAGATATTGTTTATTATATTTTGCTCTTCTCTTAAAAGTTGATCTAGATTTATTAATGTACTTCCTTTCTGTTTGATATCACTTATGTTTATTGTATGATGTTTTTAATTATCTCATTAAATCAGTGTTTCTTTAATGAAACAATTAGTGGAATGCACTTCATTTTAATGCTTAGTGCTTATCATGCTCAGTTCATTAAACTGACCCGTGCTAGCAATTTTTGTAGATGGATGACGTAAGTGATAGAAGAAGGAAAAAACTTATATGATGCATTGGCTGATATATGTCTAATTCTTAGTAAATAATTCTGATTCATTCTTTTGTTGTATTGTAAAAGAAAAGTTGTATACTTTACAAAATGAAGGTTATTGTTATGCAGTATGCCTAAAGTGCATAGTCTTGTAAATTTTATAAGTTTTAATGATGAATTGTGAGTTGTGATTTATTTGCATTGGTTGTGTAAAATTATCTCGTGCTTTTATAAAGGAAATGGAAATTCTATCTTGTTCATATTCTTCATATTATACTATGCTTATCTTGTTATCTTTGATAGGATGGATAAAGGGAATTGGTTCAATTTCCCTTATAATGATGCAACTTGTTGAGTTGTATAATATGATGTGTTTTACCTAAACAATTTAACATAGTAATGTGATGCGTAATGAACATGTAGTAAGAAATATGGGTATTGTGAATGATATACCCTAACACTTAATCATGTAGAGGAAGACTCTTTCTCTCTCAATTGAATGTAAACCAAAAAGGTTTGGAGATATGATTATTAATCATTAGACTTCATTTTGTATGAAGTCTACTTTAGTTGGACATATGCGGTTGTTAAACCTTCCTAAATGTTAAAGTACATTTTAATGAAACTTATGATATCGTTGTCCTGTTTTGGTTAACTGCTAGTTAAACTGAGAAAATGAACATTAAAAAGCAATCATAAGTTAAGGAAGTTCTTCATGGACTAAATGAAACAAATTTAGGAAAGAACTTATGGAGTGTTGGATTAGGGTTTAGCAAGGTTGCTATAATCAAGACTTAATCCAAATTAACAATGTATTAATAATCTCCTTGGGGTATGTACATCTCGATGAGGTAGTTTCTATAGGATGTTAGCACATGCCAATCTGCAAGGCTTTACTTTTGAGAATACGGTTTTGTAGTTGACATATGGCAACACCCGTCCGCATTGATCATCTAGATCTACACACAAACTTTGACTTGAACTTAGTCTATCTCTAGGTCAAGTCGGTGGTATAATTAGGATAGGAAGTAGCTTCCAATGGCTCGGGGTACCTTGTCACACCCAGTTGACTTAGGTCGGTCGAGTATTCCCATTTACCTTAAGTCATCGTGAGCGTCTTCCTATAATAATTTATGTTTCTAACTCGGGGTTCGGGTTAAACCTGGACAAGTGGACCGACAAAGATGAGTCGGTAAAGACCAATCATGACAATAGAGGAGTGAGGTGAAGGATGTATTCCAAAATGAGGAGTATGTTGTCTAGGAATAGTGACATACACAGTATGTTGTACAACTTTGGCCAAAGTATCACTGCAAGCTGCTGGTTGTGTTATCCTATGTCACCAAGTTTAAAACAACGTGATATCGGATGAATGTTAGTAACAAATATTAAGATATTTTGTTTAAACACATCACTCAATACCCAATGAATGGTAGGATAAACAAATATATGAAGTATACAATATGTACTCAATACTTAAAGATAACATAAATAGATCGGTAGATTACCGAGTTATGAAATGAATAGATCGGTGGATCATCGAGTCATTTACAACTGCATATGGTTATCTATTTGAAATTGATTGGCATGAAATGTTTTCTCTCAGGTAATGTTTTATTTATAAAAGAGAACATTATCTAAAAAAATTTACCCTTGTTTCTAAATTCTTAAAATGGGAATGTTACGAAATTAGATCACCTATCCTTGGTAGAGCATTTGACAACAACAAAGAGAGCCCTAATGAGTAGATGACATATTTTAACATCAGATTTCAAAGGAATTGGGATTGAATTCTTTAATTGATAAGGCCTACACCCAAGTATTCAATTCTTTATTGTCTGAAGGCTTTAAATAGTGAAATTTCAGGTCATTATTAATTCTATAGGGGTAGAACATTATCAAGTTCTTATGACATTGTTATTAGGGATAAGAATAGTCTTATTCAAGATGGGAAATTTGTTGTTAGACCTCTAATGCCTATTTTCAAAGATATTGATAACCCTAATTGTAATCAAACCCCTAACTTAGAACCTATTCCAACCCCAAGAAATTAGAGATCTAATGAAGCATCTACATCCTCAAGTACCTTATCTAAGTTTCAAGAAGTGACAAAATAATTTAAAAAAATTGGAAATGAATTGGTATTCATTAAGAGGAAACAAGCACAAAGTTTCAAACCTTATCATCCTCCATACCAACCTAATAAGGCCCCTTACTAGCCAAACAAGCCTCTATCCCAAGTTACACCTCAAAATAAAAATCAAGTTCCCTCTACTAGGTCATTTCAACCGTATAATCCCAAAGTAGCTAGTTCATCTTAAGGTTTAAATCACTGTCGAAAAAATATTATGCAATATTATGAGTGGTGTTTACCTTGTCATCTTACACAAAACCAAGAAACATGCAACAATGTAATTTTGAAACAAGATTTGATGGTTAAAAATACATTTATCCCTCGTGATGCATCAATAGAGGAAAATCATGAGTAGATGGTCACTTAAGAGACAACACCATGTGAAACTTCACTTATGAATTGGAAAGTGAAAGATTTTTTGGAGTAAATCTAAATTATCCTCGAGAAGTGGCTTCCAACACTAGATATAATAAAATATCTATAGAAGAGGTACAAAAAGAAAATGTGGGTCCTTCTCAACCTTCTTTGACACTCCAAGGAAGTGGAAACATGTATTCTCTAATACCATAGCCTATTTAATCAATCAATCCTAGGCACACCAACATAACATCAAATCCTATCCTTAAAGCTCACATGAGGTATGTGCGAGTGTCAAGCCCCTCCTTTATGTGTGCTTCATGAGAATGTTTTTTATTGACATAATGATATAGTATAACTAGAGGATGAGTGAATTTATCCATATCATTTTAGATGTAAGCTTATACACCTAGAAGGTATACTCTAAACACAAATTTAACATGATCAATTAAAAGTAGAAATAGTCATGAAACAACATTGAGGAAACCAGTAACACCCACACGAACAAATGGGAAAACACATCAAGACTCATTGTCAGGGTATTACAAAATTGCTTCATTATATTGATGATTCAATTACAGTAGCTAAGATTACATTCAGAGGTTCCATCCATGAAAAAGTTCATAATAACAAATATTTCTTTACATTCTAGAGCTCTCTGTTATACACACTACATTATTCTCTCCCATTCCTCTCCTTATTTTACTCCTCACCCACACACCTTCTTCTAGGAATGATCCTCTATATCAAGTAGTCGAAGGAATCTTCTCTTAACTGTTCATCATCACCTGCATGAAGGCCTGATTGAATCTTCTCATATTTGTTTTAGCACTAGCTAGGAACACATTAGGTTTTTCCATGCATTTCCTTTAATTGAGTGTCTTTAGCATGCTTATGCCAGCTAATCCTTAACAACCTTGACCCCTTATCCTTCCATGATAACTGTAATGATTCCTTGGAATATCCTTTACTTGGACCACAAGTCTTCATAGCTTATCCACATCTGTATTTGGTAGCTTTTTCATTTGTTCCTTATACACATCTTGTTTTGTTTAATCCAAAACTTTACTAAGTCCTAACTCTAATCTATCTTGTAGAGACCCTTTGCACCTCTCTTAAGACTACTTTTTTGTGTGCCTTCGCACCTTTCTCTATGTGCCACAAGGCTTTGTGCCCTAGGTACTTAGTTAATTTTTAGGGGTCCAACATCACCCCACACTAAAATTGTTTCCGCCTAGAACCCTTCGTACTTGCCAAACAAAAGGATATATCTTGCTAAAAGAAATCTAGTAAGGTAAAAATGATTTTCTAAGGAATAAAGAATAGTGGCAGAAAGAATCTAAGAAAATAATTAAAGAATCGGGAATTCTTATACGGAAAACTATAAGAGCTCATGGAACTCCATGTTTATCTCATCCTTCAATTTCTTCCATACCTTTAGTTACGATAAGGTACTTCCCAACAAATCTCCTAATATATTAGACACCTAGTATGAGATTATCTCTTCCACTTTCCCCTTTAATGCGCTGATGGCCACTCCCATATCTATGCATAAATCCTTAAACTCATCCATTCACTCAGTGATGGAGTCTCGGAGTTCTTTGATTTTGAACTCTATCTTCTCACACTTAGTCTTTATCTTCTCTTTCTAGGTCATGGTGTTAATGACTAGTTGTGCATGCTCAACCTTGTTGGTGGGGGTGGTATCCTGTAAAATTTTAAGGGTTTCCTCTTCCTCCATTACCCACACATTGATTATAGGCTCATATTTCCTACAGCTATTGAATCCCCTATCCACCAATATATTTTCCTCCTTGAGTTGGGAGAGAAATTATTCCAACTCATTGATTCGGACTACAATGGTGACCTTGTTCTAATATTTTTCCTTGCAAGCTACACAGATTTTAGGCTTGCACCATCCTTGGTGTTAACAAGTAGCATCCCTACGAGGTCCTCAAGATATTCCATCTCATCCCCGTAATCTATCACGAGTGCGGCTTACTAATTCTAGACATTGTCCCAAAATGGTCTTCACGTGGGTTCCAGACTTGATCATACGCCACCTTTGTTTGTTCATGTTATCCTTTCAACACCTTGGTGCTGACCTTTCCATCTCCTTTTCCTTGTTCATCCATTATATGACCAAGGTCCACATGGTGGTGTCATTTCAGGACTACGTCGTATCACCTCTGAGGATATATTTTGCAAGGTGTTACATGTATACTCATCTAAAATGTGGTTAGTATCCACCACCTTCAATGTGTTTCCTCCCTTCTTCCCCGGGTGAATTTTCTTGAGCACAAGGTTGGAGACCTTGAACTCGTGTTCCTTGGCATGGCGATGCATAACCTAGTTGAGCATCTTTCTAGTTACGGGCACACCCCTATCTTGATTCAATAAGTCCAATCTATACAAAGTTTTTGGTGGGAGGGTGGCCTGAAATCTTGCATGAGGACCTTATTGGGGTCATCCACAAATTCCATGTGTGGGGACACTGGTGTCCACTTCTTCCTTGTCACCTTGCACTTTTTCCTTTGCTTTTTTTTCCCCCAAGGGTGAATCCCTTATCCTCCTTTATAATAAATGAGTCCCCCTTGTCTCCCTATGGGATTGTGGTATGCGGTATAGCGGCCTTGTGTGTCGAATCTCCCCAAATCCTACCAAGTCCACCTCTTCTTCTTGTCTATATAGCTTCCTGCACTTCGAACTTTTCTTCTAACTCTATTTTGAATGGTGGGGTATTCTTCCTCTCCTTCCTCCAAGCCTACCATGGGGCTTGATGCACCATCTATCTTCTACTTCTTATCCTTAGGCCCCTCCTCTTCTTCCTCTTCCTTTCACCCTAGTGATGGAGTGTTGGTGCCACCTTGTTTTGAATTGGTAGCGCCCTTGCTGTAATTCCGATGCATGTAGTATTTCCTCTTCCTTGAATTATCTAACGTTCCTTCTTATTCTTCTTCTTCTTCTTCTTGTACTTCCTTCATGGGTGGGATAGGTCTCTCATGTGGTTTAGGAAAGGAAGAGTCTATAACTTTCACCTCAATTCCTCCCTATGTTTTAGGGCACGGTTCACAAACACACGATCAACATACCCTTTGATTGTAACGTTGACTTGTGGGTGTAAGTCCAAGAAATTTGGCTCAAAACATCCACATATGCGGGCCAAACAACATACTTGTAAGCATTACGCAACGTGTGGACATCAACATCCACCTTATCTACATAAAAAACTAACCTTTGTCTACCCTTAATCCTATTGATGGCACACTTCATGTATCGGTAGGGAATGTAAAGGGAGATTACACCATGGCTCCATCTCACCTTTAGCCATTGTGAAATTTTCCAAACAAAAGTGTTGTTTGACAAAAAACTTTACTCTGCATGAAAACTTGTGGCAACTCATGGGGAAAGCACCACTCATTCTCGAAGGATTCACATAACCTCTCAAACCACATGTTCATTTGTGCCTTGTAAGCATTTGAGATAGTCCCATCATAAGTGAACTACATGAATTAGACTATAGGGGATGCGTGCATGGGTGGGTGAACCCAAATGTTCTCACCTGGTCCATCCTGGATGCCAATCTACCAAAACATGATAAGAAATGGGATGGATCGCCAAGTGATATTTTATCCTTCCTCATTCTATACCCATGCCTCTTCAATAATTTCATTTGCAATGAATCCGTAAAATCATGATTGTGCCCTTTTTGACACCCCGTAGGCCACATAAAGGAGTCTATGGTTGATTTTTTCCACCTCTCCAATGCCCCCACTTTCCAGGTAATGAGTCAAGAGGCAACCCTCATTTTGGGTCTTGGAGATTTGTAATTACTTGTTCCCTAACTGTTTCTCATAATTTAGCTTCTTTTCCAGCTCCTCGATTTTGCAAGTGGCACATAAATTTAGTGCCATATCTTCTCCATTATTTTGTAGGCTTCTTACCATTTGAATTAATTATTCTATGATCCACATTCTCTTTCCCACAAAGTAGAAGAAGTATTCATGCACCCTTGACATTAACCTCCTGAAAAGTGGGGTGGGTTTGGAAAAGAAGGGTAGCTCTCATAGTTCTGAAAACCCTAGCCTTTTGTAGTTTTTTATTCATCAAGTCATCCACTTTAGGGTTTTGAGCTCATTTACCATTAAAGTGTTTAACACAAGATCCACCCTAATCATCTTCTTTTTATGGTCATTACTGTGGTTGTACTCACTGATTTTACACTGGCATAGCCTTGAATTCCACTTCTCAAATTTGATCACTCTAGCAAGGTACTGCATCTCTGAGTAGTTCTCCACTGGGTCCTCCTTTTCTACCATTGGTTTCTTTGTGTGTGCCTTCTTTTGTGCCATCTCTATTTACCTTCCTTAATTCCATAGGTGTTGTGTTTCTTTATTTTTCCTTCCTAAACTTGAAAAATTCTTTGCTTCTCTCTCACATAACCTCCTTTCCATTCCACTTTTTTACTTCGTGTTACACTACACGTCTTATTATAGCTTTGCACAAGTTCATTGGTTCATGATAGTACTTTGTGTTTCTCTTCTCTAAAAAGGCCTTGTCACACTTCGAGTTTGGGAGCACAAAATAAATTCTTTAAGGAAAGGTATTCAAAATGAATAACCTTTTCTTATTTATACTTTATCAATGCCTTAAAGTCCCTTTGACCACATGTCCTAAGTCACTTTTTAATAAAACACTTTCCTTCACTTAAAGAAACTTCTAAGAATTCCTCTTGCACTTTCTAGATATAACCCTTATGTGCTCCAACATCACTTATCTTGCCACAGGACCTCCGTTTCATGTATCCCTGTCTTGAAAGTACATAACCTCTACATCGTCTACTAAGTAGTTCCCTATAGTTTTCCTAGCTCATGGAATATTGTACAATCCTTCCATTCTTGTGGTATTCATGTTCTTTCAACCCACCTTCCTAACTGCATGAAACTTACACACCTTTTCCATCCATGTGCCCTTGCTTATCCCATTGCTCGTTCATCTGCCTTCACGCTAATTTTTTCCCAACATTCCTTCCTTCATGTACAAAATAGTTTCTACCTCACCCCACACAAAAATGTATGCACAATATCTGTTGGTGTGTGTTATTTTCCACATCATTAGGTGAGTCATCTCACTTAGGTGAGATTGTAGGTCCATGTGTCATTTAGGGGTCATTATGAGATTCCCTTACGTGTCAATGCGTCGGCATGTCGGTGCGTTAGCATGTTAGTGTGTCAGTGTGTCATATACGTCATTGGGAGTTACACTTCTATTCTGGGAATGTAACTCCCCCTCTCTACTCAAGTTTTCATGATTGTAGCACTAGGGGTTACTCAACACCTCCTATATGTACACCCCATTTGATCTATGAGATAGAGGAGAGTTTTATGGCTTAACCAGGTTCTACCCATGTTTCAAATATTTACATGCACATTCGGTTGATGCTCGCTCCTCCCAAGATCTCTTCACACTTTGCCATTCACATGTCCATTGATGTCCACGTCGTCCCTCATGATCCTCAATTTCGGGTTTAAACCAACTTTCATGGTATCGAGGCAGATCTTGTGGATCCATGAACTCATCGGTGTTTTGTGTGTTTTCCGGCTTCTTGCGTGATATTGATTTCATTGCATGTGTCATAATGGAAATTCCGACCGTGTACTTCTTGCATTGATTCGGGAATTTATACCTTGGTTTTTTTTTTTAGGTGTTCGTGGCTTTGTTTTGGGGTTTAACATTTTTGCATCCTTGCATGCAGTTTTGGAGCGTTTACAGTTTCAGATCTGAGCTCTAGAAGTGTTGGTTTTACTGGTTTATAGTGGTGAGAGGTGCTCCTGCATGGACGTTTTCACTCACCTCACCACTTGTATTGTTTTCGGGCTCCAGATTCGTGCTTGTGTGCTCCATGTTGTTCCTTGAACTTTTGCATTTGTATTGGTTGCTCACCGGGTTTGCATCGACATCCTCTACCTGGACAACTCGTTGGAAGGATAAGCTAGTTGTGGCCCTTTGCACTCTACCCACATACAATCTGCATAGCTTGGGTCTTGTGTTTGCATTAATCCTCGTATCTGAACTGGTCGACTCAAACAAGCCTGCATCATTTGGCTCTTTCATTCAAAGGAATCCATGTTGCATGTCTCTGGTTGACTCGTGTGCAACTCAGCTGGTTTGGATTGTTTGCATCCATCCTTGTTTCTGACCTGTGAGGCATCAACTTGCATGCAATAGTTCTGACCTACTCTTGCATTGGGAAAAACATTTTTTTTTTTGTAGACACTGAGTTTTTTCTCCTCCACATGCATTCCCAGCCAGAAAGCCTTCTGCTCAAATGACCATTTTTCATCTCCTTAAGCAAGCTGATTCTTTCACCTTGGATCTCCTCCATGTTGCTGTTACCTTGGATCTCCAATGGTTTCCCAACACCCCCTGCATTTTTTTGCATAAGAAAATGTTTTTCATCTCCAGCAACAACAACAACGGCTTGTAGTTTCAAATAGGCATTTTCAAACAGGTTGTTTGGGGTCTTCATTACTGCAAAGCACCTCTAGGCGGTTTACCCTCACACATGGACTGGTTTGTTTGGCCATTTTCCTTCTCTTGCAGCAACACCACACCTTCAACAACTCAATCGCTCTCCCAAACCAGCACGTGGTCCTTTGCACATGTGGATCTACCTGCAAACTTGGATGTTTCTTCCCAAAGATAAAGACTCCAGGCCATTTTCAATCTCCACGTGGCTTTTTTTCTTGTTGTCCACTCTTCCAACGTGGGCCCCCACCTTCTTTTTGATGTTTTAGGGTGTTTTAAAAATTAAAACATTCAATCATGGCATGTAATATTCAGTTTGGCATTGTAATTTTTTAAAAATTTGGGTTTTTGACTTGTATTGCTCAACCCTCCTACGCTTGTCGAAGACGGAGGGCAAGGTCCGGGGTTGGTAGGAGGCTAACCCCCTCACAGTCAAAACAAACCCCTACTAAAATTCCATGCCGTTTCCAACAAGTAGTCACACGACACCCTTTGCACCCATCTCGTGCACTTTTTTAATGCATTTTGCAGCGTTTATTGCTTTTTCTCATCAGTTGCGGGAATTGTTTTTGCTATAACTTTTGACTCGTTGCTCGGATCTAAGCACTTATTTAGTCAAAGTTTCATGTTTTTTCACAATCTACATGATGGGATTATTAGTTTTGTAAATGCACTACTTTTTTAAAGTGTCGCATTCTGGGGGATTGCTTATACTCTTGGGCCTACACACGTAGACGCATTATCGGCCGAGTCTGACGTCTTACTTTTGTGCATCTTACATTTTTCATCATGGAGAGTTATCTTTCTAGACTTGAGTGTCATAGGATCACCTTACATCCTCTTCCACTTCTCACTTTGGAGAGAGACCTATTCAACTGGGCGTGCTTCCATGGATTGTTACTTCACCTATGAGGGTCTTTGACCTTCTTACTTGGGCCAGTTCCTACACCCACCGATCATCGTCATCTGAGGACTTCCTTAAAACTTGCAGACCACATCTTTGGTCACATGATGATGTATGTCTCTCATTCTCTCTGGTTTCATGTGCGGACTCAAATCCACCTTACCGTGTATGGAGCATTCTTCGATCCTTGTATGGAGACCCTTCACATACTTTGTAGCCATTATTCTTACTTTGCTTGATTCAATTGTCTCCTCCATTTCTTTGTGTGATGAAAAATCCATTGACATAGGCTCACTTGGTTCTACTTCGATGATGAGGATTGTGCATCTAGTTCTGATGTCGAGAGTACTACAGAGGACTCTTCTCCTCTTTCTCTCACTATTCCAGAGAGTGTTGACACTTCCCACATCTCATCAGATATCGAGTAGTCTCATACTTAGTCTCATACCGTCATTACACTAGCCTCCTTTCCACTTCTAGTGTGTGAGGCCCCTTCCACTCCTCTTCCTTCATTGGATGACTCATACCTATCTGACATCACTCTTCTGTTTGTTGAGCCCCTCATTGGGACGAGTATCTGCTCGACCTTAGTCATCTTTTAGAGTCTACATGTGATGCACTATAGGTCCTCATCCATCTACAGGTGTTTCAGAGGAGTTCATCATCTCCGTTGTTGGGAGTGCCCATTCTGGGACTCTTACCACTTCCACTTTTCTCGGAGACCTTCATTGATCCACCCTTAGTTGTGGATCCCTTTTCTATTGTGGAGGATGTTTTGTTCCCTTCACATCACTTGGACATCCTTTCTTTGGGTGTTCCTCTTTACACTCGACATTTCTATGCATGTGGCATTAGCTTCATTCCTTAGAACTCACTTGCTAGACTTATGTCACACTTCAAAGGCACTGGACTCGAGTTCTTCATGTTATTGCCTTCGGTTTCCTTCATGGAGTGGGAAGACTTCCAGCACGTCATTTTTGTCCTTCCTAAGGGTAGGCACATAGTTCATTGTGGGTGGCTCTTCTTCAGTCTAGAGGTAGAGGATCTCATCATCAACATTCTTCTGGGAGACTTCCTAGAGCTGCAAAGTTCAGATCCATCCATGGCATCTTCTGTATTCCTCTCATCTCCCTCTTCTTCTCTCTTCTTCTTCTTTCTGAGAGATTGCCTCTTTGTACATGGGTACCCTTTCAGGCTCGTCTATGGTCGGGACCCATATTTGGCATCTTTCTTAGATTAGAGAGTGTGTTGTTCTCTTGTGGTGGATGTTTTTCCCACTGGGTTTTCCTTCACTGCTTGGGACCTTTTTCTTATACATGGGTACCTCATCGTGTCTTGTGCCAGGACCCATTTCTCATTTCGACTTTCCACCTCATCCTAAGATATGATGAAGGGGGTGTTTTTGTGTGTTATTTTCCACATCATTAAGTGATTCATCTCACTTAGGTGAGATCATAGGTCCATGTGTCATTTAGGGTCATTATGAGATTCCTTACACGTCGGTGCATCATCGTGTCAGTGCGTCAGTGCATCATATGCATCATTAGGAGTTACACTTCTATTTTGGGAATGTAACTCCCCCTCTCTACTCGAGTTGTCATGATTACAAAGACTGGGGTTACTCAAAGCACCTCAATATGTACACCCCATTTGATCTATGAGATAGAGGATAGTTTTATAGCTTAACTAGGTTCTCGCTGTGTTTCAAATATTTGTATGCACATTCGTTTGATGCTCACTCCTCTCGAGATCTCTTTACAAGTGTCGTTCGCACATCTGTTGATGTGCACGTCGTCCTCATGATCCTCACTTATGGGTTTAAACACTCTTTCCATATCCTATGCATAGAATGTCTTAGAATGTAATTAGCTACCTACACATCAACACGTAACAAAGGAAATATACATAAAGACATAAATCTAAACTAATTGCAAATATGCCTTATTTCGAGATCACACAGTAAGCCTTCTTTATAGTAGGGCTTCAACCTACTCCCATTGAAATAACCTCATAACCTTGTCCCATCCGAGTTCCATCGGAATCGACATGCACCAATTAAGGATGTACAAGATGACTAATGGATTTTCAGCTTCTCAAGATGGTGCAAAATTTGGAATCATATAGCAAAACCATCTACCCCACCTCGAATTTTTTTTTTTATATGACAATCATGCCATGATTTTTTCACACCTTTTTAGTCTTTTGACTCCACTCCTGGTAATGGATCACCTTTCGTCCATCTACATTAAATTCTCAATGCACTCTTGTAGTTATTTCTCATCGCCTAATCCTTCATGCACAAAATACATAGGACGGTAGTATAAACTCCCTAGTAAAATGGATTCACACCAAACAAAAATTGGAATGGTGTGGCATTATTCAATCTCTTATAGGTTTTTATATATGCCGATAGTCTTTTGTTGAGACTATTTCATCCCAATATTGACTTCCCACATCACAAATATTGGTCATGTGTGACTCAATATTTTTTTGAATGCTTTTTTGGTTCCATTAGCTTATGGATGATATGGGGTAGACTTGTGATGGGCCACCTTGAATTCCGCCAACAAAATCCCCGATTGTCTCATTCAAAAATGTGTACCCGTGTCACTAGTCAAGATTAAGGGACTTCCATACTTATTGATTATGTTCTCCCATAAGGATCTAGCATCTTTTTTTGTGTAATTCCTTATAGGTGCCACCTCCACCCATCTTGTTAAGTAATTAATATAGGTAATGATATAGTGCAAACCGGTCCTTCACGTGGTGAGTGAAATCAGTCCTACAAAATCAATGGCCCACTTCTCAAATGGTTATGTGATTGTTATTTGCCTCAAGGGCATCTCATCTCTTCTTCCAAGCTTACAAAGGCACTAGAAATCGTCACAAGCCTTCCCTACAAAATTCCATACAATCATGGTAGATACTTTCCCACCATAGCCCTCGTAATTAGAATCTTCCACATCTTGGCATTTCCCGCATAGTGCCCTCTGTAATACCACCATGTGCTTCCTCTATGATTGTAATGTGCTCATGTTCTAACATGCATCGACACATAACCTCATCATGGCCTAACTTGTATAAGTCTCCACCAATTACCATGTAAGGAACAATGCGTATATCTAATTGTTTCTTCTCCAAATTTGGCATTCCCTCTATCGCCTCACCTGTTTAGAGAAACACATCAATATCTTCCAACTCATAAGGTGCGCACAGTAACCTAAACAATTGCATGTCCGGCATAGTACCATCAATTCTCTATACATCCTCTCCCGAGTCAATCCTTGATAAGTGATCAGGTCCTAAGTTACTTTTTCTAGTTTCATAACCACTTGTAAACTCAAATTATTGAAACAACAAGACCCATCGGATATGCACCTTGTAAAATAGGCTTGTTTACTAAGTAATTCAATGCCATGTGATTTGTGTAAAATATGAAGGGTGTTCCCAGCATATACTTTTGAACTTATGCAGTGTGTAGATCATTGAGAGGGCTTCATGCTCAGTAGTAATATAGTTCTACTCTGCTAGTGTCAACTTCTAGATAGGAAAACATAAGGGGTGGTCAATAATTCCTCTCTAGGTTATGTTAAAACTTCTCCAATCACCATTCCTAAAGTATCGAAATGTACATGAAATAGCTTATCCCAAGAAGGAAAATGTAATATGGGTGCAGTGATAAGCCTATCCTTCCAAGTGTCAAACGCCATCTGTTGTGCCTCTCCCTAGTGACATGTACTCTTGTGTTTGAAGAACTCCTCCAATTGTGAAACAATCTTGGCTTACCCTTAATAAATTTTTGGTAGTACCCTATATGTCCAAGAAATCCTCATTACACTTTGACTGGTAGGATCCCCCAACCCCATTATAATAACAACCTTGGTGGGATCCATCAACAAACATTCCATACATATAATATGCCCCAAAAAAAGTCCCCAATGGAGTAAAAAAAGACATCTGTTAATTTATCACAATGGTCTTTCACCAGTCCATACACTTTCTCGTCATAAAGGTAGACTTGATGAAACTTATGGATGAAGCCTTGAAATGCTTGTGTCACATACACGAAAAACACAAGCATGTTCTTCATCCAACGAGCATAATCATGTAGGTAAAGCTTCCCCATTCAATGGTGAAAGTTATCTTTTCCCCGGTCTTCCTTTACAAATATAACTTGATTATATCCTAAGAATCCATCGGTGAAGGATTAGATTTTGTGTCTGCAATACTCATTCCAGGATTTATTCAAGTGAAGGGTGTTGGGAAATGGTCAATGACACATACTACATTTAGGTCCCTATAGTCAACATAGATCCTTATCCTTCCATCCTTTTTAATACTTATTACTATTGGACTTATCCATTCTTACTCATCAATTGCCTCAATGATTCCCGATGCTATCATCTTGCCTATATCCTCCTTGAATTTGACGCAAAGATCTAGATTCATTCGATAAGGCCTCTTCCAAATCGGGTGTGCACCTTCTTTCAACTTAATTTTCATCTCTCCCAAAGAGTAGTGAATGCCTTTAAGCTCATCGTATCTACATAGAAATAAATATTGAAAGCGACACATTGATCATGATATTCAAGACCTCGTTCTCCACCAGGTAGTCTCTAATAAAGTGGCCTCCTTGAGGGTCAACCTCCGATCCAATATTAACCTTCTTTTTTTAGAGGTTCATGGTAGGAATACACTTACTCATTAGTGTTATCCTAACTTCAGGCATACCTTTGGTATGGTTAACATTCCAAATTTATGCCTCTTTTCCATCTATCACATGACCAATTTCCCTTTTTCTTTCTCCATATATACACACTCAAGTTGTGTCTCCTTTGATTCCTCTTCATCAAAGTGCATCTCCAAACAAGGTTCACCTAATAAATCTAGTATTCTATCTTCCACCACAACACTATCTCCCATCATAAGGTACTTAATAACCTATAACGCCTTATCCACCAATGGCTTGGTACTTTGATATTTCAAATATTGAAGGAGGTCATCTGTCAAGTCATACCAATTTCATGTCTAACAACACGTCTCTCGAGATAATATACCATGTGCATACACATACTTGTAAGGTGGAATACAACATATGCACCCATAAATAAGGTGGTAATGCCTTTGGGCCTTCCATCCATACTATCTCACATGCTTGGATGTGAAATGAGGTTAGGTTCCTTCCCATAGTTGTATTGTATTGTAGTGGGTGGATTGCTTCGGGAGAGCCTAACAGAGGATTTTATTCTTACCTTGTGTCACTTTATAGAAGGCTATCGCATGTGTCACCCAACAATGTGTGTGCTGCATCTTGAGTATGTTATATCTAATAATTCCCCTTCTTTTGACCTTATTTTCCACTAAGCCTCCATTTCTCGTAATAAATCCTCGTAGTTGGATGCTCTAGAATAACTTGGTAACTTCTTCCATCCTAGGCACTTGACTAAGCGCACCTTCATTACCCTTGTCATAGAGCCTCTTATTTGTCTCCAAATTAATATATAAGTCCCATGCGCACAATTATCACACACCACACTAGTTGTATCATTGATGGAATGATCATATTCAAACTAAATAAATCCTTGTAGGGTGAATCACCTCAAGGTCCCTGATAGAGCACACATAGATCTTGTCAAGAACTTGTTTTCCCAAGGGCTTAGTATAGGGTGCTGACTTCCCATCAGTTAAGGGGATGATGACTCATTCTTCCTTGTTCTCAAAGCTTATGTATCCCTTATTGAACCTTAGGTCAACATTATTCTTATAACACTAGTTGTACCCAAGTAACACTAGAAATTTTTCCTCCTCGAGTAGCGCTAAGAATTTGAAATCCCCAATGAACTATTCCCTTGGATACCTGATAACAACATCCTTCAAGACATCAATGGGCATTGCCTTTGTCTTTTTATCCATATAATTTTTTTTTAAGATGGTTGTAATGGGGACTTCCCATTTGATGCCATACATCTAGAATGAGAACATTGAATTCTCGCACTGTGTGAATAAAAATATTGCTCAAAATCCACCCATCTACAAGAACATTCAAGGTAATATCCTTGTCTTAATCAAGTTTGTGGGGAGGAAGGTCGGTATGCGTAACTAGCCTTTCACATCCTTCTCTAGTGCGTGGTATCTCATACCTTAACCACTCTCCCAGAAAGGGGAGTATATTCTCTTTCCTAGCATCTTACATACTTCTCTAACCTCATTCAGATCCTTCTATGGAGCCCCAACATTCTTCCTTTTCTCTAACTTTCTTGACTACTCTTTTAATCACTAGATCTCTCTCTTGTAAAGCATCAAATCACATCCATGGTTTCTTGATGCACTTCTTTCTCGATGAATAGGTTTTGGATATTTTCCATGCACCACCTCTTCTCTAATAACCAACATTCATTTCCTTGGTATTTCCCTAGTGCGCACAACCTCTAGCTCCAACTCACGCATCACACTTGGAATTCATTATCAATCGATATTCTTTACACTTACCATTATGATTCCTTTGTCTTTTCGATGTTTTTGGCTCATGTGCTCAAATAACTCTAGAACTCCTCATACTTGTGCATATTTTTACACCATGATCATTGTAGTAGATTAGGTCACTCGTGCTTGTAGTGCTTCATGGATCCATAGTTGTGACACGTCCCATGCAGAACTTGACTCTTTCTCCTTTATGGTTACCATGACCATGAAATCATCGTAAATATCTTCCATGTGGCTCTCCATCAATGTGCCCTTCATAGTGATAACCATCATCTTTGGAAATATTTGTGACACTACTATGGCACTCACCAATATCAATGACATCATGTATCCGGTCAATTAAATTACAATCCTTCATGCTATCATGGGTAGTAAAGGTGTAATAGTGGACATCTAGTTGCATTATGATCTCTATGGAAAATTTTAAAGCTGCAACGGTGGTCATCTAATTTACCAATATCTAGGGACAACTATCCTTTGTATGCCTCTCTACCTCATAATTTGTGCACCATATACCACTACGAGTCTCATGCACTAAGCTCACAAATAACGTTTCTAGTTGCTTCACCATTAAAAGAATCTAAACCTTAAGGAATGGGAAATACCTAGTATCCATGCTTCTCGATGACCTTATCCCGGTGACGCCTCTAAGGCCTTCATCGTGGGTCTATGAAATTCTTGTGTGAAAGCACTCTCCTAAATGGTGTTATCAATCCCCCAAAAACCACCGAGCATGTTGAGAGGGGTGAATATCATAGGATAGATTTGATAAGAATTTTTTTAAAATGTGTTGTATTCTCATACACTCTCTTCCATTCCTTGTTGGATCTCCTTGACACGTTGATACTCTTCTGTTCAAACTCGGGGATATGAAATTCAGCTAAGAAATCATTTTGCAACGTGGTGTAATCTACCACCGTCTGATGGGGTAATACATTTGGTACCATTTATGCACATGCCCATGTAACGTCATTACAAACTAAATTTCCTTTCACTCCGTGGTAGTGATCCCTTTACACGCCATAGTAGTTCACACTTTTGTATAGTTTTTGTAGCATACTCAACACCTTTATAATCTGTAGGTGGAAAATGATTTCAAAGAATACTTACTTAGGTGATTGAGGCCCTTGCCCACCCGAAAAGAACCTTGATTCCCTGGTGTTGCCTCCACCACCAAATCCAATAGATACACCAGGTCCCATTCCTACTAATCCACTAGATCCTCTAAATCGCCATGTATACAATGTCCTCTAGCTCTATACCGCTAGATCCACCTCCTGTAGCTAGTAATGGACTTGAAGTGGCCGCGCCTAACGTTCCAAATGTTCCACTAAACTGCACACCAATAGTTTGTGATGTTGCATCACTACGAAAGGTGTTTCCCATGCCACTTCCTGGATGTGATACCCACACTTTGTGTACTCTCACTTTTTCCAAACATTGTTCTGACAATATTCCTCCAAATATAAGAAATGATTGTGTAGCCATAGATGTATCAAATGAAAGGTTATTGTACGATAGAAAAGTGACATGCAAGGATGAGAATCTACAAGTATCCCTTCTTCGTACTCCGACCTCCCAACATCGTGTCGAGATAGCCAAGAAAATGGAATATATGTGGATACAAACAAACTAGTTGGGAAATCTTATATCCTCAACACACAATAATGGGATCTGCGAGTCTAAGGAAAAGAAAGCTCTCCTAACCTGAATTGGTGTAATGGATCATTCAGATATAATAGCTTCTGAGGCTCTAATCAATGTCAATCTCTACCGAGATCCTATCTATTGGCTATTGGATATGTGGAAAATGACCTATAGGTGCTTATGTATATTTCCAGACAAGGTCATGGAAAATGGTAATGAGAGGTGTAGTGGATTTATAAGAAACTATGGGTGGTTTTCTGGTCTAGCCCAAAAAATATTAGCTTGATTGGCTTCTATGTTTAATGCAAAAAATTGTGTTATGATATTTGGTGGGAGTGGTGAGGATCTAAATACTAGTGTACATAAACTGGTGTCAATACTTAACTGACTAGTAGGCCCGTTGGGTTGTGGGACTTAGGGATCACAACCATGAGTTCATGGTTGTTGTGGACCTATTATGGTCATGTGAAGAATCAATCTCTTCTTCGACTATCCAATGGTCATAAGCCTTTTCAACTTCTATGTTTAATACCGGTGTTGTGCAATCTTCTTCGAATACCTTATGAGTGTTACGACAACTTGTATATGTAACCCTGTGTTTATGTCGATGAGAACGTCTCCTGCATTTGGCTCATTGAAATTAATGGATCACAACCAAATATTTGTTCTATTTCAGTTTTTGTATGGTCATGTGGATATCCTATCAGTAAGCGCTTATAGTTGCGTTGACTTGACGAATATGTATGCTTTGTCATCTTCAATATTCAATTGTCTCAATTATTCACTAATTGCTTGTGGGTTTATTGTCATTTGAAAGACCTGAATCCTAAGCCCTTGATCTATATCCGTTAATGTTGTGAAGAGATTTGGATGAGGTACTACCGGTTTGAATATGTAATCCCTGGGCTCTCTAGGTCCCATAATTGTCATGCAAGAGATAATCAAACTTTAACCGAAACAAGTAAACTAACTATGAAAGATATATCTACACTATGCTTATATTTATTTTATTTTTGTATTTTCAATGATATGTATTTGAATGAAATTAAAAGAGAAGCTATTCTAATATATTCAGATAATGAACAATTAATCTAATAACAGAATTAAAACAAACAAGTTAGCCTGATATAGCTATTTGCCTGTGCACTTGTGAATTTATCCTAAATATTTAAATAACTAACTAATCTAATCGAAATACCTTCAATCTTACCTCAGAAGTGAGGAATAAATCACAGCTTCTCAGAAGCTATCATTCCCCATAGCTTCCCTGGTAATACTGAAAGCAATCTTAACTGAAATAAAATGATTTGCTACTCTATTTGATATATTGTAACTACAACTTTGATAGCTCAAACCTAGAGTTTTACAAAACAGTGGTAAATCCAGTTGTGTCGTGACTTGTCCCCTCAGTGTGATCTCTTTGTTCCTTCATATTCTCGTGAATCTAGAAAAGTGCAAATGTGATAGCATCAATAGAAGAAGATACTCGAATAATGGCAGCTTTGGATATAAACCAAATAAAATGCAAGTAAGAGAGGGATAGTGCAAGTGAACAGAGCTTGACTATGTGATTCCTAGTAGGATTTATTGTAGGGATACAATGCAAATATACTGAGAATTCTGGGATCTATTTCTTGTGACAAAACAACTTTGCAAGTCTAAGATTATCAAATGAACTCTAATCTAGAACTAAAACTATCTTATGCTAAGCTGAATGTGTAGGATATCAATGGAGCAAAATGAAAGTGTGATGATCAAATGATCTCTACTGTAGAAAGGAGAGGTTGAGAATTCATGCAAGATCTAAACTTATTGAAACTTATGGATGATCTCGAAAAAATACGAATACTAATTCATAGAGAGAGGGGCCATTTTCTTGTAAACAAGTTGTGTATTTATAGCATCTAGATTTACCGAGGGGGTAAGTTTGAATTAAACTCTTCTAATATAAACAAAGAGATATCACTATTTTGTTGGTTAGATATATTGTCAAACCAAAATATGAGGTTCAACCACGATACATGGGATTAAATCCCTCCTCAAAGACAGTGAGAGGCTGCTGTTTTTATTGCTAATCTAAAACATAGTAAATAATATATACAATATTCACACTAATCTAACCATTGGGGTTGGGATGAAATCCAAAATCCACATTCACACGATTCAAGGATATTGCTTTCGTAAGTGAAATAGGTTAGAAACTATTATAGTGAAAGAAGCACGGTAGAAAAGAAATGGGAGAAACGTATTTTCTTTGGAGTAAACACAGAGCACGAAATAATGATACGAGTTTTAGATCACGATATAGTGTCCGAGATAATTAGAAACACTGAGATTCTATGCAAAGAATAGCTTTAAGATCATGAACATAAGAACAATATCTTAAATAAGATATATTTCACAACACAAAGTCTGCAAAACAATATCAACTTCTATTCTTCAAAATGATTGAAAGAAAACACAAAGTTTTTCTCCTTTCCAATAGCCTCTTAATGCTTCAAAAATTCTCGACCCTTTAGAATGCACAAGCATCCCTTATTTATAACAAAAGAAGCTAGAGATAAAGCAGACGAGATCTGAAAAGTAGCATGCTAACTAGAGTTCACTTTGCATGATTCTCACGCAGAGATCAAGTCAAAGTATGAATTAAAAATAATGACAAAATGGAAATAAAAGATATGTCATTCTAAAAATAGAAATGTCATGGGACGTTGGAACTTAATCCGAGTCATCATCTTTTGATTCTTCTTCTTTCTCTTCCTCCAGCTGAGACTGTTTGTTCCGGAACTCCTGGAACTTCCGAATAATGCCTTGCATTTCATTTTCCTCAGGTGCAGTGGAATGATCATTCCACATTTCGCAGGTCTCATGGATATCACTGGCACTGCCGGGAAGCTTTTTCAACCTTTTGCTGAGCTTTCTTAAGGCCTCCAACGTATGTTCAATCCTCACAAACTGACCAATGACTTCAAGGTCGAATCCATCTACAGGTTCATGCTGAATAGTCTCTTGAACTTGTTTGAAGAGATCATCTGCTGATAGGGCACTTGAGTTCCCAACTGACACCTTTGGACAAATCTTAAGCAATTCTTCTTCCAGATCACTTTTCCCATCGATCAATTTATCTCTTGATTCTCTCAACTTGCTGCAGGCTTCGTTGAGGATCTTTACTCTGAACTTGATGGCCTTGATCAGCTGAAAGTGTTTATCTGTATGTGGAAGAACGCCTTCTTCTACCAAGAGATGTGCTGGTATTTGCTTTAGCACTGGAGAGCTTCACAAGTCAAATCAAGTTGTCCCAAGTTCTTCAAAGTGAATTCCTCATCCATCTTCTCTCCTTCCTTCTGAATCTCGCCAAGGACTGATGAACTTTCACCACGTCTTGAATTACTTCCTTCCCTTGTTGGAGCAACTTTTGGATCCATTCATCAACCACCCTTCCTTTTTTAGTAATCTTCTCAATCGTAGGCACCGATGAGAAATCAAATCCGCGATATCTGAGGAAGATGGTATGGATTCCAGGGGTTTTGAGAGTTTGATCAAAACCTCTGTCAACTGCTCCACTTTTTCCTTAAGCTCATCTCTGCTGACCTTTGTTTCTTTCAACTTTTGGCACAGGACGTCTATGGAATCCTTTGCATCTTGCTGCGCCCCTTTTGCTGTTACTTTCCCTAGAGACACCCTGGTTACCTGGTAATCAGCAGCTGTTACATCATCTCTAGTTTTGTCAGCTGAGGGAGTGGCAATCTCTGCGAACTTATCTCCTGAAGCATCCACCAAAACCCTTGAAACTGTTTTGGGTTTCTTGGCTGATCTCGCAGTAGAAGCCTTAAGTGAGCTGAAATCAAAGGCTGGTAGGGGTACAATCACTTTCCTCTTCCTCGGAGTTTGCTCGAGTAGCCATTGTGGTGTATCAGAGGAAACTGCCAATGTTGTAGTAACTGGTATTCTACTCTCAAGGGGAGCAGATTCTACTATTGGAGGGGGAACAGCAGTCAACGTGGTAGTAGGTGCAATGAATAGAGGCACAGGTTGTGGGGGAGTGTTGGTGATCACTTGGGTTCTAGCAGAGAGGGTGAGAGCCGGAGAAAATATTGGCCATGCTTGAAGAAGTGGATGGGGAATGAGGAGGCTGAAGTGGTTGTTGAGGGGGAGGCACAGATTCAGTTTCCAAAGCCTTGAATGCAAGAGATAAGGTCTCTCCAGTTGAGCAATCAGCAAATGGTGAAGTCAAGAGCTGGCTTCCTCCTTCTTCTAAATTAATCTCCCCTATTTCTGGTGGTGTTGGTGATTCTGGCACAACCACCGTTTGAGCTGGAGAGACAATTGAAGAGATTTGTCTTTCTTTCTTCTTCTTGGGAATCCTGATTTTTATAGACCCCCCAGAAGATTCTTTGTCCTTTTTCTTTTGGGAGGGCCCCACCTCCGTTTCAGCCAACTTTGGAAACTTGTCATCTTTAAAATTCATGCCCCAAGAAGAGAGCCATTTTTTGGTGCGAGCAAGAATGAGAGCCGACCTATCTGTGATAGAGGCTTTTTCGCTGGCCGACCAATCAATAGGCGGGAAAACGTATCGATCTTCATTAAGCCCATCATAGGACATATCCAACACACTTTCATTGTCAGTTGTGCCATCCGCAAATCGAAAAACTCTAGCGTCGAATCTCATTAATAGTTAACCTACTTTACTATTATCTTTTACGTGAACTACTGCAACTTCGTTACGCAGATCCACCCAGATATCCTCAATGTCGGGCCTGTGCAGATGTAGGGCTCCATAGGTTCTAAGTACTCCTCGGATGTCAAAACCATCCCGAGACTTCATATGCTTCTTTAGTTTCTCCTGGAGTTCACATTCAACATTTTTGGCCTTTCTTCATTGTTGCACAAGTATATCTCCCATAGAAATTGGGAAGGATATGCTGCCTTATGCTTGCTCTGTTGAAATTTGTGAAAATCCAATAGGTTGCGACCCGACCAATTCTAGCAATATCAATCTATCCCTGGATAGCGAGGCGACGGAAAGGCTCTCCAGTACATGACCATTCGAAGGTAGGTAAACTTCTTGAACTGCAAGAAGATACATCCCCATTTAGATACTTCACCCATGCCTCGTCTCGAGACCCTTGTCTTTCTTACCACAGGTTGGTGGCGGATGTTCTCGTAGAAAAAGGCGTCATTTACCCTCCTAAAATGATCCTTGACCCCTTGTTCGTTATTTGAGGATAATACTTATAGACTGGGATTTGTCGTTACTCGCTTCCTTTAGTCTCCAAATGGATAGCTCCTCATCCCAGTGCTGCGCCGCATAGGCCACATATGAGAACATATAAAACTTTCCGGTTGACAGACCGTCGTCATCCTGGAATCAATTTCATCACTCGATAAGGGTCCCCTTTTAGTCAATCCCTTGCTTGTTCTTCTTGATGGTGACCATAAATTGGTACATCCATCCATGAAATAAATTTGATTCCTAAAGCAAGCCAAAACCCGGCTCAAGAGGGTGATAATATCGTTGATTTCTTGTATGAAATCCGATCTAGGGACAGTTCTTGGAAATCTAGATATTACTAGTTTTGCCTTGACCAAGAACTTCTTATTGACATCCCTAATGCAATTTTCCTGGTTACTGTCCCAGGCCTTCTGAGCCGACTTGATGTCTAGGGCCCCATACTCTTCAAAATTTGGTAGTTTCAGGAGATCATCAAAATAAGCTCCATCTAGTTTGATAACTACTTCACCAGCCTTGATTCCTTACGGAACGAGAAGCAGAGTCGTAGTTAGAGGCACAGGCCAGAATGAACTCTGGACATTGGGCAGACATGGGAAGCTGCTCTGTAAGGGGCAAGCCACTATTAGCTAAAGCCACCATCCATGGGGTTTGAGAAGAACTCTTTACCCTATTCCAAAAGTCGTCCATATCTATGTTGCCCATTTCAGTATCCCTGATATCATAATTACAGTCGATATATGACGGGGATTCTGGTTTCTTAAATTTGTATTTCATCCTGCTAGATTTTTCGGCCTTCTCCTGTGATGAACCAGGATCCGACATGAAGAATATTGGAAGGAGAAAGGCTCGGAACTCCGGAGATGCTGTGCACACTGAAAAACCTGATTGACTGAATGCATCGGAAGAAGAGAAGAACCCGGCAGTCCGATATGTCGAATCTTGGTGAAACCCGACACTTGCTTTCAATGGCGGAAAGAGAAAACCCGCACCCACTTTCGATGACGGAACTTAGGAGATGCCCGGCACTTAGTGTTGAGGTCGGAATGTTGAGAAACCCCGTCACTTCGAGCTTCCAATGTTCTTCGGACTTTTGAATCTGCAACACAACCTTCAAAATCCGGGAAACAAAAACAGAGTCTTTCCTTTGAATTTCTACATACACAACTTCCTTTCTTTTTTGTTATTCATATTCCATACATCATGCAAGTAATTGAAATTTGGAAGGAACAGCACCAATTGATAGTCTCAAAAAGAAAATAAACCCTAAAAACCCAAAACCCTTTCCAAAACAACACAGAAAGAAGAAGGAAGAAAAACCCTCAACAACTGGCAAGAAATTGGAAAGAAAATACACGCAGTCGATCCAGAAAAATCAAGAATAAAGAAGGAACGAAAAATACCTTCAATTCGAGACAGGTAAAATCGAAAACAAACGATCCAGTCTGGTAACGCGAGTTTGCGGGTTTTGGGAGCGGAAGAGCATGCGAAAAATCCACGAATTAAAAATATGAACGGTAAGAATGACGTGGAAATCCGCGTATTTATAAGAAAATCAGTAATAAATACACTTCACTCGGCGCGTGCCAACTCACCGACCACTCGGCATGAATGCCACGTCAAGATGTTGGAGGAGTCCGAAACCCGACACACGAGGAGATTTAGTGCATTTCGAGTTTCGGGCTTCGGAAAACATGGAGCACAAAACATGTTTTGAATCATGAATGTTCCGATGCATTGAACTTCCGAAAACCCAATTACAAAGGATTGAGCGGACTTCGGGAATCGGAGAACATGGCGCATAAAACATGTTTTGGAACATGAATGTCCCGATGCTTTAGAGTTCAAAACCCGAATACAAAGGATTGTCTTAACACAAGGTGGGTCTCGGGTTTGGAAGTCACGCGACACAAAGCATGTTTTAACTCAAGTATGTTTCGATGAGTTGAATTTCTAAAACCCGATTACAAAGGATTTTCTCATTGCAGGCGGGTTTCGGGTTTGGAGGTCATAAGAGCATGTTAAAACTTATGTCAAGTCATTAGTAACACCCGAAAAACCCAATTTTCTCTAAAAGAGGTCATAATGCAAAATCACTTCAAAAATTTTGTAGGGGTTATCCGATCGTTTCGTTGTGAACTCAAAACGGGGATAACAGCTGGCTCTAGTTGGGGACTTTCTTTGTAATACCAAAGGAAGAGAACTCAGAATCTCTGGTTTCACGGACCAGAGTCTTATCCATTGGGCTACGGAGTCAAGGAGAAAACCAAAACAAAACAAAACGAAGAAAGAAAGAAAGAAAACCAAAAGCAAACACACAACAAAAGCAAAATATGTACAATGAAGAGAGCATCTTGTATTAATGGTGGAACACTTTTTAGATGTTGTCCATTGAAAGGCAAAGGAGTAACCCTCCATCCAGATATGATAGAAGGAAACTATTTTCACCATTCAACTCGTGGATCTTGAAAGGTCCTTTCCATAAAGAATCAAACTTTCCATGCATTCCTTTCTGTTCTCTTCTTTTATCCCAAAGCAACACCAGGTCTCCAATCTGGAAGTTGCACGCTGCTTTGACTTTTTATCGAAAATCTTCTTCACCCTGCTCTGATGATCTGCTATACGATCAACCACCTTAATTCACTCTTCTTCTAGCCTGGTTAGGTACATAACCCTCTTTTCGATAGAATTCTGAAAAGCTACATCTTCAACCGCTTTTGCCAACTGCAAGGCCGGCAATTCTACTGAGATAGGAATTTCAGCATCAATCCCATATAGCAACTGAAAAGGGGACATCCCTATGGCTCGCTTTGGAGTGATCCGATCAGCCCACAACGCATCATACAATGCTTTGTGCCATGTCCTCTGATTTTCATCTACTAGTTTTCTGATTATAGTAACCAGATTCTTATTGCTGGACTCAGCTTGCCCATTACCCTGGGGATAATAGTCAGATGAATGAGACAGAGTAATGCCGAATCCATAGCAGAATTCTGTCAACTCATGTGATGAGAAGTTAGAGGCATTATCCGCTACGATCTTATGAGGCACACCAAATCTGACGATTATGTTTTCTTTCAGGAACTTGCAAACAGCTTCAGAAGTCGCTTGCTTGATTGGTACAGCCTCTACCCACTTGGTAAAATAATCTGTAGCAGTCAGCACATAGTTGTGTCCAGCACTGGAAGCAGGATTCAATGTTCCGATAAAATCAATCCCCCATTGGCGAAAAGGTTCTTCAATCACCACAGGCTTCAAAGGAAGAGCTGCTAGCTTGGGACGACCAACGAAATGTTGACAAGCTTCACATTTAGACACCCATTCTGCTGAGTCCCGGAAAAGAGTAGGCCAATAATACCTAGCCCGTAAGATCTTATATGCTGTTACAGAGGACGAAAAATGTCCTCCGCATGCTAGGCTATGAAAGGATTCTAATAACTTTTCCTGTTGTGATTTATCGACACAACGCAAGAAGACACCATCAATACCTTTCTTGTATATTGCATTATTCCACAAAAGGTATTTTGCAGATCTTAACTTGACGGTCCTCTTCTCTTTTTGATTTAAATGTGGAGGGCATTCACCATAAGTTAAGAAGAAAGCAATGTCCGTGTACCATTCATCGGTCGTACTCACAAAAAGCACCATAGGCAGCTCGGAAGAAGTATCTTGATTCTTCTCACACTCTGCTTCAGCATGATTCTCTGCAATCAATTGACACAGGCCTCTTCCTCGTACCAACTTGGTAGGTTTGATGTCCAAGTCATACTCCTGAACCTTAGCAATCCAAGTACCTCTTTGGCTTCCCAGCTCTTGTTGAGTCAGAATGGATTTGACAGCGGTATCAGGAACAAGAACGAGTATGGGAATTCAGCACATAGTACCTGAAGTGTTTTACTGCTCTTACCACTGCGTAAGCATGTTTTTCAATCTGCGACATCTTCAACTCATGTTCCTTTAACGGGAAACTCATGAATGCGATAGGAGCTTCGATGCCTTCTTCATTTTCTTGCATCAGGATCGCTGACACTGTGTGGGCTGAAGCATAGCTATACATGATGAAATCTTTCTTGAAGTCTGGACATACTAAAACAGGAGCACAAGCAACTGCCTTTTTGATTTCTTCAAATGCCAGCTTCCCTTCTGTACTCCATCGAAATGGAATTTTACCTTTCATCATTCCAAGGATATCCTTGGTTTTGTCAGCGAAATCGGGTACAAATCTTCTCAAGAAATTAACCTTTCCGAAGAAAGAATGAACTCCTGTTTTACTTGTGGGCAAGGTAAGGCTCTGAATAGCCTTTACCCTTTCTGGGTCAATTTTAGTTCCTTCTCTAGTCACAATATGACCCAGCAGCTTTCCTTCTGTCACCCCGAACATGGATTTCTTAGGATTCAACGAAATTCCGTGACGTCTGCATCTCTGAAGTACCTGTTCTAAATGATCATAATGATCACTTCGTTTTTTAGAAAAGACAGTCAAGTCATCCAAATACACGACTATGACCTTACCCATCAGATCTCTGAATGCTAGGTCCATAGCTCTCTGAAAAGTAGCTCCGGCGTTAATCAAGCCGAATGGCATCCTCCTGTAAGCAAAGGTACCCCATGGGGTCGTGAAAGCTGTCTTGTGTTGATCTTCTGTGGTTACCTCGACTTGATTATATCCTAAAAACCCGTCGAGCATGGATAACATTTCGATCCAGTAACAGTTTGTAATACCTGATCCATGATAGGCAAGGGATAGTTATCCTTCAGCGAGGACTGATTTAAGTTACGGAAGTCAACACAAATTCGGATCTCACCATTCTTCTTCCTGACAGGAACAATGTTAGCAATCCAGGTGGAGTGATGGATTGGGAAAATAATTCTAGCATCTAACATCTTCTGAATTTCTGCCAGGATAGTCCCTGAAATCTTCGGATTGTAATGCCTTTGCTTCTGTCTATAAGGCTTCACATCAGGCTTCAGAGGAATACTGTGCTGAACATCCTTGGGCTTGAAAGATTTCAAATCTGCATAGGACCATGCTAACACATCGATGTATTTCTTCAAAAGCGAAGTGAATCTTTCCTTCTCTTCAGGAGAACAACATTTACCGATATTCACCATCCGAGGTTGATCAGATGAACCTAGATTGATTTGATCCACTTCAGAGGAAGAAGCTCCTTCAACCTGCCTTTTGTTTTGGATGAAGCGATCATGCTTGTCAAACAGACCCTCCAGAGAAACCAGACCTTTTGGTATCTTGTTGCCTTTCAGCTGGATAAATTCACCATCAACCTCTTGATATGGATCTAAAATAGTTTCACGAAAGGCTGATTCCGAACCTTCAAAATACAGTTCACTGAAATTGTCAGCCTTTTCCAGGAAAGCCAACACTTGTTGATCATCATTGAACACCTGCCAGTGAGTTGCATTATCTGGGATGCTAGGGCGGTACACAATCTCGATAGAGTATGTGTCTTGCTTGAACTGAGGATGAGGAAGAAGAAGAGATGCAGACACGGCCAAAGAATCAGCCTTGTCATTATAATCTCTTAAAACTGCCTTAATAGAAAATGCATCAAAGCATTCTATACTATCCCACACTTTGTTCCTGTAATGCCTCAACCGATCATTTTTCACCTGATATACACCCCTGACCTGATTAACAATCAGCTCTGCATCTCCCTGCACCTTGAGATTCTTGATTCCCTTCTGTCTGGCCAATTCTAATCCTAATAACAGGGCTTCATATTCGGCCGTGTTATTAGTATTATCAAATTGCAACTTATAAGCTGATGGGAAAATCTCGGAGCTAGGAGATATGAGAACAACACCAGCGCCTGATCCAGAGGCTGAGCAGCTACCATCAAATTCGAGCGTCCAAATTGCATTGAGATCTTCCTCTTCCACATCTACAATGGGTATCTCTGATGCCATGAAATAATTCCCGAAGCTAGCATCTTTGAAAAGGATCTGAGCCTTAGGATCATCTGATTTAGTCACCAAATACTTTGCCTGCGGTTCAGGATGAAGAACCTGTTGAACCCCTTTGACTGGGATCTTGGCTTTGGTCCAATCCATACTAATCTCTCCTCCGACATCTTTACAGAATCCTCTACCCAAGAGGATACCGTAAGCCGCAGGAATATCTGCAACTAGGATAGTCATTTTCACTCTCTTCTCAGGAAAAGCAACAAATGCGAACTGTGCGTCCTTGATTTGACCAATCAGAGGGACTTGTTTAGTTTCCATGGAATAGCACCATCCATATGACTTAGTCAAAGTAAGCCCAAGGGCATGGGCCACTTTTGCGGGCATAACATTATCAGAGGCCCCTGAATCAATAATGCAATTGCTGAGTTTAAACCCATTTATAAGTAGAGACAAATAAAATGGTTCAATCTTTCCTGAGGAAGAAGCAGAAGTCAGATTATTCTGAGGTGTGGGTCGAATAGGATTTGGAAGGAGACCTTTTGAAGGTGATGGAATACGGCCGCTTTACTTCTGATAAACTTGGCTAGCTTTTCAAATTGTTCGGGATTCGACTGAAGGTATTCTGCTTCTGACATTTGAATTTTGGTTCTCTTTGCATGATCAATAATATCGAAAGCAGTGTAAGAAGGAATGATAGTAGGCTCAGTTCTAATTATATGAGCTTGTGCTGGGGCACTGACCTTAGGAGAAGGAGAATAAGGAGCAGCTGTCTTTTTAGTAACCTCTCTTTCAGTTTGCGCCGAAATAGGGGTACCCCTTTTGACTATGGATACAGGAGGTTCCTTATTCTTCTCCTTAGTATTTTCCAGAGGCTTTCTGGGAACCTGAGATTGGGACCGAGTGAACACAGCAAATGATTGACCATCTGGCTCACATTCATCTTCATCATATTCCAAATAACCAATGCTGGAGTCGCCAGCTGACTCATCATAAGACTCATCAGCATATCCTGAAGCTTCGAAATCCTCACGGGAATCTTGTTCTTCTGGTTCATCATCTTCTTCAATTATTTCCACTGCTGCATTAACAGGCGGAGCTTCAATTGCTAATCTCGGTTGAGCAGGAGCTAACCGTGGCCTATCTCTGGCAGGTGCACCATTGTTATTAAAATTCCACCTAGGGATATCCCGGTACGGAACATTGCTCACCTGCTGAGACACTTGCTTCTTTAAAGCAATCAAATCATTAGCCATTTTTTGAAACATAGGGTCAGTATTACCTTGAGAAGAACCTTGATTTTTGATTTTGGGTATATCTTTCTTGATCCTTCCGGCTAAGATGAGATCATCCTCTATTTCAGTAGCCGTTGACTGAGCAGTAGCCAAATCTGGGATAACCGACCTTCGTAATAAAAAGCTTATATCAGGAGGTTGAGCATTGATGAAGAAGCACTTTTGGTTTTCCAAAGTTGGTACAGCTATAACTGGAATTTTCCGGATCAGCTTATTGAACTTAGCCACGAATTCCCGCATAGGTTCATGCGATTCCTTCTTCATATGAGTAAGCTGGAGCTAACAATGCATGAGAATCTTTGGCTGGTTTGAAACGTGCCTCAAACTTGGTCCGCATGGTAGCCCAATCTGGAATGCATGCATTCGGGAGGTGATAAAACCATTCAGCTGCTACTCCCTGCAATGTTTCAATGAAGAGTCGAACAGAGACATCTTCGTGGGCTACTCCGAGGACACCGCATGCAACAAAGAAAGACGCAATATGCTCATCGGGATGCTGCTTCCCATCCCCATTGAACTTGGGAATGTTTTTACGAGATCCACGTGGTAACTCATTCAATGGAGGAGTCAAGGAAAGAGGACCAATAACTGCACCCCAAGGCACAGGTTGAACCGCCATCCTTCTGAAAAGAGTGCGTACAGGGATCCGAGTATCAGACAAGAGTAGTGCACGACAAGTTGCAGATGCTTCCCATTCTTCAGGGATCCGATTTCTCCGAACAAGTGAAGAACTTCTGGCTCGGTTAGAGACAACACTGTTGGGAGAAAGGCTGAAATTATGCTGCTGTAGTAACTCGAAGAGTGGATCAATTTCACCTTGAGCTCGGCGAGACCGAGTGAAGATCCTCCTGGCCAGCTTGAACTGAAAGGAGATCTTATTAAAAATAAGGCAAATATGGAGTCACCAGACACCGAGAGGATAAGCTTTATACTATTGATCCGTATTTCCCAAGCGGAGTCGCCAAAAACTGTTGGTTGGATATTTTGTCAAACCAAAATATGAGGTTCAACCACGCATACATGGGATTAAATCCTCCTCAAAGACAGTGAGGCTGCTGTTTATTGCTAATCTAAAACACAGTAAATAATATATACAATATTCACACTAATCTAACCATTGGGGGTTGGGATGAAATCCCGAAATCCACATTCACACGATTCAAGGATATTGCTTTCGTAAGTGAAATAGGTTAGAAATCACATATACGATGAAAGAAGCACGGTAGAAAAGAAATGGGAGAAACGTATTTTCTTTCGAGTAAACACAGAGCACGAAATAATCATACGAGTTTTAGATCACAGATATAGTGTCCGAGATAATTAGAAACACTGAGATTCTATGCAAAGAATAGCTTTAAGATCATGAACATAAGAACACTGTCTTAAATAAGATATATTTCACAACACAAAGTCTGTAAAACAATATCAACTTCTATTCTTCAAAATGATTGAAAGAAAACACAAAGTTTTTCTCCTTTCCAATAGCCTCTTAATGCTTCAAAAATTCTCGACCCTTTAGAATGCACAAGCATCCCTTATTTATAACAAAAGAAGCTAGAGATAAAACAGGACAGATCCTGAAAAGTAGCATGCTAACTAGAGTTCAGCTTTGCATGATTCTCACGCAGGAGATCAAGTCAAAGTATGAATTAAAAATAATGACAAAATGGAAATAAAAGATATGTCATTCTAAAAATAGAAATGTCATGGGACGTTGGAACTTAATCCGAGTCATCATCTTTTGATTCTTCTTCTTTCTCTTCTTCAAAAGACTGCTTTGTTTTGGAACTCCTGGAACTTCCGAATAATGCCTTGCATTTCATTTTCCTCAGGTGCAGTGGAATGATCATTCCACATTTCGCAGGTCTCATGGATATCACTGGCACTACCGGGAAGCTTTTTCAACCTTTTGCTGAGCTTTCTTAAGGCCTCCAACGTATGTTCAATCCTCACAAACTGACCAATGACTTCAAGGTCGAATCCATCTACAGGTTCATGCTGAACAGTCTCTTGAACTTGTTTGAAGAGATCATCTGCTGATAGGGCACTTGAGTTCCCAACTGACACCTTTGGACAAATCTTTAGCAATTCTTCTTCCAGATCACTTTTCCCATCGATCAATTTATCTCTTGATTCTCTCAACTTGCTGCGCAGCTTCGTTGAGAATCTTTACTCTACGAACTTGATGGCCTTGATCAGCTGAAAGTGTTTATCTCGTATGTGGAAGAACGCCTTCTTCTACCAAGAGATGTGCTGGTATTTGTTTTAGCACTTGAGAGCTTCACAAGTCAAATCAAGCTATCCAAGTTCTTCAAAGGAATTCCTCATCCATCTTCTCTCCTTCCTTCGAATCTCTCGCCAAGGATCGATGAACTTTCACCACGTCTTGAATTACTTCCTTCCTTGTTGGAGCAAACTTTTGGATCCATTCATCAACCACCCTTCCTTCTTTAGTAATCTTCTCAATCGTAGGCACCGATGAGAAATCGAATCCGGCAGATACGAGAGAAGATGGTATGGATTCCGTGGGTTTGAGAGTTTGATCAAAACCTCTCACAATCGCTCCACTTTTTCCTTAAGCTCATCTCTCTTGACCTTTGTTTCTTTCAAATTTTGGCACAGGGACGCCTATGGAATCCTTTGCATCTTGCTTTGCGCCTTTTTTCATTACTTTCCCTAGAGACACCCCAGTTACTGGTAATCAGCAGGTTGTTACATCATCTCTAGTTTTGTCACCGAGGGAGGAGTGGCAATCTCTGCGAACTTATCTCTGAAGCATCCACCAAAACCCTTGAAACTGTTTTGGGTTTCTTGGCTGATCTCGCAGTAGAAGCCTTAAGTGAGCTGAAATCAAAGGCTGGTAGGGGTACAATCACTTTCCTCTTCCTCGGAGTTTTCTCGAGTAGCCATTGTGGTGTATCAGAGGAAACTGCCAATGTTGTAGTAACTGGTATTCTACTCTCAAGGGGAGCAGATTCTACTATTGGAGGGGGAACAGTAGTCAACGTGGTAGTAGGTGCAATGAATAGAGGCACAAGTTGTGGAGGAGTGTTGGTGATCACTTGGGTTCCAGCAGAGAGGGGTGAGAGCCCGGAGAAAATATTGGCCATACTTGAAGAAGTGGATGGGGAATGAGGAGGCTGGAGTGGTTGTTGAGGGGGAGGCACAGATTCAGTTTCCAAAGCCTTGAATGCAAGAGATAAGGTCTCTCCAGTTGAGCAATCAGCAAATGGTGAAGTCAAGAGCTGGCTTCCTCCTTCTTCTAAATTAATCTCCCCTATTTCTGGTGGTGTTGGTGATTCTGGCACAACCACCGTTTGAGCTGGAGAGACAATTGAAGAGATTTGTCTTTCTTTCTTCTTCTTGGGAATCCTGATTTTTATAGACCCCCCAGAAGATTCTTTGTCCTTTTTCTTTTGGGAGGGCCCCACCTCCGTTTCAGCCAACTTTGGAAACTTGTCATCCTTAAAATTCATGCCCCAAGAAGAGAGCCATTTTTTGGTGCGAGCAAGAATGAGAGCCGACCTATCTCGTGATAGAGGCTTCTTCGGTGACCAATCAATAGGCGGAAAACGTATCGATCTTCATTAAGCCCATCATAGGACATATCCAACACACTTTCATTGTCGGTTGTGCCATCCGCAAATCGTAAAGCTCTAGCGTCGAATCTCATTAATAGTTAACCTACTATTATCTTTTTCATGACTAACCGCACTTCGTTACGCAGATCCACCTAGATATCCTCAATGTCGGGCCTGTGCAGATGTAGGGCTCCATAGGTTCTAAGTACTCCTCGGATGTCAAAACCATCCCGAGACTTCATATGCTTCTTTAGTTTCTCCTGGAGTTCACATTCAACATTTTTGGCCTTTGCCACTGTTGCACAAGTATATCTCCCAATAGAAATTGGGAAGGATACTGCTGCCTTATGCTTGCTCTGTTGGAATTTGTGAAAATCCAATAGCTGTCTGACCAATTCTAGCAATATCAATCTATCCCCTGGATAGCGAGGCAGACGGAAAGGCTCTCCAGAGTACATGACCGTTCGAAGGTAGGTAAACTTCTTGAACTGCAAGAAGATACATCCCCATTTAGATACTTCAGCCCATGCCTCATCTGAGACCCTTGTCTTTCTCAGCCCTGGGTTCAGCTGGCAGATGTTCTCATAGAAAAAGGTGTCATTTACCCTCCTAAAATGATCCTTGGACCCCTTCTTCATTATTTGAGGATAATACTTATAGACTGGATTTGTCGTTCTGCTTCCTTTAGTCTCCAGCCCGGGATAGCTTCTCATCCTAGCTGCTGCATAGGCCACATATGAGAACATATAAAACTTCCCGGTTGACAGGACCGTCGTCATCTGGGAATCAATTTCATCACTGATAAGGGTCCCCAGTCAATCCCTTGCTTGTTCTTCTTGATGGTGACCATAAATTGGTACATCCATCCATGAAATAAATTTGATTCCGGCAAGCCAAAAACCCGGCTCAGTAGGGTGATAATATCGTTGATTTCTTGTATGAAATCCGATCTAGGGACAGTTCTTGGAAATCTAGATATTACTGGTTTTGCCTTGACCAAGAACTTCTTATTGACATCCCTAATGCAATTTTCCTGGTTACTGTCCCAGGCCTTCTGAGCCGACTTGATGTCTAGGGCCCCATACTCTTCAAAATTTGGTAGTTTCAGGAGATCATCAAAATAAGCTCCATCTAGTTTGATAACTACTTCACTGCACCGATTCCTTACGGAACGAGAAGCTAGTCGTAGCCGGATGCACACGCCAAAACAAACTCGGACATTGGGCGGACATGGGGAAGCTCGCGCAAGGGGCAAGCCACTGTTAGCTAAAGCCACCATCCATGGGGTTTGAGAAGAACTCTTCACCCTATTCCAAAAGTCATCCATATCTATGTTGCCCATTTCAAAGATCCCCGATATCATAATTACAATATATATGACGGGGATTCTGGTTTCTTAAATTTGTATTTCATCTCGCTAGATTTTTCGGCCTTCTCCCGTGATGAACCAGGATCCAACATGAAGAATATTTGAAGGAGAAAGGCTCGGAACTCCGGAGATGCTGTGCACACTGAAAACCTGATTGACTGAATGCGTCGGAAGAAGAGAAGAACCCGACAGTCCGATATGTCGGAATCTTGGTGAAACCCGACACTTGCTTTCAATGGTGGAAACAGGAGAAAACCCGGCACCCACTTTCGATGACGGAACTTAGGAGATGCCCGGCACTTAGTGTTGAGGTCGGAATGTTGAGAAACCCCGTCACTTCGAGCTTCCAATGTTCTTCGGACTTTTGAATCTGCAACACAACCTTCAAAATCCGGAAACAAAAACAGTCTTTCCTTTGAATTTCTACATACACAACTTCCTTTCTTTTTTGTTATTCATATTCCATACATCATGCAAGTAATTGAAATTTGGAAGGAATAACAACACCAATTGATAATCTCAAAAGAAAATAAACCCTAAAAACCCAAAACCCTTTCCAAAACAACACAGAAAGAAGAAGGAAGAAAAACCCTCAACAACTGGCAAGAAATTGGAAAGAAAATACACGCAGTCGATCCAGAAAAATCAAGAATAAAGAAGGAACGAAAAATACCTTCAATTCGAGACAGGTAAAATCGAAAACAAACGATCCAGTCTGGTAACGCGAGTTTGCGGGTTTTGGGAGCGGAAGAGCATGCGAAAAATCCACGAATTAAAAATATGAACGGTAAGAATGACGTGGAAATCCGCGTATTTATAAGAAAATCAGTAATAAATACACTTCAACTCGGCACGTGCCAACTCACCGACCACTCGGCATGAATGCCACGTCAGCATGTTGGAGGAGTCCGAAAACCCGACACGAGGAGATTTAGTGCATTTCGGGTTTCGGGCTTCGGAAAACATGGAGCACAAAACATGTTTTGAATCATGAATGTTCCGATGCATTGAACTTCCGAAAACCCGATTACAAAGGATTGAGCGGACTTCGGGAATCGGAGAACATGGCACATAAAACATGTTTTGGAACATGAATGTCCCGATGCTTTAGAGTTCCGAAAACCCGAATACAAAGGATTGTCTTAACACAAGGCGGGTCTCGGGTTTCGGAAGTCACGCGACACAAAGCATGTTTTAACTCAAGTATGTTCCGATGAGTTGAATTTCCGAAAACCCGATTACAAAGGATTTTCTCATTGCAAGGCGGGTTTCGGAGGTCATAGACATAAAGCATGTTAAAACTTATGTCAAGTCATTAGTAACACCCGAAAACCCGATTTTCTCTAAAAGAGGTCATAATGCAAAATCACTTCAAAAATTTTGTAGGGGTTATCTCGATCGTTTCGTTGTGAACTCAAAACGGGATAACTTGACTGGAAGTGTTGGAACGTTCTTGAAAATGCGCACAGGACCAAAACCTTGCGTAGGGCGGTGGTTACAGGACCGCTGCCCTATTCTCGGGGTGGCAATCCTATAACTTAAAGACTAAAATGTAAGGAAAAATGGGGAAGAGGTTAGAAAAAAACATGCAAAATATGGACAAGGCTTTTAGGATGTAAATGTATACTTGTTGATATTTTTTGGATTCTAAACACCTTGTGAAGAGATTTGAATCATCATTGGGATTTCCATAACCAATTTAAGTATCAGCAATACATACAATTTTTGGGTACGTATATATTTCCTCCTCGAGGAAGCATTTTAGCCATGAAGAGGCATAAAATGGTGGGTCCGAGTATGGCGGTCCCGAAATGGGAGTTAGAAGCTATACCTGACATGCTTGTGTGTCGTAATGTCACCATCCAAATTCCCACTATCTACAAAATGAAAAAGGGACTCAAGTGTAGATAGATAAAATAAATTGAAAAATAAATACTAAATTAAAATGAAATGAGGACTTAACATTTGTGCGAGGATAAGAACTTACCTCCGTTGGCACTCCAAATTTGTGAAAGAACTTTGAAACAAGTTAGAATATTATATCTATATATATAATGAGCTCATTTTCCTATTCATTTGCGTGTGTTGATTTGGAAATTTTTGAGCTCTGGGACCCACGGTAACCATTTTCGATGAGAGTATAGTCAAAACATTCATTGTGAGATTGTGATCATGCCTCTGAGAGCGGGAGATCGACCCATGAAGTCTCAGGTTAGTTCTTCTCAATTTATCATTCTTAAACCTTAAATTTTTAAAATGTTGCAATATTTGTCTTGGAGGGATCATTTTTGGAAATGCTAGTTTTAAATGAGTCTCTAGGGGGCACCCATAGGGTATATCTTTATTTTGTCAAAAACAATGTATTTTTGCTTTTAAAGTGTTTTTAGGGCTTTGGGGCATTCACGATTCGGGACAAGACTGCCGCCGCATTGCAGGCGGTGGTCATGGGACTGCCACCCTATGATGGCGGTGGTTATAGGACCACCGCCTCAGAAGGTGGTGGTTTTAGCACTACCACCTCAAAAGGCAATGGTTACGGAACCACGACTTTGCCAGACAGGGCAAAAATTCTTAACAGAATGTAAAAAATATGTATTATTTAATTATTTTTGCATTTTTGACATTTTTATATGTTTTTGATGATTTTTCTAGTTGGATTATGTTACTAACTTACTCTTTTTCTTTGTTTTGGGTGGATGTAGAAGAAGGAGGAGTATATCAGATGGAGTAGAGAGAGGGAGTGTGATTGGCTCCCAGCAGTGTTAGAGGCACTGACCCAGATAGAGTGAGACACTCTGCAGAGGGCCAGTATTTGGAGGATCACATAGGTTCCTCATGTTACACCTACTCGTTGCATATCATGTGACTTATTTTCATCTTGGGATGCAGATTGGAATACCTTTCTGGTTACTGTGTGTTAGCGATGATAGTGACATATATCACATACTGGGGGTTCTGATTCTTAGGAGGTGGTTGTCTCTTAAGACAATAGTATCCAGGTCTCAGATAGTTCAGTGGGCTACCTACATGGGAGATGTTATTGTCTCCATGGGCTCAAAGAAGGGGGTGAAGGTCCATTCCATTGTTGTTTCTCCTATCCCTATGATCTGCAAGGCTATTATGGGTATCTTGGCCTCGCGGTTGATTGGGGACAAGGGAGGAGATACTCTCTTATATTGTTGGGCTCCCATTATTACACAGATTGAGGCCCATGGCCATGTTTATACTTGGGGAGTAGACATTATTGGGACCACCTACCATGATTTATATAGGGTGGTTAGATTACAGGGGTAGTCATTGAGTCACCCTACTCTAGTTATGAGTTGGGTGTATGAGCACATCATTCCCTATGGGAGAGGTGTATAGGCAGAGGATCCAGGCTATCAGGGTAGCGAGGTGGATAGGGATGACTATACTCAAGACACCACACTAGCCAAGAGCTTCTCGACTATCAGAGACATGGAGGCCACACCTTATTAGGCCATGACAAGGTTATGGGGAGAGGAGACACATACACCGATTACACTTATTCTACAAGTCACCTAGGTAGATAGGACGGGGAGGTTAGAGACACACTTGTTTGATATAGCACCTCAGTAGTTTGGCCTCCCTTACATTGATATGCTTCCTCCAGTGGGGCCAGTGTACAGGTCTATTCGTGAGGCTAGGGGAGGTCCTAGAGGTGAGGCTAGACCATGGTTACTCCTAGAGTTCCTATTGCAGTTAGGTGGGTGGTTCATGCTTGAGGGGCAGCTGGTGCTCCTCGAGCACCCTTACTTATGATCGGGCCTAATTTTTCTCATAGTGGAGAGGGATATGAGCCCATTGATGTGGACTCAGAATCTAAGGAGTTCACAGGAGGGGAGATAGAGGAGGATATGGTAGGAGGCTAGACTAGTGGAATGACCGAGGAGGATGAGAGTGATTCCAAGTGGCATGACACTCAGGATATCCTGAGGGCTGAGATGGTAAAGGAGAGCAAAGATAAGGTGCTCCTAATATGAGAGGATTTTCCTTCTCAAGACATTGGGGAGATGATGAGTCCGTGGCAGGACGTCATTTCTTTCTTGATTTGGGGGAGGTTTCGTAGTCCCCAAAGTGAGTGTCGAGTGCTTGCGCGAGATCCTAGAGACCCTACCTGGATGCCTGGAGATCTGAGTGAGTTACTAATCTTTTCTCAATTTTGTTTTAGCTAGAAATGTTTAGTTGATATTTCCATTTTGTTGTTTTGTTTGTTTTTTACTTTATTTTTGGTGATTTTCTAACTTGTTATTTCTCTTTTTATTTGCAGCGACTATTGAGGGATGGTGAGACTTGATTTAACGAGTGTGCATGGACACCTGTTGCTCCTCTCAGAGAGTACTTAGGCTGATCTTACTGTGGATGTTGGAGATCCCTCAGTAGCTGGCTGACATACTGATGTGTTTTCCCCTGTCTAGAAGGTGGAGAATTTAGTGACCTCTCTTCATACTGAGCTAGCTAGATATAGGATTGCTGAGTGCTTGATGAGGAGGATCCATTCTCACAGTGAGACCACAACTACTGGTTGTGATTGTGAGCCCTCATTTCATTTAGAGTGTCGTCATAGCAGGAGTCCTAGATGTGGTCGTGCACCTTCGAGGATTCCACGAGGATTGAGAGACCATTTGGTATTTTTGTAGTGATTCTGCTAGATGTTTATATGGGTTGTTATTTTATTTTCTAGGCTCATTGAGCGTTTTGACCATGCCTAGTGCATGATGGCATTGTATGTAGAACATGATTTATATATATATATATATATATATATATATATATATATATATATATATAACTCTTTTTGGATCTAGATCTTCTTATATCTAGAATTTTGTGATTCATTTCCTATGTGTACACTAGATTTTTTAGAATCTTTATTTTTATATGCTTTTCATAATGTATGCAATGGATGACAAGTGATAACAAATTTTGAACATAATGTTTCTCTTTTATTTTTTTTTGCAATTCGACACGTGATGATGTAAACATATTTTAGTATTGAACTTTTGGCTTCTTTGGGAAATGTTCGTTGCTTCTTGTTTTGGCAAAATGTGATGAATATATAGTGATAATGAGATGAACTTGCCCCACTCCTAACTCCACACAACTAGTAAGATGTGAGGGCTCAACACCAAGAGTTGGGAAGGGTGCAAATTATATGAGTTTGAATGAATGAAAATGATGAGAGAAAGACAAGGTTTTGATAGAAATCAAATTTAGACCTCCGTACTTACTCTTACTCAAAACTACTACATAGTTTAGAATGTAACTTACTTTCCAGTTTATCTAGACTTAGATCCATGGATGGCAATTTGGTTGAAAAATCTGGTTTTGAGGATTTGATCTCTTTGGAATTTGGATACTTAACTTCACTTAATATACTTTTCTTTAAAATATTAATATTCACTAATTTGTGTGAATGGACCCCCTACACCCTGTCTCATGCTACTGGTAGGAAGCATGGGCTCATCACCGAAGGTAGGATATAGGTGAGTAAGGGCACTTCTTTCCTTTCTCAACCTCGCATCACTAGTAAGAGATGTGGGCTCATCACCAAAGGTTGGTTGGGCAAAGAAGTGTGTAAAAATAAAATATTCTATTTTGTTTAGTATTTTGTTTTAACTTGACATTTCTAATTTGTGATTTTGGAGTATCCTTGTTTCAAAGAGATGTAAGAAGGATAGATGTGACACCAAGAAGCTTCTAGAACAAACCGTAGGTAAGAAAAACTTAACCTAGTAGAAAAGAATGAGTATGACCAAGTATGCAGGCCTTGGTATGGTTTTTGTCAAGACTTTGTCTGTCGAATTGATGAAATGATTTTGGAACCATTTGATGATATTATGAAGATTAAAGAGATATGATTTGAATGCTTTTGCCAATATTTTCAGAAGCTTATAATGAATTTCTTAAGAATAAGTTCCTTGACCACAAAATTTATGAAACGAGTGAACAAAATGAAACAACTAAGTGATTAAATGCAATGTAGGTAGATATAATATACAAATGGTGATGCTGATGACCTATGCATAAAACCATTTAAGATGTAAGGAATTGATAGTTTCATTGAATTCCTCACCTTCTATTGTACACAAAAGATACGCACCATTTCTGTAGTCTTTCATGAGTTGATATGGGCCTAACCATTTGGGCCAAAATTTCCTTCCTTCGCTGGTTTCTTATCAATCCGGATATATAGTATTAGAACTAGATCTCCCTCATATATTTCTCACTCATAGAACTTTTTGTTATATTTTTAGCACATCCAGTTAGCATAGGTTTTGTGTCATTATTCAGCATTTAGTCTAGCCTTATCAAGGATTTCTAGTTGAGAGAGGCGTGCCTCTCTATAGGCTTCTTCTCCCAAAATCCCTTGTAATGAGATGCGGAGGCTGGGTATTTTGACCTCAAGTGGGATAACTAGCTTCTACCCCAAATACTAATGAGAAAGGGGTTGCCCTGTTGGTGTTCTTATTGAGGTTTGATGGGCCCATAAGGCCGGGTATAATTTTAAATGCCAATCCCATTTGTTCTCCTTAACTATTTTGAGGAGAATAGATTTTAATGTTTTGTTTGTGGCTTCAACTTGTTTGTTGGCTTGAGGGTAATAAAGAGAGGCCGTATGATGGTTTATCTTGAATTTTCTGCATAACTCATGGAACCCATTGTTCTTAAAGGATGTACCATTATCTGAGATAATGACTTACGGGACACCGTACCTACAAATGATTTGATTCAAAATAAACTTAGCGATTACGGAACCTAGTACGGTGGTGAGAGGCATGACCTCTACCCATTTGGTAAAATATTCTGTGGCTATGATTATAAAATTATGGCCATATGTTGATGAGGGAGAGAATTTCCCTATCAAATCTAGGCCCCACATGGAAAAAGGCCATGGGGTTGTAATTGAATTCAACGCTTGTCTTTGGCATATGAATCTTGTGAGAGAAATCATGGCATTTATGACACTTGTGCACAAATTATACTATGTCATGTTCTAAAGTAGGCAGAAATAGCCCATTCAATGTATTTTTCGAAGTGGCCTCCACATATCCCACTGTGGGATTCATAAATAATCTTTTTGGATTCTTTAGTGTCAATGCATCTTAAAAGCATTCCATCGAAGGCTTTACGATAGAGCACTTGTTCTAAAATAACATATTTAGTAACGATAATGCATAACCACCTTCTTTGTTTTGATGTGGCACCTTCTAGGTATGTATGGTCCATGATAAAATTGACGATGTCAGTGTACCAAGGACATATAGAGATTGGGGGTCTGGTTTTGACAAAGTATATGCATTCATTAGGAAAGTCTAGATCTACTAGATCACCTCCATCTAATGGATTGTCAGCTAACCAGTCTACAATGATTTGTCCCTTAATGGATTTCTAGTTTACAAATGTTAATTCAAATTCACCCATTAAGGTTATGAATCGTCTAACCTTTTTAGATAAATACCCTTGTGTGAGGAATGTTTGTAAGTGATTTGTCTTTACGATGACCCTTGTTTCTTGATTTAACATGTAATGTCTTAAACGTTTCATTGCAAAGACTATGGCAAGGCATTCTCTTTCTACCTGTGTATAACATGTTTCATAATCAAGCAATGTCCGGCTAATGAAATAGACTACACGTTCTCGTTTATCATTGTCTTCTTGAGCCAACATGCAGGCTAGCGAGACATTAGTAGCCCGTGAATACAGGATCAAAGGATGATCTGGTCTAGGAGGCATTACCATGGGAGAAGATAACAAGAAGCATTTAATCGCTTGAAGGCTTTGTTACATTCTTACATCGCCCAATCGATGCTATAATATTTATTTAATAAATTGTTGATTGGATGAACAACAAAACTTAAGTTGGAATGAACCTTCGAATTGCACTGAGTTTCCCAAGAAATGATTTGATACTAGACTCGTGTGATGGTGGAATCATTTCAAGAACAACCCAGTTTTGGTGGATCAACATTAATCCCTCATGACGGTATAATGTAGCCCAAAGTCTACCTCTATCACACCAAATACACATTTCTCTGGATTCAATGTGATGCCATATTTGATCAATCATGAGAGAATGATATGGAGTACTTCTAGGTGATCACAATGCTTCTTGGCCTTGGCCAACAATTCATCTACGTAGGACTCCACAATCTTATGAATAAGGTCATGAAATATGTATGTCATTTCCCATTGGTATGTAGTGCCAGTGTTCTTAAGACCGAATGACATGACAACATAACAATAAGTTCCCCAAGGAGTTATAAACATGGTCTTGGCTTGATCTTCCTTAGATATTTTAATCTGATTATACCCTGAGAACCCATCCATGAGGGACAATAGTTCAAATCTAGCTGTTGCATCAACAATAATGTCGATGGATGGTAACGGGAAGTCATCTTTGGGACAAGCTTTGTTAATGTCCCGAAAGTCTATGCAAATGCGTATCTTCCCATTCTTTTTGAAAATGGACGATATTAGATACCCATTGTGAATAGTCGACTGGTTTGATGAATCCCACCGAGAAGTTGTATTACTTCTTCTTTCACCATGAGAGCCATTATTGGTTTCATTGGTCTCAAATTTTGTTTAATTGGTTTTGTATCTATTTTGGGGACTAGATTATGTATCATGATATCTGGTACAATTCCGTCATTTATTTTTAATTAAATGAAAAATTCTTTTTATGTTCCTTGATGATTTGAGTATGTATTTCTATCTCCTCTAGAGTTAATGAGGATCCCAACTTCAAAATATTTGGTTATTCCTCTATTCCAATATTTATGTCAATCATTCCTTCACTTAAGGAAGTGTTTCCTTCTTCAAATTCAAGTGGGGCCGTAGGTATTTCAAAAATTTCTCCATTCTCTACCTCATAGATATCGAGATTCTTTTCATGCGGGGAGATTCTATCATGGGATTTCCAAAATAGGAAGAGGAATGTGGGATTAAGGAAAAATCCACTATGTGATGAGTGATATGTAGCTCTACATAGGTGTTTAGATATCCAAGAGTGACTCTATCATTGTCAAAGTGATCTAGGATAGAAAACTCATTCTTAGCTTCTATACATGTTAGGAGCGGGTTTGTTGGTATTTTATGCACCAATGGTTCAGTATGAAGTGATACCATGAAACTTGTATTTTCCAACTCACTGCTTGGAGTGAAATGGGAAGCTGAGGTTGTTATTGAATCAGTGAGAAGGTTTTGTTCTCGTGGGATTGCTTTGATTGATATGAAGTTGAATCCTTTGGTTAGATCTAATACCACCATTTTATAGAGTTGTAAGTGTTCAACTCTAGTCTCATATACCTTAGAGACTTGGTTTATGACTAGTTGCGAGTCTCCTAGCACTCTAATGTTATCAACACCCATCCTTTTGGCTATGATGAGGCCAAGGAGGAGGGCTTTGTACTTTCAGCCATGTTGTTTGTACATTCAAAGTTTAACTTAAAGGAAAAAGGTAGGATCTTTCCTTAGGAGAAGTAAAGATCACACCTACCCCAGCTCCAAAATGACATCTAGCTCCATCAAAGTGGAGAGTCCAATATTTTCTTAGAAAAATGGATACTAGGACATTCTTCACATTTGTTTCTTCTACCTCGATTACTTCTACCATACAAACTTCATCGGACAGAGGGAACCAATTCCTAGGGTGTATCCCATACCCATGGAATCAAATGGTAGGAGAATGGGTAGATATTTCTCTAGTAACTCGATAATTTTTGTGGTAGTCCCTAATGATACCATTTCTATGACGTTAGTCTCATTTTTGAGTGTTGGAATGCCTTCGACTAGATTTGTAATTTCTAATTTCATTTGTAGGTATCAACTTCTCTTCTAGTTTTGAATTGATTGGTTTGTTAAGTTGATTTGTTGGGAGTTCAAACTCAGAGTGAATGCCTGGTCTCTTCTTCAAGTCTACTAGGTGTATATCAAATGGTTTTGGGTCACCTTATGCCACAAATATTTTCCCTAGGTGCAAAAATCTTATTTCTTGGAATAACATGGAAGGGATTTCCTTCATGCGGTGTATCCATGGTTGACCGAGGATCATATTATAGTTGGTTTCCCAATCTATAATATAAAATTCGGTGAGGACTGTCTTGGGTCCTAAGGTGAATGGTAAAACTATGGTCCCAATTGAAGTGGCCTTGAGGCTATCATAACCTCTTAGTGTATTTCGTGTTGTGGAACAATTTGTTTCTCCATATCCTAGATTTTAAAGAAAAGTGAAGGGGACTATGTTAACTACTTTGCCCCATCATCAATCATTATGCACTTAACATAATTATTGTAAACCCATACCTGTAAATGCAAGGTTGGGTCGCCTCTACGCTTAATTTCAGCATCTTTTGGCATTTTTCTTATATCAAATATAAACTCAATATCCCTATATGGCTTCCCTGGAGAGTAGAAATCAAAGTCTACATGGTTACTTGTGTTTCAGAAGGAGGAGTGATGTTAATTAGATGACCAAGACCTAATTCTTCTAAGAGAGCAGCCATATGGTTAGGATATTTCTTGATAAATCCAAGAAAGAAATGTGAGAGAATGTATTTGTTAGGTCATTAATTAGATCGTAAGTGCCCATGGATTTACCAATGTTTGTTGAATTTTTCTGATTCTAATGGATAGGTTGGAACTAGTTGAGAAGAATAATCTCATGTTCTTGTTATGGTTTCTATGTGTAGCTCGGTATCTAACTCTACTAGACCAACTATCTTGGTTTGTGGTCGAGTTCCTAATTGGGGTGCGACCGGTGGATTTAATGAAGTTGAGGCTTCATGATCGTTATTTCCTGTCATAACACCCTTGTTCATTCCACTTAGATCTAACCTGTTATTTTTAGAGTGATTTGGGAGTAGATCATTAAAAATCTTGAGGGGTGCATTTTGAGGGGAAACTTCCCTATGTAAGTGTTTGGCATGGGTAATGTAGAATTTGCTAAGAACATATCTATAAAGAGTTATCTTTGGTCTTCTGGAAAATGTTGCATGAATTTATTATAGTCATGACAAGTCCTAGTATCATGGCCTTGAATCTTGTGGAAACCACAATATAAGTTGGGATTATAGTTTCGAGGTTGTTGATTTGAAACCTGTTGTGGTCCAAAACCCTGATTAGGTTGCTGGTTGTTAGAGTTAAAATTTTGAGGCTACTGCCTTTGGTTTTGATTTTGATATCCAATTGGGTTTTGATTTGGACCTTGTGTCTAGATTTTCCATTTTTTTGTTGTTGTTGTCATGATGGACAATTAAAATCCACCGCATTGATTGTTGGAGTAAAGTTGTTATTTCACTGATTGTTAATGGGTGGTAAAGCGTTTACGAGGTTTGCCCTTTAACCTTTGGTCTATTCTCCGTCTGTTGTAACCACATGGTTTTTGTTAAGGATCTTGGGTCCTTGATTGGTATTCTAACATTAGAATAGGTCGTAGTGTTTTGATTGGGAGTGATTAATTTCCTATTTGTTCCATATGTCTTACGACCACTATCTATTGTGGCTTGATCGATTCGGAGGGCACTCTCAAGTACTTCATCATAAGTCCTTAGTGGGAACTTCTGGACTTCTTCCTTTATCTCTCTATTGAGAGAATGAAGGAATAAATCACATAGTTCCATCTGATCCATGTTTGGAGCACTTGCTGATGAGTAGAGGATGTACGCCATCTTTGAATAAAATGAGCAGTGGATTCATTGTGCTCTTGTTTAATATGTAAGAATTCCCTGATTCCTATTCTTAACAATTTGTTCATATCAAAAGCTTTGATAAATTCTGACACAAGTTGTTTGAACGAGTGTATCGAGGCTTCAGGTATTCTGTAATACCAATCAAGGGAAATAACCTCTAAGGTTTTAGGGAATATCTTAGCAACAACCACATCCCAAGGGAGAAATTCTCGAATGGCCATGGCATAGGCCTTGATATGTGCATTTGGATCTCCCTCCCCTTTGTATTTAGGAAAATTGGGAAGAGGTATTAGTAGCATGACACTTCATATGGTGAAATCTAGAGGATCTTTTAAATATTATGTGTAAGTTCCCTCTTTGCATAGGTTTCGACCATCGATGGTTCTGCTTGGGTTTGTGGGTGGAATGGGTTATTGATATGGCATAACATATGTATTTACAGGGACATAAGGAAATCCCTGTGGTTGAGTGAACATCCTGGGAGAGGATAACATGTCTCCCTGTGGTGATTTTGAATAAATGTTTAAGTAGGGAGGAGCATTACTCTGGTATGGGTTGTTTGGTGCTAAGCCGGGAGGTATCATACTTTCAAACTGGAGTGGCATTTGAAAATGTGGTTCTAGTTGGTGTTTGCTATGGATAGTTATATGAATTTTGAGGAGGCATGCCTAACATGATTATTCTTGTAAGGAGGTCAACTTGGCTGGGATGATGCAGAGGGTTGGGAATTCCTGCTTGCCCAAAATGTGAATTTTGATTTTCTGAGAAAGCTCTAATCCTCTAACCTTCTTAACTAAGGTGAGATGACCTCGATTGGTGAATACATGGTATTTTTCCTTAATGAGGGTTGTTGTAAACCTTAAGGTTGTAAGGGGTATGGTACCCTACTATGAATTGATCATTACTCTGCCAAGCTTCACCGAGAGTATTTCCCATAGGTGGAGGAATGGGGTGTTTTCTTGGAGTAGGGCATCGGGTTGTGTTTGCAAAATTCCTATAGGTGGGTATATGTTTTGGAAGCATTGTTCACTTCTAGCGTAAAGCGTGAAATAATCCTCATCCAAAAATGGGATTGGATTTCATTGTCTCTTGATTTGTGGTCTAAACAAAACCTTAAGGAGACGAAATGGATTCTCCAAATAAATGTCATATTGTTAGAGCACCGATGGCTCTCGGTTGTTGTGTTTGTGTGAGCTGATCCAACTCCTCAATTCAACATGAAGAACTAGAGCTAGTTCTTTGAGGAGAAGTATTGAAAAATTATTAGAGAAACTAAAGTTTAGAATTATAGTGAATTTACATTATAATGTATCAGCATTAAAAAACACAAAAAAAAGAAATCATTTTGTTAGATTCTATATCCACTTTGCATACATTCTCAAAAGCATAGAAAATCAGAAATTTTAAACATCTAAGAGTAGACACGTGAATCAAATCATAAATGGTAGTCAACTCTATGCAAGGAATAACCAAGCCAAAAAGAGATATATGTACATATCATGGTGTGTCATAGTTTTTAAAATTCCATCGTACACTAGGTGTGGTCAAAATGCTAGCAATGAGCATGAAATACCAAAACATCATATATGTCTCACAACATGGAGAATAAGTAATAAAGGAACTCTACTGTTTGCCTCTTTGAGGCCCCTTATTACCACTCTAGTTATGAAATTCTTAGGAGTTCTTCTCAAAAGCATTAAAAAACAAAGGTCCAAGCCTAATGTAAAATATGATTCCTAAATCCATTCGAATTCAACCTTACTCACAAATGAAATGGTCACCGTGGACACAACTAAAAAAATCACAACGAGAATATGTGAAAATGAATTGAAAATAAATTATTTTAATAGATATATGCTTTATTGTAAAACTTGTTTTAAGTGTATGTGTCCACAGGGAATAGAGTGCTAGTGGAGATAAGTTCTTATCCCCACACAAATGGTAAGTCCTCATGTCATTTTGATTTAGTTTTTATTTTTCAATATTTCATTTATCTATACTTTATCATCTTTTTCCTTTTGCGGTGGCGAGTGTTTGGATGGAGATATTTTCATACATGGGCATGTCATGTATAGCTTATAACTCCCCATTTTGGGAACACTATACTTGGAATTTACATTTTACGCCTTTTATGGCTAAGATGCTTCTCGAAGGGGGAAATATGTACCCTCCCAAAATTAAATGTGCTCATTACGAAAGCTTGATTCAATAGGTCCCCAATGATGATTCATATCCTTTCAGAAGGTGTTCGAGTTCCTAAACCCATTCATAGTACATATTTGTAGCCTAGACATCCTTACTTAGCCTTTTCATGCTTTCTTTTAGCTTCTCACTTCATTGTATGCATGTTTTGACCTTCAGTGTCAAAACCATCACCCTTCTGTGTGTGAGTTTTGAAACCACCACCTAGGCTTGGGTGGAGGTTACGTGTTTATCACCTAGCTAGGATGGTGTTTCCTTGTTTGTCACCTAGTTTGGGAGATGGTTTTGAAACCACCTCCCGAGCTTAGGCGGTAGTCCGGTGATCATCACTCTTCACGGGATGGCTATCCTACGTGCTTTTTGAACCTTTCATACATGATTCAAACATGTGATGCTTCACTTAACTTGACTTCAAAGGTGCATTTGTGAACCAAATTGCCTAAAAATAGTATTCATTTCATGATATTCCTTCCCTCTTCTATTTTTGAATATATTTAATTAGTTTGAACTGCGTCTTCACCTAATGATTTGGCACTCCAAGAATGCCTTGTGCATGAAGGCACATCCAATCCAATTCCTATATATTCAATGCTTGTATCCAAGAAAATGGCACGAAAAGTTTTTATATATTGCGTAGTATTGCTGTAACAATCCTACTTGAAATTACATAGGCAAGCTCTATTCACTTGTGTTATCTACCTCTCGTGCAAGATCTGTTCACTTGTGTTAGCTCTGTGAAAGCTCTACCATTTCTCAAGTTTCTTTTCTTTCTTCTTCTTTTGCATTCCCAATTCCTTGGAATCATATGGAAACATAGAGAAAGAAAGGATAAACTTAGGGACAAGTAATCACACAGTTGGATTTACCTATTTTATATGAATTCTAGGATGGAGGTGTTTGATTTCCTTCATTGTTACAACTTATCATTGTTACATCATATCAAATAGATTAGAAATAAATTTGCTTTGATTTCAAAGTAATTAGTTAATTTCTAAGAGGGTTTAAATCATTAATAGCATCTCTCGGTGATGGATCCTCTTCTTCTCATCCTTGTGGATCTGAAGGAGAGAATATATGTAGGAGGTTGTCTAGATATCATAGATCATTTGGAAAAGTTCTTGTTTTAAGTTAGTTTAGTTTCAATATACTAAATACGGTGTGAATAACCACGAGTTATTTTGCTTGTTTAGTTTTAGTGTAGCGATAGTTCAATCATTTAGAATAAAAGCAACTGTTGTTTGTAATAATGATGTTTCAATTTTGTTGTTTTATTTAGGTTAGTTTCCTTCAAGTAGTAGCATAGATTGTTATTTTCATCTTAGTTAATTTGGACACTCAAACTAGTTTAGCACTTAGATCTAGTCGGGAAAACAAGCCATAGGTAATTTACACTTCTGCTCATAGCCTCTATATCTCCCCTTTTCTAACTCACTACTAGGAGATCACACTACAGGATCTTAGTCACTGATCCTCCTATAGTTATCTACACATATTTCCACTTTGAATTCCTTGACACAACTTCGGGGGTTGAATGTGATTGAAGGTTGCATGTCAATTTTCATTCATACATTTCCCCCGACCCTTTTCTACCTTACTAATTATTTTTGGACCTCTTTTATTTTTGGGCATATTTTTCATTTATGGGCTGACATTCCAATTTTCAATTAGAAAATTCAAATAAGGGAATCATATAAATACATAGTTATGTGTTCAACATAAAGGAGAAAACACTAAGCATTAATGTTATCACCTAACCTCGCATTAAAAAAGGCACCTAAAGCACTCAAAAGCATCCATCTAGCATTCATTCAAGGGACAAGGGTTACAAACAGCTCTACATACAAATCATAGGAAGAGGAAGTTCATTTTATTCAAACCACACATTTTACTACATTTCTAAATTCTGGATATAACCCGCTATCAAGTGCAACTTCAAAAGGGAATCCTAGGGAAATTTCTACACACACTCACGAACTAGATGGAGTCTAAGATGTAGTACAATGCTCAGTTGTAAGTTCAATATCGGGGTGACCACTAGGGTCAGTTTGAACCCTCATTATGTATTTTCATTTTTACATTTGATGTGGTTTGTGTGCTTGTGTGGGTGGAAATCTCTTTTGCAGGTTACGAGCACCTTTGGAGATCATAGTACTAATATCTTGTGATCAAAGGTAATAACTACAAGACCCTTGTGACACAAGAGAAAGCATATTCCAAGACTTTGTGTAATTACTAGCACCCGAGGAGAAATCATTAGCATCTAATCTCTGTTACTACATTCCATATTTTATAAAGCTCAATAACTTCAATGTTAACATCCTTCTCACCACTTTTCCCTACTCGGTTCACTTCTAGATTGTGCAAAAATCGATAACTTCTTCTACCTCCCTCTCTTTCTTAGGGTTTCATATTTTAAATCTTATTTTTCTTTTTTCATTATTGTATTTCAACATTTATACATCATTCCTTTCAATAAGTGACTCTATAATTATATTTAATTGAAATTATATTAAATCATTTGGTGAACCCAACACTTGAAACCGACCTTTCTTATAGGAATTTTCTGATATTTTAAACATGGTTGAAACTTATGGACCCTTTACTGATGAAGACATTCATGATCTCCAAGTTCATCTTGTTGAACATCCGCAAGAATTAGATCTTATTTTATTCACTACTCATGAGAAAGCCACAAATCTAGCTAAGATTAACCCTCCCACCTATATCTGCTTCCATTCCTATTTCCACATAACCTCCCTCTTCTACCCTTCCACTTACTTCTATTTCTCCCATGTCCTGCTCCTTCCTACTCCTAATAACCCTTTCACTCTACTTCTTATTTATCACACTCGGTAAGTCTCTTCTTAAGAAACCAAGACTTAGCTTCTTTATATCAATATCTACAAGCTCAAATACATCAATTACAACAAAATATTTTATGTTCCTCTCCATGTATTGATTATTCCTCACTTATTCACACTCTATTTTATCTTTCTATTTCTACTTATCCACTTCCTCTAAAAATTTTCACCCCTAAGATGCCTACCTTCATTGGCCATGGTGACCACAAGTACATCTCAAATATTTTCATGTGGCATGTATCGATTATGTGGATGATCATATTGCTATCAAATTTTTCACCTCATGCACAATCAAATGACTTGCAAAATATGGACATGATAAATTTGATGGAGCTTCAACAGATAAGCTAGAAAAAGCAACGTATTATGGGATATCATTCGATAACAACTTAGGATGCTATTGGTGGTAGCTTGTTTGATCTTACTGACCGCTTAACATGTACGGTAGCATAGGGATGTTACCAACCAGGTAACATATGGAACATGAATGCAACTAGATGGTAACAAGATTTTTGTAATTGGTTGATACGAGGAACAAGGATACTACCGAATGAAAACATTATGGATGCTACCATTCAATAGTAAGGAGTGTTACTGATTGGTAGCATGAACATGCAACTAGTAGATACTTAAGGGGTATAACATGCAATTGGATGACATCAAATAATTTTCAACTAGCCAAAACAGTTTAGGGTAGCTTAATAACCAAATTTAACGAGGTATGATGCCCATGTATTCCCCTCCAAGAAAGTTACTCGTACCTATTTTCAAATATTTAATACACGTTGTTAGTTAATAGAGGTGGATTTATCTATATAATGTAAATAACTTCTCATTTTAAGGGGGTGTTATTTAAACGTAAAGGAACTCTGTTAAAATTGTTCCAAAACTTTTGTGAGTTCTGAGCCTCATATTTGGGTGTTTTACTAGGAGATTCTTTCCCTTTTTCATTGTAATGGATTTTGCATCCTTTTAAGCAATAAAATTCATGTTTTATGGCTTGTATCTACCCTAACTTGTGTTGTATTGCATTTCCTTGCCTTTTATTGCATTTACTGGTCTATTGTGCATATCTCTTCTTTCCTTGTAAGAGTTCAAATCTGTTGTGCTCCATGAAAATGGTGATTTAAATGTTGTTTTGTCTTGTGGCACTCATGTCTTCCCTCTCCTACCTTATTTTCTTCCTCTTTTTACTCATTGGAATATCTCCACCCATTTTTCTCTTGCCATCACCTCCCCTTAGTTTAGTATTTTAGTTTTATTCATCTCTATCTCTCCGTGGTCCCTTGGAATGATAGAGTAGAGTTAGATAGTTGCATTTAATTTACCAGGAGTAGTTTTAACATTAGGAATAGGTAGAGGAACAAACCTTCTCTGGAGGTTTGTCTCTAAATAGAAGTCCCGATTACTTTAGAGACAATCCTTTATTTCCCAAAACACTTATTTCTCATCCATTTCATGAAAAATCGAGAGGGTGCTATTTTTTTGTGATAATATTTCTTGCACACCTAGTGTGACATATGAGATTTTATTACTATTTCATTGATTATTTATGTGTATCTTGGTGAAATTCCAGCCTTTGGAGGCTTTAAAGCAACACATTTGGTGACTCCAAGCTTCATATCAATTGGTTTTAGTAGTATTGGTGCTCAGTTTCATGAGAAGAATTCATAAAGAGAAAATAATAGAAGAAGAAGGCTCATTTGACTAGTTGGAATTGTCACCAAGGAGGACACGAAAGGGTAGATTAGTTCAAAGATCACCATCACCACCAAATAGAAATATTTCTACTCCACCTCTTGGTAGGATTTTCTTGTAGTCAACTAGAGTTTTAAGATCTATAGTAAATATGGTAGCATAGAGTAATATTACATTTTTAGTTTCAATGATAGTAGTCCTTTAGCTCTCAATACACAACATGATATACTAGTGTCTACACTTAAAAGTATTCCTTTATTCATTGGTGAAAATCATACTACCCTAGCTAATCAAATTCAAGATGTGGATTTTTTTTTTCGGTTCATGTTATTACTAAAGAAGATGTTGCATTAGAATTTTGGCCTCATATTTCTAGGGAAATTATTTGCAATGGTACAAGAGTTTAAGAATGGACTATATTACCAATTGGGATCAACTTGGGACATCCTTATACATTCATTTTAAGGAAAAATCAGATCACCTATCCTTGGTAGAGCATTAGACAACAACAAAGAGAGCCCCTAATGAGTAGATGATGGATTTTAACATCATATTTCAAAGGACTTGGGATTGAATTCTTTAAGTGGAAAGGCCTACACCCAAGTATTCATTTCTTTATTGTCTGAAGGCATTAAATGGTGAAATTTCAGTCATTATTAATTCTATGGGGTAAAACATTATCAAGATCTTATGACATTGTTATTAGGGATGAGAATAGTCTTATTCAGGTTGGGAAACTTGCTCCTAGACCTCTAATTCCTATTTTCCCAGAGATTGAGAACCCTAATTCTAATCAAACCCCTAAATTAGCACCTATTCCAACCCCAAGAAATCAGAGCTCTAATGAAGCATCTACTTCCTCAAGTACCTTATCTAAGTTTCAAGAAGTGATGAAATAACTGAAAATTTTGGGAATGATTTGGTATCCATTAAGAGGAAACAAGCTCAAAGTTTCAAACCTTATCATCCTCCATACCAACCCAATAAGGGGCCAAACTAGCCAAACAAGCCTTTATCCCAAGTTGCACCTCAAAATAAAAATCAATTTCCCTCTACTAGGTCATTTCAACCGTATCAATTCCAATGCAGCTAGTTCATCTTAAGGTTTAAATCTTGTCAAAAATATATTATGCAATATTATGAGTGGTGTTTACCTTATCATCTTACACAAAACCAAGAAACATGCCACAATGTTATTTTGAACCAAGAATTGATGGTTAAAAATACATTTATCCCTCGTGATGCAGCAATCGAGGAAAATCATGAGTAGATGATCACTTAAGAGACACCACCAAGTGACACTTCACTTGTGAATTGGAAAGAAAAATATTTTTTGGAGTAAATATAAATTATCCTCAAGAAGTGTCTTCCAACACTAGATATAATAAAATATCTATAGAAGAGTGCAATAAGAAAATGTGGGTCCTTCTCAACCTTCTTTGACACTCCAGGAAGTGGAAACATGTATTCTCTAATACCATAGCCTATTTCATCAATCAATCCTAGGTGTGCCAGCATAACATCAAATCCTATCCTAAAAGCTCACCCAAGGCATGTGCAGGGAATCGAGCCCCTCCTTTATGCGTGCTTCATGAGAATGTTTTTATTGACACGATGATACAGTATAACTAGAGGATGAGTGCATTTATCCATAGCATTTTAGATGTAATCTTATACACCTAGAAGGTATACTCTAAACACAAATTTAACATGATAAATTTAAAGTAGAAATAGTCACAAAACAACATTGAGGAAACCAAGAATAACACCACACTAACAAATAGGAAAACACATTAGGACACATTGTCGGGGTATTAAAAAAATTTCATTATATTGATGACTTAATTACATTAGCTAAGATTACATTCGAGGTTCCGTCCATGAAAAATTTCACAACAAAAAATCTTTCTGTAAAGTCAGAGCTCTCTGTTATACACACTACATTATTCTCTCCCATTCCTCTCCTTATTTTACTACTCATGCACACACCTTCTTATAGGAATTATCCTTTATATCAAGCGATCAAAGGAATCTTCTCTTAATTGTTCATCATCACTGTGAAGGCCTACTACAATCTTCTAATATTTTTTTAGCACTACTACAGGGAACTTGTTAGGTTTTCCATGCATTTCCTTCAATCAAGTGTCTTTAGCATGCTTATGCTAGCTAATCCTTAACAACCTTGACCCCTTATCCTTCCATGATAACCATAATGATTCCTTGGAATATCCTTTACTTGGACTGCAAGTCTTCATAGCTTATCCACATCTGTATCTGGTCACTTTTCCATTTGTTCCTTATGCACATATTTTTTTGTTTAATCCAAAACTTTACTAAGTCCTAACTCTAATCTATCTTGGCAAGACCCTTTGTGCCTCTCTAAGGACTACTTTTTTGTGTGCCTTCGTGCCCTTTCTCAATGTGTCGAAGGCTTTGTGCCATAGATACTTAGTTAATTTTTAGGTTTTCAACATCACCCCACACTAAACTTGTTTACGCCTGAAGTAACCCTTCACACTAGCCAAACAAAAAGCATATATCTTGCTAAAAACGAAAACTAGTAAGGTAAAAATGATTTTCTAAGGAATAAGGAATAGTGGAAAAAGAACCTAAGAAAAGAAATAAAGAATGGGGGAATGCTTATACGAGAAAACTATAAGAGCTCGGGAACTCCATGTTTATCTCATCCTTCGAGTTTCTCACACGCCTTTAGTTACGATAAGGTGCTTCCCGAGCGTGTCTCCTACTATATCGAACACCTAGTCCGGGATGATCTTTTCCGAGTTTTCCCTTTAATGCGTTGATGGCCACTCCCATCTCTACTGCAAAAATCCTTAAACTCATCCATTCACTTAGTGACGGAGTCTCGAGTTCTTTTATCTTTAAATCTATCTTCTCGCGCTTAGTCTTTATTTTCTCTTTCTAAAGGTGTGGTGTTAATGACTAGTTATGCATGCTCCACCTTATTGGTGGGGGTGGTATCCTAATTTTTTGAAGAGATGCCTCTTCCTCTGTACCCATACATTGATTATAGGATCAAATTCCTTACAACTATTGAATCCCCTATCCACCAAGTAAATTTGCCTCCTTGAGTTGAGAGATAAATTATTCTAAATCTTTGATTCGTTATAATGGTGACCTTGTTCTCATATATTTCTCATGCAAGCTCCAAAATTTTGGACTTGTGCCATCCTTTGTGTTAAAAATTAGGATCCCTATGAGGTCATCAAGATATTCCATCCCATTCCCGTGTCATCCGTCTGTGCAGCTTACTAATTCCAGACATTGTCACATAATGGTCTTCACGCAAGTGCCCGCAGGTCATATACCACCTTTGTTTTTTCATGTTATCCCTTGAACCCTTGGTGTAACCTTTCCATCTCCTTTTCCTTTCTCATCCTTTCGTAACCAAGGTCCAGACGGTGTCCACCATATGTCGACTACGTCATATCACCTCGAGGATATATTTTGTAAGGTGTTACATGTCTACTCATTTGTAAGGTGGTTAGGATCCACCACCTTCAATGTGTCTCATCTCTTCTTCCCTAGGTGAATTGTCTCGAGCACAAGGTTGGAGATCTTGAACTCAAGTTCCTCGGTGTGGTAGTGCATAGCCCATTTGAGCATCTTTTTGGGTCTAGGCACCCCTATCTTGATCTAATAAGTCCCATCTATGCAATATTTTTGGTGGTAGGATGGCTTGAAATCTTACACACATGACCTTGTTGGGGTCATCCACAAAGTCCATGTGTGGGGACACTAGCATCTACTTCTTCCTTATCACCTTGCACTTTTTCCTTTGCTTTTTTTCCCCAATGGTGAATCCCTTATCCTCATTTATAATAAATGAATCCCCTTGTCTCCCTATGGGATTGTGGCATGCGGTATAGCAGCCTTGTGTTCTATAATCTCCCAAATCCTACCAAGTGCTCCTCTTCTTCTTGTCCTATAGCCTCCTACACCTATTACTTTTCTTCTAACTCTATTTTGAATGCACGGTGGGGTCTTTTTCCTCTCCTTCATCCAAGCATGCCATGGGGCTTGATGCACCATCTATCTTCTACTTCTTATCCTTAGGCCCCTCCTCTTCTTCCTCTTCCTTACACCCTAGTGAGGAGTGTTGCACCACCTTGTTCTAAATTAGTAGTTCCCTTTTTGTAATTCGGTGCGGGTTGTACTTCCTCTTCCTCAAGTATCTAACGTTCCTTCCTATTCCTCTTCTTCTTCTTGTACTTCCTTTATGGGTGGGATAGGTGTCTCCCGTGGTTTAGGAAAGGGAGAGTCTATAAATTCCACTTCGGTTCCTCCCCTATGTTCTAGGGCGCAGTTTCACGAACACCGATCGAAATACCCTTTGATTATAACATTGACTTGCGGATGTAAGTCCAAGAAATTTGATCCAAAACATTGACATATGCGGTCTGAGCAAACACCATAATTGTAAGCGACATGCAATGTGTGGACATAAACATCCACCTTATCTACATAAAAACTAACCTTTGTGTCCTTAATCCTGTGATGGTACACTTCATGTATCTAGTAGGGAATGCGGAGGAGATTGCATTGTGGCCCCACTTCTCCTTTAGCCATTGTGAAATTTTCCAAACAAAAGTGTTGAGTGACTAAAAATTTACGTTGTCACCAAAAAATTGTGACAACTAGTGGGGAATGCACCACTCGTTCTCAAAGAATTCACACCTCTCAAACCACATGTTCATTTGTGTCTTGTAAGCATTTGAGATAGTCCCATCATAAGTGAATTACATGAATTGGATTGTAGGGGATGTGTGCATGAGTGGGTGAACCGAAATGTTCTAGCCTAGTCCATCCCATATGCTAATCTACCATAACATGATAAGAAATCGGGATGGATCCCCAGTGATATTTTCTCCTATCTCATTTTATACCCATGCCTCTTGAATAATTTCATTTACAATGAATTGGGAAAATTTGTAGTGTGCCGTTTTGGACACCACCTGTAGGCCACATAAAGGAATCTATGGTTAATGTTCATCCACCTCTCCATTCCCCGAGTTTCTAGGTAATGATTTGAGAGGTAACCCTCGTGTTGGATCTTGGAGATTTGCAATTACTTGTTCCCTACCCGCTTCTCATAATTTAGCTTCTTTTCCAAACTCCTCGATTTTGGAAGTGGCACATAAATCTAGTGTCATATCTTCTCCATTAAATTTTATGCTTGTTACGATTTGAATTAATTGGTCTGTGATCCACATTCTCCTTCCCATGAAGTAGAAGAAGTATTCATGCACCCTTGACATTAAACACCTAAAAAGCGGGGCGGGTTTGGAAAAGAAGGGTAGCTCCCATAGTTGTAAAACCCTAGCATTTTGTAGTTTTTATTCACCGAGAGTCATCCACTTTAGGTTTTCTTAGCTCGTTTACCATTGGAGTGTTTGAAACAAGATCCACCCTCATCATCTTCTTTTTTCTATCATTCGTTGGTTGTTCTCACTAATTTTATTACGGCATAACTTGAATTCCACGTCTCGGCCTTGATCACTCTAGTGTTGTCTTTGCATCTCTGAGTAGATCTCCATTGGGTCCTCCTTTTCCACCACTAGTTTCTTTATGCGTGCCTTATTTGGTGCCATCTCTCTTTACTCTCCTTCATTCCCTAGGTGTTGTGTTTCTTTCTTTTTCCTACCTAAACTTGACAACTTCCTTACTTCTCTCTCATGTAACCTCCTTTCCATTCCACTATCTTCTTTCCTTTGTGTTACACCACATGTCTTACTATAGCTTTGCACAAGTTCATTAGTTCATGATAGTACTTGCGTTTCTCTTCTCTAAAAAAGACCTCATCGCACTTTGAGTTTGGGAGCACAAAATAAATTCTCTAAGGAAAGGTAGTCAAAATGACTAACCTTTTCTTATTTATACTTTATCAATGCCTTAGAGTCCCTCCGACCACGTGTCCTAAGTTGATTTTTAATAAAACACTTTCCTTCACTTAAATAAACTTCTATGACTTCCCCTCACACTTCGTAGCTATAACCTCTAGGTGCTCCAACACCACTTAGACTGCCATAAACCTCCTTTGCATGCATCCACCTGCCTTCAAGTACATAACCTTTACATCGTCTATTAGGTAGTTCCTATAGTTTTCCTAGCTCATAGAATACCATGTAATCCTTCCCTTCTTGTGGTCTTCATGTTCTTTCAACCCACCTTCCTAACTACATGAAACTTACACACCTTTTCCATCCATGTGACCTTTATTATCCCATTGCTGTTTTGTCTTCGTTCACGCTAAATTTTTCCCAACATTCCTCCCTTCATGTACAAAATATTTTCTACCTCACCCCACAAAAAAATGTATACATAGTGCCCTATGGATATAATGTCTTAGAATGCAATTAGCTACTTGGCACACCAACTCGGAATAAAGGAAATAGAAACAAAGACATAAATCTAAACTAATTGGAAAAGCTGCCTTATTTCAGATCACACAGAAGCCTTATTTATAGTAGGGCTTCAACCTACTCCCATTGAAATAACCTGGTAACCTCATCCCATCTAGTTCTTGTAACTGGCACACACCTGAATTAAGGATGTACAAGATGACATATGGTCCTAACCAATGGATTTTCATCTTCCCAGGATGGTGCAAAAATTTGGAATCATATAGCAAAACCATCTGCCCCACCTTGAATTGTTTGTTTTTGATATGATGATCATGCCATGATTTTTTTGCACCTTTTCAGTCTTCTGACTCCACCTGGCAAGGGATCACCTTTCATCCAACTGCATTAAATTCTCAATGCACTCGTATAGTTATTTCTCATTGGCTAATCATCTCACATGCGAGAATACGTAGAGACGGTGGTATAAACTCCACTGGTAAAATGGATTCCACACGAAACACCAACTAGAATGGTGTGGCATTATTCAATCTCTTATAGGTTTTCATATATGCCCATAGTACTTCAAGACTATTTCATCCCAATATTGACTTCCCACATCACAAATTTTGGTCAGTGTGTGACTCAATATTTTGTTGAATGCTTTCATGGTTCCATTAGCTTGTGGGTGATATGGGGTAGTCTTGTGATGGGCCACCATGAATTTCGCCAACAAAATCTGATTGTCTCATTCAAAAATGTGTACCCGTGTCACTAGTCAAGATTAAGGGACGTCCACACACGATGATTATGTTATCCCATAAGAATCTAGCATCTTTTTCTCTTTGTGTAATTCCTTGTAGGCACTGCCTCTACCCATCTTGTTAAGTAATTAGTACAGGTAATGATATAGTGCAAACCAATCCTTTGCATGGTAGGTGAAATCAATCCTACAAAATCAATGGCCCCTGTCTCAAATGGTTATGTGTTGGCTATTGGCCTCAAGGGCATCTCATCTTCTCTTGAAGCTTTCCAAGGTGCTAGAAATAGTCACAAGCCTTCCTTACAAAATTCCATACAATCGTGGTAGATACATTCCCACCATAGCCCTACGAGTAGAATCTTCCACGTCTTGGCATTTCTGCGTAGTGCCACTTCTTGAATCCCACCATGTACTTCCTCTATAATTATAATGTTCTCATGTTCTAACATGCATCGACACAAAACCTCATCATGGCCTTACTTATATAATTCTCCACCAATTACCATCAAGGTGCGATGCGTATAGCTAATTATTTCATCTCCAAAGTTGACATTCCCTCTAGTGCCACACTTGTTTTGAGAAACACATCAACATATTCCAACTCATAGGGTGCACGCCACAACCTAAACAATTGCATGTCCTGGTATAGTACCATAAATGCTCTATGCGTCCTCTCTTGATTCAATCCTTGATAAGTGATTAGGTCCTAAGTTACTTTTTCCTAGTTTCACAACCACTGTAAACTCAAATTATTGAAACAATAGGACCCATCGGTATATGCACCCTTGTAAAATAGGCTTGTTCACTAAGTAATTCAATTTCATGTGATCTATGTAAAATATGAAGGGTGTTACTAGCATATACTATCTAAACTTATGCAGTGCATAGATCATTGAGAGGGCTTCATGCTCAATAGTAGTATAGTTCTACTCTCTGGGTGTCGACTTATGACTAGCAAAACACAAGGGTGGTCAAAAATTCCTTCTTCGAGTTATGTTATGATTTCTCCAATCACCATTTCTAAAGCATCGACATGTAGATGAAATGGCTTATCCTAAGAAGGAAAGTGTAATATGGGTGCAATGATAATCCTATCCTTCGAAGTGTCAAAAACCATTTTTACACCTCTCCCGAAGTGATATGCACTCTTGTGTTTCAATAACTCCTCCAATGGAGCAACAATCTTGCATGCCCCTTAATAAATTTCTGGTGGTACCTGTATGTCAAATAAATCCTCACATTACACTTTGACTAGCGGGCTCCCCAACCCCATAATACTAACAACCTTAGAGGGATCCACCAACAAACCTTCCTTACATATAATATGCCCCAACAAAGTCCAAAATGGAGTAACAAAAAGGCATCTCTTAATGTTGTCACAATGGTCTTTCTCCACCATACACTATCTAGTCATAAAGGTAGAGTTGAAGAAACTTATGGATGAAGTCTTGAAATACTTGTACCACAATGCACAAAACACATTAGGCATGTTATTCAATCCAACAGGCATGAACATCTAGGTAAATCTTCCCCATTCATTGGTGAAAGTTTTCTTTTCCTAGTCTTCCTTTGTAATTATAACTTGATGATATCCTGAGAATCCATCAGTGAAGGAATAGATTTCATGCACAGGCTACTCCTTCCGGATTTACTCGGTGAAGGGCATTGGGAAATGGTCAATGACACATACTACATTCATGTCCCTGTAGTCAACACAGATCCTTATCCTTCCATCCTTTTTAATACTTATGACCATTGGACTTATCCATTATGACTCCTCAATAGGTCGAATGATTCCTAATGCTATCATCTTATCTATCTCCTCCTTGAATTTGACATAAAGATTTGGATTCATTTGATAAGGCATCTTCCAAATCGGGTGTGCACCTTCTTTCAACTTAATTTTCATCTCTCCCAAGGAGTGGTGAACGCCTTTAAGCTCATCATACCCACATAGAAATAAATCTTGAAATTCATGTAATAGATCAATGATATACAAGACCTCCTTCTCCGACCATTAGTCTCCAATAGTGGCCTCCTTAGGTTCAACCTCCGATCTAATATTAACCTTCTTTTTTTATGGGTTCATGGTAGGCATGCGCTTACTCATTAGTATTATCCCTAACTTCAGAATACCTTTGGTATGGTTAACATTCCAAATTTATGCCTCTTTTCCATCTATCACATAGACCAATTTCCCTTTTTCTTTCTCCATAAATATGTGTTCAAGTTGTGTCTCCTTTGATTCATCCTCATCAAAGAGCGTCTCCAAACAAGGTTCACCTAATAAATCTAGTATTATATCTTCCACCATAACACTATCTTCCATTGTAAGGTTCTTAATAACCTATAATGCCTTATCGACCGATGACTTGGTACTCTGATATTTGAAATCTTGAAGGAGGTCATCCGTCAACTCCTACCAATTTCGTGTCTAATGGTACTTCCACTATAGAAGGTGGCAATGCCTCTCTCGGGCCTTCTATCCATACTATCTCACATGCTTGGATGTGAAACAAGGCGGGTTCCTTTCCATATTTGTATTATATTGTAGTGGGTGGATTGCTTTGGGAGAACCTAACAGAGAATGTGATTCTTACCTCGTTCCACTATGAAGGCTATTGCGCAGTGTTTCACCCACCAACACGTTGTAGTCTTGAGTAAGTTATAGCTAAGCATTTCCTTTCTTTAAACCTTATTTTCCACTGAGCCTCCAATTCTTGTAATAAATCCTCATAGTTGGATCCTCTAGAATAACTTGGTAAATTCTTCCCTCCTGAGCACTTGACTAAGTGCATGTTTGTTACCCTTGTCATAGAGCCTCTTATCTATAGCCAAATTAACGCATAAGTCCCTTGCACCCAATTGTCACACACCACACTAGTTGTATCACTCATGGAATGAGCATCTTCAAACTGAATAACTCCCTCTATAGGGTGAATCACCTTAAGTTCCATGATAGAGCACACATAGATATTGTCAAGAAAATTTTCTCCAAGGTATTAGTAGAGGGTGCTAACTTCCCATTAGTTAAGGGGATGATGACATGCTCTTCCTTGTTCTCAAAGCTTATGTATCCCTTCTTGAACCTTAGGTCAACATTATTCTTATAACACCAAGGGTGCCCAAGTAACACTTGAAAATTTGTCTTCCTCGAGTAGCGCTAAGAATTTGAAATCCCAGGTGAACTATTCTCCTTGGATAGTGATACCAACATCCTTTAAGACACCAATGGGCATTTCCTTTTCTTTTTAGCCATATACAAAAAATTGAAGATGGTTGTAATGGGGGCCTTCCCATTTGATGCCATACATCTAGAGTGAGAACATTGACTTCTACACCTGTGTCAATAAAAATATTTCTCAAAAACCACCCATCTACAACAACATTCAAGGTAATCTCTTTGTCTTAATCAAGGTTGTGGGGAGGAAGGTTGGTATACAAAACCGACCTTTCACGCCCTTCTCTAGTGTGTGGTACCTCATACCTTAACCACTCTCTAAGCAAGGGATGATATTCTCTTTCCTAGCATCGACATACTTCTCTAACCTCATCCAAATCCTTATACGAGAGCCCCAACATTCTTCCTTTTTCTAACTTTCTTGATTTGCTCTTTCAAGCACTAGATATCTCCTTGTAAGCATCGAATCACATCCATGGTTTCTTGATGCACTTCTTTACTCGATGAGTAGGTTCTAGATATTTTCCATGCACCACCTCTTCTCTAATATCCAACATTTGTTTCTAGGTATTTCCCTAGTGGGCACAACCTAAGCTCCAATTGTAACTTCAGATGGGCTCTAGCTCCAACTTGCGATTCACCCTTAGAATTCATTGTGAATCGACATTGTTTGTTACACTTACCATTATAACACCTTTGAATTTTTAGTGTTTCTGGCTCATGTGCACAAATAACTCTAGGAACTCCTCATACTTTTACATCCTTTTAGACCATGATCATTGTAGTAGATCAAGGCACTCACGCTTGTAGTGCTTTGTGGATCCATAGTTGTAACATGTCCCATGCAAGAATTTGATTCTTCCTCCTTTATGGTTACCATGACCATGAAATCATCATAAATATCTTCCACGTGGCTCTCATCAATATGCCCTTCATAGTGATAACCGTCATCCTTGGAACAATTTATGGCGTTGATCCGCACTCACCAATATCAATGACATCATGTATCCGGTCAATCAATCTACAATCCTTGTTTTCATGGGTAGTAAAGGTGTTATAGTGGACATCTAGTGTCATCATGATCTTCGTGTAAATTTTTAAAAGTGTAACATCGTCATCTAGTGTACCAATCTCTCGGGGACAACTATCCTTTGTATGCCCCTCTACCTCACAATCCATGCACCATAGACCACTATGAGTCTCATGCCTGCACCGAGTTCACAAATAATGTTTCTAGCTACTTCACCATTAAAGAAATCTAAACCTTAAGGAAAGGGAAATGCAGTATCCATGCTTCGATAGCCTTAGCCCACAGGGTAGCCTCTAAGGCCTCGCATGGGTATGTGAAAGTGCTATCCTAAACGGTGTTATCAATCCCCCAAAAAACCACTAAGCATCTTTGAGAGGGGTGTATATCATAGGATACATTTGATAAGAGAATTTTAAAACACGCGTTGTATTCTGTACACTCTCTTCCATTCCTTATTGGATCTCCTTCAACATGTTGATACTCTTCTATTCATACTCGGGGATATGAAATTTAGCTAAGAAATCATTCTCAAACGCGTGTAAGCTACCACTATCGATGGGGACATACATTTGGTACCATTTATGCGCACACCCATGTAACATAGTTACAAATGACTTTCCTTTCACTCACAGGGTAGTGATCCCCTTTGCACGCCATAGTAGTTCACACTTTTGTACATTTTTCAGTAGCATACTCAAAACCTTTATAGTCTAGTAGGTGCAAAATGATTTCAAAGAATACTTACTTAGGTGGTTGAGGCCATTACCCGCCTTTGACATAGAACCTTCATTCCTCTGGGTGTTGCCTCCACCACTTGAATCTAATAGGTCCACCAAGTCCCATTCCTCCCGATCCATTAGATCCTCCAGGATCCGTCGGGTTTACCATGTCCTCCAGATCCTATACCACTAGATCCACCTCTTGAGCGATAATGGACCTAAAATGGTCGCGCCTAATGTTCCCAATGTTCGATAAACTACATGCCAATAGTTTGTGATGTTGCATCACAACCGAGAGATGTTTACCATGGTGCTTCGGATGTGATACCCACACTTTGTTTACTCTCACTTCTCCCAAATGTCGCTCCGGATAATATTCCTCCAAATATAAAAAATGATTGTGCGGCGATAGATGTATCAAATGAAAGGTTATTGTATGGTATAAAAGTGACATGCCAACATGAAAATATATAAGTAGCCCTTCTTCATACCCAACCTCTCGAGGTCATGCCAAGACATCTGGTGAAAATGGAATATATGTGGATACAAACAAACTAGTTAGGAAATCTTGTATCTGAACACGCAATCTGGGATCTCATGCGAGTCTAAGGAAAAGAAATCTCTCCTAACCTGAATTGGTGTAATGGATCATTCAGATATAATATCTTCTCGGAGGCTCAAATAAATGTTGAGCTCTACCGAGATCCTATCTATTGGCTATTGGATACGTGGAAAATGACCTGTAGGTGCTTCATGTATATTTCTAGACAAGGTCATGGAAAATGGTAATGAGAGGTGTAGTGGATTTATAATAAACTATGGGTGGTTTTGTGGTCTAGCCCAGAAAAATATTAGCTTGATTGGCTTCTATGTTTAATGCGGAAAATTGCGTTATGATGTCTGGTGGGAGTGGTGAGGATCTAAATACCAGTTTGTGTAAATTGGTGTCAATACTTAACTGATTAGTAGGCCCGTTTGTTTTTGGGACCTGGGGATCACAACCATGAGTTCATGGTTGTTGTGGACCTGTTATGGTCATATGAAGAATAAATCTCTTCTTCTGACTATCCAATGGTCATAAGCCTTTTTTAGCTTCTATGTTTAATACCACGAGTTATGCAATCTTCTCAGAATACCTTACGGGTGTTCTAGAAAATTGTATACGTAACCCTGTGTCTATGTCGATGAGAAGGTCTCCTTCATTTGGCTACGTAATTAATTGATCACAACCAAATATTTGTTCTTTTCGGTTCTTGTATGGTCATGCGGATATCCTATCGGGGCAGTTCTATAGTTGGGTTGACTTGACCGAATATGTGTGCTTTGTCGTCTTCACTATTCAATTGTCTCAATTGTTCACTAATTACTCTTGGGTTTATTGTCATTTTCGAAGACCTGAATCCTAAGCCCTTGATCTATATCACATTAATTTTGTCAAGAGATTTGGTGAGGTACTACCACTGGTTTGAATATGTAATCCTGGGCTCTTTGGGTCCCGTAATTTTCATGCAAGAGATAATCAAACTTTAACAAAACAAGTAAACTAACTATGAAAGATGTATCTATAGTATGCTTATATTTATTTTATTTTTGTATTTTCAATGATACGTATTTGAATGAAATTAAAAGAGAAGCTATTTTAATATATTTAGATAATGAACAATTAATCTAATAAAAGAATTAAAATAAACAAGCTAGCTTGATATATCTATTTTCTTTAGCACTTGTGAATTTATCCTAAATATATAAATAAATAACTAATCTAATTGAAAGACCTTCTATCTTACCTCGAAATGAGGAATAAATCACACTTCTTAGAAGATATCATTCCCCACAACTTCCCTAGCAATACTGAAAGTGATCTTAACTGAAATGAAATGATTTGCTACTCTATTTGATATATTGTAACTACAAATTTGATAGTTCAAACCTAGAGTTTTACAGAATAGTGGTGAATCCAGGTGGTCATGACTTGTCCCCTTAGTGTGATGTCTTTGTTCCTTCGTGTTCTCGTGAATCCGAAAAGTGTGAGTGTGATAGGTCAAAGAAAAGAAGATATTCAAACAATGGAAGATTTAGATATAAATCTGAATAAAAAGTAAGTAAGAGAGGGATAGAGCAAGTGAACAGAGCTTGACTATGTGATTCCTAGAAGGATTTATCACGGGATACAACACAAATATACCAAGAATTCTGGGATCTATTTCTTGTGACAAAACAACACCTGCAACTCTAAGATTATCAAATGAACTCTAATCTAGAACTGAAACTATCTTATGCTAAGTTGACTGTGTAGGATAGCAATGGAGCAAAATGAAAGTGTGAAGATCAAATGATCTCTAAAGCAAAAAGGAGAGGTTGAGAATTCATGCAAAATCTAAACCTATTGAAACTTATGGAAAAACTTCAAAACACACTAAATAATAAACAAGATGGGTATTTATAGCATCTAGATTTACCATAGGGTATGTTTGAATTAAACTCTTCTAATAAAAACAAAGAGAAATCACTATTTACCAGTGACCAAAACATAAATGCAAGCAATAGTGGTTGAGAAATGCGAATGTAAATTGAATTATTACATTGATGGAAGCATTGGAATGTTTTGGAAAACGTGTCATAGAAGCTTGCCACCCTACATGGGGCGATTCTGAACTCCACCTTGGTCTAGGTGGTAGTCATGGACCACCACCTAGATAGGGTAGTAGTCCTATAACGTAAAGACTAAAATTTAATGAAAAAGGAGGCAAAGGTTAGAACAAAACATGCAAAAGATGGAAAAGGATTTTTAGGATGCAAATGTATACTTGGCAAGCTTTTCTAGATTTCGAACACCTTGTGAAGAGATCTCAATCATCATTGGGGTTTCTGTAACCAATTTCCAACCATATGCAGTACATACAATTTTGGGTACGTACAATTATATCTCTTAGGTGTAGATCGGTCACTCCTACCAATACCAACTATGTTAGAAATACTTATCTATTGATTTGGAAGACTAAGAGCCAAGGGTTGGTAACTAGGAGGATTCGGATGGACTCGGATGACTCTCCTTTCTCTAAGTGACAAACTCTCATCAAAAGGCTGAAGGGAGCTCTCTTTCGTGCTTACCAAGATGGGGTAACATAGACTACTCAAGCTTGACATGATCCGTGTGAACCTCAATTCCTTCCTACAATGTCTACCTCCATAAATCCATCACTCCCATAACCTCACATTGTGTATCCAACTCCCTTTCATGATTTGCTATACTTGATTCATCTATCATCTTTCTTTTTTCAGCCAAAATGTCTGCCATCTTCCTCCACCCTAGCTTCCTTTCCTAGTGCTCATAAGAAGCTTAGCCACCATAAGAAATGCTTCGAACTCGGGGTAAAGATCAAAATCTTCATAGCTAAAGGGATAACACATAGAAATGATCCTCTAGGATCCCTTAAGAACTCAAACTCAGCAACCTCAGGACAAGAATACATAGAAATAGCGTATTCCAGGGTATAACTAGTCAACACTCTTTTCCACCAATGATCAATATCACACATCCAAGTCAGGTCAACATCATGTAGCCTTTGATATTCATCTTGGGTCCACACATGAGATCTATAGTACTATCTTGTTCTAGATGCATATGTTGAAAGCCATTCATACAACTCTATTGGAAAACAACAAAAGAAGGTCTCATATAGCTCATGATACAGATGTTTTTCTACCCATTTGCGTGCATCAAACTCAGTTCTAGTCCTAAATATATGAGAAAACGCATCCTTCATGCTCTTAAATCATGCTTCAACACTATCTAAGATCAAGCACTTTTGTCATCATGCATCATTCTCACAAATTCAAAAAGAGGTCCATTTCCCAGAAATGGATCCAAAATGTAGTATCTAATACCATAGCCTATTTCAACAACCAATCATAGGCACACCGGAATAACATCCAGTCCTAGCCTAGAAGCTCACATGAGGTATGCATAGGCGCTGAGCCTCTCCTTTATGTGAGCTTCGTGAGAATGTGTTTTATTAAAATGACAATACAGTATAACTAGAGGATGAGTGCATTTATCCATAGCATTTGCACGTAATCTTATACTCCTAGAAGATATACTTTAAACAAAAATTGAACATGATCAATTAAAAGTTGAAATAGTACAAAAATACTTTTATCCAATTTTTCCCCTTAGGAAAAATTGATCAAACACGACCTTGCATAGGAGAAATGGAGAGGTTGGTTTAGTCGTGCGAGCTCACATTCGATCCCAAAAATCAAGTTGCGGGTTAGCTTGGCAATAGAGAAGTAAGGTTGACAAATGAGGCCAAACAATGTTAAAGGAGATCATAGCTCAATAGGAGAAAAATGGAAAAAGGCAGTGTTCACTCGAGGCTTGAATCAGCTAAGTATAAAAGAGTCAGTGGAAGCCTCCACATGTCATAATGACACAACTCCAAAGGTAAAATCCAAAGAAAACAAATAATTGTAGGCCCTCCACGTGTTTAGAGTTTAAAAAGGTAGAGCCGACCGTTGAATCGAGATAAACATAAAAGAGTTAGTGGAAGGCTCCATGTGTCTCAACGAAAAAAATTCAAATTTCAAGTCCAAAGTAGAGTCTCCAAATGTGCACAGGGCCCTCCATGTGTCAAAGTTCCAACAAGTTGTTCCTAAATGGGTGGAAAAGGTAGATACGACCATTGAAAATTCTAAGGCTAGCAGAAGGCACCATGTGTTTTCGACATAACTTCAGGGGTAGAATCCAAAGGAAGTCCCAAAACAAGCATAGGATCTCCACATGTCTAAGGACTGAGAAAGTTGCATCAGCAGTTGAAAAGTCAAAGCAAATCAATAGAGCCGAGTGTAAGGTGCCATGTGTCAATTCAGCGTAACTTTAAAGGTAAGACCCAAAAGGAAGGTCCCAAATGAGAATGGGCTCTCCACATGTCCCAAAGGAAGGTCTGATGTATTTACTCTTCCAAACAGGAGGGACTTAGCTAAAAATGAAGAAAGTAAAGCCATCTCGTAAATGATGCCAAGTGTCCAATCGGTGTAACTTCAAGAGTGAAAGGAGGAGGTGAAATCTTAAGGCATGGCACTTTGCCATGTACATCCTGCATAGATAGACTCTTTTAAATATTGTGAGCCCATGTTAAATGCCTGACCTTGACCTTTAGAAAACCATAAATTTTGACCTGGAAGCTCGATTTGAGAAAGAGAGGACCTTTTGGAAAACTCTTAACATCTGCTACTTACCTGCCACCATTAATGAAAAATGATAAATTCATTCCACCATTTTTATGCTTTCTACCTTCTCACCTACCACCATAATGAGTTTTTGTCTTCCTTCCTTGCCCAATAAGGAACATTAATTAAGGCACGGAGTTGTGTCACGAGAACCCATCAATTTTACAAGTGAATTCAATGCATTTTAGGGTGGTTGGAGTAGGTGAATTCAATACATTTTTGGTTGGTTGGAGTAGGTGAATTCAATTCATTTTCTATGGTAGTTATAGTAGGATTCAAATTCTTCTCTCCTTTCTCTCTAATTCTTCCTATATATTGTAAGGAGGGGCAATTTTCTAAAGGTTGGATATTTTGTTTTGCACCCTCCCTTATTCTCTTTACGAAAATGGATTTGTGGAGCTTGAACCTCCCATTCAAACTACAAATGCAATCTTTCCTCTTAGCCACTTTGTAATGAACTCGTATCAAATATTTGGAGCAATAGTATAAGTCCGTGGATGATTTCAACCCTCTCTTATGTTCATTGTATCTTCTGATCTCTCATTGCAATCTTGGTCATTTGTGCATGATGATTGTATTACATTTTTTATGGTTTCTATTTAATGACAAAGCAGGTGTTCAACATTCCTTTGGTGCATCACCCTCATTAGTTTAGGCTTAATTTCTTGCATCTCCTTAACCTGTCTCCTTGGAAAGTTAGAGTAGGTTTTAGAGTAAATCCTCTATAATATGAATGTATGCACTGAGGAGGAATAGGAACTAACCTTCATCTGGAGAGATCTCTGATTCGTAAAGTCCCACACTTTGGGAGAGGTTATATGTTATGCAATCACTGCGAGATTCTCTTTCCATCGAGTTACTGAGACATTCGGGTGCGCTGATTACACATCAATAGTTTTGGCATGCCGGTGGGACCATAGGTCAATATTTCAATGTTATCAAGATTGGGTGCATGTATTGGTAAAACTCCATCCTTTTAAGACTGCGGAGCAACACATTTGGTGACTCCATCACTCAAATACAATGGTTTTAGTAGCCCAAGTTTATCAAGTTCATGAGAAGAATACAAACAATGTCAAGAAATAGAGAAGAGGGGATATTTTAATATCTACATTTATCCCTAGATAGAGAAAGAAGGGGAAGAATATACCAAAGGTATCCATCTCCACCAAGCAAGAAATTGTTAACACCTCCACATCGTAGGAATTTTTTTTAATCGACTAGAGTTCTTCGACCAATGAGGATGGAATAGCCTAACCCCTACATCAACTTTTTGGAAGCAACCCACGGCTCTCGAACACACAAAAACTAGTTCTAGTTCGAGCCTTGAAGAACATTCCATATTTTATTGGAGAGAACCAGAAAACCCCAATTGATCATATCTAGGACATTACAAATGTCGTGCGATCCATGAAATTGCTAAAATGGACATTTCTATCAAGTTATTGGCATCCTCCTTTAAAGGTAAAGCTTTACAGTGGTTCAGAAGTCTAACTACGGGATCCATCTAGAATTGGAACCATTTATGCACAACTCTCCATAATCAATTTGTATAAAAGGGAGACAACCTGTCTTTATTGGAACAACTGACAACAATCAAGAGGGCTCCTAATGAAAAAAATTAAGCGAAATCAACTTCATATTCCGGTAGACATGGGATAGGATTTTGTTGGCCATGAGACCAATAGTTGAAGGTGCTTTTATATACTTCCTTAAAGCTTTAAATTCTAATATTGCTATGATGATTCAATCCATGGGAGGTATAACCTTACCCACATCCTATAACATTGCTATTAGAGCTGAAAATTTCTTGATCCAAGTTGGTAAACTCACACCTAGGCCACCTATGCCTCTATATCCATAACTAGGAGCCCCTACAACTAGTCAAATGCCATAATTGAATCCCATTCCAGCCCCTAGGAATCAAATAAATAGTGAGGCTTCTACTTCTTCAAGCACTTCAAAGAGGTACAAGAGGTTATGCAACAACTACAAAACCTAGGAAATGAGCTAGTGACTATCAAGAGACAACAAGCTCAAATTTCTAGGTACATGTATCGTACTTTAAAATCATATCATGCCGAGACCCCCATATCAACAAAATAGACCACCATCTCAAGCTATAAATCAAAACCAGAACCAAGGAAAACCTCAAGCTACCATGCCATTCCGACCATATGATCCAAATGCAACGTCAACATCGATGGCCTTGATTCGACAAAAAGCAACATGGTACATGAGTACAAATAGTGTTACCCTACAATCTACCTCATAATCAATCAATGTGTTTTAACGATTACCTTTGAACCGGGCCTTGATAGTATAGACCATTGGCATATCCCAAGAACTAAGTCAAGAGGGAAATCAACAACACGAAACTTAGCAAGAGGAACCTCCAACAAAAACCACGTTGGTCAATTAGCACACAAAATACATCTGTGGATTTAATCAACCCCTTTTCGAGTGTAGTTGCCAAAACACGGTCAAAGAAGAGAAACAAGGAGTTAATAGACCAAATTCAGCCCCAAACGTGTAAAATCAGCCCAAGACACCCTTTGCGGTAGCACATGTGCCTCTTCAAGCTGCTTTGAGAATGTTGTGCCAAGTAAGGGGAAAAATGATAATTCATCCCCTTGACATTATCAATCGTGGACGAAGAAAACACATGTGAAAATTTCCATGTGGAGTCACCGGCTATCCCGGGACAAAGAGACCTATTGCGTTTCAATGAAAAATTGGTCAGCATCAAATCAACCACCCAATCAACAAGAAAAAGTGCTCACCAACGCATCTCATCAAGAAGGAAATCATGGAGGCCATCAAGGTAAGAATTTGAAGCCACCACCATTCTATATCTCATTGATCATAGGAGATAAGTTGGTACATAATTGCATGATTGATTTAGGAGCAAGTAGCTCAGTTATGCCAAAAAAATAGTAGATCAATTGGGTCTAAAGTATGAGCTAGTGCTAAAAGGAGTAGTGCAACTAGATGGGACAACAATAGGAATAGTTGGGGTCATCAAGGGTTTAAGCCTAACACTACATGCCTGTCCAAATGTCATAGTCTTGCAAGATGTGTCTGTAATTGACCTCCCACCACTCTTTGCCTGTGTTTTTCAAGAGACTTCACTGCCAAAATTGGTGGATATCTATCATAGATTGGTCACACATGCTATTCAAAATAAGGTATGGAGCCAAGGAAACCATTAGGTTAGAACCAATTGCAAACTTTCACATTGAGCCTCATGTGCCAAGTCCTATCAATGCAAATTGCTCATTTAGATCAAGAGGAGTGTTCAACTGATCTAAGGTTGAAGGTATTCCATATTTAACTCTGGATGAATGGGAAAACAAAGGCACGCATTCGACCCATTTGAGGAAATGGAAGAATTTGAATTGGGTGTATATTGTGTGCACAAAGAAAACTCACCCATTCGTAACATCACCAAGCCAAAAATGAAGTATGACAACTATATTTCGATGGTTCAAGAAAAAAAAGGTGCTTTGGAGAAGGTGCATTATTAGTTTCACCACAGAGAACATCAAGTATTATTCGGTGTTTCATTTCCGGTTTTCATGTTCAAACAACATAGCTAAATATAAGGCCTTTATTCATGGGCTTCATTGCGCCAAGAAAGAGGCATAAAGAATTTGTGAGTATTTGGTGATAGTGAGATAATCATTAATCAAGTTAGGGGGAAACATGATGTATAGAATGACCTACTCAAGAGCTACAAAAATAGGGTATGGGATATAATTGAAGATTTTGAAGATTTCAACATTTTTCCATACCCAAAAAAAAAAATGAAGCTATGGATAGGCTTGCAGCAGTTAGAGCAACATTTGATGTGGTTGCCAGTATCAAAAGAGACAAAACACAACCACATATTCATGTGATTGTAAAGTTGGTAGTTCCAAACAATAACAAAAGCTAGAAGGTGTTTGAGAACGATCAATAGATCGTTAATTTATTAAGAAGAGGCTAAATTCAATCCTAATGACCATTTTTGTAAAGAGAAAGCAAACATTAAGGTTAAGGAGATGATTCAAAACCTATTTTTGTTGGGGAAGGAAATACATTCCAAATTGGTAAGGTGGCCACTTTGAAAAGAGAGATATGAGTTTGCACAAATTTTCCAAGAGTTTCCAAACGTATTCACTTGGAGCTATGAGGACCTATGAGGATTCAATCCAAATTTGGCACAACATACAATAGAAGCTGGATTTAGATCATTTTTTTATTAGAAGTGTCTACAACCAGTTATAAGGCAACAATTGTCACTAATAGGTTCCTAAACAAATCTAAAATTACAAGAACATACTTTTCATTTATTAACAATTTCTAGAGGTCACATGGTCCAAATTTTAGGGTTAGAAGTTTTAGTTAGGTTTAGGGGTAAAATATCACCATACCCACTCCTAACAGAGGCTCATGGTTTTCAACTTGATTTTTCTCACACTTAACAAAAAATTTCCCTAAATCATTCCCATTTCAATAGGAAAAAATTTCACCTTTTCGGTGATATAAATAAGTCCTCCTAACTCCTTTAAAACTCAAGATATGGACAAGCGGACTTTAGGGGTCAAATTTTCCCCAGGGGACACGTGGCGAGAGGGGAAAAAACCCTTTGTCGGGTTGGTGGGTCGTGGGGTGGTATTTGAAATTTTTCTTACACTAGGAGAAGATTCCATTTTGCCCATGCCTCATGGGTCCTCCATGGACATGTGGCGGCCTCGAGTCATCGCCGGGAAAAAAAAAGGGTGAGTGGCGGGAGTCTTGTGGAAAATTCACCAAAGGGAAGAAAAGCCAATTTGGCATCCACGCGCCTGCGTGTCCATTAGAGACACGTGGCATTCCAAAATATGCTGCGGGGATAAAGGGAGAGGGAGATAGGTGGAGCGGTGGGGAGATTTGGTGAATTTCACCAAAGGGAGGAGATAGGATGAAAGATGTGTGTGGGTTTACGTCCACGTGGAAGAGTCACACCAAGGTGAGGATGAGAGTGTGGGGCGTGGAGAAAAGGAAAAAAATTTCCAAATAAAAATTTCATAGGATAAACTTGCAAGGGTTTTCCCCAACCCACTTTCACCCCCATTCTTGCCACATGTGGCACCTCTAGTTAGGCTGGGGCGTGAGGAGAAAGAAAGATGGAAATTTTTTAAAAAAATTAAAGGGTCCCAAGGAAAAAATAATGTCGCGCCTCCACCGTTTCCCCTTGAGGACACGTGGTGCCCTCTGATTGGCTATGGGATGGGGAGGAAAATTTGAAAAATTTCCCAAACCAAAATTTAAAAATTTCTAAGGATTTTTCGACGGGAAATTTTGGGCCGGGGCCCATGAGGAAAATTTTCCCAAATTTTCCCTCTAAGGCAGAAAAACTTCAAAGTGCCATAACTTTTTCTAGAAAACTCAATTTTGGGAAAACGAGGACTTTCTAGAAATATCTCAATGCCCTCTTTTCACAAGAAAAAATAAATTTTACATTTTGATGAGGTTTAAGGGGTCAATTTTACAAAAATGATCTACAGGCTTTTAAATGGCAAACTGGTAATTTTGAACTTATAAATTTTTGTTCAATTTGATCTCCTTCTTCACTCAACATGCCAAATAGACATGGAGGATTACTCTAGGAAGGATTTAAAGTGTTTTAGGAAGTAAATTTGTTTAATTGATTCCAATTTGAATTTTTCCATCAATTGATAGAAAACGGCTGAGGAAGGGAATTGGGTTTGATTTTGCATGTTTAAAATTGTTTTCTTAAGGGTTCTTTGTCAATTTGAGTTCCTTGATGTCTTAGCATGCTAAATTATATCATTTCAAGTTGATTTTTAAGTGCAGTTCTAACTATGCATTTTTATTTAAATTTATTTTCCAGTTTTAAATTTTACAACAGAGATCCATTTCTTTTAGATCTGTAAATCAATTTTATCATTTAAGTGTGGTATTTCATTTCTAAACTAATTCAATACATTTAGTTGTTGATAAAAAACCATTCTGAATCAAAAGCAAATACTAAATTTCATTTTTTTACACATTCCCAAAGATACAAAATGCAACATCATTTCCACGTACATATCTTCTTCTTTTTCAACAGAGATCTAACTATCTCTTTTTGCCATACAATGAAACATTGAATTTAATTCAACAATGCATATGAGAGAAGTTCTTGTAATTATTTATTAATTCCAATTATATAATTTACATATTTCAATGTTGGAAAATAATAACAACATTCTATTTATTTCTTTCCAATGTACAGAGAAGAATGTAAATGTCTTTCACATTTCAAATATACACTTTCATAATCAATTACAACATCATTTCTTCACAAGTATACATTACAATTTCATCCACAACATAGTGGGAAAGGTTACAAATGAAATAAATTTGTTTCTCAAAGGACTTTAAAACTACATTTTCCTTTGCTCCAGAACAACAACATGCAAGTTTCCTTTTTCTCCAAGTTGATCACAAAAAAAGTGGGGGAAAGGCAATGCTCTCCACCCAACAAAGACATCCAATGAAAGGAGAATCCTTCCTTCATCATTGGCCCCGAGCCCCAACCAAAATACAATAAAGGTGTAATTCAACCCATGGCAACAACTGGCTTCCACAACACACAACATTCTTTCAACATGCATAATTCATTTATAAAATACAGTCCACAAAAACAACAGTAGTTTACAACTGCATTTAAAACATTCAAAACAAAACTCAAGCTTGATCATGCAAGCCAAAGGAGCAAGGTCTATGGGGAAGCTACTTATGCCTCCCAATTGGGAATTGGGCATCCACCAAGAACAAACCACCAAAATAATTCATCACACACATATCCTTATGCCCCCACAAATCCCTCCTTATGCCCCCCAAAAAGTAAGAAATGCAAGCTATTTCTTTTCCATGGTGGATCCCAAACCCAAACTCCCTCCACAAAATTATGATGCCAATGGCATTCCCTTATGCCCCCCCACATGGATTCCCCATAGCCTTCTCCTACACCATTCCTATGGTAGTCTACCCAACCAGCCAAATAAAGCATAACAACATTCACCATTCACACAACACAACAAGAAAATAACAACATGAAAGAAAGGTTAAACTCCTACCTTTCCATAGTAACTTTTGTTTCCAAACAACAAGCTTCAATGCCCAAAATACAGTCCCAAAACAGCAATCTCCCAAGCATGCAAATATTTCTCCAAGCTCCTTCCAAAAGCAAGAGCTCCAACACAAGAAAATGCGCCCCAAGGAAGTTACAAAAATGATTCAACAACCCAAAACAAGAAAAGAGTTTGAATTATATAGAAGAGGGAAGAGAAGAGGATGATGTGGATCCATGTAGGATGCCACATCACACATCCTCAAATTCAAACACAAAAGACAAAATTCATTCTCCAAGCACAATAAAGAGGTGGGTGAAAATATGACAAATTACTTGCACACTCCAAAAAGCCCACACCCCAAAGGACTGCAAATTAAATAAAATGTAAGAGAGTGCAATCCAAAACAAGCAACATGATTAATAAAATTCATTATAAAAGCCTAAAATCACCTCTCCAACCATAAGTATGGTTGGTAAATTAAATTTAGAGGTATGGGACAAGTTTTACTTGTCCCACAAGCCTCTAAAAATAGCCCCAAAGGACAAATTCGAATTTCCATGGAGGTGGAGTGTTTCATACTCCAAAATCTAGACTTACACAACTCTTACACAACCCTTACATATTAAATGCAAACAACCAACAACTTCCATTATTACTTTCCCATATCCCAATTTAATTTATTTAAATTTTAACCATATGATTTCTCACATTAATCTACCACATTTTAATTAATTAAAAGAAAAGGGAACACATTACTAATAAAATACATACAACAATAAATAAAATTTAACCACATTAATAAAATACACAAACCCATGGTCACATATAAAGGAAATCCCCCATGGGAATCCCTAACAAAACAACACACAACACAATAAAACAAGTTGCCATGGTGACCTTGTCAAATTCACCTAGAATTCCATTGTGGTTGGTCTCCGATCCCCGATGTTTGTTGTGATTTTTAACCTACAAAACACAAATACCTCCTTGACCTTGTGGCCATATCAGAACATCCAACATGATATAAATAAAATCACAAAATCATCTAAATATGTGAATCACAACAACATCAAAGTAATTTAACATTATCACATACAATTTATATCAACAACTATGTCATCATCATATAATATCCATTTTCTAGATCTACTCATAATATCCAAAATCACATGTCCGAACAACATCCATAAAACATCCATGTCAAATAGTATATCATCATCCACATATGAGTGTCTCTAATAATCATCATGCATCATATCCAAATCAAGATCAACAATAATCCATGATCAAATGTCTAACATCATACTAAATCAAAACATAATAATGTCCATAATGTAATCAACAATATCAGAATAAGTATCAAAGGTGTCAAAGGGAAGTGGGCACTACATCCCCTCCCTTAGACTCGACTTCCTCCTGGAAGTCACTGGAACAAATGTGGAAACTAAACTTGTAATGAAGTAGCATCCTCCCATGTAGCTGCAGTCTCATCATATCTATCCCACTACACCCAAACCTGATCAACCTCTCTTCCCTCAAAGGCCCAAGGTCTTGCATCTAAGATGTGAATGGGCTCCACCATCACCTTCCCCTAATCCTACACCTATAATGATGTCCAATCTAACACATGAGAAGGATCTGTAATATATCTCCTGAGAACTGAAACATGAAAAACATCATGTATGTGAGACAAGTTGGGTGGCAATGCTTAGACGATAGACAGGCCAAAGGGTCGATACACTCCAAGATCTCAAAAGGACCAACGAATCTAGGAGCTAACTTAGAACCTTTTCCATAATGGATAGGGATCTTGTGTGGCCTGACATGAAGGAACACCTTCATGCCCACATCAAAACTACAATCGATCCTATGTTGATCTCGCATACTTCTTCTACCCTGTCCCCGCCTCCTGCAATCTCTATCTAATCAACACCACCTGCTGCTCCATGTCTTGTAAAAGAGATGGTCCAAGAGATACTCTATCCTCTAACCTTTCCTAGCTAAGAGTTTCTTGCACTCTCTACCATACAAATCCTGAAAAGGAGCCATGCCTATGGAACTCTGAAAACTATTATTGTAGGTAAAATCCACTAAGTACATGTACTCCTCCCATTTAGTCTATTGATCCATCACATACATCTTGAGCATGTCCTCTAAAATCTGATTCACCCTCTCAGTCTATCCATCTATCTCGGGGTGATATGTTGTGCTGAAGTTGATTCTCATCCCGAGGACATACTGCATGGTAGTCCAGAAATGTGAAGTGTACAAAGGATCATGGTCACAAATGATCTTCCACAGAATCTCGTGTAACCTGACAATCTCATCCAAATATACCCATGCCACTGATCTAGCTATATACATGGTTTTCACTAGAGAAAAGTGAGCCACTTTTGTCAATTTATCAATCGTGACCATAATGGCGTCGTGGTGATATCTCGACATCGGTAGCCCAATAATGAAATCCATGGAAATGGTGTCCCACTTCCATTCCAGTATAGCATGAGGATAAAGAAGGCCTGTTGGATGCTTGATGCTTAGCCTTAACTCTCTAGTCACTCTAAACATCATGACACAAAATGGGCCACATCTCGATAATTCCTCTCTAATGATATAACTATCGTCAAGGTGGCATGCATCTTCTTCACCCCGGATGGGCTGAATAGGGTGCACTGATGTGCCTCTACCAAGATGTCCCACCTCAAGCCTCCATCTCTGGGAACATATATCTAGCCTCTGTGCTAAGAAGACCATCTGTCTCTAAGGAAAAACCATCAAACTTCCCCTCAAGGTGTCTGTGACTCGATCTCTACTCATACTACAATGTAGAAGTTGTCAAGAGGAGTTTAAAGAATCCTACTCCGCAAATTTGTGCTCACTGAGTGGCCATAGCCACATGTCTCCATTTGCTGAGAGCATCTACTACCACATTCTCCTTCCCCTTCACATGCTCTATCTCCATGTCATACTCACAAAGAAACTCCATCCAATGCACCTCTTGACAAGCATTGAGATTGGGCTGCGTGAAGAGGTGGTGAAGACTCAAATGATCTGTCTTGAGTGTGAATCTCTTGACCAAGAAGAAAGTGTCTCCATCTAACCAAAGCATGCACAACTACCTACAAGCTCAAGATCATGGGTTGGATAATTAAGCTCATGATATTTGAGTTTGTGAGACTCAAAAGCCACTACTCTTCCCTCCTACATCAACACACCTCCAAGCCTACCAAAGAAGCATCTCATGAAAAAAAAAACTCACCATGTGGATCCAGAACTATAAGAATAGGTGTTGTAGTGAGGCACTCCTTCAGTGTCCTGAAGGCCTACTCACATCTGTCGACCAAACAAACTTCTTCCCTTTCCTCTAAAGGGAAGTGATAGGGTGCACAATCCGAGAGAAGTCTTGAACAAATCTCCTGTAGTAACCTGCTAAACCCATGAAGTTGTGCACCTCGGTCACTATAGTGGGTGCTGGCCAATCCATAATGGCTCTAATCTTGAAGGATCAACTACGATACCTTCCCCAGAAATGATATGACCCAAATACTTTGCACCTCTATCTGAAAGAAAGCACACTTCTCCAAGTTCCCATAAAGCTGCTACTCCCAAAGACACTGAAGAACTTGGAAAAGGTGCCCTCGTGCTCCTCACACATACGTGAGTATATCAAAATGTCATCTAGGAAGATGAGCATGAAGTGATCTAAAAGGTCTGAATACCCCATTCATCAAACTCATGAACACTACATGGGGGCATTAGTCAAACCAAAAGGCACCACTATGAACTCATAGTGCCCATATCTCATGCGAAGGTGGTCTTATGAATGTCTGCCTCCGAAATCCTTAGCTGATGGTACCCTAACTTGAGATCAATCTTAGAGAAAACTATGGCTCCCTTCATCTAATCAAATAAGTCATCAATACGAGGAAGAGGATAATGATTCTTGATCGTTACCTTATTCAGCTGGTGGTAATCAATACACAACCACAAGGATCCATCCTTCTTCTTCACAAAGATCACTAGTGCACCCCAAGGGGATACACTAGGATGGATAAGGCATTTCTCCAAAAGGCCCTCAAGCTGTAACTTGAGCTCACAGAGCTCTGGGGTGGTCATCCAATAAGGTGCTCGTGAGATAGGCTCTACTCCAGGAACTAGATCTATATGAAAATCAATCTCACATGGGGGTGGTAACCTTGGTAGCTCCCCTAGAAATACATCTGCAAAACTCTCTCAAAATGGGATGATCATCTAGTGATGGTCCACTAGACCCATCCTCTGATCTGTCACTAACTGTAACAACATACATCTGACAACCCCATCACACACACCGCTTAAGCTACATAGTAGAGATGGTGTGAATAGAAATGGGTCTCTGACCCCTGAAATCACCGACTCAACTCCCAAATCATCTACACAAGATATAGTCTTGTGATAACAATCCATCCTAGCCTATGTGCAGATAACCAATCCATACCCAAAATGACTCCATATGAGCCCAAAGGAAGGATACGAGAGATCTAAGGTAGTGGTGAAAGGTCCCAAATCCACTACACACTCCTTAACTAAGGAGTCTACAGAGATCTTGGCTCTAGAAGCCATCTCGACATCCCAACTAAGACCCTACCTAACTGCCACCAACCTACATCACTCTACTAAAGATGGTGTAATGAAAGAATCGAAGAACTAGAATCAAACAATATAGAGGTAGGAATACCACCAATGCTACATGTGGTCTCAATGACTATGCTCTGATGCTCTTACCTGATGGTTCTCAACCACTACATAAATCATGTGGCTACATCCCATGTCACCAACCATAGGCTCGAGAGATCTGTCTTACCCTTGTTGTTAGGGTTATGTGGGAAATCTCTCCAAAAGTGTCTAGTAACTCCACAACCAAAACATCCTCTTGATCCTCCCCAATGAGTAGCACCTCTAGTAGGTGCCCTAGAAGTCTGTGGCATGGATCCCATGATCTAGCTATGGTCTGCTTTGAGTCTCTCTAGTGAGCTCCCACTGACTGAGCTCTAGGTCCACCCTGTGTCCTGATGGGACCCCTAGGAGGAGGCCCCATACTCTAACCTCTCTATGCATCAGCTCTCTGTGGAGGTCTATGAGGTGGGCGAGGTACTACTGCTGCTTGCTTTATGGCCTAAAGGATGACTGTGTTATACCCTAGCCACCACGAGGAAGGGTACTAACCCCCTCGATCTACCATCCTACATCTGTTGTATGCGGCTCTGGACTTGGTCTCTAGCTTGCTGGGTCTTTCCCCGAGTCTCCTCTGTAATATAGGCCTTCTCGATGGCCTCAGCTAATGTCTGTGGGTAGTGGATCCACACTTGCACCTCCAATATCTAAATTCAGGCCCCGAGATGAACCTGTGAATCCACACCTACTCATCCTGCATATACTCAACATACTTGGAGTAGATCCAAAAATCTACTCTCATACTCTGCTACTGAAAGAGATGCCTATCGGAGGTCATGGAACTCATCGATCCTCTCTATTGTATGAACCTCTGTGACAAATACCTACTCCTGAATCTCTCCTCAAATAGCTCCCAGGTCACTATCTCTAAATCTACATGGAGCTTCTACTCCTCTGTCCTCCACCATACTCCTGCTCCATCCCTCAGTAGATGGATTACAACATGAGCTTTCATGTTGCTAGAACAAGGACAAAGCTTAAAGTAACCACTCAAGCTCACTAGCCAGGCCTCTTCCTGAAATCCACCCATGTCACCTAGTAATGTGATGGCTGAAGCTTTAGGATCTCCTTGATGTGATCTATAGTGTGGTCTGATGGCCTCTAGGTCTCTCTGCATGCTCATCCCTAAGCCTAGGGCTCCGAGACCTCTCTCTATGCTTTGGAACTCTGTCACCTTGTCCCTCGGTGGTGACTCTACTCTAGATGACTCCACATGGGAGTTCTCTCCTCTATGCTCCTCACTGGGTCGAGGAGATACCTAACCCTCAATGGAAGGGGCTCTATCATGACTAGCTTGCATGTCCTCCTCCTAATCCTCCACGTAGAGTGGCATTGACATCCTAAAGGGTCTGCAAGATTTGGGGTAGGATAGTTGCTACACCCTGATCCGGTGGTGGTGGTGGTGGTGAGTCTGAGTCTCTGTGAATGTTTCTCTCGCTCCATCTGTGCCTCCTGCATAGACCAAAGTGAGAGTTAGTTCATTTTTCTAAGTTTTATTCAATTTCCATGTTTACTAAAATATACAATTTCTAAACTAATTTGTCTTTTCTAGATTTTAAAAAAATGTGCTAGGTTTAAGTTTCATGTCCCAAGTTTTCTAGTGTGCCCAATGGTCCAAGATTTTGAACCATTGCTCTAATACCAAGTGTGATGCCCATTAAAACAACCCACTTGAGACCCAAGAAACAACCTAGGGTTAGTCAAGAAAATTATGGAATATTTTTTTATTAGAAGTGTCTACAACCAGTTGTAAGACAATAGTTGTCACTAACAGTTCCTAAAAAATCTAAAATTACTAGAACATACTTTTCATTTATTAACAATTTCCAGAGGTCACATGGTCCAAATTTTAGGGTTAGAAGTTTCAGTTAGGTTTAGGGGTAAAATATCACCATACCCACTCTCTAACAGGCTCAGAGTTTCAACTTTATTTTTCTCACACTTAATGCATTCAAAATTTCCCTAAATCATTTCCATTGAATAGGAAATTTTCTCACCTTTCCAATGATATAAATAAGTCCTCCTAACTCCTTTAAAACTCAAGATATGGAATGGCGGAGCTTAGGGGTCAAATTTTCCCCAAGGGGACACATGGTGAGAGGGGAAGAAAACCCATTTGTCGGGTTGGTGGGTCGGGGGTGGTATTTGAAATTTTTCTTGCACCAGGAGAAGATTTCCATTTTCACCCACCTCTGCGGGTCCTCCAGGGACATGTGGCGGCTCAAATCATCACCGGAAAAAAAAGAAGGGCGGAGCGGGGAGTCTTGTGGGGCAAATTCACCAAAGAGAAGAAAAGCCAATTTGGCATCCACGTGCCCATGGGTCCACCAGGGGACATGTGGCATTCAACATATATCGCGGGGAGAAGGGAGAGGGAGATAAAGGCGGATAGGGGGAGATTCAACAAATTTTTCCAAAGGGAGGAGATGGGATGAAAGGCGTGCGGTCCCACATGCCCACGGAAGAGTCACACCAAGGCGAGGATGGGAGTGTGGGGCCGCGGGAGAAAAGGTGAAATTTTTCCAAATAAAAATTTCATAGGATAAAGTTGTGAGGGTTTTCCCCACCCCACTTTCACCCCATGCTGCCATGTGGCAGCCTCTTGGTTGGGCCATGGGGCCGTGATGGGAAAAGATAAATTTTCCAAAATTTTTAAAGGGTCCCAAGGACAAAATAATGTCATGCCCTCCACCATTGCCCCTTGAGGACACATGGCACCCTCTGATTGGCTGTGGGTTAGTGGAGGAAAATTCAAAAAAATTTTCCCAAACCAAAAATTTAAAAAAATTTCTAAGGATTTTTGATGGGAAATTTTTGGGCCACGGGCTTGTTAGGAAAATTTTCCCAAATTTTCCACCAAAGCAGAAAAACTTCAAAGTGCCATAACTTTTTCTAGAAATCTCAATTTTGGGAAAATGAGGACTTTATGAAATCTCTCGATGCCCTCTTTGCACAAGAAACATAAATTTTACATTTTGATGAGGTTTAAGGGTTTAATTTTACAAAAATGATCTGCATGCTTTTAAATGGCAAACTAGTAATTTTGACTTATAAATTTTTGTTCAATTTGATCTCCTTCTTCACTCAACATGCCAAACAAGACATGGAGGATTACTCTAGGAAGGATTTAAAGTGTTTTAGGAAAGTAAATTTGCTCAATTGATTCCAATTTGAATTTTGTCCATCAATTGATAGAAAATGGCTGAGGAAAGGGAATTGGGTTCGATTTTGCATGTTTAAAATTGTTTTCTTAAGGTTTCTTTGTCAATTTGAGTTCCTTGATGTCTTAGCATGCTAAATTGTATCATTTCCAAGTTGATTTTTAAGTGCAGGTCTGACTGTGTGCATTTTTATTTAAATTTATTTTCCAGTTTTAAATTTTACAATAGAGATCCATTTCTTTTAGATCTGTAAATCAATTTTATCATTTAAGTGTGGTATTTCATTTCTAAACTAATTCAATACATTTAGTTGCTGATAACAAACCATTCTAAATCAAAAGCAAATACTAAATTTCATTTTTTTACACATTCCCAAAGATACAAAATGTAACATCATTTCCACGTACATATCTTCTTTTTTTTTCAACAGAGATCTAACTATCTCTTTTGCCATACAATGAAACATTGAAGTTAATTCAACAATGCATATGAGAGAAGTTCTTGTAATTATTTATTAATTCCAATTATATACTTTACATATTTCAATGTTGGAAAACAATAACAACATTCTATTTATTTCTTTCCAATGTACAGAGCAAAATGTAAATGTCTTTCACATTTCAAATATACACTTTCATAATCAATTACAACATCATTTATTCACAAGTATACATTACAATTTCATCCACAACATAGTGGGAAAGGTTACAAATGAAATAAATTTGTTTCTCAAAGGACTATCAAAACTACATTTTCCTTTGCTCCAGGACAACAACATGCAAGTTTCCTTTTTCTCCAAGTTGATCACAACAAAAGTGGGGGAAAGGCAATGCTCTCCACCCAACCAAGACATCCAATGAAAGGAGAAGCCTTCCTTCATCATTGGCCCCAAGCCCCAACCAAAATACAATAAGAAGGTGTAATTCAACCCATGGCAACAAATAGCTTCCACAACACACAACATTCTTTCAACATGCATAATTCATTTATAAAGACACAGTTCAACACAAAACAACAGTTTACAACTACAATTGAAAACATTCAAATCAAAACTCAAGCTTGATCATACAAGCCAAAGGAGCAAGGTCTATGGGGAAGCTACTTATGCCTCCCAATTGGGAATTGGGCATCCACCAAAAGAACAAACCACCAAAATAATTCATCACACACATATCCTTATGCCCCCACAAATCCCTCCTTATGCCCCCACATATTTCCTTATGCCCCCCACAAAGTAAGAAATGCAAGATATTTATTTTCCATGGTGGATCCCAAACCCAAACTCCCTCCACAAAATTCTGATGCCAATGGCATTCCCTTATGCCCCCACATGGATTCCCATAGCCTTCTCCTACACCATTCCTATGGCAGTCTACCCAACCAGCCAAACAAAAGCATAACAACATTCACCATTCACACAACACAACAAGAAAATAACAACATGAAAGAAAGGTTAAACTCCTACCTTTCCATAGTAACTTTTGTTTCCAAACAACAAGCTTCAATGCCCAAAATACAGTCCCAAAATAAGCAATCTCCCAAGCATGCAAAGCTTTCTCCAAGATCCTTCCAAAAGCAAGAGCTCCAACACAAGAAAATGCACCCCAAGGAAGTTGCAAAATGATTCAACAACCCAAAACAAGAAAATAGTTTGAATTATATAGAAGAGGGAAGAGAAGAGGATGATGTGGATCCATGTAGGATGCCACATCACACATCCTCAAATTCAAACACAAAAGACAAAATTCATTCTCCCAAGCACAATAAAGAGGTGGGTGAAAATATGACAAATTACTTACACACTCCAAAATCCACACCCCAAAGGACAACAAATTAAATAACATGAAAGAGAGTGCAATCAAAACAAGCAACATGATTAATAAAATTCATTATAAAATCCTAAAATCACCTCTCCAACCATAAGTATGGTTGGTAAATTAAATTTAGAGGTATGGGACAAGTTTTACTTGTCCCACAAGCCTCCTAAAATAGCCCCCAAGGACAAATTCGAATTTCCATGGAGGTGGAGTATTTCATACTCCAAAATCAGACTTACACAACTCTTACACAACCCTTACATATTAAATGCAAACAACCAACAACTTCCATTATTACTTTCCCATATCCCAATTTAATTTATTTAAATTTTAACCATATGATTTCTCACATTAATCTACCACATTTTAATTAATTAAAAGAAAAGGGAACACATTACTAATAAAATACATACAACAATAAATAAAATTTAACCACATTAATAAAATACACAAACCCATGGTCACATATAAAGGTAATCCCCCCCATGGGAATCCCTAACAAAATAACACACACACACACATAAAACAAGTTGCCATGGTGACCTTGTCGAATTCACCTAGAATTCCATTGTGGTTGGTCTCCGATCCCCCGATGTTTGTTGTGATTTTTAACCTGCAAACACAAATACCTCCTTCGGCCTCATGGCCATATCAGAACATCCAACATGATATAAATACAATAACAAAATCATCTAAATATGTGAATCACAACAACATCAAAGTAATTTAACATAATCACTTACAATTTATATCAACAACTATGTCATCATCATATAATATCCATTTTCTAGATCTACTCATAATATCCAAAATCACATGTCCGATCAACATCCATAAAAATCCATGTCAAATAGTATATCATCATCCACATATGAGTGTCTCTAATAATAATCATGTATCATATTCAAATCAAGATCACACGGGATAAGGTCTCGGGACTTAGCCCTATTTGGCATATCAAGAAGGACATGACAAAAGTGTGACCCGATCGCGCATGCGAGTGGATAAGATGCTAGCCTAGTGACAAGTTGGCCTAAGAAGGAATATGCCATGTGATGGAGGCTCCTAGAATACCATCATGACAAGTAGTGGAGAACTCAAGCACTGAGAGGCCATGCACCCATGGAGGACCACATTCAGACACTTGGCACTGGATTTGAGGATGAAGAAGGATGAGTTGGCACTTCAAGATACCTATATATACAAACAACCGTAGAAGAAAAGGGATATATAGAGAAAATGAAGAGAGAGCGAAGCTCTGCGAAATGTTACAAAGGAACTCTGTTTGGGTAGGAGATGGATGTATCAAGGGCTTGGATGCTTAAATTTTCATTTTGAGAGCTAAAAGATTAGGAATCTAGTTATGATGCAAGATTTTGGTCTTCCTTTTGCGATGCTCTGTAATAAATCTAATGAATGTAATGAGGTTACCAGTTTATATGAATATGATCAGTAATGATTCTGGTGCATTTACATATCTTCATGGTTCTGTGTTATGCATGTTTATGGAATGAGTTTGAATCCTTGCATATTTCCCTCTCGTTTTGATTTTGTTCTTAATCAGTTAAGTACTTTTCTGTCTAGAATGTCTGCACTGATCTAGAAGCTGTTTTGAGCTCTATGATGCTTACATGTCTCATTTCCACTCACTTCCTTTAAGTTTGGATCATAGATGATGTTTTCCCACTCAAATCACATAAAAGAGAGACTCGGCACCCGCGCATGCCTTGGTGAGCGCCACTCCCTTATTTTTGGTGGGTGTAAAATGACCACATCTTGGTTCCTTTACCAGACCTCTTTTCAAAGTTGTAATGGGAAATGGAATACATCATGATATGGGTGATGAGTGATGAGAAAGCATTTAACTTTGGAAAGTGTTGATTCATGGTTCAAGAGAAAGGAGGAAGAATTTACTCGTAGATTTAGCACTAGACCTAATTTTGATGCACGTATATGGGTAGAAGAGAACCTCTACCATGATATGTATGAATTTTTTTATGTTGCTTCCCAAGAGAGCTATATGAATGGCTCTTGCATATGCATCCAGTTAATCTGGTATTTTAGATCACACACTTGGACCCAAGAAGAATACCACAGATACGGATGTAGATCCAACGTGGAATCATGTTGTGGATCATTGGTGGAAAGGTGTGTTGGCTAGCTACACTCTGGAGTATGCTATTTTTACATATTCTTGTCTGGAAGTCGTTGAGTTTGAGTTTATGTGGGATCCTGAGGATCATTTCTACATGTTATCCTTTTAGAATTGAATATCTTTATTTTTACCTTGAGTTTAGAGGCATCTTCAATGATCAACTGAATCATTTTGAGAGTTGGGAGAGGATGCTATAGTGGAGGAACATGGCATTCATTGCGAAGGAGAAAGAAAGGGAGGAGAGATGGCTCAATTATAGTGAAGCACATGAAAGGAATATTGCTACACAACACAAGGTTACAAGTGTGATGGATGTATGGAGGTAGATGTTACAAGAAGGATTTGAGGTTAATGCGAGAGGATGTGGAACTCCGAGCGGTCTATGCTACCCCATCTTAGAAAGTGCATAAGAGAGACCCCTTCAACTTCGATTAGAGTTTTCACATGGAGAGAGAAGAGTCATTGGCACAAATCTAAACCCACCTAGTGACTAGACCTTAGCACTTGGTTTTGTAGATCAAGGAAGGAGTATCGTTGACCCAGTTGGTATCGGTGGAAGTGACAAATCTACACCTAGGAGATAAAAATTTCATTTCCTACTTCTATGGCTATGCAAACTATTCCAGTATTTAGAGGAATTTTTGGACAAGGAGAAAGTACACAAGGTGTGGGTAATGCGTCAGGGAGTGGCATGGGACACACATCTGGCAGTGGCACAATCTCATAGATAGTTGGTATGTACTTCAGTGGAATGTTGGGGACCCTAGGCACGACCACTTCAAGCCCATTACTAGTAGTAGGAGGATCTAGAGGTGGAATTGGTGGATCTAAAGGCATAGGACCTAGTGGATCTAGTGGATCCGGTGGAGGAGGAAACACCGGAGGAAACCAAGGGTCTGGACTAGGAGGATAGGGGCCTCAGCCACCTCCTCAAGTTTTCTTTGAGATGTCTTTACATTTTCTAGATTACAAGGGTATTGAAGATGTTGCAGAGCATGTTCACAAGTGTGAGTTGTTATGGTGCGCGAAGGGGATCATAACCCCGGAGCGGAAGGCTAGTTAGTTTGTAATGACATTGTAAGGGTGCATGCATAGCTGGTATAGGAAGTATGATCCCCATCAGATGGTGGTAGATTACACCGCATTGAAAAACACCTTCCTAGTAGAGTTCCACATCCTTGAGTTTGAGTAGAAGGGAATTAGAGCCCTTAAAAAGATTCAACAGGAATGGTGGAGAGTGTACGGGAGTATGACGCATGGTTTAAGACTCTCTTGTCAAAATTTTCATATGACATTCACCCTTCATAACATGCTCAATGGTTTTTTGGAGGGTTGATAAATCCATTTAGAAGAGCTTTATCTCATAAGACTTTCACAGACCCGCACAAGGCATTGAAGCTACTATGTATGCACGAAGTTGTTGGAAGTGTTGATACTGGTGTTAGCCCATTCCTAGAAGCTCAAATTTCCACTATGGCTAAGTAGCTAGAGAAGTTATCTATGAACTCACCCTATGAAACTCGAAGTGGTATATGGTATACAAATTTTGAAATAGAGGGCATGTCAATGATAGTTTCCCAGGGAGGACAAAGATGTGCCATAGTATTAGATTGTGAGATTTTTCATGGGGACCATGATGCGAGTAGATGTCCCTTATTACAGTGCATAATTCAGAAGAATGTGTCTTGCTACTATAAGATCTACACCTCTACGAAAATGATAATAAGGATTATAGCTTTATTGATCAGATCCATGAGGCCTATGATCATGGTGTGTGACATACCAGCGTTTCCAGAGTTATAAGGGTGATGATCACTACTATTAGGAGCACGCAAATGGAGGCACGCTTGGAAGGGGATTTCATAAAGGATTCTGTGGTCATGGTAACTATGGAGGAGGAAGAAGTGATCTCCCATGTGGAACCTATTTTAATCATGGGTCTACAAACCACTACAAGTGTGAGTGCCCAATTTTTTTGTAGTGTTCATGGTGCGGAAGAAGCACAATTATGAGGAGTGCCCCGAGTTTTTTGAACATATGAATCAACAAAGACTCAAAGACAAGGGCATTGCAATGGTAAGCATTAAGAAGGCTGACATGCAATGGATGCCATGGGTGACATGTGATGCAGGTTTAGAACCTGTTATGGTGACAACAAGAGTAGAGGTTATGCGCACAAAGGAAATGCCACGGCAGAAGAACCTGGTTTCAAGGGAAGAAGTGGTACATGGGAAGTACCTAGACCTTGTGCATCGAAGGAGGTATATAAAGAAAACATGGACTTCATTTTAACTTTACAAGGATAAATCCAAAGTATCTAAAGGTGCAGTCCAGAGGGAGGAGCAAAGAAGGAAGGTTGAGGCACCAAAAGATGACCTGGATGAGGTCAAGGAAGTATGTAAATGCTAAGGAAAGAGAATATTATTCCCTTGCTAGGAGCATGGTTGAGAGAGAAGGTACCATGCATTGGAGAAGAGTGTGAGAGGTAGGTCTTGCATGCAAAACTTCCCCCTCATAGCCTTGAATATGATAGGGAGATCACATTAAATGTGGTCGTGGATGGATGGCTCCTTAGTAATATCATCACCGAAATAGGCACGAAGGTCAATGTTCTCACCTTGGATGTATGGAATTAGATGGGAAGACCTGCATTACAGCCATCTTCAAATGTGTTGTATATGGCAAATAAAATGAAGGCAATGCCCATCGGTGTCTTAAAGGATGTAACTATCACCATTCAGGGGATAAGTTTACTAGGGACTTCAAAGTCTTGGCACTCACCAAAGTAGACAATTTCCCAAAGATTACTTGGGCACCCATGGTGTTATAAGAATAATGTGGATCTTCAGCTTTAATAAGGGATACATAAGCTTTGAGAATGAGGAAGAATAGGTCATCATACCCTTGGGCGATGAAAAATAAACACCCTCACTGAACCTTTGGGAGAAGAGGTCCTGGATAGAATATATGTGCACTCCATCGAGATCCAAAGATAATTCATCCCATCGAGGAGTTATTGAGTTTGAGGATGCTTAGTCCCTAAGTGATACCACCAAGTATAATGTGTGATAATTAGGAACATGGGACATGTGAGTTAATCAGATGGCATTTGAGGGGATCGGAATAAAGGTGACAAAGGCACGTATAGTCCAAAGGCTGCTAGGGGAAAGGAGCTACCTAAGTACGTGGGAGGAGCCTTCCTTGAGGTCTTTTTACAGGAGATGAAAGCTTAGTGGAAGAAGGAGAATGAATGAAGAGGGATGTTAAGTTATGTCCTACTCGTAACTATTGCACGTTGGTGGGAAATGCATCAGATAATCTCTTGGCATCCAAGACTAGGTGAGAATTTCTTTCTCTGTAAGGTTTTGTAGGAGCAATGTGCCCATTGGCTATAAAATACTACCATGGTAAAGAGATCACTTCCTTCCATATCCAAGCATGTGAGACATCCTGGATGGGAAACACAAAAGAATTACCACCTTCATTATGGGTTCACAAGTTGTACTCCACCTTGCAAGGCTATGTACGCACGTGGTATATCTACTCGTAGATGCATTGCCAAATTGGTAATTAGTGGCTGACCTCATTCAAACATTTGAGTACCAGAGTACAGAGCCATCAGTACATAAGGCATTGTAGGTTGTCAAGCACCTTACAATAGGGGATAGTGCTATGGTGGAAGATAGAATACAAGAGTTGCTAAGGCAACCCGGCTCGGAAGCACACTTTAAGAAGGAAGAAATAGAAGAGAGATACGGTTTGAGAGCACATGTATAGAGAAAGAAAAAGGGAAAATGGTTTATGTTATTGATAAAGAAGAAGTAGAGAACTTGGATTTTAAACACTCTGTAGGGACGTGAAAATTCATAGATAGTAATCTTGATGAATGGGTGTGCACCTATCATGAACCTTTAAAGACAAATAAGGTTAACATCAGCTCAAAAGAAGAGCCTAAAGAGGAAATCATTAGAGACTATTGGTTAGAGAAAGAAGTCTCTAAGATCATTTATATTTTACGTGAGTTTGAGGATTTATTCGCATGTGGGTATCATGAGCTTAAAGGCGTCCACCATTCCTTGGGGAAATTGGGATAAAGCTAAAGGAAGGTGCGTGCCTAGTCAGGAAAATACCATACCGGATGAATCCTAACCTACGCGTGATGGTCCAAGAATAAATAGATAAGAGGATAGCTGCGGACATCATTGAAGTTGTTGAAGATTTGGAATGGATAAGTCCAATGGTGTTAAGTATCGAAGAAGGACGAGGATAAGGATATTTGTTGATTACAGTACCTAAATGCAAAGATGTATCATTGATCCTTTCCCAACCCTATTTATCAAGATATCTTAGGAGTGGTAGGATGTGAGGTATAATCTTTCACATATGGATTCTCGGGCTATCACTGTAAGAATTTCAAAGGAGGACCAGTAGTACGAAAACTTTTTCCATTAAGTATGGAATTTTTTCCTATACAAACATGCCTTTTAGGTTTTGTTGTAAATATCTCCCCCCGGGTAGATATAGACAAACAAAAGAATATGGAAATCAAAGAAACTCAGAGCCTAATTTTTATTGCATCACTAATAGCTCAAGGCGCGGTAAGAAGCACACGATAGGTGTCGACACAAAAATGGATTCTCCCTTGGCGTAGGTAAGAGGTGCACAACAGAAGGTGTCGACATGAAAATGGATGCGCCCTTGGCATAGGTAAGAGGCGCACGATAGAAGGTGTCGACACGAAAATGGATGCACCCTTGGTGTAGGTAAGAGGCACATGATAGAAGGTGTCGACACGAAAATGGATGCACCCTTGGTGCAGGTAAGAGGCGCACAATGTAAAGGTGTCGACACGAAATGGATGCGCCCTTAGCACAGTAGGAGAGTGTCGACATGGCGTAAGTTGCCTTGGTGCACGTAAAGGGTGCAAGACACGAATGTCTACATGACAAATTCACACCTTAACACATGTCGGGTATGTCGACATGAATATGGATGCACCTATGGTGCACCTTCAGGAGGCGCAACATTCGAAAGTGCTGACAAGAAGCGCACTCCTAACCCGTATATTCGACGGCCATAACTTTTCACAGGGAGCTCGATTCACGCAAGGTTGGACTTTTTGGAAATCTTACGAGGTCCTCTATCCAACTACAATTGGATATCTTTAATTGGGTGGGAACAAGTTCTTTAAAATGCAAAATACAGTTTGCCACTTTTTAAGTTTGCTAGGGTTCTCACCTACCACCATAATGAGATAAATTAAATGCAACCTAGAGGTGGTTTGGGTAGATTTGGATTTCCTCTCTCTTCCCTCTCTCATTCTTCCTATAAATTGTAAGGAGGTTTCTCTCTAAAGGTTGGACATTCTTGTTTTGCCCCTACCTTCTTCTCTTTGGCAGTGAATTTGTGGAAGTTCAAACCTCCCATTTAAAACCGTAATGAAAATTTTCCTCTTGGCATTCTCAGTGAGTGTATTGTATCAATATTTGGAGAAAATAATGCATTTCTGTGGATGATTCTCAACCCTCTCTGTGTTCATTTGTGTTCTCCGATCTTTCACCGCAAACCCAGTTATCTCAGGCATGATCTTGCATTGCATTTTAATGGTCTCAGTGTTTATTGGCAAGATAGGTGTTCTTCATTCCTCGCATCACCTTTGTTAGTTTAGGCTTTATTTTCATGCATATTCTTACCCCGTCTCCTTGGAAATTTAGTTTACGTTTCGAGTAAAACTTTTGAATTTTTATGTGTGCATCTGAATAGAGGAATAGGAACCGGCCTTCATCCGGAGAGCTTTTCCGATTTCGCAAGGTCCCACACTTGGGAAAAGCTCCATGTTATGCAATCACACTGAGAGTCTCAACCCATTGAGTTGTAGACATTTAGGGGTGCTGTGATTCACCATCAACAGTTTAAGAATGCACTGTTGTGTTCTTGAGCATCGTGGTGCAAGATTTACATGACTTTATCCATAAATTTCTTCAAGTCTACCCTGGATGATTTGACAATATATGGGTTAGTAAAGGACAATTATGGCAATTTAAGGCTGATGTTTCAAAGGTGTCGTAGTTGAAGATATCCCCCAACATTAAGAAATGTGTCTTTGCTACCCCATTTGAACATTATTTGACACATCATATGTAAGGAGGGCTCTGCTAGTAGATCCCACAAAAGTTATAGTAATTGTGGGATAGAGGGAACCTACTAGTCAAAGCACAAGCACGGATTTCTCAGCATATGGGGTACCATAGGAAGTTCATCAAGGATATGCCAAGATCGTAATGCTCTTAGAAGATTTTCTTAGACATAAAAGTGAATTTCATCGGGAGAGGCACAATAGAAGTCATTCAACACTTTGAGGGATAGGCTTGTCACCACGCCCATACTAAAATTCCCTTTTTGGGATAAGCCCTTCCATGTTCAAGTGGATGCTTCAGAACCACCATTAGAGCAAAGACTTGCGACATCTTGGTGAAGGGATTATTGATCATTCTTTTTTATTTATGAGAAGGAAGTTGACACTGAGGAGTAGAATTATACTACAACTAAGTGCAAGGCGCTTTAATGATCTATACACTTCATAAATTCAGATAGTATTTGTTGGCAACCCCTTTTATATTTTACACTGATCATATGGCATTTAAATACTTGGTGAACAAGCCCTTTCTACAAGGGTGCATATGTCGGTGGGTACTATTATTCCAAGAATTTGAGTTCATGGTGGGAGTCAAACTAGGAAAAAGTAATTCTGGACTTGATCATTTGTCTAGGATTGATTCAAGGGAGGACACACAAAGAATTGAGGATACCATGCCAGATTCACAACTATTTAGGTTGCGAAACACACCCTCAAACTTAGAATATATTGTATTATTTCTAAAAACGGTTTTGGTGTTAGTGAATGAAGGGTTTGAGAAGAATAAGTTGGCCATATACACCCCACCCTACATGCTAATTAGTGGAGATCTGTACAAAATGGGTCGTGATGAGGTTCTACACCGATGCGTACTAGAACATGAGTGCATTACAATTATGGAAGAATCACATGGTGGGATTGTAGGAGGACACTATGTGGGAAATGCAACCGCATGAAAGATTCTATTCGTAGGGATTTGGTGGGAAACCAATTGCCAAGATTACATTGAGTTTTGTAAGGCCTGTGACCATTGCCAACACCTTGGCAAACCTGGAAAAAGGGATGAAATGCCCTTGTGACCAATAGCCAGTGTGGAACCATTTGAGAAGTGGGATATCGACTTTGTCAGACCAATCTCGCCATGCTAAGGCACGAAGGACTAGTTCATGGTATATCCTCACTTGCACTGATTATTTGACAAGGTGGGAAGAGGCAACACCTATAAAGGATTGTACAATGGCTACCATTGCTATATTTTTATGGGAAAACATAATCAACATGTATGGATGCCCATTGAGTTTGACAAGTGATAGAGGTATGCACTTCCTCAATGAAATAGTTAGTATTGTGCTATCGTAATTCATGGTGAACCATCAAAACTACTCCCAATCACCCTTAAGGAAATCGAATTACCATCGAGGCATTTAACAAAATACTTAGTGACTCGTTGACTAAGACCGTGATGTTGGTAGATAGGATTGCGATAAAAATTATCACCATTCTTTGGGCATATAGGACAACCTACAAGAGGTTGAGCAAGGCCACACCATTTCAATTGGTGTTTGGCATAGAGGCTGTCCTACTAGTTGAATTCATGTTACCCTCTCTCGTATATACGCGTACGTGAGGATTAGATGATAAAAAGTGTTGGAAGAAAGAATTGACAAGTTAATGTAATCGATGAAACATGATCACTCACTAGGTGGGGCTGCATTTAATTTGAAAAAAGAAAAATAAAAGGCATGTCATGATCATCACATTAAAAACAAGAAGTTTGAGGTTAGGAAGATGGTCTTGCCATATGATTCAAAGTTTCTGCGCCATTCGGGAAGTTAAAATTCCATTGGTTGGGCCCTTACATCATCTTGTACATCCTTGATTCAAGTGCATGTTAGTTGCAAGTGATGGATGGGACGAGATTTCTAGGACACTTTAATGGGAGTAGGCTAAAGCCCTACTATAAATAAGTCTTCTTGGTGTTTATAAATAGGGTAGTATTGCTAGATAGTTCATGATTTCCTTTATTGCATGTTCATTTTCTTGTGTTTCCTTTCTTGTTGTTGTTTTTTTTTCCTCTTTGGGTGTCGCAAGTAACCTCAATACTTTTTAAGGTTGTGAATGCATAGAGGACCGCACATCGTTTTAGTGTGGGGTAGAGTAAAGTGGGAGAAAATGTAAAGTGTTAAGCACCGTGAAGTATTGCATTGGAAATCCTAGTTGAATGGCCCTATGAAAGAAGTGCATGCAAGCAAAGGTGAAAGAGTATGGTTGGTGTCGGGTAAGGATACATCAGGATCCATGTACAAGAGAGGAAGAAGCACAAACGCAGGTTGAGGTAGGCGAGAAAAAAATCATGATAGAAGAAGAGCCTTCCGCACTAGTTACGTGTGCGCAAGAGTCTCCTATCAAGCAGGATAAGTTGCATGCCATAAGGTTAGGGAATTGTCCACGTAGAATTGGGCACGTGAGTGAAAGCACTAAAGTCAGGTTTTGGTCAAAAATATACATTAAGTGTTGAAGTACGGTGGTAGGTAAGGTAGCATTTAATGTTACAAAGTGGGAAAAACTATAAATAGAAGGTTGGACACTTCATCATTTTACTTTGTGAATACGAGAAGGAAGAGATTTTGTGAACTAGGGTTTCCAGAGTTGATCCATATGAAGAAAAATTGGAAATATTTAAACTCTAAGTGACTAGTTCGATCTCAGAAATAGAAGGAAAGTAGTTCAAGCATAAAGAAGATCAGTGGAGAAGCATCGTCTTGTGAAAGGGATATTTCAAGCTTAGGGTCCGACAGCTAGGGCATGGGTTGGAAAGGATTTTCTTCACAAGTTCAATATTTGAACTTGGAAAAGATAGAAGATCGAGCTAGGAAGATAAGTCAAGTGATAATCCAATAAATGGTGCCTAAGAAACCAAAAGAGAATAACACCCAAGAAGGGAAAGGGCAAGGGTAAACAACAAGAGATTACTGCAAATACCAACAAGAAATGGTATGTAAAAATATAGTACCTAGATGGGGTTTTGCTCAAGATGGAATGGGAATCCCACTTAAGAAAAATGATAGTAAGTGACTACAATCATCAAATAAATGTGATTGAAAAGGAAATGGTGCTAGAGTTAGTGCACTCGACTAACCAGAGAACACCTAAGGGGTTACCAATTTATAGCGATGAAGTCAAGGTGAAGTTAGAGAAGGTGAGATTATTACAACTCTATGAGTTTCCCTACTTTGGAAAGCCAAAGTGCCTCTATCAGTGGCTAATGTCATGTGTACATGAAGACCACTTTCACTTCGTATGGGGCGTAAGATGCACATAACCCCTCAGCTAATTTCAAGATTCACAGGCCTTATCTATGAGGGAGAAAGCTTAGAGGATGACCTGTGTGACAAGGAAGAAATTAAGAAAATAGTGGCCACATATGTGTACAAGAAGGGGTCAAGGTACTTTGATATCGTGGATATCCAAGACCCAGTGATGAGAATGGCCACACACCTCATAACAAAAATCAATGTGCAAGAAAGATGGACACAGGTAAACAAGTCCTCTGGTCTAATGTTTATAGAAAATGTCGAGGGCACCATCTACAATATATCCACATACATTGTAGATGAAATTATCACTAGACACCAGAAGGAGACAAGATTCTATTTGATAATGTCTCGCTAACCATTGTGTTCTCGGAGATAAGAGTACCATATGCAGTAGACAAGTTCGTTTGAGAGTACCTAGAGGAAGACCCCTCACTTGCAAAAAGATTTGAGAAATAAACTTGTGATAGCATGATGCCTGTTCACAAGGCACATCTTCAAAAGTGGTATACATGTTTAAGGAATGTGTTCGGAGAAGAATGGAGAATATCTAACAATCTGTTAGCATTTATAGTACGAGAAAATGAGTTTTCTCGTATACTAACACTTTTGTATTGGTAGGTTCAAGTTGACTGATGAAACCATGAGCCCATGGTGCAAGCTCCCATTTGCCTTCACAACCCAATACTTCCAGGTGGGAGTTAATAGATTCAAGGAGTCCAAGAAGTTAAAGTTTGACCTTAGTGAGGTGGACCAGACCATAGGGAAATGTGTAGGATGTTGGTATACCCAACAAGCACACATATGTGTAAAAGTACGTGTCGCATGAAGTCCAAATGGTGAAACCCCTAACTCTACCCATTGTGGGGAGGTCCGCAATGTGAGTATACCTTCACATAAGGCCCAAGTTTGAGAAGGGTGTTTATCTTGAAAGAGAAGTATCTATACCTGAGGACCCAATAGGTAGGAAGAAGCCCGCACCTAGACAGAAGGAAAAAGAAATGCAGAAAAAGGCACCAAGTGCCCAAGTTACACAGGCAATAGGTGCCCCAGGAACAAGTGCTAGAACAAGTACTTACACACGTAAGAAGAGGTCACCACTCAAAGAGGAGGTGCTAAAACAAGGAAATCTTATCACAGAGGAGAAATCACTAGAGGAGGAACAAGAGAAAGTATAATCTCCTATACTAGAATCCCCGCTTAAGAAGAAATAGAATATGATGAAGGAGGCTGATTCGAAGACACAAAACTTGGAGAAATACATGGGTGATAGGGATGTCATGAAGAAGATTGATCAGTGTATCATTTTTGAAAGTTTCCTAAACATCCCTAAATGGTGTCACATAAAGATCATTTTGAGAGCTATTATTTTTTACCTATTATTATTGACCTATTATTTTTAGGAAATAGTAAATTAAAATTATTATGGCTAGGAGTTATTAATACTACCTAGTCGGCCCATAGCACCACACCAAATTATTGTGAATCCTGGAATATCGACCAGAGTGCCATAGGGTGTTACAAAGCATCTAGAAGGCCGATCAAGAACCAGAGGATTCCGAACAATGGAGTTGGTGCCATCAAGCTTGCCAAATACGCTAGGAAAGGGGAAGTTAGGTGTTATTTTTCACCCTTATCTTCTAAAAGTCTGGTTATTATTCTAAGAAAGTTCTTAATAGTTTCCATTAGGTTTTCTTGTGAAAGTACTATTATAACTTACAAGTTTTGACTAGTGGAATGGTTTGATAAGAACCCGAGATGTAGGCAATTGCCAAACTCCGTAATCAATCATTGTGCAATTGTCTTTATTGTCTTGCATTAATTTTTAAATTGATTACTGAAAAAGGAGCAAATTATCAGCAAATAATTAAAGCCTATAAGGGTCCGAGATTAGGTAGATAAAAACTTGATAATTTTTAGATCAAGTTTTCAGATCGAGAAAGTTATTGATTGCAAAACTTGGTAATCTCTAATCAAGTTTGGTATCGAGAAGGTTATTTTCTTGCAAAATTGCTAATATATGAGCAAGTTTGGTATCGTAGTAGGTGATCATGCTTGCAACTTGCTAATCTTCAAAGAAATTTTGGTATCGTGAGCAAGTTATCGTTTACAAATCGCTAATCTCCGAATCAAGTTTGGTGTCGATCTAGTTTTTGAAATGGATCTATACCTTTTCTTCCAGTTTCCGGTTATGCTTTCCTTATTGGGCACCATGGTTTGAGTGATGATCACTCGACATCTAGAACATGATCGCCAGATCATGGAGTTACAAACCCACCTGGCTACTATTCGAGAGCATTAGCACAAGTAGAAACAACACATCATAGAGTTACAAATAAGCTTAGATGCTCCACTTGGGAAGGGGGTGAAGCCAATCATCTTCGAAAGTTCCATTTGGAGAGGCAAGATTTTCCTAACTCGCTCATGTGTTGTCATTGTAGAAGAGGACATGATATTGAGTGATGTTGGGATTTGTACCCAGAGAGGAGGCCTAAGTGTATGCAGAAGAAGGACAAGGCTATTTCAGACCTCAAGACCGACTAGTCGCTGGCACCATTAGCATGGGGAGTACTAGTGGAACATCTAGCCATTATACTATGACATACGAGTGCCTCTAGATAGTGGATTCTAGTGGTTGCACGAGAACAATTAGTAACCCTTATTTTCGATTGGACTATCAAAGTAGGGTATGTAACTGCCGATGTGGTACACCATCTAGGATTTCCCATGACACCACTTCCTCATACCAAGACAATAGGTACAGAAGATGGTACTCTGTATGGAGTTTCTACCAGTTATTGTATTGTGAGATTCATAATTGGGAGACGAGTTTATGATAATATCACTCTCGACATCATCCCTTTGGAGATGGATAAAATGGTATTAGGAAACTTCTACCTTACTACTCATCAAGGTTATATGACTGATGATAGGAGTGGAGTGGAGATTCATCTTGGGAACAACTGGAGGATCTATTTTTGATAGGTCATGTTGTTTGTCTTACATGAGGTGAAGACAATGACCCTTCAGACTCATATGTACCCCGGATCATGTAGATCCTAGTGCAGAGTTGAGCTCATATGTCCCTGCGGATCATCTAGATCCAAACACTGAGGTCGCATACATTCCAACAGACCATGAGGATCTGTATGCAGAGGATAAATATCCTAGGGATCCACAGGATACCTATTGAGGTATACTAGGTAGATACTGAGGATTCTACATTTGGTAAGAAATCTAAGCTGCAAAGAAAGTTGACTTTGTTCAGCTATTGTATTTGGTTTTTTTGTAAGAATTATTTATTTATCTTGTTATAATAAAACCATAAACTATTGTGTTAGGTAGAATGTATTGGTAAGACCCCTTTGAGGGAAATATGTGTATACATCTAACCAGACATGGCACATTAGTTTAAGACCCAATTATGGGAAATTTTTGTACTGCTATACTTCCACTAGTAAGACCCGAGGGTAATTATTTTGGTGATTTTTTTAACACCATAAGATGCAGTATATTTTTCCTTGTTGAGTTATTGGTCCAACAGGGAGGAGAAAAATTAAGTCAATCCACATTGCGATGCAATGGAGAAGACCAAGTACATAAGCCACCAAGTAGGAGAAATTTCGTGATAGGTTTACCATGTAAAGTTATTTTCCTATAGAATTGGTATTTTAAACTTATTGTACAAGACTCCAAAAATGGAGCATTTTTACAACTAGTTTTACATGGTGTATTAGGATATAATTTCCTCACACTTGTATTTGAAAGTTGTATAAAGACCCTTTTAGGGGCACCTATCTCCTTATCAACGTGGTGAGTACCATTACAACCTTAGATACAGTGAATTGACTCATATAAAGCTTGGAGATTGATCTCGCCATTTATGGAGACAAAGAGAATTCATGTGAGTCAACTCGGAACTTCATTTTGTGTAGAGGCATTGTGACATTGTAGCAAAATGGTATCTCGAATCGACATTGGCATTAACGTCCGTCAAACCTTCGCTCTATGTAGAGGCATTATTACCGCAACAAAATGGTACCGATATTAGTGTGTTAACAAGAGGATCTCTCAAAGGATCAACTCAAAAATCATTCGATGTCAAGGCATTGTGACCACACATTTGAATGGTAGACAACCAACACACTTAGCATCATGCATTAGAGGCTTGAGGTCTTGAAAGAGGCTTAACATCATGTATTGAGGCGCGAGGTCTTAAAAGGACAAGTTATTGTCCATCATCGACATTGGATCAATAATATCTCTACGTAACATGGAGTTCCTTCAAACCATTTTAGATTCTGCAGAATCAACTCGGAGCCAAGAACTATGTTATAGAGTAAAAGAAGATCCTTATTGTCGATATCAGAAGCTTAGCACCACATAGTAGGAGCGCTGAGGTTTCTGGCGCAGTAAACTTAGCACCATACAATGGAGGCGTGGAGGTCTTCTTTGGATATCGTGAGTGGCATATCATAAGCATCATGGGACCATAATCCATAGGTCCCAGGATCAGAAAAGTTGTCAAAGTGAGAATGTTGCAGAGGAGAAGACCCAAGGGTCTACTACAGTAACACTTCCGAGGTGGCAGCAGAGTTTCTAGATTCAAGACGGGATGGAAAAATGTTCCAATATAAGATTTTTGGGACAAAAAGCCTTTCTCTGGGGAGGTGTGATTAGGGGATCATTTTTGAAAGTTCCCTAAACATCCCTAAATGGTATCGGTGTGGAAGATCATTTTGAGAGATTTCCATCAACTCGTGAGAACTATTTCACTGATTATAGATCATTTATTTGAATGTTGACGAAACAGATAAGGTAACGGGCATATACCTATCAAGATGCTGGTTGTAAGATGTTGGGCGTGTGTGACTCCTTGATCCACAACTAACCGTGAGAGCTTCCTTTTGGTAGGGAAGAACTACCCGAAATAGAAAGCAAGACCACTAGAAAGAGTTAAACAATATATTAAGTGGACCGCCTAGCATATGCTAGATCCTGAAGTATGGTACTTCCTAGATGGTCACAATCCACTATTTAAAACAACTTAATGCTGTAATAAAGTAAATCCTATTGTAGTTAAAATGATTTAGGTATCTCATTCATCTACAATAATAAAATTTGTTCATAATAGGCTAGGCTATGATTGAATCCAAAGGTTAAGGTCACTATCAAGGTATTGGTATGGGTCAGAGTGAGGTTCCGGGATATTTCGCATTTGGTTGAGGTTTTAGGCTCTAATCTAGGATTCTAGTAAAATACATAGAGACCGACATCGGTTTAGGTTAACCAAATGACGATTATGGTGAACAACATCGTATTGTTGGGAAGTACAGAAATTCAATAAAACTTGGCAATAATGATTCGGGGTTAGATGAAGGTGGAAGGACAATGAAAAGATTTGTATGGATCCTAGATGTGCACAAGAATGATTAAGGTCTAGATATGGGTAGTTTTATGGTGTGGGTAAGGATATGGTCAAGTTTTCATGGAGATAAAATGGTGGGAAATGGAAATGAAAGAATAAAATAATAACCAATGTAAAAGGATCTACTAAAATGATAAGGAACCAATGCAGGTTAACAAACTTACTGTTTGTACGAGCTTGATGCCTGGTTGGTAATGGTGGGTGATCAAATGAACTTGGTGTAGTGCTGGCACTTCCCCGGATGCTCCCATGAAGGTAGGTGGCTGTGTGATTGCTTTGGGTACTAGCTATGGGTGTTCTAATGCTTTTGCACGGATGTTGGTTCTACTTGCATGTAGCTCTGGTTTCGTCACTTGTTCTCAGAAGATGTCCCTATCTCTCAAAATGTGCCAACCTCAAAATAAGGTTGTTTTTGGAGTTAAATGGTAACTCGACGGTGGTTCTAGCTTAACCGGTGGTGGTTAAGGGTAACCGGCATTGGTTAGGGCAGGATTTCCTAGGTTTACTAAACTGGGTAGATCCCCTTGATTTTTTGGGATCTTGTTTCATTTACTCCATGGATTAACATGGAAACCTCCTTCTAACATGTGGGAATGTGGTTAGAGGGAATGTAGGCACCGATTTTAGGGTTTGGGTAGGTCTTAGTTAGCTATGACAACTTACTAAGAATAGGTATTAGGGTGAGGTGGCTAGATGAGGTGTCTAAGTGAGGTGGATATGTGGGCATTATTTCAATTAGGATATTTAAATAATAAATATAGTGAGGATAATGAATTAATTTAATTTAAATAATCAAATTAATATTATAGTGGGTCGAAGGGGGCCATGACTAGGTGGATGTGCTTAAGGTATTTATTTGTCGAGGGACCAAAGGGGAGTGTGACCTAATTTTAGCATCTAAATTTTGCTCCTTTTTGTTGCGTAGCTTGTATTGGTAAAGTGAAGCTAAAAATAAGATGTGGTTGCCCCATGTGTGGGTGAAGGTGATCCCCCTCAAACTAGGAACTGACGAGGTAGAAGGAAGAAGTGGTGAGTGGTTTGATTAAAAGGTGAATGTGATGAAGAGGAAGGTGGGCGGTGGGGGTAATGTGAAAAAGGTCTACTCAGGTAATCTAGGTAATGGGTTAGGGTAAAAGGTAGTAATAATGAAAACACGTGCACACGTATAAACCGCAACATGGTACTAGGTCGGAGAGCAGAAAACTCTACATTGTCCAAGGGTGATAGGTTCATCTAAACAAGGCTGAAGTGTTTCTAGTATCCAAGGTATAGGATATGGTTAGGAAACATGATGCGGGTTAGGTGCAAGAAAGTTTAGGTATGTCCCAAGACACCGAGGGTTGGGTCGGGATAAATGGTCACGGGAAGAAGGGGCAAGGTAATGTCACTAGGTCAATCAACACAGTAATCAGTGCTTTGCAAGGTATAGCAAACACATGAGGTCAAAGGTCACGAGCAATGTTTCAAGTCCAAATTATCTAGGTCACGACAAGGGTAGGGCCGAGGTATGGGTAAAAATGAGTCCCCAAATGAGGATGAGGTTAGGTAGTAAGAATCGATGAGGTTAGGAGGGTGAGGGGAATGGTCAAGGTAAGCGTTAGGTGAGGGAAAAAAATAGTGACGGGTAGGGTAATAGGGTGAAATTAAGGAAATATGGAAGAGAGGGTGATCGATGCCAATTAAGGATAACCGATGCCGATAAAATTGGCATCGGTGAGGTCGGGGATGTTATAAAAAGAAAAATCCACATTTTTTTTTTGCAAATCATTTGTCTTCTTGTGAATTGGGAAAATGAAATGAGAGAGAGGGAAAGTTGGAAAGTGTCCAAACAGAATGGAGAGCTGAGTTGGCAAGATGAATGGTAGGTGATTGGTAGTTGAGAGGTGGGTCCATGGGATTAGATTGAGTGATTTGATTGGTTGGAGGTGCGGTTAGTGATTGGTGATGGCAGAGGTGGAGAGGGGTCGACGAGACATCGGTGTAGTGGCTTGACATGCCACCAAAAATACGGCATCATGATGAGGTAAGGATCAAACCCATGTTGTGTTTAGTGAGGTAGATTAGATGATACACCGGTGGGGGAAATAAAATTGGGGTTATTGTGTTTTTTGGGGGAGGAAATAAAATTTGAAATGTGGGAGGGTGAATTGGGTAGAATAGGAGTGGGGAGAGAGGTAAGTAGGTGAATAGGGGGTAGGATGGGGTTAAGGTAAAGTGTAGGGGAGAATGAGTGGGTAGAAGGGTCAAGAGAGGGAGAATTTTGAGAGGGTAGGGTTTTTTCCGTGATAGTGACTTGTGTCGGTCCCGGCTAGCTTGGCATCGATAGGGTCAAACCATTATTGGTCACGAAATAGGTAACTCGATGCTAGTTTAGGGTGACTAGGGCCGCTTAGAAATAACCGACACCATTCGGGTTTTAGAGAAAAAGGGGTCAAAAGGGTCCTAGATTGAGTGGGTGAGATAGTGAAGGGTAGATAGAAAATGTGATAAGAAGGTAGGTTAGGAATATAGAAAGAGGTGAGACTGTGGGTATAGGTGAGGTGTCATGGGTGATTATGGGCATGATGAAGGTAGATTAATTTGATGTTTGTATTAGATGCAGGGAAAGATCAGTCCGGATGAGAGACATGAGTGCCACCCTACTCTTGAGAGTGTGAGGTGCGGTGAAAGTTGAAGAGTGGTAGCACGTGGAGGAGGTGGTCCCGATTGGGGTCCGATGCTATCGGCAAGATGTGGTCCGGCATCCAAGTCTCGATGGTTATCATCGATAGAAGGGATTCACCGACCAAAATTTTCCACCTACCGATGGGTGAGGAGACAATCATGTTGGAGGACATGTTTAGGATCCTATGGCTATTGATATTGGGGATGCAGTGTGTAGCTTGATCTCCTTCGAGGCCTCGAAGGAGTTGATGCTAACAGCTTTTGGAGAGGGACCGGAAGACATGAAATTCTAGTGTCGATCACATTATGGAGGGATGTACACATCCCATCTAGAGGAGATGAGGCTTGTTGTTTTATTGATGGAGGCAGTGTGTTGTTTCATACCTAATGATGCAGAGGGAGGGAGATTTCCTGTTATGTTTGTGGAGCCTATTTGCATGTTAGAATGTGGTACACCTTCTATGTGTTACACTTGGGTATTTCTATGGCGGTCCCACTCATCGGTGAGTGGGTCGAGGGGTTCGGGTGAAGCCCCAATCAAATTTTCATGGGTGGTTTATTAACCCATGGATAATGGGTAACCATTATGGGTTGTTTTTGAGCCCATGGTTTTTTTGGTCTTTTGCCCATTGTTTTGATACCCATGGTTTTGTATCAAACTTCTTAAGCAGTTGTCTATTTATATGGTCTTATGCATATGATAGATGTACAAGTAAATGTATTGCACAGATGTGGTTTGAATTTGGGTGTGAATTCTCGTAGAGTTTGTTGAGCATAGCTCAAATGGATTTGGGTATTGTATTGAGAGAGTGAAGGCTTGTAATAAAATATAAGCAAGTGATTCTTGGTGGATGTAGCCCAAATTGGGTGAACCACGTTAAATCTTGTCTCTTTGTGTTTCGTTATTTATTCTCGCACTTTTATTTGAGATCCGTAATATTTTCTCGCATATTAGTTTCTACCGTTGAGATTCTCGTAAGGGATTATTCTCGCATATTTTTTCTCTTATTTCCTAACAATTGGTATGAGCCCTGTTTGGTTTGTCAAGTGTTGAATCATAGGGAAAGTTTTTAGCTTGAGTGGGAGCTATGGAAGATGAAGGAAGATCTAGGGTTGATAAATTCAACGGGCAGAATTTCAGTCTTTGGAAGATGCAGATGGAAGATTACCTTTATCAAAAGGATCTTTATACTCTGCTATCTGAGAAGGTGAACAAACCCTCGAGTATGACAGATGTGGAATGGGATTTGTTGGATTAGAAGGCACTTGGAATGATTTGGTTGTGTCTTACATCCTTGGTATTATTTAATGTTTCAAAGGAAAAGACTAAAAAATATCTAATGGATGCATTAGGGAAGTTGTATGAAAAACCCTCTGCCTCTACTAAGATATTTTTAATGAAAAAGTTGTTTAATATGAAGATGTCTGAGAATAGTTCAATAAAGCAGATCATTTAAATGATTTCAATACAGTTGTGAATATGATAGCTTCGGTTACAATAGAATTTGATGAAGAAGTTAGGGCTTTATTAATTCTATGCTCTTTACCTGAGAGTTGGAATAGCCTGGTAATGGCGGTAAGTAACTCGATTCTAGCTAACTCGAAGTTGAAGTTTGAGGATGTTGTAGGGGTGATTCTAAGCGAGGAAATACAAAGAAAAAGCTATGAGGAATCTTCTACTTTAGGGACTCGCTTTGATACAAGGGAAACTAGAGGGAGACAAAGAATAGAGGAAACCGTGGAAAATCAAAAGATCGGCAAGGTCAAAATCATGGAACAAGATTGTATGCTAGAATTGTGGAAAGCCCGGGCATGCAAAGAAGGACTATTGTGAGCAAGAGGTAAGAAGGTTGGAACCTTGTATTTAACCACCGATAGTACTAATGATTGTAATCTTGTGGCTTCGAGATGCGAGATACAAAATTATGGCACTATAGGCTTGGTCATATGAGCCATAAGGGCATGAACATCATAAAGAATAATTTGCTGGATATACGAAAACATGTTTTGATTTCTAAGAGAACTACATATATGGAAACAAAAGTGAGTAAGGTTTCTCAAGGTTAGACCTATAAAGAAAGAGAGTAAGTTAGAGCCGGTACATTCTGATGTGTGGGGTCTCGCCTGTATCATCTCTTGGGGTTCAAGTTATTATGTTACTTTTATTGATGATGCAACAACAAAATTTTGGGTTTATTGTATTAGAAAAAAATCCGATGTATTTGACACTTTTGTTAAATGGAAAGCCTCGTAGAGAATGAAACAGTCTTAAGCTAAAATGTCTCAGTCGATAATGGAGGGGAGTATTACAAGAATGAATTTAATGATTATTGTTCTAAGAATGGGATCCGCAGAAAAAGACGGTTCCGGGAACTCCGCAGAGAATGGGGCATTAGAAAGGATGAACAGAACAATAATGGAACGTGCTAGGAGCACGAAGTTACATGTAGGACTCGCCTTTTTCTTTTTGGGCGGAAGCGGTGAGCACAATTGTGTACTTGATAAATGAGGACCCTCAAGTGCCTTGGATGGAGGCATACCTGAGGAGGCTTGGTATGGTAATAAAGTTGATTATTCATTTCTTAGAGTCTTTGGATGTGAGGTGTTTGTTCATATAGACAAGGATGATAGGACCAAGCTAGAGGCTAAATTAGAAAAATGTACTTTCATTGGTTATGGTGGTGATGAATTTGGATATAAATGTTGGAGTATTAAGGACAAGAAAATCATTCGATCTAGGGATGTGGTATTTAATGAGAAATTCATGTATAAGTAGTAGCGATTACAGGGAAAATAGGGAAGAATCAGAGAAAGAATATGCAGCGGTAGAGGATCTTACGGATGGAAAAGTGATACATGAATCAATTCAAGAACCTCCTCAACAGAACCCCAAACTCCTATATTGAGGAGGTCTTCTAGGGTAAGAAGAGAACCTGAATGTTTTTCTCCTTCTCTTTATTATTTATTACTCACTGATAGTGGAGATCTAGAGAGATTTGATGAAGCAATGTAGGTAGATGCCAGGAAGAAGTGGGAGCAAGCCATGGATGAGGAGCATCGTGCCCTCATGGAGAACCGCAGACATGGATTTGGTGAAGCTACCCGAAGGTAAAAGAGCATTACAAAACAAGTGGGTGTTCGTGAGTCAAAGATGAAGGAGGAAAGAAAAGATATAAGGCCCGGTTGGTGGTCAAGGGGTTTACACAGAAACAAGGTATAGATTTTGATGAGATTTTTCCTCCTATAGTAAAAATGACTTCTATTAGAACTATTCTAGGAATAGTTGCAGTAGAAGACTTACACTTAGAATAGCTTGATGTAAAGATTGCATTTCTCCATGGTGATTTAGAGGAGGAACTATATATGTAGAAACTAGAGGGCTATGAGGTCAAAGGTAAAGAGGAGATGGTTCACAAACTAAAGAAAAGCTTATATGGCTTGAAACAAGCTCCATATCAATGGTATAAGAAGTTTGATAGTTTCATGATGGAGCAAGGTTATATCGGATGCCATTTATACCATTGTGTGTATACAAAGAAATTTGAGGATGGAAGTTATATTATCCTATGTTTGTATGTTGATGACATGCTAGTTGCAGGTAAAAACATGCAGGAAATAAAAGTACTCAAGAAGCAGCTAAGTGAATCCTTTGCTATGAAGGATTTGGGTGTAGCCAAACAAATCCTTGGTATGAGGATATCTCGGGATAGGAAGGAACGGAAGCTGAATTTATCTCAGGAAGAGTACATTAAGAAGGTCTTGGAGAGGTTTAATATGTAGGATGCTAAACCGGTTGGGACTCCTTTGGCAGGCCACTTCAAGTTATCAAAGGAGCAGTGTCCCAAGACAGAGCAGGAAAGAAACTAGATGTCAAAGGTACCTTACTCATCAGTAGTTGGTAGTTTGATGTATGCTATGGTGTGCACTAGGCCTGATATTGCCCATGTAGTGGGAGCTGTGAGTAGATTTATGAGTGATCCAGGTAAAGAGCATTGGCAAGCAGTAAAGTGGATCCTTCGGTATTTGAGAGGGACCATGGGGATAGTTTTGTGCTACAGTGGATCAGACACCACTTTACATGGTTATGTAGATTCAGACATGGCTGGAGATGTAGACAGCAGGAGGAGCACAACAAGTTATATTTACACTGTAGGTGGGACAACAGTGAGCTAGATTTCACGACTACAAAAGCTGGTGGCTTTGTCAACCACGAGGCTAAGTATGTTGCTGCCACAGAGGCAAGCAAAGAGATGATTTGCTACAACAATTTCTTGAGGAGTTGGGGCACAAGCAAGAGGAATGTAAGCTATATAGTGATAGTCAGAGTGTTATACACCTAGCTAAGAACTCTGCTTTCCACTCCAGGACGAAGCATATATAGTTGAGATATCACTTCATCAGGACAACTTTAGAGGAAGATAAGTTGAAGTTGGAGAAGATTCATACCAGTCAGAATCCTGTAGACATGATGACCAAGGTGGTCACAAGGAATAAACTAAAGCTATGTTTAGCTTTGGTTGGCCTTCGTAGATGACAGTGAAGGGTTGAAAAGCTTACTCAGTGGAAATCAGTCTCCAAGTGGGAGATTGTTATGTTTGTGGAGCCTATTTTCATGTTAGAATGTGGTACACCTTCTATGTGTTACACTCGGGTATTTTTACGGTGGTCCCGCTCGCGGTGAGCGGGTCAGGGGATTCGGGGGGTGAAGCCCCTGAAGAAAATTTTCATGGGTGGTTTATTAACCCATGGGTAATGGGTAACCGTTATGGGTTGTTTTTGGGCCCATGGTTTTTTCGGTCTTTTGCCCATTGTTTTGATACCCACGGTTTTTGCCCTTGGTTTTGATACCCACGGTTTTGTTTCAAACTCGCTTAAGCGGTTTGTCTATTTACATGGTCTTATGCATATGATAGATGTACAAGTAAATGTATTGCATATGTGTTTTGAATTTGGGTGTGAATTCTATAGAGTTTATTGAGCATAGCTATATTGAGAGAGTGGAGGCTTGTAATAAAATTTGAGCAAGTGATTCTTGGTGGATGTAGCCCAAATTGGGTGAACCACGTTAAATATTGTCTCTCTATGTTGTGTTATTTATTTTGCACATTTATTTGAGATCTCATAATATTTTCGCATATTAGTTTCTACTTTTGCAGTCAGTAAGAGGATTATTCTGCATATTTTTCTCTTATTTCATAACATTCCCGCTCATTGATGGGGGTAATACATGACATGGTGATGGATTGGACCCAATTTTCTTGGGCACCGTAATTCGTGGTGTAACTATGCAGAGAGTGGGCATATGGGCGTCTACGCAGTTCGACTGTGTTGCACATTTTACTACACTATTGGGCCTATGAGCACATAGTTTGTGTGCGGCTAGTAGGTATGCCCCAAGTAGATGCATTTCCACCAAGATTGGTGTGGGTGGGGTACAGGTGATGGGTACCTATGATTAGAGAGTGGTGATCAGACAAGGCTACACATGATGTAGCCTATTACAAGCATTTATTGGAGGGGTTGTTCGAGTGGACATCATATGGAGACCATATGTGGGTTATCCCTCATATAAGCGGATGCATGATGAGTTAGATGGTCTTCAATTGTTGAGATGGATAGTGGGGCACCATGCCAGGGAGCACGAGATGATCCTAGTTGACAAGGTTAGATGGCAGTTTGGGCTGCTATAGGACATACCTCCACCCTTCCCACAGTATAGGAGAGATGACGTGGAGAGGCCATTGCCTCTACCACAGCCGATAATGCCCACATGGCAGGAGGAGTAGGTGGTAGACCAGTGGATTGATGATGTTGGGGTTAAAAATAGATACAAATAGTGGTGGGTGGCTCATTTACGAGAAGTACCACTCATGTTGAGGCAACTGGATTTAGCCACTATCACAAGTCAAAGAGATGCCTTATAGGGGCGGTGGCGACCTTGATTACCCAAATTGGGTATGGTGGAGGGACAAATTAGCTAGTTCGAAGGAGGAGGTAGCCGAGTTACATGCACAGGTGGCCAGTCTTCAGCCTAAATGGCCCAAGGTGGGGATGGAGATGGAGATGGTGATGATGGTCAAGTGATAGGGTTGCAAGGCTAGTTGGCCATGACACGTAGAATAGATGGGGGCCTTATAGGACCAGATATATGGCATAGGGGTAGAGGCAAATGGCAACACCACGAGCACTAGGACAGGGCTCTTGGTTCATAGACAGGGGTGCGATAGGGTCCCACAGGACAAGTACGGGGTTAGAGGCTGATGGGGCCACCATAGATAGTGCCCATATCTAGGTTACGGGAGGCAAGAGAGGAGGCTAGGTACTATCAGACAACCTGATGGTGGCATGGATAGATATTTTATCATATACCGAGTACGAGAAAAAATAGGCCTCTAGTGAGAGGACCAGATCACGCACCCATAGCGTGGAGAGCATAGGGGGCCATCGAGCCCCAAGACATGGTCAGGGTGAGGCCACCAGTTCCTGGAGGCTAGTTCCAGCTTGATTTACCAAGATGGGACCCAGCCACCACCTATGATGGGTGGGAGTTGCGAGATAGGAGCCAAGGAGGCGAGGGGACAAGCGATATAGATATGGAGGATGTCTCGCTAAGATGATGCCTGATATATGGCTCCCGATTTTGACATAGTTTTGATTTTTGATATATACCATCCTATGTGTTAAGTGTTATATTTTTGATCATATACCAGCATGCATGCCGAAGATAGTGAGGATGTATGAGAGTTTTGTATTTTTGAGCATATACTAGCCTACCAAAGATGGTGAGGTCTGTATATGAGATATTTTGAGAGATGTATATTATTTTGATATCAATGTATATTGGATGGATACACACCTATTTTTATGATGAGATGGATGACATTCTGATGATGTACTTTGATGTTGATAGATTGTGATGGTTTATGCATAGATGGACTTATGGTAGGTGTGTTAGGCATGGATTGAGTCAGGTTGGTGTTAGGCATGGTTGAGTCAGGTTGTAGGCATGGTGAGTTAGGTTGGTGTTAGGTATGATTGAGTTAGGTCATAGGCATGGATTGAGTCATGTTTTAGGCATGGTGGAGTTAGGTTTGTGTTCTAGGCATGATTGAGTTTAAATTGTTTGGGGTTGTGATTCTTTAAGTTTTATAATGAATGATAATATGGGTTATGTTTAATATGTTTTATAATACATACATGATGATGGTAGAGAAATGGTAGTCATAATAAATGTATGCTATGATGATGATAAAAATTTTAAGTAATTTTTGTTTGTTTGCTTTAATTTCTAATTTTTGATATAAAAAGGAAACTAAGTGGGGTAGAATGTAATTTAGGAAGATGAAAGATGAATTGGTTAGGGTAGAGAGTGGACGAGCTAACCTCCAACGGCCACATGCCCTTGGAGTGCTTTGCCATATAGTCTCGACAAAAAGGGACCTCGTGGATGATGTAGTTCTCCCATAAGCTAGGGAAAATACGAGGTGATATGAGAATGAGATGGTAGGTTATAGGCATGATTTGGGTGAGTTGTGGGTAACTTGGTATAGGTGATTTCAATTGTGGTAAAAGAATAAGATTACCCCAAAGGTAAACGCCGAGGAGCAAGTCCAAAGATAAGGTAATCAATATGTAATAAAGAAGTTCAAAACATAAGAGGGGGAAAGAAATCCACCCAATTGGTTAGGATCATACTTGAGTAGGTCATACCTTAGAGGAGGTGATGAACGTAATACCCTAAAGACATTACATGATTGATCATTCTAAGGGTGAAAATTAGTCATATGATCACCAAATGTCATGTTTTCCACGAGGTCCTTTAAGGCGGTAGAGGGAAATGAGAGTGTGAATAGTGAGAGGGGTGAAAGGTGGTTAATTTTTTATATGGTATGAGGTAGCATGTTCTTTGGGCAAGAGATCCAAGGTCACAATGGGTAAGTCCATGACCAAAAGGATTTTTGTGTTAACTTGTATTCAAGATAGACTGATCGATGCGGGAAGTCTATATGGGATGGAGAAATTAACTCCTTGAGGTCTTCGTGAAGTTGATCGATGCGGGAAGCTTCATATTCTCTCACTTCTTCTTCTTCTTATTTTTTTAATTTAGAAAGAGCTTTACATAGCTGTCCTTCGAGGGAGAAGTCTATTTATAGTAGTGATTGTAGAGAGGAAGATTTCCTTTTGAGGGAGTCATCTTTTTATTAGAAGTTTGACTCAAGGAGTTGGATCCCATGTGAGGGATTTGAAGTCATGGACAATACCAAGGTGAAGAATAGGATTCTTGTTCAGAAATCAAGGTGAAATGACCATGGGATCTCATCTAAAGGTATATAAAAAGTATCCATGAGAATCATGCTATGTGCAGAGGTCTTGGTAGTACACATATTCAAGAGAAGATAACAAGTGATAGGTATGCACATGAATCTTGTTTAATCATCGTGAGGTGTGTAAGAAGTGGATAACACTCAAGGGACGAGCATGGAAAGAGGAAAGAGGTGAGGTAGGACTAAAAATCAACAATAGAATGGTCAAAGATGAAAATCATTAAGGGGCTCGTGTTCAGGTTACCATCAAGTGAAGATAAACGATAAGCACCTCGATCCGTAAGTATAGGTCTTGATGTATGGTCCAAGCCAATTAGGAGAAAAAAATTTGCGTTTACTTTTTTTTTTTTTAGTTACATGTTGATTTTCTTTCAGACAAGGTCACCAACTTGGAAAGTTCATTCATGGACACGTTTTTCATAGGCACGTTTAATACATTATTGGTAAACTTGAAGGTGGTCAAGAGCATTAAGAAAATTTTCATCTAATAATGCAAGATGTGCCAAATAGTCCTGATGCAATTCATCATCATTGAGCATGTCATGGAGAGAAATGTGAAGTGAGGGAATCTGGACTCAAGAGGTAGAAATGACCTCTGTACTGCGTATACCGAGAGAAAAGGGGTAGCGATAGTAGAAGTGTGAGTACTAGTGTGGTATGCCCATAGGAAAAAGGAATGTGTATATGCTAGTGCTTCCCAATATCATTTACCACTTTCATGATAATTTTGTTCAAGGTTTTGTTAGTGGATTTGGCCTGGGCAAGTCATTGGTTTGTGGGTAATATGGTGATGAGAAACTTAGTGAATGCCGAAGGCATCACAAATTTTTCACAAGGTTTTATTTTTGAATTTTTTTTTCATTATCGGTGATGAGGTGATGAGGAACACCAAATAAACAAATGCTGTGATGATTGATGAACTTACATATTTTCTTAGTTTTCGTGGGGATGAGTGGTATGGCCTCAACCCATTTTTGTATTATTTAGTAGCGGTGATGATCCATTGATGTCATTGAGAAGAATGGGGATTGATCTCTCGACAAGATCCAAACCCCATTGAGAGAATGGCCAAAGGTCACGAGGGACCTATAATGCATGACTCGGGTTTGTGATGAAGGTTGGCATGCTGTTGACATTTTATACAATGCTTAACATAATCACAACAATCATGGTTAAGGGTCGGCCAAGAATAGCCTAGGCGAAGAATACACTTAGTGCATGTAGCGAGGCCACCAAGTGACCTCCACATATGCCATCATGAACTTCTTTAATGGTATAAGAAATTTCAGAAATTGTGAGGCATCGTAAGAGAACACCATCAAAGCTATTCTTATAGAGGAAGGCCCCATGATGATGTAATGAGAGACCTTTTTAAGGAAGGTTCATTGTCCATTACGAGTGAGATTAGGAGGTAAGATGGAGAAAGAAAGATACTCGAGTATTATTTATACCAAAGGTTTCTTGGGTCGGGGGTAGTGGTTACGATAGAGTAAACATTGTGATGTAAATAAGAGGGTGATTTGAGTCATTGTATGGTGACAACGATCTTAGAATCCAGTAGGCGAAGCGGGTATTTGAGAAGCCAAGTAGACCATGGTATCTGTAAATTTGTTGGTTGAACATGGAATGGTTTGATGGGTGTAATGGTTAAAGGTGGTCAAAAGTATGTCTACATGATGTTTGTACTTTTGAAGTATTTCATTACAACATTGGTATATACCATTGACCTGGTTTATGACTAATTGAGAATCACCAAAGATGTTGATTGATTTGACATCTAGGGCATAGCAAACTTGGAGACCTAGTATCGAGCACTTCGTATTTGGAAATATTGTTTATACAATCAAAATTGAGTTTGAAAGATAGAGGCATGACTTCACCATCAAAAGGAATTAGGATAACACCAGTGCCCATCCTAATGCCGACACTTGGAACCATCAAAGAAGAGTGTCATTTGGTAAGCGGGTTTGTCTAGCGAAAAGGTAACAATTGAATCATCCGGAAAATCAAAAGTAGTGCGTTGATCCCTAGAAATAGGTGCATCAGCCAATTAGTCGGTGATAGATTGGCCCTTGATGGAATTTTGATGAATGAATTCGAGGTTGAGGTCATCTAAAAGCATAAGCCAACATGCGCACGCTGATTTTGATAAGGTTTGGCATACATGAAGTGTAAGGGGTCGGTGTTGGTCACAACATAGGTTTTGTGGTTGAGTAGATAATGGTGGAGTTTTGTGGCAACAAAAACTAAGGCTAAGAAAAAAATTTTAGGATGGGTGTATCGGGTTTCAAATCCAAAAGATTACGGCTTATAAACCATATGCTCCTATGTTGTTCATCATGATGAATGAGCATGGCCCCTAAGGAGTGATTGGTAGATGAGATATATAGGTAGAAGGGTTGATCATCCTTAGATGGAATGAGTATGGGTGGTTGAAGAAGGTATTGTTTTAAGGCATCAAAAGCTTTGTGGAAGTCATCATCCCATTTAAAGGAGACATCCTTCTTGAAAGAGATGATGAAATGGTTAACACCGATCGAGAATAATTGTGAAATGAAACAAAATAGAATGCAACTTACCTTACGAGGATATGAATTTACCTAAGGTTAGTGGGTGGAGGAATTTCCACAATGGCCTTGTCTTTAGTAGGGTCAATTTCTATACCATGTAAGGAGACAATAAATCTAAGGAGGTTTCCTAAGAGAACCACGAGGACACACTTTTTTAGTCAAGGTGAACATTATTTTTAATAAGGTGGTAAAAGATGGTTTTTAGGATGGTGAGGTGCTTAGAGTGGTGTTTAGATTTGACAAGGAGGTCATCGACGTAATCTTCCAATATATAATGCATGATGTCATGGAAGATATGAGTCATATAAACTGTTGATATGTGACACCAAAATTTTTAAGGCCAAAAGGCATGACTCGATAGCGAGAAGGTCCCCGAGGGTGATGAATGTAATTTTGTGTTGATCCTCTAGGGTAAGCAATATTTGGTTATAACCCAAGAAACCATCCATGAGTGAAAGCATCTCGTGACCGGTGGTAAGGTCCACCATTGGTCAATACCCAGGTAGAGGGAAGTCATCTTTGGGAAGGCTAGGTTAAGGTCACATAAATTTGTGTAGATGCGGAGTTCCCTATCGCCTTAGTAGAGGGACAATGTTAGAAATCCAATGAGGATAATCAATAGGTAAGATGAAGGAAACGAAAAAAAGGTGTTGAAGTTCTTCTTTGATGAGAAGGGCAATGCAAGGGTACATTTTCCTCGCTTTTGTTTGATGGGTTTGGCATCGGTAATAGTTACGATATTATGGACCAATATGGTGGGGTCAATACTAGGCATGTTTGTGTAAGACCAAGAAAACACATGGTTATGATCTTTGAGAAAATAAGTGATGGATTCCTGTTTAGTAGCATCTAAAGATTGACCGATCTTTAGGATGTGTGGGTCCTAAGTATGAATGTTGATCTCAATAGTTGATTCATTCAACATGGTTTACGTCTCAGAGGGTAACAACTAATGAATATATGAGTCTTCTGCACTAAGGTAGGTGAGTATAGATTCATCATCCTAACATTGAACGATGTTAATTGAAGGTGTATCGTCATCGATCATTTTAGGATACAGGAAGGGAAGAGAGGAAGGAGCCCCACCTCGCGTTGATAAGTCGAGGCCCCAAGGAAATTGTGTTTATGAAAAACAAAATTAGGAGGGATGGATTACTCGATCCATCGACTCCGTCGATGAAGGTGGTGATGGTGGTGAAGAAGGTGGAGAAGGGCTGATGTCCTCGATGAGTTCAATGTGGGCCTTCTTGGTAGGTGGTTTAGCAAAGCCGATACCACTACGGTCGTTATGTTTATGGGTAGTGCATGGAATAACAAAGATAGAGACCTTGCTCAAAAATTCCAAAACCAAAACCCTTCCACGCACGTCGATGTAGGAAGGTGTGGGAGAAACGACGATTGGTGAGTGATTGGAAGTCTACAGAAAATGGGCGGGTTTGTGACGGTGGTTCGGTGTGTAAGTTGTATTATCAATTCCCCATAGGTGAGACTAGTACGCAAGTGAGGAGGACCATAAAGGAGGCATTCTCCTATCTTGTGACCATAGTGAGGGTGTTGGTGAATATTTCCATACTCTTGTGGAGTAAGGAATGTGTTGACATTATATAAGTGATATTCCCAGTGTGGGGCATTGAAAAATGCCTTCCAAGGATCGATGGTTAGCATGTGGGTAGCTAGAATAGATGATGTGTCGGAAGTCGAAGCAAAGGTGGAGCTAACAGATTAAGAGGATGATTGGTCGGCCATGGAGGTTGTGGTAGCGGTAGGAATGGATGAGGTATGTGTAGTTGAGATAGCTTTTATAATGGTAAGCGCGGCGTAGGTGAAGCGGTAGTGGTCATGGAGGTAGACACCGTAATGGGTATAAGTAGGTCATTGGGTTAATAAAGCATGTTGCATGTTTTAAAAGGTGATGGATCAGCTGGAATAGTATAGGTGTGTTCTTCATGCTCAAACTTTACACAATGATGCAAAGTGGAAGGAACACAACCCATGACATGAATCCATGGTCTCCTTGAAGTAATAGGTTATACTAAAATTCCCCCCAAGATGTACAATAACTCGGAATAGTGTGGGGGCCATGTGAATGTGAAGGATGACGATGTCTAGTGTAGAGGTGATAAAGCGTCATTGAATGAATGTAACATGACTTGATATTTATGCATGTAATTGTTAGGTATGTGCATTTGAATGAATGCATGGGATGAAATGATATTAATGCTTACACCCCCATCGATCATTACACATCGTACATGTATATCATTGATGTGGATAGAGATGAAGAGAGCTAGGTCTAGGTCATCGGTTTGGTGCGGTGCGATCTCTTCCTCTGAGAAGCTAAGGGAGGCTACTTGGTGAGTAGGGTGAGGTGTGGATAAAGGTGGAAATTTGGTGAGAGAGGCTACATGATGGGGTGTGATAATGGAGGCTATGGGTGTAGGGTCATTGGGTAAAACCTCAATAGATTGTAGGACCTCCATGAGAGCTTAACAATGGGATTCTAAGGTTTGGATGAGGTCATATAAGGAAATTTTGAGGGGGATTGGTGTAGTTGTTTAAGCATCGCGCAATGTGTGACCCCATTAGAAATAGGATATATGGGGCTACTAGATAGTAATTTTAGGTGTGGGTGTAGATGGTATGTTGGGTATAAAATTGGTTGGTGAGTCGATTGCCTTTTCCTTGCCTTTGTCCTTTTGAGTATGGGTAACAACATGGATCATGTTGATCCGAGGAAGTTGGTAAATGGAGAACGTGTAGGATGAGTGGTATAATGACATGATAGGCAAAAAATTATCGGGGAGAAAATCCTTATGAAGTGAGCTAGGCACAACAACATTTAGGTGATAGTGTGGCAAGTTCTCCGATGCAAACCATATTAATTTTGAATCTTGGGGGTGTCTCTAAGAGTTGAGGGTGGAGGTCATGGTTGTTGAGTAGGGTGAGGGAAGGACTATGGAAATGGGTGTAGGTGAAACGAGGTCCTCATCAAGAAGGTTGTCATCATCAAAGTTTTCTTTAGGAGGACATAACTTGATAAGGATAGTTTTCAAAGCCTTGCTTCTCCACATCATACCCTCGACACATAATGGTAGGTGTAAATTTTAGTGTCATCAAACCCCTTTAGTTTTGGTCTAAGAGATTCATAAGGTCCGAGTGGTGGTAATGTGATGACAAAAGTCTTAAGGAGGTTGTTTAATATTTTGGCATAGGACCTTGCTAGTGGGTCACAATGGGAAGTGAAAGTGGGTTTGGGTGTAGGTGTGTCTGATTGCTTTGAGGAATGGTCTTTATAGGAGGGGGAGTGGGTCGAGCTATGGTTTTGGGTGTTGGAGTGGTCTTGGGTGTTGGTCATGTTTGCTTTGGTAGGGGCATGGTAGATGAACCGGGCGAGGAAGTGTGTGGTTGTTTTGACTACCTTATTTAAAGGTAGAGGATTTTTTTTTTGGGTTACACCTTCTTGGGTAAAGGTGATATGGGTGTATGATATCTAGAGGGAAAAGTGGAAGGGGGAATAGGTTGAGTTATGCATGGGGATAATAGAGGTGCTTTGTGAAGGCGTGAGATGATGTAGGTCATATAGGGGGTGTGTGGGATAGAGATTGAAGTGTTGTGGGTAGTGAAGAAGTTGTTAAGGGTATTGAAGGTATGGGTGGTAAAGATGTTGCAGGTGTGGGTATAAGTCATGTAAGGCACTTGGGTATAATAGATGTTTTTCAGGAAGGAATGGAATGTTGTGTTTTGGTTTACTTGTGGGTGGAGGTTTCTTGACCACACCGGGAGGTTGAGGTCCTAAGATGGATGGAAAGGGTGAAGGTGATGAAGGTGTGACCGACACGGTCGAGTATGAGTTCTATGGGCTTGGTTCTTTGGTTTGGGTTACGGAGTAGGTTTGGCGTTAACTTTTGAGGATGTAGCTAAATCCACTTTGATAGGTAGGCAGTAAGGCTGGTGGTTGGGGTGACCCCTAAGGTAATAATAGGTTTAGTCAAGGAAGATGGCATAGGTGTGGGGTCGATTTAGATATACGTTGTATTAAGGGTGAGGGTGTATCTTGAAATGTGATGGGTGTCGTGGAAGAAGTTGTGATAGAGGTGGTTGTGCTCGGTTCGATTGGTCAAAATATTTTTGGTAGATAGCTGAAGTATCAACAAGTGACATCTGAATTTTCATTGAGACAGAAGTAGAAGGCACCCCACAATAATTCTCTATCCACATAATCTAAGCGATCGGCTAAACATGAGAATGACATGTCTATAGGCAAGGTTGAGGAGGACCTAATGGATATTCCCGAAAAATTTGTCTTAGAGATGGGGAATTTGTTAGCTTCAGATTCTATGGGTAAGTAGGTCTATAGGATCTTGGGTAGCTGATGGAGAATGATCACCTAGAGGAAAAGGTATCTCTACTGGATCTTTGATAGGTGGAGGAGAAAATGGGTGCTCCTCTGTAGGTGGAGGAGATGATGGGTGCTCCTCTATGGGTGGAGGAGATAAACAAGTATCCTCCATGGACTGAAGAAGTACTATGGGTGATGGTTCCCTAGGTGGAGAAGCCAAAGGTGAAATAGCCTTGATATTAGCGGAAGGCTCCTCCATGGGTAAGGAAGGAGGTGAAATGTGTTCCTTTGTGGGTGGAGAAATAGGTGAGGTGGGATCAAGTGCGGGTGGAGGACTTTGGGCTATGATTTCCTTGATGGAAGGAATATGAGGTAATTGGGAAGCAATGGGTGCATCGCTAAAAATAGTGTGGACCTTGCGGGTATGACTATCATGACTTGAGGTCTCACCCAGGTTTGATCAGACGAAGGGGCATGATTAGGAAAGGGTTTCTTGAAGATGTGTAGGGTTTTTATTGGTAGATGCGTTAGGATTATCAACGGTTAAATCACCAAACTGAAGCATTTCTTGGAATTTTTTTTTGAAAGTGATGTAATTACCATCACTGTGACCCTTTACTTGATGATAGTTACAGAATTCATGTTCTTTATACCATGCGGGTGTGGGGTGAGCAGGGTCAAAACCAGTGTGTGGTTTTATAGGAGGAAGGGTGATGGCCCCAAATTTAATGATGTTTTCTAAAATAAAAGAATAAGGCTCCCAATTGGGGTGTATTTCGATTGGTCTTGTTTGAATTGAAACATTTGAATGGGTGAGATATTAGATGAGGGGCTATCTGATTTGATGAATGAGCTAGGCCAGCTTTAAGTACCACTACATTAGCAATTCCCTTGGACTTCGAATAATTATTCTATGGTTTTGAAGAAGAAGAGGTATCATTCAAATTAAATTCTAAGTTCTTATTACGTAGTTGGATTTTCTTCTATTCAATATCCTAAATTTCTAGCTTTCGTGCCATGGTGAATGCTTCGTCGAAGTTTCGAAGGTTTAGACGTGCGGGGTTGGTGAGATATGTCTAGCACAATCCTATGTGAAGAGTTCGATGAGTTTTGTTTGTGGCGTTGGAATGTTAGTTGATTAATCGAGCTATGCCAGTGAGAAACAAAATCTATGATAGATATGTCATCATCTTTGACCGACATGGAGTATAGGTCGATCATGGTAACCTTTTTAACAATATTAATGGAGAAGTGATCCAAGAAGGCTTGGGCTACCTAATTAAATGAAAATATAGAGTGTTTAGATAACCCACTATACCAATCTAATGCGGGTCCCTTCAAAGACATGGGAAAGGTCCTTAGGAGAAAAGCATCATCATGAGCGATTATGTAACACTTGTGTTTGAAAGACCACAAATGTTGTTACTGGTCTTCTTTCTATTAAAATGCTTGAATTTAGGCATTTCCCAATGCATGGGATATGGATAGATAAGAATGGATAGATGGATACACTCATTACAAATCTCTTCGTAGGTGAGAGTGTTGCGGGAGCTAGAAACCAATGCCTCTAATTTCTGCATCTTGTCCATCATTAACTTAATTAGGTCATTGGTAGGTTGTGATGGATGGGTGCCTCTTATTGCATAAGAGGGTTGGTTTTGGGCATGTAACGGCGGTGGAATTCTAGTATATGGTGTTGATGTATAGGTAGGTTGAGAAGAAGACAGGTGAAATAGGGGTATGTACCCGCAGTGAATAATAAATTAAACAAGAGGTTGCTGATAATACGTATATGGAGGTGAAATGGTCATGGTGACCCTAGTGGCAATGGGGGCTAATTATTTCATAATAGAAAGTATGACATTTTGAAAAGGGGTAGGGTGTTCTGACACGGGGTGGTTGTGTAGCTATAGGTATATGTGGGACAATAGGGGTGGATGAGGTTATATTCTATATGGTTTTCGAAGGTATAGTGGATGTGGCGGTCTGCAATGGATGTAGCATGAGACATGGAAGTCATAGTGGGGTATAGGGCCTAGCTGTGAAATGACCCGGGTAAGGTAGATGCGGGTAGTGCGAGAACCGAGATGGGGCCGACGTAGTAGTGGGAATGAGAGTCGGGGATAGATACGGGCATGCCATATATCAACTAACCCGAGACATCTCGAGTGGATGAGTGGGACGAGTAAAACTACAAGGTGACGGTATTTTGGTCAAGGAGTCGTGTGAACTCCTTGTCCTTGGTAGCGATAGTGATAGGTTAGGTAGGATCCATGGGTGATAAAATAGAAGGTGGTGAAGGACTATGTGGGAGTGGTTGAAAACTGGCATGAAATATGAGGGTGTTCGTTTGGCTTCGGGTCAGCACCATGTGAACAAGTATTGATTAGGTTAGACTCCATTGTTTGTAAATGACATAGAAATACAACAAAAATAGGAGAGACAGGTGGTAGTAGGTGGATTAGGAATCAAATTTCAGCTAGAAAATGACACCACTCGACTGATGCTAGTTAGGTTAAATCGACACGGCCACAGTAATCACCGCTTGCCATTCATGGGAAAGTGGACGGTTGGTAAAAACAAGGTATAAGGCAAAATTTTCTAGGTATGCTAAATACTTGATGAGATTTACCAGTCATGGATATGATAAGAGTGACACAAAATCTAAGCTAGCTAAATAAGTGGAATATGTGTCCTTTTGGGTAGGTTAACCAAAAGAATAGTTAACCTATACTAGTTGTGTATAACCTGATGATGGTCGAGGGTAACAGATGATGGTTCTTGGACTAACACAGTTCTTGTGAAATTGAAACAATGATGAAGAAAATGTGGTTGTGAGTTAAAATTTGATGTGGAATCAAACCCAAAATTATGGGAATGATGAGAATATGGTCCAGACACACTCAGATGAAGCTAGAATACACCAACTATGATGAGGAGCATGTAAGGAGAAATAAGAAAAAATGAAGAGTGAAATCCTCTCACCTTAAAACATAATCCAAGAAGAAACACTAAGAAAAATATGATCCTAAGAGTGCTTTTTCTATTATGTTTGTTTATCTTATGCTATTTAAGGACTGACTCATGAACTGTAGAACAAAGTTTTTGGTGAGGATGGCTTCCTACGAAGAAGGAGATCTACAAGGAGAGGTTTTAGGTATGTTATGGTGGAGGTGGGCTTTGCTTTGAACTATGACTTGACAGAGCATGAACCGGGTGCCCACTATACTTTGATCGTGTGATCACCTACAGTTCTTCCAGGAAAAATGTTTTTAAGAATGTGTATATTTTCAATTTTTGTGAGGTTTGGTAAGAAATAGAGAAAGAGAAAGAGAAAGAAGTGCTTTTCTATTATTCATTTGTCAACCATCAACTCATCATGACTTCCAACATATAGGTTGCCCTCATTTAATGAGAGCTAATGCGAAAAGCATAAGAAATGAAGTTAATTTTAAACCCAAATCGAAATATGGAATTTTATGACATAATAACAGGAATAGGAGAGAGTATGATCTTTCATTAATGTGATACTAATGAAAGGGAAGAAGTGTTATTTTTAAGCACCAAAACATGATTTCTTTGACATAATAGAAAGAAGAGAAGATTCCAAGGAGAAATTTTAATGTGAGAACATTTTAGAAAGGAAACAAACATATAATTTTTCACCTAGAAATGAATGAATGCAAGGAACCCCGAATGGGTCCCACAAGTCTGGCATGCCAAAATGTTTAACTTGATTCTAGATCATTTCTTTGAATGTTGAAAAAAATAGATAAGGTAATGGGCATAGGAGGAATACCGTTGAAGATGCTAGTTGTAGAGTTATTGCACACGCGTCGACTCCTCGATCCAAAGCTAACCGTGAGAACTTCCTTTTGGCTGGGAGGAACTACCTAAAATAGAAAGCAAGACCACCAGAAAGAGTTAAACAAGATATGCATGGACTACCTAGTGTATCTTGCCAGATCCACGAAGTATGGTACTTCCTTGATGGCTATCAATCCACTATTTAAAACAACTTAGTGTTGATAATAAAGTAAATCCTACTGTATTTAAAATGATTTAGGTATCTCATTCATCTACAATAAGCAAATTCATTCACAACAAGCTAGGCTATGATTGAATCTGAAGGTCAAGGTCACTTTCAGAGTATCGGTATGGGTCGGAGTGAGGTTCTCGGGCTATTTTGGGTATTTGGTGGAGGTTTTAGGCTCGATCACGGCTTCGAGTAAAATACACATAGATCGATGTCGATTTAGGTTAACAGACGAAAGTTATGGGTGACCGACATCAATATGATCGAGTACAAGAAACTCAATAAAACTTGGCCGGGTGATAGATCGGGGTTAGGTGAAGGTGGGAGGACAATGACAAGATTTGTATGGATCTTGGATGTACATAGGAATGATTAAGGTCCGGATATGGGTAGTTCAATGGTGTGGGTAAGGAGATGGTCAAGTTTTCATGGAGATAAATGGTGGGGAATAGAAATTAAAGCAAAAACTAATATCGATGTAAAAGGATCTACTAAAATGATAAGAAACCAATACAGTTAACAAACTTACTATTTGTATGAGCTTGATGTCTGTTGGTAATGGTGGGTGATCAAATGAACTTGGTGTAGTGCTAGTGCTTCCCCAGATGCTCCCATGAAGGCAGGTGGTTGTGTGATTGCTTTGAGTACTGGCTATGGATGTTCTGATGCTTGTACGGATGTTGGTTCTACTTGCATGTAGCTCTAGTTTCATCACTTGTTCTCAAAAGATGTCTCTCTCTCTTAGAAATGTGCCAACCTCGAAATAAGGTTGTTTTGGGAGTTAAATGGTAACCGATGGTGGTTTCGGCTTAACTAGTGGTGGTTAAGGGTAACCGATGTCGGTTAGGGTGGGATTTCCTAGGTTTACTAAACTAGGTAGATCCCCTTGATTTTCTGGGATCTCATTTCGTTTCCTCATGGATTAGCATGGAAACCTCCTTCTAACATGTGGGAATGTGGTTAGAGGGAATGTAGGCATTGATTTTTAGGGTTTGGGTAGGTCTTAGTTAGTTATGGAAACTTAATAAGAATAGGTCTTATGGTGAGGTAGACATGTGGGCACTATCTCAATTAGGATATTTAAATAGTAAATATGGTGAGGATAATGAATTAATTTAATTTAAATAATTAAATTAATATTATAGTAGGGTGAAGGGGGCCATGGCAAGGTGGATGTGTTCAAGGTATTTATTTTTCGAGGAACCAAAGGGGAGTGTGACCTAATTTTAATGTCTACAAGAATGTGACAAATGAACAGGAGCTCTAGATATGTCCGGTAAAAGTTCAGTCAACAAGAAAGTCAACTATGGTCAACTGGTCAATATTGGACCAATGGCACTGTGACACGTAGCAAAAATTCAAAGGGAGTCATTTGTTAGGTTTCAATCTCGGTCTTTGACGGTCGTAAAAGATTGCTTGCTGGAACAAGAGGCTCAAATTTTATTACAGAAGGGAGCCCGACTGCTATGTGGACTATGGTATTATCACCGACGTGGTGGGTCCACAAGCCACCATGTGACTTGCCACCACTTAGCCATATTTCATTTTGAATATCATAGTCTTATATGGTCAAATTTTATATTATTCACCATATTACTATACAATTTCAATTTGTAATGTTTAGGGTAAAATCTTGGTGAGAACAAATTCCCACATATATCGGTAGTCAAAAAGCACACCACATGACTCTATGAAACATTAATATAGCCACCCACATAAACTTCCAACCCCATATCTATTTTCCAAGTCCACGTGGTGAAGGAGATGAAGCGGTGGTAGGGGGCATGCAAATGCCATGCGTGGAGATCCATGTGAGAAGGAGGTGGGGGTGGTTATGCGTCGGTTGTCATTTGACCAATTTAAACCTACATGGAAAGTCTTATTGAATCCTAAAACAATTACTCCTTCCAAAAATGCCACCAAAACTGGGATTTTATCCCATTAATCATGCAATCCACCAACTAGGGATTTAATCCCATTACACATGCTATGGGATGAGGCTAATATTAGCCTAAGGATAAATAATTTTGCATTATTTTAAGGGCCCTAATTTTGTATAAATAGGGAACCCATTTCATTGTAATGGACACACAACACAATGGAGAAGCTCATTCCTAGAGCTCGGAAAGGTAGAGAGCGAGCCAAGAGGAGAGTTAGTTGTCATGGGCATAGTTGTGTGAAGACCTAATTTATTTAGGCATTATTATTTTAATTATTATTGACCTATTATTTTTAGGCAATAGTAAATTAAAATTATTATGGCTAGGAGTTATTAATACTACCTAGTCAGCCCATAGCACCACACCAAATTATTGTGAATCCTAGAATATCGACCGAAGTGCCATAGGGCGTTACAAAGCATCTGGAAGGCCGATCAAGAATCGAGGAATTTGAACAATGGAGCTGGTGCCATCGAGCTTGCTTCCGAATATTCCAGAAAGGGGAAGTCAGTACTATTTTTCACCCTTGTCTTCTGAAGGTCTGGTTATTCTTCTAAGCAAGTTCTTAATAGTTTCCATTAGGTTTTCTTATGAAAGTACTATTGTAACTTATAAGTTTTGACTAGTGGAACAGTTCGATAAGAACCTGGAGACGTAGGAAATTGTCGAACTCCATAATCAATCATTGTGTAATTGTCTTTATTATCTTGCATTAATTTTTAAATTGATTACTAAAATAGGAGTAAATTATTAACAAATAATTAAAGCCTATAAGGGTCTAAGATCAGGTAGATAAAAAATTGATTATTTTCATATCAAAGATGAACCTATAGGAGACCGGGAACCACTTGTTTTCAAACGCGTGCACAATTTAGAAGAAGAGGGCAAAGAATAAGACAATGAGTTCCTTTTGGTGGTGCATCTGGGTAGCCAAGAGAAGGAAGGCACCTAGAACATGGGAAGAAGTGAAGAGGTTGGCACGCAGGATCAGAGAACTCCAAGCCTCATGAAGGAGAAAATAAACAAGGTGGTAGAAAGAGAAGAAATAAAAATCATTGAGGCCTTGGTGGAGCAAGAGTTGGAGCGCAACGTGGAAATTGTCATGAAAGAAGATAAGGAAGAAAGTGTAGGGAAAGATCACAGCAGCATGGGAGGCCCTAGTCTATCGGTAACTATTCCTAAGGGAATGCACACAAGGGGAAAGTGCATGGAGATCCAGAGGCAAGGAATGAGCTACATTGATGATCCCAACAAGGTGTTACACACGTGTTTCCAAAGCATAGTCCCAATAGATCAAATATTGGAAATAAATTCATTTGATGAAGAAGGTACATACCCTCGGATGAGGAAGATTCCCTCTTGGGAGATTGAGTCCGACATCGGCGAGCCAAAGTTTGAGGTAATCAAGGGCATACTAATGGAAATTCCTAGGGCAAAAGGAGACAACCCTTGATAAATGATCAGCAACTTTCGGATGAGCGATTATACAATGTGCTCAACAAGGTTTCGATTGAGGTCGAAGCTTGGCTCTTTAGATAGAATGATAGGGTAAAATTTCTAGAAGAAGAACTAGGAAAGAAGGAGGAAGAGCTAGAAGAGAAGGCCAAGGATTTAAAGAATGAGGAGTTAATTAGCACTCAGCTAAAGTGTGAACTAAGGGAAGAAACGGCAAGGGCATGCGTGAAGTACATAAGAAGTTAGAATCCATCACAAATGTCATTGTTTTGAAGCATCCATACCTACTACCACCAACGCAAAAGTATGAATCTTCCATTGAGTTCCTTGAAGACTTAACGTGCATCCTCACCATGGAGAGGAAACCTCGGCTTTAGAATCCCACGGAAGAAGTAGCAGCATGCGTAGAGGAGGAGGAAGAATTAAAGGTAGTAGTAATCATGGTTGAATACAACAAACTCCTGCTAATGTAAAGATTGTTTCCCATACCGTTGAGGCCAAATATGACAACTACGTAGAGAGAGATAAATTGGCAAGTATTCCGGTTGCTAACTATGAATAAGATCTTAAACATTTCAAAGAAAAGAACAAAGGGAATAGAACACGGTGGGATAGAATCTGGCTGAGGTTGAAAAGAAGTTAGAAGCCATTGAGGCCCTAAGGGTATAATCAAGAACCGAGCTAAAGGAGCTATACCCATAGATTACTAGAAGGATGGACCCACTTGAGGACATGGGCAAGGAGTTGAATTTTTTTGACACTATGAACACTCAAGGAGATGGACCGAGATTTGGGAGGTAAGTGCCTAGTCGGTGGCCTCTGCTAGAGAGCACAAAATGAAGTCGATTCCTAGAACAAGTTGGAGGCTGACTTGCAAAATATTTTCCTATCTTGTTGCAATAATGCCATCACTTCCCCATTCTTTCTTCTTTCACAAATTCTTCATTCCCTTATTCTTTTCCCAAGATGGTAAGTCTATTGTGATTATTTATTCATTGGAGAAATGTTCTGTAGGTGGAGAATAGGTAAAGTGTGGGGTGATGTTAGGCCCCTAAAATATTGACTAAGTCCAAAAAGGTGCATGGGAGCACAAGACTGAAGTTAAGAAATGGGTATGCAAGGAGAATGTGGACAAGGAAAGGTTCTAGGAGGATCTTAGTAGAACCCATGATGCATTCCTGTGGGACAAGGTCTTAGGACTTAGCCATATTTGGCGTATCAGGTAGGACATAAGAAAAGTGTGACCCGACTGCACATGCAAAGTGGATAAGATGCCAACCTGGCGATAGGTTTACCTAGGAAGGAATATACCATGTGATGAAAGCTCTTAGAAGACCATCATGACAAGGAGTGGAGAGCTCAGGCTTAGAGGGCATGTGCCCATAGAGGACCACATTCATACACTTGGCACTTGATCTGAGGTCACAAAAGGATGAGTTAGCACTTCGGGATGCCTATATGTACAAGTTCCCATAGAAGAAAAGGGATATATAGAGAGAAATGAAGAGAGAGCAGAGCTCTACAGAAATGCTGCAAAGGAACTCTATTTGGGTTGGGTAGATAAAACATAGGAGATGGATGTATCAAGGGCTTGGATGCTTAAATTTTTGTTTTGAGAGTTAAAGGATAGGAATCCAGTTATGATGCATGATTTTGGTCTGCCTTTTTGTGATGCTCTATAATGAATCTAATGAATGTAATGAGGTTACCAGTTTATATGAATATGATTAGTAATGATTTTGGTGCATTTACATATCTTCATGGTTATGTGTTATGCATGTTTATGGAATGAGTTTGAATCCTTGCAAATTTATGTTTTACGTTTGATTTAGTTTTAATTTGTTAAGTACTTTTCATGCGGAATGTCTACACCGATCTAGAATCCATTATGAGCTCTATGATTCTTGCATGTCTCTTTTCCACTCACTTCCTTTAAGTTTGGATCATAGATGATGTTTTCCCACTCAACTCACATTAAATAGAGACTTGTCACCGCGTGTGCCTTGGGTGAGCACCCAACGCCCACTGGGTGATAGGCCAATGCACATGGGGTTCCCTTGTTCTTGGTGGGTGTAAAAATGACTACATTGTGCATGGAATTTCAAGACTTGAACAGAGAATCCCTCAAGTACCATTACCCACTTGCTTGAATGGAACAAATCTTACAAGTGGTATCTGGCTCAGAAATATTTTCCCTCCTCGATGGCTACTTGGGGTATAATCAGATAATGGTAAAAGAAGACAACCAGTTCAAAATGAATTTCACCACTAAGTGGGGCACCTATGCCTACAGGGAAGATGCCATTCGAATTGTCTAATGCTGGAGCAACTTTTCAAAGGGCGATGGACATGACATTCAAGGGGTTGATCAACAAAATAGTGCTAATATATCTTGATGATATCACTATGTTCTCCAAAAATGCAGCGGATCACCTCTTTCATCTGAGACAAGTATTTCAAAGATGTAGGAAATTTGGGGTATCATTAAATCCCAAAAAATGCATATTCCTAGCTCACGAAGGCAAGCTCCTAGGCCATATTGTGTCAAAGGAAGGATTGACGATCAACCCAAAAAGAGTTGAAGCAATTCAAGCATTACCATTGCCAAGCCATAAGAAGGCTCTTCAGAGCTTTCTAGGAAGGATCAATTTTGTTTGCAGGTTTGTGCCAAATTTTTTTACTCTTGTGAAGCCAATAACATTGATGTTGAAGAAGAGCATGGAATTTAGGTGGACAACTGAGGGAAAATAAAGTTTTGAAGCCATCAAAGAGGCTATATCCCAAGCTCCAACTCTCGTCAATCCGACTTCTCCAAGGACTTCATGCTTTATGCCTTTAGTGGTGGGGAAATAATTTCTACAATCCTAGTGCAACAAAACAAAGAGGGATCTAAACAACTAGTTGCCTTCTTCAGCCAAAGTTTGGAGGACTATGAAGTGAGATACTCCTTCATTGAGAAGCATGTCCTTGTAGTGATCAGGAGCTTGAAGAAGTTCAAGCACCTTGTCTCAAACAACAAAATTCAGTTGTTGGTCTCTCATGCGGGAGTCAAGGACTTCCTTTTGAAAAAATATATAAATGAGAAATGTGCAGGATGGATCACTCATGTCATGGAATATGACATTGAGATTAAAGTCACTAAGCTTGAGTTCCATGGAAAGGGGTTATGTGAATAGTTGGTGTCAAGTCAACAAGTGAAGCAAGTAATGAAAATGGGGTTGTTTTGGTACTACAAGATGGTCAAGAATAAGAAAATGATAGTGTTCTTATCCCTTGTTGGACTCAAAATATGATACACTTCCTATAAACAAGCCTATGCCCTCCAGAAATGAGCAAAGCAAAGAGGAGATATTTCAGATTACAAGCCATTCCATATGTGCTTGTTGATGGTTTTTTGTTCAAAAGGGACATCAATGGTGTTCTACTAAGATGCATCGAATAGGTCAAATCGAGAAGGTGTTATAGGAGTTTCACGATGGAGAAGCCAGAGGTCATTTTTCTCCATGGGTAACAGCTCTCAAGATAATGAAGGTAGGATATTATTGGCCCACAGTGTTTAGTGACTACTACACATGGATAAAAAAATGTAAGAAATGTGCATTCTTCACAAAAAGAAAGGTTAACAACACTTCCATTGCACCCAATTTTAGTTGACCAACCATTCATGCAATGGGGATTGGACTTCATTGGGGTCATCAATCCAAACTCAAGCCAAGGCCACAAATGGATTCTCATAGCAACAGACTATTTCACCAAGTGGACTGAGGCGGTAGCACTCAAAGAAGTAACCGAGTCTAGCATACTAGACTTCTATGAAGAGATAGTGACTAGGTTCGAGTACCAGCCACTATCATATCAGACAATGCATTGGTGTTCCTAGGTTCCAAGATCACATAATGGGCTATCAATAATTGGATCTACTTGAGCACCTCTTCAAATTATTACCTGCAGGGGTAGTGGTCGGGCAGAGTCCACAAATAAGAATTTTCTAAGGATCATTAGAAGGACTCTAGATGAAAATAAAAGCATGTGGCATATCAATCTCAAATCAGCATTGTGGGCTAACAGATCACACCAAAGAGGTCTACAGGGTAATTACCCTTACAAGCTAGTTTATGGGAAAGAGGTAGTGTTGCCTATATCTTTAGAAATGTCGAGCATTAGAGCTCATGAAGCAGTTGGAGTTATTTGAGTTTTAACCAATGGAGGCTAGGTATGTAGAGATGGTGGAATTAGAAGAAATTAGGGAACATGTAGTCCAAATCTTTGGAAAAGGATCAAGCCCTAATTAAGATATGGTTTGATAAGAAAGGAAAAGCAAGGACCTTTCAAGAAGGGGACCTAGATCCAAAGTGGGATGCGACGGGCAAAGCCAAGAAGGAATTTGAAATTTGATGCTATTTGGAGTGGCCCCTACATGGTTAGAGGATGTAAAAGTATCAATTCCTTCCAATTGTTTACATTGGATGAAACGAGCTTACGATTCTCAGTTAACTAATCTATCTCAAACATTGCTACTGAAAGGGAAGTTTCACCCTTGTAAATATTAGCCTAGGATTTTAATTCCTCTAAGTGCATATGCACATTGTCTTGTTGTAGTATAGGTTTCAATTTCCTAAGTGCTTTGACATAGGTTTTATTTCTCTAAGGTTGTATCATTGTGCATTTAGTGTGCCTCCAAGTGAATGTGTGCCTACAGTCCATTTCCAGAAGCAGGTGAATTCTCCAGGTCAAGACAATTTTCTACTCTCAGAAATCTCACCTTCAAGATTTTCTTATGAAAATTGAGATTGTGGACAACGGGGAGGTCCAAGGTTAGTAGGGTACAAGCTTTGGGTTCAAGTTTCAAGCACAAAATCAGTATTAGGCTATCATTCTTGACTCCATGCCCAATGGACTTCCAAGGCTACTAGTCTCTTCACCTAGCAGGCAGGTGATCCCGTGAGTCGCCAAATTGTTATCCAATTTTTCCCCTCAAGAAAAATTAATCAAACACAACCTTGCATAGGAGAAATGGAGAGGTTGGTTTAGTCATGTGAGCTCACATTTGATCCAAAAAATCAAGTTGTGGGTAGGCTCAGAAATAGAGAAGCAAGGTCGACAAATGAGGCCAAACAATGTTAAAGGAGATCAGAGCTCAACAGGAGAAAAATGGAAAAAGGCAGTGTTCACTCGAGGCCCAAATCGGCTAAGTATAAAAGAGTCGGTGGAAGCCTCCACGTGTCTCGGTGGCATAACTCCAAAGGTAAAATCCAAAGGCGAGGCCCCAAATAAGCACAGCCCTCCATGTGGTTAGTGTTCTAAAAGGTATATCTAACCGTTGAATTAACTAAGCATAAAAGAGTCGTGGAAGCCTCTATGTGTCTCAAAATCACAACTTTAAGGTCAAGTCCAAAGCAAGGTCTCCAAATGAGTGCAAACCCTCCATGTGTCGAAGGTCAAACAAGTTGTTCCTAAATGGCTAGAAAAGGTAGAATCGGCCATTAAAAATTCTAAGGCTAGCGGAAGGTGCCACGTGTTAGCCTGGTGTAAATTGGGGTAGAATCAAAAGACAGGTCCCCAAACAAGCACAGTCTTCCACATGTCTAAGGCTTGAGAAAGTTACATCGGTCATTAAAAATTCAAATCAAATATACAGGGCCAACGAAAGGTGCCACATGTCAATTCAGTGTAACTTCAAACTTAAGACCCAAAAGGTAGGTCCCAAATGAGTGCAGGGCTCTCCACGTGTCTAGGGTCCGATGTAGTTGATCTATTAAATAAGAGGACTCAAATAAAAATTAAGAAAGTAAATCCGGTATATGAACGATGCCAAGTTTCCAATTGGCGTAACTTCAAGAGTGAGAGGTGAAATCTTAAGATGAACGGGGTTGCCATGTGGATCTTGCATGGATAGAATCTTTTAAATATTGTGAGCCCACATTAAACACCCAACCTCGACCTTCAGACAGCCATAACTTTCAACTGGAAGCTCAGATTTGAGCAAGAGAGGACTTTTTGGAAATCTCTCAATGTCTTCTACTCACCTGACCACCATTAATGAAAAATGATAAATTCAGTCTACCATTTTTTAGGCTGTCAAGATTCTCACCTACCACCATAATGAGGTTTGGTCTTCCTTTCTTTCCCAACAAGGAACATTAATGAAGGCACGGGTTGTGTCATGGAACCCATCAATTTTGTAGGTGAATTTAATGCATTTTTGGGGTGGTTGGAGTAGGTGAATTCAATGCATTTTGGGTGGTCGAGTAGGTGAATTCAATGCATTTTATTGGGTGGTTGAAGTAGGATTCGAATTATTCTCTCCTTTCTCTCTTATTCTTCCTATATATTGTAAGGAGGGCAATTTTCTAAAGGTTTAATATTTTTTTTTTAGCACCCTCCCTTCTTCTCTTTAAAAGTGGATTTGTGGAGCTTGAACCTCCCATTCAAACTATAAATGCAATCTTGCCTCTTGGCCATTGTAATGCACTATATCAAATCTTTGGAGCAATAATATAAGTCTATGGATGATTTCAACCCTCTCTTATGTTCATTATATCTTCCTGATCTCTCATTGCAATATCGTTAATTTTTGCATGATGGTTGTATTACATTTTTGATGATTTGTGTTTAATGGAAAATCAGGTGTTCAACATTCCTTTGGTGCATCACCCTTGTTATTTTAGGTTTTATTTCTTGCATCTCCTTAACCCTTTCTCCTTGGCAAGTTAGAGTAGGTTTTAGAGTAAATCCTCTCCAATATGAATGTTACAATATGAATTTATGCACCTTAACGAGAGAACAGAAACGAACTTCATCCGAGAGCTCTCTTGATTCGCAAAGTCCCACACTTTGGGAGAAGTTCCATGTTATGCAATCACACTGAGAGTCTCAACCCATTGAGTTGCAGACATTCAAGGGTGTTGTGATTATGCATCAAAAACATCATTGAGGAAACTAGTAACACCCACATGAACAAATGGGAAAACACATCAGGACTCATTGCCAGAGTATTAAAGAATTGCTTCATTATATTGATGATTCAATTATAGTAGCTAAGATTACATTAAGAGGTTTCATCCATGACATAGTTCACAATAAAAATATTTATTTACATTCCAGAGCTCTCTATTATACACACTACATTATTCTCTCCCATTCCTCTCCTTCTTTTACTCCTCACCCACACACCTTCTTCTAGGAATGATCCTCTATATCAAGTAGTCGAAGGAATCTTATCCTAACTATTCATCATCACCTGCGAAGGCCTGCTAGGAATCTTCTCATGTTTGTTCTACCACTACCTAGGAACCATCGTCAAAGTGTCACCATGCATTTCCTTCAATCGAGTGTCTTTAGCATGCTTATGCCAACTAATCCTTAACAACCTCGACCCCTTATCCTTCCATGATAACTATAATGATTCCTTGGAATATCCTTTACTTGGACCACAAGTCTTCATAGCTTATCCACATCTGTATCTGGTCACTTTTCTATTTGCTCCTTATGCACATCTTTTCTATTTCATCTAAAACTTTACTAAGTCCTAACTCCAATATGTCTTGGTGTGACCCTTCGCCCCTCTCTCGAGGACTATTTATTTTTGTGTCTTCACACCCTTTCATTGCGCACCACAAGGCTTTGCGATCTAGGTACTTAGTTACTTTTTAGGGGTCCAAAAACATAGTTCCAAATGTGCAAAATTAGCCTAATGGACCTTCAATATCATCTCAAGTGTAAGAAAATATTATTGTAAATAAGTTGAAATAGAAGGATAATGTAACTCCTTTAAAAATCCTTGAGAATATGAAGAAAACCAACGTGAGCATATTCATGTGGGAGTCATTAGTAATTATGGGATAGAAGGATCTATTGCAGACAACTATGGATAACTTGTCTATTCCAAGTAAATCATCCAAGGAATAAGAAAATGTTATTACCAATGCAATGCATAAAAAGGAGGATGAACCAAGAAGAAACATGAAACCTCCACCATTATGTATATTTTTTTATCATAGGAAATGAACTCGGTGCACAATTATATGATTAATTCTAGAGCAAGTAGTTCAGTGATGCCAAAACAAATTATAGACCAGTTAAGCCTCAAGTATGAACCTCTTTCTAAGGGTGTGGTACAAGTGGATGGGAAAACAAAAAGAAATATTGGGGTTATCAAGGGTTTAATCCTCACACTGCATATATGTCCTAATGTCTCAATTCCTCAAGCTGTATTCATAATTGTTCTACCTCCACTCTTTTCTCTATGTTTATCTAGGGATTTCACTACCAAGATTAGAGGATACTTATCAACTGATTGGTCTCATATGATTTTCAGAACCAAGTATGGCACTAAGGCTACTATTAAGTCTGAACCAATTGCTACATATCATATAGAACCTTATGTGGATAGCCCCATAAATGTCAATTGTATTATTTTTTATCAAGAGGATTGTATAGGTACTAAAGAGATAGATACTCATATTGGGGGCATTCCTAATTTGTTACTTGATGAATGCGGAAATTCAAAAATGGTTTTGATCCATACAAAATAATTTAAGAGGATATCCTAGATATTTAATATTTTTATGAGGAGAATACACCTCTACCTAGTGGTATCAAGCCAACCAATGGAGAGAAAGTAATTTGGAAAATAAATTGATGGATCAAGAAGCGAAAGGAGCTAGAGGAGGTGTGGTCCTCAGTATCTCCCATAGGTATGAAGTATTATTCCTCTTTCATATTTTAGCTCACCTAATCTGAAAACATAGCATAGTATGAGTCCCTCATCCATGGTTTTCAATGGGAAAGGAAGAATAACATAAAAAATTTGTAGACTTTTGGGCATAGTGAGCTTATAGTATATAAGATAAGAAGATAAAATGCAGCCAATAATAATATATTAAAGGTCTATAAGCACATGATTTGGGATATTTTGGAGGATTTTTAAGATTTCAACATGTAGGGAATTCTAAGAAAGGAATTTTTTTCTCATTATGCGATTGCACTGCTTTGTAATCAAAGAAAGGTTTGATGTTGTTGAGAACATCACAAAGGACAAAGTGTAACCACATATCAAGTTGGTATTCAGGCCTACCATTCTAGAAAATGAAACAAATTGGAAAGTGTTTGAAAATGATTAAAAAAATTGTCAATTTCCCTTAAGAATAGGCCGAGTTTTCCTCAAGAAATTAGGAAAAGATACAAAAGAAATATGGAGACCAATTGGTTCAAATCAGATCAAACAAGATGCCCAAGGGCCTAGTGACCTTAGAGTCCATCTTCAATCCCAATGACCAGTTCAGAAAATAAAATGTAAACATAACGGTCAAAGGTGAAGATTCAAATCCCATCTCAGTTGGTGAAGGAAAATTTCTTTCGATTTTTAAGGTAAGCACTTCACAAGAAAATGACGATTTTGTAAAATTGTGTAAAGAATTTGCTGATGTTTTGAATGGAGCTATGAAGTCCTTGGAGGTTTTGATCCTAGATTATCTCAGCACACTATTGAGTTGGATTCAACTTCCAAGCCTCGAGAAAAAAAAGCAGAGGTGTGTTAATCTACATATATAGCCTTTGATGAAGAAAGAATTGAACAAATTAATTGAGTCAAGAATAATTTTTCCCATCAAGAACTCATATTGGGTTTGCAATCTAGTTCTAGTGTGGAAAAATAATGGAGAAATTAGGCTGTGTGTTGACTTTGGAGATTTAAACAAGGATTCCTTGAAGGATCATTACCCACTACCCTTTATGGAATTTTTTTACAAATGGTAACAGGATCTCAAAGGTTTTATTTCCTTGATGGATTCTTAGGTACAATCAAATTATGGTAAAGGAAGAAGATCAATTCGTGATAGCCTTTACTACAAAATAGGGAACCTATTCTTACAGGAAAATTCCATTTGGTTTATATAATGTAGGGGAAAATTTCCAACAAACCATGGACATGACATTCAGGGGATGATCAACAAAATTTTTCTTATGTACCTTGATGATATCACAGTGTTCTCCAAGAATGCAAATAATCATCTTATCCATCTAAGACATGTATTTGAAAGATGTAGGTATTTTGAGTTTCTCACAATTTAAAGAAGTGTATCCTCCTAGCTCATGAAGGTAAAATCATTGGCCATATTGTTTCTAAAGAAGGGTTAAAACTTGACCCCAAAATATTTAATGCCATCCTTGCATTGCCATTTCCTATTCATAAGAAAAACTTCAAAGTTTCTTCGAATAATCAACTTTGTTAGAAGTTTTGTTTCAAATTTTTCTAGTCTTGTAAATCCTTTGACATTGATGTTGAAGAAGTGTATAGCCTTCAAATTGAAATATGAGGGAATTGAAAAATTTAAGTTATAAAGAAAGTAATTCCACATGCCCTAACTCTCATTAACCTATATTTCACAAAGGACTTCACCTTGTATGCCTTTGGAGGTGCTGAAACAATATCTTCCTTATCGGTACGAATGAATGAAGAGGTATTATAAAAACCATTTTCATTTTTACGACAAAATATTGAGGATTATGAGGTGAGATACTCATTTATTGAAAAACATGTCCTTGTTGTTATAAGGATTTTGAATAAATTTAGGCATCTAGTGTCCAACAACAAGATCCATTTGTTAGTTTCACATGTTGGTGTGAAATAATTTCTTTTAAACAAGGACTTGAATGAGAAAAGAGTTGGTTGGATAACTAGGGTGATGGAGTATGACATTGACATCAAGGTGACCAAGCTAGTTAGAGGCAAAGGACCGTGTGAACAACAATTTTCCGGTCAACACATTGATGAAGAATCCATCCTTGTGCTTCAAGATGAATAAGAACAACAAAATGATGCTATGTCTACCCCTTGTTGGACTCATAATGTAGTCAACTTTCTACAAAAAGGTTGATTCCCCCAAGGGTTAAACAAGGATAAAATAAGGTATTTTAGACTTCAATATATTCCATATGTGCTTGTTAATGGCATTCTATTTAGGAAATATGTAAATGGTGTTCTCCTATGGTGAATCAAAATAGATCAGATAGAAAAGGTGTTGCATGAGTTTCATGATGGAGAAGTAGGAGGTCACTTTCTCCAAGGGAAATAACTCATAGAATCAAGAAGGCTGGTTATTACTGGCCTAACCTTTTCAATGATTGTTATTCATGGGTCAAGAAATGCAAGAAATGTGCCTTCTTTACAGGTAAAGAAAGGTTAGTATCCCTTATACTCTATTACATCTTAGTAGATCAGCTGTTCATGTAGTGGCTACTAAACTTCATTGAAGTGATTAACCCACATTCAAGTTTGGGACACAAGTGGATCCTCTCACCAAAATATTTCATTAAGTGGACAAAATCCATTACACTTTGAAGGAGGAAAATGAGGATACAATTATATACTTCTATGAAGGTATTGCAGCTAGGTTTGGTGTTCCTTCCATAATCATTTTGGATAAGGCATTGGCATTTCTTGGAAAAAATATCTCTGATTAGGTTGTTAAAATTGAATCTATTTGAGCACCTCCTTAAAAATATTACCCCAAGGTAATGGATAGGTTGAGTCCTGCAAACAATAATATTTTGAGAAGCATAAGAAGTAATTTAGATGAGAATCGAGGAATTGGAACACAAAGTGGAAATATTCCTTGTTGGCCGATAGAATTACACCCAAGAGATCAACTGGTGGCTCTCCTTATAATTTGGTTTATGGAAAATAATCAAGGCTACCAATATCTCTTGAATTTACAGCATTGGAGCTCATACATGAGCTTTAGAATTATTTGAGTTTGAGGCCATGGAATTTAGATATGCAGAGCTCATGGAGCTAAAGGAGATGAGAAACCAACTAGTGTAAACAATGGAGAAAGACCAGGCTCAGATTAAGATGAAATTTGATAAAAGGGAAAGGGCTAGGAACATTCAAGAAGGATAATTAGTCTTGAAATGGGATGCAGATAAGGATAAACTAGGTAGACTCTACAAGTTTGATATAATATGCAGTGGTCCCTACATGATTTTAGGTTGCAAGGTGAATAATGATTTCAAGTAGTCAAAATTGGATGGATAATAATTATGGATCCCAATCAATGAAATCTAACTCAAACATTTTTATTAAAGGACACTCTTTTATACATAATAGATTAGTTTATAATTCCTCTAAGTTCTTTTAGAATATTGTCTTGCTAGTAGAAGAAGTTTCAATTCTCAAAGTGCCTTACATAGTGTTTTTTTCTTTGGATGGCATGGTTTTGCACAAGTTTCATGGAGGATTATGGAGAAGTATGAGTTGGGGTAGAGTCTCAAGTTCGAATGATTTTCATATTTTTAGGATGAATCCATGCCCAAGGTATGCTTCAAGGCCATTGATCTCTTCAATCTAGCAGGTAGATTACCCCGTGAGTCACCAAACTATTATCAAGTTTTGCACCTTGTGCACAATAGGATGACTTAAAAATATAGACGTGATAAACTCAATGGAGCTTCAATGGAGAAGCTTGAAAGAATAGTAAATTATGGGCTAATATTAGGTAGAAAATAAGGATGTTATTAGCCGGTAGTATGTTTGGATTATACCATCTTGTAGCATGTATGAATGCTACCCCTAGTAGCACAGGGGATGCTACTAATCGATTGACATAGAGAACATGAATGTAACTAGCCGGTATAAATATTGTGGAAACCATTCGATATGAGGAGTGGGGATACTACCGACCATAAGTAGTATGGATGCTACTAGTTGGTAGCAAGGATTTGTACAGACTGGTCGGTATAGTAGGAACATGTAACCAACCGATAGCAAAGGTATTCTAATATGTAATTGGTTGACATTAAATAATTTTACAACCAATGGCTGAAATACATTAGTGTAGCTCAACAACAAATTTTACTAAGGTATGACACCCATGTATTCCTCTGCAAGCAAGGTACCACTGGGAAATGGATTTGTAAGGTTACCCATACATATTTTCAGATCTTTAATGCATTTTGTCGGTTGATAGAGGTGTATTTATGCATATAATGTAAATAACCTCTCATTTTAAGGGGGATGTTCTAAAAAAGTAAAGGATCACAAGTAAAATTATTCCAAAACTTTTGTGAGATGTAGGACTTAAATTTGGTTTTTTTGTGGCTCATCTATCCTAGCTTGTGTTGTATTACATTTCCTCACCTTTCATTGCATTTGCATGTATATTATGCATATCTCTTTTTCCTTCCAAGGTTTGAATATGTTGTGTATGTCTTTGCATGAAAATGGTGATTTAAATGTTATTTTGGACTATGGAACTCATGTCTTCCCTTTCCTTCCTCATTTTCCTCCTATTTTTACTCATTAGAACATATCTACACCTTTTCTTGGTGTTATCACCTCCCCCTTGGTTTAGGCTTTTAATATTCTACATCTCCCTCTCTCCATGATCCCTTAGAATGATAGAGTAGAGTTATATAGTTGAATTTAAATTCCTAGGAGTAGTTTTAGCATTAGGAATAGGTATAGGAACCGACATTCTCTAGAGGTTTTTCTCTAAGTAGCAAGTACCACAACTTGAGAGATAATCCCATGTTACCCAAAAACAACGATTGGTCATCCATTTCAGAAAAATCATAGTGTGTTATTTTTTCATGATAACACATACATTGTTAGGTAAGCAATTTTCTAGGAATTTCAAGATTACGCCATGCGTTGGTTTTATGATCTACCTATTCATTTGGTAAATTATTTTACACATCTATCCGATGATTTTTTTCTCACTTTTTAATGAATATTTGCACTAATATATCTCATACACAACTCACTTAAATAAAAAAGATCTAATGATCATCTAGATGATAATGTTTTTATGCGTACAAGAAAAATCTAGCTAAGATGAATTATTTGCTTCTTGATTCATAATTGTAAAATATTTTTGTTTATAGCATATTTCCATCACTTTAGAAGAGTGTTATCTTTATGACATCTCCTTCATTTTGTCAATTATGTCATATGCTTAAAATGCGTGAATTCAAACTTCTATCTATGAGTAAATTCAAATATCAAGATATCGCTTCATCATCTTCTAATATGTTTCAAGATAAATCAACATTCAAGCCATATCCTAAGCCCACTAAAGAAAAGAAATTTTTAATGTCGTATATCCTCCTAAATGGATTCAATGGGAACCTCCAAAGCATGGTTATATCAAATTACCTTATACGCCTTTGTTTTTATTTTTGTAACTCATCAAAAGCAATTTAATCATTCTTCCATCACTTCTCAATCTTGATCCATCTTGCCTTATGGTTGTAATTATCATGAAAATGATAAATGTGACTATCATCATTGCATTGGGAATTCTAATAATTGTTTTCTCAAACTTAGGAATATCATTTAAGATACTATTGAAAATAATTAACTTGAGGTCCCCGAGAAATCTTCTAATCCGGTCAATGATAATAAAAAGATTAAAATATTCAATGACACTTTTCCTAAACACAACACATAAGTTGTTAATTCTTCTTCTAATAATACATATCAAGCTATGCCCCTTGAATTCCTTGTCACTTTTGTTGATGCATCACCACCATCCATTTCATTTTTAGATTACAATTTTCTTGCTACATTCACTTCGATTCATTACACATAAACACTTTTATTGGTTCATACACCTGTCAATAACGCCTTGATCTATCCAAAGACCTCCTAGTAGTGTGTGCTCAATTGCACTTCTTATGGTTATCAAATTTACAATCTCTAATATCACATATCCAGCTTCCTAATTCTTTTGGCTATATCAGGCTCCCTATTACAAATGGGCATTTTACCATTTTTATGACATTTGTTGTGACATCTTCAATCAAAGGTTGTAACATTCTCTTCGGTATTCCTTAGCTCCACATCGCTCAAAATATTCCCTCCAAGAATCATTTGTGTGTCAAGTTCATTAACAATAAGAAATTAGTGACTGTTAAAGGTGTTTCACTATGTACACCATTTTTAATCCTAGTCCCGACTATATATTTGAACAAGCTTTGGAATTTAGGCCTCATGGGACACTCAAATATAAGGCACACTTACACTGATTCTCCTATTCGTATATGACAGAATTCATAACCTTGTCATCCTCATCAGTTCACTAACCCATCTTGTCAAAGATAATTCCCCTACTTGGGTATCCCCTTAGCATAGGTGTTCACCACCCCATTCACCAAATATTTCTCCTTCACATGAACGTCATTACTCTCATACTCCACCTATCTTAGAGCATTGTCACATGCCTTTATCTCCTTAGATATCGGGTGGAGGGCCCTTTCCCTTCACTATCATTTGATATCCTTTTATCCTCCTCAAACTTGGGGAGAATTCTACTTTCTTCCACCCCTTCAATATTTATCAATTGTGACTAGTATTTACACTTACACTTTATGCTTCGTGATTCACATCTAGTCTTTCTTACAACTCTTCCACACTTTGATAAACGCATTGTATCGTCATTACCCCGTGACACATTATAGTACCATGGTTCATACTTGACTAATAAGGTTATAAATATGAAATGAAACTCACCAAATTATATTTTTTATGCTCTATGCTTCATGATCTATCTTTCTAGCACACATTCTCGACTATTTCCTGATGATAGACTCTTGTTTTATGGTTCATTTCTGATTGTTGAGGGGTATTTTATAAGTTAACCTCATATCATACACATCTACTGGGGAAACTACTCCTATCACATTCACACATTATGTATACCATTCCATCACACACATACACTATTTTTACATATCTTTGTTGCACCTACTCTTGCTTTCTTATACTACTTACATGATGCACTTTGCTTACTATACTAGTCAAATAATCAGTATGTCATTATATTTCTATATATACAAATGCATTTTCACTTGGTATTCTAAGTGAATGCACATCTCTTATAGGTTTTTCACATGCTGCAATGATGCTCGACATTGTATCCTTTTCTAGTCCCACCAATGATCCTAGAGGAATTTACCTTTCCTACTCTCACACAATATAGGTGTTATTATTTCATCATATAATACCTCTTATTACTACTAACAAATTACTTTCCATTGATATGTATATGCCTTGACATAATTTTTATCTTTCTAACATGTTAACGGGTGCTTCATTTTCAAGATTGGCCTTGCAAGAATCTATGCCACCATGGTTATCTCGATAAATTTTTTATCCATTGTTTGCTATTGTATAATATTGTTTGTGGGCTATGCCCTTTATCTTGTATGTTCATTTTATGGTTTTGGCCACTTCTTCCCCGATTGTATTGTGACATTGTGAGTGATTTCCCATGTATGAAACCCACTTTTTCACTTTGCACTTTGTTTTCACACTTGTTTGACTACATTGTATTTTATTGCATGTTTGTTACTTTTTCTACTAACACATGTTACTAGCCATTTTGTTTGCATGTTACTTGGTTTATACCATGATAATCCCCTAACCCCCAAGGTATCCACTTCAACATAACATCAAATCCTCTATTTTGGGATGCATTATATTACCAACATCACATGCATCCCAAATGAGGGGGAATACATGGGTTAACAAATCGACCCTATAGCATCTTAGAGCTACAACATAGATCTACACAATACAAAAATATAACTCAAATACAATCACAAAATGGCCTAGAATATCACTCAAGTCCTCGAGAAAACACAGACACCAATGCCCAAACCCAGATATCCTAGGTGCTTGTTTCCTCTCCTAGGTGTGAATCTCCTAGGGGCACACACAGTCACCTTCTCAAATAAACACATATCATAAAAGTCTTCAAAGAAATTTCTACATTTATAGGCGCACTCCTCCAGTCACAAAATGCATTCTATCGGTACAATCCAAAAATAATTCAAGACATCTGGAATAAATTCGGGATGTACCATATGTAGATGTTCTTATTGAGTAAATTCATGTATGGAGAGTAACACTAGACCTCTCTCCCGAACACTTTATCTTATGCATGAGATCATCCAAACGCACGCTATTGGCATGAGATCACCAAAACAACTTTCCATTGATGTGAGATTGCCTAACAAAATCCTTCTTCCCAAAATTTCAAGACATATTTCTATCCTTTACACTCTTATACATTAGGTGCACACATTATTATACACACTTTTACATACTTATGCACATCTTTCTCTAATTTATCTTGTATAGGAATTTCACTACATTATTTATTTTTTGGTAGGTTTTTCCTTACAAGAAGTAACAACTACAAGATACAACATCGATTCAACATAATGCGTATGTTTCACCCCTAGTGTCAATTTTCTTTCCTAGTCTCCACACTTCACTTTGCATCATTCCACGCTTCACTTGTCCACTCGACACACATTTCATCACACACTCTATAAGATCATAAGGTATACATATCTTATCTACTTTATGTTATCTAGTATTCACTCAACAACATAAAGTGGGGGTAAATGTAGACACAAAATCACACACTTTGGTAAATTTCTATGTCTTAAAACATACTATAATTTATATGATTCCTAAGAAAGAAAACTAGTGGTTGAAAATTATATTTACTCTCTTTTATTCATCTCTTACTTTATCTTGTCTTACACACCCTACAGCCCAAATCGAGCTTTTATTGATTTATCTTTTATGGTTTCAGACACCATCGCCCATCGAGATAGTAGTGCCCACGTGCTCCTGTCCCTCCGGGTGCCCCTCACCATTTTCTACCTTACTCACTCTTTTTGGGCCTATTTTATTTTTAGGAATATTTTTCACTTATGGCCCAACCTTCTAGTTCTCAATTACAAAATTCAAAAAGGGAATCATATAAACGCATAGTTATGTGTTTAAAATAAAGGACCAAACACTAAGCATTACCACTATCACCTAAGCCTACATTTAAAAGGAACCTAAAGCACTAAAAATAATCCATTCAATGGATAATATTTACATCATCTCTACATACACAACATAGGAAGGGGAAGTTCATTGTATTCTGTCCACACATTCTACTACATTGTTACATTCTAGATAAAACACACTATCAAGGACAACTTACACAAGGGAATCCTAGGGCATGATTTCTACACATGATCACCACAACTATATGAATTCGAGATGTAGTGAAACACATGGTCATAATTTCACTCTCGGGATGACCACCTCAGGGTCATCTAAATCCCAATTCTGAATTTTTCTTTTTAGGTTTGATGTGGTTTATGGGATTTTTAGGTGAAAATATCTTTTATAGGTTACAAGTACCTTCAGAAATTATAATACGACTACAATGTGATCAAAAGGAAATAAATTTGATACCCTTGCAACACACATCAAAAAGCATATTTCAATCCTTTGTCCAAATACCAATGCCCAAGAATAATCATCAACACCCGTGCACCTCTATCTAACTACAGGTGCCCATGTTTGGCTTTTGTTCTTGCATTCCATATTTCTGATTAACAACAATGATTTTTAAATCCTATTCATCACTTCCCCATACTCACATCACTTCAAAATTGCGCATAAATCAACTAAGTTCTTATATCTTCCACTCTTGCTTAGGGTTTCATATTTTTCAATCTTAGTTTTCTTGTGTCATTGTTGTATTTCAGAATTTATACATAATTTATTTAAATAAATGAATATGTAATTAGATGTAACTAGAATTAAATTAAACCATAATCACAAATCTAAGAGTGTAGGAATCACATAGCTAAGAGAGTAGGAATTACAAAGCTAGGAGTGTACGACACGAAAATCAGCACATAAATCACTCTAACTAAAATTACAAACCTCTAAATGATAATACGAGAGAGGTTTTGTTCCTCTTATTTTAAGAGGAAAACAATATCTCTGTTTTACACAACGATAATAGTTATGAATATATGCGAATTTTTCCAAGCATAGGGCTCACAAGTCATAGAGTGCGAAGTTACACAAAATTAGCACATGATGTTGTAGGTGAATCACAGCACCCACAGAATGTCTCGTAACATGATGGGTTGAGACTCTCAGTGCGATTACATAACATGGAGCTTTTCCCAAGTGTGGGACCTTGTGAAAACGGAAAAGCTCTCCGGATGAAGGCCGGTTCCTATTCCTCTGTTCAGATGCACAAGTAAAAATGCAGAGGGTTTACTCAAAACCTAAACTAACTTGCCAAGGAGATAGGGTAAGAAGATGCATAAAATAAAACCTAAACTATAAAGGTGATGCACCGAGGAATGAAGAACACCTGTCTTGCCAATAAACACAAACCATAAAAATGCAATGCAAGATCATGCACAGATAACTAGATTTGCAGTGAAAGATCAAGAGGATGCAAATGAACACGAGAGAGGTTGAGAATCATCCACAAAAATGCATTATTTTCTCCAAATATTTATACAACACACTACAAAATGCCAAGAGGAAAAGTTGCATTACAGTTTTTAATGGGAGGTTTGAACTCCACAAATTCACCTGCTAAAGAGAAGAAGGGAGGGGAAAAACAAGAATGTCCAACCTTTAGAAAGAAGCCCCTCCTTACAATTTATAGGAAGAATGAGAGAGGAAAGAGAGAGGAAATCCAAATCTACCCCAACCACCTCCAGGTTGCATTTAATTTATCTCATTATGGTGGTAGGTGAGAACCCTAGCAAACTTAAAAAGTGGCGAACTATATTTTGCATTTTTAAGAACTTGTTCCCACCTAATTAAATATATCCAGTTGTAGTTGGATAGAGGACCTCGTAAGATTTCCAAAAAGTCCAACCTTGCGTGAATCTGAGCTCCCTGTGAAAAGTTATGGCCGTCTGAATATCTCGGGTCGTGGTCCGCTTCTCCGCCGCGCTCGAGAATGTTGCGCCATAGGCGCATCCATATTCATGTCAACATACCCTTACATGTGCCAAGGTGTGAATTCTATCATGTCGACATTCTGTGTCATGCGCCCTTTACGTGTGCCAAGGCACAACTTCTGCCATGTCGACACTCTCCTACCTGCGCCAAGGGCGCATCCATTTTTGTGTCGACACCTTCTGTCATGTGCCTCTTACCTACACCAAGGGTGCATCCATTTTCATGTCGACACCTTCTATCGTGCGCCTCTTACCTGCACCAAGGGCACATCCATTTTCGTGTCGACACCTTCTGTCATGTGCCTCTTACCTGCGCCAAGGGCGCATCCATTTTCATGTCGACACCTTCTGTCGTGCACCTCTTACCTGTGCCAAGGGTGCATCCATTTTCATGTCGACACCTTCTGTCGTGCGCCTCTTACCTGTGCCAAGGGTGCATCCATTTTCGTGTCGACACCTTCTATCGTGCACCTCTTACCTGCGCCAAGGGTGCATCCATTTTCGTGTCGACACCTTACGTCCGTGCCCCTCTTACTGCGCTAAGGGCACATTCATTTTCATGTTGACACCTTACGCGCGTTGCACCTCTTACCTGCGCCAAGGGTTGTTGGTGATGCAATAAAAATCAGGCTCTGAGTTTCTTTGATTTCCATATTCTTCTGTTTGTCTATATCTACCCGGGGGGGAGATATTTACAACACATGACTTGCTCTAACTAAAATTATAGACCTCCAAATGAGAAACATAAATAGGTTTTTATTCCTCTTATTGTTAGGAATAAAACATCTCTCCAGTTTTAGACAACAATAATGGTTATGAAGATATAAATATTTCTCCAAGCACATGAATCATAGGTCAAAGAGTGCATGACTCACAAAATCAGCACATGACTTTCTCTAACTAAAATTGTAGACCTCCAAATGAGAAACTGAAAGAGGTTTTTATTTCTCTTATTTATAGGAGGAAAAAAATTCTATGTTTTACATAAAAATAATGGTTACCAAGATATCAACATTTGAAGAAGAAGGTTTTCAAGTGCATGACTTGCACAAGCAGCACTAAATTCACTCTAACTAAAATTGTAGACCTCCAAATGAGAAAATGAAAGAGGTTTTTGTTCCTCTTATTTCTAGGAGGAAAAAATCTCTTCATTTTTACACATCAGATATATTCATTTGAAGTTTCAAGAATATAGTCAAAGGAAATTAAATAAGACAGAAAAAACACAAGTTCAATAAAACTATGATATACCCCTCATTTCTCAATAAAAACAAAAATATCAATATTTTTTTGAAATATTACAGCAAGGAGCACCAAATCTAAAAATTGTAGGAAAATATTATTCAAATTGAATTCATAGTAATGATCAAAAAATCAGGGATGAGAATATGGCGAGACAACTATCATGTTGAAAGATTCAATCATGCAAGAGTAGACTTGGAAAATGGAAAGAAGTAGTTAATTGCATGTGGAAGAGGTAGTTCAATATATAGTTGTAATATTTTATTAATTCTATTACATGTTTTTCTCCTTTCCAAGTGGAAGAAGTAGTTGAGTGTAAGTGAAAGAAGGTGTTATAGTGTTTGATTAAATCTCTTCCACATTTGTCACCTTGTCAAGTGGTACAAGTAGTTAGCTGCAAGTGAAAGTAGAATTTAAACTTGAAGTTGTAGTGTTTGAATAAATTCCTTCCATATTTATCTCATTGTAAAGTGGAAGATGTAGTCAATTTTTCCCAAGATTATAGGTAGGTAGCTCTATAATCTTGGAGTATTGGCCAAGGGATTATTTATAACTATTTCTCCAAAGAACTCAATGTAATAGTGGTAGAAGATGGATGTTTTTATAACATCATTTCTGATTAATAAAATCCACAGTTCAAGTATCTTGGAAAAAACTTATTTTTTTGGTTTTTTAACCCAAATTTGAGTAAAGAGCAAGTGCTCACTACTACCCAAGGAGGAGGATGATTTATTATTTTGTAGAATAGAATCATTACTATTTTACTTAGATTCTTTAAATCCGCATTGTGTGTTTTATTTTGTTATTTTTGTGAAGCTTCACTTTTATTTGTTTATTGTCATTTATTTGTTTTCAGTTATTCATTTCATTTTGATAGATTAGATTTACTTTCAGTTATTTATTTCAGTTTGTTAGATTATATTTTCTTTTAGTTATTTATTTCAATTTGTTATATTAGATTCACTTTCAATTATTGAATTTCCTTTCAAGTATTTTAAATTCTAGAGAAAAGAATTGTAAAATCATTGTTTCCTTTAGCCCCTTTTGTAGATAGCCTTGGACACCACCTGGTTTTGACATTATTTAAGATTAAATGATGAGGATTGTAACGAATCTCATCATTTTGGGGTTTTTTTCTAGGGACAACTGTTAATAGGGGTAAGTTGCTAAGTTAATATTAGTGAGAAGAATCTCGTAAGTTTCCATTTAGAAAGCAAATTTCCTTACTTCTTCATAAGATATAAAAGAGTTTTTGTTGTGATAGAAAATTACTCTTCATGTCATTGAAGTAAGTGGAATAGGAACTTCTTATGAAATCTTAACTTAGGGGAGATATTAGTTTAGCATTCCTTTTAGACAGTAGTTTTAATTTTTTCTATTTTCTTAGTTAAATTCTTGGGCTTAGTGAGAGAAATTATAGAATTTTTCATTCCTTCATTCATGATATAAAAATTATTTGTAGTGACAACATGTAACTTTCAAGCTATTTGAGTGAATGGAACATGAATCTCTTACAAATCCTTAGTTTAGATTAGAAGTTTATTTAAATTTGTAGGATTAGAGATTCACAAAATATTAACAAAATGAATACAAAATAAATTTTTTACTGAATAAACGATAAAAATTGTAGGGGAAGATCTGCTCATGCATAAAAACGAGGTTGAAAAAAAAAACTTGAAGATATAATTGATGTATACTAAGAGATGGTTACCCTTAGATCTAAAATTAAAGAGTTATAAAGAAGAATAATGATGCTTACAATGTTTTCTAATATAAATATTAAAAAGAAGACATCATGTTGAATGCTTTTCTTAAATGAAAATGCATTTCCATGCATTGATTTTACTAAAGTAACTTAGGTAGTTTTTTTGTCAACATACGCAACTACCAATTTTCTTTTTGACTCTAGCTATCGAAGGAAGAAAAGATTTTGCAAAAGTAAAAGTTTTTGTGGAACAAAGAGATCTCAACCAGAGGTTCTAACCATCATTCAAACAACTACATATTCATCCAGGAGTGTAAAAGAAAGAGGAAGTAGTTGAAAACCAATAAATTATGGCTCTTTTCCAAAATAAAATAGAAAAATAGGTAAGAGTTGAAAACCAACAATTGGAAGCTCTTTTCCAAAGAAAAAAAGATTTGAAACCAAAAATGGTGGCTCTTTAAAAACAAGGGTGGGAGAAAGTAGGTAACCATAAAATGGATTCTTTTCCCGTAATAGAATATCTTTGATACAAATTTCTATTCTTTTAGATATGTAGGGTTGGAGTCCTTTGAAGCTGAAAATATTGGTGTTGCAAGTAAAAGATCTAACTTTCTTTACTATTCTCTCTAGCATTTACAAAAATCAAGGTTGTGCAACACTAAGAAAGCATGGATGAATTTGAAATATGGTCCAGGTATATTCTATCATTTTATTCTTAGATAAAGTTATTAGTTATTTTGATTACAAATAAGTCCACTTCTAAGAACCTACTCAAAAGATATATATTTTTAATAAGGCTTGTAGTAGCAAATGAGCGAAATTAGATGTTGAAAAAAAAGTAGAAAAGAAGTGAATAACTTATTTGAAAGCAAATCAGCCATGCAAAAATGCAAGTGTGGGAGAAATAAGGAGATACAAGCCTACAAAGATATTTGAAAATTAATGGTTGATATATATAAAACATGTGTTGATTTTGAAAATAAAATAAAATAAACATGATCACTATTATACAAAAAAAAAAAGAAAAAGAGGACTCAAAATAAAAATCTTTATTGAAATAAATAACATGCATGAGGAATGCACATATAATTAAGTGTGGTGGAGTGATGAGACCAAAGATATAAGGTGATTTTGAAAATAAAAGAAAATAAACATGCTGATTTTGTGAAGAAGAAAAAATGACTAGTCTTGTACAAAAAGGGAAGAAGAAAAAGAGGACTCAAAGTCAAAATATACATTGAAATCAACAACATGCATGAGGACATGCATGAAATTAAGTATGGGGGAGTGATGAGACCAAAATAAGTCTCATCTATTACACAAAATAACATTATTCCTTCTCTTATAAAGTGGATTTAGATGTAGTCTTAAGAATTAGATAGATTATTTAAGATAAAATGTAGAATATATTTGATCTATCTTTGAAAATTCCATTACAATATGAATAATTTTATTTTATAATATATCTTTTAAGTTTGAGTGAATTATTAGGTATGATCAAGTCATGTGATCTCTATAATGTATTACATCAAGTGCAAGACTCACAAAGAGCGTGGGGATGACATAGCCGAGAGCGCATGACTCACACATCTAAAAGTGTAGAACTCAAAAAGAGCATAGGAGTCACAAAGATTAGAATGAATGAATCACATATATGAGAGAGCTTGAATCACATATCTACGATCACGAGACTCATAAAGTGAGGAGCGCAGGACTCATAAAATGAACATTAACATATCTCTAACTAAAATAAAAAACCTCAAATGATAATCTGAGAGGTTTTTTTCCCTCATATTTTTTTGAGGAAATTAATTCTTTGTTTTTAAAAACAATAATGGTTACGAAGATTCAAGAATTTTCCAAGTGCAAGAATCATAGCTAACAAAGTGCGGGACTAACAAAATAAACACAAGACTTTCTCTAACTAAAACTACAAACCTCCAAGTGATAATATGAGAGTGGTTTTTGTTCCTCTTATTGTTAGGAAGAAACACCTCTCTCAATTTTTTCACAACAATAATGGTTACGAATATAAAATTATTTTTCCAAGTGCAAGACTCACAGTCATAGGGTGTAGGACTCATAAAATCAACACAATACTTGCTCTAACTAAAATTATAGACCTCCAAATGATAAAATTGAAATGTTTTCTATTCCTCTTATTTCTAGGAGGAAACACCTCTCTCCATTTTTACACAAAAATAATGGTTACTAAGATATAAAATTTTTAAAATAAGGTTTTCAAGCAACAGACTTGTACAAGTAGCTCTAGATTCACTTTAACTAAAATTACAGACCTCCAATGAGAAATTAAAATAGGTTTTGTTCATCTTATTTATATGAGGAAAACAATCTCTTTTTCACAACATTAATAATTTAGGAGATATCCTAATTTTAATTTTCAGCATACTAGGGTTGAAGGAAAGTAAATAAGACAAAAAAAAGGTTCATTACAACCATGATATATCCTCATTTTCCAATGAAAATAAGAGTTTCAAGATGTTTTGGAAAGCATAAAACAAAGAACACCAAAAACATAAAAGGTTTTAAAATATTATTCAAATAGAATTCAAATTATTGATCATAAAATCATAGATGAGAATATGGCGGGACATCTATCATGTTGAAAGATTCAATCATGTAAGGATAGACTTGGAAAATGGAAAGAAGTAGTTAATAAAATGTGGAAGAGGTAGTTTAATATATAGTTGTAATATTTGATTAATTATCTTCCATGTTTGTCTCCTTATCAACTGGAAGAATTAGTTGAGTGCAAGGAAAGGAGTCTTAATGTTTCATTAAATCTCTTCCATATTTGTATCCTTGTCAAGTGGAAGAAGTAGTTAACTACAAGTGAAATAAGTAGTTAAACTTGGAGTTCTAGTGTTTAAATAAATTCCTTCCATATTTATCTCATTGTAAAGTGGAATATGTAGTCATGTCTTTCCGAAGGTTACAGGTAGGTAGTTCTATAATTTTTGAGTATTGACTAAGGGATGAGTTATAAATATCTCTCCAAAGAACTCAATGTAACAGTGGTTGAAGATGGATGATTTTTGTAACATCATTTTTATTAATAAAATCCAAAATTCAAGTATCTTGGCAGAAATTTATTTTTATTTTTTCTAACCCAACTCTGAGGGAAGAGAAAGGGCCCACTCTTACCCAAGAAGAAGAGTGGTTATTGTTTTTAAATAGAATCATTACTATTTTACTTAAATTATTTACATCTCAGTATTGTGTGTTTTATTTTGTCATTTTGTGAAGCTTCAATTTTATTTGTTTAATATCATTTATTTGTTAGTAATTCATTTCAATTTGATATATTATATTTTCTTTCAATTATTTATTTCAGTTTAAAAATGCAGAGGGTTTACTCAAAAAAAATGCCTAATCTAACTTCTAACTTGTCCAAGGAGACAGGTAAGAAGATGCATAAAAATAAACCTAAACTAACAAAGGTGATGCACCGAGGAATGAAGAACACCTGTCTTGCCAATAAACACAAAACCATTAAAATGCAATGCAAGATCATGCACGATAACCAAAATTGTAGTGAAAAGATCAAGAGGATGCAAATAAACATAGAGAGGGTTGAGAATCATCCATGACATGCATTATCTTTCCAAAGATTGATACAATACACTACAAAATGCCAAGAGGCAAAGTTGCATTACGCTTTTAAATGGGAGGTTTGAACTCCACAAATTCACCTGCCAAAGAGAAGAAGGGAGGGGCAAAACAAGAATGTCCAACCTTTAGAAAGAAGCCCTCCTTACAATTTATAGGAAGAATGAGAGAGGGAAGAGAGAGGAAATCCAAATCTACCCCAACCACCTCTAGGTTGCATTTAATTCATCTCATTATGGTGGTAGGTGAGAACCCTAGCAAACCCAAAAAGTGGCGAACTATATTTTGCATTTTTAAGAATTTTTCTCACCCAATTAAAGATATCCAAATCATAGTTGGATAGAGGACCTCGTAAGATTTCTGAAAATTCCAACCTTGCATGAATCCGAGCTCCCTGTGAAAAGTTATGGCCATCTCAATATCTCGGGTCGTGGTCTGCTCTCCCGCCAAAGCTCAAAATGTTGCATGCCTCCCGAAGGTGCGCCTGCACATCCATCCATCCATTTATGTCAACATACTCTTAAGTGTGCCATAGGGCATCCATGTTCATGTCAACACTCTTTGATGTGTGCCTTCTACTCCGCACCTTGGCATGAAATTTTTGTGTCGACACTTTTCTACTTCATGTCGACACGCGCAAGTGCACATCCATTTCATGTCGACACTTTTCGACGTGCGCCCTTCTACTTTTCCTGCCTGCAAAATTTTTCATGTCGACACTTTTCTACCTGCGCCAAGGGTGCATCCATTTTCATGTCGACACTCTTTCGACATGCGCCTTTACCTACACCTTGGCGCATCTTTTTCATGTCGACACTTTTCTACTGCGCCTTTACTGGCTATCCATCCATTTTCATGTCGACACTTTTCACGTGCGCCTTTCTACCTCGCGCCTTGGCGCAAAATTTTTCATGTCGACACTTTTCTACCTACTCGCTGGCTGTGCATCCATGTTCATGTCGACACTCTTTGACGTGTGCCTTCTACCTACGCCTCGGCGTGAAATTTTTTTCGTGTCGACACTTTTCTACCTTTACCTGCGTGGCACATCCATGTTCATGTCGACACTCTTTGACATGCACCTTCTACCTCGCGCCTCGGCGCAAACTTTTCATGTCGACACTTTTCTACCTACGCCAAGGTGCTTCCATGTTCATCTCGACACTCTTTCATGTGCCTTTACTCCCGCCTTGGGTACTGTTGGTGATGACGTAATAAATATCAGGATTTTAGTTTCTTTGATTTCCATATTCTTCTTCTTGTCTATATCTACCCGGGGGGAGATATTTACAACAATTTGGTGACTCAACGGGATCACCTGCCTACTAGGTAGAAGATCAGTGGCCTTTTAGCAATCCATTGGGCATGGAGTCATAAGCAATAACTTGAAACCAACCTGATATCTAATCCCGAGCCTGATACCGCAACTCCTTTTCCGAGAGCATGCTGAACTATAGAAATTCAACCTGAGAGCAACAAAACCTGTGCCAAGCACTTAGGGAAATTAAACCTAACTACAACAAGACAATGTGCATACACACTTAGAGGAATTGAAATCTAGGCTAATATTTACAAGGGTAAACCTTTTCCTTTTAGTAGCAATGTTTAAGATAGATTCCATTAACCGAATCGAGTTCTTCTCCATCCAATGTAGACAATTGGAAGGCATTACTACTTTTACATCCCGTGACCATGTAGGGGCCACTCCAAATGGCATCAAACTTGGAATGCCTTCCTAGTTTTTCCCGATCTGCATCCCATTTCAGAACTAGGTCCCCTTCCTGGAAGGTCCTTGCTCTTGCCTTCTTATCAAACCATCTTTTACTAAGGCCTGATCCTTTTCAATCATCTCGAACGCATGTTCTCTTATTTCTTCCAATTCCATCAACTCGCATACCTGCCTCCATTGGTTCAAACTCGCAACTCCAACTGCTTCATGAGCTCCAATGCAGGCAATTCTAATGATATAGGCAATACTGCCTCTTTCCCATAGACCAACTTGTAGGGAGAATTACCTAGTAGACCTCTTTGGTGTTATCCTGTCAGCCCATAATGCTGATTTTAGCTTGGTATGCCATGTCCTTTGGTTTTCATCCAGAGTCCTTCTGATGATTCTTAGCAAATTCTTGTTCGTGGACTCTGCTTGTCCATTACCCTATGGGTAATAATTTGAAGAGGTGCTCAAATAGATTCCATTCTTGACAACCCATTCTGTAATCTTGGAACCTATGAATGCCAATGCATTATCTGATATGATAGTGGCCGGCACACCGAACCTGGTCACTATTCCTTCATAAAAGTCTAGTATGTTAGACTCATTTGCTTCTTTGAGCGCTACTGCTTCGGTCCACTTGGTGAAATAGTCCGTTGCCGTGAGAATCCACTTGTGGCCTTGGCTTGAGTTTGGGTTGATGACCCCAATGAAGTCCAATCCCCATTGCATAAATGGTTGGTCAACCAAAATTGGGTGCAATGGAAGCACTGCTAGTCTTTCTTTTCCCGTGAAGAGTGCACATTTCTTGCACTTTCTTATCCATGTATAGCAGTCACTGAACACTGTGGGCCAATAATACCCTGCCTTCATTATCTTGAGAGCCATTACTCATGGGGGAAATGTCCTCCGAATCTCCATCATGAAAATCTCAGTAACACCCTCTCAATTTGACCTGTCCCAATGCACCTCAATAGAACTCCATTGATGTCTTTTTAAACAAAACACCATCAACAAGCACATATGGAATGGCTTGTAATCTAAAGTATCTCCTCTTTTCTTTTCTCATTTCTGGAGGGCATAGGCCTACCTGTAGGAAGTGTATCATATTCTGAGTCCAACAAGGAGTGGGCACATCATCATTTTCCTGTTCTTGACCATCCTGTAGTACCAAGACAGTCTCTTTTTCATCACCTACTTCAACTTGCCGACTCAAAGCTAGTTGTTCACATAGTCCTTTTCCACGTACTAGTTTTGTGACCTTGATCTCGATGTCATATTCCATGACACGGGTTATCCATCCTGCACGTTTCTCATTCAAATCCTTGTTTAGAAGGAAGTCCTTGACTCCCGCATGAGAGACCAACAATTGGATCTTGTTGTTTGAGACTAGGTGCTTGAATTTCTTTAAGCTCCTGATCACTGCAAGGACATGCTTTTCAATGAAAGAGTACCTATTTTCGTATTCCTCCAAGCCTTGACTGAAGAAAGCAACTGGTTGTTCTAATCCTTCTTGTTTTGTTGTACCAGGATTGCAGAAATTGTGTCTCCACCACCAAAGGCATATAAAGATGAAGTCCTTGGAGAAGTCCGATCGACGAGAGTCGGAGCTTGAGATATAGCCTCTTTTATTGCCTCAAAACTTGCCTTGCCTTCAGATGTCCACTTAAATGCCATGCTCTTTTTCAACATCAACGTTATTGGCTTTACGAGAGCTGCAAAGTTTGGAACAAACCTGCAGACAAAATTGATCCTTCCCAAGAAGCTTTGAAGAGCCTTCTTATGACTTGGCAATGGCAACGCTCGAATTGCTTCAACTCTTTCTGGGTCAATCATCAATCCCTCCTTTGAAACAATATGGCCTAGAAGTTTTCCTTCGTGAGCCAAGAATATGCATTTTTTGGGATTCAATGATACCCCAAATCTTCTACACCTCTGAAATACCTACCTCAGATGAAAGAGGTGATCCACTACATTTTTGGAGAATACAGTGATGTCATCAAGATATATCAGAACTATTTTATTGATCAACCCTCAATGCCATATCCATTGCCCTTCGAAAGTGGCTCCAAATTTGATAGCCCAAATGGCATCTTCTTTAGGCATAGGTGCCCCATTCGGTGGTGAAAGCCATCTTGAACTCGTCATCTTCTTTCACCATTACCTCGATTATACCCCGAGTAGCCATCTAGAGAGAGAATCTCTCCGAACCGATACCACTTGCAATATTTGTTCCATCAAGGAAGTGGGTAATGGTCTTTGAGAGATGCCCCGCTGAGGTCTCGAAGTCCACACACAACCTGATTTCTCCGCTCTTCTTCCTGACTGGAACCAAGTTTGCAACCCAGCTTGAGTGCTTGATCGGGAATATAATGCTTGCCTCTATTAGCTTGTTTAACTCTTTCTTCATTAGAGGCTCAATGTGAGGGTTGACTGGTCTCTCGTTCTGCTGATGGGCTTAGCATCTGGATCCAATTCTATGGTATGTTGTGCCAACTTCAGATTGAATCCTCTCAAGTCTTCATAGCTCCAAGTGAAGACATCTGGAAATTCTTGGCAAAGCTGTATGAAATCTGATTTCTCCCGCTCAAAGGGCCACTTTACCAATTTGAAGTGTTTTGCCTTCCCAACCGAATTGGCTCAATCTTCTCTCTTGACTCGTATGTTAGCCTTTTCCTTACGGAACTAGTCGTTAGGGTCAAGATAGACTCCAATGTTACTAAACCCTCGGGAAGCTTGTTTGTCCCAGCACTACTTGATCCCCATATCGCTGCTCTAGTCTATCCTGATTCCTAGCCGAGAATTCAGCCTCTTCGTAAGAAATTGATGATCTGTTGATCGCTTCTCAAACACCTCGCCAACCTTGTGTTATTATCTCGAATCTACTGCCTCACAATCACATGGATATGTGGTTGTGTTTTTTCCTTCGATGTTGTCAACCACATCAAACGTTGCTCCAACTGCTGCGAGCCTATCCGCGGCTTCATTTTTCTTCCTAGGTATGGACACGATGTTGAAAGCTTCAAATCCTCAACGAGGTCCCATACCCTATTCTTGTAGTTCTTCAGTAGGTCATTCTTTGTAGCATGTTGTCCCCTGACTTGATTGATGATTAGCTCGCTATCCCCGAACACCTGCAAGTTCTTTATGCCCTTTTTCCTGGCCCAATGAAGTCCATGAATCAAGGCCTCATATTCAGCTGTGTTGTTTGAACAGGAAAACTGAAATGGAAAGCTGAATAATATTTGATGCCTTGAGGTGAAACAAGCATAGCTCCTCCTCCTACACCTTGCCTACTCCTTGATCCATCAAAAATAACTTGCCATACCTCATTGTCATCCTTATGGTCTGGTTTGGTGATGCTAGGAATAGGCTGGTTTTCTTCATGTATGCAATAGACTCCTAGCTCAGATTCTTCTATTTCTTGGTAGGGATCAAAAGCATGTACCTTGCTTGCCCATTCATCAAGAGTCAAATCTGGGATGCTTCCAACTTTGGTGTCAGCTTCATCTGTGCTTGATAATCTTCTTGATCAAATGTTAAACAGTTGGCATTGATTTGGCTTGGAGTATGAGGCTCAATATGAAAGTTTGCAATTGGTTCGATCTGATTGTGACCTTAGTACCATATCTTGTTCTGAACAACATGTGTGACCAATCAACAGATAAGTAGCCTCCAATTCTAGCTATGAAATCCCTTGATAAGCATAGGGCAAAGAGTGGTGGCAAATCTATCACTGACACATCTTGCAAAATGGTAACGTTGGGGCATGCATGCAAGGTAAGATTCAAACCTTTAATCACTCCCACCATTGCTACTATTGTCCCATCCAATTGCACTACCCCTTTGATATGACTTCATATTGGAGACCCAGATGATCAGCTATTTGCTTGGGCATGACAGTAACTACTTGCCCTAAATCAATCATGCAATTGTGTACTAGTTTATCCCCAATGATTAATGAAACATAGAATGGAGGGGGCTTCAAAACTTTACCTTGTTGTCCTCCATGATTCCCTTCAGGCTGAGCAACATTTGTGAGGACATTCTCTCGCATATGGACCTGCTGGTTCAAGTTGACCAATTCTTCATGGCAGCTTGTAGAAGATCTCTTTGGCCTGGGATGGATAAAGATTCCCACATTGATATATTCACATTTGTCTTCTTCATTTGATCAATGATGCTAAATGGGGATGAAAGATCTCTTTGTTGTCCTTTAGGCTGACACATTCCTTTCTTGTGCATGGGCAAATAACTGCATTTGAGTTGGTTTAGAAGGTGGTTTGGGCTGTCCTTGCATGTTTGGAACTGTATTTTTGCTTACCAACACCTTGTGGAGTGATGGAAGGTCAGAGATCACTGGAGCCAATGACTTCGCCCTTCACCAATATTCCTCTTCTTTGATCTTGTGTTAGCTACTACTACACTCGAGAAATTGTTTGATTCATGCCACAAAAATCCTCAGCTTGCCAATTCACAAGTGCGGTATCATTTGGAGCTATGTTTTGCTGAGATGTCCCTTGTTGCTGATTTGTTTCTTGACTCACTTCACCCTCTACGCCAGTAGTTGTCACCATCAAGGCTTGGTTCAAAGCACCATCAAGCACATAGATTGGTCAGGAGGTTCATTACATGGGAAACACCAATCATACTCTTGAGCTATGTTGTTTTTCACTGGCACTAAGGCTTTAGAAGTAGATGCAACATTGGGGTTATAGGGCTGAAATGGTCTATTGGTGGGAGGCCTTACTTGGCTTTGATTTGCAGCTGGATTGGGTGGCCTATTGGGTTGGTATGGTGGCCTAGCCTGGTACTGCGCTTGAGGCTGATATGGTCTAGCACTTTGAGCTTGTTGTCTTTTGATAGTCACCAGCTCATTTCCAAGGTTCTGTAATTGTTTCATAACCTCCTGGAGTTCATTTGAAGCACTAGAGGATGAAGTAGAAGTTTCATTTGAACTTTGATTTCTAGGAGTGGGAATAGGAGCCAAAGTGGGTGTTTGACTAGTGCTTGGATTTTCTAAGTTTGGATACAAGGGCATGGGAGGCCTAGGAGCCAGCTTACCAGCTTGAATAAGACAGTTTTCAGCCCTAATGGCAATGCTATAAGCAAGCAGGTAAGGTTATGCCTCCCATAGATTGAATTAACATAGAAATATCAAATTCAAAGCCTTAAGATAATATAGAAAAGCACCTTCAGCTGTTGGCCTAACGGCCACTGGAATCCTATCCCAAGACCTTTGAAATCTGAAGTTGAAGTCAGTCAACTGCTCATTGGGAGCTCTCTTGATAGTTGTCAATTGTTCTAGTAGAGACAAATTGTCTCCTTTTCTCCAAACTCGCTCATGGAGAACTATGCATAATCGATTCCAATTTTGGATAGAACCAGCTCCAAGGCTCCTAAACCATCGCAATGCCTTCCTTTGAATGAAGATGCCAAGAATTTGACAAAAACATCCATTTCATTTATCTCATGGATCGCACAAACGTTAGCAATGTCTTTGACATGATCACCAGTGAGTGGTATGATTTTCTCCAAAGAAAATGGAATGTTCTTCAATGCTGCAATTGGAACTGGATTCTGTGCATTGAGGGCAAGTGGGCTGCTGCCAGTGAAATTGACAAAGGGATTCGGTGGTAGATGTGCCATTATGATTGGCCTAAGAACTCTAGTTGATGCGAGAAAAGGTCTACCAGGTGGAGGTGTAGACAAAGTCCGGTTAGGTGGAGATGGTGATCTTCGTGGTCCTCTTCCTCTCCTTCCTCTGCCTGGTGATAGCTGTAAGTGGACAAATAACCCCTCTTCTCGAGTATCAGACCTGGTTCAAATTCTTCTCATGCGCCTGGGAAACTATTGCTACTAAACCACTGAATTCTATCCCTTCGAGTCGCCAGATGTGTTAGATAATGAGCCTCAAAAGGCTAGATTCTGCCAAGTTACACACCAAACCTGACAATATTAAAAATAGAATTTAAAACTTTGAAGGACCCAGAAGATATAGTTCTTCAATTCGGTTATCGGGTTTGTTGTGCAGCTACTAATCCCCAAAAGGTACAGTAAAACTTAGGTCATGTAAGGCAACTTACAAAACCTGAAATACACCGTGTCAACTTGGGACATGCTCAACACCTGGGAAAACCCGAAATACTAAAAACCATGAAATTTTGAAAGTCAAAATCTCAAAAATCTAAGAATACCCTTTTGAAGATTATCCCCCGATCTATCAACTGGTGAAATTTTGACTTGTTTTGAGCAAGTTAAGCCCTTGAAAATCGATTTCAAAGTTCAACCTGGAAGGTGAAAAATCTGAAATTGTAAAACCTATAATTTTTAGTCCAAATTTCTTGAAAATTCCTTCAAATCTTGTGGAATGACCTCTTGTCCCACCGGCATGCCAAAACTATTGATGGTGAATCACAACACCCCTGAATGTCTGCAACTCGATGGGTTGAGACTCTCAGTGCGATTGCATAACATGGAGCTTTTCCCAAGTGTGGGACCTTGTGAATCGGGAAAGCTCTCCGGATGAAGGCCGGTTCCTATTCCTCTGTTCAGATGCACACATAAAAATGCAGAGGGTTTACTCAAAAACCTAATCTAACTTTCCAAGGAGACAGGGTAAGAAGATGCATAAAAATAAACCTAAACTAACAAAGGTGATGCACCGAGGAATGAAGAACACCTGTCTTGCCAATAAACACAAACCATTAAAATGCAATGCAAGATCATGCACAGATAACCAAAATTGTAGTGAAAGATCAAGAGGATGCAAATGAACATAGAGAGGGTTGAGAATCATCCACAGACATGCATTATCTACTCCAAAGATTGATACAATACACTACAAAATGCCAAGAGGCAAAGTTGCATTACAGTTTTAAATGGGAGGTTTGAACTCCACAAACTCACCTGCCAAAGAGAAGAAGGGAGGGGCAAAACAAGAATGTCCAACCTTTAGAAAGAAGCCCCTCCTTACAATTTATAGGAAGAATGAGAGAGGGAAGAGAGAGGAATTCCAAATCTACCCCAACCACCTCTAGGTTGCATTTAATTCATCTCATTATGGTGGTAGGTGAGAACCCTAGCAAACCCAAAAAGTGGCGAACTGTATTTTGCATTTTTAAGAATTTTTTCTCACCCAATTAAAGATATCCAGTTGTAGTTGGATAGAGGACCTCGTAAGCTTTCCAAAAAGTCCAACCTTGCATGAATCCGAGCTCCCTGTGAAAAGTTATGGCCATCTGAATATCTCGTCGTGGTCTCTTCTTCCGTCAACGCCAAAATGTTGCGCCTCCTGAAGGTGCACCTGGCATCATCCATTATGTCATCATACTCTTAAGTGCGCTAGGGGCATCCATGTTCATGTCGACACTCTTTGATGTGCACCTTCTACCTGCGCCTTGGCGCGAACTTTTTCGTGTCGACACTTTTTTACTCTGCGCCTAGGGCGCATCCATGTTCATGTCGACACTTTTCTACGTGCGCCTTCTACCTCGCGCCTTGGTGCAAATTTTTCATGTCGACACTTTTCTACCTACTGCCAGGGTGCATCCATGTTCATGTCGACACTCTTTGATGTGCGCCTTCTACTGCGCTTTTTCGCGCAAAACTTTTCGTGTCGACACTTTTCTACCGCGCCTTACCGCCTTCGCACATCCATGTTTCATGTCGACACTTTTCTACGTGCGCTTTCTACCTACGCCTTGGCACAAAACTTTTTGTGTCGAAACTTTTCTACCCGTGCTGCCAAGGCACATCCATGTTCATGTCGACACTCTTTGACGTGACCTTCTACCTATGCCTTGGCACGAAATTTTTCGTTTCGACACTTTTCTACCTACGCGCCAGGTGCATCCATGTTCATGTCGACACTCTTTGACGTGCACCTTCTACCCGCCCTTGCTGCGAACTTTTTCATGTTGACACTTTTATACCTTGCCATCTACCTGCCTTCTACCTTCGCGCCTTGGGCTCATTGGTGACGCAATAAATATCGGGCTCGAGTTTCTTTGATTTCCATATTCTTCTCGCTTGTCTATATCTACCCTGGGATTCTATTATGCTAGTGGTGTAATAAATTTTCTATTTTAATCTTGTATTCCTTAGCTGAATTTGGAACTCTCTGCAATTTCTATTTGCTCATTAGTGTAACCTAAATCTTCACAACGAGGACAATCCTCTGTTGGCATGTGGTCCTAATAGTTGTTTTCATTGATACAAAACCAAATTAATGAAAAATTTATTGTCACATTATGATATTATGATGTTTTACTTCATTCTAACATATTTCTTTGGATGTGTTTGAGCTTATATAATGGGATTCGGTGACGATCACTTGCTTATGGCAAGTCTATTCAGTGCCCAAGAGATGCAACATGACAATATGAGATTATTGGATTCTTGGGAAGAAATTTTACATGATTACTAGTATGTTTTGAGGGTTCTTGAAAACTTACAATAGTGGCATGGTACATGCATAGGTGGATCACTTGGTTACAGGTGCTCATTGGGAGTTAGCGACAACTCGGAGATGTGAAAATGTAGTTTGGAGGTATATTATCTCATGTAAGAATGTATTAAGGTGTGTAATGGAATAAGAGGTATTTTTGGGCCATTTTCAAATGTTTCTTGTTCATTTAATGCATTATTTTAGTTGACCCTAGCTTCTACAGTGAGGATCTAGGATGCAAAGCATAGGTAAGTCTTAGTGATTGGAGAGATTAAGATATAACATTGAAATTATGATGATTTGATATGTTATAGGGATGCATCATAGGGATTGGAGAAATATTTTAGGTACTCATGATATGTATTTTTCTAGATATGAATGATTTTGTGAGAAAAGGTGAAAGTAAGTTAATTTTCCAGCTCAAGTTCAACTTCGATGCTTCTTATGAATAGTGTGATTTGCATGGAATTTTTTTAATTTCAAGGAATATTCTATAGAGAGTTTATAAGGTTTCAAAAAATAATGAGGTCATTTGATCATCATGTTTTTATGAATGAATGTTAAGAAGGTAAAGAGATCTAAAACCCTAGTTAAACCCTAGCTATGAGAAGTTGGGAGGTGACCCAGGTTTGGATTTTTTTCATAAAAATTGAATATTGAATGTTGTAGAGGACTATGTTATATTTCCATAAATGTATGGTTGAGGTCATGATGATGAGTGGGCCCCACCTAAAAATAGTAGTTTATGAAGAATAAGGTTTTAGGACAAGATGGTCTAAAGGAGTAGCATATTAAACTTATGGTGCATGATGATTGGGAGTTTTTATTGATGTAAATGGAGGATTTATATCATTTTCATGTAGGTTCATGGTGTTTTGAGGTCCATACAAAGTTGATTGCTCAAAGGGCGTTTTGGGGTCTCAAATAGCAAAAGTTTAGTAAAATGAGCATAACTTGAGCTACGGTGGAGTTTTGAATTGATTAAATTTTCATGGGAAATAATATTCGAGATATATTTACATCGGCCTATAAAATATTTGAGAAGTATAAAGGATACTAGGCCTAGTAAATTAAGTAATTTTATTGTTTGATATTAAATTCAACCATGTATTATATTTTAATTTTAATTTAAACATGTTTTATGAGCTTTGTGTCATGAAAAAGTATGGTACTTATGTTACGGAAATTTTAATATTGTGCCCATGGGGTTTTGAACCATTTTGGAAAATGAAATGATGGTTTGAGAAAGGCCAATATAATTGGGTTAGTTATGACTATTATATTTCAAATTTATAATGTTTCTATGATGTATGGGTTAATCCAAAAGATGGAAAATGTTTGAGTTTGAATTTGATCCTTGGAGAGGCTATAAAAATGAAGTTATCGACATTTTGTTTCTAGTTTTTCTAAAACCCTTTTAATATTCTTTTGAAGAAACCCTTTTTGAAAAGAAAAAATATTTAGACCTAGCCCCAAACCTTGTGAATTCCATTCTAGGAAAGCAACTAGTTGAGTTTTCATGAGAAGAATTTGAGCAAGGACAAAGTTTGTGTTGTTTCTTTAAGAGCGAGTTGGAGAAGGAGGGAAGATTTGGATGTTATCTTCATAGCATGTTGATGTAATTTTCAGGTTTCTAAGGTGTCTTCAGATATGATATTGAGTTGTAATCACTTTTGGAAGAAGTATATCTTCTTGGATATTCATGTGACTACATTTTTCATCTTGATACATCTTTGTTGTACCTTGTTGATCTTTGTTGAAGGAATTACTCTTGTGATATGATTTGAATATCTATATAAGTGTGTGGATATGATTTCATTACCAATATAAGTGGATTTATATTTTTATCATTGTGATTAATCTATTGTGCATCTTTCATTGAGAAGACTATATACTTTAATGTGTTATACTTGAGTTTGTGTGGTTAGGGTTTAAAGCAAAAGTGAGTAAGTTTTATTGGGGAATGATTCACCCCCTCCCTCTCATTCCTTGTCACCTCCAGAAATTGGTATCATAGTAGCCCTTGGAAGTAAATAGGATAGAGGGAGATATTTTGTGACAAGATGACACATGCAGATTTGGAAACAATTTAGATTAATACCTTCATGTTAAGGAACACAACAAGTGTGAATGCTGATAGAATTAACAAGTTGCTTGCATCTCATGAAAATTAAGCAATGTTTTATAATATAAACTAGAAAAATTATCAAACATGACTCGAAAAATAATAAATAGTCAAGGTTCTAATGAATCAACTTGAGGAGGCACAAACTGAGTTAAAGATCAAGAGGAAAGAAACAGAGGATTTGAAGAAAGATTTAGGCACCATGACAAGAAAATTATTATCCTTTCAAGGGAGTTCAAAAATCTAAGTAAGATGTTGGAAAATAAAAATCATATGGTGATAGAATAGGTCTAGTATTTAATGAGAGTCCCTCTAAATCGGAGAAGAATGAGTAAGACTCAAGTTAAGGATTAAATGAAATAAGACAACGAAGAAAGGGAGAAAATTCGAGGATTTCACCTCCTAAAATACCATTTATCAAGAAGCCAAATGCATATAGGTATGATGTTTTTCATGGTAATTGTTACAAATGTGGTGCTTATGGACATATGGCTAGTTTTTGTATTCCTAAGGTTGAAAAGAAGGATGATGTCAAAGGGAAGGAACATTGTGAAGAAAATAAGGAAGAGGAATGCCAAGAAAAGAAGGAAAAATTTTAGGTCAAAGGTATGGTGCTAAATGTTACCATTGTCATTAGAGAGGACCTATTGCAAAAATGGGCCATCAAACACAAGAAGATATGTTAACAAGTTCAATGGTTATTTCTATGCTTGCAATGGATATTAACATAGGTATTTTGAGTGAAAAGGAAGGAAAGTGGAATGATTTAGGTGCCATAAAGTAGGGCATGTTACAAGGTTTTGTGATATAGGTTAGTTGAAGAAATAAAATCAAAGACCCGAGACACAAGCTCAAGCATACAAAAATAAGGAAGAAGCAAGTCAAAGTGTTCAAGATGTTTCCAAGAGTTTGACCAAGAAAATTGGGGAATCTAGTATGAAAAAAATTGAATCAGAAAAAGGGGACTCGTCTAGGTGCAAGAAGAGGTTTTGACACCTTCTTAGCTTTCTCATCAATCTCCTCCATGGTGGCATATGCCTCTACTAGGCTTCTTAGAAGTATATAGGTGAAAAAGAAGAATTGGAGTGAGGGGGAGTTATCTTTGTCAAGTGTGTGTATTATTCATGATGTAAGTTATGTCATTTCAAGTAGTTAAGTATGTTTTTGAGGTTCAAGTAGTTAGTCATGATGAGAAACTCAAATTTATTATGTTGTTGGTCTTTAAAATGCAAGTGCCAAAAGATGTATATTTTTCCAAGCTCTTGAGGACCAAGTTTACATTATCAAGATGAAATGGTATGCTTGTGATGTTTCAGTTTGTATGTGGATCATGAGGAAGTCCCATAGGAGGTCCATATTGTCATATTATCCTTGTATAGTGGATTCTTGTTGTCAAAATTTGTGTCTAACTCAATTGTCTAGAGTCCATGGTCTATGTCATATTAGTGAGTCAAATCTGAGTCCTTTGTTATGTCATAAATTCTTCATGTGTTGGAGTTAAAAGTTTCATGTGTGTACATGAGTCCATTATGGAGCTATGAATGTGTCTAAGGAGTTGTAAAAGGTCATCTTTTGTCTCTTGTGTGTACTCAATCTTCTTAGAAAGTATAGTTTTTCATTTCAAATGGTCTATGCATTAGTCTGAGTCTAAAATGTCATTGAGTTCTATGTCATGAGATCAAAAATTTATAAATGGTTCTTTCCAAGTGCTAAGAGATACTCTTGTGCCATCATAAGGGTTATATTAATTCTTCAGTGTGAAGATGAAGACCTGTGCAGTGCTCTTAAAGGCTAAAACAAGACAAAAGAGGAAGGTTTAGGTATGATTTTGAGTGTTCATGCACCCTAGCCATTGAATTAGGTGCTTAAATGTTTTGAAGAGATTTTATCAGCATGTATGATAAAATTTTGAGGTCACAAGAACTATTTTGTACACTTTGATCACTCCTCTTCTTAGAATGGTGTCACACAATCCACTCTGAGTGGTATGGATAGAAAGTGATTTTTGGAGGACCTAATGATGGAATATTGATCCAAAATTTTGTGCATATCATCCTCACAAGGAGAAATAAATGATTCAATAAGTTTGAAGTCATATGAATATATATATTTTTAGGAATTTATGACAATGTTGTGTTAAAAGTTTTGGTATCAAAAGGCTCATTAAGATGTTGTCATTTTGATAGATGGTCTTGATCCTTTTTGAATAAGTTTTCAAGGTTTGAGGAAGTAATTTTATGGTTAAATGGGTGTCCGAATTGGGATTAAATTCTTCATAAAACTATGTACAACAAAAATTATGAGTGAATCTCAGTGGTATATGAGGTAGAAGACAAAGTATGTTCCTTTAATGGTATGAACACATGTATTTTTGTGTGATCTTCATGAGATCTTAGAGGTTTCTGAATATGAGTAACAATAGGAATTCTATAAATGAGTCAAATGTGATGGTGTAGGGTAAAAATAAACAAGGGTATATGTTTTGATGCTTCATATGGTATGTTTTGGCCTAAGGCTGACATGTAGGTCACTACTTATGCATCATCTGAGTTTATCTAAAACCCTGAGTATGTAAAGTTGATCTTAAAGGATGCAAATATCAGTCAATATGGTGATATGTTGCTCTATATGTGGTATTAATCTTGTGTATATGGACCTAGAAGGTGACTAGGAGAGCATTGTATCTTAATAAGCATTTATCATGGATTTCATAGGGTTTACGAGGTTGCAAAAGTTCTAAGGTGGATTTCAAGTCTTAGGGTTCAAAAGACAAGAAGGTAATTCTAAGGTCTATGATGATTGTCTAGGATCTTGAAGGTATGATTTCAAGCATATTAGAGGTAATTCTTGTTGTATATGGATCTCCTATCAGTCTGAGATTTTAAGCATGATTAGGTTTGTGATAATGGATTGCTACAGGTATAAGAGGAAGAGTTTGAAAAGTCTCAGGTATGATAAGGTACTATGCATTCTTCTATGATGTTACAATCCTTTGGACTATGAATTTGAAGTAGTAAAAGTATTGGGAGTTATAGAGCTAAGTAAGAAAGGTAACCTTAGTCCCTATTAGTTTGTGTTGACTTTATGTGCAAGGTTGGTCTACTACATGAGTCATAATGCACTCCCAAAGGTAAAGTAAGCTTGTCCCACATGGTAAGAGGAATGATTCAAGTTTCTTTTGACTAATTTTTATGCTTCATATGCTACATGTTATCCATGGATTGATGTTGAGAATATAGTGACCGTGAAAGTTGAGGATATTATATGCTTCGATTCAAAAGTTGACCTACAAGCTTGTAGGTGTCTAGTAAAGTACATTGATGGTGATTAATGTGTTAAGAGTATTATTAAAGGTTGTGCATTGAGATTTGATTATTATAAAGAAAATTATTTGGTTCTCCATACATGAACAAGGCAAATCACAATTTTGTTTATCTCTTTATGAAGCTCCATCTGCTAGAATGACACAAGAAAAGTTTTCCTACGGTATGTACATGTTGCTTAGGTATATATGATGCATTTATATCGGGGGAGCTCAAAGGTATGCATATAGAAGATGATATGGAGTTTCTCATTCCATTCAAGGTATGAAGTAGTTGTATAAGTCAATATTTGAGTATTTTTATTCATGAATGCATAATTTCAGTCAAATATGACTATAGAAGACTAAAAATGATGTTTTGGATCTTGAGAAAGTGGTAAAGTTTATTTAAGGCATGATTAGAAATTATTGTAGCTCTAATTTATACTCTTTATATACAAATGGAGGTATTGTGTCTAGGGGGTGTTATTTGGTTGATTCAAAGCTTGGTTGACGTGTAGTTGCATGTTGAAATTGGTGTAATATGCTCTAAAGTTAGGTTTTGACTCCTAGTGTTGCTCTTTGTATGAAAAGTAATAATATGCCTTGTGTTGCTTATTTTAGGCCTAGAAAAGATGTATTATTTTAAATTGATGTGACATAATGCTTTGAGAAGAATGGATCTAAATTATTGGCATGATGAACATATGGATGACTCAGATTCTAGTATGATACAATGTTTCCAAGAGAAGCTAAAAAAAGGGCGAAGAAGAAAATTTGTGTCTTTTCATGCCTAGAAGATGAAAAATAATGTTATAAATCCTAAAAGGTATTATTATGCTTCTTTTATGCCTTACTTGATGTTTTCGATATTGAAGTTTCTATTCCAAGGGGAGCTTGGTGTTTGCATGCCTAAAATGAAGGCAAAATCAATTTTTGAACAAAAATCAAGAATTTGAGCTTTTTGAACGATTAGTTCATGTTTCTAACCAAAGCATGATGGTATGAAGATGAGATATGTGAAGATGTCATTAATCTAAAAGGTGGAGAAGTTAGGGGTTTTTCCATCAATGAAAAAGGGGGAGATTTTGGCATGTGGTCCTAATAGGTGTTGTCATTGATGAAAAACCATATTAATGAAAAAAGTGAATATTGCATTATTATTTTATGATGTTGTACTCTATGATAAAATATTGGTTCAGATGTGTTTGAGCTGATATAGTGGGATTCAGTGAGGAGTACTTACTCTTGCAAGCCTATTCAGGTGCCTAGGAGATGCAACATGATAGTATGAGCTTCTTGGATGTTTGGGAAGCATGTTGAATGATTAATAGAAATTTTTGAGGGTTATTGAGAACTCATAGTAGTGGCATGCTATAAGTATAGGTGGATCACTTGGTTACATGTGCTCATTGGGAGAAGGTATGACAAGTTAGAGGTGTGACAATGTAGTTTGGAGCTATACGAGCTCATGGAATCATGAATTCAGGTTTTATCATGGCATATGAGGTATGTTTGGTTCATTTTAACAAGTGTCTTATTCAATTATTATATTATTTCAATTGGCCCTAGTTTTTACTGATGAGGATCTAGCATGCAAGCATTGGTAAGTCTTATTGATTGGAGAGATTGACCCTGTGATTGATGTTAGGATGATTGGATATGTTATATGGATGATTCATAGGGATTTAAGAAAAATTTAGGTACCCATGATTTGTATTTTTCTAGATATGACTGATTTTGTGGGACAAGGTAAAAATTAAGTCATTTTCAAGCTCGAAGTTCAACTTTAGATGCTTGTTGTGAATAGTTTTCTTTTCATGGGACCTTTTTTATTTTAAGGAAGCTTATGTGGTGAATTTTAAGGTTTTAAACAAATAATGAGGTCATTTGATCATCATTTTTATGAATGAATGTTAAGAAGGTAAAGAGGTCTAAAACCCTAGTTAAACCCTAGCTAGGAGAAGTTGGCAGAAAGTGAAGTATAGTGACCCAATTTTGATTGTTTCATAAAATTTATTATTGGATGTTGTATAGGACTATGTTATATTTCCATAAATATATGGTTGAGGTCATTATGATGAGTGGGCCCCACCTAAAAGTAGCAATTTCTGAAGAAGAAGGTTTTAAGACAAGATGGTCCAAAGGAGTAACATGAAATATTTATGGTGCATGATTATTGGGAGTTTTTATTTATGTAAATGGAGGATTTAGAGAATTTTCATGAAGTTTCATTAATTTTTAGTTCCATATAGGTTGATCCGGTTAAAGGGCGTTTTGGGGTCTCAAATAGCAATACTCAATATAATAAGTATACATTTAGCTAGAGACGGAGTTTTGAAGTGATTAAAGTTATATGGGAAATAGTATTCAAATATATTTCCATTTATATTAGGTTTGACTCATGATGAGGTGATTTTACAAGGTTTCTGGTCATTATTTGTACATGAATATTTTTGGCAATTTAAGATAACATGTTTTCGAGTAAAAATTTGATATTATTTGAAGCATGAGATGGATTGGAAGATGATTTAAATTACCTTTAAAGTGAATAGGGATAACATTTTTTTATCAAATTAATCCATTTGGTGGTATTGAATATTTGTAAAAAAATTTATGAGGTAACATTTGGAAACAATATTTTTGGCGGGTTGATTTGGTGAAAGAAATATTAGTTATGGTTTAAAGAGATGGGTGCTTCATGTTTGATAATTTTATTATAATTTTTCTACAGGTTCTTCCATTTCCTTTTCCTTATCACATAATATGGTTTTGTTAAGTATAAGTGATTTGGTGGAATTATTAATTTTCTAGGGTGTTGAAGGGTACATCAAACAAAATTTTTGAGAAGTATAAAGGATAATGGGCCCAAGTATATGAAATAATTTGATTTTTAATATTAATTGAGACTATTTATTATGCTTAAATGTTAATTTTAACATGTATGATTATTTTTGGGTCAAAACAAATAAGGGTACTGATGTTAAGGCAATTTTAAGATTGTGCCCATAAGGTTTTGAGCCATTTTTGACACATGAAATGGTGGTTTGAGCTAGGAAAACTAATTAGATAACTTTTTATTATTATATTTCAAATTCATAATTTTATATGATTCATGGGTTGATCCAAAAAGGAAAAATTTTGAGTTTCAATTTGGGCCTTGGAGAAGCTATAAAACTTAAGTTATGGGCATATTGTTTCTAGCTTTTTGAAACCCCTTTTTATCTTCTTTTGAAGAACCATTTTTTTGAAAATGAAAACCCTTTGGGCCTATCCCAAAAAATTGTATCTAAATTCCATGAAATAATCTGGTTGAGTTTTCATGAGAAGAATTAGAGCAAGGACAAAATATGTTCTTTCTTTAAGAGTGAGTTGCGAAAAGGAGAGCATATTTGAATGCTTGTGTTTAGATCCTATCTTCATAGAATGCTGATGTAATTTTCAGGTTTATAACGTGTCTTCATATATGATATCAATTTTTAATCACTTTTTTAAGAAGTATATATTCTTATATATACATGTGACTTTCATCTTGATACATCTTTGTTGTACCTTGTTTATCTTTGTTGAAGGAATTAGTCTTGAGATATGATTTAAATATCTATATAAGAGTGTGGATCTGATTACATTACCAATATAAGTGGCTCCATATGTTTATCATTTTGATTCTTTCATTGTGCATCTTTAATTTAGAATACTATATGTTTTGATGTGTTATACTTGAGTTTTTTGTTTAGGGTTTGAAGCACAAATGAGTAAGTTTTATTGGGGATTGATTCACCCCCCCTCTCATTCCTTGTCACCTCCAACATCCTCAAATGATATTGGATTATAAATACCTTGGCTAGTATTAACAAGAACACTTCAATTAAAACCTATTTGAAAGAACAATTTCAAGTTAATACCATTGGTGTGTTTTTGAAAATAATGAAACACTTTATCTCAAACTAACTGGGTAGAAGTGTTATAGGTTGATTTTTTTGAAATTTTAGGAATCGAGAGGGGGCGTGAATTAGTGCATATTCAAATTTTGAAATACAATTCAACTTCCTTAACTTTGTTATGATGAAACCAAAAAATCAATCTCAAGCAATGAACAAGAGAACACACACAAAGAGTCAAGATTTAATGTGTGAAATAATTCAAGGAAAAACCCCATTGAAATAAAAGAACTAGCTTGGAACAAAATTTCTTGTAAATTTTACAATGATTTCAGTGTTGAGCATCCACTAAACATGGAGTGATTTCTCAAAAATGTAGTCAAGCTTCCACTTGACCTTATTATTGATGCTCAATCATAGCACCCTCTGAATGGCCTGATTTTGAATGGGGCATCCGGTGAAAACTACATAATATTGGACCATCTCTCAAGCTATGGGACTTGCAGGCTTGAGATGGTCCTCCGGAGAAAGTTGACTTCTTCTTCCTAAACTACCTATCACAAGCTACTCTAATGCAGGAAAACTATCTAATATTAATCTAACCTTCTAAGGATCACGAGAGAGAGAGAGAGAGAGAGAGAGATCCATGAAAATAGAGCCTACACTAAAGCAATGATACAATAGAAACAAAAAGTTTTGATCACAAATCCAACTGCTTGAAATGGAGAGAGGTGAGCAATGGAGAGGATGGAAAACATGCATCACAGGACCAAAGATAAAGTTCACACGAACACCACTTCAAACCATTAAACACAGCTCCCAAAACCTACAATAGACATTAGATATATGTGTAGTATACCATGTAATGATGAGAGACAAGAAGAGACAATAAAATAAGAAAAGGATGCACAAAATGCATCACAAAACATATTTTATTGCTCCATGAGTTCACATAGTACATCATTAGTGGGAAAAAGGAAAGAAAATTCCATTACAAAGAAAAGAGAGGAGGATTAAGCTCCACATTCAACCTGGGAAAAAGAAAAGAGGGGGTAGCAGATAAAAATGACCAACACTTAGAAAAATTCCCCTCCTTACAATATATAGGAAGAATGAGAGAAAAAGGAGAGAAGAATTTGAATTTTTCTCCAACCACCCAAGAAATGCATTGAATTTTCTTGAAAAATGATGGGTTCCTTGAAAAATCCCATGCCTCCATGTACTGTTCCTTGTTGGGAAAGAAAGGAAACCCATACTTCATTATGGTGGTAGGTGAGAAGCTTGACAACCTTAAAAATGGTGGACTATATTTTTCATTTTGAGAACTTAGTCCTCTCTTAATCAAATCTAACCTTCCACTCAAAAGTTATGATCATCTGAAGGTCAAGGTCAGGTTTTCCATGTAGGATCTCATAATATTTTAAAATATCTAAGAATTTAAAATTCTTGGTGGGATTCATGATTCATTTTTCATTGAATTGAACTTCCACCAATCCTTTCCAAGTTACTTTGGGTTTGGATTCTATCCGTGCAAAGATCCACGTGGAAGCCCCGTGCATTCTTAAGATTTTTTTGCCTTTTAGGGTCTTGGGAATGTGACGTGCTGACACTTGGCAATGTCCGCGAACATGCTGCTTCATTCCCTTAGGTGAGTAAAGGGCCCCACTATATATAATGTCCAAACCCCTTTTTAGGTGGGACCTTTGTAGTTAGCTCCATGTGGAAACCCTGTGAGCTTCCAAGACTTTATCCCCTCCTTTCACTCTTGAAGTTATGACTATGGGACACTTGGAATTTCGCCCGTGAGCCTACTCTACTTTCTTTGTGTTTTTCCTTTTCCACCTATTTAGGAGCAACCATGGTGGACCCTAGACACATGGAGGGCCTGCACACATTTAGGGACCTGCTTTTGGATTTTACCTTTGAAGTTTTACTAATGAGGCACGTGGAGGCTTCCGCTAGATCTTCCCATGCTTATACATTTCAAATGAAAGTTATACCTTTTTGGGATTTGACCACATGGAGGGCCTGCGCTTGTTTGGGGACCTTCCTTTGGATTTTACTTTGAATTTGTGTTGATGAGGCACGTGGAGGATTTTGTTGGCTCTTCCCATGCTTGGACTTTTCAATGGTTATTTCTACCTTTTCAGAATTTGACCATGTGGAGGGTCCACACTCATTTGGGACCTACCTTTGTATTTTACCTTTGAATTTACACCGATGAGACATGTGGAGGATTTCAGCTCTTCCCATGCTTGAACTTTTCATGACCGATTCTTCCTTTTCAAGATCGACCATGTGAAGGGCATGCGCTCGTTTGGGGACTCCGCCTTTGATTTTACCTTTGAAGTTGCGTTGATGAGGAATATGGAGGATTCTCGCTGGGTGCACCTTTTGAAGGTGAACTGAGCTCACGCATGGCACCTTCAATGGTTATGTTTCTTTGCTTCGAGTTGACTCACTCTGGGCTCGATTTTGACTTACCGAGTTATCTTTCTTCATTTTTTCAACCGTTGTTTCCCTAAGATCCCTAAAAATGTGAAGTCCAAAAATTTGAGCCTTTCTCCATTTTTTCACTTGAGCTTTGATCTTCTTCAAAATTTCCATTAGCCATTCATTTTTCCATCATCCATTGCCATAGCAAGCCTTCCTGTAACCTAATTGTTAGATTTGAAATGTGGTCTTGCATAACTGAACCGACGTCTTCATTTCTCTGGTGTGGAAGGTCATGTTTGATCAAAAATTTTCTGAGGGGAAAAATTGGATAACACTTATACAATCCTTACTTGATTGGAAGCTACTGACTCCAACAACTTCAACCAAGCTTCAACTTGATCTTACGTAAGTTAACACTTATAATGAAGCTTCAACTTCATGTTTGTTAAGCATTTACTTAAGCTTATTCACAATGTTCTTATCACTTTCCTTGTGTTGTCTCTCACGATAGATTATGATCACTTCTTCAACTAAAATAATTATCTTGTCATTATCCTTCATCATCTACAAGTACCTCAATCAAAACATCCTCTTCATACACATTTTATCATTGCTCTAGTCTCAAATACACCACTCAAATATGTACTATTACTACAAAATAGTCCTCAATATATTAGATACATCTATAATTTTCATCACCTTTACTACTCCTTTGAAAGTATATTTATAAAAAAAAAAAGATTCATACACACAATCAGATATTTATAAAATCAAGGAAAACATACTCAAATGAATCTTTCACTTCACCTTGTAAGGAAGCTCTTCACCTTCAACTCATCAATTCGAATAGACAAGAAGGAATGAAATCATACCAAATTGATTTCATGTAATGATTTCACATGATTACATGTCAGTTACATGTGTAAAATTACACAACATGTTATGGAATTTTTATATTTAATCTATATCAAAAAGTAAATTTGTAACTCATTTGAACACTTGAATAGATTCTTCTTACACTTTGAAAAACTGACATGTGACATCTCTTTTGTAACTACTTTATCAATTTTTATATTCTTATTAATTGGAAAGTTATCTTTTGTTTTTCTCTTACACTAATTTACAAGTTTCCCAAAATGAAAGGATATTACAATACTCATTACTCATCTTTATGACTCCTTGACTCCTATACTCCTTCCATTTCTTCTTTATGTTTCATTAGATATTCACTCACATTTATGGGGTTCCAAAAATTTGTAGTCATGGAGGTTATTGAATCATTTAAAGTAAAATGTCTTAAAATATATTAAAATCATGGGGAAAATGGTTATTGGTATCTTTATTACCTTAAGATTCCTAGAGGATCTTCATCATTCTCACCAAGCAAGAATATGCTAAATTTAACAAGCAACAATCATATCTTCACACTCGTAAATACAATCCTCAAAATATGATTACTTGGAGAACTAAACCTTTTCATCCAACCACTTATCATATATAAAATTTAATCTCATGGAGTCTTCTTTCACATCTAATTGACAAAAATCATAAAAACATAGAAAGGACAATCTTTTTTCTCTAACTTATCAAAATGGTTTGAGTGGGTTCTAGTGTTCAAATAAAACCAATATTGGTTCCTCATGTTAAAAATATTCAAAATTTTCTCAAAATCAAATAATACTTTTATCATTTCAAAGACATCACAAAAAACTTGTACAAGCATTTAGAGGAATACCATATTTGAACAAAAAGTTATCTACTCACTTCTAGCAATAAGCTTCTTCACTAGATGAAAAGGAAAGTTTTTGATCACTCAAACATATGCATGAAAGAACTTCATAAAAACAAACCATGTAAATTATTCTCTCATATGGGACACCTTCATGTTATTTAGTATAAAAAAATCACATGTTATTATGCAAATCACCATGTTTATCTTTATACTTTCATGACTAGTCTTGCATTCTAGATTTCTTAGTGGTAGGACTGAAAATTAACATGTATCATCACATTTTCCCAAAGGAATAACCCATATTACTTCATAAACATAAATAAAACATCCCAAAAATCATTCACTAAAACTTTGAGCATGGGTTCCTTTGTAAATTTTGTCTGTACACTAAATTCTTCAAAAAACAGTTGTTTTCTTGTGAGGCCCACCATGTGTCATAGAATCAAACCACCATGGAAATATTATATCATGAATTATCTACATGTTAAATTTCATAAAAATAAAAATATTTCCATTTGAGCACCTACCCAATAATTTTGTTCTTATCGCTTTCAAGTATGGTTTAGGAGGGTTTTAGACAGTGCAAGAAAAATGGATAGAAATTTCTTATCCTTCTTCCTTGTGACTTAAAACTTTTTGCATAGTATTTTTATCCATTTAATCTTAAAAATATCTCTTCTAATTTATTTTAAGAAATATTTTCAATTTAGATTGAATGATAAGAAGTTAGGGCACTATTTTAACATACCTTGCTTAGCCTCATTTTTGTAAAATTACAATTTATTGCACAAAACTCATCATCTAGTCCTTAAATTTGGTCCACACCTTCATGACTACTTCATAAATGATATCCAATGGATATTATGTCATGTTTAAATCTGAAACTTACAATACCATCTCATTTGGGCATGCTAAACTTGTTTTTCCTGAAGGGAATTCATACCAATGACCCTAACCATGCCTCTAGATGCTAAATTATGACCTGATACTTCATATAAGGATTATTGAACCCTAAACACTTCACATTATTGAATTATCTTAGCATATCTTGTTCTAATTTATACCCTCATTTTGGGTTATTGGAATAGGCATAATTGAGCTAGTTTGTTAGTTCAAGTCATGTACCCATGTATTCATCCTTACTCGACCTTGTTTTCACATAATATACATGATAGAACATGTATGAAATCATCATGGTGTGCTCTCACATAATAACCATACCTATACCTATCTTTACTTTCTAAATAAGTCATTGCTTCATTAGGTGTTCTCATTACCTTTTTCCCATCTTACATTTTCAACCTCATTTCAACCTCCCTTTATATCTCTTATATTATTATGTGTCCTTAATATGCCTTTGAAATCAATGAAAACTCAACATCCACATGCCAAAAATATCCCCTTTGTCATTGATGGAAAAATATCTTGATTCTTCTCCCTTTTTTTGCATTAATGAAAAATTTCTTGTTTGTAGTACTTGGTCTTCATCTTTATCAACTTATTTGGGCCCTCATCTTGGTTGGAAACATCAACCAAATTCATCACTCAATCTCTTTAGCTTGTCTCTCCTTTTATTTTCCTTCACCATTCATTGAACTCACTATTGCTCCCCTTGAGAAGATACATTCATGGTGTAAACTGCATGCCAAAACCTGATTTTTGAGTGAAAACATCCTCCTAGCACAAACATATGTCTATCTCAGCTCATAAAACTCACTTATTGGTTCAATTAGTCTATATGTTTCTTCTAGGAAAGACTTAGAACTTGGGTTCATAAAGTGAACTTTCAAAGCATTTTTGGCAATCTTTGACCTATTGTAGAAGCTCATTTATGTCATGAAATTCTCCTTTCTACCTCCCCTGACGGTGATACTATCTAACTCTATCTTCCTATGCCAAAAATTTTCCTTATGTATTTTTCTTAAGTCAACTAGGTGGGTCTTCAATTTTATCTCTATCCCTAATTGATCTTTTAGTGATCATAGCCTTGATATCTTGATATAGTGATTTTCATGGTTACACTACTTGCGCCCCCTATTAAGTTATTTTACAACATCTTTTATCTTTCCTATCTAACCTTATTGTCATCAGGTTTTACTTTACATTGATTTATTATCAATTTTCTTTTCTCCACATAGTCTTCTATGAATCTAGATCATTATCTCGGACATTTAGTCTTCTTCTTTATATGAAATACAAACTTGCTTTATTATGGAATTTTACTCTTATATCAATATATATGAAATCTAACATCAAATTTTCCTTGTATATTCTTCTTGTCATCATAAATCAATGTTTAAGTAACACCACTAGACCCCCTATTTGATATCATGCATTTAGGTGCTTATTTCACTCCTCTAATCCCCTTTCCATTATTTAGAACTTTTCCTTGCTTGGACAAATTGGACCTTGAATCCTTAATTGGTGATAACCATATTCTTTGAACCTCTTTTTGACCCTGATACAAAGTCAAAACACTCATCAAATTGGATCAATATGGAAGAAATAATTGAATTACCTTATTTTTTAAAAATTGCCTTCATAGGCTTCTCAAGGGCCAAACTACTAGTGATTTGGTGGTAAGAGAAAACCACAAAGACCAAGAACAAAACAAGACCATATTTGAGAACCCATTATGCTTCTCCATGTGTGGGTTCAAAATTTAGCACAATTCCCAATGTAGACCTCTTTTTCTCAATGTCTCTCTTAATGGCCTAAATTTTCTCTACTAACCTTGTCTAACACTTTTTTCTAGCATAAATTTTGAACTATAGATTCATATGGAAAGGTGTCAATATTTATACATACCCATTTGGGTAAAAGTTTCATTTCCCAAATTTCATTATACATTTCTTTATAACAATTACTCAAAATATTACTTCTTCACCTCCATTAGGTCTATAAGATGCATCTACAATTTCCTTAAGAGAATGTCAGTAAATTTAATTAAATGAGGACTTCTCTAGGAAAATTTCTTCTTAATTATAACTAAGGGTATATACTATATTGTTTCTTGAAAACTTCAGTTCTTGGTTTTGAGTTTAATCACTTCAAACCTTATTTTTCACCAAACCCCGGAGAGGGTTTTATACAGTTCTCGGGAATGAAATTTTTCATCTTGTTTGCTTTATACTTGGTTTCAATGTTTCTAACCCTTTCCAATAGGTCTGTGTACTCACTTAGGATATTGATAACTTGATACTAGGATAGACATAAGATTTAAGGAATGCATATGGATAAAATCTCCCCTACTCTGCTCACTAAAATTGGGTTTTGATAAGCTTTTCAATGGATTATCAAATTTAGCTTCTTCAATTTTTCTCAATTCATTGTAAACTCCTGATTTTCACATAGATAGTTATTTTATACTAGTGTTATCAACTTGAGCTAATCATAAAATATTATTATCCCCGATTTTCTTCATGGGTTGATGTGAGACAACCATATCTCATGAGACATAGGCTTCTATGGAATCCTCATCAAATTGATGATTCTAAGGATGTGGTAATTCTTTTCTAGACTTTAATATGTTTTATAAACCATTCAAAAAATTTATTTTATCACTCTTACTCATATCTACCTTTAAAAGGAATCTATTACACTATTATCTTCTTGATTGACCCTTGTAAGTCTAATTTTACATTTCTTGGGTTTTAGACTAAGGTCTTATTATTTGAGGTGGTATTACTCTTACTATTTTTTTATTATAAGGTAATTTCATTCCTTCATTAAATAACAAACTCCCTAAGTTGGAATGAATGATAATTCCAAAATAATATAAATTATCTAAAATCTTCACTAGTTTTCATAAATGTACCATGTCACAATTAGACTATTCCTCACCTTATGTATTTCAAGTAGACTTTTGTATGTAAAACATTCAATCCTTACCTCAAGGTTGTGAGTTTGACATCCTTCTAAGTTATTATTAGACACTATCCAAGACTTCACCTTCATCCAAAGTGTTCATTAATAACTTTCTATAATATTTATTATCCAAAACTTTCAAAGTCATGTGTGTTTACAATTAGGTCTAACATTACCAAATTTATCAAGAAATCATTCTCCAAAGATCTTCATTACCCAACATACACCTATATCAACCATATGCATTAAAACAAGGGAGTATCTATTCATCTTTATGAATTGAGTCTTTAAATCCTCCAATTGTCCTTTCATACTGCTCTACATGCAGTCCTATTCTAAGAGGTCTTAATCTATTATCGACAAAAGGTGAAATACATGATTAATCTAAGGCATATAGAGATGAAGATCATGTCATTTATTACATGATGACTCAAATAATTTCTCTTACTCCATATTCAATAATCCCACTATCAATGACACAACTTATCCATTCTTGTACTAACCTATACTCTTCATTCTAAGATACTAATTTTTTTGTAGCTTTCACAATTATCTCAGATAATAACCTTATATAACCCTTCTATTACCATATTAAGAGCTTTAAAATCCTCTAAATACTTTAATTTCTAATGATTATACCATAAATTAGTCAAAAACCTATAAGACATTTTTCACTCTTGTTTTAACATCCAACAATCACAATCTGTTCCTATAAGTGCTAAAAAGGGTTTATCTTCTTGAATATACTCCACCAAGATATAATAGTCACATGAATGTTGCTTTCAATGGATAGGATTCTATATTTCATGCATCAATGGTATTTACACATGTATTATGATAATGTTGTCTTCATTTATTCATATGCATGAACACCTAGGGTTTCATGTACAAAAATCCCCTTTTCAAGAATCTGAAAAAAATTCAATCTCTTCATGATTCTTTCCTACACACATGACTACCTAATCATTATGAGATGATGGTCTTGGAAACCACTTTCAATTTGATAAATTTTCTCAAGGTATTAAATTGAGTGTTCTAAATATAGTCTTCTAATTTGCATGTGAATTGACTTTCTTGACATCTTTGGACAAACCTTGACACTCGTATTTTTCTCCTTTCATGATTCAAAACTGACATCAAGGACAGAGACACACATAAAAAATTTATTTATTACATGACATATTTAAATCTTCTGAGGGCCTCTATGCATACTACAAAGGATTATTCCTTAGTAATCATGATAATTATACATACTCTTATTTCCACACTCACTTAAGACTAAACATACTTGTTTTAGATCACAATAGATAGTCCAATGTTATTTTGACACATGAAGTTTCTCTTGAATCCTAGGATGATTAACACATCATGTAATATGATACACTTTAAATGTATCTTAATGAACTAGTCTTGACATGTTATACAAGGGCATGAAAACCCAACTCAATCTAGAACATATACCTTAAGAAAGGGATTGAATAAGCATGCCTTTTGACTAGTGATACATTTGTAGCTTGAGAATTCTATTATCAGTAGCTAGTGATGATGAATATTACTTCAAAACTTCACCATAATTCTTTCAAGTATAATATTCCTTCTATAATCCTAGAAAAATCACTTTATGCTTGTTAGACCACCTCAAAACAATAGGAAGTCATCAAAAGAACTTGATGACTCATTCTTTTCTCTTTTTTTCTCTTGACACTTTCTCATTCTTCTTGAATGTCTTGTTAGATGTGCTAATTCCATACTTTGAGTCTTCATCACATGATTTAATTCCTGATAGAAAAGTGTGATGAACTTCATTCCCTTGCTTTCTCCTAACTATGAATGGAGGTTATTCATGAATGGAACTTGATTTTCTCTAAACTCTTTCAATGTGATCACCACCATCTATATATTTCTTGATGTGATCTCTCCCATAAATTTCTTTGACATACTCTTAATATTTATTTTCACTTTGTATACCTTTTTAACCTACCCTTTGAATTCTTGAGTTTTTTGGTTATTCCTAGGAGATTGATTTTAGCAATAGTGCTTTGTAGAGTATCCAAGTTTATGGAAATTGAAACAAAAACTTGATTATTTACTCTATATGGGTATGGACTGAGATTCAAACCATAGTTAGCCTTATAATGACCATAACAATTACTAGAAACATGCCTCATCATGTTCCAATTATAACATACTATGTTATTCATACCTCTTGAGTATTTTATTCTCTAAAGCTGATTTCATGCTTCATAAAGGCAGTATTGACTATGTGACATTTCTATTTATAATTATAGTAAATAATACTTTTTCCTTGATTTCTCTTATCTCGTATTCTTTAGCTTTATGTCCAAAATTGTGACAAGAAAAGAAATAAATATTCAATGTTCTTTCATACCTAGATGCATTTAATTTCATAATTGATTTAGGACTTCTTGAACTTTCCCCTTATTCATATTAATAATTTTTTTTCTTCTTGGAATTAACTTTTCATCTTCACACCTCTTCATAGGTTCTACTATGAAGCCTAGTCTTGTCTACTCACCGTTGATTTTTACTATCTAGAATTCCATTCAAGGATTTAGATTTCTTTTCCATATTCCCATATATCTTCAATATTTATTTTTCTCCTTATAGTTTAGTTTTCAAGGATATAAATTCCTCTTCATGTCTCATGAAATTTTCTTCTTTGACATTAAGTTATTTTTGAACTCTAGTAACTTGAGACTTCAAGTCTATATTAAATTTGAGTTACTCTTCTTCCTATATTTTGAGAGAGGTGTGCAATCAACTCCATTTGGGTTTCTAATTATTTGATTCCATCTTCATGTTCTTCATCTTTGTTTTTCCACCTTTCTTTAATATTATTGATTTTATCTTCATATTCTTTCACCATTAGCTTCAAATTATGTTTATTTCTTCTTTAGTGTTTCAATTCCTCCAGGGCACTTATCAATTCAACTTCAAGATTTACTTCAACATCATCTTCATTTGAGATTTCATCTTCACTGTGATATTTATCTCTTCAAATTCTTCCAGAGACTATCTCTACAACAATGCTTGTGTTTCAAGAGGACCTCCTCCAAGATGCTAGACTCGATTTGAAAGGACTAGAATTTCATACCAATTGTTGGAAATTTTAGGCACTAAGAGAGGGGGTGAATAAATGCTTATTCAATATTTTACATATAATTCAACTTCTTTAACTTAGTTATGATGAAACCAAAAATCATTCACAATTAATGAACAATAGAGCACAAACATAAAGTCAAGATTTAATGTGGTTCCCCTTCAAGGGAGAAAATTCCAATGAAGTTGAAGAACTAGCTTGGACAAAAATGTCTTGTAAATGTTACAATGATTTCACTGTTGAGCATCCACTCAACATGGAACTATAACTCCAAAATTTATTCAAGATTCCAATTGACCTTATGAAAGCCTCTACTTTCTTGGAAGATATAAATCTAAAAATTAAACCAAGCTTCAACTTGATCTTCTATAAGCTGCCACTTATAAGGAAGCTTTAACTCCATGTCTGCTAAGCATCCACTTAGGCTTCTTCACAATGTTTTGATCATTTTCCCCGTGTTATCTCTCATAATATATTATGATAACTTCTTCATCTGAACAAAATCTCTTTTCACTATCCATCATCAACTAAAAATTACTCACTAAAGAATCTTCTTCATACACATTTTTTCATTTCTTAAGTCTTAGATACACCTCTTAAACATTTACAACTAAAAAAAAAAATTCATTCATGAATGCATTAGATAGATATATAATTTCATCACCTTTAACACTCCTTGAATGGTATATTTATCAACAAAAACATCTTAATACACACAATCATATATTTATAAAATACATGTAAGCATGCTAAAATGACTTTTTCACTTCACCTTGCAAGGAAACTCTTCCCCTTCAACTCATCAACTCGAATAGACAAGAAGGAATGACATCATAAAAATTGATTTCATGCAATGATTTCACATTATTACATGTTAGTTACAAGTGCACAACTTATACCACCTATCATGGAAGTTTTAGCCCTCATTTAGATCACAAAATAACTCCTCAAATCATTACACACTTTAAGATATTCTTCTTACATCGAAAAATCACATCGACATATCTCTTTTGTATATGCCATATCATTTTTTTCATCTTTATTATTAACGAGTTCTATTTTATCTTTTTCTCTATTACATAAATGGAAAAGTATCCCAATAATGCAAGGATGTTACAATACTCATTATTCATCATCATGACTCCTTGACTATTCATATGCTCACCATTATTTCTTCATGTTTCATTGGAGCTTCAATCACATTCATGGAGGTCCGGAGTCATGGAGGTGCTTGAAAATTTTCAAGGAATAAGTCTTCAAATCTTTTGGAGTTATTATGATGCAATCACAACACCATTGATTTCTCACAAGTGAAAGGTTGAGGTAGTCAGTGTGATTTTTCAAACATGGATTTATCCCAAAGTGTGGGACTTTGAAATTGGGATAAACCTCTCGGAGAATGCCAACTTCTGTCCTATCCTAGTGCCAACTATTCCAAAGTGAAGAGAGTTATAGATATAACCCTAATCTAGTATTTCCAGGGAGACATAGATAGAGAAAATACATTAAAATAAAACCTACTCTAAAGGAAGGTGACGCACCAAGAAGGATGTTAAACAACCTACACAATAAACACAACACTACTACGAACCCCGCATCAAAACAACAACACTACACAATAACCTTGCATGCGATGAAAGATTAGAAAGATGTAATTTAAATCGAAGAGGGTGTATAACATCCAAATATGATTTTATTGCTCTCAAATTGATACAATACACCACATTTAGGGCCAAAGGAACAAATTTTTGCATTACTGATGTCAAGTAGGTAGGTTGGAAATATCCAAAATCTCTTATAGAAAAGAAATAAGGGAGGGGAATATTCAAGGTGTCCAACCTTTTGAAATTCCTTTCCTTAAAATATATAGGAAGAATGAGAGAAAGGGAGAGAGAATTAATTTGAAATCTTTCTTCAACCACCCTAAAATGAATTAAAATCTCTTGCAACAATGATGGTTTCCACAATGGAAACCCCATAACTTCATGTACCTTGCCTTGTTGGGGAAGAAAGAAAGCCCATATCTTCATCATTTTGGTAGGTTAGAAGTATGGAAACATTCCTTTAAGGTTCCAGACTATATTTCCTCATTGTTGTGTAGAGGACACTAAGATATTTCCAAAATGTCCTATTTTCTTCAAATTTGAGCTCCCAGTCAAATGTTATGGCCATTTGAAGATGAGGGTGTCATAATGCAATAAATGTGAGTATTTGATCTGCATTTTCAAAGATTTGACACTTTGCACACCCTCTAAATATTAAATTTTGGAATTTCGGATTCAAAGATTCGGATCTATGTACTTCAGGAACATCATCACTATTAATTTAGGTAGAATGGTTCAAGGGTTTCGAAATGTCAACCTCTAAAGTCCAAATCTTGGACTTCGAGTTTGACTCCGAGATCATAATTGTGAAACTCTATACAATGATCGAGACAAAATTCTCCATAATATCGAAACAACAAAGTTTGTAATTCGGACTTCATGTTTCAAAAATTTATGTTTTTGGGGTTTTGAGGGTTCGGTTTTGGGTTTTGGGAGTTCGATTCAGGGTTTTAGGTACTGTTCATCCGACTAAGAGCCAAAATTTTTGAAATGCCAAAACCCCAAAGTCTAAAATTTAAACTTCTTGTTTCATACCTTTGTTTCCTTGGGCTCATGACATTGTTAACCTTCCTGGGTTTATGAAACCTCTGAATCTCTAAAATCCCAAAATCTAAAATTTAGAGTTTGGGTTTAAGACTTTTGTCTCTCCTTTTCATGCTTCTTTCCATCGATCTCACAAGTTTCACCTCATAATACCTTTGAATGACCTCACCTTTGAAGTCTAAATTTCAAACTTCATAGCTCCTTCATTCCCAAACTAGCTTTAACTCTCGAGCTCCTTTAAAATTTGTTCATCCCACTTACACTTACTTGGAATGAGCCAAAAATGTGAGCTCCCATCACTTACTCAATCCTCCTATTTTCTCTATGCGAGGTCATGTTTGTTCCATTTCCTCTTGAGGGAAAAATTGGATAACAGAATATGGTGAGTGGTCTCTACATTACCTTCAGATTCCTAGAGGAGCTTCATCACTCTCATTCAAGCAAGAACATGTTGATTTAAACAAGCAATAATGAAATCTTCACACTCATAAATATAGTCCTCAAACTCTAATTACTTAGATCACTAAATCATGTCATCCAAAAAAATTTCTTATATCAAATTTAATTTCGTGGAGTCTTCTTTCACATCCAATTGACAAAAATCATAAAAACATAGCAAGGACCATCATATTTCTCCAACTTCTCAAAATGGTATGACTGGGTTCTAGTGTTCTCAAGAACCATTATTGATTCCTCATGTTTAAACATATTAAAATTCCTACCCAAGCTCAAATAGCACTTTGAAAAATTCAAGGACATCAAAAACAACTTGTATAAGCATTCAAAGGCATACCTTGTTTGAACAAAACTTCATCTACTCACTTGTAGCAACAAGATTCTTCACTAGCTCAAAAGGGAAGTTTTGGATCACTCAAACTTATGCATGTAAGAAATTCATCAAACCAAAATAAGTACATTCTTATCTCAAATGGGACACCTTCATTCTATCTAGGATAGAAAGCAATAAATTTAATATGTAAATCACCATGTTTCTTTTTATACCTTCATATCTAGTGTTGCATTCTAGGATTTCTTAGTGGTATGACTGAAAAATGCACAGTATAACCAAATTTTTCCAAATGAATAGCCTAGATGAATTAATGAACTTAATAACACATCCGCAAAATCCTTCACCAAAAATTTGAGCATGGTTTCCTTTGTAAATTTTGTTTGTACACTAAATCCTTCACAAAATAACTATTTTCTTCTGGAGCCCACCATGTGTCATAGACTCAAACCACCATGGAAAGATACTTTGATGAATTATCTAAATGTAAAATTTCATAAACAAACAAAAAAATTTCATTTGATAACCTAACCAAGAATTTTCTCCATGCCACTTTCTATTGGGGTTTAGGAGGGCTTTACACAAAGGCTGCGAAGAAATGGATAGAACTTTCTTATCATGTTTCCTTTTGACTTTATAATTTTTACATAGTATTTATATCCCTATTATCTTTAAAAATTTATTTTATGATTTATTTGAATAAATATTTTCAATTTATATTGAATGCTAAGAATTCAGGGCATTATTTTATAATACCTTGCTTAGCCCAATTTATTTTAAATTGAAATTTCTTACACAAAACTCATCCTCTGGTCCTAAAATTTGGTCCAAACCTTCATGAATACCTCCTCAATGATATCAAATGGTTATTTTGTCATTTTAATTATGAAACTTCAATCGCCTCTCATTTGGGAATGTTAAACATGTTTGTCCTAAAGGGTGGTCATACCAATAACGCTAACCATTCCTCTCGATGTTAAATTATGACTTGATGATTCATATTAGGAATATTGTAAATGTCCCTACACACTTGAAATGATTGAATTTTCTTGGAATTGGTTGTTCTATGTTATAGCCTCATTCCACATCCTTGAAATAGGCCTAATTGAGCTAGTCTAATAAATTCAACTCATGTACCCCTGTTTTCATCCTCATGACCTTATTTCCACATCATATACATGTTATTCCATGTATGAAATCATCCTAGTATGATCTCATATAAGCACCCTGCATTTACTCGACACATACCGCTTTCAAGAATTCATTTCTTAATCGGTGTTCTCATGACCTTTATCATGTGTTACCTTGTTAACCTCATTTCAAGTTCCATCTAGCTCTCCTTCATTCATCTTTGTCATTATTATTTCTTTGACATCAATGAAAACTCAAAATCCACATGCGAACAAAAATTAAAGTGTAATTTTATATCATGGTATATGTCTCTTTGGAAGGTAACTTCTTCTTATGTTCACTACTTCATAACTATTATTGTAATAATTCAAGAGCTCATCCTTGGTCTCTAAATCATCTTTCAAACATTATATCTCTTCTTCTAAGGAGTGAAACTTAGATCTTAGAAAAGTGTTATTATCCTAATATACATAGTGGTTGTATGCCTTAAATTATTTGAGGTTCTCTTTTGAAATCTTGACCATGCCTTAAATTATTTGGTTTAATGCACTTAAATTAATCACTATTGAATGAACTACAAAATCTGGAGCAATCAACTATTAGTCAACCATATCTCCTACCAAGTTGATCTATAAAATGGTAATTTTTTTACTTTGATTTTTAAACCAACTTATCCTTATAGGAAAATTATTTTTAATGACGAAATTTAAAACCCAAAAATAAAATCAATTTACTACAAAAATGTGAATGCAAATAAAACTTCTCACTACACAAAGGTTTATGATAGATTTTAATAGATGCCTACGTCTTAAGGTTTGTTAAATGATGAACGAATTCATTATAAAGTTCTGATTGTAAGTAAAAATAAAATTACAATACTATAATTAATTTTACAATCCACCATGAACTTAGTGCTAATTGGTCCTACTGAGACCTGACTAGTCTTGGAAGGCTTCAACAATGTTCCACCATGGCCTCCCAAATTCACTCTTCCCGTAGACTTCTCCTATGCTACATGGCCTCCAATCTCTATAGAGAGCTAAGATGAAAATTTTATATAGATGAAATCACCATTTTATAGATATCTGTAGTAACAAAATCACGTACTTAAGCACATTTCCAGTCCTAAACACATACCATAATTCATATGATTCCCAAGCAAGAAAACTAGCCATTGATAATAGTCTTTAGATTCTTTTCTATATTTCTTTTTTTGTATTCAGTCTCAAACACCATACATACCAATATTTAGTTTCCTTATTAATAATTTATGGCTCTAGGCACCGATTACTAGCAGAAGGACAGGAGCACCCACGTGGCATTGTTCTTTACTGGTACCCCTAAACCTTTCTTACCTTACTTCTTTTGGGTCTCTTTTTTTCCATGTTATCTTAGTTTTTCATTTATGTCAATTCCATATATGTAAGAGGGTGTGTAGGTGTCGTATCAGTCTCCATGAGGTGTTTTTCAATGTTAACTTTGAAGGTTGATTGGTAGTGTTCAGTTGGGTGAAGTTCTATGGTTTTTGGTAGCATGTTTTAGTGTGCATGGTCATATTCTGAGTCATCCTAAGTTGAGTAGAGGTTTCATGAATTTTATCATGGTTAGTATGGTGTGTCATAGGTGTATGAGTTCTTGCAAGGTGATATATTACTTGCTTTAGAGTATGAACTACTTTCTTCAGAGTATGAACTATTTTCTTCAAAGTATGAACTAGTTTCTTCAAAGTCTAGACTGAATGCTTCATAGTTTTTATAATGCTATTATGACATGTGGTGAAGGTCAAGAATATGTAGAGTAAAGTGGAGGAGTGTAGGTATATGTTTGAGCATGGTTTATAGGTGTTCATCTAGACCTAGTCTAGATGCTTGAAGGCCAAATGGTGCATGAGAATGAGATGAAAAAGTATATGGATTATAGAATCATTAAGTAGTATGAGACATGTTGTATCAAGTGTGTTAGGTCATTTTGAGTTATTGGAAGGATATTCATGTGGTTGGTATACTTTTTCATGGTGTACACTAGGCCTATTTTAGTTTTGGAATCCTATTGGTGCATGATAGTCACTTGTATGTATGCATGATCTCTTGAGATCACTCATGAAGGTATGCCAGTTTTTTCATCATGTATAGAATATTTTAGAGGTGTCATGATGAGTTTCACTGCTGCTTCATTTTTTCATATCCCGAAACATAAAAAAACCTAAGGGATAGTCATGGAAGTCATGGTGGTTGGAGTGGTGAAGAGATGTTTTAGATATGATGATGATTTGACATGTTATTATGATTTTTCATGATTTTTGGGAAAATGTATTTTTTCCATGTGTAGAAAATTGCAAGATATGATGTTTTTGGTGAAACAGGATGCTTGAGAGTGTTATTTACAACTCAAGCAAGTAAAATTCTCATGATTGGCACATGAAATTTTTTCATGTGAAGCTGATTATTTTAGTGATATTGGGGCATGGATATTAGAATATACTAGAGTTTGAATGAAGTCAAATGAGGGCAAAAAAATTATGAAAAATGTTAAGAAGTTAAAATTGTGTTCATGGCTTTAAAACCCTAAGTCAAGAGTGATGGATAATAAATTCATGGTTTGTTCCATAAATGATTTATTGTGTCATTATGATGATTTTATTATGTAAATGAATCCTCCATGTTTTGATAAAGGTAAGATAGAGTATGTGGTGATGAGTGGACCCCAATGAAACATTAAATTTTATGAAGAAGTTTAGTTTGGGAAAATGTTATCAAAAGGAGGAATTAAATAAATTGATTTTTTTTCATCCTTGGAGTTTTACTTGATGTACATAGTGGTTTTAGACCATTGTAAAGCTTCTAAATGGAAAATTTTCCCTATTTATGAAGAATGGTCTAGTATAGTTTTGGGATAGTTCTTGAGTAGTTTAAGTTTCTACTTTGATTTGGAAGGAACTGTAATATCTTATGGAAATAGGATTCATATATCTTTCCATTGGTATATAGGTTTTCTCATGATGAATATATTTGATAGGTTATCTATCCCCGATTTGTAAAGAATAATAATTCTTGTTTCTTAGATAACAAATTTGCTCAGGTTGAAAACTGAGGTAGAAGAGGCATGAAATACTATAGTTGATGTTGTATATTAGTTGGAGAGTGAAGAGAGAATAATTTTTTCCTATTGAAGGCCTTTCAAGGTCTTGACAGGTGATAGAAAGGGTGTAAACAAGTTGATTTTGTAAAACTACTTTCTGGGTAGCTCAACTTGGTGAAGAGGAAAGTTAGTTTGATTTTCACATATGGATGTTTCATGAGATCTATCAAGCATGGATGTGATATAAAGATAAAGGAAATTCCAATGCATTGTTAGATGCCATATTTGAGGTGTTATGGTGCGTTCATGAAGGCCATATGTGAAGACCGGTTCTGAAACAACTGATTTGAGAAGGATATGAGCCTTCTTGGTTGTGTTATGATAAAACTCATTGGTGTAAGATAATTAATGGCCATGGATGATATTTTATGTTATACTTGAAATGTGTGAGAAATTTGGGAACTTGACTAATCATGGTTATAGGGTTAGTGGTTTTTTTCTCATCTAAGTGATGGGGTTTTAAGATCATTTTTCTTGTTTAGTGTATTTGAGCATGGCCAGCCTACTTGGGTCCATTATGAATTATTTTATGGATGTATTAATATGTTTTTAAGATATATTTGTTGAGATAAAGGATCAATACTGATATTTTCATGTTTGTGAGAAGAGAAGGGTATAAAGTAAATATATGAGTTTAAATTTGAACTAGGTGAGTGAGGAAAAAAAGTGCGAGCCAAGTGTGAGTGAGAAAAAGGTATGAAAGGCATTATTTTAGAGCTGAAAATTTTATTGAAAGGTTGAAGAAGGCTATAGATCATGTGTGCAGTAGGTTGAGATCAAATAAGGCCAAGTTTTATTAAGTTTGAGTGATTGAAAACGAGGTGTGGTTAATGAAATTTTGAAGGAGTTTTGAGCTAAATCTTGTGATCACCATCATCTAAGTTGTTGCAGCATATATTCTATGATATGCTTATAAAATATTATATGATGATTCATATTTATGTAAATATCTTGTTGTGATTAATATTAACAAGGTTTTATTGGTTGGTGCTCCTTATGGGGTTGGTTCCTCACTAAACAAATCTCTTATGATGTGTAATATTCACTTGAGTATTTTAATATCAATAAATTTTCCAGTGGTTTTATTCCCCTTAAGGGTTTCCCACTTACATATTGTTTTTATGTGTTATATCTCATGTGTTATGTTGATTTGAATGTATCGTGCACACTTAATAATATCATTGTTTCACCATTTTCTTTACGTTTTCAAAATGATGAAAAAGATAAGGGTAAGAGCTAGGAGGAATACCTATTAAATGGGTTGGTTGATGGTTTTTGCACATTTTTGACTTCTTGATCCAATGATGATTGTAAGAGATTCCTTTTGGCTAGGAGGAACTACCTATAATAGAAAACAAGACCACAAAAATATAGTTAAATGATATATGACAGTGGACTTCCTAGCATGTGCTAGATCTGGGAAGTGTGATACTCCCTAGATGGCTGTCAATCCACTGTTTAAAACAAATTAATGCGAGAAATAAATAAATTCCTACTATAGTTGATATGATTTACGTATCTCATTCAAGCACAATAAGAAAATCTAATATAGCAGGTGCTAGGCTATAGTCGATCTAAATAATAAATATGTCTCAAGTTCTTTGGAGCTAATCGGGGTTAGGTTTTAGGTTGTTTAGATCAACTAGTGAGATGATTGTTGGGTCTGTTCTTGGTCAAGGTATAAAACATAGAGACTATCGGTCGGGTATGACCATTGCCGCTTTAGGTAGAACCGACGATGGTTGTGGATAACCGGTGTCGGTATGGTCAAGGTAAAAGAAACTTGAATAGATCAAATGGAAGGGGCTGATTTGAGGTCAAATGAGGTTGGGAGAGTGGATGAGAAGGTCTGTGGAGATCTTAGGTATGCTCAGAAACAAATATTAGGTCAGAATGGTGATTTTATGGTGTGGGTAATGGAAGTGGTTAAATTAGGAATGAACTAATAAGTATACACTAATGGAGGAATGAAAAAGTTAACTATACTGAAATAGACAATGTTGGTAGAGATGTACTTACTGTGATGCAAGTTTTGATGGCTGAATGGAGGTGGTTGTTGATTAGAAGAATAGTGTTGGATATCGTAGCAGTGGCTCCTAGAATGATTCCGTGAGTGCAATGCCTCCAAAATTTGTCCTAGTGATGGATCTGGATGTCTAGATGCATGAAAGGATGCTGTTTTGCTTGCATGTAGCTCTGATTTCTCTCCCTTGCTCTCAAAATGTGCCAACCCAAAAACAAGGTTGCTTAGGTGAATAAATGGTAACCGACGATGGTTTTGAGTTGACCGACGTTGGTTTAGGGGTGACTGGCATCGGTTAAGGAGGGATTCCCTAGGTTTACTAAAATGGGAAGATCTTTTCGATTTCTTTTGGCCCAATTAGTTTTCTCTCGCGGATTAGAACATAAACTTCCCTTCTAATGGGTGGCAATGTGGTTAGAGATATTTTAGGATTGATTTTAGGGTTAGACCGATCTTAGCTCATTAAGGTAAGGAAGACTTAGTTATCATTATGGAAACATGCCAAGAATAGGTTTAGGGTGAGGTGGTTGGATGAGGTGTCTAGGTGGGTGGTAACTAGGTTAATTAATGTAATTAAATGATGAATATTATGAGGATGGGTATTAATTTATTTTAATTAATTACAATTAATTATATTGTGGGGGGTAAAGGGGCCATGGTTAGGTGAATATGTTTGTGTTGGTTATCTAACTAGGGATCAAGGGTAGTGTGACCTGATTTTGGTGTCTACACTAACGTTAAATGTATATGATTGAATGGATGTTATTGGTTCTTGGAACTAATGGTAAATGAAGTAATAAATTTGTAGTACTGATTCACCCCCTATTGGTACATTGTACTTCCCAAAATTGTTATCATGGGATGCCCTTGAGAAGAAATTTTAACATGAAGGAGATCCTTTTGGAGAAAAAGCATAGGTAAGTCTTCGGATGTTGAGGCTACATTAAGAATAAAGTATGAGGTTTCAAAGTCATTGATTCATGGATCATAAGATTAGATCACAAATATGTAGATAAAACATGTTCAAACTATCAATGGTTTGACATCACAAGTTGAAAGAGTATCTAAGTCCCTAAAGGACAAGGAAGAATATTGTTCTAGTATTTGATTTCAAAAATATTGTAATTTGTAAAATTTTAGATATTGCAGAGTTATAAATGATAAGTAAATGCTAAAGCATAGATCTAACACAAGTAATAAGAAAATGGGAATTGAAACCTAAGTGAAAGAAATAAAATGATATACTTATCTTATTTCACACTAAATATTGAGGTATGTCGACTAGAAAATGGATGAAACAGGAGGGGAGATTGTTCACAACTGAACCCATAAAATTTTCAAACTACCGAAATAAGTTGGACAAGGGCAGCTGGACTAGATCAAGGGCCATTGAGCACCGAAGGCTACTTCCCCATGCTTTTGTCTACGAACTTTAAAAATGAATTTTCTTATGTCACACCAATGTCTCTAACCTTCATTGTTTATCTCATGTATGTCACACTATGCCTACAATATTCAATTGTAACCTACAAAAAAATGACCTCTGTAAAACCCCAAAACACATCAAATATTAAAAATAAAAATATGCAAATGGGGATTCAAACTAACCCTAGTGGTCACCCGACAGAGTGAACTTACAACTAAGCATTGCACTACATTTAAGAATCCATGTAGTTCTCATGTGTGTGTGTGTGTGCGCACATCAAGTGCGCGCATGCACGTGTGCGTGTGAAAATCATTCCCTAGGTGTCTCTTGTGAAGGATGCACTTGATAGTGAGAAATAAATACATGTAGTAATGTATATAGATGTGTGGATTTCAAAATTAACTTCCCTCGTATGCATGTATGCATAAAATGCATTCCTTGTCACTTGGATTATTCTAGATGGATGTTTTGATGCTCCTAAATGCCTTTAGATGTAACCTTAGGTGGTGATAGCAGATTTTTACATATTGATAATTTATTATGGTCACATAAATTTGTATTTATATGATTCCCTTATTTGAATTTTGTAATTGAAAACTAAAATTATGACCCATAATAAAAATGAAAGAGGAGAGTAAGGTACAAAAAGAGGTGAGTAAGATACAAAGAGGTCGAGGTGCCAAGAGGGGACAAGGGTGCCTAAGCATTGGTGTCTTGGTTGGGCACTAGTGTCTAGAGTAAATAATGATAAAGTAATGAAGATCGGACTAGGATATGGGGTGTGTAAGACTAAATAGGAAAGTGGAAAGATAGAAAAAGGCCAAATATAGATGTCAATTTGTAGTTTTCATTCTAAGGAATCATATGAATTGTAGTATGTTATTAGGACCTATAAATGTAGCCAAATATGTGATTTAGTGTCTACATTTTCACCCACTTTATGTTATTGAGTGAATACTTGATAACATAAATTAGATAAGATATGCATACTTGATAACCATGTAGATTGATGGAAAAAGTGTGTCGAGGAGACAAGAAAATGTGTGGAGTGATATAAATTAATCATGGAAGCTAAGGAAGACGAAGTGACCCTAGGGGTGAAGTGTATGACTTGTTTCATGTTTGTATCTATTTTTTTATTCACTTGATGTTTATGTAGGGCCACTTCTTGTTTCTTACTAAGGATGGACCAAAAAAGAGGAGAAAAAGAGTAGTCAAAGTCATGTATATGTGAAAAATTTGATCTAAGTATGTAAAAATTCACAAAAGTAGTAAAAGGAATGGCGCACCTAATATGTGATGAGGGAAACTAATAGAAAGTGTCCTAGAAATGTTGTATACGAGCACATTTTTTGGGTGATCTTAGGCCAAAAATGAGTTTTTTGTGCCATCGACACCAAGTTCACATTTTTTCATTGAACTCATGCCATGACAGAAGAAGTTTTGGGGAGAAAGGTCTAGTGTTATTCTCCATCCCTAATTGCTTCTTGAAATTTATACACCAATGTAGATGGGTAACCTTCTTCTTTGATCCAATTTTATCCAGATTATATCTAGTTTGATCCAAGTAGAAAAAGAATATATAATACATTATGAGTGTTAGATGATTGTGCATGTACTTTGTAAACTATTGCGTAAACTTCTAAAAGTTTCACTAATTTGAGAAAATGATTTTAGATTCTCCCTGATCATAGGCGGCCAAGAAGGGTTAGGTATGCTAGGTGCTCATGAATTTATCTGAGCATTGGTGTTTTTGTTGTGCTGAGGAACCAATTTAGATTCTAAGCCCTTTTTATGTTGTGACTATATTTTATTCCTATGTTGAATTATGTTATACTGAATCTCTGAGCTATTTTATGGGGTGATTAATTCACCCAACTTATTCCCCCTTGTTTTGGGTGCATACAACATCGCTAGGAGGATGCTTTGCCAAAATAAGAGTATCGAAAAACTAATATGAAATTGTGACCTGCAGGGGAGGGAATGTGTATGGTAGAAATAAGGCACACGAAAACAAAGTAGCTAAAAACATGTCTTAGTCCAATAAAAAAAATAGACATATAGAAGACAATGTGTAATCTAGAAAACAAGAAGATAATGTAGACCATGAAAATCAGGTTTCAAACATGGGACATCACTCACAATGTCACAAGCCATTTAGGGAAAAAGTGGCCGAAACAATATAGTGTGCACCAAAGACAAAGGTAAAAGCCTACAAACAATGGCATATAATGGAAAATAATAAAAAATAGTAGAAAATAAGTAAAAATAACCATGGTGGTAGATAGTTCCTAAAAAGTGAATGTTGCACATGAAACACCCATTAGCATGTTAGAAAGATAAAAAAGTATGTCAAGAAATGTATATATTGATAAAGTAGTGTGCTAGTAGGAATAAGAAGTAGTATAAAATGAAACAATAGAACTTTTGGTTTATACGATAGTATATGCCCATAGGAGCCGACATAGGATTGGTAATAGGTACAATGCCAAACATCCATGTAGCATGTAAGGATCTGCTGAAAGTCTTCATTCACAACTAGAGAACAAGTGAACATGCATGTGTATATAGAAAAATAATGACATATTGTATATCCATCTAACATAGTAAGCAAAGTGTAACATGTGAGTATAAGAAAACAAGAATAAGTGTAACCAAGATATGCAACATACTATGAATTTTAATGGATTGGAATGCAAAGTGAATGATAAGAGAAACATGCCCCCAAATGAATGTATATGAGTATGAGATGGGGTTCATTTATAAAACAAGAGTATGTCATCGGGAAATGGTTTGACTGTTTGCTAGAAAGATAGATCAATGAAGCCTATAACTTAAAGAGTGTGAATGTGGTGAGGTTCATTTTAGATTTAGACCCTTAGAAGTTGAGTATGAATACTATAACTAGATTCTATTATAGGATAGTTTGACATGTGAGAATGCGATGCCGAGAGAGATGTGTCATAAATTTGAAGAGTATAAAATGTGTTTTGTATGATGTGAGGTTCATGGATGTAGTATGCCCTCAATAGTAAAGTGTGAACCATAGCACGAGAGTACATCATAGGGTAGTGATGATGGAATTTATTTTTATGATGCATGAGGAAGACTAGATGTGAAACATGGAGCGTAATAGTAGAAATACGATTCACCTAATAATGCTAGAAGGGGGATAAAAGCATTATGCCCCCAGTGTATGATGATGAGAATGATTAAGTAACATCATCTAAGATATTTCATTGTCATGGTTAAATCCAAATGGAGATGCATCAAAGACCTGGTAAGAAATAGTATGTGGTTGATCATATAAGGAGCCATTGTGGTGTAAATTGTACATGCCCATTGTGTATTCTTCATTAGTGAAAGGTGGTAGTGGACATCCATGTGCATACCAGCGAGTAATATTTTGTGAATAGATGAGAAATGAATCATTGAAAATAGAAACATGGTTGAAGGGCATAAGAAATGTGATATCAGTATGATAAGGATCTAGAGTACAACAATGTAGTCAAGCCAAGACTACCCAAGAGTAAGTGGAGAAGTGTAAGAAGTTCATGAAATAAATCCTAATAGATGGGAAACATGGAGACCATAAACAACAATAATATAAACATATCCATGATATAAATGAGAAGAATGAGATGGAGGGAGGATATCATCCAGTGTGAATCCTAGTTGAGCCAAGCCATCATATGTGCAAATAGTGTCGAGACAGATGGATCAAATGGAATGTGTTGCCAATAAGAATTACTCATGAAAAGAGTCACGTGAAAGGAGGAAGCCCAAATACAAGTTCCTCTTGAGAAGATGAGGAATGTGGTATTATGTCCAATGTATGGATAGACCGTTGATAAAGTACCATAACATTAGTAGAAGGAGGGGGTGATGATGATACTAATGGGATGGTGTCAAATATAAAATATTTTCTTTGAGTGGAGGTAAGTTGTCGAATAGTCTTCCGGTTGTGAATCATTGACATGATGCATAATAGTAGCGAGTAGGTGTAGGTAACACAAAGGTTAGATGTAAGAAGAAATATTTGAATTGGTCATGATTAACAATGGTGTATATTAAAATCCTTCATCTAAGAATTTAACACAATGGTGAACTATACAAGGAATACCTGCATAAAGCATGAAGCCATGGCCTACCAAGTAAAAATTATATTGAACTGGGAAATCAATAAAAAAATATACAACCACGATAGTATTTTCCCAATTTTGATTAGAAAAGTGATAGTGTGTATGCACAAATGCATAGAATAATCTTACACTGGAAAAAAATTGATGTTGGGTTCAAAAAGGTGGTGGAAAGACCAATGTCCCAAATGGGTGATATAGTACAAAGATTGAGATCAAATCTATTATAGATTATATTTCTCTTGATACCCATGCTATTAATGTGAGATGGTCTATATAGGGAGGATCATTGTCATAAAAATGAAGATCGAAGCTATATATTAGGAAAAAAATGAGGTTTCAATAAAATGCATCTACAAATGTCTGATAGACTATGTCTAGATGAATATTAGAAGGAATGCAAGTATTATCCAAGAGAGAAATGATTTTATCTCTACAATCAAGATTAGCTAGTAAGAAATCATGAATGGAAATATCCATGATGAGAGGATCCTAAGAAAAATTAAAGAAGTGATGAAATGAGGACCCAAGAGTGTTCAAATGAGACAGGTTCACCAAATGATTTAACAAATATTGAAATTTGTAAAACCCTACATATTTTAGAGTCACAAATGATAAATAAACACTAAAGCACATATTTGACACAAGCAATTATAAGAAAATGGAAATTTAAACCCTAAGTGGAAGAGATGGAATGAGAGACTTAGCTGATTTTTCACTAAATCCTATGGTATTCCGGACTAGAAAACTAATGAAATAGGAGGGAATAATATCGCAAACGAACCCAAAAATTTTTAGAACTGCCTAGGAATAAGTTAAACTAGGGCTCTGGACTGGGTCAAGGGCACCTAAGCATTGAAGACTACTTATGGAATCCGTGTCTATGTAAACCTCAAAAATGATTTTTTTAATGCCGCACCAATGCTTCTAACCTTCTTTGTTTGTCTCTCGTATGTCACACTATGTATGCAAAATTCACATGTAACCTACAAAATAAATTATATCCTACAAAACCCTAAAATACATCAAATCCTAAAAATAAAAATATGTAAATGGGTATTCATACTAACCTTGGTGGTCATCCGATAGAGTGAATGTATGACTAAGTGTTGCACTACATTTCAGACTCCATGTAGTTCTTGTATGTGTATAAGAATCTTTCCTAGGTGGCTCTTGTGCGAGATGCGATTGATAATGAGCAATAAATATATGTAGCAATATAGATATATGTGTGGATGTCAAAATGAACTTCCCCTCATATGTGTGTATGCATAAAGTTTAGTCTCTTGTCCCTTGAATGAAGCTAAATATATGTTTTGATGCTCTTGAAATGCCTTTGGATATAACCATATGTGGTGATAACAGATGATTTATAGCTTGGTCCTTTATTATAGTTGCACATATTTTTATTCATACAATTCCCTTGTTTGAATTTTGTAATTGAAACAAAAAGGTCATCCCATAAGAAAATAAGATGCCCAAAAGATAAAAGAGGCCTAAAAGATGAGAGTAAGATAAAAAGAGGTCAGGGGCTCCGAAAGGGGACGAGTGCTCTTGGGTGCTGGCATCTTGTCTTGCTGCTGGTGTCTAGAGTTAAGAAAGATAATGAAATGAAGATCGGAATGGGATATGGGGTGTGCAAAACCATAGAGGAAACTAGAAAGACAGAAAACATGCCAAAATATATATGTCAATTTTTACTAGTTTTCTCTCTTATGAATCATATTAATAGTATTATGTTATTAGGATTTAGAAATGTACCCAAGTGTGTGATCTAGTGTCTACGGTGTGAAGAAAATTTGAAATCCTTAGAATCGGATTTGGAAGATGCATCTAATAGATTGAAAATATATATGAGGTTAAAAAAAATCTCTGAAGCTCTTGATGGGATCTTAGAAAGATAAAGACCTATAATGACAAGGATAGCCTTAGTTTCAAGGGAAAGTAAAGGAGAATGATGAACAAGCTAGTACAAGAACTCAATTAGACATGAAGGTGACAAAGAGGAATGATTTTATAAGGTCTACCTCTATTAGGAAACCTAATGCTATGAGGTATGGTGTTTCTCAATGGATATTATTTTTCTTGTAATTATTTTGGTCATCGGGATAAAGATTTGAAAAGGACTCCTAGAAATGGTGAAACCCTCTTTCAAAGGTGAATGTCACTCATGATGTGAGTACGAAAATAGAGCTAAGTACTATGGTTGGAACTAAAGTATGTTTGAGGCTAGAATTTGGAAAGGAATTGTGTGTTTCAAGTGTCACAAACAATGAAACATGGTTATATTTTGTCACCAAAGTGAATCTCCAAGAGTCACTAGTAGGTTTCAAGCATTCGGAAGGCAAGCAAAGAAAGAGTTCAAGAGAAAAATCAATACCAAGAGTGAATATGAGATTATCAAGGCTATTACTATGGTCAAGAAAGATGTTAACCAAGCCAAGGAGGTTAAGAGAACTGAATATAAGTATGAAATGTAGGACATTAAGTCTAAAATAATAAGATTTTCAAAGAAGGGCCCAAATCAAATCAAGGAGGTATTTTTTCCTTAGTTGAAGATCTCATAACTTTAAAAACTCATATGTTTCTCACCGGTATCCAAACTCTAGGCATTACAAGTTAAAGAAACTAAGCCTTTGGAACACTTAAAGAGCCATAAAGTATGGGATATGATATCTCCATGTTTTTTTAGTCTTCGTTATTTGTAGGTGTATGAGATTATCATGTTGTAAGTATGTTGTCTTGCTACATATCATTCATCAAAATGGTATGTGTTATCTTGGTGTGTAGTGTTAGTAAAATTGAGTCAATATAAAAGTATCATGTCATCTCAGTAAAGGTCTATGTTCATACATCACGAGTCTATGAAAGTGAAGAATTTATGACGTGTATGTGAATGGTGATAGTTGAGTCTTAAGGAGTTGTTGGTCCCCGTGATTATAGTTTTCTATGTCATAAGAAATGTAAATTTCCATTATCATTTTCAATAATGTATCAAATCATTACTTTGAGTCAAACCGTATTTTAATCATGAATGTTTGGTAAAAGCTTACTCATTTGAGAAAGGAAGTTTGAATGAGTCCTGATTGGTGGTATGTCATGTTAAATGATAAATATGCTTAATTTCTAGTCTAGAATGATCATGAAAGTTCTAGAGGATGTTGATATGCTTCTTGAAGTGTGTTAACTATCATGATGATGTCTTGTTTGTTTATGAGTTTTCTATGCAAGAGGTGATAAGTGTGATAAGATCTGATGTTAAAGGTTGGTTTCATCAAAATTATTCAAGTATGATGTGTCCTTAAGCAAGTAAAGTACAAATGTGTTTGTATCTAGTCCAGTAACTATAAATGGTGATGATCTAAGGCTCTGAATTGACTTATTGATTGATAGTTGTATAATAGTATGAGCTCCTACAAGATAAGTTTCCGGTATGATGTGCTACAAAAATGAATGTTGACCATACAAGTAAGACTCCAAGTTTGAAGAGAAGGCGTGGATTAATGCGGGGTGAGTTGAGTTGTGTTAATCCTCAATAAGGATGAAGAAAAATACAAGATATACATTTTGATAAAAATATCTCAAAGATTGAAATCATGAAAGATTCTATTAAGGAATCTAGAAGATTATTTACATCATTAAAAGTGAGTAGTTGAAGGTTCCTATAAGATTGAGATAGTTGTGAAAAAGATATCAAGCCATTCAAACCAACCAAAAAATAGTTCAATTACAACCCAAATGTAGCCAAAAGCCATCTCAAATACAATAAAGAAAGACTGTGTTATAAAGTTGAAGGTATGTTTTGAGATCTTGTTGGGTTACACAATGTGATCATAAGGATAAAGTGAGTATAATATTACGGGGTGATGACACAATTATGAGGTGAAGAAATCGAGAGCATATCTCTCAAACCATCGATCAAGAAGGATTTTTCTTCACTCAATTTTAGGCTCAAAGTGTAGCAATGATAGTTTCACGGCTAGCGATATTTCCAATCAAGTGCCTAGGAATGTAGTAAGTATGAGAAACATGAAATCAGGTATGTTGTAGGATATTATTACTTGTTTCATTTATCAAGTAGATGGAATATACTTATAAGTCCGAGTCAAGTGTTGAATGTGATGAGAATGATTGGTTGAGTACTTATTATCTCGTATGGAGACAAGAAGTGTTACCGGTCATGACTTTATAAAATAAAAAGGGTACTATATATAATGAAGGTCTAAGATTATGAGAACATGTGTATTGTAATAAAATAAGGCTGAGAACATTGTATTTATGTTTCAAATTTGTGTTATTTGAAATGATTCATCTTCATGACCATTGCTTAAGGTATGATATCTTTCATTTTCTTCGATAAGCGGTATATGATAGTATGTGGCTAGAGGAGCATCAAGTTGTAGTTTAGATGTTTTGATTGATTCTAACATCAAGGTGAAGTTGTCATTTTTGACCGAAGATGTGGTTTTGGGACCTTAGTCCTAAAAGAGGATATGTTTCGAGTTTAGAGGTAGATATTGTGATTGCAATAATGATGCACACCTAAAATAAGATGCATAAGAAAGTTAAGAAATTTTAGTGCTTTCAAGAGTGTTCTTGTGCCATAACAGAGTGCTACGGGTTTGAAGTGTCTATTATCTTCAAATGGGAGAGCTAGAAGTCTTGAAGACTTTGTAAGAAAGTGAAATTGATGATCCTATAAGGACAATTATTTTTAATCATTAATGTTGCTACAATGAGTGTGAAGAAAGAATATATGATATTATAGGTATGACTGAGATTCTCAAGGAAGGGGGAATTAAGTTATATTATTAAGAAAGTTTTTAGACACCATGAAGGCTATGAATGCAAGTTTGACATAAAGATTGTGCAAACCATTAGAAGAAAAGGTATGCATCGAGAACATGGCAAGAGAAACATGGATAAACTAAAATGATAGGGTACATTTTTGTGGATTCCTTTTGAGGTATGTGGATCCTATCTGATCATGGAAGTAAGGTAAGAAGAATAATTTTTGTGTTTTCAGTTAGATGAGGTAAAAATGATTATAGGGGAGCCATAAGGAGTTGACTAGTGATGTGGATAGGATTCCATGGTTGAAAACGCTGGTCTAAATTACATCTTGAAGATATGATTGAGTGAAAATGATCCTAAAGCATTGTATAATAATTTTAGAGGTAGATTGTTGTGTATTATTACATGGTACAATCCTATAAAGTGATTCCAAGCATTATTAAGGACAATAATTAAGGATATTACCTAAGGGGGAAATATTTTGCATAGATTTATCAAGTTCATTATCCTTTTGCCACATCGTAGAAGACAAGAAAAAAAAGAGTACGGTCAAGGGGACTCACTTGTACAAGTAAGTTGTTTTTTTGTGCATTTTTAAATTATGTCTAGTCTTATGGTGTCATTATCCATGTCTAGTTTTCATTGTATCCTTTTTCATAGATGTTAAATGGGGAGAAAAGTATAATAAATATGGAAAATTGTCATGTAGTGTGTGTCTATCTTATGGTCACCATTAATGTTTCTAAAGGTTGTTTCCATCAATGAAAAGGAGTAGATTGTTATCCTTTATGTATTAGTGTTGTAATTTATGTCAATTTCCATGATGGAAAAGGGTGTGTAGGTGTCATATTAGTCTCCATGAGGTGTCTTTCAGTGTTAAATCTAAAGGTTGATTAGTAGTGTCTAGTATGGTAAAATCCTACAGGTGTTGTTCGGAGCATGTTTTTGTGTGAATGGTCATGGTACGATTCATACTAAGTTGAGTATAGGTTTTCATGAAGTTTATCATGGGTAGTATGGTGTGTCATAGGTGTATGAGTGCTTGCGAATTTGAAATATTACTTGCTTCAAAGTATGAAGTGCTTGATTCATATTATGAATGATTTTCTTCGGAGTATGAACTGTTGCTTCAAAGTCTAGACTAATGCTTCAAATTTTGTTATAATTCTATTATGACATGTGGTTAAGTTCAAGCATATGTAGAGTGAAGTGGAGGAGTGTAGGTACAGGTTTGAGAATGATTTGTAGGAATGGATCAAATTTGAAGTCATCAATGCCCTTCAAATGTCTTTTAGCTTATCATAGAAGGCTATTAAAAATTTACACTTAAAAAAATGAAATTTAAAATTACACTTCAATACTAAAAGGCATTACAATAATATAAATTTTCAATAGAAAGGTTAACTAAAAAAATCACTCGTCATGTAAATTGTATCCTAAGTTAATTTTTAAAATTAATTTTAAGAAATAAAATATAAAATTATAATTAGAACAACAAAATTAATGCATGTTAGATTTCTATTTTCTATTTTAAAAACATCTTCATTAACATCACATAAATCATGCACAAAATCACTATGAAAAGGATAAATCTATAGAAAATAAGCAATTACCTTACTCTTTCTATTTTCAAAATAACAATATTCTCTTTTAGCTTTTGCTATCTTGTAAATCATGTTTGGAATTTGGTGGTTTATTCTCAATGCCCTTATTTATTTTGTAAATATTACTTGTTTCTATAAATGTTTGATTACCAAATCCACAACCTTATGCATGAGTGAGAATTTGTACAAGAAACAAGAGAAATAAAGCCCTGATGAGTTTTGTTGCTCCAAATATTATTAATGTAAATGGTGGTGCAAATTAACTTGCAGAAATTAGTATGTTGTTCACTGATCCACAATCATTTATTATACTTTCAACACTTCCAGTGTTGTATAAACATTTACAAATGTTCAAGAGATATAAATAAAGGATTTTTGTGAAAATAAATGGAAAATATAATGTTGGAACTAAACTAGGTTGCAGATAAAAATAGATACTACAACTAATGAATAAAACAAGTAAAAATGACTCATAAGTAAAGAAATGATTTGTTGCAACTCTAATCTACTCATGCACAGAACTTAAAACAACAAATAAAAAGGAAAGGGGTTTAGCGAACCACAAGTGGGCCCTGCCTTGGGTGCTATCCCTTCCTAAGGCTTGTGTCTACAACAAGATGATAGAACCCATATTTTTATTCACCAGCATGAAGATTACATAATACAACTTACAACAATTTCCTTCCTATGGATCGATATCTACTACAGTCTTATCATTCTCTTTATATTCAAGTAGAGACATGAAGAGACTCCTTCAACTAGTAGTTACATTTTGATTAACAAATCACTCCCAAGAAATTTGTAGATTCTTATGCATGCAATCAGAACTAAAGAAAAGTGTTCTAATACATCAACATAACTAATTGTTCATTCAAATAACTAGTTGTAAAATTAAATCAACTAGTTCCAAGTTATAGTTTTAGAGAGTAATTATGAATTTTGTGTGAGATCCGATTTGGTTTCCTTAACTACTTCTTGACTAGTAGATGAGAATGCAAGTGAAGCATCCTTGTTGATAAAGTTTCCCATAATCATGGTTTTTATATGTGTGTTCTTCTTTGACCGCAAATGCCTTGCTTTGGATGAGTCCTAGTTTTTATAGATGAGTCCCCTTGCATTGTGATAGAGTATCTTTGGCTGCACGTTAGAGATAACATCTTCTTGCAAAGAAGTACAAAACTCAGATGAAGAACTAATAATAATTTATTACATCAAAGAGTTTAACATTCACATTCAAAATCCATGAAATAAAGTAACTTAGTAATAGTTATAATAATTAATATATAAGTGCCATAAACTTAAGTTTAGGTGAGAATGTTTGATAGGATAATAGAGATAACAAGTACGAGGGTATACAAAATACAACAAATGAGACAGATTAAAATGGTAATTAGAGGGTCTCATCATTAAATGTGTTGGCCAAGACATTGTTTGATAAAAATACCAAATGTATTTTTGAATTTTGGAACAACTTGCTACGTAATGTATAATTTGTTTAAATACATGTCTATTTTACACATTAGCACCACAATTATGCCATTTTTATTTCTCAATAGTAAATTGTTATTACTTCTTTTCTATACAATATTTCAGGTGTTTAATAATATATTATTTAATATATGTTTATTAAGAAGGTATTATTGATTCAATGTATAACATTCTATTATATTTATTAAAAAAACTTTTCAATAACCTTGTACTTCTTGAATTATAGGTTTTAACAAATATATGAGAGGCATGCCCAAATCTACACAAATGTTCTATTTGTTGTCTTAGGAAGGTACAATCTAGTTTGAGAACAATAATCTTTAAATTGGAGATTCCTCAGTGTCTCCTCCATACCCATGTTTTCTATCGATTAAGACAACTTTACTGGGAATGAAATGATTTGAAAGATAAGGCACTGCTAATTACCTATGTTTGTGAGCCTAAGTTTCATTTCTCATGCTAAAGTTTTTCTACAACCACCTTATAAATTTGTTATAAGGATTTGTCAAAATTATAAATTGTGTAATTAATTTTTTTGAATGTTGATTTTTAAATTTAAATAAATTTAAAATTTATTATTAGATGTTCTATATTTAATAATTCTGATTTTTTTATATTTATTTATTTAAATTAATCAAATATGTATTGAAAGGAAATTAATATATGCATTTTTATATTAAAGCGTAATGTGTTTTTTATCTTTCATTTACAAAGGGTAAAGTGTAACCTAACTAGTCAAATTAAAATATGGTTATCCCTTCAAATTTGATCACTACATGTGTTCATCTAGACCTAGTCTAGATAGTTGAAGGATAAATGATCCATGAGAAAGAGATACAAAATTATATGATCTCATGGAAGCATGTAGAAGTGTGAGACATATTGTATCAGTGTGTTAGGTCCTTTTGGAGTTCTTGGAAGCAGAGTCATGTGGTTGGTCTACTTTGTCATGGTGCAAACTAGGTCTAATCCTAGTGCTTGGAAGCCTATTGGTGCATGATATTCAATTGCAGATATGTGTGAGCCCTTAAGATCAATCATGAAGGTATTTTAGGTTTCTTTCATCATGTATAGATAGTTTATAGAGGTTTCATGATGAGTTTATTTCTAGTTTAGTTTGTCATAGCTTAGAACTTGCAAAACCCTAAGGGCTAGTCATGTAAGTCATGGTGGTTGGAGTGATAAAGAGATATTTGAGATATGATGATGATTAGAGATGTTATTAGGGTATGTCATGATGTTTTGGAAAAAAATTAGGTTTCCATGTTCAGAAAATTGCAAGATATGATGTTATTGGTGAAATATGGTGGTTAAAAGTGTTATTTCCTACTCAAAGCAAGTAAAATACTCATGATTGGCATGTGAAAATTTTCCTAGTAAGATGATTATTTTAGGGATGTTTCATGAATGGGTTTAATAAGACCCCATATTTGGAATGAGCTCAAATGAGTGTCAAACATTTATTGAAAAATGTTAATAAGGTAAATTGCTTTTTGTGGCTTTGAAACCCTTGGCCAAGTGATAAAGAAGAAATTCATGGTAGGTACCCATAATTGATTTATTATGTCAGTATGATGTTTGCATGATGTAAAGTAATCCTATAGGTTTCCAAAAATGGTAATATACAGATGTGGTGATGAGTGGACCCCACTCAAACAAGAAAGTATTTGAATAATTTAGTTTGGGACAATTTTTCCAAAGGAGGTATGAAAAAAATTGACATTGTTTTTAGCCTAGAAGTTGTAATTGATTTCCATGGTCATTATAAATCATGTTTAAGCTTATAAATGGAAAAATATTCCATATTTATGAAGACTAGTCTTAAGGTAGTTTTGGGGAAGTTCTTGAGTAGTTTCAAATGGACCTAATTAAAGGCCTTCCACTTTGAGTTTGAAGGAAATAAAAGATGTTAGGGAAATAAGATTAAGATATATTTAAAATTGTATAAATTTATTCTTATGATGAAGATATTTGATAGGTTATCCATCTTGAATTTTAAAGAAGAAGATTTTTGTTTTTGAGGACCAATTTTCTTAGCAAGAAATACTGAGGTAGAAGAGGCATGAAATACATTATTTGATGCTTGATATTAGTCAAGAGTGAGGAGGTATGATTATTTTTCCTAATGAATGCATTTATAGGTCTTGATAGTGAGAGAAAGGGTACGAACTAGTTGAGTTTGTAAAACCGCTTTCGGGATGCTTTACTTGATGAAGAGGAAAGTTGGTGGGGTTTGTACATATGCCTATTTCATGAGTCTATCAAGAGTGGATGTGATATACAGATCAATGGGATTACAATTATTTATTTCATTCCATATTTTATGTATTTCGTGTGTGCTTGAAGTCCATAGGTGAAGAAAGGTTCTTGAAACAACTATTTTAAGAAGGATATGAGCCTTCTTGGTTGTGTTATGATAAATTTGAATATTTTAAGATAATTAATGACCACATATGATGTTTTTATGTTATATTTGACATATGTGAGCAATTAGGGAGCTTAAATAATCATGGATATGAGGTTTGTGGTTTTTTTCTCATCCAGTGATGGGGTTTTGAGCTTGTTTAGTGTATATGAGCATGAACTACCTACCCGAGTCAATTATGAATTTTTTTTTATGAATGTATTGGTATGTTTTTAATATATATATTTTTAAAGATAAAGTATTAAGACCCAATTATTTCATGTTTGTTAAAAGGAAGGGTACAAAGTGAATGTTTTAGTTCAATTTTAAACTAGGCTGAATGAGAGAAAAAAGTACAATCCAAATGTGAGTGAGAAAAATGTATGAAGGAATAATTTAAGAGATAGGGAAGTGAGTGAAATGTTGAATAAGTTTGTAGATCATGTGTGCAATAGGTTGAGGTCAAATCAGGCCATGTTTGATCAAGTTTGAGCGAGTTAGAAGGAGGTGTTTTTGATGAGGGTTTGAATGAGTTTGAAGATGAATCTTGTGATCACCATCGGATGAGTTTTTGTAAGATATATTATCTGATACTATTATAAAATATTGTGTATGAGTCATATCCATGCAAGTATCTTGTTGTGAGTAATATTAATAAGGGTTTAGGGGTTAGTGGGGTTAGTGCCTCACTAAACAAATATATTGTGATGTGTAATTTTCAATTTAGACTTAGTTTTGATTAATATCATCCAAATTTTCAATGTGTTTTCTTTCCCTTAATATTTTTCCACTTACATATTGTGTCTATGTGTTCTCTCACATGTGTTATATTCATTTGAATGTATGGTGCACACTTAATAAGATCTCATTGAATGTATATGATTGAATGGATGTTAATGGTTGCTGAAATAATGGAAAAGCAAGTAATAAATTGTAGGAATGATTCACCCCCTCCCCTCTCGCTTTAGTTTTCTTCCAATATTTTTCACTTATGGGTCAGCCTTTGAGTTTTCAATTACGAAATTCAAATAACATAATCATATAAATACATAGCTATGTGTTTAAAATGAAGGACCAATCACTAAACATTACTAACATCACCTAATATTTCATCTAAAAGAAACCTAAAGCACTATAAAGCATCCATCTAACATCCATTCAAGGGAAAATGGTTGTATAACTCTACATACATAACATAGGAAGGGGAAGTTCATTACATACCATACACACATTATACTCATTCCTAAATTATAGCTATAACTTGTCATCAAATGTAACTTGAATAAGGGAATCTTAGGGAACAATTCCTACACACATTCAAAAGACCTACATGGAGTCTAATACATAGTGTAGTGCTTGGTCGTAAGTTCACTCTTAGGGTGACTACATGGGTTAGTCGACTCCCCATTCCGGATCTTTATTTTTGAATTTGATGTGGGATTTTGCAGTGATATCTATTTTTCAGGTTACAGGTAACTCCCGAATTCATTGTGTCACTAGAATGCAATCAAAAGGAAACAACAAAAAATACCCTATGATACTTTGTAAAAATCATATTTTGACCATTTGTGTAGTCAAGGCACCCGATAACAAGATCTCACTACCTAAGCACCCTTCTCTTTACGTAGGCACCCATGTATGGCTCAATCTATGGATTCCAAAATTTATTGTGAGGAATAAGTAAACTTTTCCTAGTCTTTTAATCATGTGTCTCAGTCTAGATCAGTCCTAACTTGAGTTGAAATAAGCAAGTCCTCACTCCTTTCCTTAGGGTTCAAAATATTACATCCTATATTTCTTGTGTCATTCCAATATTTCAGTATTTATACATCATTTGGTTCGAGTAAGAACTCCAAAATATTTTAATTTAATCTAAATTAAATTAAATCATTTGGTGAACCCATCCCTCAAACCTAACCTAGCTTCTAGGCATATTATCATCTTCTTAACATGGCTGAAATTTATCCACCCTTTACTGATGAACACCTTCATGATCTTCAAGCTCATCTTTTTGAACATCTGCAAGACCTATAAATTCTTTTATTTGTTGCTTATGATGAGGAAACCAATCTAGTTGAGCTCAACACTCCTAACTCTAATACTACCTTCATTCCTATTGCAACAAAACCTCCTTCTTCTTCCCTTTCACCTACTTCTACTATTCTCATGTCCATTCCTACTCCTACTAACCATTCCACTGTCTCTCATTTCTCACACTTGAAAGCCTCTTCTTCTAGAAATCTAGACTTATCTTCCTTATATTAGGACGTCCAAACTCAAATATGTCAGGTACACCAAGCTACTTCACGTGTTACTTCATCTATGGATTCCTCCTTACTTCTTCACACTCCTTTTGCAACCACCATTTCTAATTATTCACTTATTTCAAACTTTTTCACCCCTAAGATTCCCACCTTTAATGGCCATGGTGACCCCTAAGAGCATCTCTGGGCTTTTCATGTGACATGTCTAGATTATGCAGATGATCATACATTAACTAATTTATTTCCTTGAAGTCTTCAAGATTACACCATGTGTTGGTTTTATGATCTACTTGTTCACTCGATAATTTATTTCACACATCTAGCTGATAATTTTCTTGCTCACTTTTCAATCAATATCGTCACTAATTTCTCTTATGCAAAAATCACTCAAATTTAAAATGATCTAATGAAAATCTATCTGATTATGTTTTGCATTACAATAATAATCTAGATAAGATGACCAACATCCTAGCTGATTTAGAACTCAGCAAGATATATTTTTCAAATCCTTTTACCACCACTTCAATGAGTGTTATCTTTAAGACCTATCCTTCATTCAATCACTTATGACATACAAAAATGAACGAATTCAAACATATATCTTTTGGAAAACTCAAGTATCATGATTCTCCTTCATCTTTTTCTAATAGGTTTCAGAATAAATCAACATTCAAGTCACCCCCTAAGCTTATTGAAGCATAGGAAACTTTAAATGCCGTCTCTCCTCATAAAAATCTTAAATGACAACCTCTAAAGTGTACTTTCACCAAATTTCATATATACCTCAATTTATATTACCTCAAATTCTCAAAATAAACCTAATCACTCTTCCACCACCACTCAATCTTGACCCATCTCGCCCCCATGGCTAGAACTATGAAAAAAATGCTAAATGTGACTATGATCAATGCATTAGGCATTCCACCGATCTTTTTTTCAAACATAGGAATATAATTCAAGATCTTATTGACAATAATTCACTTGAGCTCTCTGAGCCATCTTCTTATAAATTAGTCAATGATAACAAAAAGTTAAAAATCTTTAATGAACCTTTACCTAAGCATGATACACAAGCTCTTGATTATTCTTATAATCATACATATCGAGTTGTGCCCCATCCTTCATCGGGCCCCCTTGATTTTATTTTTGCTTCTACTTGATGCATCACCACCACCAAGACACATTTTTCGATCGCGATTATCATGCCACATTTTCTTGTTATTCATTACACATTAATGCTTCTATTGTTCATACAATGTCAATAATACTATGATCTACCCAAGAGATCCTATTAGTGTATTCTTTATTGCACTTCTCATGGCTATCAAATGTACAATATCTTCTATCACCTATCCAGCTTTCTAATTCTTTTGGATACATCAAGTTTTCCATTATAGTCGGGCCTCTTACTATGCTTGTGTCATTCATTGTGACATATTCAATCAAAGGATTTGATATGTTCTTAGGTTTCTCTTGGCTCTATGTCACTCAAGATATCTTCTCGATGAATCATTTATGTCTTAAGTTCATTCAAAATGAACAAGTTATCACCATCAAAGGCATTCCACTATGCATACAATTTCTTAAACCTCATCTTGATGATATCATTCCACCCGATGTAACATCTAGGTCTCCATGGCATCTCAAATATAAGGCACATTCAACACCTAGTTCTACTATTCGCACACATCCTCATAGTTCCATTAGTCCATCTTATCAACATAAATCCCTACTCAATCAATCACTTCACATAAGTGTTCACCACCTCCTTCACCACATAGGTCTTCTTCACATAAACATCATTACTCTCATACTCCACTAATCTTAGAGAATCTTCACATTTCTTTATCTCCTCGGACATCGGTGAAGGGACATTTCCATTCACTATCATGGGATAGCCTTTTATACTACTTAGGTTTGGGGGCATCATGCTTATTTCTCCCGAGTTTTGATCATTATTAATTATTTCTAGTATCTACACATACACATTACACTCTATGATTTACTTCTAGTCTCTCTTATGCACATTGATACATAACCTTTATTTTCATAGCCCTATGATGCACTCTAGTTCCATGGTTTATAATCTACTACTGCGAGAGTATAAATATGACATGAACCTCACACATTCACGCTCTATGCTTGATGATTTATCTTTCTATGTGACATTTTCAAATCATTTCATGATGACACACTCTTCCTTTATGGTTCATTATTGATTATTAAGGGATATTTTATAAATAAATCTCATCTCATATGCATTTACTAGGGAACATTGCTCCTATCCATGTTCACACATTACATACCATCCCACCGACACTCACAACAAATTGTATATCTTGGTTGCACTCACTCTTTCTTCCTTATACTTATATGATGCACTTATATTACCATGTTAGTGAGATACTTAGTATGTCATTATCTTTATCATACATACACACACTTTCAATTTGTCTCTAGTTGTGAATGTAAATCTCTTACATGTACTTACACATTGTAATGATGCTTGGCATTGTACCTTTTACCAATCCTACGATGGCTCCTAGGGGCATATATTTTCTCATACATTACATGCGTTATCATTTCATCCTATAATACTTCTTAATATTACTAGCACACTATTTTACATTGATACATACATGTGTTGACAAAATTTCATCTTTCTAATATGCTAATGAGTGCTTCAGGTATAGCATTTTATTTGTAAGACTATATGCCACTATGGTTTTTTGATACATTTTTCTTGAAATTATTTTCCATTACATGTTATTGTTTGCAGGTTATTCCATATGTCTTGTTTGATCACTATTTATATACTTTTAACCGCTTTGGCCCTAATTGTCTTTTGACATTGCAAGTAATGTCCCATGTTTGAAACTTGATTTTGATGTTCTATCTTGTATGCACACTTGCTTGTTACATTGTCTTCTATTACATGTTTTCTACCTTTTCTACTAACACATATATCGAGCCACTTTGTTTACATGCTCCTTAGTTTTTACCATGCCCATTCCCTACCCCATATAGGTATCCACATCAGCATAACATCAGGTCCTCTCTTTTGGCCACATTCTCCTACCGACATCACATGCCCCCAAATGAAGGGGCATACATTAGGTGAACTAATCACCCCATACAAAACCTCAAAGATACAACATAGTAGATTACAATATATAAATGAGATAGAAATATGGTTATAGAATGTCTTAGAACCGGACTTGGGTCCAAATCACAACATAGCACCAATGCTCGACGTTGACAATAACACACAGTGTCTATTTCCTCTCTTGCATTCTAATGTCTTGGGGGCACACACAGTCATCTTATTAGTTTAGCATGGTTCATAGAATTCTTCAAAGAATTTTACAATATCAATGACATTCTTCTAGCATAAAAAATACATTCTATCTCATTCAATTAGAACAATCAATACATTTGGAACAAATTGGGACAATAGGAACAAAATACCTAGGGACACACCATCTACAAGTGGTTCTTATCGGGAAGAGTCATGGAAGAAGAGTAAGACTAGACCTATCTCCCCATTAAACTTGCTCTTGGAAAGAGATTTCCCAAAAAACTTGCATTTGACATGATCTCACCAAAAAAACATGCACTTGGCTTGAGATCTCCCAAGAAACTTGCACTTGACATGAGATCTCCCAAACAAATCACTCTATGAGATTGATGGAAAAAATCACTCTACACAACATTATCAGACACTTTTCTATCCTTTTACACTCTTTTACATCAAGCGCACACTTTCCTTTTACACATTTTTACATACTTATGCACATTTTTATTGGATTTATCATATTCGAGACTTTGATTACATTATTTCTCTTCTTTTGGTAGTTTTCTCCTTACAAAGTAAAAAAACAAGTTGCAACAAAAAGTACAATGAAACAAATATGCTTCACCTCTAGGTTCACTTTCTCTTCTAGTTTACATGCTTCATCTTTGCATACATTTCATACTTCACTTGTCCACTCGGCACGCATTTCATCACAAGCTCTACAAGATCATAATGTATGAATCTCTTATCTACTTCTATGTTAGTTAGTATTCACTCAACAACATAAAGTGGGGAAAATGTGACACAAAATCACAAAAATTGTACATTTATAGTGCCTAAACACATACTAGCATTCAAATGATTCCTAAGCAAGAAAGCTAGTAATTCACTACTTTTTTTGGCTTCTTTTCTATGTTTGTTGTTTTTATTTGATATGACACACCATACATCCCAATCGATAGTTTACTTATTTATCTTTTATGGCTCCAGACACCGGTTCCCAAATTAGGAAAAGAACACCCAGTGTCGTTGTCCCCTTTGGGTGCCCATGACCTTTCTTACCTTAATCACTCCTTTTGGGTCTCTTTTATCTTTTGGGAATATTTTTCACATATGGGTCAACCTTCTAGATGTCAATTACTACGTTCAAACAAAGGAATCATATAAATACATAGTTATGTGTTCAAAATGAAGGAACAAGCTCTAAAAATTACTAACATCACCTAAGATTACATCCAAAAGGCACCTAAAGAACTCTAAAGTGCATCCATATAGCATCCATTCAAGGAACATGGGTTACAAAAACTCTGCATACGTAACATAAGAGGGGGGAATTTAATTATTTTCCATCCACACATTCTACTACAATGTTACATTATATCTATATCTTGCTATCAAGTACAACTTACACAAGGGCATCCTAGGGCACAATTCCAACAAACACTCACAAGAAGTATGTTGATTCTAAGATGTAGTGCGGTGTTTAAATTTGTAAGTTCACTCTTGAGGTGACCACCGTCGGTCTAAATCCTCATCCTTCATCTTTATTTATTTGAATTTGATGTGGTTTATGGGTTTTCGTAGGTGATATCTATTTTGTAGATTACAAGTACCTCTAGTGTTCATTGTGCAAACTAAGATGAGATCAAAAGGAAACAAGGTAGAATACCCCACGAGAATGCAAAAACTAAATTCGGACCATTTACGTAGTCATGAGAACCTAGTAGAAATCTCCAGCACCAAGTTGCCCTTGTCCTTTTGTGGGAGCCCATGTCGGACTCTATCCATGGATTCTGGAATTTATAAATAACGACACTCTTCCTAGTATGTTGATCACTTCTCTTAGTCTAGATCAGTTCCAACACAAGGGGAAATCAAATAAGTTCTCTCTCCTTCTTCTTTGCTTAGGATTTCAAATATTAAATCTTATATTGCTTGTGCCAAATCTTTATTTAGTATTTATTATCATATATGACTCTATAATATTTTAATTTAATTTAAATTATATTAAATCAAATTTTCCTCTATTTCACGACCTCTAGTATTCACACAAAGATAAATAGGATGTGGTTTTTTCATCGAGCTTAGTAAAAAGATCCTCCTCGTGACTTCTAAATACTACTAACTCCTCGAATAGAGCTTCTTACAACATCTATCTTAATAACACCCAATGAATAAAGAATTAAAGATATCGTATAGTGCTTCTCAAGTTTTTTAAAAATCCCCTCTACTCTGCTCATGAGCTCAAGAATACAACACAAGAAATAAGGATTTAATATCCTTTACAAAATAATAATGAGTTAAATATAAATCAACAATGCCTTATATGCCTTTTACAAATTGCTTGAGGATCTCTAAAAACCATTTGAACTAAGATTTGAAAACAAACTTGTGTGTATAATTTGGGGACGTTTATATATCAGTCCCTGCCCCAAAATTAGGGTTAAATAACCTTATCGGGAAACTCATGTCACCACCTATTTTTGGGCAAGTCAGTTGAGGCTTAAGCTTCACATGTGGGAGGTTGGCAGATCAAATCCTACCATGTCATTTTTGACTCCACCACCCATCGTGTTGTCACCTTGGTCTTAAATCATCTGATTCACCTTATAAAATCCTGACCACCTTATAAACTGAGCTTTCCACGCTGTGTAGCATCCACATCTCAATCATTTGCCTCATCCTCCGAGCTCCATGTCAGCCGCTAATTCCCCCGTCGGCCTGATTTTTCCTACACCACAAGCTACCCCATTCCAAGAACTCCTTTGACTGCAAGTAATATTTATCTACGAGGGAATAATCCCAGATTCCTTGTGAGATAATTTACAAAGGTCTTAATATATCCCATAACCCTAAATCTATTGTGGCTTCGGCCACAGCCGATCCCGCTTGACTCGTTAGTGTATGCGGCGTGGTGTTTATCCAGCTAGAATTACTGAGTAGTATGTGCCATATAGTCTTTTGTCTCACCATGAGCTTGGTCCTCATCTCGCTCTGTCAATCAGCTTTTCTACTGAACTCAAATCAGTTTCTAGCTTGATCTCTAATTCAACGAGCTAATGATAAAATTTGAGTTAGTAGCTAACTCCAGTGGTTGAGTACCCTTCTTGAAAAAGAGTGAACCCCAATATGGAAAATCATCTTTTTGACCATCGAAGACCATTAGTAAAATACACAACCTTCATTTTTCTTTGTGCCACTTGTCAACATCATGAAATACCATTTTTCATTTGCAACATTCGCAGTCACTGTGTCTCTTGTGCCCTAGATTTGTCTTGTAAACTCTTGTTCTTGTGTGGACTATATCAAGAGAACATGGTGTCTTTTTCCAACATTATTATACCACTGAAAATCTCTCGACCTATTTTTCAATGAGGAACAAGTTTAGGAAATTCTATGAACACCCAAAGTGTGAAAAATCTTCTAGATCAATTAAGAGTTGAGTAGTCAATCAATTCAATTTACTAGACTTATATCTTGGCATTCACTTTTCCAACATTAAATATGTCAAATAAGTTTCCACATTCCCCCATCTTCATAAAAATGGTGGGTTCATACAAAACATCAAACAATTATTTATTTGAAAAACTTCATGAGATGTTGAAACAAATCTCTCATATGGCTTTTGAACTTAGTGAGCAATCAACCACCAATCCAATCATACAACCTAAGCAAAGACTCTAATCCAAGAAAATTCAAACATCATTTTAAATCCCTTTGAGAAAGTATATCTAGTTTCTTTTGTCAATTAGTAAAGGGTAATATGATAAAATATCTAATCGTAAGACCCTTATTTAAAGGGGAACCTAAGCCTAAGTGGTATAAAGAATCTAAATATTGTAAATACAACTACATCGAAGCCAACTCTATGAATCATTGTTCAAGTCTCCATGATTATGTCCAAGACTTAACTCATGACAGAGTCATTGAAATAGAAATTGACAATGAAGCTATCAAAATTTAAAACATGTCCACTAATACAACTTATTTACATGGTAAAACTTAACGAGTTCAAGATGAAAATGGTTAATGATCTATAAACAAAAAAAAAGCAATCTCTCCTTCAAATTTCCTTTCATTACTTCAATCGAGAAATTGAAAGTGCTTCAAACAACTACCTTGAAACGTTGAATGGGAACTTGAACATGATTCAAGACTCCTTTCCAATCCATGGTAAAAATGAAGACACTAAATAAGAGGGTCAATCAATAAACATCATTGATCTTGATTCTATCCTTTAAATGCTAGATCATACGCCCGACATCCCTAGTTTTTGTATATGAACAACAACAAAGTTTTTACATTTGTAACAACATAGCCTTCAATTTCCATAATAACTCAAACAATTAATATTTAATTTAATAAATTTTCACACAATAATTATCTGATGTAGATTCTTATATTGTATTACTTGAAATTTTAATCGATCAATAACGATACTTTCATGTCAATACATCCATATGCATGAACTCCATGAGGTGTATATTCATATGGGTATCCTCACACAACAATTTCAAGATTTAATTACAAATCTATCATCAAAAAAATTAATCCAATTCCCGAAAGGAGCAACATTGAATATTTTATCTCTACATCCTATTATATCCATTTGATTCCAATCTATGGATCAATCCTTCACTCCTCGTAACATTACATTCACATATAAAGGACATATTGGTGTAGAGAAAATTTTAACATGTCATCATCTAAATATTCTATTCCACCTACGTTGGAAATTATTGAGGAATATGAATTCCAACATTATCTCCACATCGACAAATTTCATGCAATATCACAAGGGCTTTCAATATCATCAAAATATTATCCAATCACATACCTATTGACTCATACGTAGGCCTCCCAAGTCTTATACGTCACATCTAATAAAATTCTCTTCATGTTGACTCGGATTTAGTCCACTCAAGTCTCGATAAATTAGGAGTTATCAAATCATAAGTTTATTTAAAATATTTTTATCGAGTACGTTCACTTTGAAGTCATCCACCTAAGTATCATAAATCAGAACCATTCAAATTTCCTAAACATGGAATTCTTCCATGATGATAATTCCATTGTAAACCCTCAACTAAAAACTTAGAAAAATAAAAAAGTGTAAAAAGTGAATAAAAATCCATACCAAACTTGTCATCATGTCATATACAAAAAAATGTAGAAGAAAAAACTTCTTATCCATAGGTACTCTTCACGCTAGAGGCCGCTTGCATGGTTAATTCATCTAAATATTAATTAATTGTTTCATCCATTAGAAGATATCTTAATCATGATGTCATCATCTCTCCAATTCTTCACCTATACAACACAAGTTAATATTGTTCATCTTAGGTATTTTGTGTCTTATCCCTATTTTGGTTTCTACCATTCTAAATATTTTTAGATAGAGTTTTGTCTAGAAAATTACTTGATGGAAAAATATTCCTTCCGAAAATTCTCTTTTTAAAAGAAAAAAATAAAATTCCTCACCTGGATATTTTGACCATCCATCTTTGTTTATAGTGTTGACCCCTTGCATCATACTAGTCACATGCGGATGAGATTTGGGAGAAAACGCGTTCCTTCCCAAAAAACACAATTTCAACAAACAAGGTAAAATAAATTACTTGTTACATTTTTCATCCTTCACAATCTTTGGTGATGAGTCCACACTTCTTACTAGTAGTGTGAGACTATGAACATATGAAGAAATCTTTACTCACCTATGTTTTATCTTTGGTTTTGAGCCTTTGCATCTTATGGGTGACATGGGAAATATGTAGGGGTCATTTTAAAAATAAAAATAAAATAAATCCTTAAAAATTATGATTCAAAAGTGCTTAATCGTGTACATCCCAAGAAGTTGTTTATGTTAAGAGAGAAAAAATACTTCAACGGGATCTTTTCAATCATTAGGTAATTAATATATATTATTCTAGTCAAGACCTATAAAGTAAAATCATCTTGGAATTAGTTAGGTAATCTTGAATAAATATGGTTACATCTTCCTAAATGGATCATTATTACACCTTGTGTCTTTACATCCATCATCCTCATTTTCATATCACTATATCCTTTTCCTCGCCTCCTTCTTGCTCTCGGTGTTGATCTTGTTAGAATTTGAGGATTCAACAATTTATAGATTAATTCAACATTAATGCTAAACATTAATAAATTATGTAATGTTACCGTAAATATTTAAATAAACATTACATAATCACATAAGTAAATAAATAATAACACATGCGACACAATATTTATAGTGGAAAACCCCAATAGGATAAAAACCACTTTGAAAATAACCTTTTACTTTAGACATCTTATTTTACATCCAAGAAGACCACCTCCTCCTTTGAAACCCTAATTACCAAGGGTAAAACTAAATCACTTGATTCGCACACCTTTGATATATTTCCTAATATATCAAATGAGGACCTAAAGTCCTTTTTATATAAGATGATCGGGCATGTCTCCGGACCCACCTTTTCAACATAAAATGGTTGGCACATATACCTAGGTTAGTGTATTTAATAAATAAAAATATAAATTATTCACCTTATTAAATACTTACATAATGTATATTACCTAGGTATGAATATTTAATAATAGAAAAGTATTTCATATTATTAAATATTTAACCTATATAATAGTGATGGCCAACCCACTTAATCATTATGTTCCAACATTCCCCCTTAATGTTAAGTGTGATAACATATGCCAATAGATTACCTTCCTTTGATACACTACATGATTTATAGTCCTTAAACCACAATGGTTTTAGGCTAGCATATAGGTTGAAGGAATTATAACACCTTCATCATACTCAAGTTACCTTTAGGTAAAAAGGATTTAGAATCCAAAATATCATCCCATGATTAGTAATTTAGTGGCTAAGTATGATTTGTGAGTTTTGCATGTTCTCACAAGTTCTCTTAAAAGGTTATTGAACCCAAGCATATAGGAGCCTTTTATAACTGAGGACCTCCCTTATAATATTCTTACACCGGATGTTTACCAGTAAACACAATAACACTAAAGAGTTTACTGAAGACTTCCTTTAAGGTCTTTCTACATGTATTTCTAAGAAATAATTTGAGAGGTATACACATTCCCAAGGTATTATCACACTTGCAAGGTCTTTAAACATTTTCCCGAAGGTATTTTTACACTTTCCCAAAGGTCTTTATGTATTTTCTAAAGCTCATTTACAGTTACATTTTTCTTTTACAAATACCAAGTTCCATTAGGAGGTGACTTTTTCATGCACACTCCCCCTCAATGACAACTCGATAATCCAGTTTTTCATGAAAGTGATAAAACTTTGCAAAACTCAGGGATTTGTGAAGATGTCAAAAACTTACTCTTGATCGGTAAGAACTTGAGAACTATCTCACCACTTAGCACCTTATCACATATGAAGTTTATATATATCTCAATGTGCTTTGTCCCTTTGATGTTGTCTTGGATTATGTGTAAGATTTAATGTTCTCTGGTTGTCACGAATAAAGTAAAACCACTTGGATCCTCCATCCTTATCTTCTCGAACAACTTCTTTAGCCATATATCTTTTGTAACTTCCATTGCACTTTTATACTTAGCTTCAGTTGAAGAGATAGAAATTATTGGTTGTTTTTTACTACACCAAGTAATGGCACTCGCACCAAATTTAAACACATAACTAAAAGTATATTTTCTATCAAATACATCACCAACATGATCATAATAAAAAAATCCATATGATTTAGCATTTTCATTATTAGTTTAATGCAACCCATAATTCATTGTTCCCTTAATATATCTAAGAACTTTTTTTTACAAGATTCGCAATGATCTCTATAAGGTTCCTTCAAAACCTTGAAGAAATTCCCTCTTGCATAAGAAATATCTGGTCTAGTTATACTTAGATAAATCAAACTACCAACTAACTTTATATAAAGGAGGATCAATTTTTAGTCCAACTTCCATAGAAATAAAAATTAGTTTATAATCAATCATTTAAAAAATTTCAGTACATTGCTTGCATATTGTTCTTGAGAAACAACAATAGAATGCTTATATTGAAATACAACCATGCAGAAAATTATGTAAGAGAGCTAAATAAGTCATTTCAAAGTATCTCTTACATTTTCTCTTTATGTAGTGCCCACTTCCCTTCGACTTCGTTTTGTTTTGTTGTTTTCGAGACTGATTACTTCACTATGGATTATTATGACCTCTTGTTTTAGCATGCTAGTAGATATCATTGACATGGGACTGTTATTGATTTGATCTTTATATGATGCATATGGTTTACTGGTGGACATTTGATGATGATATTTGTATACTTTTGACAGGGATATTTATCTTAATTCTGACATGGGATATATTTAATCATATTGAGTAGAACTTGATAATTTGACTAATGTGATGATCGTTTTGATATAAATGAAATGTGGAATAAGAATGTGCTAGAAAGTGTTAAGTGATATCGTACTTGCATAGATGATAGTGAATCAGGTGTTGATTATTTTAGATTATATTGTATATTTGGCATGAATGTTTTAATGCGGCCAACAGGCCGAAGGAGGTATTTTCTGTTCTGCAGGTATATTATATTCACAACAATACTGGGGAGTGGAGACCAACCACATCGGAATTTGAGAAGAATCCAGCTAAGGTCACCATGGCAACAAGTAATTGTGTGTGTGTTAGAATTATCTGGTAAAGGGAAAATTGTGACCTAGGGATCATGTGTTGTTTGTTTAATTTTTCCCTTTTTACTATGTTAGTATGTGTTGCTCTTAGTAAGTGAAATTTTTACTTATGTTATTATTCATATTTCTTGGATTGGAGTTTACCCCTTTGTTAGCCATGGGTTGTAGTGGGTTAATTAAGTTAATTTGAGATTTTCCTAAACTAATTAAAAGATGTGACCTAAGAGAGTTCATTTATTAACCTTGATTTACTTTGGATTTTGTGTGGATTGATGTGTGTTTGAGTTTGAGTGTAGCACACTCTACCCCACATGGGAAATTCAATTTGGCCTTTGAGGCCAAATTTCAAAGCTTAATGGGACAAGTCAAACTTGTCCCACACCTCTTAAAACCCCATGCCAACCCTACCTATGGGTTGGAAGGCCAAATTTAGGGTCTTTTAGGTGTTTTGGGGGGATGAAAGGGTAAAAATATTAATTGCACTTTCTTTCAAATTTAATTTTGTCCTTTCGGGGAGTGGGTTTAGTTGGAGTGTGCAAGTTGCTTGCATTTCTTTCAACCACTTACTAATGGTGCATTGGAATTTGATGTTGACCAAATGAGGTGGAGTGGAGGGAAAAGGAGGTGGCATCCTACTTGGAGCCACATCATCCCTCCCTCTCTTTTCTCTATTTATTTGAGCCTCTTCTTTGTTTTGGGGTTGGAATTTTTCATGTTGTGGTCTTTTTGTATTTTGGAGAGGAGAGGATTTGGAAGGAGCTTGTGAATTTTGGAGCTTGTGGATACTTGTGAGAACTTTGTTGGAGCTTGAGGATGCTTGCTTGATCCTTGGAGGGATTTGAGACATCATATTTGGAGCAAGCTCTACCATGGAAAGGTAGGAGCTTCCCTTTGTTGCATTATGCTTCTTTTTCATATGAATGTATTTTTATGTTGTGTTGAATGTTGTTGTTTGAAATGCTTGTTGGGAATGGGTAGAATGCCTAAGTTGGGAGTAAGAGGATACTATGGGGAGCTTAATTGAGGGAGGCATAAGAGATCATGTGCTTGAGGAGGGAGCTTGGGTTGGGTGTCCACCTTGTAAGAGAAATGCTTGCATTTCTTCTTGTTTTACTTTGAGGGAGCCATAAGAGTTGAGGGAGGCATAAGAGTTGTTAGGGGAGGCATAAGAGTTGTTTTGTGTTTGCATTGGAGGCTTTTAGGTGGCACCCATTCCCATTGGGAGGCATAAGTGGCTTCCCCATATGTCTTACTCTTGTGGCTTTCTTGGTAAGCCTTGTGACTTGTTGTTGTGTTGTTTTCCCTCTTGTTATGATTATTGATTCTCTTGTTTTGAAGGAATATGGGATGCATGTGAAATGTTATGTTTAGTCATGTGGAAGATTGTAGTTGCCATGAGTTGGATTCTCTCCCATTGTGATGTGGTTGGGGCTCGGGGCCAATGGAGAGGATGGCTTCTCTTCTCCATTGGGTATTTGGTTGGGAGGAGAGCGTTGCCTCTCCCCTTATTTTGTTGTGAATCAAGCAAACTATGGAGGAGCCACCTTGTTGATATTTGGAGCACAAGAACCTTGTTGTTGACAATGTAAGAACACCATGTATTTACCCACCTTGAGTGGAGGAAAAATGTAATATTGCTTTGCTTCCTCTAGCTTCCATTATTGTAAATTTGTTTCCACATGAAGTAGGATATGTTGTAACAAAGATTTTGAAGGAAAATTGCTTTGAAATGATAGTATTTCTTACTCTAAAATTTATTGGAAATGTTGTTGAATTCTTTTGTGGAATGTTGGAAAGAAATTACAAAAGAAAATATATTAAAATTTTGTTTGAGTACTTGAAAGTGATGTGTTGAAAAGGTTGGAAAAATAGTGCATTACCTCTTCTTGTATAGTTGATGGAAAGACTTAAGTTTTTAAATGGCTTTTAATATGCCAATGAAACATTGTAAGCTCTAGTTCTTTTATGTTTTCTTCATTTATGAATCCATTGTAAATCTATTTGCAAATCGTAAAAGGAAATGAAATCAAACCTTCTTGAATTCCCGTACAAGGCTTATTAAAATATGTAGAAGGAGATTTTAATGTAAAGGTTCCAAGCTGATTTAGTTCTTTACCCATACTTCGGTAATAAGAAAACTAAAATTCTAAATGCTATTCATATTTAAGTGTCATTAAAACTATTGGATTTACTATTATTAAATTTCATTTATAACAATATACTATAGTATTCCCGTTATATTAACAAGGAATATTACTATGAACTCAAGTCAAGACATAATATAAATTACATATAAGCTAAGGAACCTGTGTATGCATCAGTGTCTACGGCGCTCCCCAAGGTCCATGAATAATCATGTATTTTTCAAACAAACTATGCTAAATTTTATATAAAACCATACATTAATATCATATGAAACAAGTAAAACAAGGATACGCCTCTGTAAAGCTTCCATGTCACAAGACTGTCCTAAAATGCAAGGCAGTCTGTACTAAAAACACACGCAGAAATGCTCATTAAAATGTAAAGCCAACTACTACATGGATATTCTGATATGTAACAGATCCTCCTCTATGCGTTGCTCTTCCACGAATAAATCATTTTAAGTTTCTAGCTGTATATAGGACAAAAAAAAAATAAATAGAACCGAGTCTGGTTTGGTCTGATGTGCACTCCTTGATCAAAGGATCTGTCAATGTAGCAAGCTCTTGTGCTTCTCTATCTCTGCACGATACAGGAGATCTATGCAATGTTGGAGAAAATGTCTTGGGAGGTGAAGGTAGCAGGATATTTTCCAGACCCAGAACATGTACTGAGTTTTCTTCTCTTCAAATCGACTATGTGACAGTGAGAGTGTTCTTCCATCGATTTTGATAAAAATACCACGAAGGAGAACCCCAAATTTGAGGATGCAGTCATTACTGAACAGATAGCAATATAGTTGGACAACCTGCTTGTTGGAGTCGCCCAAGACGCCTCCATGCCGCCGCCAGTTAGTCTAACTGCTGGCTTTGTGCCAGGTCCGTAGGCCTCATTTATCCTCTGCCCAAGCTTCAAAAAGGCTCGTGGTAATGTAATCCGGGCTTCTGTGCCGTCTTGCTCGAGAGTGTGTTAAATAAAGAAACAAAAAAAAAGAAACAAAAAAAAAGAAAGGAGACGCCTCTATCGCTACACCCCGGTCGACCTCTCTACAGTGTCGTGGCCAAGACTCATGCCTCAGGAGCTCTCCCATGCCAAACACACACCTTGAAACACCCAATGAAGGTGAAGGTAGCTACACCTATTCTCACGTCAAGCTCATCCTACACCCCCTCTTTCTCTTTTCCACATGGCCAGGTCAATAGGGAGCAGCAGGCCGACTGTGATGACTTTGTAGTTAATAGATTTGCAAATCTAGTGAGTTGAGCGGCTCAATGCGGTAGAATTCGACACGCAAGAGAGGAGTTAATGCCGGCGGTGGCCGGAGAGCCACCCACCCCCAACCTTGTCTAACCACCTCTCTTTTGAATACTTCTCCACGTGGAAATCTCTATGTTTGGCCGCTTACATTTAAAACGTATCCTTGGCCTCGTGGACGTGGCATGTCATGGGTCTCACTACGGCTCTCTTTCTTTTTCTTAAACGAGCTCGACATAAGTGAGTTTATGTCTGGCGATCACACTTACTCATGGCGGAAAGTGTTTACCCATGCACACCATGGCATGACCTTGTTTGTATCCCTTATGTTCTTCGCAACCTAACGTTTTTGTATAGGCGCTATGATCAAGTTATAGATATTTAACATGATACCCTTAAAATAAGAACTCGACCATCTAATTAACCTTGTTTTCCCTTGGAGCTCGTCATTGGTTATGAGATCCATCTATGTATTTATATTAAAATTTTCCTGTTGTAGTAATAGCCGAGTCGGTTATCGTTAACTTACCTAGTCGCACGTTGGCTTAACCTTGAACCTTGGAAATTTCAAACATGGTTTCGTTTAAATCGTAAGTGATTCATGATTAAGTTAATAACATACCTTTTGGGTTATAAACATGTAAACCTGGTGGTATATATACATGTATACCTCAGTTTGAGATTTTAAATATTACATACAGTATTTATGTAATCAAACTGAAGATTGAATATAATACCTCAAGTGTAAAATATAAAACTTTTGATGTCCGTCAAGGGCAGGTACAAATACCTTATCAAAAAAAAAAAAAAATTCGCATATTTGGGTTGTATGTTTGTGACAGCAAGTTCTTCGTCGTGATCGCCTGAGCGTGGCATCATCTTTTGTGGCGTTACACTTTGGTATCAGAGCCAGGGGTTCGAAGCTTGGACCCTTGGGCACACGCAGAAAACACAAAACAGGAACATTTAACTTAGTACAGAGCTGATTCTTTTAAAATATAAAACCATAATGTTGATAATTATAGTAAACAACAAATTTTGAAAACTAGCACAAGACCTAGAATGATGAACTAACTCTCACCTTGATCTGTGCAGGAGGCGCGGATTGGGTGAGGGGTCTCTTCATATAGACCTAGACATACCACCGCCAGAGCGCAGCCGCATAGCAGCCCTTCTACCTCGTGATCTTGCAGGACACTCCAGATGTCAATGCCGCTATACACGCGAGAGCCCTTGGGAGGACGACTTGCTAGACATAGTCCTGAGCCACGGTAGATGCTCAGAATCCCTCGACACAACGAGGAACACAGGCGTAGAACTTCCGCAAGGAGTCTTGCCAGTAAGGCAGAAGAGTAACCACAGAGAGAGGACATGGGGATAGGATCTTAGGACATGTGGATAGGTCTCGAGCCCTAGCAGAGGGAGGAGCATTCGAGATAGACCTAGTATTCGTCATACGTCAACCGCAGATCATATCGTGAGATCCTCAAGCTGCGACCATCTCACTATTTGGGTGATATAGGTGGTTTTCAGGTGGAGGTTGGTTGGTGAGCTTGAGCGGATGCTTCAAGCTCGCTTCGTACTTCAAGAACACGAAAGATCATGTTGCAATCCATCTTCTCAAGGATGGAGCAGGAGTCTGGTGGAGGACCGAGGAGCAGAAGCTCCATGTTGACTCAGAGACGATTACCTGGGAGCTGTTTGAGGAGCGTTTGAGAGCAGTATTTACCCAAGATATTTATTCAAAGTGGATAGACGAGTTTCGTGACCTCTGTCAGGCATCGATGATAGTAGCCGAGTATGAGAGTCGATTTCTAGACCTACTCTAGTACGTTGACTATATGCAGGATGAGCAGGTACGGATTCACAGGTTCATCCAAGGCCTGAACTTGGATTTAGGTGGCACAGTGTGCATTCACTACCCACAAACATTAGCTGAGGCCGTGGAGAAGGCCTATATTGTAGAGGAGACACGGGGAAGACATAGTAGGCTAGAGACAGAGTTCGGAGCCAAATCTAGCAAATGCAGGATAGTAGGTCGAAGGGGCCGGGCTTCCTCCTCCACGGGTGGACAGAGTCAGGAAAAGCTTCATTCGAGCTACCACAAGAGCAATGCAGTAGACCCGCCCACCTTACCGACCTCCTCGTAGATTTGATGCACGAGAGGGTGTAGTATGGGGCCTCCTCCTGTGGGGTCCCATCAGACATAGGTGCACCGAGAGCTCGAGCCTCGGCCAAGAGAGCTCATCGAAAAGACCTCATCACCCATAAATGGATCGTCAGGATCTATATCTCAATCATCTAGAGTACCAGCTGGAGCTGCTTCCCACTGGAGAGGACCAGGCAGCTGTTATGGTTGTGGTGTTGTTGGACATCATTGGAGAGATTGCCCACATAACCCTAACAAGGGTAAGACGCAGAGCTCAGAGCCTACTATTGGAGATATGGCACAGAGTCATCGGATCTACGCAATGGTCGAGAACCGCCAGGCTGAGCACCAGAGTACTGTGATTGAGACGACAGGTAGTATTGGTGGTATTTCCACCTCTATATTATTTGATTCTGGTTCTTCTGATTCTTTTATTGCACCATCCTTAGTAGAGCATTGTAGGCTGGTGGCAGTTAGGCAAGGCCGTAGTTGGGACATTGAGATGGCTTCTGGAGCAAAATTTCACTCCTTAGTTAAGGAGTGTGTAGTGGATTTGGGACCCTTCACCACTACTTCTGATCTTCGGATCCTTCCATTAGGGTCTTATGGCATCATTTTAGGCATGGATTGGTTGTCCGCTCATAGAGCTAGAGTGGATTGTTACCATAAGACTATTTCTTGCATAGATGATCTTGGAGTAGAGTCAGTGATATCAAGAGTTAGGAGGGCCGTATCCATTCGCACCATCTCCGCTATGCAGCTTAAGCGGTGTGCGTGACAGGGTTGTCAGTTGTTTGCTATTACGGTCAGTGACAGATCAGAGGACGAGTCCAGAGGACCTTCCCTCGATGATCATCCCATCTTATCAGATTTTTCTGATGTGTTCCTAGGGGAGCTACCAGGATTACCTCCCCCACATGAGATCGACTTCCATATAGATCTAGTTCTAGGCGCAGAGCCTATCTCACGAGCACCCTATCGGATGACTACTCCTGAGTTATGTGAGCTCAAGTTGCAGCTTGAGGACCTTCTGGAGAAAGGCCTAATCCGTCCTAGCGTATCCCCTTGGGGTGCACCAGTTATCTTCGTGAAGAAGAAGGATGGATCTCTTCGGTTGTGTATTGACTACCGTCAGCTGAATAAAGTAACAATCAAGAATCGTTACCCCCTTCCACGCATTGATGATTTATTTGATCAGATGAAGGGGGATACGCTTTTCTCTAAGATAGATCTTAAGTCGAGGATACCATCAGTCGTGATTGTGGAGACAAATATTCACAAGATAGCTTTCCGTCGAGATATGGCCACTACGAAGTTCACAAAGGTACCTTTCGGTTTGGACGAATGCCCCACGCAGTGTTTATGAGCTTAATGAATGGGGTATTCAGGACCTTCCTTGATCGCTTCGTGCTCATCTTCCTTGATGACATTCTGATTTATTCACGCACACGTGAGGAGCACGAGGAGCACCTTCGCCAGTTCTTCGATGTCTTTACGAATAGCGCCTTTACGAGAACTTGGAGAAGTGTGTGTTCTTTCACTGAGGTGCAGATTTGGGCCACATCATTTCGTGGGAAGGTATCGCAGATCGATCCTTCCAAGATTTGAGCCATCATGGATTGGCCAAAGCACCCACTAGTGTGACCGAGGTGCGTAGTTTCATGGTCTAGCAGGTATTACAGGAGGTTTGTTCAGACTTCTCTCGGATTGCGCACCCTATCACTTCTCTTCAGGAAAGGGAAGAAGTTTTTATGGTCGATAGATGTGAGCAAGCCTTCGATACATCAAGGAGTGCCTCACAAGAGTACCTATTCTTGCATCTTTGGATCCTCGGGGTGAGAGTTCTACGTTTGCATGCATGCTTCCTTGGCAAGACTTGGAGGTGTGTTAATGCGGGGAAGGTAGAGTAGTTGCCTTTGAGTCTCGCAAACTCAAAGATTATGAGCTCAATTATCCGACCCATGATCTTGAGCTTGCAGTAGTGGTACATGCCTTAGTACGGTGGATACATTTCCTTCTTGGCCGGAGATTTACACTGGGATCGATCACTTGAGCCTTCGCCACCTCTTCACGTAGCCCAATCTCAATGCTCGTCGGCGGCGTTGGATGGAGTTACTCTGTGAGTATGACATGGAGATATAGCATGTGAAAGGGAAGGAGAATGTGGTTGCAGATGCCTTGAGTAGGCGGAGACATATGGCTATGGCCACCTCGGTGGGCACAAATTTATGGAGTAGGATCTTGCAAAGAGCTTCCTTAGGATAGTTTCTACCTTGCACAACCAGAGCGTAGATCGAGTCTTAGAGACCCTTGAGGGGAAATTTGATGGATTTTCTTTAGAGGTAGATGGCCTTCTTAGACACGAGGGTCGATATATGTTCCTAGAGAAGGAGGCTTGAGACATGACATTTTCACAGAGGGCTCATCGTGCACCTTATTCACCCATCCCGGGTGAAGAAGATGCATGCCACCCCGAGACAGATTGTACTTTTGGAGAGGACTTCGAGAGAGACATAGCTTCATTTGTATCCTGCTTGTTTAGAGTGCCGAGGGTGAAGGCGAGCATCGGCATCCAGCCGGCCTTCTCTATCCTCACGCCATACCGGAGTGGAAGTGGGACACCATTTCCATGGACTTCATCGTTGGATTACCTACGCCGAGATACCATCACGACGCCATCATGGTCACTTAAATTGACAAAGGTAGCTCATTTTCTCCGGTAAAGACCACCTATACAACAAGTGTTGTGGCACGAGTATACCTTGATGAGATTGTCGATTATATGGGATTCCTCATGAAGATCATTTCACGATCGCGACCCTTTATACACCTCCCATTTCTGACCACCATGCAGTATGCCCTCGGATGAGGATTAATTTCAGCACAGCTTATCACCCGAGATGATGGATGGACAGAGAGGGTGAATCAGATTTTGGAGGATATGCTCAGGATGTACGTGATGGATCATCAGTCGAGATGGGAGGAGTATCTGTATTTGGTGGAGTTTGCCTACAATAATAGTTTCCAGAGTTCTATAGGCATGGCTCCTTTTCAGGCTTTATATGGTAGAGAGTGTAGGACACCTCTTAGTTGGGACAGGATTGAGGACAGGGTTTCTCTTGGACCAACATTATTACAGGACATGGAGCAGCAGGTTGCCTTGATCGACAAGAGATTGCAGGAGGCACAGGATAGATAGAAGAAGTATACGCACCAAAGATAGATGATCGCAGCTTTGAGGTAGGCACAAAGGTGTTTCTTCGTGTTAGACCGCATAAGATCCCTATCCATTATGGAAAAGGTTCTAAGCTTGCTCCTAGGTTAGTGGGTCCCTTTGAGATCTTGGAGCGCCTCGGTCCCTTGGCCTATCGTCTAGCATTGCCACCTAGCTTATCGCGCGTCCATGATGTGTTTCACGTTTCTGTGCTTAGGAGATATATTTCTGATCCTTCTCATGTGCTAGATTGGACTGCATTGCAGGTGCAGGATCAGGGGCAGGTGATGGTGGAGCCCGTGCGCATTTTAGATCGTAGGACCCTGGGCCTTCGCGGCAGAGAGATTGATCAGGTTCGGGTCCAATGGGATAGGTATGATGAGACTGCAGCCACTGGGAGGATGCTACTTTGCTACGAGGACGCTTTCCACACCTTTTCCAAAGGACTTCCAGGGAAGTCGAGTCTAAGGGGACGGGGATGTAGTGCCCACTTCCCTTCGACTTCGTTTTGTTTTTTGTTTTTGAGACTGATTACTTCACTATGGATTATTATGACCTCTTGTTTTAGCATGCTAGTAGATATCATTGACATGGGACTATTATTGATTTGATCTTTATATGATGCATATGGTTTACTGGTGGACATTTGATGATGATATTTGTATACTTTTGACAGGGATATTTATCTTAATTCTGACATGGGATATATTTAATCATATTGAGTAGAACTTGATAATTTGACTAATGTGATGATCGTTTTGATATAAATGAAATGTGGAATAAGAATGTGCTAGAAAGTGTTAAGTGATATCGTACTTGCATAGATGATAGTGAATCAGGTGTTGATTATTTTAGATTATATTGTATATTTGGCATGAATGTTTTAATGCGGCCAACAGGCCGAAGGAGGTATTTTCTGTTCTGCAGGTATATTATATTCACAACAAAATTGGGGAGTGGAGACCAACCACATCGGAATTTGAGAAGAATCCAGCTAAGGTCACCATGGCAACAAGTAATTGTGTGTGTGTTAGAATTATCTGGTAAAGGGAAAATTGTGACCTAGGGATCATGTGTTGTTTTGTTTAATTTTTCCCTTTTTACTATGTTAGTATGTGTTGCTCTTAGTAAGTGAAATTTTTACTTATGTTATTATTCATATTTCTTGGATTGGAGTTTACCCCTTTGTTACCCATGGGTCAGTGGGTTAATTAAGTTAATTTGAGATTTTCCTAAACTAATTAAAAGATGTGACCTAAGAGAGTTCATTTATTAACCTTGATTTACTTTGGATTTTGTGTGGATTGATGTGTGTTTGAGTTTGAGTGTAGCACACTCTACCCCACATGGGAAACTCGAATTTGGCCTTTGAGGCCAAATTTCAAAGCTTGTGGGACAAGTCAAACTTGTCCCACACCTCTTAAAACCCCATGCCAACCCTACCTATGGGTTGGAAGGCCAAATTTAGGGTCTTTTAGGTGTTTTGGGGGGATAAAAGGGTAAAAATATTAATTGCACTTTCTTTCAAATTTAATTTTGTCCTTTGAGGGAGTGGGCTTAGTTGGAGTGTGCAAGTTGCTTGCCTTTCTTTCAACCACTTATTAATGGTGCATTGGAATTTGATGTTGACCAAATGAGGTGGAGTGGAAGGAAAAGGAGGTGGCATCCTACTTGAGCCACATCATCCCTCCCTCTCTTTTCTCTATTTGTTTGAGCCTCTTCTTTGTTTTGGGGTTGGAAGTTTTCATGTTGTGGTATTTTTGTATTTTGGAGAGGAGAGGATTTGGAAGGAGCTTGTGAAATTTTGGAGCTTGTGGATACTTGTGAGAACTTTGTTGGAGCTTGAGGATTCTTTCTTGGTCCTTGGAGGATTTGAGACTTCATATTTGGAGCAAGCTCTACCATGGAAAGGTAGGAGCTTCCCCTTTGTTGCATTATGTTTCTTTTGTCATATGAATGTATTTTTATGTTGTGTTGAATGTTGTTGTTTGAAATTCTTGTTGGGAAATGGGTAGAATGCCTAAGTTGGGAGTGAGAGGAGACTATGGGAGCTTAATTGAGGGAGGAATAAGAGATCATGTGCTTGAGGAGGGATCTTGGGTTGGGTGTCCACCTTGTAAGATAAATGCTTGCATTTCTTCTTGTTTTACTTTGAGGGAGCCATAAGAGTTGAGGGAGGCATAAGAGTGAATGAAGGGATAAGGGGTATTGAGGGAGGCATAAGAGTTGTTAGGGGCATTGTGTTTGCATTGAGGCTTTTAGGTGGCACCCATTCCCATTGGGAGGCATAAGTGGCTTCCCATATGTCTTACTCTTGTGGCTTTCTTGGTAAGCCTTGTGACTTGTTGTTGTGTTGTTTTCCTCTTGTTGTGATTATTGATTCTCTTGTTTTGAAGGAATATGGAATGCATGTGAAATGTTATGTTTAGTCATGTGGAAGCTTGTAGTTTCCATGAGTTGGATTCTCTCCCATTGTGATGTGGTTGGGGCTCGGGGGCCAATGGAGAGGATGGCTTCTCTTCTCCATTGGGTATTTGGTTGGGAGGAGAGCGTTGCCTCTCCCCTTATTTTGTTGTGAATCAAGCAAACTATGGAGGAGCCACCTTGTTGATATTTGGAGCACAAGAACCTTGTTGTTGACAATGTAAGAACACCATGTATTTACCCACCTTGAGTGGAGGAAAAATGTAATATTGCTTTGCTTTCTCTAGCTTCCATTATTGTAAATTTGTTTCCACATGAAGTAGGATATGTTGTAACAAGATTTTGAAGGAAAATTGCATTGAAATGATAGTATTTCTTACTCTAAAATTTATTGGAAATGTTGTTGAATTCTTTTGTGGAATGTTGGAAAGAAATTACAAAAGAAAATATATTAAAATTTTGTTTGAGTACTTGAAAGTGATGTGTTGAAAAGGTTGGAAAAATAGTGCATTATCCCTTCTTTTATACTTGATGGAAAGACTTAAGTTTTCAAATGGATTTTAGTATGACAATGAAACATTTTAAGCTCTAGCTCTCTTATGTCTTTCTTCATTTATGGATCCATTGTAAAACTATTTGCAAATTGTAAAAGGAAATGAAATCAAACCTTCTTGAATTCCCGTACAAGGCTTATTAAAATATGTAGAAGGAGATTTTAATGTAAAGGTTCCAAGCTGATTTAGTTCTTTACCCATACTTCAAAATAATAAGAAAACTAAAATTCTAAATGCATTCATATTTAAGTGTCATTAAAACTATTGGATTTACTATTATTGAATTTCATTTATAACAATATACTATAGTATTCCCATTATATTAACAAGGAATATTACTATGAACTCAAGAAGACATAATATTAATTACATATAAGCTAAGGAACCTGTGTATGCATCGGTGTCTCACGAGCTCCCAAGGTCCATGAATAATCATGTATTTGTCAAAAAAACTATGCTAAATTTTATATAAAACCATACATTAATATCATATGAAACAAGTAAAACAAGGATATGCCTCTATAAAGCTTCCATGTCACAAGACTGTCCTAAAATGCAAGGCAGTCTGTACTAAAAACACACGCAAAAATGCTCATTAAAATGTAAAGCCAACTACTACATGGATATTCTGATATGTAACAGATCCACCTCTATGCGTTGTTCTTCCACGAATAAATCATTTTAGGTTTCTAGTTGTATATAGGACAAAAAAAAATAAATAGAACCGAGTCTTGTTTGGTCTAATGCGCACTCCTTGATCAAAGGATCTGTCAATGTAGCAAGCTCTTGTGCTTCTCTATCTCTGCACGATACAGAGATCTATGCAATGTTGGAAAAAATGTCTTAGGAGGTGAAGGCGGTGGGATATTTTCCAGATCCGAACATGTACCAAGTCTTCATCTCTTCAAATCGACTATGTGACAGTGAGAGTGTTCTTCCATCAATTTTGATAAAAATACCATGAAGGAGAACCCCAAATTTGAGGATGCAGTCATTACTGAATGATAGCAATATAGTTGGTCAACTCCTTTGTTGGAGTCGCCCAAGATGCCTCCATGCCGCTTCTGGTCATTGTTGTGCAGGCCGCCAGTCCATAGGCCTCATTTATCCTCTGCGCCCAAGCTTCAAAAAGGCTCGTGGTAATGTAATCCAGGACTTCAGGCTGTCTTTGCTCGAGAGTGTGTTAAATAAAGAAACAAAAAAAAAAAAGAAAAAAGAAAAGGAGACGCCTATATTGCCACCCAGTCGACCTCTATACAGTGCCGTGGCCAAGACTCACGCCCGGAGCTCTCCTTGCCAAACACACCTTGCAATGTCCAATGAAGGTGAAGGTAGCTACACCTGTTCTCTCGCTGAAGCTCATCCCGCACCCCCTCTTTCTTTTTCCCCGCATGGTCGTCAATAGGAGCAGCAGTTTGACCGTGATGACTTTGTAGTTAATAGATTTGCAAATCTAGTGAGTTGAGCAGCTCAACAGGTGGAATTCGACACGCAAGAGAGGGAGTTAATGCCGGCAGGTGGCTGGAGCCACCCACCCCCAACCATGTCTAACCACCTCTCTTTTGAATACTTCTCCACGTGAAAATCTTTATGTTTGGCCGCTTACCTTTAAAACGTATCCTTGGCCTCGTGGACGTGGCATGTCGTGGGTCTCACTACGGCTCTTTTTTTTTTTTTAAACGGGCTCGACATAAGTGAGTTTATGTCTGGCGATCATACTTACTCATGGCGGAAAGTGTTTACCCATGCACACCATGGTATGACCTTGTTTGTATCCCTTATGTTCTTCGCAACCTAACGTTTTTGTATAGGCGCTATGATCAAGTTATAGATATTTAACATGATACCCTTAAAATAAGAACCCGACCATCTAATTAACCTTGTTTTCCCTTGGAGCTCGTCATTGGTTATGAGATCCATCTATGTATTTATATTAAAATTTTCCCCGCTTGTAGTAATAGCCACCGAATCGGTAATCGTTAACTTACCAAGTCGCACGTTGGCTTAACCTTGAACCTTGGAAATTTCAAACATGGTTTCGTTTAAATCGTAAGTGAATCATGATTAAGTTAATAACATACCTTTTGGGTTATAAACATGTAAACCTGGTGGTATATATACATGTATACCTCAGTTTGAGATTTTAAATATACATATAGTATTTATGTAATCAAACTAAAGATTGAATATAATACCTCAAGTGTAAAATATAAAAACTTTTGATGTCCCTCAAGGGCAGTACAAATACCTTATCAAAAAAAAAAAAAATCGCATATTTGGGTTGTATGTTTGTGACAAAGCAAGTTCTTCATTGTCATCGCCTTGAGCACGGCGTCTTTTTATGCGGCATTACACTTTAATTCTATGAATTAAAGCAGACTATCACTAGTCATAAGAAAATCATCAACATATATAAATACAATGATAATATGAGAGACTTCTTACTTAATGAATAGATAATTGTCGAATAACATTTAACAAAACCTAATTTTTAAAGAAGGAATTAATTCTCACATACCAAGCTCTAGGATCTTCCTTTAAAACATATAAGGATTTTTTCAACTTATAATCATAGTTTTCTTTACCAACTTCTTCAAATCCTTTAGATTGAGACATGTAAAGTTGTTCTTTTAAATCACCATTTAAAAAGAATTTTTCACATATTTTTGATGGATTTCCCACCCAAACTAAGCAGAAATAGTAAATAAGGCCCTAACAATACTCATCTTAGCTACATGAGAAAAAATCTCAACATAAACAATACCAAGTTTCGAGTAAAGCCTCTAGCAAAAATCCAAGATTTATGTTTTTCAATAGTACCATCATCATTATCTTTTACTTTGTATAACCATATAGATCATATAATACTTCTTTTCTTCGAGGTGGAACAAACTCCCAAGTTTTATTTTGAATTAGGGAATTACATTCATCCTACATTTCATCGATCCACTTCTCATACCGAGAAGCCTCTACAAAAATTTGTGGTCTTAGGTTCATACAATTAGGTCATTAATGTATGGTATGTATGATGCCTTCTCGGTCATTTTCCTAAGGTTAATAGGATTTGAGCTTTATAACACAATTTGAGCCCATTTTGGTTTCTTAGCTAGGGAGATAGGAGATTCGGAAACATCCATAACATCAACAAAAGAAACATCGTCATGAACATTTACCAAATTTTCACTATCGAATTGGAACCATCATTAGAAGTATTGACATGAATATCATTACCATTAGCAAATGAATGAATTTTTTTACAACATAACAACATTATGATTTTTAGTTACTTCCTTTTTAAAGGCTTGTAAATCCTTAGACTTGTAGTGTTAATACCATATCAATTGAAAATATAAGAAAATGAAGTCATATCAATTTTGTTTATTTCCTTTTTAAGAATATATAAAGAAGTAGGATTACCAAACACTTTTAAATGAGATACATCATGTTTTTGATCGGACAACTTCTCTAATGGGGTTGAAAGGTGAACAACTTTGGTAGGGACCCTATTTAAGATGTATACTAATGTGTTCATTGTTTCGCCCATAGAAATTTGGGAAGACCAACATAATGAAGCATAGTCAGCCATATTTAAACTAGTCCTATTTTTCCTTTTTGCAACACTATTATATTGGGGAGAATGAGGAGAAGTTAATTCCCTTTTAATACCACTTGATCAATACGAATGTTTCATATTTCTTGCTAACATATTCACACCCATTATCATTTTTAAGTCTCTTAATTTTATAATTTTATGATTTTTCAACAAATTCTTTAAATTCCTTATATTTTCCAAATACATCAGATTTATTTTTAAGAAAATATTTTCAAATAATCTTGGTGAAATCATCAATAAAATTCACAACAAGTAAATAAAAATTTAACGAAGCTACTTGAAGAGTTCCTCTAACATCACTATGAATAAGTTCTAAAGGAGAAGAGGAACTCTCCTTAAAATGTGAGTGAAAGGGTTTAGCACTTTGTTTCGAGTGTAAACACCCTTCACACATATCTTGAGAATAAGACAACATAGAAAACCTTTTACTATATTACATCTAGACATTTCATATAATATTCGATATTTAATATGTCCTAACCTTTCATGCCATAGTTTTGAATTATTTAAACTTTGAGATACAAAACACGATACAAAAGAGAAATCATCAAAATAATACGGACCATTTCTTTGAATTCCTTTAAAGAATTATACTATCATAATTATACTTGATGTATCAAGTATCCTTCAAAATTTCAATAGATAAACCATCATGAGTTAGTTGTGAACAATATAATAGTGTCTTTTTAAGCTTAGGAACAAATAAAACATTGTTCAAAACACCATTTACAAATTTGACTTTTCCTTTTTTAAGCTTAGGAACAAATAAAACATTGTTCAAAACACCATTTACAAATTTTACTTTTCCTTTTTTATTGCTTTCTAAGGATGAGTTATCACCAAGTTATACACATTCATTGATTCTCATAACATCAAATAGAGAATTGGAAATACCAGTCATATGATTTGAAGCATCTTGAATCTATAATCCATTCATAATTAGAGGAAGAGTATAAAGCAACATATAATGCAACAATTTTAGGAGCATCATTAGAACTATCATTTTTCCTTAAATTATATTTAGAAGAGACATTTTATTTTTGGTTTTTATGGATATCTTTTCTTAGATTTGAAATCTTCCTTTTTATGTCCAAATTTATCAAATTTGTGACATTTACCATTAAATCTTACATGCATGCAAATGTTCGAAAGAAAAAAATTCTTATCAACAAATGAATATTTAGTTCTACGCTTTTGATTAGGGAAGGACTTGCAAGACTTGGAATTTGAATTCTAAGCGAGAAGTTCCTGAGAGGCATTCTCCATAGAGTCGAAGTTCATCATCACTTTCTCTTCCTATAATAGAAGAGCACTCAAAGTATTTAAATATGGTGATTCATCTTCATTCTAATATGTAGAATTTAGGATATAAATAAAATTTGAATTTTTTTAGGATTATTTAACTAAACAATAAAGTAGATTAGTTTTTCACCAATTAAGTCATAATTGCATCCATCTAATTATTATTTAACATTTTTAATCTTGGATAAGAAATTAACTAATTTTTTGTCTCCTTTCATAGAGTCATAAGCAATTCTAAAACAAGCTTAATAATCTTAGATAAGCACGTACCTTCATGTATGGATTCTAATTGTTTTCATACCTATTTTGGATGTTCGATATTACCATTGTGTAAAGATATTCATCATTCACCTTACGTAGAATCATGGAAAGGGGATCTTGTGTACATTGTGAGAATGCGTTCATATTATCCGCAATTGCTGCTTGTGACATGTGTACACAAGCTCGGTTCTGAAACAATCTTCCGTGAGTATCCTCACCATAAGTTTGATCTAACCCCGATCTTCCAAATGTCAGTGGTTGGCTCCATTTAGGATCCGAGATTTATTGAGGGAAAAGTAACTAGATGTCATTGTTTTCAAACCTTTAAAAGACATCCCATTATAATATAAAATTCACCACAAAGTTAGATACATGTTTATCGAAAAAACTAACAATTTTAATAGAATAAAATCTAAAAGAACTATTTGATCATAACTAATTTTATTTTCAAAATGCAAACTAATTAACCTCCTATGATCAAAATAATAACCTGTAATATAAAGGGTTCTACATTATACCCTTGTAATTATTGGAAAAAATTCCAACCAAATAGAAGTGAAGAAGAAACCCCTAAGAATACATAACAACTTCAAATTTCTACAAAAATTATATAAACAAAGGTCCAAACCATCTTAAATTTGACATCTAAATGATCATCATTCTCGTCTTATTTTTGGTCTTTTATGATGGCCATTTTTCGTCAATTTTAATGCAATGAAAATTTCTTAAATCTTACTAACTTAAATTTGATGTCTAAATGTTCATCATTCTACCTTATTTTTGTTTGCCATGACGGTCATTCACCATCAAATTTAATGTAGTCAAAACTTTCGATGTATTTCCGTAATATGAAATTTTAGAATTTCTTCTTCTCATACAACATTAGAGAGGTTTTATTTTGATATATCATAATAACCTATTATAATTTATAATGTAAATATATATATATATATATATATATATATATAGTTATTTATATATATATACATATACTTTATAAACCTTATAAATATAGTATATCCATTTTTAAAAATAATCACATATAACCCTTATTACAGGGGCCCATCATGAAATTATATTTAAAACATTTACTAGAAAGGAAATTTTAATTCTACATTAACCTTAGAATTTACAGAGGGGACAACATTTGTCACGCTTCTAAAGAAAAAAATTCAAATCCTATTTTGATGGAGTTTTGTCTCCTCCTTCATTTACCATTGACAAAAATTAACTCGCACATATTAAAACTATTAAGGAAACAAATATTTGAATTTTTTTACCCTTACTTGTATACAAATTTTCACGTGAGGTAAGAAGTTTCCAAATTTTCCACCTTTGAATTCACCTTCAATCTTCACAAAGGAATTTTTTTAGGTTACACAAAAAGTTGAAAGAAGGGGCTAAATTATTTTAAAAATCTGTAATAATTAAATAGAATAAATACAACAATATTAGATCTAAACTATTTAATTCAAACCATGCTCTGGTACCATGTTAGAATTCGAGGATTCAACAATTTACAGATTAATTCAACATTAATGCTAAACATTAATACATTATGTAATGTTACCATAAATATTTAAATAAACATTACATCATCACATAAGTAAATAAAGAAATACTTACAGAAATAAATAACACATGTGACACAATATTTATAGTGGAAAACCCCAATAGGGTAAAAACAACTTTGAAAATAACCTTTTATTTTAGAGAACTTATTTTACATCCAGTAAGATCACCTCCTCATTTGAAACCTTAATTACCAAAGGTAAAACCAAATCACTTAATTTTCACACCTTTGATATATTTCTCGAATATATCAAATGAGGACCTAAAGTCCTTTTTATATAAGGTGATCAGGTATGTCTCACGAAACACCTTTTCAACCTAAAATGGTCGGGCACATATACCTAGGTTAGTGTATTTAAAAAATAGAAACATAAATGATTCACATTATTAAATACTTATCTAATGCATATTACCTAGGTATGAATATTTAATAATAGAAAAGTATTTCATATTATTAAATATTTAACCTATATAATAGTGATGGATCCTTATTAATTAAGGGGTGGTCAACCCACTTAATCATTATGTTCCAATAGATATATCATATCTTACTTGTTGTGTGGATTCAAGAATGGAGTATGACATCTTAATTATCCATCATCTACAATCCATTTTGATAATGGACTAAAATTTTTAACTCTATTTGAACATGAGTGTAGACACTACACTCTTTATCGAGTGTAAAATCCAATAAATTATATAAAACATACGTCCAAATAATATTGAAAAATCCAAAATATTAAAATAATATTAAATCTATCAAAAAACCTAAAAAAAATTAAAAAATAAAATAAAAATCAACATAGACATTTATAAAATGTTTTAAAACATTTTCAACAATTTTCAACACATTTCAACAATATTACCATTTGACTACAATCCTAATAATCATTTCCAAATCATCATGCGATTATTACAATTCTTTCCTCGCATGCATATTTTCTTATAGGAAATATAATCAATCAATCGCTTCATGTAAGTACATCCAACTCTCATGTTTTTGCTCTAGCATTTTACCATCATTTCCTAGAAAACTAACCCAATCAAATTTTAGATGAAACTTCAAGAGGGATCTAATAACAATGTGATGATAAGTAGTTACTCCACTCTTTTTCCTATCCAATCCCCTCGCATTTCAATGTTATAGCTTGGGGTAAACACATCTTCCTATTCTTCACATGGAACACATTAGGGGCATAGTTAGATTTAGATATTACATGATATATTGCATTGTTTTTTATATATCTAATCGGTGTAAGATATATTGGTATCATTTCAGTTTGTACCTAGATTTGTGTATGTGTAAGGCTTGTTGTGTGTTTTCATACATGCTTTTGACCATTTACAAGTAGTAAGATAACTAGGCTCATTCTTAACCTTAGTGTTTTCTTGGCTCATTACAATTTTTTATTTGTTTAGTAACTTGTTAACTTATCTAATTTTACCTTATAGTTTGGTATTGTTTGTAGGTTGTATCTCCATTTTTAGTTTGGGACCTAATGTGCATATTTTATAAGCATCTTGCTTTATTTATAATCAGGTTGTTTGTGAAAATTTCGTGCACGAGGGTTTTTGTGCTTTCTTATCTATATTGTGGACTAATGAAAGGTAAATTATTTGTATCTCATTTTACATATAAATTTAGTGTAGTGAATTCTTGTTCATATTGGGTTTTTGACATATTTATTTTTCATTTTTAAACGAAAGTATTACGTTATTATAATGGTTTATTAATAGCCATGGTTTATTTTAATTTACTATGTCTAATTATGTTTATTTTCATTTCTTCAAGTATTTTTCTAATTATAAGTACTTTGTCATCACTATCACATATATAACATGATCATATATCCATAACCATCATACATCAAGAATACAAGCTAATCTACACATATGTAAGTTACATTATAAGCATATAATCATCATACATCTAAATAAAATCATGATCACCATCTACTCTAATCAATACTATCATATTATCACCTATCAAAACTACATTAAATAATAACAAAAAAACATCACCATCAAATAAATCATGTCACAATTTCCATAACAAATACAAATCCATAAAAATGTCACAATTTCATCATCATATAATCATCTATCTTATTTTATTTTGTAATTTCTATCATCATGTATGTTTCAAATTCACTCGGTGGGAAAGATTTACATAAAAGAAGAAATTTCTTCCAAGAACCATTTTCCTTTCTAGAGAACCTTAGGTATAATTCTTATAAGTAGAATTTCACTTTACCTAAATCAATAACTTCTAATTACATTTTGCATTTAGAATAGATTTTGTTATATAACCCCGCAACAAAGGAATAAATGCATCAACCTATTCTCTATTTTAGTTTATTTCCTTAGAAGTATTTTCTTTTATTTTAATTATTTCCCTATGTCCGTGTATGTAAAAATGTTTTCTTTATTTTATTTTATTCTTTAATGTTGTAAAATACAAAGAAGACATTAGGAATTTAGATTGTTTAATAATTTTAATTTATTTTTAAAATTCTCATCAAAAATGACAAAAAATAATTAGTGTAGTTAATGCATTTTATTTAAGTCTTAGTTAATGTAGTTTAATTAAATTAAAAGGCATTTGAATTATATTTTATTTAATTTTAACTCATTTGCATTTATTATTTAAAGTTAGGAACCTAAAATATCTTAAAGGTAAAAATAACACAACACTACATTCTATAGTGGCTTAGACTACATGTACTTAGCCATCATCCCCGATTGCTTGATGATTCTTTGATTTCCTTCACCCTGCTCACACATAGATTTCCTATAAGATACTCCCGAGTCTACTTGAGTCTCATAGAAATATTTTAAAACCAATTATTAACCCACCAAGAATTAACCATCACTAAATGGATATAGACTTGGGTCATGGGCTTTCGTTTTCATATCAACCCCTTTTCCACCACAAAGTATCATGAAAATTGATGCTCTCAATGAGTAACTGACCATAGTTGAGAAATAATGTGATAGTCTATCAAATAAGGATACGTGATAAAACCCTAGTTTTCCTTTAAAACATTCCCTCTCGTTCTCACATAATCCTCTCTAAAGGGCCATAACTAGAGGCGTAAGGGAAATTTCCTTGAGTCCGACAACCGGGTCAAGGCATCCTCAATTTTACTGACATTTTATGAGATTTGTAGACATCTTTCGTTCTTGAATCTTGTATCACTCCTTTAAAGGTTAGACAAGCATTCATTTTCCTTGATGAGAAAGTTAAAAATTTACAAGTTGAGAATTTGTGTTTTTCTTGATCATAGGCCCTCAAAACATTACCACTCCCACCTATCTTATCTATACTAGACATATCCATCTTATTTATGCTTCATTTATCTCACTTTGGATGACTCGGAACAACCTCACAAACTTTAGTGCAATATGAATCACGTGTACTTTCTCTACTGTACAAACACATGGTAGAAAAGAGAATGAGTGCCCCCATACCATTCCAATATGCTACATAAAGAATTTTAAAATGAAATAAATTATAATGTGTTGAAATGTAGGTGAAGAGAAAAGATGCATGCCCCAAATACTCCTTAAACTATAGCTAAAACCTGAGCACAATGGTGAAGGAGTTAAGTAGCTCATTGGCCCTATAATTGATATAAACTAAGAAAAGTAGATCTCAAACCAATAAAAACCTACACCTATAGGTTAAAATATGAAAATAATTATAAATTTGATGTATCTACCCCTATATTAAACCATGCGAAAGGGGTAGGGACATCCATAAGATTTTGACAAAACTATATAGTCTTTAAGATGTGCACACTTTCTTAGATCACTATACTTGAATGTGTTTCGAGTACCTTTACCATGCTTACACCTATATGTTTTCCCATAATTATATATATTTGTATTACATATGTATAATATACACAAATAAATCCCCCTCTTCTTTAATATGTGTTAAAAACCATATTGAGCATGTGGCTCAAAAGAATTCATGTGTTCCTATGAACTAGATTTTTTCAACACTATAAAAGAGTATATGATGATGAAGAGGTGGCCACATTGAATGAATTGTAGATATTAATGGGAAGGTTTTGAACATGATGGAAACCATGCATGGAATAATAATAAAAAGATAGAGACAATATAGACATTAGTAATAGAACATGTATAAGAAACAAGTGTAACAACAATGAAGTCAAAGTAAATAGTATATAAAAATGTCACAAAAAGGCATAGAGCCTATAAAATTGGGAAACACATAGTGTGAAAAGGAAGTCAAGACTTTTAAGCCCATAAAATAGAGAAAATAAGATAGGAATAGATCCACAAACATGGGACACCAATGATGTCACAAGACAAGCAAGACACTTCGGCCACAATCAATGAAACCAAAAATAACAAGAAACACAACAAAAAAGTATGTATGACAAACCAAGAGTTCCATAACATCATGAAATGATACACAAACCGATATAGAAATAGAATTATGGAGTAACATGTTTCAATGCTCCATAAGACACATGTTAGTCATGTTATCTCAAAAGATAATGTTTACACAATATATGTAAACAAGCGTAATGAGGAAGTTGTAAGGAACTATAATATAATAATAACACATATATGTATTATATAATATATGCTCCTAGATGTTTAGGGAGTATAGGTAAAGTGTAAACCAACACCTGTCATTGTATACCACTATGTGTGTGTCTTGCATCAAGCTCAATATACCACATGAATGCATGTGTGTAAATAATAAATAGATATGTTATATATCAAATCCATACTGACAAATAACATGTGTAGTTTTAAGGGCTAATAACTCAAACAAGTATACAAGTCCTGATTTTGTATTTTTACAAATATATGAATGTTTTTGTATTTTGAAACTATGTTGAGCTATGTACAAGAAATAGCACTAGGTTGAAATATTTCTAATAAGAATCTTCTAAAGATATGTACAAACTATCGGGAAGATGGAGGCCATGCCTTCAAATGTGGCTGAAATGCATGTGGTAGACTAGTAGTAATGTTTTCAAAAGTAGGATCAAGACACAAAGTATAAGTATGGTAGCTTTTAAATTATAATACTTGTGTAGAGGACTAGAAGAATGAGTACGTTGATGCATACCATGGGTATTAAGATATTGGTGAGAAACCATAGAGGGAGCATGTGATCTAGAAGACCAATGAAAGATCATATGTGATTGACAACCAAAGAAAAATGTGTGGAATTTAAGTCTTATAACGAAAATTACACGATCTAGAGCCATGAGAGGATTTGTGTGTAAAAAATTATTATCAAGAGACCTAGGAGAACTATATTTGTGAGAGTAAATGTGTGTAACCAAAGTCCTATCAGAATATTGAAGATGGATAGAATGTATAGATATAGTGTGTAGAACCATGGTCCTAGGAAAGAACCTAGAAATTTTAGAATTTCCAAATACATTTTGTAAAACCAAAAACTTATCCGTAGATTCCTATGGGTAGGAATATAAATTTAAGAAGAATGATTAGGAAAAATAGGAAAAGGAGATTCAAAATAAACACCCGTAATTGTGGCAATATGTTCATTGTGAATAAAATTGACATGTTCATGAATAACTCGATAGAATATTTGTGAGAGAACATAGCCAAGGGAGATCGAAATTTAATTCACTAGAGCTAAGAGTAGTAGAAACAAAAAATGAAAATGATGTGGTGATAAAACAAATAGTGATAGGTAGAGTAATGTGGAGGTAGCAAGTATTAGTATCTAATACAATATTTCTTACAAAAATGAAAAATTATTAAAGTATGGTAAGAGAGAAGACATTATCCTTGTTATTTGGATCAACTAAAAATTGTGTACATGTACTTGATTAATAAAGAAATGGATTGGTAGAGTTTCTGAAATGAGTTTGGCATCTATATTAGAGTCAATGAAGGTGATAAGTGGTGTAGGAGATGATGTTTGATTGAAAATGACAATAATTACATCCAAAGGGTGATCAAAAATGGAATTGGTGGCACTACATGATAAATGTTGCACACTTCTAATGTATATTTTTCATTGTCATGCTTAGGAAGTATATCATTGAAGGTTTTCAATTTGGATTTATACTTCAATGACTTAGAAGACATAGTAGGCTCATCGTATTCAATTACATTTAAATAAATAATATATACAGATTACATGGTGAAGATTGATACAATGATGAATGCACTAACCAATACATAAAATATAATCAAAGTAAGTAATGGTATCGAGAATATTAATTTAATGATTTCTCACATCAACCTCAAATGGTGGATGGTGAGACATGCGATTACACTCAAACAATTATTTAATCTATGTGTGGGGTATATGGTAAGTAAGTAGGCTATCATCATTTACACTAGAGTTAGAGCTAAGTTTTTGAGAAATAACATTGGTAGTGTCTTTATAACCAGCATTGGTATCGTTAGTCTAGCCTTTGAATGTTTATTTTATTTGAATCTTGGCATTAGTGGCATTATGATGAGTGCTATAAATGTACTTGATTTTTTTCATTTGTAACAATATAGTTTCATGATTTTTCTAGGTAATACACAGATGGTCAAAAGATCAAAACTTGTCAAATATGAAATTTTTTTCGCTAAGGATAAAATAATGTTTCTATAAAGAGGTCTTGTAATTCACTTATTAGCTAAGATGTTTCTCATCGTAGTAAGCATGGTATTTTATCACAAAACATAATAATTAATAGGTTCATTGGATCCTTTTCATATTTAAGAAATTTTTACATAAGAAACTGTGCCCCAAGGTTGATAAAGAATTATGCCAAAATAGATTTTCCAAACTAGTAAATGGGCACATAGAATGTGTGATGAGATCATATAAGCATAATAGTCCAAATTCCTTAAGAATTAGAGAGAATATATTGATGTGTAATATGTAATGAGAAGAATAATCAATGCAAGCCATATGAAATGATCAAATATGTTAAGAGGGATTCCCTTTGCAATTATAGATAAAGTTTTTATGAGGAAAAATAATATGAAATAGGTTAATAAACCACTTAAGGTGTAAGTGTATTATGAATCAACTATGTAGAATAAATAACATGAGATGAAGTATATGCACCTTATTGTAATTGTAAGATTTTATCTTATAATGTATTAACAAGAGTTACAGAGCTTATGTACTAGAATGAAGAAGTGTACCAACGATTAGGAGTGGATATAGATGTGTAGTAATGATAGTGGTTAGAGATTAAAGCATAGATAAGTTTTCATTTATAGACTATGTGACCCCAAGGATGTAGGCACAATAGATATATAAATCGTAGATGTTGGTAATGTGGAATACGATTGAGAATTCTCAATGAGGGATTATTTTATATATTTTTATCCTAATAAATATTATAAACAAGAAATATTTTGATAATACACTCAATGTGGTGGGGATTACAAATAAGTTTTTCATTAAAATGAGATAGAAGTCCACTTATTCACGATACAACGCATTATCATCATCATGGATGTAGTCATCGAATGCTCACTATGAGTTTTAATGTAATGTAGTGGAACTTAACTAGTAGGGTCAAGGATGGATGTATTGATAGAAATATACAACAAATATGATTTCATGATGTTATGTTGCTTGCAGGTAGGAGGAAAAAGCTCAATATGTTCAATAGATTGAGTCTTAAGTTAGGTATTATGCTAGAATGACATAGGACAAAAACATCGACAATATAAAATAATATGAGATGCTAAAGAAGGAACAATAGAATATTATTTAGAGAAAAGAGAACCCTTATGGGAACTAGGGTTTGGAATATAATTCTCAATTTAGGATTCAGTTCACAAAAATGCTTACACCTTTATTATATTATGCGCAATCTATGATTTTTGATTTAAGTACACTAAAGGATGTAAGGGGAGATATAAGTTGTTGTTATAATTAATTAACTTCCAATACTACTTATCCAATATAAAAAAATGCATTAATATTTTCAAGTAATGTACCAAAGAAGATATGAACTTGAAACACAAGAGGATGAGTGTAATTAGTTATTTATAGATGGATATGAGAAGTTCTTGGAGTGTACACTATTAAAAAAGGAGATGTGATATTGATGATGCTTTGTTCATATAAAATTAACTAGGATAGAACCGTATAACTCTATCAAGATCATCAAGATTTTTTTGAACCTATTTTATAATCTTTGAACCATTTAGATTTCATCTTTATAACTTCTTTATGATCTCACCTTTTTATAAATGTAGGTCAATATCAAAGCCTAGTCATCAAGTGAAGCTATGCAGCCCTCTAATTTTTATGAATCAAGATCTAAAACGATGATCATGAATAGGAAACCATACAAAAACACATTAGTTATATTGTAAGAACCCCGATTCACCACTAATATTTGAACTACTCTAATAAATCCTCAAAATGCACTTTTTCTCCACCTAGGATGTGTTATTTGAATAAATGAAACTAGATTTGAAAACATTTTTGATAGTTATTGTGTTGAGTTTTTATCTTGCTAAAATACTTGGTGAAGTGATGTTTGAGTTCTTGTGGATGAGAGAGACATATTCCTTATCATAGAAAGAAGCATTAGACATAAAGTGTTTTCTTCCCTATTTATTGTGCATGAGCGATTTTGAGATTTAGGAAGGCTTGGGTATATTTTGCAAGTGTTGGAAGTGTTTTTTTCAATGTATTAACATAGGATTTCCATGTTAGAAAATCAGCTATTGTTATCTTACTAATATAGGGTTATGAAGGTAAATTTTCAAAGAAAGGTTGACCTATTGGGAATAAATGTCACATATGAGAATTTGGAACTATAAGAAAATATGGAGTATATGCTCGTGTAAAATTATATAGATGGCTCAATACTTGATATAAATTCCTACCTAATTATATGGCCTTCGATAGGGATGAAAATAACAAAATATGGAGTATATGCTGGTGTAAAATTATATAGATGGCTCAGGACCTGATATAAATTCCTTACCTAATTACATGGCCTTCGATAGGGATAAAAATAAATTTAAATAAAATTTTCATCTATTTAAGTTGACTCAGTATTAATATTTTATTCATTATACTCTTAGAAGGTGTCGAAAAATCAGTTTGCAAGGATTAAAAAGTAGAGAAGAAACTATGAGACATAATAAGTGAGAATAGAAATATTTTTTATCTTAACAAGAGTGCATTGTCAAAACCAATAGTGTCAAAGAGAAAATTTATAAATATAAAAAATGTACAAAATCAACTAATATATTTTCACAAAATTAGTTTCATGATATGTGGTTTGAGGCCTTTGTGGAGCAGTGCCAACATCAATGTTGCACAAGGGTGACCACATACCAACTAATGTTATTTTAATATCCTATCATCTATGGTTAGAGTTTTATCTATTATTTTTAATGTTTAGAGTTCTTTGAAACATGGCCAAAAATTATGTTTTGATAAAAATAACTAATTCTAGGAAGTCAACACTCCAAAGAAGTAATAAATTCAAAATCTGAGAAAGTCACAAAGTTTACACTCAGATCAAGACCAAATGGATGGTCCTAGAAAATTTGTACGGTCCTCCCGCATGATATTTTTGAGTCATTGTTCCAGAAGGATACATCATCAATCTAAGATCTTCCTTTTTCAGTTAGTGCAAACTTTCATAACTTCCCGATCCATCCGTAAAAATATAAGTGAATTCATTCTCTCATGTTTTCAAGTTATTATATTGTTTCATACATTAAAAACAAAGTACTAATGTGTAGTTATGATATTGGATAAATAATGTTGGAATTTAATTAATCATACTAACCTATTGTAGCTCCCTTTCATTCTTTAGTGTACTTAATTCACTATTTTTTTAGATTTCACATAATGTAATAATAGTGTAAACAATATCAAAATGTATCCTTCGTCTTCACCCAAATTTCTCCACTTTCATATTATTTTTTTGATACAATATGGGGTGGAATATCCCAAAATGAGTAGAAATATCCTATGTTTCTACCCTTGACAACATATTTATACTAAAAACTCATAAGCTGGTAAAGTTTCAAAGGAAAAAGTTACCTATGTTAAATAAATTTCAAATGAGAAATAAAACCTTTATTATAAATGTATATAATGGTAGAATCACTTTATCCATTAGAAGAGAATCATCTCTTAATTTTTTTAGCTATCTATGTGATCAAATTAAAAAATCACCCAAAATGAGGACTACTCCTATAATATAATTTATTCAAAAGTAACATCAAGGTATCGAAATTTTAATACATCTTATGTGTCTACCCTAGAAAAGTATTACATGATACATCATACATTGTAAAGATCATTAGAAATTATTTGAATTCCTTATTACAGTCTCTCAAAAAACAAAACTTATTACAGTATTTATACACATTCCCTAGAGGGAAATTATGAGATGATTGATCCATCTTCGAGTATTGGTACATAGTGTAGCATTTATCACACCATTGTGGATGAGGATAGTTTTGTCCAAATCAATAATACTAACCCATTTTTCAAGTCTTGAAGAGATGTGGTTTGCACAAATATGAGACCACATGAATGTCTATTATAGTTTAGTGTGATCACAAACATATAAACATAATTCTTAAAATTAGAGACATAAAGTAGTTGGGATTTAGAAATAAAATCTATATTAAAATGAAAAATAGTGAAATAGGGAGGACTAAACACACGGTCATTTCCTAAAGTTTCATCACTAAAATTTTATAGGAATCTTAGTGAAATGTTGCACAACTCAATCCTATAGATTCATATAGTTGTAACTTTTCTTATCCTATTTTGGGTGAATACATTCCCAACCCTAACATGTACTTTACTTTATCAAATTTCTAGATATTTTAAATGTTCAAGATGGTAATTATATTTTTCTAGGAATTATGTATATCTATTACATTTTTTTTTTATATATCTTTACACATAATATATATCTTAATTAGATTAAAATCATATAATTTTATATCAAAGTATATATCACTGTTGTATTTTTGGGGGATTTACAAGGAATATGTGAGAGATATTTTTGAGTGGTGAACAACATAGACAACAGTTGTCACTAATAGGTTCCAGATCAATTCTAATCTACTAGAATATACTTTTCTTTTGTTAACAATTATTAGAGGTCACAAGGTCCAAAATTTAGGGTTAGAAAGTTCAATTAGGTTAAGAGGGTAATTCCTCACCATACCCACTCTCTAACAGGCTTTAAAGATTCAACTTGATTTTTCTCAAAATTAACACATTCAAAATTTCCCTAAACCATTCCCATTGGATAGGAAATTTCCTCACCTTTCCAATGATATAAAGAAGTCCACCTAACTCCTCATATTTCAAAAGTTATGGGCCGGGGCCTTGGGGTGAAAATTTTCCCCAAGAGCGGGCCTCATGGCCCAAGGAGAAATTTTCCCCAGGGGGCGGGTCAGTGGGCGCGGGGAGAAAAAAATTTCCCATGGGTGAGGTCTACTGGGCCAGCGGGAGAAATTTTTCCCCAAGGGGTGGCTCGGGCAGGCACGGGAGACATTTTGAAATTTCCCATGTGGGGCGAAAAACCTTTACACTTTGCCCCACATGAGTCCGAGTCCAAGTCCACAAGGGACACGTGGCACCTCCTAAGCAAATGGGGAAAGCGGGGTGGTGGGGATAAAATAATTTTAATGCCCAGAGGGGAAAAAAGGGTAAAATTCACCGCGCCTCCGCCGACACCTCGCGATGCCACGTGGCAAAGCTTTATTTGCTACGGGCCGGGGGGCGGGGAAAATGTAGAAAATTTTCCAAAATTTTTTGAAAAACAAAAGGCAAAAGGAACCCACTCCTCCCCATCGATGCCTCGATGCCATGTGGCCATGTGGCAGCACTCTGATTGATTGGGCTATGGGCGGGTGGGGGGAAAATTTAGAAAATTTTCCCAAAATTTTTTTTGAGCGCTAAGTTAAAAAAAGGATCCACCCCTCCACCAATGCCTCATGCCACCACATGGTACCTGGCAGCTCTTGATTGGTCATGTGGGCGGTGGGGAAAATTTAGAAAAAATTTTCCCAAATTTTTTTTTTCAAAGTGCTAAAAATTTTTCCCAAGGAAATTTTTTTTTTTTTTTTTAGAATTATTTTTTTTTTTACGCCAAATGAAGAAAAACTTCAAAAGGCCATAACTTTTGATAGAGAGCTCGGTTTTGGGAAAACAAGGACTTTCTAGAAATATCTCGACATCCTCTTTACACAGATTCATTAAATTTTTATTTTGATAAATTTTAAGGAGTCAATTTCAAAAAATTATCTCATAGGATTTTTTACAGTGCAAACTAGTAAATTTTAACTTATAAAATTTTCTTCAATTTGATCTTCTTCCTCTCTCAACATGTCAAATAGACATGGAGAATTTTTCTTAGATAGATTTAAGAAGGATTTCAAGATTCAATTTTTCTTGATTGATTTGCAATTTGAAAATCTACATCTCTTGACAACAAAAACTATAAGAGGGTTGAGCCCATTTTTGCAAGGTTTGAAGGATTCTCCCTTAAGTGATTTTGTCTAATTGCATTCATTTATAACCTAGCATGTTCAATTTTAATGTTTCATTGTTATTTCTTGATTACAGGTTCATTTGTTCATTTCTAGTAAAAGTTGTAGAGTTTAACGTGAAGCAAAAATGGAAACAAAAAATTAACTCAATGGTTCTTATTTTACTTTCCTTACAAATGAATTCATTTCATGCTAGTTTCAAATAGGTTTCATTCCTTCAATCAAATTATAAAGACAAGAATGCAACTTTTATTCTTTTCAAATCATGCACTTCACAAAACAGAGTATTACATTTTCTTCATACACATTTCTTTCTTTCAAACAGAGATTACAACTCACATATAGGTGATCAAATTCAATACAATGATGTAATTTGAGGAAGGTTATGCAATCCTTTATTGATTCCAAAAGACAACTTTACAACTTCCTTCTTTCATTCTTCAATTTCATCATACAAAACACAATTTCTTGCTTTCAAAAGAACAAAAAAGTATGTCTCTTTCACATTTCAATTTACACTTTCATAACCAATACAACATCTTTCCATTACAAAACATATACAAGTTCATCCACTTCAAGTGGGAAAGGTTACAATAAGATTTCATTTCACAAGGGACTATCAAACTATCTTTATCTCAGCTCCAAACAACAACATGCATATTTCTCATTCTTCCAAATTGTGATCACAACAAGAGTAGGGGAAAGGCAACGCTCTCCACCCAACCAAGACATCCAATGAAGAGGAGAAGCCATCCTTCTTCATTGGCCCCGAGCCCCAACCACAATGCAATAAAATGTGATCCAACTCATGGCAACAATAGGCTTCCACAAACACACAAGCAACATTTTCACAATAAAAACACAGTCCAAAATAGAATGTAGTTTACAACTACATTAAAGCATGAAAAACATTACTGAGGCTTCATCAAGCAAGCCAAAGGAGCAAGAAACTATGGGGGATGCTTCTTATGCCTCCCAAAAGGGGAAATGGGTATCACCACCTAATTACAAACCACCAAAATATAGTATATCAAAACCCTGACATTCCTTATGCCTCCCCAAGTACCCCTTATTCCTCACATTTCCTTATGCCTCCCCAACCTCTTATGGCACCCCATAATGAGTAAAGAAATGCAAGCTATTTCTTTGTAAGGTGGAACCCAAATCCCAACTCCTCCACCCTTATACCTCCCTAAAACACACTTGTGCCTCCCACAAAATAAACCCCATAGTCTTCTCCTACACCATTCCTAGGCCATCTACCCAACAACCCACAAACATGCCAAAAATTCACACATTAACATTTACATTCATAAAAAAAGAGCATTTCAAGAGCCAAGCTCTTACCTCTCCATGATGGAGTTTCCAAGTTCCAAAACAATAGTTGTTTCCAAGAAAACAATCCAAAAATCCACCAAACAACAAGCATGCAACAATCTTCAAACTTCTCCAAAAGCAAGAGCTCCCAAAACAACAAGGAATTCACCCAAGAATGAAGTCTCCAAAGTGAAGCAACCCCAAAACAAGGCAAGGAATTCAAATTTTATAGAAGAGGGAAGGGAAGAGGATGAGGTGGATCCATGTAGGATGCCACATCACACATCCTCAACCCCAACCCCAAAATTCAACTTCATTCTCCAATGCATAATAAATAGGTGGGTGAATAATATGACAGTTTACTTACATACTCAAATCCAACCCACACCCCAAAGGACTGAAATTAAACCATGTAAGAAAAGTGCAATTAAAACTTACAATTTGACTTACAAAAATGCATTATAAAAGTCTAAAAAATCAACCCTCCAACCATAGGTATGGTTGGTAAATGAATTTAAGAGGTATGGGACAAGTTTAACTTGTCCCACAAGCCTCCAAAATCAGCCTTCAAGGACAAATTTGAATTTCCAAGAAGATGAAGTGTTTCACACTCAAAAGTTAAACTTACACATTACTTACAATCAATTACACATTGCTTACACATTCTTTCAACACTTTAAATCATAACCAACAACTCTATTAATTACATTTCATGATATATTTTAATTAATTAAATTAACAACATGATTACCACAATATTAATACAACATTTAATAAATAATGAAAGGGGTAAATGCACCACTAAATAAACACATACAAACATTAAACAAAGGAACAAATAAATAAATACACATAACCCCTTGGTCACATTTAAAGGTGATCCCCCCATGGGAATCCCTAACAAAAAAACACACACAAAAAAACAAGTTGCCATGGTGACCTTGTTGAATTCATCTAGAATTCCAATGTGGTTGGTCTCCAATCCCCGATGTTTGTTGTGATATTTTAACTTGCAAAACACAATACCTCCTTCGGCCTCATGGCCATATCAGAACATCCAAAATAATATAAATAAAATTCCAAAATCATCTAGATATATGGATCACAACAACATCCAAGCAACCAACAAGATCATTTGCAATTTTACTCAACAACTATATCATCATCAAATAATTTCCATTTCTAGGTCTACTCACAATATCCAAATATCACATGTCCGAACAACATCCATAATATAACCATGTTAAACAGTATATCAACATCAATATCCAAAATGTCTCTAATAATCATCATGCATCATAACTGAATCAAGTCAACAATAATCCATGATCTAACATCTAACATCATACTATAATAAAGTCCATAATCATGTCCATAATATAATCAAGCAATATCATGATCAATATCAAAAAGGTGTCAAAGGGAAGTGGGCACTACATCCCCCTCCCCTTAGACTCGACTTCCTCCTAGAAGTCACTGGAACAAATGTGGAAACTAAACTCATAGTAAAGTAGCATCCTCCCATGTAGCTGCAGTCTCATCATATCTTGTCCCACTACACCTGGACCTGATCAACCTCTCTACTCCTCAAGGCCTAGGGTCCTACGATCTATGATGTGAATGGGCTCCACCATCACCTACCCCTATCCTACACCTACAATGATGTCCAATCTAACACATGAGAAGGATCTAGCAACATATCTCCTAAGAACTGAAACATGAAACACATCATGTACGTGAGACAAGCTAGGTGGCAATGCTAGATGGTAGGCCAAAGGGCCGATACGCTCCAAGATCTCAAAAGGACCCACAAATCTAGGAGCTAACTTAGAACCTTTTCCATAATGGATAGGGCTCTTGTGTGGCCTGACACAAAGGAACACCTTCATGCCCACATCAAAACTATGATCGGTCCTATGCTGATCTACATACTTCTTCTACCTATCATGTGCCTCCTGTAGTCTCTATCTGATCAAAACCACCTACTGCTCCATGTCCTACAACAAAGCTGGTCCAAGAGAAACCTTGTCCTCTAACCTATCCCAACTAAGAGGTGTCCTACACTCTCTACCATACAAATCCTAAAAGGAGCCATGCCTATAGAACTCTAAAACTATTATTGTAGGAAAACTCCACCAAGTACAGGTACTCCTCCCATCTAGACTGCTTGATCCATCACATACATCCTGAGCATATCCTCTAAAATCTGATTCACCCACTCGCTCAGTCTTGTCCATCTGTCTCAGGGTGATATGTTGTGCTGAAGTTGATTCTCATCCCGAGGGCATGCTACATGGTAGTCCAAAATGGGAAGTGTACAAAGGATCACGGTCACTAATGATCTTCCATGGAATCCCATGCAACCTAAAAATCTCATCAAGATATACCCATGCCACTACACTAGCTATATAAGTGGTCTTCACCGAGAGAAAAGTGAGCCACTTTTGTCAATTTATCAACCATGACCATGATGGCATCGTGGTGATATCTTGACATCGGTAGCCCAACAATGAAGTCCATGGAAATGGTGTCCCATTTCCACTCCAGATATAGCATGAGAGGAAAGAGAAGGCCAGCTGGATGTTGATGCTCGCCTTCACTTTCTGGCACTCTAAACATCATGACACAAACTAGGCCACGTCTCTACGAAGTCCTCTCCAATGATACAACTGTCTCAAAGTAGCATGCATCTTCTTCACCCCGGATGGGCTGAATAGGGTGCACGATGTGCCTCTATCAAAATGTCCTACCTCAAGCCTCCATCTCTGGGAACATAAATCTGACCTCTGTGCCTAAGAAGGCCATCTACCTCTAGTGAGAAACCATCAAACTTCCCTTTCAAGGGGTCTCTGAGACTCGATCTCTACTCAAACTACAATGTAGAAGCTATCAAGAGGAAGTTATTGAAGAATCCTACTCCACAAATCTGTGCCCACTGAAGTGGCCATAATCACATGTCTCCATCTACTTGAGAGCATCTTCCACCACATTCTCCTTCCCCTTCACATGCTCTATCTCCATATCATACTCACAAAGCAACTCCATCCAATGCCACTAACGAGCATTGAGATTGGGCTACGTGAAGAGGTGGTGAAGACTCAAGTGATCTATCCTGAGTGTGAATCTCCGACCAAGAAGAAAGTGCCTCCATCAAACCAAAGCATGTGCACAACTACCACAAGCTCAAGATCATGAGTCGATAATTAAGCTCATAATCCTTGAGTTTGCGAGACTCAAAAGCCACTACTCTACCCTCCTGCATCAACACACCTCCAAGTCCTACTAAAGAAGCATCCATGTGCAAATGAAAAAACTCACCCTGTGGATCCGACACTACAAGGATAGGTGTTGTAGTGAGGCATTCCTTCAATGTCTGAAGGCCTACTCACACCTTTCTGTAACCAAAAAAAAAACTTCTTCCCTTTCCATCGAAGGGAAGTGATGGGGTGCAATCCGAGAGAAGTCCTAAACAAATCTCCTATAGTAACCTGCTAGTCCCATGAAGCTACACACCTCTATCATAGTAGTGGGTGTTGGCCAATCCATAATAGCTCTAATCTTGGAAGGATCGATGGTGATACCTTCCCCAGAAATGATATGTCCCAAATACTACACCTCCATCTGAAAGAATGCACACTTCTCCAAGTTCCCATAAAGTTGCTACTCTCAAAGACACTGAAGAACCTAGCGAAGGTGCCCCTCATGCTCCTCACGTGTACATGAGTAAATCAAAATGTCATCAAGGAAGATGAGCACAAAGTGATCTAAGAAATTCCTAAATACCCCATTCATCAAACTCATAAATATTATGGGGGCATTAGTCAAACCAAAAGGTACCACTGTGAACTCATAGTGGCCATATCTCATATGGAAGGTGGTCTTATGAATGTCCACCTCCAAAATCCTCAACTGATGATAAGCCTGACTTAAGGTCTATCTTAGAGAAAGTTGTGGCTCCCTTCATCTGATCAAACAAATCATCAATGCATGGAAGGGGATAATGATTCTTGATCATTACCTTATTCAGCTAGCGGTAATCAATACACAACCACAAGGATCCATCCTTCTTCTTTACAAAGATCACCGGTGCACCCCAAGGGGACACACTAGGATGAATTAGGCCCTTCTCTAAAAGGCCCTCAAGCTATAACTTGAGCTCACAGAGCTCAGGGGTAGTCATCCGATAAGGTGCTCATGAGATAGGCTCTACTCCTAGAACCAGATCTATATGAAAATCAATCTCACGTGGGGTGGTAACCCCGTAGCTCCCCTAGAAAGACATCTACAAACTCTCTCAAAATGGGATGATCATCTAGCGATGGTCCACTAGACCCATCCTCTGATCTATCACTAATCTACTATAACAAACATCTAACAACCCCATCACACACACCACTTAAGCTTACATAGCAGAGATGGTGCAAATAGAAATGGGTCTCCTGACCCCCACTATCACTGCCTCCACTCCTAGATCATCTATGCAAGATATGATCTTGTGGTAACAATCCACTTTGGCTCTATGTGTAGATAACCAATCCATGCCCAAGATGACTCCATAAGAGCCCAAATGGAAGGATACGAAGATCCGAGGTAGTGGTGAAAGGTCCCAAATCCACCACACACTCCTTAACTAAGGAGTCTATAGAGATCTTGGCTCCAGAAGCCATCTCAACATCCCAACTATGACCCTGCCTAACTACCACTAGCCTACATCGCTCTACTAAAGATGGTGCAATAAAAGAATCAGAAGAACCAAAATCAAACAAAATGGAGGTAGGAATGCCTCCAATGTTACCTATAGTCTCAATAACTATACTTACGATGCTCTACCTGGTGGTTCTCACCACTATGTACATCCTATGACTGCCCCCATATCACCAACAATAGGGCTCTAAGATCTATGTCTTACCCTTGTTATTAGGGTTCTGTGGGTAGTCTCTCCAAAAATGTCTAGTAACACCACACCCAAAACAACCACCTGATCCTCTCCCTTGTGTAGCAGGTCCACCGGTACTCTGGAGGTCTGTGGTGTGGATCCTGATGATCCGGCTGTGGTCTCTACTGAGGTCTCTACTGGTGAGCTCCTACTGAGTGAGCTCTCTAGGCACCTCTGTGTCCTGATGGGACCCTAGGAGGAGGCCCCATACTCCGACCTCTCTGTGCATCAAACCTCTGTGGAGGTCTATAAGGTGGGCGGGACTGCTGCTACTGTTGCTGTGGTCTAAAAGATGACTATGTTAAACCCTATCCACCACGAGGAAGAGGTACTAACCCCCTCGATCTATTGTCTCTACATCTATCAGTATGCGGCTCTGGACTCGGTCTCTAGCCTGTTGGGTCTTTCCCCGAGTCTCCTCTGCTATATAGGCCTTCTCGATGGCCTCAACTAATGTCTGTGGACAATGGATCCACACTACACCTCCAATGTCTAGATTCAGGCCCCGATGAACCTATGGATCCACACCTACTCATCCTACATGTAATCAACATACTGAGTAGATCCAAAAATCTACTCTCATACTCAGCCACTATAAGAGATCCTATCAGAGGTCATGGAACTCATCTATCCACTAGCTGTATGAACCTCCATGACAAGTATCTACTCCTAAAACACTCCTCAAAGAGCTCCTAGGTAACTATCTCAGAATCAACATGGAGCTTCTTCTCCTCTGTCCACCACTAGACACCAGCTCCATCCCTCAATAGATGGATCACAACACGAGCTTTCATGTTGCTAGAACAAGGACGATAGCTTGAAGCACCCGCTCAAGCTCACTAACCAGGCCTCTACCTAAAATCCACCTATGTCACTAGAATAATGTGATGGCCAAAGCTTCAGGATCTCCCTGATGTGATCTGCAGTTGTGGTCTGACGGCCTCTAGGCCTCTCTGTATGCTCATCCCTAAGCCTAGGGCTCCGAGACCTCTCTCTATGTCCTAAAACTTGGTCACCCTATCCCCTCTGTGGTGACTCTACTCTGGCTGACTCTGCATGGAAGTTCTCTCCTCCATGCTCCTCACTGGGTCGAGGAGATACATGACCCTCAATGGAAGTGACTCTATCATGTCTGGCTGCATGCCCTCCTACTGATCCTCCACGTAGAGCGACATTAACATCCTAAGAGTCTACAAAATCTGTGGTAGGATAGCTACTACACATGCTCTGAGGTGGTATGCCTAGGTCTATGTGAAAAGGCTCCTCATCTTGTCTGTGCCTCCTACATAGAGTAGAAGAGAGAGTAGTTCCTTATTCTAGGTTTTACTTAGTTTCCATGTTTACTAAAATATGTAATTTCTAAACTAAGTTGTTTTCTAGATTTAAAAGTGTGCTAGGTTTAAGGTTCATGTCTCAAGTTTTCTAGTGTGCCCAATGGCCCAAGATTTTGAACCACTACTCTGATACCAAGTGTGATGCCCACTAAAACAACCCACTTGAGACCCAAGAACAACCTAGGATTAGTTAGGAAAATTATGGAATAATTTTTTTTTTTTTTTAAAAGAGTCTACAACTAGGTTACAAGACAACAATTTGTCACTAAAAGTTCCAGATCAATTCTAATCTACTAGAATATACTTTTTTTTGTTAACAATTATTAGAGGTCACAAGGTCCAAAATTTAGGGTTAGAAAGTTCAATTAGGTTAAGAGGGTAATTCCTCACCATACCCACTCTCTAACAGGATTTAAAGATTCAACTTGATTTTTCTCAAAATTAATGCATTCAAAATTTCCCTAAACATTCCCATTGGATAGGAAATTTCCTCACCTTTCCAATGATATAAAGAAGTCCTCCTAAACTCCTCATATTTCAAAAGTTATGGGCCGACGTGGGCCTTGGGGAAAATTTTCCCAAGAGCGGGCTATGGGGCCCAGGGGAAAAATTTTTCCCCCAGGGGTGGGTCAGGGCCATGGGAGAGAAAATTTCCCATGGGGGGTCTCATGGGCCATGGGAGAAAATTTTCCCAGGGGAGGGTCGGGTGGGGCCGTGGGAGACATTTTGGAAATTTCCCACGTGGGCGAAAAACCACCTTTGCACCCATGCTCCCACGAGCCGAAGTCCACAAGTCCCAAGGGACACGTGGCACCTCCTAAGCCAACACAGGAAAGTGGGGTGGGGAGGGATAAAATAATTTTTTTAATGCCCAAGGGGGAAAAAGGGGTAAAATTCACCCACGCCTCCCGACACCTCATGATGCCACGTGGCAGCTTTTGATGGCTATCAGGTCAGGGCTGGGGTGGGGGAAAATTAGAAAATTTTCCCAAAATTTTTTTGAAAATGCAAAAGGGTAAAAGGAACCCACTTCCTTGCCACGATGCCTCGTGATGCCACGTGGCAGCATCTCGATTGGTTGCTGGGGCGGGGGGGGGGGGAAAATTTAGAAAATTTTCCAAAATTTTTTTAAGCGCTAAGTTAAAAAAAAGGATCCACCCTCCACCAATGCACTCATGGTGCCATGTGGCAACCTCCATTGGTTGGGGGCAAAAAGGGGGTGGGGGGAAATTAGGAAAATTTTCCAAAAAAATTTTTTTGAAAGTGCTAAGGGAAAATTTTCAAGGTCCGCAAGGAAATTTTTCCCAATTTTTTTTTTTTTTACAGTTAGAATTATTTTTTTTTTTACGCCAAATGAAGAAAAACTTCAGAAGGCCATAAATTTTGATAGAGAGCTCAAGTTTTGGGAAAATGAGGACTTTCTGGAAATCTCTCGACGTCCTCTTTACACAAGAATTCATTAAATTTTGATTTTGATAAAGTTTAAGGAGTCAATTTCAAGAAAATGATCTTAGGATTTTTACAAAGGTAAACTGGTAAAAATTTTAACTTATAAAATTTTTTCAATTTGATCTTCTTCCTCTCTCAACATGTCAAGTAGACATGGAGAATTGTTCTTAGATGGATTTAAGAAGGATTTCAAGATTCAATTTTTCTGATTGATTTGCAATTTGAAAATCTACATCTCTTGACAAAGAAAATGACGACTAAGAGGGTTTGAGCCCATTTTTTTGCAGGTTTGAAGGATTCTCCCTTAAGTGTTTTTTTTCTAATTGCATTCATTTATAACCTAACATGTTCAATTTTAATGTTTCATTTTTTTCTTTTCATTATTGTAGGTTTAATCGGTTCATTTCTAGTAAAAGTTGTAGAGAGTTTAACATGAAGAAAAAAAATGGAAACAACAAAATTAACTCAATGGTTCTTATTTTACTTGCCTTACAAATGAATTCATTTCATGCTAGTTTCAAATAGGTTTCATTCCTTCAATCAACTGATAAAGACAAGAATGCAACTTTTATTCTTTTCAAATCATGCACTTCACAAAACAGAGTATTACATTTTCTTCATACGCATTTCTTTCTTTCAAACAGAGATTACAACTCACATATAGGTGATCAAATTCAATACAATGATGCAATTTGAGGAAGGTTATGCAATCCTTTATTGATTCCAAAAGACAACTTTACAACTTCCTTCTTTCATTCTTCAATTTCATCATACAAAACACAATTTCTTTCTTTCAAAAGAACAAAAATAGAGTATGTCTCTTTCACATTTCAATTTACACTTTCATAACCAATACAACATCTTTCATTACAAAACATATACAAGTTCATCCACTTCAAGTGGGAAAGGTTACAATAAGATTTCATTTCACAAGGGACTATCAAACTATCTTTTTCTCAGCTCTAGAACAACAACATGCATATTTCTCATTCTTCCAAATTGTGATCACAACAAGAGTAGGGGAAAGGCAACACTCTCCACCCAACCAAGACATCCAATGAAGAGGAGAATCCATCCTTCTTCATTGGCCCCCGAGCCCCAACCACAATGCAATAAAATATGTGATCCAACTCATGGCAACAACAAGCTTCCACAAACACACAAGCAACATTTTCACAATAAAAACACAATCCAAAATAGAATGTAGTTTACAACTACATTAAAGCATGAAAACATTACTGAGGCTTCATCAAGCAAGCCAAAGGAGCAAGAAACTATGGGGATGCTTCTTATGCCTCCCAAAAGGGGAAATGGGTATCACCACCTGAATTACAAACCACCAAAATATAGTATATCAAAACCCTGACATTCCTTATGCCTCCCCAAGTACCCCTTATTCCTCACATTTCCTTATGCCTCCCCAACCTCTTATGGCACCCCATAACGAGTAAAGAAATGCAAGCTATTTCTTTGTAAGGTGGAACCCAAATCCCAACTCCCTCCACCCTTATACCTCCCTAAAACACACTTGTGCCTCCCACAAAATAAACCCCATAGTCTTCTCCTACACCATTCCTAGGCCATCTACCCAACAGCCCACAAACATGCCAAAACATTCACACATTAACATTTACATTCATAAAAGAAGAGCATTTCAAGAGCCAAGCTCTTACCTCTCCATGATGGAGTTTCCCAAGTTCCAAACAACAGTTGTTTCCAAGAAAACAATCCAAAAATCCACCAAACAACAAGCATGCAACAATCTTCAAACTTCTCCAAAAGCAAGAGCTCCCAAAACAACAAGGAATTCACCCAAGAATGAAGTCTCCAAAGTGAAGCAACCCAAAACAAGGCAAGGAATTCAAATTTTATAGAAGAGGGAAGGGAAGAGGATGAGGTGGATCCATGTAGGATGCCACATCACACATCCTCAACCCCAACCCCAAAATTCAACTTCATTCTCCAATGCATAATAAATAGGTGGGTGAATAATATGACAGTTTACTTACATACTCAAATCCAACCCACACCCCAAAGGACTGAAATTAAACCATGTAAGAAAAGTGCAATTAAAACTTACAATTTGACTTACACAAATGCATTATAAAAGTCTAAAATCAACCCTCCAACCATAGGTATGGTTGGTAAATGAATTTAAGAGGTATGGGACAAGTTTAACTTGTCCCACAAGCCTCCAAAATCAGCCTCCAAGGACAATTTCAAATTTCCAAGAAGATGAAGTGTTTCACACTCAAAATTAACTTACACATTACTTACAAAATCACTTACACATTACTTACACATTCTTTCAACACTTTAAATCATAACCAACAACTCTATTAATTACATTCTCATGATATCTTATTAATTAAATTAACAACATGCTTACCCACAATATTAATACAACATTTAATAAATAAAGAAAGGGGCAAATGCATCACAAAATAAACACATGCAAACATTAAACAAAGGGTCAAATAAATAAATACACAAACCCCTTGGTCACATTTAAAGGTGATCCCCCCATGGGAACCCCTAACAAAACAACACACACACACAAAAAAATACAAGTTGCCATGGTGACCTTGTTGAATTCATCTAGAATTCCAATGTGGTTGGTCTCCAATCCCCGATGTTTGTTGTGATATTTTAACCTACAAAACACAATACCTCCTTCTGGCCTCGTGGCCATATCAGAACATCCAAAATAATATAAATAAAATTCCAAAATCATCTAGATATATGGATCACAACAACATCCAAGCAACCAACAAGATCATTTGCAATTTTACTCAACAACTATATCATCATCAAATAATTTCCATTTCTAGGTCTACTCACAATATCCAAATATCACATGTCCGAACAACATCCATAATATAACCATGTTAAACAATATATCAACATCAATATCCAAAATGTCTCTAATAATCATCATGCATCATAACTGAATCAAGTCAACAATAATCCATGATCTAACATCTAACATCATACTATAATAAAGTCCATAAAAGCCCTATTACATTTCCCATACTATGGAGCTTAGAAAACACTTTTCCCATAAGTATTTTGTAAGGCCAATATAGCGATAAAAACTAAAACAAAGTTATATATCACTTTGTAAAAAAACTATTAAAGAAATTTATTAATAAATGTGGTATGTGAGAAGTTTACTTTTCACATTTATATCTTTAAAATTTTAGTTAGATAGATGAATTATCATAGTTTTTTTGTTTTTGTGGTTTTTTAGATTTTTATATTTATATTTTCTTGCCTTTTCCCATTAAATCTTGAATTTGGAGTGTTTTATATAAATAAATCATCTTATTTGATAATATTTTAGGTTTATAGTTTCAGGAATTTCCAAGATTTTATATTTGATTTTACAAGACTTTCAAGGCATTCAACTTTATGTCTTTCAAGTTTCAAAGGTTTTTTAGTTTTTTTAATGGGTTTTATAGTTTTTCTATTTTTTTTGGTTTCAACGTTTTTAAATTCATGGCTTTTATTTTTGAGTATCGAGTATTACGATTCAAATTTTTGTATATCTTGTTTAATTCATGAGCATTACTTGTTTGGTGGATTTTGGGTTATAGAGTTTGTAAGGGTTTTAGGTTTGAATCTTATAGTGCTCATATTTCATTTGTTTTTTAAATTTTCGGACTTTCAGTTCTTAGGTTTCTAGTTTCATTATTTTAGGCTTGAAGAGTGCTTTATATACATCATTTTATTATGTTTTTGATTTTCAAGTTTGAGGTATTTAGGTTTCACATTTTTAGGATTTTGACCGCTTTCTCAATATTGCTAAAGTTTTGAGTTGTATAGTTTTTATGTTTCATGTCTCAAAGTTTTTATTTATTTATATCATGGGTGCATTTTATTAAAATCAATTTTTATTATCTTTACAGTTTTCATTTTCATGTTTTCAAAGATTTCATGTTTCAATGTGTGTTATGGGTTTCTATATTAGCAAGTTTTAGGTTTTAGATTATTTTTAGTTTATTTAGTTATCATGTCTTTTAATTTCACAATTTAATTTTTAGATTCCTTTTTAAAATGATTTTTTTAAGGTTTCTTGAGTTCTTTACATGACTCAATTTTTTTTTCATGGTTTCTAGATTAGGAATTTTCATGTTTACAATTTTGGGGTTCCGTTATTTAGTAATTCATGTTTTCAAAATTTCCAAGTCTTCCAAATTTCAATTTTTGTAAATGTTTTATATGAATGAAATTTTTCTTTTTTAAAGGATTTCTCATTTAGTGCATTTGAATATAGAATTTTTGAGGTTTTTCATATTGAACTTGTTTGTTGTTGAGGTGTAAGATTTATATTTTGCATGTCCATGAGTTATGGGATTTTTTATCATTGTGACTTCCACGGATTTCTATCAATCAATTTTCTATGTTTTCATTGTTTTCAAGTTATTGTTTTTGTGTTTGTGCATTTTATAGGTTTTTGGTTTTGAGTTTATGGGTTTTAGATTTACATATTAAATTTTATTGGAATTTTTAGGTTTATCTTGTTTCATGGATTTTTAGCGTCGTGTATATCATTTTGGGGTTTCTTCTCTAGGTTTCATGTCTTTTAGGCATATTATAACCAAAGAATTATGAGTTTTTAGTATAATTATAGTTATTTTTTTCAACTTAAGGTTTCTATAATTGCTTTATTTTCTTTGTTCCATAATGGGTAGGGAGAGGGGGTTCAAGTTACAAAGTTTCTTGGGCTTTTATGTTAGAATATTAATATAGGGTTTGGGTTTTAAGTAAATTTGTTTATTCCTTTAGTTTCAAGTTTTATTTTTTGCGTTTCTAGCTTCAAGTTTTGATGTTTTAGTTTCATTTTTTTGTGTTTTCAAGTTTTTTATATTTATATATTTTGCAATCACAATTTCCAAGTTTTATGTTTTTCATCTTTAGTTTTTCACCATTCAAGTTTTCATATTTTAGGGGCTTCAATTTTTGGGATTTCAAGTTTTAAGTTTGAGTTTTTGTGTTTCAATGGTTTCTATGCTTAGTTCTTCTTTCTTTTGGGGGTCTGGGGGTAAAGGGGAGGGAGATTTAAATAATTCAAATTTAATAGCTTTAGGGATTTTAATTTTGGAATTCAATTGAGGTTATTAGGCGTTGTATTCAAAGATTTCAAGTTTTGGGTTTCTAGTTTTTATGGGTTTTCTTGTTTTTCGATATTTTTAAGTTCATTTCTTCAATTATGTTTTAGTCTTTAGGTTTATGTATCAAGTTTTAGCTTTTAGGTTGCCGATTTCAAGTATTTTATTATTATCATAGTTTTTACTATTAGAGGTTTCTTCATTAAGGGGATTCAGTAGATTTCAAAGTCTTTACATTTGACTAATTCAAGATTGGATTTTCTATTTCGGAAATGTTGGGTTTATATTTTTCAAAATTTGAGTTTTCGAGTCTTACAATTTACATGGTTATTAGGTCGAATCTTTTAGGATTAAAGTTTTTTGTTGAGTTTTGGTTTCGCGTTTTATGTTTTTGCTTATAACTATAATCAAGTTTGGAGTTTTTTGGGTTTTATTTTTGATTAGGTAGTGGTTGCATTACCGGTGGTTCCTTTTCAAAGTGATGGCGGACTTTGCATCGTTGATATTGGCACTGCCAGTAGTTGGCGGCTCTAAAACGGCGGCGTAAAAATTGCATCGCCGGTGCGGGCATCAATGGTTGTAGTTTTTGATTATGATGGATTAATCGTAACATCTTTTCTCGAGGACATTAGTACTTATTAAGGAGGGAACCCAAAACTCCCCGGTTTTAAGCTCCTCGTCAAAAATGTTTAACTATAAAACAAAATAAAAAATTGCGACAATTCAAATAACAACATGTCTATTAATTTCTTTACTTCATAAAGCATTTTTGTGATTTTAGATCCTGCAATGGATCAACATATTTTATATCAAATTAATTTAATAAAATTCACTGATTTTTGCTTATAATTCTTCAAAGATTCAACGGTTTTTAAATTTGAAGGTTTTAAGCAATTCAGGTTTTAGTCTTGAAGTTAACTTCGAATTTGGGGTTTTTGAATTTAACTACATGCAGGTTTGCATAGCTTTCCTTCCACGCACTGCAATTTCACAAAATAACTATATACTTTCTCCACCATAAGTGACTTGACTCCGTGATTCGAAAGACCGCTATTCAAACTAAATAACTGTTTTCCAATTCTTAACACCTAGAGCCTAGAATTGAATGACTCAAGTCAAATTAAATAACCATTTTCCAAGTGTGAATACCCACAAATATCTTTTAGAACTCCCATAGCTTGGATGCTTTGAATGGGGCGGTATGAAAGGGATACAAACGTGCTACAAGTTTGTGATTGAAACGAAGCCATGACCTAAAAGCTAAATCGAGTGGCTGAATTTCAGGGAAATATGACTTTCTTGTCTATTTCACTAAACCCAAATGCCCATTTTTGTCCCTTTCGAAGGGCGTCTGAAGGTTAACTGAATTCTTTCCAAATCGGCATGGTCAGACAAAAGGTTCTCGCAAAGCGAGTGCGTAAATTATTGTCAGCGACTTGTTTTTGAAAACGAAAGAAAATAAAAGAGCAGGAAACTGGTATTATAACTGATAATTGTACGGGAGACGTACGCAGTGGCTAATTGGCTTTTATGTCCCAATTCAATTCTGCCATTCACAGTCTATTTCCTCTTTATTAATCTCAGAGGTGTCTTTAATGTTAGCAGGCTTCTAAGATTGCCTAAACCAATTGGAGATCATAAATTCACGTCTGTTGCTTGGCAGAAAATTCCATTCTCCAAAGTGAAAGGGGTATCGATTAGGATACCTACAAAGAGATCAAGTCCAAATTAGTAGAAAAGAAGAAGAAGATATTTTAACATCAGCTTTTCTATCATGCCAACGATAAGACAACTTGACCGATAATTAATAAACATGTTACTAACTAATTAGTTGATATATGTCAAAGCTATCATCTGTTAGTCTCCTATTAAAAGATAGGTTTTTACACTCATACATATTATAATTAAATTTAATCCTATTTAAATGTATAAATTCATTAAGATTTAATCATATAAACAGCTTCCAATGTATTAATTGACAAGAGGTTGTTCATATTGACATAATATTTAAGAAAAACCAAACATTAGGTTTTCTATGATCACACAATGAGAAACCAAAACATAGCCCATGAATAGTAGAATAAAAAAAAATCGATTTCTTGTTTCTATTATTAGGTATAGGCCTCCAAACAAATTTATAATATTTCATTATTTTTAATGAATTTTATGGAAATTGAAATTCTTCCTTGAAATTCTAGTATAATATCTTGGTTTGTTGAATGAGAAAATAAAATATTTGAGGCTTTTGATAAACCAAAGAAAGTAGACCTTACTTGATATTTATCAATGACCTCAACAAGCTATAATATTAAAATCGACAAAGTATAACGTAATGTTTCACTGGCTTAGTCTTATGTAATGCAATATTTACAAGTAAATTTTTTGATGAATTTGGCGTAAAATCCCTAGGAACACAATGGACTATTAGAATCACCCACATGTAATAAAAAACCTCGGATAGCTATAAAGTTATGCCTTTAAAATATTTAAAGGAAAACTGAATTTACATCTAAATATAATACATTTACATATAACTTACAATTAAATTTAAGCATGCATCTAAGTAAAATCCACCTTAATTCCATAAATTATTTGGATCGTAATGATTGAAAAAAGGTTTTTCCTTAGGAATATATGATTTTAAATAAATTTCAAAATAGTCATGAAGCACACACACAAAATCAAGGTTTAGGACTAGACACAATAAACCCATAAATATTACATCGAATAGAGAACCTCTTTAGAACCATGAATATAATTCTTGGATTATTAATGCAGTAATTTAGGATCATTAGTGCAAGTTTTGATGAGTCAAAGCAAACATTCTTGTAAATATTGTGCTATAGAAATTTTATTTTTATGGAGTTGTTTGTTAAATTGAGGAATCCAAAAACAAATCATGACATTTAACAAATTCGTTGGGAATCTTTGGGAAACTAACCTTCTACTACAAGTATGTCAAATGATTAATGAAATTATTTTAGTCATGTGATAAAATAGATAAAATGTATCCTTCCATGTATAGACACCAAATTTTGTAATTAGGTGTTTAACAATATTGATTCAACTCATATCACTTATCACAATTTACATATGTAAATAAAGATTAAACACACTATATTACACCCTCCTTTGATAAACTAAATTAACTAATATCTAAGTTAGCTAAGAACTAGTTAATCTAATCTAGGAGGACAATAAACGTTGTAAAATAAATACCCTAAAGCAATATAAATTGGCTAAATAATTAAACTAATAGAAATGAAACCCTAATGTGTAAGAGTAAAGTGAGGAAGGAACTCAATTGATTGTAAATAAGCACACAGAGTGTCACAGATATGTCAGAAATTTGATAAGTAGGAATGACTATGCAGAGGTCTCAAAAAGTGGATCTTGAAGATTTGAACAGTTAGAGTGCCTAGGAAGGTATTGGGGCACCCTAGGGTGCCCTGGTCTCTGAAAAAGCTCCGCAACTCGTCATTTAGGGTCAAAGATGACTCAGTAACCCTAGCTATATGTCGCATTGGATTTGTGACCTACGCCTAATGTACCAAATGAAGCAAGATGATGTTGAAGACCTGCAAGAAAAAAAAAAGTATTATATCCCTAAAAGTGAAACATGCAAATGAAGGGGTTGGACTCACCTTAGCTACCAAAATAGTGGGATTACTAAATGAGCATTGCACTACGTTTTAGACCCTAGGTGCTCTTGTGTTAGTCGACACTTTGTGAAATAGAAAATAATAGCTACATGTAAAAATGTAATTGTATGTGTGCATGGAATATAATATAATCCCTCCCCATATGAAGTGTGACACGAGATGTCCTAGCTTGTGCCTTGACGATGGAGCTATGTAGATGCTAATGTAATAGATGAATGCAACTCTAGATGGAGTGATAATAGTGTATGATGCTAGGTCCCTCATTATGGTGTCATAACTTTATATTTGTAGGGTTCTCTTGCTCTAATATCATAGTTAACCCCGAAAAGGCCGACCAAAGAAAAAATAAACATAAAAAATAGCTAGAACATGCCCAAAAAGTGGTGGGAAAGTGGTAGAAGGATAGGTGCACCCCTAGGTGGGACCAGGACACCTATGGGTGCCCTAATTACAACTAAAATTATGGGGGATGTGTGAAAATGGTTGGGCATGTAGGTGTAATAGGTCGCAAATTATGAAATAAATTAAATAAAATGCCCAAATGGAAAGAGGTTAATTAGTACTTTCTTTGCTCAAGAACCTTCTAAATAGTAGTATAAGACCATGATAAATAAATGTCTACAATGCATGATTTTGTGACTACAATTTGCACCCACTTTATGTTGGTGACCAAAAAGCTCGGTAACATAAAGTATATAGAGATGTGTTCATGATGTCCATGAAGAGTGTAGTAGAAGCATTCCAAAGGAATAGACAAAGCATGAAAACTATAGATGAAAAATGTGCAAAGAAAAAGTGATGAGAGTGAAGTTCCTAGGGTGGAACGCGTGTGTGTAGCTTCCAATGCAACTGCCTGCATGGTTAGTAAAGTATGTGTGTTGTCATGAAATGTTATTATTGTCATTTGTTGTTACCAACATTTGACTACTTGTTTCTCATACCTACAAAGAGAAAATGATCAAGTAGTCAAATATGTATGTATGTAAGTGTAAAAGATGTATGTAAAGTATGCTAATGTAAATGCAAGTGTAAATGGAACATGTGCACTGATCCATGCTAAGAAAGAGAATATAAGGATATCGTGTAATCTGCTAGTTTTTTTGCGATCTCACGCCACCTTGGCTGAAGAAGTGTAGGGAGGAAATGCTTTGTGTCCTCCAAGCTCTAACCACTTCTACTAAAATATGTGTAGAAATCTCTCGTACTATCCTAGTTTTTAGGTGATTTGATGCCATTGGCCGAAGAATGTAGAGAGGAAATAGTCTATATCCTCTAAGCTCTAACTTCTTCCTGGAAATGCTAAGGACAACATGTCCTATAAAAGCCATAATGTATGGGGTTTGTAGACTGGTATGAACCCACTCACTGAAAATAACCGAACCGAACCAATGTAGATTCTTTTTGTTAGTATGTAGAAACCCCCAAATGATGCCTCCCTCTTTGGGGATGCATCTACCATCTCTCGATAGGATACATGTGGCCCCAAAAGAGGGCCAATTGTATGTATGTTGAAAGGTGGTTGGTAGAAAACAAGGCACACACAACTAAGAAATGCTATCCAAAGACAAGTGTAAATACACATGCATGTAGAAAACAATGTATAAGCTACATAAACAATAAGTAAGCTATCAAGAAAGGTAACAAAAACATGTAAGAAGACAAGTACGCCACATAAAGTGGGTTATAAACAAGGGACATCACTCATAATTTCTCAAGACACACAAGGTCATCATGGCCATAAGCAGCATAAGTGTGCACACCAAACATAGGTCAAGGCCCATAAACAATAGCAAATAAGAGCAGACAAAACTAGATAGTGTAACAAACAAGTATGGAAACCAACATTCGTGCATAATAAATGTCTCACATGAGGCACCCGTTAGCATGTTAGAAATATAGCTAGTATGTCAAAAGCATGTATAAGAAATTAGTGTAAAGTGCTAAGTACAAAATGAAACAATAACACCTAGAAGATACAAATGCGTGGATGTCCCCAAAGTGACCCATGTAGGAAGTGTAAAAGGTGAGCATCCATGTTGTGTATAAGAGACCCGTATATGGGATCACAAATAGAAAAAGGAATGAATGCGCATGTGTGGATGATATAGATAAATGACATATAAGTAATCAAACTAGCATGTGTAATAAAGTGACAACAAACAAGATAGAGTTAGAATGAATAAAAGCAATTGTATATGCAATATGTTATGGATGGAAGGAACGGAATGCAAAATGGAGTGATAGGTGGTATGTGCCCCGAGTGGATGGAAATGTATGTAGTGAGGTTCATTTATTTTTCACCCTCAGTAGTCAAGAATGAACCGTAATTGAGAGTGTGTCGGTAGAAATGGTCGTGTAGTGTATATCATGTCTAGCATGCTATGATGAATGTGTATGTGTAATGTTGATGATATGTGACATATAGAAGAAACATGTGTGGAACTTATAGCCTAAGCGTATACCACTATGAGATGAATTATGGAGTGATGATTTATCCCTAAGTGTATATCACTTGGAGAAGAGTGGATAAGTTATGATTTAAAACTATGCGTATATAACTAAAAGGTAAATGATAAGGTGTGGTGATTTAATCTAAGATGCATACCACTACAAGATGATAGAATAGGTGAAAATTTAACATAAATCATATTTCACTAATCTAGAGATGTCACATAATAAAATGTGGAATAATACGGTGTGATAATTTTAAGGTCCATTTGATTTTTAAACCCCGATGAGGGCTTGAGTATGGACCGATGAACTAAAGTTCATCATCAAGTAGTGAGTGCACTGTCTGAAGACAATGTAGTATAGATGACCAAGTGATAGGTATGTGAATGTGTGATATATTGAATGTGATGCTAAATGTGTAGGATGTGTAATATGTAATGTGTAAAATGTAATGTAATAGGTGTAGATAAACTAGTAATGTAGGATGTAGTGATGAAATGTAAAGCTAGACTCATATGTAATGTAACCTAGCATAGTATATATGATATAGGTGATGTATAAATGCACAGTGTGAAATAGCTTAATGGCATATATAACACGTAGAATGAATACTATGTGCATGATGAGGATGTAGAATATAAACTAGGTGTAGAATAGACGGTGTATGATGTGTGATGTGTGTGATAAAATGTAAATATATAGTGCCTATAGTGTAGTGTGTGGGGTTAAGTGTAATGGTAATCCCTCAACAATCAAGTGTGAAGCAAAGTATATGATGAATATGGTAAATGCGAGAAAAATGAGGGTGTGAGAGTATGAAAAATGTGATTATGCTAAGATGAAGTATGTAATAATGCGATTATGATGTAGAAGTATGTAGATATGCTAGACTAAGGTGGGGAAATCAGGTGGTATGCCCCCAAGTGTGTACGTAAGTAGCTCATGTAAAGTCATCTAGAAGTTCTTCATCTTCCAGGTCATAATGAAATGGGTAAGAATTAGTAACTTGGTAAGAAATGGTGTCTGGTTGGTCATGTAAGGATCCATTGAGGTGTAAGTGATACATACCCATAGCATATTTCTCATCAATGAAAGGAGGAAGTGGGAAACCATGGGCATACCAACGAGTAAGGTTCTATGTATAGCCTAGGAAATAACTATTGCAGATGAAAATGCATCCAAAAGGCATAGGGAAAGATATATCTGTATGGTCAGGGTCTAGAGTACCTCCAATATAATCAAGCCATGATTTGCCTAATGTGAGTGGTGAAGATTTAGGAGTGTGGGAAAGAAAAATCATGAGATAAAATATATGAAGACTATAAGTGGCAAGGATGATGATATACCCATAATAAAGATGAGAAGCATATGGTGTAGGATGGAGATCGTCGAAGGTAAGCCCTAAGCGAGTCAAACCCTCATGTGTACATATAGTGTCATCATACATAGGATCAAATGGAATGTGTTCCCAATATGAATTATTCATGAAAAGAGTGCAAGTGAATGGTGGGCATGCTAAGATGTGTGATGCAAGTGAAGGTGAATGTGATAGAGTGACGTCCATAGAGTGGAAAAGTCCCTGATAAGGAATCATATCAGTAGTAGCAACAGGTGACATAGGAGAAACAACATCTATCACACAAATGGTATTGTCAAGTGGTGGAAAGTGAGGGAATTCATCTAGAGGTTGGGGATCATTGGTAGCGTTAGTACATAGAATGGGGAGACTAGTGTTAGGAGCATAATCACAGTATTGGAATGGGTCACGGTCATAGGGGATAGTATGTTCAATGTCTTCATGAAGTATTTTAACACAATAATGCATGGTAGATGAATCACCGCATGGCACGAAGCCATGGCCTATCAAGCAAACATTCATAAGAGACCAGAATTCAATAACATAGAAAACAATGTGTATAGTTTTGGGGCCGACTGTAATATGAAATGTAATATGACCTAGAAAACAAAACCATCATAAGCACGCAATGAAATACTAGATGGTCTAACATCACGAGCGGAGAGACCAAGGTGTGAAGGAATGACATGGGACACAAACCGAGCTCAAATCATCATTGTCAATTAAGGTGAACTTTATACCAACATTCTAAATGTGATAAATGATATGCACTGGTGGATTATTGTCAAAAGTAAAAAGATCCACAGGAGGAATAGATGGGAAAGTAGTTTTCTCGAGAGAAGGCATCCATAATGGTATTATAGAGTATATTAGGATGGGTATTGTAAATGGAGAAGTAGAAAGTCATGAATAGAGATAGCCATTATAAAGAAATGATAAGAAAAATGGGTATCCTAGAGTGTTTATATCAAGTCGGGTTCACCAAAATGATTAATCGAATTTAAGTAATATCTAAGTTAGATAAGAACTAGTTAATATAATCTAGGAGGAAAATAAACACCGTAAAATAAATACCCTAAATCAATATAAATTGATAAATAATTAAATAATTAGAAATGAAACCCTAATGTGCAAGAGTAAAGTGAGGAAGGAATTCAAATGATTGCAGAGGACTATCATAGATTTTCATAGGTATCACAAGAAATTCCGTAAGTAGTAATGACTACACACAGATCCTGAAAAGAGTAGATCTGAAATATTTGAATGCAGACTGGAGCACTCGTGGAGGTACTGGGGCACCTTGGGTGCCCCGTCTCTGCAGAAATAGGCCCCTAGTCTCTAAAAAATCTCCACATTTGATATTTTTCGAATTGGAAGATGACTTGTAACCCTAGACATTTTTTTCACTAGATTTGTTGAACTCGCACCAAATGTACCAAATGAGGCAAGATGATGTTCAAGACCTGCAAGAGAAAAAATAAGTATCAAATACCTAAAACATGAAAGATGCAAATAAATGGGTCAGAATGACCTCATCTACCAAAACAATTGGCTTATTAAAATGAGCACAACACTACATTTTGGACCTAGATGTAGTTTTGGTGTGTGTGTGTGCATATTGTTCTCTAGGTGCTCTTGTGTCGGTTGCAGCTTTTCAAATAATGCGAGCAATAGCTAGATGTAGAAAATGTAATATTATGTGTGCATGGAATAGAATAGAATCCCTCCTCCCTGAAGTGTGATGATGCATATGTTTTATCTTATACCTTGATGATGGATCTCTGTGGATGCCAATGCAATAGTTGGATATAACTCTAGATGTAGTGATAGTAGTGTATGATGTTAGGTCCCTCATTATGGTATAATAACTTTATATTTATAGGGTTCTCTTTCTCTAATTTCATAATTTACCCTGAAAATGTCGACCATATAAATGATAAACATTAAAAATGGATAAAAAGGACAAAAAGTGGAAAGAAAGTGCTATGAAGATCGAGGCACTATCAGGTGGGACCAAGGCGCCTATGGGCGCCTAGTACTAAATTTCGACACCCCAGCTATGGCTAAAATTATTGTGGATGTGCGAAAATGGATGGGAATGTAGGTGCAATAGGTAAAAATTATAAAATAAAATAAATAAAATGGCGAAAGGGAAAGGGGTTAATAAGTACTTTATTTTCTCAAGAACCCTTCAAATAGTATTATGAGACTAGGATAAATAAATGTCTAAAGTGCATGATTTTGTGACTACATTATTCTACATCTCACACATATATAAGATTGGTATCTATAATTATAAACATCATATATGTTATGTCACACTTCTCTATATATTCACTCTCTGCATTCTTTGTTCCTAGACGTTCCCAACTAGATATGACCGTTTTATCCCTTTTTATGGCTATGTCCTCAAGGGGGAAAAGTGAAATTGTGTTATATTTATCTAATGTATCCCTCCTAGTCAACACTAATGTGAAATCAAATCCCACCAATTGCTATAAAATAAAGCTATACAAGAGTAATTTACTCACTCAACATTTAGAAGAGCTCTTATATCTAATACTTACAAAGTGTTACAAAAATATTTACTAAACTTCAAATAATGAGAATACATTAGCACCATCCTCTAAAAAATTATGAAGCACTCTAAACTATGTTAAGATCATACAACTCAAGTGAAGATAATCTCAAAGTTAACTCAAGGAATATATAACACTTACAAACCAAAGAGAATCTCAAGGGGTGTTAATGATGAGAGAACTTTGCTATCCAAAATCACCCCATGGGTTAATTTTGGATTTAACAGATTTAAAAAATAAAATTATCCATTTTTACAAGTCTATGATGGTTACATAGTCATCAATTTTCACTTACCAAATGCATTACCCATTTTTATTAAAAAAACATTGGAGCGTAGTTTAAAAGTATTGGTTAGTTATAAAAGCCAACGGATGTTCATTTTCCCATCAAATTTAGCATCGGTGATCAGCAGGAGACACATGATAGAAGCTCAGAGGTCCTGGCCCATGGGCCATGTGGCTGAAGATCACCAATCAAGGCGGGATAAGTGTATCTTTTCAAAGGGAAATGTGATTAAAAGGGTTTCTAAGTTCGCAGGATAGGCCACATTTTATATTTCATCAGGTTCAAAAAGTTAGACAAAGCAAAAATGATAGTTGGAAGCCAACTTAAAAGCCATGAAACAAAAGAAGAGTCACGATACAAAGGAAATGAAAGGGGATAGGTAGCACATTAAAAATCCAAAAAAAAATCCAAGTCCCCAAGACTTAGAAACTGCAATGAGAAGAGCTATGTGGAGAAATTTCATTGGTTTGCCTTTCGCAGCTTGACAAAATCAAGGCTATCAAAAATTTGATAGCTTGAGGTCACGTGGAGCCTTCTCATTGGCTAATATTTCACAACTACTTAAGGACATCCAAAAGGGACTAATAACACAATGGTGTGGAGATTTCTTATTGGCTGGCACTACATTTGTCAAAGGATGTTGAGTTGTGAAGCTTAATTGCTTCACTGGCATGCTTTTGCAGACTTGCTATAATACACAGTAATTGGCATCGGTTGATGAACTGACGTTAGTCACCCATGGACTGATATAAGTTAGGAAAGGAGGAACTGGAATTATTTAGGGCTAACCGACATCAGTTAAGGCTAACCGACATCGGTTGCCTATGCATGACTACTATAATTAAGTTGTAGGAATTAGATCTATCTTTAGTTGTAAAGTGAATCTAATGGTTGTAATTGCATAGCTAAAGTTCCCTAAGATTGTAGATGCATATATAAGCATAAAGTTATGGTTTAAAAATGAGAATTCAATTGAGAATTAAGAGAAGTTTCCTTTAGAGAGAAAAAGTAAAATTTATAGAGAAGAAAGTACATGATATCCAAGAAGGTGTGGAAGATTACAAATCTTCATTGTATTTCCTCTATGATGATAAATTGTTTATTTCTTGGTGGATATAGCCCACACTAGGTGAACCACGTTAAATCTTATGTATTGTTTCTTCTTGTTTATTTCTATATTGATTTCTTTTATGCTTATATTTGATTAATATATCTATACACCTGGTGTGTTAACCCTAAAAAATGGTATCAGAGCTTTTTTGTTTGAGGGTTGTGTGTGTTGACAGATTTACTCATAAATGGATTTCTAATTGAGTGGGAGAAAAGAAATGAGAGAAGAAGGAAAATTTAGAGTAGATAAATTTGACGGTCGTGAATATCTATTATGGAAGATGTAGGTGGAGGATTATCTATATTAGAAATATTTATACTTACCATTGGATGAGAAGGCAAGACCTGTAAAGATGACTCATGAAGAATGGAAAATTATTGATAGAAAGGCTCTTGGATTTGTAAGATTGAGGATGATAGCATTTTAGCTTTGAATATTACCAAAGTAGGATCTACGATAGAGTTGATGAAATATTTAGAAAATCTATATGAAAAATATAGTACTTCAAATAAATTTTATTTGATGTAAAAATGTTTAATTTAAAGATGTAAGAAGGTTGATATGCATCAAGTCATTTGAATGATTTTCACTATTCTAAATCAATTAAAATTAGTTAGTATTTCATTTGAGGATGAAGTGAAATAACTTTAATTAATTTTCTCTTTGCTAGATAGTTGGGATAACTTGGTAATGGTTGTTAGTAATAAAATGTTTGCAGCTAAATTTTTAATGTTTGATGATGTGGTTAGTATAATTCTGAATGAAGAAATATGCAACAAAAGTATAGGTGAATCATCATCCGGGAATGATTTGAATGTAGAAAGTAGGGGATGGTAGAAGGAGATATCCAAGAGAAAGAATAATGAGAAATCAAAGTCTAAGAATGGCAGATCTAAATCTAGAGGTAGAGATATAATCTACTTTAGAATTGTGGAAAAAAGTCATGCAAAGAAGGATTGTTGGTTCAAGGAAAACAAAGAGAATGTACTAGAGAAAGGTAAAGAGGAAAATGTTTCTACAAAATAGGTAATGCAAGATGCCCTAATTCTCTCCTTGGATAATAAAATTGAGTCTTGGGTTTTAGATTCAAAATCTTCTTTCCATGTAACCCCTAATAAGGGATAATTCGAAATAATGTCTAGGGTAATTTTGGGCATGTTTACTTAGGAGATGATGAGCCATACAATATTAATGGTAGAGGTGAAGTTCATCTTAAATTGCAGAATGGAAATACATGGCTATTAAAAGATTTGAAGAATGTTTCAAGCATCAAAAGAAATCTAATTTCTGTAGGAAAATTGTGTGAAACTAGTTACATGGTTACACTCATAGTCAAATATTGGAAATTTACCAAGGGATCTCTTATTGTAGAAAGATTAAATAAGGTAGGATCATTATATTATTCTACCTATATTACTGATTCATTTTATGTTCTATCTACTTCATATTCAAATAAAATCATGTGGCACATTCGGCTAGGCCATATGAGTGAAAAGGGAATGCAAATCTTAAAGGAAAAGGGTAAGTTATCATATTTGAAACATGTAGATCTTGATTTATGTGAGAATTTTATTTTTAGAAAGTAGAAGAGTGATATTTCTAAAAGTTTGGGCAACAAAGAAGAAGCATAAATTGGATCTTGTACACTCAGATGTGTGGGGACTAGCCTAGGTAGCTTTTCATGGAGGATCCCAATACTATGTTACTTTCATTGATAATTGCACAAGAAAGTTATGGGTTTATTGTATAAATCATAAATATGATGTTTTTGAAACTTTTAAAAGATGGAAAGCCCTTGCTGAAAATGATTCAAATTCAAAGTGAAAGTGCCTTAGATCTAACAATGTTGGTGGGTATCGCAACAATACTTTCAATGATTATTTTTGAGTAAATGGAATATGTAGAGAAAGGATGGTTCCTAGAACACCATAGAAGAATGGTGTTATAGAGAGAATGAACAGGACAATCATGGAACATGCTAGAAGCATGAGGATACATGTTGGATTTCCCTTATATTTTTGGGTGGAAGTAGTAGACATGAAAATTTATTTGATTAATCGTGGAACTTCGAGTGCAATAAATGGTGGAATACCAAATGAATCTTGGACTTGAAAAGAGGTAGATATTTCCTTTCTTACATGATTTGGCTTTGAATAGTTTGTGCATATTGATAAGGAAAATAGAAATCAATTGAATTCTAAATCCAAAAGATGTACTTTCATTGGTTATGGATCTAGTTATTTCAGATTAAGGTTTTGAGATTTAGAAGGTTCTAAGATAATTAGGAGTCATGACATTGATTAAAATGAGAAGAGAATGTACAAGGATCAAGTTTTGGTACCTAAAGGTGAACCAAAGTGAGAAGTGTATGGATGAAAATTAACTCTCGATTTAAAATCAACACCTACATGTTTACACAATGAATCGGGATCGGTTTACCCCTAACCGCACTAGTTTACCCGTGGTGACATCGATCATCGATCCTCAGACGGCATTCTTACAGTAAGAGAAAACTAGCATAGCATCGGTAAGGTGATTGGCATCGAGTCACTATTAAAAGTAGACACAAATCTACATCATGAGATGATTGAGCCTTCGACACCTCAAATCTCAAAGTGAGAAGGTCATAACGGGTAAGTAGACGACTAGAAATATTTTCACCTTCCATGTCTTATTTATTATTGACTGATAGTGGTGAACTAGAAAGCTTTAAAGAAGCAATGCAAGATAAATCTCAAAAGTAGTGAGAACATGGCATGGATGAGGAGATGGACTCCTTAGAGAAGAAATAGACATGGAATTTGGTTAAGTTGCTTGCGCAGTAAAAGAGCATTACGAGAAGTGGGTTTACATGATCATGGAATAAGATGGTGGAAAGAAGAGATACAAGGCAAGGCTTGTAGTAAAATGGATTTGCATAGAAAAAAATATTGAATTTGGTGAAATGTTTTATGTTGTTATTAATATGAATTCTATTCGTATTGTATTGATTTTAGTTTCAGAGAGGCTTTGCGTTTAGAGAAACTTAATGTCAAGATGAAATTTCTTCATAGTGATTTAGAGGAAGAGATTTACATGAATCTATTGCTTGGGTATGAAGTGAAGGGTAAGGAGAAACTTGTGTGCAGATTGAAAAAGAGCCTATATGGGCTCAAACAAGCTCCAAGGAAATGGTATATGGGGTTTGATAGTTTCATGCATGAGCATGATTATTTGAGATGTGAATCTCACCATTGTGTTTATTTCAAGATGCTTGGAAATGGGAGCTATATTATTTTTTTACTTGTATGTGGATGATATGCTTATCATAGATCTAATATGCAGGACATTGGTGAGCTTAAAGAAAAGCTAGCTCACAAATTTGTAATGAAGGATTTGGGAGATGCAAAGAGAATCCTTGACATGTAAATTCATAGAGACAGGAAGAACATGAAGTTGTATTTGTCTCAGGAGCATTATATCAATAAGGTGTTGAAAAGGTTTAATTTGTAAAATTCAAAACCTATAAGTACACCTATGGTGGACACTTAAAATTGAGAAAAGATCAGTGTCGTCACACGAGGAGGTTGAGTACATGGCACAAGTTCTTTATGCTTTAGTAGTTGGGAGCTTGATATATGTTATGTTTTGTACTAGACCAAACATTGCATCGAAAATGAGAGTTGTGAGGAGATTTATGGCTAATCCAAGTAAAGAGCATTGGAAAATAGTGTAATGGATTTTCAGTATTTGATAGGGATATCGACATGCGGTTATGCTATGGAGGGTCAATACTTCTTTATATGGCTATGTGGATTTAGACATGGATGGTGTTTTAGATATTAGGAGGAGCACCACTAGATATTTTTCATAGTAGGTGGCATGACGCTTTCCTTGATTTCTATATTGCAAAAGGTTATGGCCCTTTTTATTACAAAGGTTGAGTATGTTGCAACTATATAAGCTAGTAAGGAGATGATATGGATGAGCAGGTTCATGGAGAGTTAGAAAGCAAAGAGGGATTTCAAAGATTGTACGGTGATAGTCAAAGTGTGATTCATCTAGTAAAGAACTCAACATTTCATTCTAGAATGAAACACATTTAGTTGAGATATCACTTCATACGACAGGTATTGGAGGATGAGCAAGCTGAAGTTGGAGAAAATTCATACAAAGGAAAATATTGTGAATATGCTAATGAAGCCATTGGAAAAAGAGAATTTGGAGCTACACTCCACTTTTTTGGTCTTGAGTTTGGGAATTGAGGAGGGAGAAATAGGCCAACAAAAGGATCGGAGGAAGGGGTTATGCAGTACAAGTAATAATTTATCTCCAAGTGGGAGATTGTTGAGTTGTGGAGATTAATTACTTCACTAATATGCTTTTATAGACTTCCTAGAATACACAAAGAATCGACATCGATTTATGAACCATTGATGATCACCCACAAACCAAGATATCGGTTAGGAAAGGAGGGAACCGATGTCGATTAGGGCTAATGAGACATCGGTTAATGCTAACCATATTGGTGGCCTATACGTGACTACTATAATTAAATTGTTGTAATTAAATATTTCTTTAGTTATAAAGTGAATCTAATGGTTGTAATGCAAAGCTAAAGTTCCCTAATATTGTAGATGTATATATAAGCATAAAGCTAGGGTTTATAAGTGAGAATTCAATTGATAATTAAGAGAAGTTTCCTTTTGAGATAAAAAGAGAAATTTATAGAGAAGAAAGTACAAGACGTCTAAGAACGTGTGGAAGATTGAGAAATGATGAGACCAAAATATGTCTCATTATATCACCAAATAACACTCTTATTATCTCTCTTAAAATAAAGCTTTCAAGTGAATTTAGATGTAGTTTTAATAATAGATACCATATTTAAGGTAGAATATAGGATTTATCTTATCATCTCTTTATAAATCTATTGGCAATATAATTGTTGTTATTTCCTAATATTTCCTCTAAAGTTGGAATGCAATAGTGTGTAGAAAATAGTTCATAAGAAAATCTACTCCAAGTTCATAGATTACAGCTACGAAAATTCTTCACGCAGCTACGGAAATTCTTCACACAACTATGGAAATGCCCAAATTAGTGAATTTTTTTATTTGTTCTAAAATAATGTAAAATAGCACCGACCTATTCAGCCCACTATTTCCTTCCATGTCATCAACTAAGAATAAAGATTCAAACATTTGACAATCTAAATTCATGCATGCATGTGGCATTCCAAGAAGAATTCAAAGTCATGGACTTAGCACTCCTCCATTTTCTCTCCATGTTTCAAGGATGAGAAAATAGTGGAATAGTATTAGTAATGTTCAATAAGTACTCTCGTACTTTGTGTTCCTAGATTAAAGGGATGTGTTGTAGAAATATTCTCCACGATAAGTGGACAGTTGTAGTCAAGTTTGTTTAGGATTTATTTCTTTGAATAACTCCAACCAAGAATAGGTAGTTAGTTCTTAGTGTTTGACTAAGTAAATTAGAATAAAGAGAAGATTATATTGTATTCCCTAAATAGGGGAGTTGGTTAGATGCATGAATTATAAATGCAACCTTCTACACTCTTATATGTAATCTTTTTCCAATCAATGAAAAATCTATTTTTTTCTCTCCAATATTATGAAGTTTTGAATCAAGATCTTGGAAGTATGATTGAAATCCTCTTCCAAGGAATGATCTGGCCACTCATTCAAGGAAGATGGATCTCGTATATTTGTATTTTCTTATTGTAATAATTTATGTTTATGTTTATTCCTTTTTCTCGTGATAATCATTTTGTTGTATTGTAATTGTCTTTTTCATTTAGTTTGTTGTGAACCTACAGGAGTTTTATTTGATTTATTTTCAATTCAAAAATTTAATTAATGCAAGTGTGCTTTCATTTCTGCAAGTGTGATTTTAATTTCTGCAAGTGTGCTTTTTAATTTCTACAAGTTTGGATTGTGTTTGAAGGAGTTTTTTTCCAAATATCTCTTTCTCCTTTTGCATAAAGTCATTGACACCTTCCTTATATTGACATTATTAATGAAGAGGATTGAATAATCTCATCATTTTGGCACCATTGTCGAGGATCATGGTGTTATTAGGAGACTCAAATTTTTCGAAAAGAGGATTCTAGTGACAATAGAAAACCTCTTACAAAATTCTATGACGAGGAAGTATTTGGTGATAGTTTCTCTAAACTTTTATTTTCTGGAAATAGATTAATATTTCTTTTCAAAAAAATAGATTAATATTTCTTTTCTGCAAATAGATTAAATTCTATTTTTGTAATTAGATTTAGAAACCTTTTGAGATTGCCAAAAGTAACCCCCAATAAAATGGAAACATCATTTCATGTTTATTATTTTCATGCAATGAGGTTTTCCTATTCTAATTTTTTTTTGTTTGCATGTACTATTACTTCTATAAAGATTAAATAATAGTTTATGCATGCAATTAATAAACAACTTTGTGTAGGTTAGTTGAGACAAATATTTCTATGGAATATTTGTGTAAACAGATTGGGAGTTGAAGGAAAAGTTGAGTTGCTTCTATCACGGAGGAAGGAAATGTCATGTTGAAGGAAAAAATCCATCTCTGCAACTCAAATTCCTGTAATCAAAAATGAATCTACAACAATAATGAAAGCTATTAGAACATGGTAGACAAATGCAAAAAGGTATGCATTATTCTCTCATATAACAACTCGTTTGGTTGAAAATTTCAAGCATGCAAGAAGAGAATTCTATTTTTAACTCTTACATTTAATGAAGTGAGACATTCCTTTTTGCATGCAATGACTCATGCAGTTGTTAGAAAAATTCAAATAACATGCATTCCTATTTTATCTCTTTTATTTAATGAATTAGTCAAATTTTGTTAAGATATTCCTTGCATGTCGACTTAATTGATTTAGAAATAAATTTTGCATACAAAGAGGAAATAAATTTACATGCAATGAATGCTACAGATTGCATATCTTTTAATCAATTAAGTCTCATGCAAAGAGTGCTCCTAAATTGACTCTATTTATTTAATGAGAGAGACTTGTTCTAAATTATTTTCAATAATTATTGGAGATTTAAATTTGAAGGAGCTAATTGTTGCAAGCATCTATTTTTTAGATGACATAATTACTGCAGGAAATTACAAAATCAACATACATGGCACATTAAAGAGGAGGTCAAAGGAAAAAGAATCATCTGATACGAGAAATCGCGCATGAAAAATAGCCGCATTTTCTGATGCAAACTACTCACGGATCATAAAGAAATAGATCAAACAATTTATGGGTTTTGTTCTACACAAAATGAGATTTCCATATCATTTTGAATCACTCATTTTCATTTAGAAATGACCAAGATATCATAGTTTGAATGCATGCTTCTCAAAAGAAAATAACATGTTGCAGATTATTTTGATAATAGTGTTTTCTGATCCAAACTACTCACAGCTCGTAAAGAAAAAGCTCAAATAATTTTTTGATCTTGTTCTACACAATCTGAGATTTCTATATCATTTTGAATTGCTCATTTTCATTGAGAAACAACCAAGATATCATAGTTTGAATGCATGCTAAAAAATAACTGTTGAAGAAAAATTAATAACATGTTGAAGATTGTTTTAATTATATTATATATATATATCTTATGATGCATGCAAGTATTCTACTAGTACTCCTCATTTTTAGTACCTGATTCATTCCATGCTACCTTCTCTATCTCATTTTTTTGTTCAAAAGTCATTTTCCCAACTTCTGGAACCACCAAAATTCCTTCGATATTTTGTAGTCAATGTTAATCCTTCTCATGACTATAAAAATACTGGCTCAACCAATATATGCTAATTGAAATTTCAACATACCATTTGTATTTAGGGATCATACCCACAACCTCTCATAATAAACCATTCATTCCCAATAAATGAAGAATTCCTCTGAACCATTCCATTTCCCAAAACAGTTTACCATTGTTTCTCAATTTCTAAATCAACTTTCTAAACTGGTTGGATGCTGCAGACACTCTGGAAGATTGCTTCCTGATTTTCCATCATGTTGACATTTCTCAAAAGGATAGTGATTGGTTAGAAAACTAGTTTATTGGCTAACCAATTATTAAAAAAAGGGTTGTACTTCAAAGTATTTCTTGGATTCATATGACTGCTTCTCTTATGCCAACTTGGTTGATGAAATCATTTTCTCTTTGAAAAGTTCTATGTTGTAGAGGCCTTGACTTCATATCTATTTGTTTTGTTCAACTACAGATGGAAATCAAGGTTATACAACATGATGAAAGCAAGGATAACTACTGAGTATGGTATGGTAACTTCTATTTTTCTATTCTTGAATATTTTTATTTGTTGTTTTAATTACAAATAGATTCACTTCTCGAAAGCATTAAAAAATAGAGAGAGAGAGAGAGAGAGAGATAATTTTGTCATATCTACAAGAGTACAAAAAAGAGCTAAGTGTAGAAAAATATTCCTACATTATCTACGAAAAACCTCATGAGAGCACAAATAAGCAAGAAGTAAAAATTTTACTTCTAGAATCTTAGTTTGCTACTATCATGAAAAAAGGAGAAGACACTTTGAAAGATGCGAAGGATTGAAAAATTATATTCTACAAGAAGATCAGTAGCTTGCATGAGGGCATGCAAGAAATTTAAGTGTGGGGAAATGATGAGACCAAAATATGTCTCATTATATCACCAAATAACACTCTTATTCTCTCTCTTAAAATAAAGCTTTCAAGTGAGTTTAGATGTAGTTTTAATAACAGATAGCATATTTAAGGTAGAATATAGGATTTATCTTATCATCTCTTTAGAAATATATTTGTAATATAATTGTTGTTATTTCCTAATATTTTTTCTAAAGTTGGAATGCAATAGTGTGTAGAAAACAGGTCATAAAAACTCTACTCCAAGTTCATAGATTACAGCTACGAGAAATTCTTCACGCAGCTACTGGAAATTCTTCACGCAACTACGGAAATTCCCAGCTAGTGAAAGTCTTTTTATTTGTTCTAAAATAATGTAAAGGAGCACCAAACTATTCATCCCACTATTTCCTTCCATGTCATCAACTAAGAATAAAGATCCAAACATGTGGAAATCCAAATTCATGCATGCATGTGGCATTCCAAGAAGAATTCAAAGTCATGGACTTAGCACTCCTCCATTTTCTCTCCATGTTTCAAGGATGAGAAAATAGTGGAATAGTATTAGGAATGTTGAATAAGTACTCTCCCACTTTGTGTTCCTAGATTAAAGGGATGAGTTGTAGAAATATTCTCCATGATAAGTGGATGGTTGTAGTCAAGTTTGTTTAGGATTTATTGCTTTGAATAAATCCACCCAAGAATAGGTAGTTAGTTCTTGGTGTGTTGACTAAGTAAATTAGAATAAAGAGAAGATTAGATTGTATTCCCCAAAAAGAGGAGTTGGTTAGATGCATGAATTATAAATGCAACCTTCCACACTCTTATATGTAATATTTTTCCAATCAATGAAAAATTTGTTCTTTTCTCTCCAATATTCTGAAGTTTTGAATCAAGATCTTGGAAGCATGATTTAAATCCTCTTCCAAGGAATGAGCTGGCCACTCATTCCAAGGAAGATGGATCTGTATTTGTGTTTTTGTATTGTAATAATTTATGTTTATGTTTATTCCTTTTTCTATGATAATCATTTTGTTGTATTGTTTTTTTCCTTGTATTGTAATCTTCATTTTCATTTAGTTTGTTGTGAACCTGTAGGATTTTTATTTGATTTATTTTCAATTCAAAAATTTACTTTATGCAAGTGTGCTTCATTTCGCAAGTGTGATTTTGATTTCTCCAAGTACTGCTTTTTAATTTCTACAAGTTTGGATTATGTTTGAAGGAGTTGTTTTCCAAGTATCTATTTCTCCTTTTGCATACATCCATTGGACACCCACACTGGATTAACACTATTAATGAAGAGAATTGACGACCCTCATCACAAAAATTCATTGTATTTACTTTGTGATAATAAATTGGTTGTTTCTTGGTGGACGTAGTCCACATTGGGTGAACCACGTTAAATCCTTTATATTCTTTCTTCTTGTTTATTTCTGTATTGATTGCTTTTATGCTTAAATATGATTAATATATATGTACAACTAGTATGCTAACCCCAACAAAGGATATTATAAGAGGTATAATAGTGCATCGGGGCATGGAGCTTCCTCATTATATAATGGTTCACGATGTCAGAGGCTGGAAATCAAAAGGACTAACATGCGAAGTGTGTGGATCCTTTCTATTGGCTTGCACTTCTAATGGTCACCAAATGCAAAATTGCAAAGAAGTGTGGTTGTTTCTTATTGGCTTTTATTTTTAAAGGGGCTAATGAAGGAAAATGACAATAGTCATTAGCATGAAGAAATGTGGAATAATCTTATTGGTCCATATTTTTTAATACGACGGATCCTTTTAACTCCAAAGCCAAGGAAAAGTAAAAAACACAAATGGTGAGCAGGGAAGTAAAGCCCAATATTGCAAACTAGTAAGAGATGGACACTTGGAAAAAGTTGAAACAAGCACACGTGGTAAACGATGGTCCCCTAATCAATCATAGGCTGCCATGTGTCAATTTCATGTGCCTCCCAATAGTAAAATCTTCAAATGGCCATATCTTTTGATCCCCTGCACTAAATTAGACAAAATTTATATCATTGGAAATATCTCCTCGATCCTTTCAATTTGACATCATCAAAATCTGATTTTGGTGGATTTTTGTGCGTCAAAATGGAAAACATAGATTTTGGACATAGAAGATGACTATTGGGGAATGCAAATGATCAAATCATGTAGCTAACGCACCAGAATTGATGAGGCATGGATTCATTTTCTTCTGCAAGATGAAATATACTAGAATGATGGCTCTGTAAGGTGCCCATGTGCTTTGCAGAAGAGTTTAATGGATAATTTTGGTGGTTGGAGTCTGAAAGGTCATGCCCCTTCACTTCTCTTTCTTCTCTCTCTAATTTCTATAAATTTTAAATGGGGTGCATTATAAAGGAATTAGTCATTTTTCTCTTTCTGCGCCCTATCTCTATCTTCTCTGTTGGGTTGAATGTGGAGTTTTAAGCCTCCTCTCCAATATTTACAATGGAATTTCCTTTACTCTTGCCCACTAATGATGTACTATGCATACTTAATGGAGTATTAAACTGGTTTTTGTGATGCTTTTGTCCATCCTTTGTGTTTTTGTTATCTCTACTTGCATATCCTTATGGTAGGGTATACTTTGACACTCTTGATGTTTATTATAGGTTGTGGGAGTTGTTTTTATTTGTGGTTTAAAGTGGTGTACTTTGTGAACCCATCTCAATTCTGTGGTGCATCCTGTCCGTCCTCTCCATTTCTCACCTCTCTCCATTTTGGATAGTTGTATAGTGATTAGCGCCCCAGATTTTTGGGGTATCACCACTCTTAGTGTAGATTTATTTTCATGTATTCTCTCCCCCTATCTCCTTGGAATGTTAGGATAGGATTATATAGTCATTTACATGCATTAGGAGTATTTGTGGCAAGAAATTTTATGAGTAGGAACCAGCCTTCTTTGGAGATCCATCTCAAGTAGCGATTTCCACACTAGGAGATGGTCCCAAGTTAAAAAAATTAGAGATTTAAATTATTTAGATCTTAGGGTGCTCCTTTTTATATAAAAAAATGTATCACACCTTAAAAATGTAATGGCAATATTAGTTATGAGTGCAATTTTGATAAAACATGGTAGAATGCTTAAGAATGTTAGTTCCTCAAATTAGAAAAATACCAAATTATTTTTTCATTCCTATGACCAAGGACTTTTATCATTTCCAACCTAATCAAAATCATCCAACAAACATTCTTATACCATTCAAAATGATTCAAAAGTCTATTTTCTCTCTTACTCCTTTTAGCCTCTTCTCAAGTACTTTAATAGCCCTAAAATCATGCAACTCTTGTAGCCCATAATGATTCACAAGGTCCCATAACAAACTAAGAACATTTTTTAACATCCATTATGCCCTTCTAGCTTCTCAAAAAAATTCAAATTTATCTCCTTTAATTCACATTAGATTGATTGTTTTTATGCTTCAAATTAAGCCAAAATAAGAAAATGATGGAAATTTAGCTATAAAATTTAAATTATGGAATGTGTCAAAAAATAAATAATTGGATACACATTTGAGTCATACAACTTATATTCAAAATTTATGTTCAAATGTTTATTGTAGCTCCTTCAATCTTCAAATCTTGATCACAAACTAGGCCTCTTAACTGGTAGTCCTATCTCAAGGAAAATGCTCTTCTACAAATCAAAATACAAGGTTATATGAAAAAGTGAAATCATATTCAAGCACACTTTTCTTTATTCTTAATCTACACCAATTTTTTTATTCCAACTCCATTATTTAACCATGTAGCTCACTATTCACCTATCTACTTAGGTATCTTCTTGACTTAGGATTGAATTTCTAAGGTTTTTTTCATGTATCTTTCTTTTACCTGGTTAATTTCCTCTAATAAAAATTATAAACCTTGAAACAATCTCACACAAACTCCTTATGCATTCTACACATTATTGCGCTTCAATTTTATGATTACAAGACCTTCTAACAACAAGTCTCTTGACTTGGTTTTAGCTTCTTTATTGGAATTACAGTCTCATGAAAATTTATACCGCCATGGTCTATGAAAGGGATGATTATTCAATTTTTTCTCTTATAAATACCTATTTCCAACATTAACACTTTAATTTACACATCTGACTCATTATGTTTGAAAATTTTCTTCACTAGTTTCTTTTCTTAACATTCACTTGACTATCCCCGTGCTTATAATGGATTTTGATTGTGATTATGAGTTTATTAATCCTGAAGCATCTACCCTTCTTTTAAAATTCTTCAAAACCTTATTCTCACCTCATTCTATCAACCATATAATTCCTTTAAGGTAGAATAGAATAAGTTTTGTTTCTTAGTCAAATTTGTAATAATAACCTCAAGACAGGGTATATAGGACAACCGGTACCGAGTTTTGCACTTTTCACCTCCTTAATTAAGTCCAATAATATCAAAATTTTAACTGTATCTCTACCCCTTGTGTAATAATTTACACCAATTTTTGGACTTTTTTAATGAATACAAATAAATTTATACTAAATTTCCTCTTTCGACCCTAGGCATGGTTTTCACAGACCAACAAGTAAGCACTTTTAGGATTATTTTTGTTTTATTATTTATCCAAATGATGTTAAGGTTTAAATTTTTCTATAGGTTCCTATTTAACTCCTCCATAACCTTCAAATCTGCAACACCTTCTTAAATTCTTAATCATGCTAAATGACAATGCCTTTTTCAAGAAAATTTTTCTTATCATGCATGTGTATAGAATTTTGAATTTTGGAATCTTATTAAAGGAAACCCCTATTATGGTATCAATATATTAATTTTTATTTTACTATAATAGCTATAAAAATACAAGGAAACCTCTTTAAATTTATACCTTTCTATATTCTTTCAATCATTCCCATCATTCAAAACACAAACAATGCAAGGTTCTTACCTTATCCCCGATTTTGTTAAACCCTCTATGCAAACATACCAACAAGGCTATTTTCCATCATCTTAAATCCTAAAACCTTTAAATAACTTCTTGAACATCCATTAAATACCTCATTTCATTTAATATTAATAATTATAAAGCATATAAGACTCAAGAACACAATTCCTCATCAAATAACTTTCAAAAACAAAAATTTCATAACTTATTTTAATTGAAACCTATATATTTTGATCTTGATATGAAAAATATGACAAAAATCCATCTCTTGGATCTTTCCACATTCTTTCAACATTTTAAATTCTTCTAAAACCTAACTAACATCTTCTCTATTTGAATTTCTTCACATAAGATCATGACTCAAGTAGTTACACATGTTTCACTAACTCAAAGTAGATTCAAATAACAAGTTTAACACATGAAGCCATATGAGAGGGATATAACACGTTGTTTACAAGATAAGAGGTCATCCATGACCTTACATCACCTTATTCCACCAAAATTAAGTTAAGACTCATAAACACCATTAAACATATTCAAATATTTGAAATGGAAGTTTTGGAGGGAAACTCCAAAAATTCATCATTACATTGCCATGGAGGTTAAAATGGACTCAAGACACTCTAAAACACCAAAAAGGATCCTCAAAATCTTAAGCAAGATAAAAATGATGAATTTTTTTCTTATATACTTGATGATGCACCTACATCAGGTGTTACTCTAAAGAAAATATCTATCTACAAAAGCACTCTATTTTGGAACTCTATTCAACAATCATGAAGGGTATATTCGAAGGTATATACAAATGTTCCTACTATTAGCATCGAATAAACAACAATAACATAGGGGTGGGTACTCTATATTTACATTCATTCTTTCATGAACACTATGATAACTACATGATGTTTTATCCAAGCCTCAATTGGGAAATATTTTACAATGGTTTTTCATAATTAGAATGTGGCTTTCCTACTAGTGCTAGTCCAACTCCACCACACATTGATTTTTTGTATCTAGTTAATATTTTTACGCTAGTTTATAAACCTACAATTTTGATTAATATAATTCCATGCATGAGGATCCTACAAGATGTTGACACTCAATTTTGGCAATTTATCATTTTGACATCATTGGTTGTGACTATGTTCCTTTACTAAGAAAAAATATCCACATCATATCCCTGCTTAGTGAATCATATTGTCTCTCTCCCAACTTGTTTATTCCTACACATTGATGTTTCATAAAATTTTGAATATTAATGATTAAAATCAATAATTAAACTCTACTTATATTGTTCTAGCACATATATTTCACTCATTGTCAACATGTCCAAAACCACGTAGTAGGGTCACGATGTAATTTCTGGTCCTAACTAACCTATACATTCTTGGAGCCACACATATTCAAAATTTTCTTTCAATTTTATTATATTCACTAGGTTTTTTTAGCCTCTTGGGTTAGCCTTTTGAATGAAAAATTTCCGTTCATAACCATATATAAGCAAGTTAACATCACCTAATTTACTTACCTAGAAATCACTTGGCCCTCTCATTTCAAATACTAATACCAAGGACACTTTGAAGGGTCCTTAAATCCTTCCAAAATTAATGCACTTACACTATAAAAACACTACTATAGATCTAAATAACTCAACTAGGTCGAGTTTAAGTTCCCTCATTTTCAATCACTCAAAGATCTAAACTTAATTTATTAACAAGATAAAATTCTTCTTAAACATGGTCCAAGTGGTTCAAATTGCTAACTAGTGGCATTAAAATAATTATCACATTCTAGATGGAGAATTATTTGTGATTTGAGGACTTTTTAGAATAGTTTTGTAATAAGCATTGCATGGATTATACTCAAAACCAAAAGCCCGACCTTCTTATAGGGTCTTCCATAAATGTTTATGGTTTTAGTTTTATTTATCTTATTTTGGATGTTTTTAGTATTGTACAACACTTGATGGTTTCATAGTGACGAACTTTCCAAACTAATAAATGGAACCTAAAGTTACAAAACCCTAATCCGAGTAGGTTCAAGATGGTCGATAGGTCCAATACTATACATTCGATCTTGGTAGAGCTATAAAGTTCCATATAAGGGAATTTTGAATTTTTAAAATAAAGAATAAAACATCTCTAGGTTTAGTAATCCTACTTTGTCCATTCTATGTGCCTAAATATCTCTTGTACCACTTTTTATAGCTAGTTGTATCTCTCATATTATGTATTTGAACTTGTAGCATGTATTTATGACTAATTATAAGTGTTTATGCATTATTATGATATTGCATTATTACTATTGTAAGTTAATTAATCGAATAACCCCATGTAATGAATCAAACATTCATTTTTATTATTGTACATTAATCTATAAAAAAACATAAAAGGGTGTAAACATATGGTGAACTCGACTCTTGAAACAATTTTTTTCGTTCTAAAACCATATCTGACCTATAATTCACATTTTAAATCTCATTCCATTCTCTATTTGTGTATTATTTGTCTTTCTATATCTTCAAGATTAATCGTTATCTCTTATATATTATTTTTCTTAATCTTAGGGGCTCTTGTTCTTCCACTAGTATAAGATACTATTCCCATTACATTTGTACACAATGTGGAACTATGAGTCCTATTTATAAATTTTCTAATATTGTTTTCACTATCATCATGAACCATGTACAAGGTGAAGGATCTATAAATAACTCTAACACTCAATTCCGTAGTGTTCCCAATGATGAATCACAAAATCTTAGAAATTTCTTACAAGATAATCTCCATAACATTTATTTACTTCTATATGTTGAAGGTGACCAGGTTAAGCATGCTTCAAAATTAAAAATATAGACATCTACTATTTCCACATCTACAGCTTCTTACATCAATGAGGAACCTAATATCCCAACACCTAATTTCTTCTTATTCCTATTCCTACATGTAATAATAGTGTGTCACATGCTTCTTATTCTAGCACACAGGATCTTGAAACCCTTGTTCATACTTTATAAGCTCAAATATTACAACTACAACAATATACATATGGCACTTCCCATAGTATGACTTCTACTCAATTACTTCATAGAAAATTTACACCCGAAGTGGTGTCTTATTATTTTCTAAATTAATACATGTGAATAATATTAAGTATCTTGTTAGCTATCTTACTACATCTAATTCCAAATTTTTATAGAATATAAATTCAAGATCAAGGCTACTAATATTAAGGATACTATATAAAACACCATAAATTCCATATCTCAACCTACTACGTTGTAATTTCAGCCTAAATTAAGGAAATTTACACAGATACCTTGCACTCCACAAATTATTCTTAGAAAATTAGTTGATTTTAATCTCATGTCTCTTCCTCCACCACTTTAGTTGTATGTGAGAAAAACTCATGGTAAGATTTTTGATGTTAATGCTTATTAAAACTATCATAGATGCATTGGGCACCTCACTAATTGATGTATCAATTTTTGAGATGTTAAACAAGATCTTATTGATACAATTATAATTGAAAGGGATTATCCCATTAAATCCTCTAGATTTACTAATAATAATCCAAAGCTGAAAATATTCAATGATCCACCTCCTTATCATAACAATGATAGATTTACATACTGAATCCGCATAATTCTTATCATGTGGTACCAAATCAACCTTCTTATGATAAATAACTAGATTCAATGATTGGAATTATCATTCCTATGTCACTATTGGTGAAATATTTTTTTATAGGATAGATTAGTGGTTTTTACCAATGGTTTGTCGAAGAATCCAATGTTTCTCATCCTAGGATCATTGTAACAAAATTAAAAATTACCACAACCATGAAAGTGCACAGAAAATCAACTCAAAGCTACATAATAGAATGATGAAAGTGGTGTACATATAGGAGGAGGAAAGTGCAACTACCACCTAGATCAGTGGTGAATAACACTCACTAGCGATAATAGAAGTAGAGATAACTCCACACAACTAGTAAGTTAACTCAACACAATTGGTAAGATAACTCAACACAAATGGTACACCTAAACAAGATAACATAAGTGTAGAGCTAACACAAGTATATGAATTATCCTAATAAACAAATAAAATGATAAATAATAACCTACAATAACACTCCCCCATACCCATAACTTAGGTTGGAAGAAAATAGTGTTGGTCTCGGAAACAAGGCCCGATGAGGTACCCGCATACAAAAAAATAATAAAAAGGGATACCAAAAGATACCCAAAACTAGTAAAATAAAGTAGAGAGAGAAAAAACCCACCGTAAAGAAATCCTAAGAAGATCATCTAAAAAAACTTGTACAATGCTCAAAAATTTTGGTTTGCACTATGGTCCGAATCCAATGCTCGATCACAAAACTAAATAATAATTGACATTGGGCTTCACCAGAATAGATCCATACAAGGATATTGTCAATGAATTGATCTCAAAAAATTGTAAAAACACCAAAAATAATTCGATCAACTATTAAAAATAGGTGTACTAGGATCCAAGAACAATAACCAAGGCAACAAGGCAAGGTCATAATATCCAAATAAATAGGAGATTCGTGATCTAAGAAAAGCCAAGGTAACAAGGAAAGGACACAAAACCTGAAGAAGAAATATCAACACCACACCCTCCCATACTCTTGAATGGGTAGAGTGACGCTACAAATTTATATGAGTTGTCAAAACAACTACTTAAACAATGACAAAATAACACTAGGATTCACAAGAATATCCCCCATAAGAGAGACTATCAACATGCCAAAAAAGTGTTGAAAATATAGATATAAAATCTTTCTACAAATAATAGAAATACACTACACCTACTAAAGAAAATAGCTAAAAACAAGGAGAATTACAATGCAGATGGTGTAAAAAGTGGAGCAAGAGGATGAGTGGAGGAGAGTCACTCATGTAGAGTCTTGTCAATGAAGTATTATGACACCACCACAAGTGGTCATAAATCCACCCCAAATAGACATGGATGGATGAAGAAGAGATCTTCATATGATTCAGTGTGAAATGAAAAATGGGTCATGTAAAGGAACGTCATAATATGTGTCGGGTTGATCATGTATGATATTTGAAATATCACATTTTTCAAGCCTCAGGGAAGGTGTAAAACTCATGTGTACCTCATGATCCTCAAAAATATTTGAGTGAACAAAAATATGAGCTATATCAATATGTGATCCCAATGAAGTACCTTCCCAAAACCAATTTTGTGGTGAGAACTCAATATAATAGGTGAAATAAGGGAAGAATTACCCTGTGAATGTCTACCAATACCTTTGATAGTGAAACCCATAGAATGGAGTATGTGAAAATGGAATGCAATGGTATGCTTCTCAAAAGATCTAGGGAGACGAGTAGAAGGAGCTAATGTGGGATACACAAAGGTGTGTACTTTGCAATAGGAATGGATGTGGAAGAAAATGCAGTAACAAGCCTAATAGGCTTAGAACCACAAGGAGTGGGAGCATACTTAGAAATAGATAGATCAAGGTTAGTGGGTGTAGGAGAAATAGTTTCAAGTTGACCAGGGGGGGATATGACTATACACAATATGAGGTTGATGTTGCAGACTAGAAATTGTTTTCTTTAATGAGTGTATAATGTCATATTAATCGTGAATGAGGGCTTGTAGAAGAAAATTCACTTCTTGAGTGATCTATTTATATCCACAAATTTTACTATGTCCTCCTGAATGGAACAAACTTCAGTGAACAACGTCTCATTCTCGAATGTAAAGAAAATATGTTATAGTACGAATCTATGATAAATGCTAAAACAAACTATATCTATGTGTGTGTGTATACCCACACAATATATATGTATACAAACACACACAAAACACATACACAAACACAAACACACACACAACAACACACACACACACACACGCATATCAAATCGTCCTCTACCAAAAATCCATCCAAAAACATAGTGGATTCTTTGATTTTCGTATATCCTAGCTCCGTAATAATATTATGCAAGAAAGAAAGAAGAAAATGGTTTTCTTATGAGGGGGTTTGACCACATGTTAAACTAGGCCTCACCCTTCTATCTTCAACACTCAAGAACAAAATAGCATCGAATTTATTGTGTAGATCAACAGACAATGGGGATCTAGGGGCGGAAGCCCCTAGCGGGTAAAGTGGAAGCACCCCTTGTGCACTCCCATATAAATTTCCCTTTTAAATGAATGTTTAAATGGCCTAAAATTGATATTTATGCACAAATTAAACCCCCAAACTGCTTTTATAATTACGCAATTTTATTACAATATTTTCTACAAAAATAATGTGCCCCCTTAATAAAATTAGCTATCCCTTTAAAATTATAATTTTTTCAACCTTACAAAACATTACTCATAAAACTTTACTTCCAAAAATAATTATTTGTATCCTAGCTCGGTCGAGAGAGTTATGAAGTGATGTAGTGGTGAGATTGAGGGGAGTTGGAAGTGAGTTTAAAGAGAGCTCAATTTCATGAGATGGGACAAGCAAGCTATGTGAGGGCTCATGCGGTGCGAGCTAGTCCAAAAACAACCATGCCTAAGCCTTCAAACCGTGACCATTTAACCAATAACCAAACACCTTCACCAATATTCTAGTGGATTCACACATTGAATGAATCATAGATTTTAAATTTGTTTCTTTTGAAGTGAGAAACTAAAAACTAGCAAAATATATTAGGGTTATAACCATAATCAATCAAGCTAAATTATCACATCGAATAATGCAGTCTAAACCGAGTCAACTAAGATACACCGCCAAGCTAAATAGAACTATGACCGAGTTATATTTGTAGGCCAAGTTAGGTAAATTTGAGATAATTTTAGGGAGAATTGGACCAAAAGAAAAGATAAAATAAAATAATCATTGTCGATTAGTCGAAAATTACAGGAAAAAGGATCCGATCTAGAATGCAGGTCGAATATGGATGAATGGAAAAAACAAAATCTCAATCCTATCCAAAGTAAGAAAGTAAAACAATGTTGATCTAGATCCAAATAATACTTCTCCCTTTATAGTAGATCCAACATCTATGAGGAATGATGGAGCTCTTTGTCAAAAAAATTCAAAACAAAAGGTGAAGAGATGATCCATGTAGATCTTTAGAACAAATCTCAAGAAGATCCATGCAATAGAGGGATAATTAGATTAAAAACAACCAATGATAATCGTTAGAGAATAATGTGACATAGAAGGAGATCGATCTCAACTTACTTTGATAACTTATATATGCGGGGCCGACTTAAAGGTCGGGAGCGCCCTAGGCAATAGTTTGAGTGGGCGCCCTCCTCAAAAAAATATTTAATATTTTTTTCCATAAAGTAAATAAATAAAATATGTCTATATTTTTGTATTTTTAAATTTACATCATGGTCATAATAAAATAATAATAAAAATATATTATTAAATTATCACGGAAGGATAAAAAATATATTGTGGATGGAAAAATTTAATCGTAGGAGATGCTCAGAATGCAAAAAATACAATATTTTATACAAGGCTTCTTACAAGTCTAATTTAGCCTTATCAAGTAGGTGACATGAACTCTAATATAGCACTATTTTTTCCAAAGAAACAAAAATGTTTATGTAGCTCCCATGGTTTTGTGAAGAGTCGTATTTGGACTAGGCCTACAGATTCCTCCATAAAAAAAATAATAGAAAATTTCCCCACAAAATTAAGAATAGAAAATTAAATACTTGTTTCCTTTAATTATACTCACCTCTACTAGATACACCAACAACATTATAAAAAATACATTAACCTTTTTCTAAAACAAATTACACACCTATATAATCTGGAGCTATATCAGAGAATGTGTAACAATACCAAAAAAATCATATGTGCTTATAAATATGTGATATTTTCTTTTACTTGAAAAAATATTACAAAACTTTTTATGTGTATGCATGAAATTTATGTTACTATACAATAATATCTATAAATGGGTTGATCAATATTAAGTCTTCAGATAAATTATTTTAAAGTTAAGTTCTAAAATTAATAGACAAAAAGGAAATTTTTAAATTCGAGCCCCTCGGCTTACTGGCGCCTTCTAGTGCAACTACCTAGTTTTATTAAGATTTAATCCCCTCTGTTATATATGTCAAACAATATAGAACCAAAAATGATGATATGATCCTATGTAAAATAATGCTCACAAAACTTTGTAATACAATGGGCCTAACATCCTAATCTAGATCAACTAATAATGAGGCGATCTCATCATTCAACCAATCAAAATCATGCAAAGGGCATGAAGGATATATGGATGATCTTAAATCCACAAAGATGAGTGTATATTGCGAATTGATTAGCATGTAAACATGGAATAATGTAAACGGATCGAAGATTTGGAAAAAACAAGTCACATACAAGATACAAAATCATGAAAATCCAAGGCCAAGTAGTTGTTAAAACACATACAATGTTCAAATTCTCACATACATAGTATGTCATGTATAAAAAATTGGAACCAAAAATACAAAATGCACCCAAAATGATTGTTACAGCCCATGCATAGAGGATTATGGCCAAAGATAATGTTATAGGTTGAGTAATGGTCAGTATGAATTTTCTCCGATACCATGTTGGAGAAGCCAATCATTCTCATCTTAGGATCATTGCAGAAAAATAAACATTACCACAATCATGAAAATGCATATAAAATCAAATCAAAGATACATAATAGAATGATTAAAATGGTGTACATATATGAGGAGGAATGTGTAACTACCAACTAGATCAATGGTGAATAACACTCACTAATGGATACTTTGAAGTAGAGATGACTCCACACAACTAGTGAGTTAATTTAACACAACCGGGAAGCTAACTAAACACAATGGTAAACCTAAGAAAGATAAAAACAAATGTAGAGATAATACAATTGTAAGAATTACCCTAATAAACAAATAAAAGGATAAATAATAACCTAAACTAATATGGTCATGGGGATAGGCCCTCCTTCTTAGGTAATGGGAGGATCCCATTTATTTAATGCAAAAACTAAATAAAACTGTGGGTGGTTGTTAGTTTAGGGATCACACAAGATTAATCCACTAAACCTATCGAAAAGTGCTTGTAGAGTACAAGGGAGGAATTTTCTTGGAAAGAGATAAAGGGAAGTAGGAAAATAAAGAGAGAGGGTTAATATTGTGAGTAGGAAATTACAGGTTCTCACCAACATTAACTAAGTCCACCTTTAATAGGAAAATATCAATTGTGTAAGAAATAACAAGACTAATAAATAAAATACACAAAGTTATATGGATCCATTAATCAAATACAAAATGTTCCTTCTAGAGTTTACAAGATTACACAGCCTTGAAAACTTGGAAAGTAGAGAGATTAGAAGAACATAGGAAATAAGATAGAATAATATATCTTATTATTTGTAATATTAGTGAAATAAATGTCAACAACTAACAACAACCAATAAATGCTAAGCCCTTGGAATGGATGGGCCATCCTAATTTATAGATTTAAAAAATCTCTTCATCTCCCTCCACATGACTTTTCACCTCACCACCACTTGTGATCTTTCACATTCACTAAGAATAAAATAATGTCCTTTTATTATTTTTGAAAAGGGAATTTTACAATGCAAAATAAGGCCACCTAAGGTAATAAGATAAAAAGAGAAAAAAAAGTTATTTTGTATAAAGGAATATAACGTTTGAAAGAGACAAGAGATAATAAAGAGAGAGAGAGAGAGAGAGAGAGAGAGAGACGAAGATAGAGAGAGAGAAGTGATTATCCGAGAGATGAGGAAGCTTCCATTAATGAAGAACCCTCTTTTCATGGGTCATGAGAAAATTCTATGAGAATGAAGTTCTTTACCTTTATCCTCATGTTAAATTCATCCATTTTTATTACAACCTCCTCCTTCGTGATATGGGGACACACTCTAAAGCATTGAATAATCATTCAAAATCACTACTATAATACTTACATTTTGTGGACCTAAGATGACTAGCAAGTCACTTAAACATGATGAACCTTTTCTATGACTGATAGGATGGATAAAATCATCCATTATATTATAAAAGTGACCATTCCATGTGCTTTGATAGTCTATCCCACTACATTTGATCTCTATATCCCCATCTGTATGTTATCTCGGTCTCTTTTTCTGTTCCATAGGCACTTGTATTTATCATCTTCCCATGCTACCAACTCGCCTTGCCACACCCTCAGATCCATCGCCAAGTGTCAAATGTGGTCCTCCAAGCGAGCATGTTCCTTCAAGCCTGAGCTCTCCACTCCATCTCATGATGATCTTCTAGAAGATTCCATCCGGCATGCTCTTTCCTGGGCCACCTATTGCCATGCTGGCATCTTATCCGTGCGCAACCGATCATGATTTTCACGTGTTCTACCTTTGTTGCATAAATTGGCTAAGTCCTCGAACCTCCTTTCGCGAACCACATGAACCATGTGCCTTCATAACTCTTTCTCTTCCACGCTTTTGTCTTGCACGCCCTTCTATAACTAGGATCCCGTGTGCCCACGTGCCTTCATACTTGGCCAATATTCTAGGGGCCCAACATCACCCCACACTACGCTTGTTCTCTGTCCTTAGAAACATTCTACTTGACCAAGGTGCAAGTTGGTTCAATGGAACCAAGATGTAGACATATATTTTACAAAATGAATAAGGAATGAAAGAATAGGGGAAAGAATGAAGAATGGGGGACATTAATTCAGAAGGTTGGGAAAGTCCCGTCGTAGATCTGCCTCTAGGTTGTTCCACACTTCAACCTTGCCCTTCACCTTCTGGCATAGGTCACCCACCAGGGTGCTCACTTCATCAAAGCTTAGGCTAGCTCCTTGGGTGCCCAAAGTGTCCACAATCTGTTCCATTTCCTTACCTAGATCCGCGAGCTTGTCCATTCTTCTGGTGATCTGGGGGTATAGTTCCTTTATCTGGGCCTTAATTGAGCTTCTTAAAGCCTCAATCACCTCTGATTTCTTTTCTACCTTGGCTAGAACCTTGTCCCTCTCTACCCTATTCCCCTTGTTCTTTTCCTGGAACTCTTTTAGCTCTACTTCAAGTGTGGCAACCAAGGAGCTTGCCACCTTATCTTGATCCGCGCATGTTTCGTATGTGGCTTCTACAGACTGGGTAGTGACCTTGATCTCCGTGAGTACTTGGTCAGTACTCAAAACAAGTGCTATCACCTTTAACTAGTCCTCCTCCTTCAAGTGCGCGGCCACTTCCTCTGCACAATTCCAATGCCAAGGGTTGTCTCTCCATGGTGAGGATATCTCATTAAGTCTTCTAGAATTCTAGCATCGATGTGTACCTCTGGGGGATTGGCGTTAGATCTGGGTGTTTTAAAATGATGGCACTTTTTATCGATTCTACCTTTTTGTAGACCTCCTACACCTTTTCCTTTTCCTCCTTGAGCTCACGCTTCAGCTACGTGCTTTGATTAATTCCTCCTGTTTCAAGTTTTTGGCCACCTTAGCCAACTCCTCTTCCTTCTTGGCCAATTTTCCCTCTAAAGCCCTTATGCTGTCATTCCATGTGAATAGCCTCACCTCTGTTTCAACCATGACCTTGTTTAGAGCATTGCACACTTTCTCGTCTGAGAGCTCCTAAGAATTTACCAAGGGGTTGTCTCCCTTAGACTCTGGCAACGTGATAAGTACCTTTTGGTAGACCTCAAAGTCTGGCTTGTCAACGTGGGACTCAAATGCCCAAGAAAGCATCTTCTTGGTCCTGGGTATGCCCTCCTTCTCGAATGATCCCATGGCTATAAGTCTCTCAGTGGGTATCATGCTCAACCTTGTGCGTAGAACCTTCCTTGAATCATCCACATAGCCCATTATCTGCCTCTATTTTACATCCAGAGTTCTTCTACCCAAGCGCGTGCCTTTGGGAAGCTAACTATCAGAGCGGGGCCTCCTAGGCTATCATGTCCCTTTTCAATGCTCTCCTCCTTCCCTTCCTTAAGTACTATGTCTGTGCTACGCTCTAACTCCTAGTCTACAAGGGCCTCGAGCATCTTCTTCACTTCTCGCTCTGCCACTTCGGTTATCTACTCCTTGGTAAAACTTATGTCTCCCTACTTCTCCATGGCATCCTTCTCATCTGTCTTTGTATCTTCAGTGCCTTCATCACCTTGTGCACCTTTTTGTCACGTGAATACGAACTCTTGCTTTTCATCCCGCCTCTTCTTTTCGAGTTATAGACACTAAATACATGAGGTTCCAAAGGTTCCTCGTCTTTCTCTAGCTCTTCCTCCTTATCACCACCTCCTTCACTCTCATCCTCTCCTTCTCCCAGATATCTCTCCAAGCTGTCGGTCGCCTCCGAGTCAACTTCTTCATCCACCCTCTGCTTCTTCCTGAGAGGTGTCTTCTAGTCAAGAGATTTTGCCTTCTCTTCTTCCTCTTGTGACTCCTCCATGGTGGTGGGTTGTTGGGCACCTCTACTTCTGGCATCTTCTCCTTTACTGGAGACTTCTTTCTCCAAACATAGGTGCTTGGCTTAGCACTTGTAGAAGGCATGCTCACTATTTGAGCAAATCAAGACACTTGGTGCTCCTTCCTCTCCTCTACCTCTCTTCTTAGATGTTGGCTTCTTCTTTCCTAAGGGGTCCTCAGGTATTGAGATCTCATCCACCAAGTACGTGCCCTTTTCAAATTTTGGCCTTATGCGCATGTATACATGTGCCACGATCCTCCAACTGATGGGAAGCATTATTAGCCTAGTCATATGGATTTCGTGTGACACGTACTTCTCCACATATGTGCACTTACCTCCGAGGTAGTTTAGTTTCTTCCTCATATCCCTGTGCTCCCGGTCCAACTTTCCTAGCTCCAGCCTTAGATTCTTTAATTTTTAAATTTTTTCACTCCTTCTTAGAAGTATGGGAAGTGAACGGCAAGAAGGAAATTTGCACCAAGGGATCCATGATTCATCAATAAGTTTGAACCTTCCCAAGCAGTGAGTGCTAGTACATCTGCAAACTCGCCTTCTCTCCCGTGTGGTTCTTGGGCGTTATTTAGGATCCTCCACTCCACCCCAAATCCATTTCTCAAGCCGTTTCTCAAGCTTTTGTGGGGATCCATCATTGTATCACATGCATATTTTTCAAACCTCTTCACAGGAGAAGGGTCTTTGGCTAGGTACTCCCACACAAACTTGTCTAGTGCATCTAGCACTCCAATTTCTATAAACACTATGGTGAGCAGGACATTTCCAAAGAGGATCCTATCCCCTTCCTTCATGCACTTTACAATTTCCTCGGCAATGTATGCGGATAAGTTATATATAGTCCCCTCTGCAATCTTCCTGTAGACATGTAGCCATGGCTTGTTGACTTGCGTCCATCTTTCTTGGCCATTCAAATTTGTTACAAGGTGCATGGCCATCTTCATAACGAGGTCCTTGATGTCTGAGATGTCATAGTACCACGACCCTTTCTTGTAGGAATACTCTATGATGGTCTCTTGAATAGCCTCCTTGTTGCCAAGGTCATCTTCTAGGCTATCTCCCTCGCATATGAGGTCTGTAAACTGTGAAATCAACTGGGGAGTCACGCGCATCTTATGCCCAACAAAGTGGAAGTAGTCCTCATGCACTCGAGACATCAACCACTGGTACAAGTGATCCGGCTTCCCAAAATAAGGAAACTCATAGAGTTACAAAGTAACCCTGCCTTTTCCAACTTGACCTTTATGTCATCATTGTAGATAGGAAAACCTTTAGGTGTTCGTTTGTTGGTTGGACGTACTGATTCTAATGCCATTTCTTTCTCTATAGTGTTGGTGCGGTGATTATAGTCATTGACTAGTATGCTTCTCAAATGGGATTCCCATTCCTTCCCCATCATCACTCCATCTGGGTACTGCATCTCTGCATACCATTCTTCGTTTGTATCTACCTCGGTTCTAGTTGTTTAGCCTTAGCTTTGCCCTTTCCTTTCTTGGGTGCCATGGTCGAGGTAATTTTATCACTCCAATCCTCTCCTTGTTACTTTTCTTTCCCTCTCCCAACCTTCGATCTCGATCCATGATACAATTCTTTTAAACCCATGCCCTAGTTTATTGAACCCTAACTTCGATAAATTCTTCACAAGATAACATCTTTTTACTTCTTTCCACACCCTATGTAATTCCTTCCTTCTGGTTTGCAATCTCAAACTGGCTCTTCATGTTTTTAATCACACAGATCTTCCACTTGATTGAATCTGAAAAACCCTAGCTGATAACACTCACTTATATCTCCAACTCTTCATTTTCGCAAAGTAAAATGATAGTGCCCCAACCCTCTATTTATAGTTTTTCCTATTTTTGGTCATTAAAGGATACTTTACCTACCCCCGTACTTTGTTCATTTAATGTGCATTTTTAAAACAAATCTTGTTTACAGTTCCTTCACTCATGCGATCCTTCCTATGTGAAAACCCTCTTTTTAACTCATGTGCCCTTCCTGCACGAAAATGCCTCCAACCTTCCTGGCAAAAGTAAACCAACCTGACAAGAGACTCTTACACGCGCTCAACACGCACCGAAGGCAACTTCTTCTATCTAGATTCTTTCTTTCACCTACCTCGTGTTGCTTTAAATATGCTTCTTTTTCCTTTGTACGTGGGATCTACAAGTAGCTTTATCCTGGCACCAACCATTCTATCTTTTCTCTTCATCTCTCTTTCAACCAGGCTACTCAACAAGGCTCTTCAACACAACTTCCTTGGTACTTTTAATCACGTGCTTCTTCACTTTTCTCCTTCACTTTTCTCCACCCCACACTTAAATGATGTGTGGTCCTCTACGCACTCATAAATTCTCCAAAAATAGCAATAAGGTTACCGGCGCCCAAGGTGCAAAACAAAACAACAACGCAAAAGGGAAACACAAGGGAAGGAAAATGCATAAAGGAAAATTTCTAAACTAACTGGAAAAACTGCTTTATTTACAAACACCAAGAAGACTTATTTATAGTAGGCTTCAACCTACTATCATTAAAGTGTCCAGAAACTTCATTCCATCCAAATAACAGAATCGCACATGCCAATCAAGGATGTATGAGATAGTGTAGGGACCTAACCAATGGACTTTCAACTTTTAAGGATGGTGCAGAAATCTAGAATCATACAGTAATACCATCTTCCCAACCTCAAAATTCTTATTTCTAATATGGCAATCATGCCAAGCCTTTTTCTTTACCTTTTCCGTTGTTTGGCTTTAACAGGAAAGTGATCGTCTCTCATATAGTTTCATTAGTTCATCAATTCTTTCTTCCAGTGCTTTCTCATCAACTAATCCTCCTACATGCGCTATTCGCAGAGAATGTAACATAAATTCAACTGACAAAATGACTTCCGTGCCAAACACCAATTGAAAGGGTGTGTCTTTATTTAGTCTTGTATACGTAGTCCCGTAATCCCATAAAACTTTTGATACCTTGTTATCCCAATCCTCTTCTAACATCATAGATTTTGGTCAAGGTATGACTCAAGATTTTTTGAATGCTTTTACAGTTCCATTTGCTTGTGGGTGATAGGGCTTAGTCTTGTGATGAGCCACCATGAACTCGAGATAGTAGGATCCTCATGGTCTCATTCGAAAATGCGTACCCCTATCACTTTGGTCAAACTAAAAGGGCATCCATGCCTTGTGATAATGTTCTTCCATAGGAACCTTGCCACTATTTGTTGCTATGCAATCTTTAGTTGGGTTGCCTCGCCCACCTTGTGAGATAATACATGTAAGTGATGACATAGCATGACCCACTCCGATGTGCCGCCAAAGGTGTAATAGGTCCTACAAAGTCTATCGCCCACTTTTCAAAAGGCTCCACGCTAGGAATAGGATGTAAAGGCATTTCATCCCTCCTTCCTAGTTTTCCAATGCATTGACAGTGGTCACATGCTTTACAATAATCCCTACAATATTTGTACAAGGTTTCCCACCATAAACCTGCCATTAATATTTTACGTGTGGTGGCATCACCTATGTAATTCCCACCCGCACTTCCTTCATGTGCTTCCTCCATGATGGCCAGGCATTCATGCTCTAACACACATCTACACAAAATTCATCACGTCCCAATTTGTATAAGTCTCCACTAATCAACATGTAGGGTGCGGTGCGTATAATATTGCTTCTTTTCTAATGCCTTCATCCCATCCGGTGCCACACCTTCTTTTAAAAATATAGCAATCTCTTCCAAATTTGAGGTGCGTGCATAATCTAAATAGTTGTGTGTTTGGCATTTCTTCCTCAAAACTTTGTGCGTCCTCTCCTAATCAATTCTTGATAGATGATCAAGTCCATAATTATTTTTTTTGGGCTTCACTAAAATGGTGAATTCAAACTCTTGAAACAACAACACCCATCGATATATGTGCCCTTGAAGAACGGGCTTATTCACTAAATACTTTAATGCCATATGGTCGGTGTAGAATACAAAGGGTGTCCCCAGTAGATACTATCTAAGTTTGAAAAGTGCATAGATCATTGACAATGCCTCAAGCTTGGTTGTGGTATAATTTTTGCTTTGTGTGTTAACTTCCCCGCAAAATAGAGAGGATGATCAACAATCCCCTCACCGGTTATGTAATTATTGCTCAATGGCGGTTCCCGAGGCATCTACATGGACATGGAAGGGATTTTCCTAAGAGGAAAATCATAAAATAGGCACGGTAATAAGCCTATCTTTTAATGTATCAAACACCCTCTGTTGCGCCTTTCCCCAATAGAAGGTACTTTTGTGTCTAAGCAGCTCTTCTAAGGGTGCGGTGATCTTGGCATACCCCTTAATGAATTTTCTATAATACCCCATATGCCCAAGGAATCCACACACTGCACTCTAGCTAGTAGGCTCCCTTAACCCCATAATAACTACAACTTTAGTGGGATCTACTAGCAAGCCCTCCTTACATATGATATGCCCCAATAAAGTCCCAAAGGGTGTAGCAAACACACACTTCTTAATGTTGAGGGATATCCTCAACGCCTACACCTTTCAAACATTAATCTCAAGTTGTCATAGTGGTCCTTAACCAGACCATATACTTTGTCCAATCATCTAAATAAACCTGAGAAACTTATGAATGAAGTCCTAGAATGCTTGCACCACTATGCACGAAAAGATAGCAGGCGCATTCTTCAACCCAAAGGGCATGACCATATATGCAAAACTTCCCCACTCAGGTGGTGAAATTTGTCTTCTCCTAGTCCTCCTTTGCAATTTGGACTTAGTGGTATCCTAAAATCCATCCATAAAGGAATAGATTTCACGCCCAATGACTCCTTCCAAAATTTCTTCAATGAAGGGGTTAGAAATGGATCAATGACACAAACTGCATTCAATTCCCTATAATCCACACAAATTCTAATCCGCCCATCCTTCTTGATGCTGATTACCATCGGACTTATCCATTCTGATTCTTCCACTACCTCAATGATCCCAGAAGCTATCATCTTGTCTATTTCCTCCTTAACCTTCATGCGTAAGTTGGGATTCATCTGGTAGGGCCTTTTTCTAACTAGGTGCACACCTTCCTTTAGTTTTATCCTCATCTCCCCCAAGGAATGGTGAACACCTTTTAGCTCATGGTACCCATGTAGGAATAAATCCTCGAATTCACACAACAGATCAATGATCTTTGATACTTCCTTCTCCATCCAATAATCCCCAATAATAGCTTCCTTAGGTTCTTCTCCTGAACCGATGTTAACTTTCTTTGTCTTTAATAGCTCATGGTAAGCATGCACGCAAGTGTCTCGCACTATCCACTACTTCGTGCATCCTTACAAAATGGCTAACATCTAAACTTTTGATTCCTCTCCATCGATCACATATACTAAATTTCCCTTCTCCTTTTCTAAACACACGCACTCAAGCTGTAACTCTTATGTTTCTTCAATCTCTTTAAAGCACACCTCTAATCCTAGTTCACCTAGTAGTTCCAATAGCCTATCTTCCGTTTTGGCACTATCCCCATGGTAAGGTGTTTGATACCTTACAAGGCCTTATCAACCATGGTTTGGTACTCCGATACTCAAAGGCTTGAATAAGATCAGCTGCAAGCTCTTTCCAATTCCTTGTCTAGCGGCGTGTCTCTTAATGAATGTACCATGCGTGCACATAACCCTGTAGTGTAGAATACATCTTGTGCACACATAGGGATGGTGGAAAGGCTTTTGTGCCTTCTCTCTAAACCAGTTCACATTCCTGGATATGGAAAGAGGTGGGCTCCTTCCCATGGTACTCCCTGATGATGGTGGGTATATTACTTCTAGAAAATCTGACAGAGAGAGAAATTCTTACCTCACACCACTCTAAAAGGCTTTCTTGATGTGTGGCCCACCAACAAGTTGTTGTGCCAAGCAAGATGTAGCTCAGCATCTCCCTTTATTCCTTCTCGTTCTTCCACTGAGCTTCTATCTCCTATAGAAAGATCTTAGGGAAGGATCCTCTAGAGTACTTGGGTAGTTCTTTTCCTCCAAGGTGCTTGAACCATGCACAAATTTTTTACCTTGGTCACCGATCCTCTCAACCGCCATCCTATTAATTCAAATCCCATGCACCCAATTGTCACATGCCAAATTGGTGGTATCACTCACTGACTGAGCATCTTTAAACTGGATAACCCCATTAATAGGGTGTACCATCTCATGGTCTCTAATTGAGCGCATATAAATATTGTCCCAAACTTCTTCTCCCAACTGTTCAATATAGGGCATTGACTTCCCATCAACTAGGGGTATAATGACCCACTCCTCTTTGTTCTTGAAACTAATGTACCCTTTGTTGAATCAAGGTCCAAATTGTTCTTGTAACACCAAGGGAACCAAAGTAATGCTGGGAAATTGTCCACCTCGGTGAGTGCCAAGACTTCAAATTCCCCAACAAACTTGGCTCCCTAAATAGTAATAGTTACATCCTTCAAGACACCGATGGGCATTACCTTAGTATTGTTTTCCATATACAACACATTTGAAGATGGTTGTAATGCAAGTCTCCCCATCTAATGCCATGCATCCAAAGTCAAAACATTAACCTCTCGCACTAGTGTTAATGAGTATATTTTTGAGGAGCCATCCATCTACAACTGCATTCAATGTAATCTCCTTGTCATAGTCAAGGCTATGAGGGGGAAGGTTCACGTGCAAGACTTGTCTCTCATGCTCTTCTCGGTGCATGGTACCTTCTCTCTCAACTAGGATCCTAGCAAAGGAATGATGTTCTCTTGCCTTAGCATTTTACAAACCTGTTTGACCTCATCCAAGTCATCCTTTTACACCTCAACTCTCCTTCCATGTTCCTCCTTTCTAGATTGTTCCTTTAGACACTAGATCTCCTCTTGTAAGCTTCGAATAACATACATGGTGTCTTGATATATCTCCTTCTAATGTGTGGGGTCTGGATACTTTCCCTGAACTAACTTCTCCCTTGTAACTAGGGTCTTCTACCTTGATACCTCTCTTGCACGCGTGGCTTCTTCCCTTGTTGTTACCAAGACAGGCTCCAAACCTTTATCATGTGTTACCCAACGCATCCATCGTATGTCTGTCTTCTTGATATCGACCATCATAGTGCCTTTTCCTTCCAAAGGCTGCTGATTCATACGCTCAAATAATTCCGGAACTCCTCATACTTATGCTTCTTACCGCACCATGAGCACTACAACAAATTTGGGCACTCATGCTTGTAATGTTCTATAGATCCATAGTTAAAACATATTCCTCACGGGAACTCACTTCTTCCTCTCGTGGTTACCTTGTCCATGGAATCCTCCTTGAAAACCTCTTCCACGTGTGCCTCCATCTGCGCGCTCTTCATAATGGCGATCATCATTTTTAGAACCATTAGAAATGCTGGTTTGGCACACCCCATGATCAATGGCCTCATGTATCTGATCAATGAGCCTACAGTATTTAGTATTATGGGTCATGGAGGTGTAAATATTGCAATAACTAGATACATTTTTCGTGATCACATGCTACGGCAAGGGACATCTACTTGTATCATGGTCCCCATGACAGATTTCATAGTCTAATGTCACAGCGTGTACTGTCCTCCGGGGGTAATTTTCCTTAACATGCCCCTCTAATTCATAATTTTTGCACCACAAACCACTATGATTCTCATGGACTAAGTTCACAAATATTTTTCTAATTCTTAGCCATAGCAACAATCTCACCTCCAAGAACAAGCTAACACTAAGATCAATACTACCAATAGCTTCAGTGTGCAAGGTAGCCTCCAATGCTTCACGTGGATCTATAAAAGTCTTATGAGACAAGGCCCTTCTAAAATGGGTGATCAATCCTCCAACAAACCATTATGCATGCTAAGAAGGATGTATATCATATGATAAGTTTATACAAGAGAGTATTAAAGCATGCATCATACTCCCACACACTCTCTATCATTCCTTGATGTATCTCCATCAAAGTGCTAATGCTTTTTTGCTCAAACTTAGGAATGTGGAACTCTACTAGGAATGCATTCTTTAAGGCAGTGTAATCCACCACCATTTGATGAGGGTTATACTTTCTATACTAGCTATGTGGGCGCCCTTGCAACGTGGTTATAAATTAACTAGCCTTTCGTTCCGGGGTTGTGATACCTTTCACCCGCCATAGTAGTTAACACTTGTGAACATGTTCAGCAACCTCCTCAATGCCACTATAATATGGTAAATGTAGAGACATCTCAAAAAAAAACTTGAGGTGATGGCTGGGTCCTTGTCCTAAACTAGAGCCTTAGTTCCCTCTAGTGTTTCCTCCACCACTCGATCTACTGTGTCCACCGGGTCCTATACCTCTAGAGCCACCAGATCCACTAGAACCACTGGGTCCAATAGGGCCTATAGGATCTGTTCCAAGTGCCCCCATGGTCCCACCGAATCAACTGTGCCAATGGTTTGTGATAGCGCCCCACTACCACTACTTTGTCCTATGCCACTCCCTGATGCGAGACCAAAAGCTTGTACACTTGCCCCTTGTCCAAAAACTCCTCCAAATACTAGAATATGTGCAACCATAGAAGAAGGAACTGAAAAATTATACCTCCTAGGCACGGATCTATCTCTTCCACTAGTTTCAATTGGGTCAATACTTCCTCCTGGATCAGAAAACCAAGCACTAGGGCTCGAGTCACTGGGTGGGTTCAGATATGTGCCAACGACTCTCCTTTCTCCATGCAACGAAATCTCACCAGAAGCTGAAGGGGTCTCCCTCACACGCTTGCCAAGATGGGGTAGCACAGACTACTCAGGTTCCACGTCTTCCACGTGAACCTCAACTCCTTCCCGCAATGTCTGTCTCCATAGATCCATCACACTAGCAGCCTTGTGTCACCTAGTAATATCCCTTTCACGTGCTTTGCCATACTTGAGTTGTCTTTCTTCCCTCTCCTTTTCTCGCGTATCATCTCGTCATCTTCCTCCACCCAAGCTTCCTTACCCAAAGACTCGGAATGGTTTAGTCGGCCATTGGGAGCGCCTCTAAACTCACAATAACCATCAATATCTTTATAGCTAGAGGAATAACATGTGGAAATGTTCCTCTAGGTTCTCGTAGAAACTCCAACTCAACAATCTCTAGGCAAGAATACGTGGAAATGGCATATTCCAGAGTGTAGCTAGCTAGTACTCCTCCCCACCAGTGATCTACAACACGGGTCCACATCAGATCTACATCCTACAACCTCTGGTAGTCTTCTTCGGTCCATATCCACGATCCATAATGCCAACTTGATCTAGATGCATAGGCTAAAAGCCATCCATATAACTCTACTAGGAAGCAGCAGAAAAAAGTCTCATACATGATCATGGTAGAGATTCTCTTCTACCCATCTACGTGTATTGAACTCAGTCCAGTGTTGAATCTCTAGGAAAATTCATCTTCCATGCTCTTGAACCATGACTCAACATTTTCCAATGTTAACCGATCCATCATTACTCTTTACATAGATCATGATGCATGTTATATCCCACTACAACTTCAAAAAGAGGTCCCAACAACGGAACCAAGATGTATTCAATTTTACTCCCACTATAAAAGGAAGGAATTCCATGCATGTCAGGCTATCACCTAGCAGAAGCCAAGCACTCACCTGAGGCATGCACAAGTGTCGAGTCTCTCTTTTATGTGAGTTTTAGTGGGAAGAATTTATCTATGTTTAGTGTAAGAGTATTTAGGAAAGAAGTTTAGACATATAAGAATCATAGGGCTCAAAACAGCCTCTAGATCCTTATAACTTCTTCAGACCAAATGTTTTAACAGGCTCCATAACATATATTATAACAGAAAGAAAGATACAATCATTCATTCATAACATGCAAGGAAAGAGAACTCCTATGAATGAAATATAAATTAAAGCTACGATATCCATGTCTATTTGCAATAGTAACCTCATTATATTCACTATCTCATTACAAAGAGCCATAGAGGCGGACATCATAATCATGCACATCACTAGGCTTGTATAACTATGCCAAAAGAAAAAGAAATTACAATACTAAGCCTAGTACATTCCTTTCTGCATCAAATTTCCACTCATAGTAATCCTACAGAGCTTCACCCATGTTATCTCTCTCTCTGTATATCTCTTCCTCTATCTCTATATCCCCATATGTATGTTATCTCAGTCTCTTTTTCTATCCCGTAAACACTTGTATTTATCATCTTCCCACGCTACCAACTCACCTTTCCGCGCCCTCAAATCCATCGCCAAGTGTCGAATGTGGTCCTCTAAGCAAGCATGTTCCTTCAAGCCTGAGCTCTCCACTCCATCTCATGATGATCTTCTAGAAGATTCCATCCAGCATGTTCTTTCTTGGGCCAACTTTGTTGCACAGCCGACATCTTATCCATGCGCAACCGATCATGCTTTTCACGTGTTCTACCTTTGTTGCATAAATTGGCTAAGTCCTGAACCTCCTTTCGCACACTATGTGAACCATGTGCCTTCTTAACTCTTCCTCCTGCGCACTTTTTCCTTGTGTTCCCTTCTATAAATGGGATCCCGTGCACCCACGCGCCTTCATACTTGGCCAATATTCTAGGGACCTAACAATGAACCTTTTCCATGACTGATAGGATGGATAAAAGCATCCAGTATATTATAAAAGTGACCATTCCAAATCTAAATAAACCACTCTAAGTTTCTTCCCTTCCATCTACATAGTACTCACTCAACATATGTGTTCTCAAGTTTTCAAGTTGCATGTTTATTAGTTCACTATGATTTACATAAAGATACTCAATGTTTGAAGTTGAAATTATCTCCAAAATTGAGTGTTTGAGCTCCATGGTTACACATTCTAGTGAGATAAATGTGAGATGACTAAGTGTGAAAAGTTTGAATCTTAACACATATTATTTTTATTAAGTCCAATTCTAGGATGTCGATTTTTAGAATTTTATTAGTTCTCTAAATTTTGCACTTTTGAGTGTTCTGATAGCACGCAAGGACTAATGGTAAATCAAATAATGAACTGCAACACTTAATATTTATAGAATTCAAGCTTGGTAAGAATTACTTGTTTTATAAGTGGGTCTTCTGGGTGTCGAAATGAGATGAGAGTGGTCTCAAAAGTTTCGTTAGTTTACAAGGATTATATGCAATGAATTTTAGATTATTTTCTTTTTCGAATTAGTGGGAAAGTGAGAAATTCAATTTTGAGTGAAGAATGCTAAAAAAATCAGTCCTCCATATATTAAACCTAATCATGTAAGAAATAGCTCAAATTAAATCTATTTGAATGAAGAATTTTTTCTCAAAAATTGATGAAATTTGGCTCATTTGCTCATAAAAATGCAAATTTCATCGAGGGGGAAGAATACTGAGATAAAACGCATTCCTACATATCCATGAAAATACTCAACTTCATAATGCAATAAATGGCTCAATTGAAAGTTAATTTTATGAGGATAATCTTCTCCAAATTTTATGCAATTCAGTTTGTTGAGTCACTGAAAATGAAAATAAATTTTCAACTACTTTGAGAAAAAGGAGTCCATGGCTGGAAAAATTAGTCATTAATAATATTAGAATGGTGGAATAAAATTCCATGAATCATAATGATAAGGCCAAAATATGCCTCATCAATGTGCAATGAATGATCTCATTTTACTCTCTTTTTAATCAAGTTTGACTGCATTTTGTGGATTTTGTTTGATCTAGTATAAGTTAGGATGTAATTGTCCATATTTTGTTTCATTTAGTTCTAACATCTAAAAACACCATAATTCATAACAAAATGTGTCGAATTCAGTTTTGGAATAAACAGTCATATTTGGTCGATAAGGAAAGTGTGAAGCAACCAACACCTTTTGAGGAAATTGGCTAGAATGTGGATTAGTTCCCGGAACTCTATCACTTAGTTTCAGAGCTCCAACACTTAGCTCTAGAACTCCAACACTTAGCTCTGGAACTTTCGCAGCTTAGTTTTGGAATGTCCCCTTTGGTTCTAGAAGTTCTCCAAAGTTTTGAAATCAATGGGAATATTTGCATTCTATCAAACTATTTTTATAGAGAAATTAATGGGCCCTCCAATTAGGAATAGATCAATGAATTGTCGATCTTCACACTCCAGAAATACTTATGTAAGACCAACAATTGTATGTCCAGCTAGTTTTCTAAATTTCATATATACTTTGAGCACTATTTTGTTTCACTAGAACCTATAGGTAGATAGAAAATATTAAATTCTCATGATTGTAAATTCATCCATGGGTGATGAAATATATATATAGACCTGAAGATAGATAGAGGACTATATAATTATAAAGACATATACATAGTTAAGTTTTGTAAGACGTAACAATTCAATAATAATATAGCCTTTTAATTTTGAGAGAAATACCGCATTAATTCCTAATTCAAGGTTGGGCAAGGTCCCACTCTTCCAAGAAGAAGGATTATTTTATTGGTATTTATATTTTCAAATAGTTTGTATAAAACTATTTTCTAGAATTTTCGTAAGTTCTTTTGGTTCTTCATTAAAATATGTTACATAATTGTCCCCGTAGGTGTCAGTAGATTAAACTCTTATCTATTTTCAAGAATTTTTTAACAACATTTTAAAACCTATTTTTATTTCCAGTAATTTGTTTCATTCTGTAAAGTATATTTATTTATAGCAATTTGTTTCATTCTACAAAGTATATTTATTTCTAGCAGTGTGTTCAATTCTGCAAGATTCATTCATTTTCAGCAATGTTTGGTTATTTCAGCAAGTTTCTTATTGGTTAGCTTTAATAAGGCTTTGGCTAGAAAATATTAAAGACACTTTAAAACCCCCAAGAAAAATAGAAAAATATATATCCACAATCAATTACTAGTTCACTAAGATTCTTCTTGTTCCATAAAGCTTTAGATACACCCCTCGTTTTAATATGACATCAACCATGAGTTGATTAAATGAAGGAATAATGACACCCATCGCATAAATCATCATGAAACTATTTTCAATAGTAGTCAATCATTAAAATTTTAAGTGATTTGGTCCACTGGATCATGAGATATGTGCAAAATATGGTTTTTCAAGCATGCAAGGTCTTACAAACATTCCAACAACATATCATCATTATAGAGAGCTTAGGGAGAGGAAAATGCATTTAGAATTCAAAAAAATGTTCAAGTAATTAGAAATGAAGCCTTTCCATCTCATTTGCACACCTTAACTCTTGTTTAACCTATTTGAGCTCAATCATCGTCGATGAAAGTTGAAGTGGAATTTCTCCATAAAATAAGGGACAAGAGGGAAAAAGGGATACAAGGAGGGGATTTGTATCTGATCATGAAAATGTCAGCATGGGGTTAGATGAGAGTGTGATGCAAAGGGATTAAAACTAGCTCTTGGGGCTAAAAATTTTCCATGGGGATATGCATCATGAGGAGGAGGACCAAATTTGAATATATCTTGAGTTTGCATGTTTTACACTCTATAAAACTTCAAGTTTCAAATTTTAAGTGAAAAAACTAATCATGTGGAAGTGGAAGCGCACTTTTTTATCCTACATGTCCCTTGTGCATTATGACAAAGTTCCATTTACACTCATCCTCAAAAATGGTTCAAAGGGGTCAAAAACATTAGGAGGTGGGTAGATTTCATGTTTTACACTTTCCTAACACACATGTTGTGGTGTTTTAAGTTATGAAAGTAAAAATTTCATAGAGGGAGTGCAATTTTTTTCCCTCATGTCCCCTCGCACTCGGTAAAAATATCAAGGGACACTCATACTTGAAAAGTGTGCTCAAGCTTGTTTGTTTGTGTTGATGTCATCATCCCATATAAAATTACAACACCAAAAGTATTTTTTCTACCCCGAGATCATGTCATAAATTTTAAGAAAAAAAACATATATGATTTTTACTCTAAAACACCTTATGAAACTATACAAAAAATTAATATCCAATTCTTTAAAAAAATTATTTTTTTGAGCTTGTTACGTTTTTAACTCAAAGGTACAATTTTTGTCTTAGATCATCATGAAGGATTTTGAAGTTTTGGACCAAATTTAAAGTATCTATCATGTGGATAATTCCAACTGATTTCCATTTCCTATTTGAAGAGCTTCTAACTCTTCTTCGAACTCCGAGAATCTTTCAAACAAGGTTACTTTCTCCATGAAGCCTTCATTCCCCATGCCTACAATGACTCGTTTTAATTGAATTTCCTAAAATACCTTATATCACTTCATTTATCTCCTAAAAGACTCCTATATGAGTTGATCCTTTCCATTCTTCTTTTGGAGGATTTTCTTAGGCTTGAATATGGCTAAAAATAGTCAATTTAATGCTTTGAAGAGCACTATTCCACCTCAAAGCTTAGTCTCACTATGAAATCAACTTGGATCCATTATCGTGCATATGAAACACACTTTAAAACCATGTTATCACATATCTACTATTCTAAATGAGGATGGAATAGACTCAAAGGGGATATTTGAGTTGAAAAGTTGGCTAGAGGAAGGGTTCATGATGATTGGGAAGAGGTTTTCAAATGGTGGGCTTAGTTGTCATTATTAAAAATTTAATTTTGCATGCTAGAAATTTAGCATGAAAATAGTTGGCTATAATTTGGTGACATTAGACTATAAGGGGTAATGAAGAACCTTTAGTATCTTATGGATTAGGAGACTAGTGCCTTATTCATTAGGTCATAGAGTCACCGCACTAAACAACTAGCAAAACTACCAACATGACCAAGATAAAAACATGAACACACAATAGAAAGGGAAATACATAGCATAAAGTGAAACCATGATACAAAATTCTTAAATCACCTATCGTAAATGAAAAGGACAACCTAATTTCACTATAAAGACTTTGATTCTTATCGAATTTTTACCCGTGCATGGGTAACACAAAATTTCTTTACTCAGTAAATCCATTGAATAGCTTGTAAAATTATAACCCTTTCCTCAAATTTTTGGGAAAGTGGTCATGAATGTTCTTACGAGTGAGGTTCAAATCATATAGCTTAATGCCTTATTTTCTCCTCAATTTTGTTTCATTTTTCTCATCCATTTTAAAATTTAACCATGCTTTTGATTTCTCATTTTTCACTTTTTACTGCCACAAGAATGACTCTTGATCATATTAAAATCATCATGTTCACCACTCAAAGATATGATCCCCACTAAACTTTGACCTTTGCATGCTTACCATAACCATGGTTAACATGACATGATTCTTGATAGAAATCCTAGGATTTTCAAAATTATCTCGAGTTTCTTGATATCCAATGTTTACCTACCACTCCAAATGGTCTTCCTTCACACACACAACCTCATTTATGATTTGTTTCTCACAATTTTTTTATTTTTAAAGTACCTCGCCTCTTGAAAATAAAATTAGCACATGCGATAATCAATACCTATTCCATATATTTTTCCTTCACTAAGAATTCCTTCATCTTCTCTCAATGGGAAAAATAAGGTTTCAAATTCAAAATCATTTTCATACTCACCAAAAAATAATTTTTGTTGAACATCCAGAAGATGATTGGAAATTTGGGGTTCGCCTACTAAAAATAATTTTATGTCACTTCTTCTTTATGATATGTATTACTCATCATTAATATCACTAAAAATAACACCCTCGATATGTCATAAATTATGGACGGCATACGCTTCTTTTTGGGTAACATGATATTGTTGCAAGGTGTGGGACCCTTGAAAAATGAGACAAACCTCTAGAAAAGGCTTGCTCCTCTACCTATTCCTAGCTCTGAAAATAATCCTAAAAAGGGGAATGCAAATATCTAACACTAATCTTAGATTCCAAGGGACCAGAGGAAGAGAAAGATGCATAAAATTAAATCCTACACTAAAGGAGGTGATAACACCAAGAGAAAGGGGGTGGATATATTTTAAGTGCGTGAAAGCAAAGAGAAAATGAGGTGGGAGGAGGAAGATAGAAGTGCCACAATTCAAAAAACATTCAGACCTCCATTTTCATGGGGCACAACAAATCTTGATCCTGCAAGAAGCATAAAGCATACACAATATACCTGCATTGGAACTAAAAGGAAAGAAACACAACACAACCCGATTCAGGGAAAAACAAACACAAAACATGAATTTTATTGTTTAGAAAGATGCATAGTCCATTACAAATTTGATACAAGATAAGAATAGTTTGTAGAATTCAAAATTTAGGTTGGTGACTCAAAAAAGCTCCTAAAAAGTTTTGACATATTTCCTTTAAATTTCGTAATGTCTCCCTAAAAATGAGAGGGGTTTGCATATATATAACGAAATTTCGTTATATATACAATATATCAGAAACTCTTGACAAATTTGTATGCAAACTCCTCTCATTTTTTTCTTGTTGAATACTCACCTTGCCAATAAATATCGAAAACTCTTGACAAAGTTGTATGAAATCATGTTTTTCTTGTTGAATACTCACCTTGCCAATTTGGAGTACTTTTCCTTCACCCATTGAAATGGAATTTGAATCTTCTCCTTGGTCGTGATATTTTATTTGTCTTTTTAGAATTGATAATTAGGATTGAAGACTGATTTGAGAATCACTAAATATTTAGGCAACTTATTTGTCCCGAGTCGGACTACCTGATCTCCATACTACTTCTCCAATTTGTCCTAATTTCTCAAAGAGAATTCAACTTCTTCTTGTAGGAAATTGATGATTTTTTGATCACTTTCAACAACTGAAAAATTATGTTTTTTTTTGGAAAATTGGTATTACTATCACTTTGATGTGTGGTTGTGCTTTGTCATTTTTAATATTTTTAGCAATATCAAACATGGTTCCAATTGTCATGCAAGCTCCGTCTATAGGACCCATTCTTCTTCCTTGATATGGAACTTATGTTAAATACTTCAAATATTCTATAAGATCCCATACCATGTGCTTATAAATCTTGAGAAGATAATTTTTACAACATTTTTCCTCTAACCCGATTCACAACTAGCTCGCTATCACCAAAATATTGCAATTTTTTTACATTTCTCTTCCTTGACCAATGTAGACCATGGATAAGGGATTCATACTCTATTGTGTTATTTGAACAACTAAATTGAAATCTAAAATCAGAGTAGTATTTAATACCTTTGGGAGACACGAGAACTACTCCTCCTCCTACACCTTGTCTACTCCTTGAATAATCAAAGAACATTTAAAAACCTCGTTCTCATCTTCATTATCCATTTTAATGACACTACGAAGAGGTGTATTTTATTCATGCAGATAATAGATAACCAATTCAACCTCATCCATTTATTTATATGGATCATAGCCATGCTTCTTGTGGGCCCATTCATCAAGTTTCAAATCTAGAATGCCTCTTATTTTAGTGTCTTCCTCCTAAGAGTTTGGGAAATATTCTTGGTCAAAAATTGTGCAATTAGCATTCACTCGCTTGCACATAAGGCTCAATTTGAAACATAGTAATTGGCTAATCCTTTTTAGTAGCCTTGACTCAGTATCTGGTCCTAAAAAGCATGTGCAACCAATCACCGACAAGTACCCACCAATCTTAGTAGTGAAATTTTGAGATAAGCATAGGGAAAAGAGTGGAGGTAGGTCAATCATAGATATATTTTGAGGAACTGTAACATTTTGACATGCATATAGTGTGAGATTTTGTTGGTGTAAATCTATTAAATTACACCGAATAATCTCATGTAAAGCAATTGTTTTATTTTATTTAATTAGGAGAGTTTGTTCTAACTCCCGTACACTCATTGTTGAGATATTATCTCCAACTCCTTGTATGGAATTAGTTATCTCCTAGTTTATCTTGACATTCCTATTATTTAGGAATGTCAAACTACCTATTATTCCTATTTAAATGATTCTCCATATGGTGAGAACATTAGAGATTAATCTATTTTCTCTATTCCTCTTATTGTATTCCTATTATTTTCTCCTCTGAGTTATTTATCTTTGCTTTCTCTTCCTGTACTAGATCTCGCTACTTGATTTTTCAAAGTATAAGAGCTTGAGATAGTTGCAGGAGAATTGATTCAAAAAATTTTTGCTGCATGGATGTTTTTAAATATGGTGCATCTTTTTCACCGTATTGTGTTGTGAATTGATTACAGATGGGACTTGCCGTCTTCCAAAATTAAATCTTCTAGTTGCATGGTTTGAGTTTCAAATATCGTGCGGTTTGAGTTTCAAAATCTCATGCCTCAGCCTCTTCTTGTGTTTGCCTCACCTTCCCACAGGGTTGGTTTTGGCATCCCAATACAATCGATGCCCGATATATTTCATTTTGTTTGCTTGGTTTTGAGTAATGAAACAATGATAGTGATCTCATTGTTTGGATTTGGAAATCCATGAAGGGCTATACACAGTGAGGTTGGCACTATAATAAGTGAGGATCCTATGGAGAGACCAATGCATATTGGAGCTGACGATGAATTGAGAACCAAAAGCTAAAGATGACTAAATTAAGGCTATGATTTCATTTCTAAATGAGTTATGTATGATGCTTTAGGAATTATTAAGTGCCACTTGTCAAGTATAGTACAATGGGTTTTCTAGTGGTGAAACTACAATATTATTACTAATGTTGTATTTGAATTAATATGTTACCTAATCGACACCTCATGTTGCCCCTGCCTGGAGGGACCTACTTGTGCTTGTGGTTGATTAGAGCCTCTTTCTTGCTCTTCATGTACTAGATCTCGTTGCTTGATTTTTCATGGTATTAGAGCCCCACAAAAGTCATCTCATGCGGTGAAATAATGAGCCTTCTTCCTTAAAGAGAGGTGTTTTTATCTCATTTCCTTTTTTCTATTTAGGAGGGGCTTGATTCTAGTTTCTGTATGTGTGTTTTTGGATCGAATAGTTTCTTTGAATGGTAGGCAGTAAATTGATGCAGCTTCCTCATTTGGTGGTGGCCAAAGGATCAAATCCCATAGGAAGTTACCAATATTCAATAATATTCTTATTCATACGGATGTGACCTATAGCATTGCTAACAAAATATTCTTGCTATTCTTGTGCAAAGATATTCTCTTATTTTAGTTTTAACATCTACGATTCATGGGTTTCTTTCTATTGTTTCTCCATTACTTTGGTTTATGTAGAAGTTACCTATCTTGACCTACAGATGAGCTACATTATTTTCTCTCATAAGACCTTGTCTTACCCAAATACTTTATTTTACCTAGCACAAAATCTGATTGCATGTGGTGACTTGCATGATTACATTATTTTTTCCCGTGAGGAGGCTATGTTGGATTTGTCTAGCATATTGGTACCACCATATGAATGCTTCTAACCTAGCTTAAGATCTTGGGGTTAAATTTATATTGATAACCATGTTGAGAGCCTTTATATCCTCTTCATATTCTACTCACACCAGATATCTATGGCTATTTGAGCTGCTAAACTCGACCAACTATCATGTGTGGAAATCGAAATGCAAAGCAACTCTTGTAGTCCCATGGCTTATGGTGAGTATTTGAAGATACCATTCCCGCATTCACCACGGAGAAGGATAAATATTTGTATGCATGAAAACAAGACAAATCTCTCGGATTGATCACTTTGAATGTAGCGGATAATCTCTAGTTCAACATTTCCTCATAAACAACTCCGAAAGAGGTATGGGAAAAATTTGAAACATTGTTTGGCAAGATAAATGACTTTAAATTAATTCAAATTGATCATGAGATAAACTCTTTCTTTTCTTTAAATTTTCCTTCCATAGAATAATTTCTATCAAAATTTAAAGAGATTCATGATCGATTGAAAGATGGTAATAAAACTAAAAAGGATGACGAATGCATCTATATGATATTAACTAAACTAAAAGGTCCCTTTTCAATATTTACGTCAACCTTATTTTCTACTATGGATGCACTAGGCACTTAGTTTAAATTTCCTTCATTTGAATAAGTTTTACTGAACGTATCTTAAGAGAACAATCAAAAGTAATCTCTTTGGATGCTATGCCTACCTCGAATCATGCTCTTGTGGCCAATTCTCCTCAGAAAAATTGGAAAAACAAACCCAAGAAAATTTATGATAATCTTGTATCCTCTCACAATATGGTTTCTAATCCTTCATTTCCTTCAGTTAACACTTCTAAACCAAAGAATAATTGAAAATATAAGAAACCATTTCAAAAGTGTGTCTTTAATCCTTGTTCCTTTTGTGGGGGAAAATCATCTTGAATCTAGATGTTTTTTAAAATTGGAAGCATTAGAAAAGGATTTAAAACAACACAAGATCACAGTTCCATCACCTTCATCTACTTCCAATGTTGGCAAGGGTAAGGCTCTTTCTGCTATAGCTTCTTCTCCTTTGTAAGACCAGGTGGATTCTTGACTTAGGGGCTTCTCATCATATTACACATTGCAGGTATTTGTTGACTTCTATTTCTTCTTACTTGCACTTCACATATTTTTGTGCGAAATTCTAATTATGTAGATGTATTGGGTTCTTGTATGTAAATATGCCAAATGGGCATCTAAATGATGTTCTTTATGTTCCCCATATGTATAACAATTTTATTTCCATATATCAAATATGTATTTTTGGTGATGGTAGAAATGTTGAATTCTCAACAAATAGGGTTATAATCAGGGAACTTCATGATCATGATGATATTGTAGCTACATGATCTGTGGATCCATGTTCACATTTGTATGTATTCGAGAGTTTTTATAACTCTGCAGATCTTCACTAATTGCTCAACCTAATTCTTTGAGAAAATTATGGCATGAGAGGTTTGGTCACCTCAATTACAAATTTATGCATCAGCTCTCTTTACGTAATATGGTCACATGACTTCTAAAGGTAAAATGACATGATGGTGTCTACCCCGATTGTATGTTGGGTAATCAACACTTGGATCCTTTTCCAAAATGACAAGAAAAAGAGATAAGGCTCATCTTGAATTGGTACATAGTGATCTTACTTCTTTTCCTCAGATCATTTTTAGGTGCTAAGTATGTACTCACATTCATAGATGATTTTAGTACGAAAACTTGGGTGTACTTTCTCAAATTTAAAAGTGATTTCCTAGAGCATTTGAAAGTTTTTAAATCTATTATAGAAAAACAATCTAGACATTGTATTAAAATACTCCTCACGGACAATGGGGGGAATATGAAAGTAATGAATTTACTACTTTTTGTGCTAATCATGGAATTATGCACCAATGTATACTATTCCTTACACCCTTCAGCAAAATGGAGTTGCCAAAAAAATAATAGAACACTCAAAGAAATGGAAAATTGCATGGTCCAGTCCAAGAACATGGCACCTCAGTTCTAGGCGGAAGTTGTCAACTGTGTAAATCACATTCAAAACAGAATGCCACATAAAGTAGTGCAAGGGGTTATTCCTGAGGAGGCATGGTCGAATGAAAAACTTGATGTATCAAAATTTCAGGTCTATGGATGCAAAGCTTGGGCCTTTTCCCTAACGACACTCAGAAAACCATGGAGAAGAAAAACAAAGAACTTAAATTTATTGGTCATTGGGAGCATGTGAAGGTATATGGCCTTTTCAATCCCGCTACCAAAGATGTTTTGTTTTGGTGGGATGTTTGTGTTGATGAGACCGAGGCTCCTTTGGATCATACAATTCTTCCTTCTCCATTATTGTCTCCTTCTCTTGCCACTAATGATGTTTTTTATGGGCCATCTGATATTACTCTTGCTCTTGCTCCTATTGATCTTGCTCCTACTCTTGCCCCTAATTGTGCTTCAAAATGGTTAAGATCTACCTTCGCTACAACAGGTGATATGGCGGGTGATTCATGAGATCTATGACGTAGTAGAGCTAAGACTTCTGGTGTTATCAACCATCGTCCCTATTCTAGTATGGCTCTTATGATCCAAGCTATTTCTAATGATCCTATTATTTTTTCATAGGCATCTAGACAACCAAAATGGGATTCAGCAATGCAAGATGAATATTCTTCACTTGTGAAGAATAATACTTGGGAGTTGGTTCCTCTTCCTAAGGGAAGAAAGATTGTAAGATGTAAATGGGTCTATAAGACCAAATATGCAATTGATGGATCGATTGAAAAATACAAGGCACGTCTTGTTGCCAAAGGGTATTCTCAAGTTGAAGGAGTAGATTACTTTGAAATTTTTGCTCCTATCTCAAAGATGGATTTTGTTCACCTTGTTCTCTGTCTTGCTACTTCTCATCGATGGTCAGTACATCAGATGGACATGAAGAGTGATTTTTTACATGGTGATATCCATGAGGAGATTTATACAAAGAAATCCTCGGTGATTCGTGCATGACTCTTCACTAGTTTGTAGACTTCAACGTTCACTCTATGGTCTCAAACAAGCCCCTCGAGCTTGGTATGAGAGGATGGATGCTTTATTTTTGTCTATTGGCTTTCATCGTTGTAAGATTGATCATATAGTTTATGTTCTGAAGACTGATGATGAATTACTTCTTTTGGTACTGTATGTTGATGATCTTCTCATTACTAGCAGTTCAGATTCTCTAACATAGGACATTAAACAAAAATTGAAACTAGAATTTGACATGATAGATATGGGATTGTCACACTACTTTCTTGGCCTACATGTTCACTAGTTTGCTGTGGGAATCTCTTTTATCGAATAAGTATGAGAGATATTTTCTTCGAGATTTCATATGGCTGATTGCAAACCATCTCCCACACCTTACCAATTAGGTATTGAATTGACTATTGTATGTAAGTCTAACTTAGTAGATGCCACTTTGTATAGATAGTTGGTTGGGATCCTTTTGTATCTCACTCATACTTTGTCCCGATATCACCTTTATTGTTAATCTTGTCTCTCAGTTTCCACATGATCCCATGAGACTAATTGGGAAGCAGCCAAGCATATCTTGAGATATATTTGAGGGACTCGAGTTTTGGTATTCATTACACACCTCGAGACAGGTTCCTGATATTTTGGGCTTTACAGATTCTGATTGGGGTGGATTTCATGATACTCCTAAATCCACCTCTCGGATTCTTTTTTTCATCCTAGTTCTAGTCCAGTTGCATGTCCTGTAAAAATAAGAATACAATTGCATTATCATCCATTGAGGCTGAGTATCAAGGTGTTATGATAGTAAGGTAGGAGGTTCTTTGGCTTCATCAGATTCCTAGTGATTTTGGTTTTTCACATGAGTCTCCTTCCATTCTCTAGTGTGATAACCAAATTTCTATTCATATTACACGTAATCATGTTGAGCATCAGCATAAGAAGCATATATAGATCCACATGCACTTCATTTGATAGTATATTCGGATGGGTTCATTCCGATGGAGTTTGTTCCTACGGCTGATCAGCTCATAGATATCTTCAATAAGCCCTTGGCTTCTCCTCGCTATCTAGAATTGTGAGAAAAACTTGGGGTGAAGGAATTTTTCCTTGGGGGGAGCTTGTATAGTCCTTCCTTCCTTCTTTTCTAGTATTATATCAGGTACCTTATCAGGCCTAGTAGCTAGGACCCTTTCTTTTCTCCCTAGCATTCACTTATGGGAGGGTGTTGGTGTAAATCTATTAAATTACACTGAATAATCTCATGTAGAGAAAGCATTTTATTTAATTTAATTAGGAGAGTTTGTTCTAACTCCCGTACACTCATTGTTGAGATATTATCTCCAAATCCTTGTATGGAATTAGTTATCTCCTAGTTTAGCTTAACATTCCTATTATCTAGGAATGTCAAGATACATATTATTCCTATTTAAATGATTCTCCTATATGGTGAGAACATCGAGATTAATCTATTTTCTATGTTCCTCTTATTGTGTTCCTATTATTTTCTCCTCCGAGTTATTCATCTGTGTTTGCTCTTCCCGTACTAGATCTTGTTGCTTGATTTTTCAAATTTAGTCCTTTGATTACTCCAATAGTCCCTACTATTGTCCCATCCAATTACACCACTCCTTTTTAAATAGGCTCATACTTGAGACCCAATTGATCTGTAATCTTCTTTGGCATCACCGAGTTGTATGCCCCTAAGTGAATCATGAAGTTGTGTACTAGATTATCCCTAATGATTAAGGACACATAGAATGGTGGAGGATTTATGTTTCTTCTTGGTTGACCTTTTTCTTGTTACACTACATTATTGAACACATTTTCCTATTCTTTTGATGACTCTTATGGGATAGGAAAGTTAGTTATGGCTGCTTGCAAAATATCCCTTTGGCTGGTATTGCCAATGATTCCCACATGGAGATACTCACATTGGTTTTCTTCATTTGATCAATGATATTGAAAGGACCTGAATGATCCTTTTGCTGCCCTATTCTCACCACTACTTTCTCCTATAATTGAGGTGCTACAAAGAGCACTCTAGGTTGATTCTATAGATTTAGAACCGTGATTAAACTACCCCTGACCTATCAAAGAAGTTAAAGAAGGGCCTACATTTTCTTATTATCTTTACTCAATTTCCATCTTCTTGGACTTGGTGTAGGTTGCCACACCCCCAAGGAGGTTTTGGTTTATCACACAAAAGTATTCAGCTTGCCAATTCACAAGTGAAGTTTCATTTGGAGGTGGCTCTTGAAAACCAACCGTTGTTGATTTTCTCCTTAAGTTATCTCTTAAGAAGTATAAGCACTTTACACAATTAAAGCTTGATTTAAGATGTCATTAGGACATGTTTCTTGGGTATATTGGTGACAACAAGGAAATAATTTCTTGTATTCTTGTATAAGTTTTTTTGAGCTGGAACAAGAGCTTTGAATGAAGAGGATGCATTAGGGTTATAAGGATGAAATGGCCTAGTAGGAGGAACTTGGATTTGATTCATATTTTCTGCTTGGGCAAGAGGCTTATCTAGTTGATATGGGGGATTTTTTGGTTGGTATTGAGGCTGATAATATTTGAAACTCTAGTCTTTCTACCTCTTGATTGTCACCAACTCATTCCCTATATTTTCCAATGTTTTCACGACCTCTTGCAATTTATTTTTAAGTAATAGAAGAGGTGGATGCTTCATTAGAAATTTTATTTCAAGAATCGGGGATATGAGATAACTATGGTTTTTTTCTAGGACCAAGATTCCCTATCTCTAGATAAATAGGCATAGGTAGCCTAAGAGAAATTTTATCAAGTTGAATTAGGTAATTCTCACTTTAGTAGCTAGTGCATGGGCTCTGAAAATGTTGTTCCTCCGATAGGTCACCATAACAACTATATCAGAATTAAGATCTTTTAAGAAATAAAGAAATGCACCTTCAACAAATGGTCTTACAAGAATCAAAATTCTATCCCACGTTCTCTAAAACCTGAAGTTGAAGTCCACCATTTTTTCATTTGGAGCTCTCTTAATAGTGGTTAGATGATCTAATAGAGATAGATTATGCCCCCTCTCTCTAAATTTATCATAAAGAGTTGTACACAATTGATCCCAATTCTAAATTGATCCTTCTCTCAAACTCCTGAACCATTGTAAATCTTTCCCTTTGAACGAGGATGATAGAAGTTTTACGGCCACATCCATATCAACAATTTCATGGATGGCACACATGTTTGCAATGTCCTGGATGTGATCAACCGGAGTGGTGTGATTCTCTCCATTGAAGAATGGAATGCTTTTCAAGGTTGGCATTGGAATTGGATTTTGTGTATTGAGGGAAAGTGTACTACTACCAATGAAATTGACAAATGGATTTTTTTGTTGTGCATCCATTCTAATAGGCCCAAGAACCATATTGTATTATAAGAATGTCCTACCAAGTGGTGGAATGGAAAAAGTACTATTTAGAGGTGAAGGTGACCTGTGAACAATTATTCCTCTTCTTCATCTTCCTTGTGATAGTTGTAATTATTCAAATACTCCTATTCTTGTCCTAGACCTTGTTTTGATTATTCTCATAGACTAGGACACTTTCACTACTGAAACCAATGAAATTAAAGCTTGGAGTCATCTATTGCTGGAAAACCTCCAAAGGCTAGAATCTCACCAAGATACACATCTAATTTGATAAAACTGGAAGTATTGATTTCTTATCCCACTAGGAATGCAAAAACTATTATAACCAAAAAAACACCCTCTCGATATGTCTTAAATTGTGGATGGTCATATAGTGTTTTTGGTAACTTGGGATTGTCTCAAGGTGTGGGACCCTTACAAATAGGACAAAACTCTAGAGAAGGTTGATTCCTTTACCTATTCCTAGCACTAAAACTACTCCTAAAAAGGGGAATGAAAATATCTCACTAACCTAAGATTCTAAGGGAACAAAGGAAGAGAAAGATCCATAAAATTAAATCCTACACTAAAGGAGGTGATAGAATCAAGAACAAGGGGGAAGAGATATTTCATGTGAGAGAAAGTAGAGAGAAAATGAGGTAGGAGAGGGTAGATAGAATTACCACAGTCAAAACAACATTTAGACCTTCATTATCATGGGGCACAACAAATCTAGATCCTACAAGAAGAATAAAACATACACAATATACCTACATTTACAATAGAAGGAAAGAAATGCAACACAACCTGATTTAGGGTAGAAATAACCAAAAAAATTAAATTTTATGGTTTAAAAGATGCACAATCCATTACAAAGTTGATATAAGATAATAATCCTTTTCAAAAATGTGAAAATTCAAGGCGTGTGACTCATAAAATCTCTGGAACAATTTTGACAGAGTTCCTTTACATTATAGAATATATCCCTAAACAATAAGGGGGTTTACATAAATATAGTGAAATATCCTCACCTATCATATATTAAATTCTGACATGTAGTTGAGCTACTAAAAGTACGACCATTAATTATCAAATCAAATCTAATATTTCTTTAATCTATCAATTGCATGCATTTTTACCCTCGGATGGTAGCATTTTTTCCTATCAATCGGTTCTGATTTTTCCTATTACTAACTTGAGTTGTCACATGACCAATCCTCATAGTCTTGTCTGGTAGCATTTTCCTTCCACCTGTAACCTCTCTCTTTTTGCTACGAAGCCACTACTCCTGCTACTAGTTGGTTGTATTATTTTACCTTGTTTTCCAAATGTTGGCCGAATGCATATTGTGAAATCGGTCGGTTGTAATTGTACCAATGTATTTTTCACTACCTATGAGCTACTCCACTCCACAACCATCAAGAGCGTACCTCTTATTGTCAGTTGGTTACATATGACAAGCTATCGACACCTTTGGGCCATCATGACCCAAACTATCATCCTCATTGCGGTTCGGTAGCACCTCTACGCCATTCTCCATTGTGACCCTAACTACTCTGCTCCATTGACCTTCCACCATGCTACTACCCGATAACATATAAAATGCTACAGTTGGTAGCATCTATTGATGCTACCGATGGGTGTTACAACCCACATCTTGCATAACTTGCCAATTTATTTTCTCTTAGCCGATAACCCTACTTGTCCCAAAAAAAACTCATTTATTCCTAACTCGGTCATAACTTGGACCGGTTTCTTCTTAAAATCAACTCGACACTCGACTGGTTGCAACTTGTTCAAGCTACGAAACTACCCTATTTTCTAGAGTACATCTCGCCTCACTACTAACATCGTCTAAATATAATGATTCATCCATTTTACAAGGGTTCGGAAAATGGATAACAATCACCTTAAGATTGTTTTACTATATGTCAAGGTTTCATGACCTTCCTCATCACCAAGTAGAGAGCCCATATCTATATCTAGTGGGAAGTACACAATTTCAAATTATGGATCCATCAAATCATCATAATTATTTTCCACTAGCTTAATCAAACCTGGATACTCCCCATTTATATGGAATCTAGGAATCTTCCTATGAAGTTATAAAAGTTTGCATACCTTGATTCCTGGGTATATGATCTCCACTCTTAGGTTATCTAGTTTTTTTGAACCGCATATTTCATATTTCTTATAGGAAGAAGATTATTCATCTTACCATTGATTGGTATGGTGACATACAAAAATAAATATGTATATCTCCACCAACATCCCGAATGAAACTTTGGCTCAAAAACATACCATATGAAGCTCGCATGCCTACCACAAGTATTTTCATCGTGAATTTCTTGTCCAAAAACCAAAAAGTCTACTTAAACATAAATGAAATGTCCAATGATCTAGGTAAAAAAAAATTCATGGAATAAAAATGTATAATAGTGGGTATGAGAGTGAGACCATGAGCCTCGACAACTTTAGTGAGCATGACATTGTCATCATAGAACCAACATCAATAATGCATTTATTTAATTTATACCCATTAATCAACAAGGCTAGATAGAAAGGTTCTACTTTTTGAGAAGTGGAGGATGTTAAGGAAAGAAGTTTATGTTAGTGTAGAATCACAACACCCCAAATGGCCTTTGATCCGAGTGGGGAATTCAATGTGATTGCATAAAATTTGATCATCTCTTAAGCATGTGGACTTGTAAATGTAAGATGGCCCTCTGAAGAAAGTTAGTTCTTGCTTCCTAATCTACCTACCACAAGCTAATCTAGTGTAGGAAGAGCTAATATAATCCTAATCTAACCTTTCCAGGGGATTGGGAGAGAGAGAGGGTGAAAGAGAGCATACACTAAGTGCTTTGATACACCGAAAAAAGGAAGTGGCTGATCACGGATCCAAACTGCTTCAAAGTGGAGAGAGGTGAGCAGAGGAGAGGGTGGATAAGATGCACCAAATACTAGAGATAGAGTTCACATAGAACACCACTTCAAACCCATTAAACACAACTCTCGGAACTTGTAATAGACATCACAAATATGCACAATATACCTACGATGATGAGAGACAAGAGATAATAAAAATAAGGAAGGCTGGAAAAAATGCATCACAAAACATATTTAATTTCTCCGTGAGTTCACATAGTACATCATTAGTGGGAAAGAGGTAAGAAATTACCATTACAAAGCTATGAGAAGAGGCTTAGAATCCATATTCTAACCTAATGGAGAAAGATAGAGGGTGACAGAGGAGAAAAAATGACCAAACATTTGAATATGCCCCTCTTTTACAATATATAGAAGAATGAGAGAGAGAGAGGAGGGAAAGTCAAATTTTGTTCCAACCACCCCTAAAATGCATTGAATCTTACTTTCAAAGTTCAACAACCATCCCTCAATGCCCCTTGTGAATCCACCTACAATTTTTCAAGTCCGTCGCTCTATGTCTCATTGTGTCGAGGAAGGAAGAACATCGGATCAAATCAAATCCGGTGGTTAAAACAATCGATCCCTCATTAATAGCTTACAAGACGTTTTCCTACTTCTCACCCACATGACCCTATCAAAATTAAATTTTTAGTCTTCTATGGTGTAGAGGATGTCGGGACCTTTCCAAAAAGTCTTCTCCTGCCCAATTCTAAGTTCCCAATCAAAAGATATGTCCATCTGAAGTTCCTCGGGTTAGGCACTTAATGTGACTTGCAGTATGCAAGGGTATGTTCATACAAGAGCCACATGGCAGCCTCGTTCTCATTTCATATTTATCCCCTCACCTTAGCTCTTAAAATTAGGCCTATGAGACATGTGGCATCATCTATAGGCTCCCATATTTCCTTTGTATCCTACATAAGTCCTTTCTGCTGGTGGAGGCACTATGTCCGACCCAAAACACATAGAGGCTTCACGCATGTTTAGAAACTACCCCCAAACTTTACCTTTGGATTTACGAGGATACGACATGTGGAGACCTTCATGGGCCTCTAGACTTTTTAATGCCCATCCTTACCTTTTCACTCTCGCCACATGGCGGGTCAGCGCTCATTTGAAAAATGCCCTTTGAGCCATGCATTTGAAATTACACTAATGCGACATGTGGCTCCCTCCATGGCCCCTTCATACTTAGCTGATTTGGGTCTGATGAATACTACCTTTATGGGTTGGACCCTATGTATTATGCCACTTAAATTATGATAACAAAATGCGTGGCAACATCCATGGCCACCGTTGTTTCCTTTGTGTTTTGGCTAAGTCTCCTTTTTCTTGGCGGGGCCATATGTCTAACCTTGGACACATGGATGCTTCATTCTCATTCAAGGACTACCCTTTAAGTCTCAATTTTGAAGTTCCACCCTTATACGCGTGGGGCTGGTGCTTGCTTGAGTCTCCGCCTTCGCTTCTCCTCAAGGTGCACTGTTTGGACACTTTGCATCTTCCACTGGCTCTGCCTCGCTTAGAATTTCCAATGGGTTGGGACATGTGGAAGATTCTACCAATACTCTTATACTTAACTGATTTGGGCCAACTTTTCCCCCATTTTTAACTTGGACCACGTGGCAAGCCTGCACTTGTTTGGGGTCTCCATTTTAGATTCTCTCTTTGGAGTTCTACCATTGAGACACCCGGAAGCTTCCGCAGATATGTGAATTTTCAACGGATGATGAGACCCCCTTTTTGACTTGGGACACGTGGAAGATTCACACTCACTCAAGGACCGCCCTTGAGTCTCACTTTTGAATTTTTTCCGATTGGATGCGTGGGGAGTTAGCACTTGCTTGAGTCTTTTTTTTTTATGCATCTTTTTAAATCATGCCAAGATGAAACATGGCACCTTTTGTGAGTCCATTGTTCAGCCCCGAGTTGACTCATATACGGTTAAGTCTGAAAAATTTGAGCCTTTCCCATTTTCTTTCTTGTCAAAGCTCTGGAATCCTTTTTCATTGATTGATCCTTCGCAGACTTTCTCCTCCATTGAGAGCTCACCCTCATATTTTGACCCTACTCTTTACTTTAGTTGAGCTCTCCTTCACCCTTTTTTTTTGATTTGAATGTTAGCTCATAGGACATAGCCGACCCTTGGGTTTTCTTACTGTGCGGGGTCGTGTTTGATCAAATTTTCTAGGGAAAATTTGGGATAATAGTTTGGTGAATCACAGGGACATCTACTTGCTAGATGAAGGGACCAAGAGCCTTATTGTAACCATTGGGCATGGAGTCACAATTAATATCTTAAGATCGACACTTCTTTCAAAATAGACTCTCGATTGCCTACCTTTTCTATGTTCTACGACCCCCGAGCCTACCCACATGTCTCCGCACTCTCAATTTGCATAAGAAATCTTAAAGCAAGGATTCTAAGAGTATAAAATTGTTTTACCTGGGCTTTCACCTATCCTTGAATGGACTATAAGCATACCACACTACATAGTGATATAACCTCGAGCAACAAAACACAACAACACACACTATGTACAAAGATCAAATCATACATGCCTCAAATGAGACATGTAGAGTGTGCAAGAGAACTTCTTCTACTGAAATAAAATCTACTCCTACTCCTAAACTAACTAGAGAGAAATGATACTCAAACAAATCCCACAACTGGTAGGGAGTAGTAACTTCCCTTTCTCAAAAATTGGGACCATGTAGTTGATTTGGCATTGGACATGGTCAGAAATGAGAGTAAGAAACCACCTTACAGATGGTGTCTCTCCCTCCTCAAAGTATCAACAAACACAATGTACACCTCCTGGAGTTGTTTTGTGCTTGGGTTTAGGAGGCACTTACTGTTGACCTTTGGTGCTTTGTAGCTCAACCTCATGCTCTAGAATGAGCATGGCCGTTGGAAACTCTCTTGGCTCCAATGAAGCCAAGTATCTAAATGGGAAAGGTATGTTCCTTTGAATGTTCCCCTTGCTCTAAATTTCAAATCCAAGAATGGAGTCTTCCTACTGACCTCCTTGGATGGATGGTGTGAGAGAAATGGGAGAGATGGGATCCTTGTTCCCTTTTACTTCCTCTTCTTGAGCAGAGTATGGAAGATTCATATCTTCCAACCTTGGTTCCAGAAGGTTTTCATGAAGTGAAGGCTATTGCACTTGGATGTTCTCCTTAATAGTATTAGGCTCATATGCTTGGAGGTAGATGATGGAGGAGAAAATGATGTTATCTCCTCAGATCCTCTCCATCAAAGCAATCTTCCAAGTCTAATAGGTAGTCTGCCTCCTTGTTGTCCTATTGCATGTGCTCAACCTCCTCCATGGTGTCCTCTTGATCTAGAACTAGCTCACCATGGTTCTCTTCTTATTCAAACATGAAGTTGGAAATCTCAAAATCTTCTTCAACATCATAGCTTGAAGGGGATGAAGTTGGAAATCTCAAACTCTTCTTCTTTCAAATTTGGATTAGTTCCTTCTTCCCCTACTTGTGTTGTAGTTAGAGCTTCTACAACTTGTGGCCCAACCTTAGCCTCCTCCATATGTTTAACCAATAAGGGAATCTTTGTAAACTCAAATCTAGCAGCCCAACTCTTTAGATTTTCTATCATTTCTTTTATGTTTGGTTCCTCTGTTGATGTTCTCCTTGACTGGTTTTGGAATATCTCCCTGAATGTACTTGGGAAGTAGGAGAAGTGGTGGTTGGGGTTCCACTAGTTGTTTCCTTGTTTTTGGTGGAAGGGGAAAGCATTACTTTTGGCTCTTGTGGAGGGACATATATTCAAAATGAAAAAGGAAGAGGAAATAAAATGAGATGAAAGACTAGAAGATGGGTAAGGGGAATCAACACTCGGGGTAGTAGATGGGAAGCTTGGAAATTGAAGCTCGAGTTGAGATGGTACTTCTTGGGAGTGAAAAGAAAGTTACCAGATGATGGTGTAGGACTTACCCATTGACAAGGCTCCTTGACACAAAGTTTGTAGGCCTCTATCTCCTCAATCCATTGCACAAGTTGGGGCAGCGTCTCAACCATGAAGTCAAGCTTCTCCTGCGGCTATAGTGTCTTGGAAAAGGGCTGACCCATAGATAAGGTACCTTAACCAATCCTGAATGCCTTCATTTGTGTTGTAGCCCTTGATTGCACCATGTTGGCCTCCATGTGTTGAATCTTTTCTATCATACCAACACTTTCCATGTAGCTTTGTCACCATTGTATGCATCCCCTTGTTCTTGATAAGCTCCATGGTCAAAATGGCTTTGACACTTCTCATATGGGTAAGCATAATGGTTCTAGATTTGATCATAATGTTGATCTGGAGGAGTTGGGAAATACATTGGAGGTAGACTGCACTATTGTAGGTGTGAATTCCATGAGGGAAATGAAGTCATGATTGCACAACTTCATGAATGGTAGAATATGAAAGAGATGGAAGAAAATGGATGGAAATGGATGGGAGAAAGGTCTAGCAACTTTAGAGATGGGTTTTTGACTAGATGGAGTCACCAGATGTGCTTGCATATGCCTCAAAAGGTTGAATCTTAACAGAACACACCAACCTACTAAGATAAAGTGGTAAGGTGCTTCAGACATCTCCCATCGGGCATGCCAAAAAAATTTAGTGTGGTCGCACGGTGGCTTATGATTTGCTACGATAATGAGACACATTGGAAAGATGAGAGAAATATAACCTCGTGTATCCCACCATGCATGCCAAAATGTTAGTGCATAATCATAGCACCTCAAATTTCCTTTGATCTAAGTGTGGCATTCAGTGTGATTGCACAACATTGGACCATATCTTAAGTTGTGGAACTTACAAACCCGAGATGGCCCTCTGAGAAAGCTAATTCTTACTTCCTAATCTACCTGCACAAGCTACTCCAAAGTGCAAGAAGAGCTAAGTTAATCCTAATCTAACCTTTCCAAGGGATAGGGATAGAGAGAGGGTGAAAGAGAGCCTACACTAAGTGGTGATACACCAGAAAAGGAATTGGCTGATCACGGATCCAAACTATTTAAAGTGGAGAGAGGTGAGCAGAGGAGAGGGTGGACAAGATGCACCACAAACCAGAGATAGAGTTCACAAATAACACCACTTCAAACCCATTAAACATAACTCGAGAACCTATAATATACATCAATAATATGCACAGTATACCCTACAACGATGAGAGGCAAGAAGAGATAATAAAATAAGGATGGAAAAAATGCATCACAAAACATATTTTATTGCTCCATGAGTTCACACAGTACATCATTAGTGGGAAAGAGGCAATAAAATGCCATTACAGAGCCATGAGAAGAGGCTTAGACTCCACATTCTACCCTAAGGAAGAAAGAGAGAGGGGGAAGAGGAGAAACAATGACCAACCATTTGAATATGCCCCTCTTTTACAATATATAGAAGAATGAGAGAGAAAGAGAGAGGGAAAGTTGAACTCTGTTCCAACCACCCCTACGATGCATTGAATCTTTCTCTAAAATCTCAACCACCATCCCTCAATGCCCCTATGAATCCACCTACAATCTATCAAGTCCATCACTCTTGTCTATTGACGTGTTGAGGAAGGAATAACGATGGATCAAATCAAATCTGGATGGTTAAAACAATCGGATCCTTACTTAATATCTTGTAAGAAATTTTCCTACTTCCACCCACCTGAATCTATCAAAATTAAATTTTTAGGCTTCCATGGTGTAGAGGATGTTGAGACCTTTCCAAAAAGTCTTCTCCCACCCAAATTTGAATTCCCAATCAAAATATATGGCCATCTGAAGTTCCTCGGGTCGGGCATTTAATGTGACTCACAATATGCAAGGGTTTGTTCATACAGGGGCCACATGGAAGCCCTGTGCTTGTTTAATATTTTTCCCCTTGCCTTCACTCTAAAAATTGCACCCATGAGACATGTGGCATTGTTTGCGGGCTCCCTTATTTCCTTTATATCCTACCTGAGTCCTTTCTGCTGGTGGAGGCATTGTGTCTAACCTAAAACATGTGGAGGCTTCGCGCATGTTTGGAAACTTCCCCCAGAGTTTACCTTTGGAGTTTCGAGGATAAAAATGTGGAGACCTCTATGGGCCTCTGGAATTTTCAATGCCCATCCTTACCTTTTCAAACTCTAGCCACATGGTGGGTTGGGCGCTCATTTGAAACCACCTTTTGAGCCATTCCTTTGAAATTGCATTGATGTAACATGTGGCTCCCTCCATGACCCCTTCATACTTAGCCGATTTGGTTCCGATGAATACTACCTTTATAGGTGGGACCCTATGTAGTCTTCCCCTTAAATTATGACATCGGGATACGTGGCATCATCCGTGATCATTGTTATTTCCTTTTTGTTTTGGCTAAGTCTCCTTTTGCTTAGTGGGGCATTATGTATGACCCTAGACATGTGGAGGCTTTACGCTCATTTAGGACTACCCTTGAGACTCACTTTTGAAGTTGTACCACTTGGACATGTGGGGGCTTGCGTGCTTTCTTGAGTCTCCACCTTTGGCTTCTCCTCAAGGTGTGTTGTTTGGACACTTTGCAACTTCCACCGGCTCTACCCTCGCTTATACTTTTCAATGGCCCGGGAACATGTGGAAGCTTCTTTTGATACTCTTATACTTAACCGAGTTGGGCCCACTTTGTCTCCCATTTTGACTTGGACGACATGGTGAGCTTGCACTTGTTTGGGGTCTCCATTTTGGATTCTCTCTTTGAAGTTCCGCCATTGAGACACATGGCAGATTCCGTGGGTATGTGACTTTTCAATGACCAATGAGACCACCTTTTTGACTTGGGACACGTGGAAGCTTCGCGCTCACTCAAGGACCGACCCTTGAGTCTCACTTTTGAAGTTGCGCCACTTGGACACATGGGGGTGGCGTTTGCTTGAGTCTTGTATTTTTGATGCGCCTTTTGAAATTGCACCAAGATGACACATGGCACCTTCCGCGAGTCCGTTTTTCATCCCCAAGTCGACTCGAATGCGGATAAGTCTAAAACTTCAAGCCTTTCCCATTTTCTTTCCTATCAAGCTCTGGGATTCTTTTAAGTTGATTGATCCTTCGCAGACCCTACTCCTCCATTTTAGAGCTCACCTCATATTTTGACCCTACTCTTTACTTGATTCAGCTCGCCCACCTCCTTGTTTATTGGATTTGAATGTGAGCTTGTAGGATAGAGCCGACCCTTGGGTTTTCTTCTGTGTAGGGTCATGTTTGATCAAATTTGTTGGGGGGCAAGTTTGGGATTACAATTTCTAAGAAGGATTAGTATGGAGAGTTATAATTGGTTCTTTGATAATTTAATTTGTGGGAAATTAATTTTAAATACTTCTTTTGATAAACTAGATAAGTTTATCGAATTGCTTGGGATGAATTCTCAAGTATTTAGACTTAGATATTTGAATTTTTGCTTTCTTGACATGGTCAATGATGTTAAAGGGTGAAGAAGTGATAGGCTCATCAAGAACAAAGAAAACCTTAACATGAATAGTATTTAAATTCTTAATTTGAACCATAAACCAATTTGACAAAAGGAGATGAAAAGACTTATTTAGAGAGGGAGATGGATTCTTGAGTGAAGTATCCTCGGGATTATTCTGGTTGACCCCATAAAAGTGGGAAACAATGATCCTCATTTTAGTTTTTCTCATAGAGTCATAGTTATCTATTTATGAGTGGGTGAACACTACACAAGAGTAACTATTCATATCAGCCAAAGATTCTTCCGCATCTTTGTTAGGTGAGTATTCAAAATACCCAATATTTACATATCCATCTTCTCCTTTTATTTCAGTTTTTGAATCAAAAAATTCATCTCCATCGGCTCCACATATTGCATTAATTAGTGGAGATTCCAAGGATTTACTTTAGGGTGCTATAGTAATTTCATTCTTGTTTTGATTTTGATATTAGGAATGTTGAGAAATTTTCTTCCTTAATGTAGTTAGATCATTGACCAAATTTTGCAGCAATGAATCAATACCTTCATCTTTGGATCTTTGTATTTTACTCTTCATTAAGTATTTTTTGATCTTCCTTGCATGATAAGTTCATCTTCCACTTTAATGGAAAATTCTTTAGCTCACCGTAATATGAACCTAGCTTTAGGAAACTAAGCATTTATAAATAACCTCTTATGATTATTTGTAGTAGGATGAGCACCAATAGGAATTTTGTTAATGAAATTGTTAAATATTCCAAAAAATCCTCTCGTGGGATCTTGCGATTTCTTCTTCATGTGAATAAAATTGATTGAGGAGGGAATGAGCATATTTTGTAGTCTTGAATATCACTTCAAACTTGGTTTTCATTTCATCCCAATCAGTAATGGAGTGAGGTGGAAAGTAGTAAAATCAGTCCTCAATGACATATTGCAATGAATCCATGAATAATTAAACAAGAAAATATTCATGCTCAACTTGAAGAACACAACATGTTGTGATAAAAGTTGAAATATGGTTGTATTGACGTTTCTTACCATCTCCATGAATTTTGGAAAGTTATTTCTTGATTCTTTTGGTAATTCATAAAGTGGAGGAGCCAACACTTATGGACATGTGTTCTATCCCAAAGATACATGTGCAACCATATATGGAGGAAGAACGTTTAATGGCTTAAGAGAGAGTGAATTTCAAAAGATCCAATAGGTGAAGAATCAAGTGTTTTTCTTGGAATCCTTATCGGATCAATTATAAAATCATCTTATGATCCATACAACAACCCAGATGGTAATTCTAGTGGGACAACTTTTGGGAATCATAAATTTTTTATCGTAGTTTAGATTGACTTTGTTAAATATGTGTCGAAATATTGGAACGTGTAGAATATGGTGAAAGGGTGCATAACTTTGTTTGGAAAAATTTTACCCCGAAATCCACATCTAAATTCCTCAAATTGCAATTTTTTTAGTGTTATCTAAAAAAGTAATTTCACATAATGTTTGCATATGTAATTCATGGAAGGTGAATCACCTCATTTCCCTTAGATTGGTGACCTTACACATTCTTCTATATTTCTCTTTATATTTATAAAAGTAGTGTATAAGTAGTTGTAGAACTGCAAGGGGAAGACAAACATCTCCTTCCATAGATAACTATTGTAATCACATTTTTTTGAGCAATATATATCTTTGTTCAAAGAAATTTTTTATTTACATTTGACACAATTGTTATAATATCCTTTAATTCCCAAAACTAGAGTTTTTATCGGTGGTATTAGAGAACTTTTTTATTAAGAGTGTATTATTCATAAGATGAGGTCAAGATATAAGAAGATTGGGTGGTCCATAAAAGATCCTTTAAAATATTTGACTACTTATTGCAAGAAACCTCAAATGGTAGAGAACACTAAGACAAATGATCCTCTCAAGAAAATGGTCAATAAATTTGTCATGGAGGGAAATGAGTAGACATTACAACAATTCACCCAAATCCTTCATCAAACATGCATTATAAATCCTTCATCTTCCTCTATGATCTAGCCCTTCACTACTTTGACACCCGTCAAGGTTAAAGTAAATTTTGATATTCCTATATTTTAGGGTAAATTATATTCTAATTATGTATAAAATTTGTTAAACCAATTATCCTCATTTTTTTCTCACAATAAGTTCACTAATAAAGATAAGATAAAAAAATTTCTCTTGAAATCATCACTTTCTATAAAAAATTGGTGGGGGTGAACAAGAATGGACCCAATAATGATGAATCTGGGCATTATAGAGGATCCCACATGGGATGATTTTTTAGATGCCATAAAGGAATAATACTACGCTATTAGATCCTATAATTATATATACATATAGTGGTAGCAATCGTACAAGTTGAGGGCGCCGGTTCCTAAGATTATACTAATAAATTTTATTCTCTTTGTGAAAGATTGGGAATTCAAGACACATAACAACAAAATATCCTGAAATATCATAGGGTCCTACAATGGTACATATGGGAGGACATATACCTCTTTAAATTCCATACCCCTAGGGAGGCGTAAAAGTTTACGATCAAGATTAAACAAAAGCATAAAAATATAAATACAAAGAACTAACCTCGAGGGGGAAAATGATAACAAAGGCCAAACCTAAGGTTAGGGTTGGAAACATAATTCTTCATAAGGAAATACAACATAGAAGGAGAAGATGGTGAATTGGTACAACCTCAAAAATACTAATAATCATTTGAAGGAATAATGTGAAGCCATCAAGTCCTTATTCTCATAGTCATCATCTTTAGTACCAACTACTCTAGTGGTGACACATTCTCGAGATTAAAGATGAATAAGATGAAATTGTAGATGCTAAACTAGAAATGATAATTTCCATGTCCCAAGTCAAGAATATGGATGAGAAGGAAAGGATATTCCACTCCAATCTTTAGGTAAAGGGTAATCCTTTTCATTTTATTCTTGATAGTGGAAGTAAAAAAATAATAATTTCTACTTATGTTGTGAAAAGTATGAAACTTATTGTAAAGTCACATCCATAGCCATATAGTATTGGTTGATTGAACCCGGAAGATATCTCTATGTCACACAAAAATTTCTCCTCCCATATGCAATCAAACCCTTCCATGATGAAGTCCTATGTGATGTTGTTCCATTTGATGTTTGTGATGTCCTCTTGGGCCAACCATTCATATGGGATAGACATGGCATGTATGAGTCCCGACCTCGAAGGGTCACCATTATGATTGGGATTTAGTGTTATGGATACCCGAGGTCATTTCCCCCAACTCGATTTTACTCATAAATTCTAATAAATTTAATAAGTTTATAGAAAAAATAAAGCGATTCGTTATCCCGATGATCGGAAAAAACTACCGAGAAAGTTATTACAACCAACTTAAACAAACATTTAGTGCAATAAAAGAAGTAGATGGACCAGATCATACCTAATTATATTGATGTATTCCAATCACCCATAAGAGTGTCACTTCATTGCAAGATAAAACATGTTATTGATTTTTTACTAGGATCTCCTTTACCCAACAACTCTATGTATCGCAAGTCGGTCTTTGAAAATGATGAGATCGGAAGGAACCTCGAGGAATTGATTCAAAAGGGACACATTAGGGCAAGCTATTTAACCCATGGAATTACAATTGTATTTACGCAAAATAAATATGAATATGGAGACATTATTGACTATTGGAAATTACTTTGAAGAATCGTTACCTCCTTCCGAGGATTGATGATTTTTTGGACTACCTCCACGGTGTAAAATTATTCACCAAAATTGATCTCATGTTTGGATATCACTAGATTCTCTTCAATCTCACCGATGTCTAGAAGATTGCATTTAAGTCCCGGGTAGGTCTATTTGAATGGTTGGTTATGCCTTTTGGACTAACTAATATTCCCGCAAAATTCATTAGGATGATGGATGACATATTATGGCCCTACACCAATTCCTTCATGGTTGTCCACTTAGATGATATACTCATCTATAGTCAAGCAATGGATAAAAATCTTCAATATTTTAAAGAAGTACTTTATACCTTTTGAAAGAATAAATTGTATGCAAATATAGAAAAATGTACATTTGAGATGAGGAAGGTTTGGTATCTAGGGTACGTTATGGATGAAGGAGTCCATATCGACCTAGAGAAAATCTAGGTTATTCGAAATGGCCTACTCTAAAGAATCTTACAAAACTCGTAGCTTATTACATCTTGCCAATTTCTATAATCGATTTGTCTTGGTTTTTCGATTTTTCTTGGGCACTAAACCAAGTGACTAAAGGATGAAACAATACTACATTCCAATAGGGGCAGCGTAGGAGAGAACATTTGAAGGTTTGAAAGAAAGATTTTCTCAGCCCGTGTACTCTCCTTACCTAATGTGCATCAACCTTTTGAATTGATGACGATGCATCTAAAAGTATGCCATGGGAGATTTTATCTTCTGTAGATATTTTTATACCCTTTTAACATCATTTATGACATATTTTGATGAAGGAAAGAAAATAACCATGCATTCATTCTAAGAACTTAGGATGAGTTATTATACCAATGCATCCATTCAAATAACAAGAGAGAAGTATCAAATAAAATGCAGATCTAGTTCATGATAGAAAGGAAATGCACTAGGGTTTGTGCCCATGAACAACATATATACTTTAGAACAGAACCTTATATTCATATTAACAAGTTCAATAACCACATTACATTCATTAAGGCCATAACAGCCAATATAACAATGCAGATCAGAGTCATGCATTAGGAGCCTGAACTATGCACATTACAAAACTGGTTACAGACCCATCCCTCTAAATATGCCATTACTCATATGGTTCTCCTAATCCCAACCCAAAGGATCCTTCATTGTTCCTGTAGAGCTTCACCTATCCAATGTTATATGATGTCGCTCTTGGTGTCTCTCTTCTTCTACCCAAGCATATCTATATATAGCTTTAGTCTCCACCGCCATGCCTTCCTGAGATAACAGATTGGTTGCCAAGTGTCCATGTGGTCCTCTAATGGAGAATGTTTCCTTTGATATGATCTCTCCACTATTTGAAATGATGTCTTTCTAGATCCTTCCATTACATGCATGTAATATTCCTTACCCGACCATACAACTATCCAACTTGGCACCTTATCCACTCTCCATGCTATAAAGGTCACACTTTTCTCATGTGCTTTGCATGGGACGTCAAATATGGCTAAGTCCTTAAACCCCTATTTTTCCTTGCATGCGCACCTTGGGTTATGCCAAACCATTCCAAAACCTTGTCATGTGTGCCCTTCTTCATATAGGCCATGCATACCCATGCGCCTTCTTGTACTTAGTTAATATTTTGAGGCCCAACATCACCCCACACTACACTTTTTCTCCATCCTCAGAAACACTTATCTTCAATGAATATAGAATGGAGGGATATGAATAGTGGAAAAAGATTGAAGGAGTGAAGAATTGGGAGAAAGAATGAAATAATGGGGAAATGAAAGAGAATAATTCTTATTTTTGAAGGAGGAGAGGGAAATCCGTCCCTATTTCTACCTCTAGATTTTCCCTGGCGTCAACCTCACTCTGCACTTGGTGAAAAGGTCTCGACTAAGGTGCTTACCTCCTCAATACTTAGTTCCTCCCTTTAGAACTCATTGTCTCAAAAATACTCTCCAATTGTTTTCCCAAGTCATCAAGTACATCCACCCTGTGGGTGATATGGGGGTATAATTCCTTTAGCTGGATTTTGATTGAGCCTCACAAGGTCTCGATAGGTTATGACTTCTTTTATACTTGTGCCAGGATTTTATCCCTTTCTACTGTGTTCCCCTTATTCTTATCTTGAAACTCCTTGAGTTATGTTTCATGTAATAAAGTGAACTAGGATGCTTGCCACTCTATCTCTATTAGCACAATTTTCATAAGTTGCTTCAACAACTTACATGGCAGCCTCACCTCTGCAAGGAGTTTAGTATATCGAGCAATAGTCTCAAAAACTTTAGATTTTAGTCTCTCTCTTTGTGTGCAGCTTCTTTTTAGTAGTCTCTAAGGAAATTGGTTTTCTTTCCATTGTAAGGCCAATTCATATTTTTTCTCGGGTGATGCTAGGTTAAGATGCTTTAAGACTATATCATCTATAATCATCTCCACCTTCTTAGAGACTTTGCACACCTTTTCTTTCTCTTCCTTTAGTTCGCACCTTAACTACACACTGATAAGATCTTCTTGCTTCAAGTCTTTTCTCTTCTCAATGAGCTCCTCCTTTTTATTCTCCAATTCCTCCTCTAGGAATCTCACTCTATCATTCCTTCCAAATAGTTTGGCCTCAATCTCAACCGAAACTTTTTTGAGTGCATTGCGAGATCTACTCATCTAACAATTATGTAGCATTCACCAAAGGATTTACTTCTTTTGTCTCGGCACCTTCATCGAGTGCTCTCTAAATTACTTCAAACTCAAGTTCATCCACATGGGACTCAATCACCCAAGATAGCATCTTTCTGGTTCGTGGATATGCACCTTCTTCATCAAACAAAGTCATAGCTAGGAGTTGTTCTATTGGTATGGTTCTCTGGAAGCTCACATGTAGCACCTTTCTTGGATCATTAATATATCCCATCCCTTTTTGTTTTGTTATTACTAAGCCATTCCCACCTATTTGCGCAACCTTTGGGAAGCTTGCTGCAAAATTGGGATTTCCACCCATGCTACAAATATTCTTTCTCAATGCTCTCTTCTTCCAATTCCTTCAAAATTTCATCTCGTGCTCTCTGCTCCAACTCCTACTCCACCAAGTTCTTAATGATTCTCACTACTTCTCTTTCTATGTCTTCTTCCACTTGTTCCTTGGTGAGGCTTAGGGTTTTTGATTTTTTTGTTTTTACCTCTTCGCTCACCCCCTTGCCTTGATCTTCTGCTTCCTCCTCTTCATTCTTCTCTTCATCTTCCTCCTCCTTTGAGTCAATACTTTGGATGATCTTAAGCTCCTCGAGATTTTCATCATCCCTATCACCAATTTAGGCTTCTAGGATCTTTGTTTCCTCTGAGTCTTCCTTTTCTGCCACCTTCTACTTCTTCCTATCTGGTGATTCAAGTATAGGAGATTCTTCCTTCTCTTGCACCTTAATAACTGACATCTTCCTTGGTGAGTCTTCATGTGTGAGGGCACCTTCATACTCTAGTGCCTCTTCTTCTAGGATATTTTTCTTGACTAGGGACTTCTTCCTACGCATGTAAGTGCTAGGCTTAGTGCTTGATTCTAGCACACCCACAGATTGTGTTATTTGCACACTTGGTGCCATCTTCTCTTGCACCTCTTCTCTTTCCCTCTTCTTTGGTGTGACCTTTTTCTCCCTATGGGGTCTTCTGGAATGGATACATCACTCTACAGATAGGCATATTTCTTAAAATTATGCCTTATGCATAGATAAACCCTTGTTACATCCCGTCGATGATTGGGAGCATTATCGGTTTCATTATTTGTACCTCATGGGAGACATAATTCTCCATTTATGTGTGCTTCTTAGGTATACAAGCTTCTAAAGCACAACTCATAGTGGTCTTATTCTACCTCACTAAGGTCTAACCTTAGCCTTTTCACCTCCTTTAACTTGTTGACCCCTGCTTAGAAGTATTGCATAGTGAAGGAGAAAGGTAGCTTGCACCATGGACTCTTAGTCCCATCTATCAATGTAAACCTACCAATGTAGAAATTTTGATATACTACAAAATTTTCCTCTCCATCCATGAGCACATGAAACTACTCAGGGATCCTCCACTCTACCCTGAATACATCGTGCATTCACTTGTACCACTTTTCTAGGCGTGCCTTATGAGCGGCCGTCATGGTCTCACAAGTATATTTCTCAAACCTTTTCGCGGGTAAGGGATTGTCTTTTGGATACTCCCAAATGAACTTCTCTGGCCCATCGGGCACTCCAATCTCCAAGAAGATGATGCTGAGGAGAATATTTCTAAATAGTATCTTTTCTCCATCCTACACACCTACTTATGATCTCATCCACAATAAATGAGGAAAAGTTATAGATGGTCCCTTCTAAGATATTCTGGCATACATTTAACCATGCCTTGTTTACTTGTGTCCATATTTCTTGATCATTAAGCTTGGTGACTAAGCACATGGTCATCCTCATAACATGGTCAAGGATTTCTATTATGTCAAAGTACCACGAACCCTTTTTATAGTCATAAGCCTCCACAGTTTCCTTCATGGCATCCTTATCATCCAACTCGTCATCTATGGAGTTTCTTTTACAATTCAGGCTGGTGAACTATGATATAAGCTAAGAGAGTTATGCGCATCTTGCGGCCTATAAAATAGAAGTAGTATTTATGTACGTGCGACATCAACCACTGATATAGCTACTCGAGCTTCACAAAATAAGGCAACTCATATAATTGTAACAGCCCTTCCTTCTACAATTTTACCTTTAATTTTTCGCTATATATTGGCATTTTGTCTGGTGTCCTCTTATTAGTTAGATGAACCAGTTCCAACGCCATTTATTTCTTAGTAGTGCTTGTTTGATGGTTGTAATCACTCACAGAAATTTGTCTCAATTGTGACACCCACTCTTTCCCTAACAATATTTCATCTGAGTACTACATTTCTGTATACCATTCTTCATTAGAGATAATGGAAATAGTAGTTTTTTTCCTTTTCCTTTCCCTTGTGTTTTCTTATCGGGATATAACCTAAATCCCTCCTTCTTTCTCTAATCTACTATTCTACTTAACTCTAAGGCTCCACTCCATGAAGAATCATCCTTCCATACAACTAGCTTCAATACATACACTCAAAATTAGACTTATAAATTTATTCCACTAGTTTCTAAGATAACATATTTGTAAAAATGGACAAGATTAGCTATATTAAACACTCAAAATTCACGGTATTTTTTTAAAAACGCATAAGATTATAGTCCGTTTGCCCACAATTTGGATGACCAAAAATTGATATATATTTTTTTCTTTGGTGAGAAGTTATATGCCACTATCTATCTTGGGATGGATTTTATTTTGTATTTTTTTGAGTAATATTTTATTTTTTATGATTTTTTCCGTGAAAGTGGTATGAAAACATCAACCTTTCTAACTGCATCACAAATAATTTTTTTTAACATGTATATAATTTCACCACGGTTGGGAGATATTTTATGACATTCTTGAAACACCTTCAAATAATTTTCATAGGATTCCCTAGTTTATAAAGAGCTCTTTCACTTTAAAATCAGTAAAAATAATATTCTCCCCTCATGGTACCATTTTTATGACATATTTTTTACTTTTCTGGTTCAAGTCCAAAGACTAAATTTGATGTTTTGCTGTTTTTAATGTAAAATTCAAGATTTGATGTCCACTTAATTGTCCCCCAACTTGGTGCACTTACCCCTAAGGTTCCACTCCATGAATAATCATCCTTCCATACCCTAGCTTCCAAAACCTAACTACGATAAATTTATTCCACATGATACATATTCGAAAATTAAATGTAATTTTTGATTCTTCACCTAAAATTTTCAATCTAGTTTTAAGTGCCCTTCATACTTACACGCCACCTACCATGTACTTAACATTACACTAAAAATCCCCTTCACACGCACCCATAAAAACTTATGTCATGCAAAAATCCAATCTGACCAAAGAATGTTACGCACACGTCTACTGAAATTGAAGGCACTTCTTCTATCCTTTACCTAATTTATACCCTCACCTACCTCATGTTGTTCCTGTGATCTTTATTATTTGTACGTGGTATTTTTTACAACCTTCTTGACACAACAATCCCTTATGCACCATTTCCCCATGCTCTTTCTCAACCTTACACACTTTCTTCTACTAAGCCATTCAAATTTTATGACTAGCTTATACTTTACTTTACACTAATCCATCCCACACTAAAACAGATGTGCGGTCCTTTACGTATACACAACCTTAGAAAATAATGTGGTTACCGGTGCACAAGGCACAAAATAGAAAGAAAGGAATAAGAAACGAGAAAGGGAAACATAAGAAAAGAAAAAACATAAAGGGAAATCCTAAACTAACTGGCAATACTTCCTTATTTACAAACACTAGTAAGGCTTATTTATAGTAGGGATTCAGCCTACTCCCATTGAAATGACCTGGTAATCTCGTCCCATCTAGGGATTGAATCGACAAGTGCCTAAATCAAGAATGTACAAGATGATGGAAGGTCTTAGCCAATGGAACTTCAATCTCTTAGGATGTCACAAAAACTTGGAATCATATAACTTAACCATCTTCCCAACCTCAAACTACTTGTTTTTTATATGACGGTCACGCCATGCCTTTTGTCTTGACTTTTTGTCTTCGACTCCATCTAGAAAGTGATATCCTTTTGTCTTGTTGGTAACCAAATTGATCCTTCCTTTGAAATCTAGAAACATCACAATTTTATTAGGATGCTTAGATACAAACAAATCATAATAGTAATTGTTTTGTAGCCAGGGATGGATTCTACATTACTCTTTATCACTCTGGTTTGGAAAGGACTAGGTATCACCGTGCTAAGAGTTTGACCTTCCCTTACTACTTTAGATTGTGCCTTCAACCAAGGTGAGAGGACCCATTTTGTGACCTATTTTAGTTGAAATTATCAACGAATTAGCATTATTTGATTATTCGTTTGCAATATTTTAAAGGATATCTCGAGAAAACATGGCCAATACAATATAACCTAACTCTCACAAGTTGTCACTTTAGAAAATGAAGATTTTATCTAGAAAAGGCCTAGGTCACTAAAGACAACGTTAAAAACTTATTTGCACTTGCATATTTTAGTAAAGGATGGATCTAAATTCAATGATATTCTTTAACATTTGTGGATACACAGTCTGTGCTTAGGATAGCTCATGTATGATATATCACTAAATATGCAATTTATGGTTGGGAAGTAAAAAGGATAAATTTGATTATACTGAATCCTTGAGAACTTTAAACAAATGTTGACAGATCCATAAGGAAAAATGACAAATGGCTTCAAATAGTCAGGATGAACCTTCAACTAGAAAATTGTGCATCTATGAAAGCTCAAAGACACACGGCTTCACACATTATTCAAGGATTTAACATAATAACTCATGTTAAATACTTAATTAAACCTTATAAGTCCCTAATATATCACATTTATGATACACTCATAAACAAACAAAGAATCTATATCATTAAAATGAAAGTAAAGTGAATTTAAATCGCTTATTACATCATGAAATGAAAGCTCTTTTTGTAATGCGATTGAAATGCCACAACATTTTCATGAGGATGAGATTTTGTATGATTTCAAAGGGATGCCTAATGTAATATTACAATAGGAACATAGATAACTATTTGAAGATATCTCAAAATGACAATACGCATAACATGGTTCATGATTAACATGAATTACTCAAGGTTTCTCAAAATTTTTCAACAAGGGAAAGTTTGTTTACAATCTCAAAGTTTTTTCAATGGATATACATCTACAACCATCTTGACATGATCAATTTCAAAGATACATAAGAAATAACTGGTTTCTCAAATAAGTTCCTTCAAAAAATGGCTTCTCTCGACTTTTTTTCCTTTTCTTTTCTCTGAGCAAATTTCAAAAAAATTAACCCCACCTTTTTATGATTATCTTTCTTCCTTTTATATCATCCCCTTTACTTGTTAAATTTTTATGATATTTCCCCCCAAAAGTCATAATATTCCTAAGAATATTATCCCTTTTAAAAAGTGTTCTAGAACATGGTATTTAGAAAGGTCTTTCTCAAAGTTACCAAGTGTACAAATCACCAGTTACTTCAATTAACTTCACAAGTGTTCGACTGGGACATCAGATAGTATTTTCTATGGGTTTATTTTAATCATTATTGCCTAGCATTGATTAGATAATCATTTCTAACAATCTTTGATTTCCTCCCGATAATATTGAAATGACATATATCTATACTCACTTTTCAATAATCTACCCCGAGCACCACACCCTTTGCTTCATGTCTCATTGGCTTAATTTCCACACATATTTTTGTCGAATCACTTTGATTTACCATCTCTACTCATCCCTAACTTCTTAAAAATCTTAACTTATCCTCTGCGTGAACTAAACACAATCTCCTTCATTTCATGGGAAAGATTGAATCCAATTAGAACATATGTCTCCTTCTCATTCTAAAACTTGGCTCAATTTTAGTATCATCATACCTTTCCATTCTTATTCTAAGTATAAGGAATTTCAAAGAGAATGGTGAAGGTGCTCATAGCTCACACTCCCAAGGAGATTTCCTCGAGAGGACTAAAATCAAATTTCTAATTTAAGCAAATCATGATGAAGGTTTTGTTAGGGATCTATTTGAGATAGAATGTGCAGTGACACTGGGGGCCCTAACATACCAAAAATCTGATTGGTGCTTCTTACAAGGCTAATAAAGATTAATCATGTGTTTGCATCCTTCCAAGTTATGTATTTCCATATTTTTAGATGGGAGCATATGAAAAATCCTCGAAGACTTGAAAAAATATTGGGTTGAGAGAAGACCCCAAGTCTCTAAAGTGTACTCAATTTTCAATGTCCCTTTTTATGTTATGAGGAATTTGTATGAAAAGATATTCCTAAGGAATCATATGTGTTGTATGATTAATCCTCCATTGACATAGTTCCTGTTATCTCTCAAAAATAGAAGAGTTAGAGAGAAGGCTCAACTTCCTAGAGAAGAAGAAAGTAGAGACCATGCCTTCACAATCAGTTTCAGCACCAGGGTCATCTTCAGGGAAAAGGAAAGGTGAACCAAAATCACAACCCCCAATTGTTATCTCAGATGGGGAAGAATACCAATCATTGTCCACTCTCCATTTAAGGGCAGCTATTTCCTCCAATTGAGATAACAGAGGGAGATTTGTTACTCGATCGTCCATCCACCTAATGCATTTTGTTCCTCAAGAAGATCATGAATTATTGGTTCGTCAACCAATTCCTTCCCTTAAGGACAACCCACCTTTTATATGGAAATGGGAAGTTGGGTCAAGTTCGAGGCATCTCAATCAGTCCAGTCAACAACATGCTGTACCTTCCCCTCCAACTACTTCAGATGTCCCCTCTTAGGCAACTCTCAACATATCAATCCCCATAAAGGGAAAGGAAAGATGACCTTCTTCACAAGAGGTCTAGATATTTTAGATTGGGTTTCATCTCAATAGAATAAAATTGAACTAGAGAAAATCATGAGTCATCCTAGAATGACTCTAGAAGCATTAATGGATATGGGAATGTCTGGGACCTAGCAGGGTCAGTCATCTTCATTCAAATAGCACATGGCTCAAGTGAATTTGTGTTGAGGAAAAACAAGCTTCTGAGCAAGCTCCCCTTGCTCAGAGGAAACTATGAAGCAGGGCTGAAGAATGCATAAATGTTGTCTTCTTTTACTATTTTTCTTTCTGGCATGTACATATTTTCCTTTGTCATGGGTAGGGGCCCCTATAGAACCCCATTTTGTTCCTTATCCAGAGTCCAAAAAACATAGCAACATCAATCAATTACATGTTTTCCTAGATGTATGTTAATTTCATCAAAGTGAATATGGCATTACTGCATTCTTCCATTTTCAATTGAAATAAAGGAAAGATAAAATTTAGAAAAACAATTACTTCCAATGCAATAGAAGTGTCATTTTAAAACACCGATTTTAAAAAGGATGAATATGAAAAGAAAATACAATTCCAGAAAACTGTCTAAGCATGTTTTTCATCCTTTATATCTTCTTCTTCAGCTTCTAACATGGATCTTGCTCTTCATCTTCTAATTCATTAATCTCATCCTCATCCGGCCCAAAGATGATGTAGGAAAATCAATGTTTGTCTAGAGATCGCATCAATGCAATGGCCTATTGTCTACTTGTATTACAATGGCCTTTCCTTCAACTATGCAATTCTATTTTCTATTTTCCTCATGGTCTTAATGACTTCATAGGAGAATTCATTCCTTATAACATTCCTTTCAAAAGATTCAAGTAAGAAATCAATCTTCATGTCCCTATAACTCTTCTTGAATTTATCAATAACCATATCCTTCAAATTTAAATCAATAGCATTGAGAGTATCATCAGCCCAATTTCTTTTTACTTCAAGTTTTCCTTCAATTCCATTTGGGGTCTCGACTCTAATATTTAATAACTCCTCAAGAGCATGTTTTCCTTCCTTTAAATTCCGCTAGTACAATGTCCTCTTGCTCAACCAACTCATCACTAAGTTGAATTATACAGTCCAACTTGGTAAGAATTCCTCCGAGTAGAAAATATCATTATCACATTGCAAGTTATTTCATTAATTTCACTAAGCCTATTTTTGATATCCTCATATTTTGACCTAGATTTGGTGATAGATTCATTTCCTTTTTCACCAATTTTTTAACCTAGATGTGCATTTCCTGGACATTCTTAATAACAATATTTATTTGATCCATTCCACTAAGGGTGTTTAAAAAGGCCCTTACTTGGGTTTGATCAATCTACCCAGTTAACTATTACAGACTAGCATTTAAAGCTCTAATATGTTCTTTTAGTTGCCTTTTTGTCATCCTCGTCCTCATCAACCTTTTGCAGGAAATCATTCACTAGATCAAACACTCCTTATTTTAGTTGATCCTTGAGGGATTTCCTAGGGGAATGATCTCAACGTTGTAATCATTATCTGTTATATTTTCCTTTTTTTTCCTTCCTAAGGTATAACTATCTCCAAGGTTTTAGCTCCAAATGAGTCAGTATGGGTCTGTGTAATAGTTCTGGCCTTTTTAGAAACCCTTGCTACCTTTGGGAAGGATAGAGCAGTGAGGTCAATGGACTTCAAAAGGATGATTTCCTTTTCTTCACTGGAAATCAGTTCACTAATCCATCCCTTCTCCAAACTTATTACATCTTTTATTTCCTGTGACTATTGTGGAGATTTCCCAGGGATGATTGTTAATTGTTTGAGCATTTCTTGTTCATCTTGAACTAGTGTCTTTTCTTTCTCATCATCATTTATATCAATAATGGTCCTACCGCTCTGACCTTGCATTAGATTAGTTTCCCTCTGATTCATGTCAATGGCCAAAGGATGCTCTTCTTCTGCTTCTTTCATTGGGGCCATGGTAAATCCAATTTTTCCTTAATATCCTCAACTAGAGGTTGCACATCTCTGTTAGTGGTGATCTTTTCACTAACAATTTCCTCTTGTAGTATCTCTAATTTCTTCTCAGAAACATGCCTTCCCTCCTAGGGGAATTCATCAGGTTTATTAATTCCAATAGAAAAAGAAGCAATCTCATCTACTAATTTTTCGCATCAGTATCTTTCTCACCAACCAATTTTGACCTATCTGTTTCTAAAAATACCTTCCCTGTGGAAACATTTTATGTATCTTGGGCCTTTAGTTCACTATCTGATGCATGAATGTTCATTTCCAATTCTTTATTTAAATGAATGTCACCTACTGGTGTCAGTAGTGGTTCTCCCATAGACAATTTGAGTGCATCAATCATAGAGAATTATCCATCCATCCCAACATCAGCTTCATCATTTTGACATTCTACATAGTTGTGTGGTGTTTCAACTGAAGGTATATTTACATCTTTATTAGGAAAATTTTCAAACATCCTCATACCTGGAGTCATGGATTGACCACTTATTGAATCAATTGTAACATTTCCTTGGGACATTGCACTCTAAACCCCTCATCGTGTTTCCTTTGTAGAAGACAAAGGTGTGGGAAAGGAATCTGACTGCTTCATACATGGTGGTGGCATATCTTGTTAAGCTTGAGAAACATTGGTCCTTTCAGGTTCAGGGGGATCAATCACTACATCCCTGTGCTTGTCTTCTTGGGTACATGAACACCCACACTTACAAATACTGACACCTAATCAATCTTGTGTTTCTTATGCATTCTTTCAAACTTCCTTAGGTCTAGTGTTTCTCTTCACTCTTCTTTGTGAGGCCTTCTTTGTACATGACCACTTGCAATAACCTCGCTCATCATTTTTCCAATACCAAGTGGCTTTGGTGAAGGATTTGGGAAAACAACCTATTTTGCCAAACCCTTCATCCTTGCTTGAATTGGTACTGTAAAAAGTAATGGGGGAATTATCCATTGTCTTCAGAAGCATTTCCTCCATTTTCTGCTTGAGAACTAACATATGAGTTCCAGTTCCACTAGTGGTTGATGTCCATTCATCAATGAGCTCATGAGTAGGCATCTTGGAGGGAAATTGAGGGGATTTTCCCCCTAATGGTTCAATCTTATCTAAACCCTCCCTTAGAGGTGGAATATCATCACATAAGATCCCCAAACTTCTGAAGTTGTTCAGGACCCTTGTATTCTGTATTGAAAGATCAATATTTATATGGGCCATCCAATCTACCATTCTCCTCATCACATTTACTATCCTTACATAAGGATCATCAGATTCTGTCTCATTCCATCTTGGGGGGATTGTAGGTTGAATTTCTATTTTTTTATCAACATAGTACTTGCTTACTATATTGGGATCATCCACAATCCCTTATGGGATGAATACAATCTTAAAATCAATTACCTGTGACAAAGTCATTCTTGATAAATCTCTCAATCTAACTTCCTCCTCATCTCTATAGTTCATCTAGTAATCCTCAAAGTGAGGCTCATGTTCAAAATTATTGGCAATATTGTTAAACACCCACCTAATTTCATAATTGGCTCTTGCTTCAAATTTTTCCATGTCAAAATTTTTCATTTCATCTTCAATTAGTCTTGCCTTTATGATGGAAGGACATGAATACCTTCTAATCTTGATAGGAAATTTAATATTTGTTTTATGCCTTCCAGCAATCAACTTATGCACTAGTGTCAAATTGTCTTAACAACTCACATAAGATAAATTTATCATCAACATACCTAGGCAATTTATAAGGTTTCCCTCAAAGTCACTAATCTTGATGTAAGTGAAATTTTTTATTGGATGAAGTTGTTAGAATTTGAGGATTCTAATAAATACGGATTTAATCAAATTACATATTATATAATGTTACAATGAATATTTAAATAAACATTACATCATAACATAAGTAAATAAAGAAATACTTATAGGAAATAAATAACACAGGTGACACAATATTTATAGTGGAAAACCCCAATAGGGTAAAAACCACTTTGAAAATAACATTTTACTTCAAAGAACTTATTTTACATCCAATAAGATCACCTCCTCCTTAAAACCCTATTTACCAAGGGTAAAACCAAATCACTTGATTTGCACACCTTTGATATATTTCCCAAATATATCAAATGAGGACCTAGAGTCCTTTTTATATAAGGTGATCGGGTATGTCTCCCAACCCACCTTTTCAACCTAAAATGGTTGACACATATACCTAGGTGAGTTTATTTAATAAATATAAACATAAATGATTCACATTATTAAATACTTACCTAATGTATATTACTTAGGTATAAATATTTAATAATAGAAAAATATTTCATATTATTAAATATTTAACCTATATAATAGTGATGGACCCATATTAATTAAGGGTTGGCTAGACCACTTAATCATTATGTTCCAACACTCCCCCTTAATGTTAAGTGGGATAAAATATGCTAATAGATTACCTTCCCGTGGTACACTATAGGATTTACAATCCTTAAACCATAAAGGTTTTAGGCTAGCATATCGGGTGAAGGAATTATAACACCTTCATCATACTCAAGTTACATTTTGATACAAAAGGATTTGGAATCCCAAAGATCATCCCATGATCAATGGCTAAGTATGATTTGTGAGTTTTACATATTCTCATAGGTTGTCATAAATGGTTATTAAACCCAAGTATATAGGAGTCTTTTATAACCAATGACGTCTTTAATAATATGCTTAGTACTAGATGTTTCTAAGTAAACCCAATAAAGACTAAAGAGTTTATTGAAGACTACCTTTAAGATCTTTCTACACTTCTTTCTAAAAAGAATCGAGGATGTATACATGCCCGAAGATCTTTTTACAAATGCCTGAAGGTATTTTTACAAAAACCAAGTTTAATTAGGAGGTGACATTGTCATGCACACTCCCACTCAATGGAAACTCTGACAATCCAAGATTATCACGAAAGTGACAAAACTTTGCAACACTCAAGGGCTTTGTGAAGATATCAACAACCTACTCTTTAGTCGACACAAAATTAAGATCTATCTCACCACTTAGCACCTTCTCACGGATGAAGTGTATATGTATCTCAATGTGCTTCATCCTCTGATGTTGTACTAGATTATGTATAAGAGATATTGTGCTTTGGTTGTCACAAAAAAAAGGAACACTACGTGGATCCTTCATCTTTATTTCATCGAACAATCTCTTTAGCCATAAAGCCTCTTTTGAAGCTTCCATTGCACTTTTATACTCAGATTCTTTTGAAGAGATATAAAGAATTGGCTTCTTTTGTTGCACCAAGTAATGGCACCTGTACCAAATTTAAACACATAACCAGAAGTAGATTTTCTATCCAATACATCACCAACATGATCAAAATCACAAAATCCATATAAGTTAGCATTTTCATTCTTAGTATAATGCAACCCATAATTGATTGTACCTTTAATATATCTAAGAATCCTTTTTGTAAGATTCCAATGATCTCTATAAGGTTCTTGCATAAACCTAGAAGCAATTCCTACTACATAGGAAATATCTGGTCTAGTGATAGTTAGATATATCAAACTACCAACTAACTACCTATATAAAGTAGGATCAATTTTTTCACATGTAGGTTTAGGATTATTTTTCAGTCCAACTTCCGTAGGAGTAGAAATTGGTTTACAATCAATCATGTTAAACTTTTTTAGTACATTGGTTGCATATTGTGCTAGAGAAACAACAATAAAATGTTTATCTTGAAATAAATCCATGCCAAGAAAATTATGTAAGAGACCTAAATCAGTCATTTCAAATTACTATTTTAATTTTTCTTTAATTCTACAAATTAAGGCAGGATTATCACCAAATCATAAGCAAATCATCAACACATATACAAATAATGATAATATGTGATCCTTATTACTTAATGAATATATCATTATTAGAATAAAATTAACAAATCCTAGTTGTTTAAAGAAAGAATTAATTTTCGCATACCAAGCTCTAAGATCTTGCTCTAAACCATACAAGGATTTTTTCAATTTATAAACATAGTTTTCTTTACCATTTTCTTCAAATCCTGTAGGTTGAGACATGTAAATTTTTTCTTTTAAATCACCATTCAAAAAGACATTTTTCACATCCATTTGGTGGATTTCCCACCCAAATTGAGTGGCAATTACAAATAAGGTCCTAACAATACTCATTTTAGCTACAGGGGAAAATGTCTCAACATAATCAATACCAGGTTTTTGATTGAAACCTCTAGCAACAAGTCTAGCTTTATGTTTGTCAATACTACCATCTGCATTATATTTTACTTTGTATAACCACCTAGACCCTATAATACTTCTTTTCTCTAGAGGTGGAACCAACTCCTAGGTTTGATTTTAAATTAGGGAATTATATTCAGCTTGCATTGCATTGATCCACTTCTCATCCTGAGAAGCTTCTTCAAAACTTTGCAGCTCAGGTTCATACAAGGTCATTAATACATGGTACGTATGATGGATTCTGGTCATTTTCCTAAGATCAATAGGATTAGAACTTTCTAACACATATTGATCCACTTCTCATCCCGAGAAGCTTCTTCAAAACTTTGTGGCTTAGGTTCATACAAGGTCATTAATGCATGGTACGTATGATGGCTTCTGGTCATTTTCCTAAGATCAATAGGATTAGAACTTTCTAACATAGATTGAGCCCATTTTAGTTTCTTAACTAGGGAGTTAGGATATTCGAAACATATATAGTATCAACACAAGAAACATCATCATGACCATTTACTATATTCTCATTATCAAAATCATAACCATCATTAGAAATATTGACAGAGTTAGGAACATATTTACCATTATTAGATGAACAAAAACATTTTTCCAAAACCACCACATTGCGGTTTTCAGTTACTTCCTTTTTGTACAGGGTCGTAAATATTTATACCTATAGTGTTAATACCATATCCAATGAAAACACAAGAGAAAGAAGTCATATCAAGTTTCTTTCTTTTCTTTTTAGGAATGTATAAAGAAGCAGGACTACCAAAAACTTTTAGATGAGAAATATTAGGTTTTTGATTTGACCATTTTTCTAAAGGAGTTGAAAGATGAATAGCTTTGGTGGGAACCCTATTTAGAATGTAGACTATTGTGTTCATTGCTTCTACCCACAAAAATTTGGGAAGACTAGCAGAATGAAGCATAGTGTGAGCCATATCTAAAATAGTCATATTCTTACGTTCTACAACACCATTAGATTGGGGAGAATGAGGAGAATTTAATTCCCTTTTAATACCATAATCAATACAAAAATTCAAATGCTTTGCTAACATATTCACCCCCATTATTTGTTCTAAGTCTCTTAATTTTATAATTTGAAGAGTTTTCAAAAATGCTTTAAATTCATTAAATTTCCCAAGAACATTAGATTTATTTTAAAGAATATATGACCAAATCATCCTGGTGAAATCATAAATTAAATTCATAACATATAAAGAACCATTTAATGAAGCTACTTCAAGAGGTCCTCTAACATCACTATGAATAAGTTCTAGTGGGGAAGAGGAACTCTCTTCAAGATGTGAGTGAAAGGGTTTAACACTTTGTTTTGAGCGTAAACACCCTTCACATGCATCATGAGAAGAAGACAACACAGGAAAACCTTTCACAAGATTATATCTAGCCATTTCATATAAAATTCGATAATTAACATGTCCTAATCTTTCATGCCATAGTTTTTAATTATTCAAACTTGCAAAAACAAAACAGATGTAGAATATAAATCATCAAAAATATACAGACCATTTATTTGAATTCCTTCAGCTATTATATTATCATTACTATCCTTGATATACCAAGTATCTTTCAAAATTTGAATAGCCAAACCATCATGAGTTAATTGAGAACATGATAAAAGGTTCTTTTTGAGCTTAGGAACAAATAAAACATTATTCAACACACCATTAGCAAATTTTAATTTTCCTTTCTCTATTGCTTCCAAAGATGAGTCATCACCCAGATACACACGTTCATTGATTTTCACAACATCAAATAAATAATTTGAAACACCATTCATATGATTTGATGCACCTGAATCTAAAATCCATTCAAAATTAGAGGAAGAATACAACGCAACATATAATGCAACAGTTTTAGGAATATCATTAGAGCTATCCTTTTTCCTTAAATTGTATTTAGAAGAAATAGTTTTTATTTTATTTTTATGGATAGGTTTCTTATTTTGAAATATTCCTTTTTATGTCCAAATTTACTACATTTGTGACATTTACCACTAAAACTAACATGCAATTGATCACAAGAAAAAAATTCTTATCAACAAAAAAAGATGTAGATCTAAATTTTTTTATCCGAGAAGGGCTTGAGGTTTAAACTTTGAATTCTGATCAAGAAGTGCCTAAAAGGCATTCTCCTTAGAGTAAAATTTCATCATCACTTGCTCTTCCTATATCAGAAGTGAACTCAAGGTATTTAAATCAGGTAGATCATTTTCGTTCTAATATTTAGAGTTCAAGATAGAAATAAAATTCTTAAATGTTTCATGTGTATTTAATCGAACAATAAAGTAGATTAATTTTTCACCAATTAAATCACAATTGAATCCATCTAATTGTTCTTTAATATTTTTAATTTTGGTTAAGAAATTTACTTTTCATCTCCTTTCATAGGAGTTGTAAGCAATTCTAAAACTAATTTAATAATTTTAGATAAACACGTACCTTCATCCATGGATTATAGTTACATCCATACCTCTTTCAAATGTTCAATATTACCAATGTGTAGAAGGTACTCATCATTCACATTGCATAAAATCATGGAAAGATCATTCTGCATTCGTTGTGAGGATGCATTCATGTTATATACAATTTTTTTTTGATGACCGGTGGGAGCAACCTCAGATCCAGAAATAATTGTCTAGAGTTTCCTCGCCATAAGTTCTGATTTGACCTTGATCTTCCAAATTTTGTAGTTGGTTCCATTCAAGATCTGGGTTTTGTCAAGATAGAAATAGCTAGATGTCATTGTTTTCCTGAACATGTAAAACACACCCCATTATAATATACAATGTACCACAGAGTTAGATACATATTTATCAAAAAAAGAAACACTTTTAATAGAAAAAAATCTAAATTTTATAGATCTACATAAAATATTTAATCATAACTAATTTTTTCATTACAATGCATATTAATTAACCTCCCATGATCAAAATAATAACCCACAATATACAGGGATTTGCATTATACCCCAGACTTATATATAAAAAAATTATAACCATATAGAAGTGAAGAAGAAACCCCTAAGAATGTAAAACAACTTCAAATTTATGGAAAAAAATAATGTAGACAAAGATCTAGCTAGCTTAAATTTGACGTCTAAATGACCATCATACATACTTTTGCCTTATGTTTGTCTGCCATGTGACAATCATTTGATCACAAATTTAATGGAGTCAAAACTTGTCATGAATTTCTAGAATTTCTTCTTCTATATAATATTAGGAGGTTATATTTTAATACATTATATTAACCTCATATATTTTAATACATTATATTAACCTATTATAATTTATAACGTAAAAATATATTCACATTAAAAAGAGGTATATAGTTTATATAATGTAAATAAAAAACAACATATAGTCTATAAAAAATTATAAACTATAGTATATATACTTTTTTAAAAAAAATAAACACATATAACCCTTATTACGGGGGCCCCTCATGATTTTTTAAAAACATTTACCAGGCCATGTAATTTTAAATTCTACATAAACCTTAGAATTTACAGAGGAGACAACATTTTTCACACTTCCAATGGAAAAATTCAAATCCTATTTTGATGGAGCTTTGTCTCCTCCTTAATTTACCATTGAAAAAATTCAACCTGCACATATTAAAACTATAGAAAAAAATATTTCAAATATTTTACCCTTACCTCTACACAAGTTTTCATGAAAGGTAAGAAGTTTCTAAATTTTCCACTTGTGAATTCACCTTGATTCTTCACAAAGAAAAACTTTTAGGTTGCACAATGGAAAGAAGGGGCCGGTTATTTTAAATACCCTTCCGGGTTGTTAAAAAAACCTGTACAAATTAAATAAATAAAATACAAAACATTTGATCTTAATTTATTTAATTTACCCTTCCGAGTTGGTTGAAAAAACCCATACAAATTAAATAAATAAAATACAAAATATTTGATCTTAATTTATTTAATTTACCTTTCCGGGTTGGTTGAAAAAATCCGTATAAATTAAATAAATAAAATACAAAACATTTGATCTTAATTTATTTAATTTACCTTTCTTTGTTACCATGTTAGAATTTGAGGATTCTAATAAATACGGATTTAATCAAATTACATATTATATAATGTTACAATAAATATTTAAATAAATATTACATCATAACATAAGTAAATAAAGAAATACTTACAGAAATAAATAACACAGGTGACACAATATTTATAGTGAAAACCCCAATATGGTAAAAACTACTTTGAAAATAACCTTTTACTTTAGAGAACTTATTTTACATCCAGTAAGATCACCTCCTCCTTAAAACCCTATTTACCAAGGGTAAAACCAAATCACTTAATTTACACACCTTTGATATATTTTCCGAATATATCAAATGAGAACCTAGATTCCTTTTTATATAAGGTGATCGGGTATGTCTCCCGACCCACCTTTTCAACCTAAAATGGTTTACACATATACCTAGGTGAGTGTATTTAATAAATATAAACATAAATGATTCACATTATTAAATACTTACCTAATGTATATTACCTAGGTATAAATATTTAATAATAGAAAAGTATTTCATATTATTAAATATTTAACCTATATAATAGTGATGGACCCATATTAATTAAGGGTTGGCCAGACCACTTAATCATTATGTTCCAACAAAAGTAACACCCATACTCCAGAATCACATGCCTGGATTGTTAATATATTCTATAATGTCCCCATTTTGGGTTAAAAAGACAAATGAGGGGTGCAAAGAAGGCATCATTAACTAACCTCACATTACCACTCCAATTGGCCAACTCATAACTAAGGGAAAAATTCATGCATCTGACATTTCTTGAAGTCGGCATTTGGTACCAGACTTGGGAAATGTTTATGCCTGCTGCAATATTACGGATCGGATATGTCATCATATAGAAAACTAACTTTGCAATGTCTCCCATTTCAATATTCGTTGCTAAATTAAACATGTGACCATGGAGTGCTTCTACAATGAAGGTGGCCTAGTAGATACTTCCCTTTCTCTCCAAAATAATCCAAATATATGTGGTCATCCATTCCTTAAACTCATTTGTAGTTTCTAAACCCGCCTCGACTTAACAACACAACAATGTCCTCAACTTCCTTGACTAGCACTACCCTAACCAGCCTCTTGGAAGTCTATATGTTTCCCTTTTTCTTGTGAGGATCCATTGTGTGTTTATCATCTTGGCATAATCCTTCTTTTTCTCTTCGTAATCTTGTAAGGATAATTGTATACCAATGGTGATGGGGTTTGTAATGATAAGAAGCTTTAGCATTATCCTAATTGTAGATGGTGTTAATGTCAACACTACATCCCCACTCCCATCTAACACTTCCCTCTTCACAAGTTCATAATTCATGGCGCAATACCATACTAATTCTAGGCATTGAACAGATGGTGGGATGGCACCTGCTAGAGCAATATGACTTTCTTGAATTGCCTTTAAGGATTCACTTTTATCAGGGCTACTAATCTTTGGAGGAATTTGTTTAAGTCAGCATTCATTAGGTATGTGTCTGTAATATTGTCTAAATCACTTGTGATTGCCGACATGACTGAGAATGAGGATGGCATGGTTTTCATTTTCACAAACCCTAGCTTATTCACAAATTTATTTGTTAACAAGAGAGAAACAAAGGAATTTATAGTTCTTACCAGTTTCCTATGATTACCTGAGTAATTCGACCTCAAATCAATAGTCCCTGCAATTCTCTTGCCCACAAATCCAAGCTTCTCTGTTGAATTCACAATACTTCACGATGGTGCTATTTGAAAAGAAACAAATCAATTAACAAGGATGAGAAAACACTTAGCCAAAAATGCCTTTGATGGTGTGTAAGAGCATTGATGGTAGTAGAAATAAATGCATTACATCTCAACCGTCCACCTCATCATTTCCAACTTTAAAAATGATTCATCCATGTACGAAACAACCTTTGTTGACATGGCCACAAAGACATACTTTGCATCTTGTAATGCTTTTTAGAACTTATACACTTTTAGGCCTTTTGACCCGCTCGTCCACTCTTTGACTTTTAACACAGGCACGACACATGGTGCTTCATGGGAAATAGTGGAGTCTGCAGGTGGTTTCTATAAATTTCACTTTTTAAGTTAAAAAACCCAAAGTGCCAAAGTTCTTCTGACAGCCCGCTCCCCGCTCTCTTGATAAAATGGCCACATGTCCTCTCTGCGGGGCCTTTAATAATTCTTCTTATCTTTTTACATTTTATACCAAATTACATAAATAACACAACTAGGCCCACCTTCCCACATCTGCTTGATTCATGACACATGTGCATCTTTAGGGAGAACCAAGAACTTGTATATGCCGCTTGATAATTTTGAATATTCGAGGAATATTTGTTGGGTTACGAGGCCAATTTTTGCATTTTACGAACATAACAAAAAGTGACAAGTTCACAAGTTGGCCCCATCTCACCGCATCCAATTACAAACTACCACATATCAATGGGCAATGTGATAAAATTTGAAAGTAGAGACACGACCAAGGACATTTTACAAATGAAGAAACTTCAAATTTTCGACCAGGCTCACACATTGCACTTGGTGGGGATTTTTCCAAAGAAATACAATAGAAAATGACCTATGACAACAAGCAATAGAGAAAATTTTAACATAGGAAAACAATAGGCTACTGAAAGGAAAAATTTTATCATAGCGGGAGAGATTTGAAACAAGCACCAACACATCTAACTACATTAGCTTTTCAATCCTCTCTTCTAGTTCTCATTCATCATCCAATCCTTATGTGCGCACTATATGTAGTGATGGTAACATAAATTCAATGAAAAAAGCTTCCGCACCAAACACCAATTGAAATGGTGTGGCCTTGTTTAACTTCTTATTGGTTTTCTTGTATGCCCATAGAATGACCGATACTTTTTCATCCCAATATTGTCTTTATACATCATAGATCATGGTTAATGTGTGACTTAGTATTTTGTCAAATGCCTCAAAGCAATTCCATTCACTTGAGAGTGATAAGGGGTAGTCTTGTAAAGGGCCACCATAAATTTTTATAACATAATCCTGATTGTTTCATTAAGGAAATGTGTACCTATATAACTTGTTAAGATTAAAGGGTATACGTACATGCTGATTACATTCTCCCATAAAAATCTAGCTTCTGTCACTACAATGTAATCCTTTATAGGCACTTCCTCTGCCCATCTTGTCAGAAATCCTTGAACTAGTCAAGTAATGATATTGGTCACAAGGTTTGAATTTCATACCTCTTTCCGGTTTTCCAAGGCACTTTGAAATGGTCATAGGGGTTATAAAACTCAATACAACCCTATTAGATGGTTTCCCACCACAGCCCTGCCATTAGAATCTTCCGCGCGGTAGCATTTACTTCATAGTGTCCTCCTCCAATACCACTATGCACTTCCTCCATAACTGCCACATGCTCATGTTCCAATAAACATCGGCATAGAACCTCATCACATCCTAACTTATAAAGATCCACACTAATCAACATGTAGGGTGTGGTGCATATTTCTAATTGTTTTCTCTCCAAATCCTTCATCCCTTCCGGTGCCACACTAGTTTTCAATAATATAGTGATATCTTCCAAGTCTAAGGGCACACGCCATAACCTAAATAGTTATGCTCCCGACATGGTATCTTTAATACTTTACGCATCCTCCCCGAGCCAATCCTTGATAAATGGCCGGTCTCTAATTACTTTTCCCTAGTTTTATAACCACCATGAACTCAAACTCTCAAAATAATAGGACTCAACGGAATATGTACCCTTTCAAAATGGGCTTGTTCACCATGTTTTTCAATGCCATGTGGTCTATATATACTATAAAGGTGTTACCTTAGGTATTTTCGAACTTATGCGGTGCGTAGATCATTGAAAGTGCCTCATGCTTAGTAGTGGTATACTTCTACCGGTGTCAAATTCCTACTTACAAAACAAAATGGGTGATCAAAAATCCCTTCACTAGGTTGCGTTAGTAATTCTCCCATGGTTTTTCTTGAGGAATCAACATGTACATGTAAATGCTTATCCCAAGAAGGAAAACGTAGTATCGGCGCAGTGACAAGTCTATCCTTCAAAGTGTCAAATGCCTTTTGTTGTGCCTCTCCTAATGAAAGACACTCTTGTGCTTTATTAATTCCTCAAAGGGCATGGCGATCTTGGAATACCCTTTAATGAATTTACTATAGTACCCTGTATGTCCAAGGAATCCATGCACTACACTTTGACTAGTAGGCTCCCCAATCCCATAATAACTGTAACTTTGGTAGGATCCACTAGTAGGCCTTCCTTACATATAATATGTCCCAACAGGGTTCCAAATGGAGTAGCAAAGACACATTTCTTAATGTTGAGGGATATCCTCAACTGTCGACATCTCTCAAACATCAGCCTCAAATTGTCACAATGGTATTTCACTAGCCCATACACCATCCAGTCATCTAGGTAGACTTGAAGAAACTTATGGATGAAGTCTTGAAATTCTTGTACCACAATGCGTGAGAATACAACAGGTGCATTCTTTAATCCAAAAGGCATGATCGTATAGGAAAAGATTCCCCACTCAGTGGAAAAAGTTTTCTTTCTTTGGTATTCCTTTGCAATCCTGACTTGGTGATACCTTGATAACCCATCTGTAAAAGAGTAGGCCTCGCACATGATTACTCCCTCCGAATCTCTTCATTAAAGGGGTTGGGAAAAAATTGATGACACATACTACATTCAGTCCTTGTAGTCAAAAAAATATCCTTATTCTTCCATCCTTCTTGATACTAATGACCATTGGGATTCTCCATTTTGATACCTCCACAAACTTAATGAGACTAGATGTTATCATCATCTATTTTCTCCTTGACTTGTGCGCGTAAATTTTGATTCATCCGATAAAGCTTCTTTCAAATCGTGCACGCACTTTCCTTTAAGTTAATCCTCATCTCCCCAAGGAATGGTAGACACCTTTGACTTCATGGTACCCATGAGGGACTAAATCCGTAACTCACGCAACAAATCAATGACCTTTTGAACTTAATTTTCCAACCCATAGTCCCCAATGATAGCTCTCTTCGGTTATGTCTATGTCCCAATGTTAACCTTATTTATTTTCAAGGGCTCATGGTAGGTGTGTGCTTGCTCATTAGCACTATCTATGACTTTTCACATACCTTCATAATGGTTAGCATCCAAAATTTCCATTTCTTTACCATCTACTACATAGACCATTTTTCCTTTTTCCTTTTCAATACATGCACGCTCAAGTTGTATTTCTTCTGATTCTTCTTTTTTGAGATGCATCTCCAAACAAGGCTCACCTAGCAACTCCAGTAGCCTATCTTTTTCCATAACACTGTCTCCCATTTCAAGGAACTTGACAATTTACAATGCCTTATCCACTAATGGCTTAGTACTCTGATACTCAAAATCTTGAATGAGATCAGTCGTTAACTCCTGCCAATTCTCTATTTGACGGCATGTCTCTAAGTGGATATACCATGCATGCGCACAACCTTGTAAGGTTGAATATAACTTATGCACCCATAATGAAGGTGAAAAATATTTTGTTCCCTCCATCTAGGCCTTCTCACAAGCTTGGATATGGAACGAGGTAGACTCCTTGCCATGGTAGTCTTAGATAATAGTGGCGCATTTCTTCTGGAGAACCTTATAGAAAATGTGAATCTTACCTCGTGTCATTCTAGGAGACTCTCGCGATGAGTTTCCCACCATCACATTGTAGTCCTGAGCAAGTTATAACTAAGCATACTTATCCTTTCATCCTCATTTTTCCACTAAGCCTTCATTTCTCATAAGAAGTCATTAGAGCTTGCTCATATGGAGTAACATGGTAGCTTCTTTCTTCCCAGGTGCTTGACTGAGCGCACCTTTGTCACCCTTATTATAAATCCTCTCAATTTTCACCCAATTAACTCATAATTCTTATCCTCCCAATTGTCACACACTATGCTAGTTGTATCACTCACCAACTAAGCATCTTCAAATTAGATAACCCCTTCTATAGGATGAATTATTTCAAGGTCTCTGATGGAGCACACATAGATTTTATCAAGGAATTCCTCTCCTAAGGGCTTGGTATAGGGCACTGATTTTCCATCTGTCAAGGGGATGATGACCCGTTCCTCCTTGTTCTCAAAACTTATATACCCCTTGTTAAACTGTAGGTCAACATTGTTCTTGTAACACCAAGGGTACCCAAGTAATGCTAGGAAATTATCCACCTTGGTGAGTGCTAAGACTTCAAAGTCCCCAGTGAACTTGGCCCCTTGAATAGTGATAACCACATCTTTCAAGACTCCAATGGGCATTGCCTTTGTCTTGTTCACCATATACAACACATTCAAATATGGCTGTAATGTGGGCCTTCCCATTTGATGCCATACATATAAGGTGAGAACATTGACCTCCACTCCTATTTTGATGAGGATATTTCTTAGAAGCCATCCATCAATAACTACATTCAATGTAATTTCTTTATCATAGTCAAGGTCATGAGGAGGAAGATTTGCATGCCAAACCTTTCTTTTGTGCTCTACCCCTGTGCATGGTACCTTCTCCATGCAGCCATTATCCTAGCAAGGGAATAATATTCTCTTGCCTTAACATCCTACATACTTCCTTGAATTCATCTAGGTCCTCCTTCAAAGCCTCAACATTCTTCCTTTTCTCTAACTACTTTGACTTCTCCTTTAGACATTGGATTTCCCCTTACAAACTCCAAATCACATCCATAGTCTCTTGATACACTTCCTTCTTATGAGTAGGGTCTGGATACTTCCCATGCACCACTTCTTCCCTAACAACCAGTTTCTATCTTGGCATCTCCCTTGCACCCACGACCTCTACCCACATCATTACCAAAGATAGGTTATAATCCTGACTCATGCATCACTCTTGGCATCCATTGAGGGTCATCCTTCTTTATACTCACCATCCCAATGCCTTTGTATTTCCGGTGTTTTTGGATCATGTGCTCAAACAAATTAGGGCACTCCTCGTACTTATGTTTTTTCTACACCATGAGCACTGCAATAGGTCGAGACTCACACTTATAATGCTTTGTAGATCCACAATTATAACAGTTCCTCATGAGAACTCACTTCTTCCTCCACCGTGTTCTTTGTGACCACAAAATCCTCCACAAAAACATCTTCCATGTGCTCCTCCATCTGTATGCCCTTCATAACAATGATCATCATCCTTGGAATTACTTGCAAGACTAGTCTGGCACACACCAAGATCAATAACATCACGAATCGATCAATCAGTTTGCAATCCTTAGTATCATGGGTCATAGAGGTATAGATCTAGAAATATAAAGAACATTCTTACCGATTGCGTTTTATAGTAGAGGACACCTATTTGCATCATGACCCCCATGGAAAATCTCACAATCTACTACCATGATGCATACCAACATCTGAGGGCAACTATCCTTTGCATTCCCTTCCACTTCATAGCCTATACACTAAAGACCACTACGAACCTCATGCACTAAATTTGTAGATATATTCTCTAACTACTTGGTCATTGTAGCAATTTGAGCCTCCAGAAAAGGGCTAACACTAGTATCAACGCTCCCTATAGCCTTAGCGCACAGGGTAGCTTCTAAGGCCCTGCACGGGTCTGTGAAATTCTTGTGTAAGAGTGCCCTTCTAAATGGTGTTATCAATCCTACAACAAACCATTGAGCATGATGAGAAGGGTGAATGTCATATGATAGTTTTGACAAGAGATTCTTTAACCGCACATCATACTCTCGTAAAATCTCCGACTTTCATTACTAGATCTCCTTCGAGCATTGATACTCTTATGCTCAAATTCAGCTATATGGAACTCTACTAGGAAGACATTCTTCAATACAAAGTGTAGTCTACCACTGTTTGATGGGGGTCATACTTTAGATACTAACTATGCATGCGCCTTTGCAATTTCATTACAAACTAACTTGCCTTCCGCTCTGGGGTAGTGATCCCTTTCAAGTGTCATAGTAATTCACACTTGTGGACATACTCTTCAAAGATCCTCAATATCCATGTAGTCTATTAATTACAAATACATCTCAAATATTACTTGTGGAGGTGGGTATAGCCCTTGTTCTCCTAATCCCAAGCCTTGGTTCACTTCGGTGTTTTCTCCTCCACCGAGATCCACTTTGGATCAATAAGGTCATGTTTCTCCTAACCCATAAGATCCTCTAGATCCACTAGGTCCACTAGGTCCTCCACCTCTTATACCACCAGATCCACCCCTATAGCCAACAAATGGCATTAATTGGTCATGCCTAGTGTTCTCGGCATCCCACTAAACTATGCACGATGGTTTGTGATATTGTCCCACTTTGCCATTTGTGTGTCCTCAGTACCACTTCCGGATGCGATACCCAAAACTTGCGTATTGCACCTTGATAAAAAATCCTTCAAATACGGGAATGGTTTGCGTAGCCATGGATGTCCCAAATGAGAAATTATATCTCCTAGGCATAGATCAATTACTTCCATCGATAATAACTAAATTAACAATACTTTTTCCTTGATTTGGGAAACCAAGTGCCAAGGTTTGGTCACCAAGTGGGTTTAGATGTGTGTCGGTGGCTCTCCTTTCTCTATGCTTACCAAGATGAGGGTAGCACATACTATTCGTGTTCCACATCCTCCGCGTGAACCTTAATTCCTTCTCACAATGTTTTCCTCCATAGATCCATCACACTGCGCAACCTTGCATTGTCTAACCATATCCTTTTCATGATCTTCACTATACTTGATTCATCTCTCTTCTTTCCCTTTTAGTTATAATGTCTACCATCTTCCTCCACCCTATTTTCCTTTCCCAAAGCTCGAGAGAAGCTTAGCCGGCCATAGGTAATTCTTCTAAACTCGGGTAATGACCAAGATCTTTATAGCAAAATGGATAGCACATAAAAATGATCCTCTGGGCTCCCTCGGAAACTCAAACTCGGCAAACTCTAGGAAATAATACATAGAAATGGCATATTCTAGAGTATAACTGGTCAGGACTCCTTTCCATAAGTGATCAACAACACGCATCTTGGATCCATACGTGTGATCTATAATACCATCTTGATCTGAATGCATATGCCCAAAACAATTCATATAGTTCTACTAGAAAACAACAAAAAGAATGTCTCATAAAATTCATCATAAAGATGTTATTCTACCCATGTGCATGCATCAAATTCAATTCTCGGTACTAAACCTTTGAGAAAACTCATCCTCTGTGATTTTACACCATGCTTTGAAACTTTCCAAGGTCAAGCACTATGTCATCACACATCATAAGAACAAAAATGTATATCATTTCTCACAACAACTTCAAAAAGAGGTCTCGGTAATGGAGCTAATATGTAGTAATTTTTATACCCTTAGAACAACATTCTAATCCCATATGCACTGGACTTTCACCCAGATGTAATAGGTGCTCACCTAAGGCTTGTGAGGGTGTTGATACCCTCCTTTTTTGAGTTTTATTAGAATATACCATTTATTATAGATTTAGATGTAGCAAAGAAAATAACCATGCATTCATTTTGAGAACTTAGGATGATTTATTATACCAATGCATCCATTCAAATAACAAGAGAGAAGTATCAAACAGAATGCAAATTTGGTTCATGATAGAAAGGAAATGCACTAGGGTTTGTGCCCATGAACAACATATATACTTTAGAACATAACCTTATATTCATATTAACAAGTTCAATAACCACATTACATTCATTCTTTGCCATAACAAGCCAATATAAAAATCCGGATCGATTCATGCATTAGGAGCCTGAACTATGCACATTACAAAACTTGTTACAGACCCATCCCTCTAAGTATGTCATTACTCCTATGGTTCTCCTAATCCCAACCCAAAGGATCCTTCATTGTTCCATATGAGCTTTTCCTATCCAACGCTATATGATTCGGTTGTTGGTGTCTCCAATATTCTACCCAAGAATCTCTATATATAGCTTTAGTCTCCACCGCCATGCCTTCCTAAGATAACAGATCGGTTTCCAAGTGTCCATGTGGTCCTCTAATGGAGCATGCTTCCTTTGATATGAGATCTCCACTCTTTGCAATGATTTCTTTCTAGATCCTTCCATCACATGCATGGAATATTCCTTTCTTGACCATATAGCTTCCAGGATGGCACCTTATCCACTCTACATGCTAGATGGGTCACACTTTTCTCATGTGCTTCCTGGGATGTTGAATATGGCTAAGTCCCAAAACCCTTGTTTTTCCTTGTGCGTGCACCTTGGGTTCTACCAAACCCTTCCAAAACCATGTCCTACGTGCCTTCACCTTGTGCACCCTTCTTCATATAGGCCTCACACGCCCACACACCTTCTTGTACTTAGCCAATATTCTAAGGCCCAACGCTTACAATATGGACACCATGTTGCATATCATAGTGAAACATTGAATGACATAATTAGAAAGTACCCAACATATCACAAGGAGATTTATACAATCATCCAAGCCTACAAAAATGGAAAAATTACATTGTAGGGATGGAGACAGTCATCCACATGACACCAAGCCATTGGAGTTCCTTCAAACACATATCAAAGTCAGGGAATGAAATAAAATAGAATGGGTGACATAACTATAATAGTTTGATGTGATAATAAAATTGTTGTTGCAAATCAAGCGCACCCACTGGATGCAAATCGGGTTTCTAAGTTGATGTTTCGGGCATCCAAGTGTGATTGCACAACATTGAAACCTCTCTCCAACTATGGGACTTGTAAAAATGAGAGAGGAATCTCCAGAATAGAGGCTGGTTCCTCAAACTCCTCTGATTTAGATCTATATTTTACACAACTACAGATGTTCTAATCCTAATTCTACCCTAGATTGCAAGGAGACAAGGATAAAAATGCAAAAATGAAACTAAACTAAAGATGGTGATGCACCAAAAGGAGTGGTGAAACATTTTTTTCCATGTAAATAGACACAAATTCATGAAATGCAACAAGGGAAAACATACACAAGCTGATAGATGTAATTAGAGGTCTTAAAATGAAGTAAAACAATACAAACAGAGGACTGAAAGCATTCACAGAGTTTGCACTGTCAATTCCATGTAAAAATCTCTTGCATTCCACCATCAAAGAGGTATAAACCTATTACAAACTATGAAAAAGGTCTGATTCTTACAACTATCACTTGCTGGAGGTGAAAGAAGAAGTTTGCAATGCCAAAAAGTGTTCAACCATGAAGAAATGAGCCAAATCTGGCTTTTACAATGCATGGGTCAAGCCCAGGAGAGAGAAAACATAAAAAACATGGGAGCCCATTCCTCATTGATGGAAAATGCATTAAAAAGTATGGAGGACCTTACAGACCCATACCTATCATTTTTGACCATATTGGAAGAATGCGACCCATTACGTATTAAATGTGGTTGTTGAAATGTCATTTCTGGCCATGGACACATACCAGAACCGTTTTTGAATTTTCTCTCTCCAAAATAAACCAAAATTATAAATTGACCATGGAATCATGTAGATAATTTTAACATCTTTCCAATGATATAAAGAACGTGAAAATCTAAGCTCTAGATCAAAAGATATGATCGTTTGAAGATTTAGGGCAAAAATGGCCCAAAAACGGATTGGCGGGAAAAATTTCAAATTTTACCTCTTTTTTGTCTTTGGAAATTTTTTCAAAAATTCCCCGCGCTCCACTGGTCGGATGCCACGTGGCAGCTTCCTATTGGCTGCGGGCCTCAAATGGGAAAATTTTCCACAAAAACTCCGCCGAGCCATAACTTGAAAAATATAAGGAGTTAGGAGGCAAACTTTACCTTTCTGGAAAGCTGAGAGAGAGCTCTATCTGATGGTGCCATTTCTAGAAAGCCTTGAGTGCCTTAAAATCAAAAAATGTGGACTGAGGCACAAGAGAGGCAAGAACACAAGGAGTTAGCCACAAAAAATGAGCTGGGGCACATTTTGGATAACAATTTTGGTGACTCAGAGGGGTCATCTGCCTGCTAGATGAAAGTACCAGTAGCCTGAAGCAGTCCATTGGGCATGGAGCCATCAAATATTCTGTTTAGAACCCCAACTGACTTAGAATGTGCAAGGAGGAAGATGGAATATCACATGATGGAAGCAAGGACTGCAAAACATCTCCAGGGACAGCAAGCTGTGCCAAAGCACTTAGGGAAAGCAAAACTAACCTACAGCAAAACAATGTGCAAAGCACTTGGAGGAATGAAAATCTAATCTAATATTTACAAGGTGGTAAATTTCCCTCTAGAAGCAACACTTGAGATAGATTCCATTGACTGGAATCTATAGTTCTTCACCATCCAATGAGGCCAATTAGAAAGCATTGCTATTCTTGCACTTCGTGACCATGTATGGGCCACTCCAAATGGCATCAAATTTTGAATGCCTCCCGGTTTTCTCTATCCACATCCCATTTCAACACTAGATCTCCAACCTGAAAAGATCTATCCTTGGCCTTCCTATCAAAGGTCTTTTTGATCAAAGCTTGATCCTTTTCCATTGCTTGGGATGCCTGATTTCTGACCTCCTACAGCTCCATCAACTCTGCATATCTCACCTCCATGGGCTCAAACTCTAGCAACTCTAATTGCTTCATGAGTTCCAATGTTGGCAACTCAAGTGACATGGGCAAGATTGCCTCTCTTCCATAGACAAGTTTGAATGGAGAGTTACCTGTGGATCTCTTGGGAGTTATCCTATCAGCCCATAAGGCTGATTTCAGTTTGGTATGCCAAGACCTCTGATTCTCATCAAGAGTCCTCCTAATGATCCTCAACAAGTTCTTGTTTGTAGACTCGGCTTGGCCATTACCTTGAGGGTAATAGTTTGATGAAGTGCTTAGGTAGATCCCGTTCTTGACAACCCACTCAGTCACCTTGGATCCAATGAATGCCAATGCATTATCTGAGATTATTGTAGTAGGTATACCAAATCTGGTTGCTATCCCCTCATAAAAGTCTAAGATGATGGACTCATTTGCCTCTTTGAGTGCTTACTTTGCTTGATCCACTTGGTGAAGTAGTCCGTGGTGTCAAAATCCATTTGTGCCCTTGACTTGAATTGGATTAATGACTCCAATGAAGTCCAAACCCCATTGCATGAATGGATGGTCAACGAGATTGGATGCGATGGAAGGGTGGTAAGTCTCTCTTTTCTATTAAGAATGAACAATTATTACACCTCTTAATCCATGCATAGCAATCACTTTGAAAATTTTAGGCTAATAATAAGTAGCCTTCATGATTTTTAGAGTTGTCACTCTCGGTGCAAAATGACCACCAGCTGATCCACCATGGAACTCTTCCAACACCCTATGAATCTGATTTGTGCTAATGCATCTCAGCAGCACTCCATTCACATCTTTCTTGAACAAAACTCCATCAACAATGGCATATGGGATAGCCTACAATCTGAAGTGTCTTCTTTGGGTCTTGTTCATCTCCGGAGGGCATAGGCTGTGCTTAGGAAGTGCATTATACCTTGGGTCCAGCAAGGAGTGGGGGCAGCATTGTTTTCTTCTTGAGTGCCACATGGCTCATGGCTGTCTTGAACTGTCAAAACAGCCTCTCCTTCATTGCATGCTTCTTTTTGCTTCCCCAAAACCAGCTGCTCACACAATCCTTTTCCTCTTACCAGCTTGGTGATTTTGATCTCAATGTCATACTCCATGACACGGGTGATCCAACCTGCCCTTTTCTCATTCAAATCTTTGTTGAGGAGGAAGTCCTTAACCCCAACATGTGAGACCAGCAACTGGACCTTGTTGTTTGAGACTAAATGCTTGAATTTCTTCAAGCTTCTGATTACTGCCAGCACATGCTTCTCAATAAAAGAATACCTCACCTCATAGTCATCTAGGCTCTGGCTGAAGAAAGTAATTGGCTGCTCATCGTTATCCTTGTTCTGCTGTACCAAAATGGCAGAAATAGTGTCATTACCTCCAAATGCATAGAGGATGAAATCCTTGGAGAATTCCGGGTTGATGAGAGTTGGTGCTTGAGAAATGGCTTCTTTGATTGCTTCAAAACTCTCCTTGCCTTCTGTTATCCACTTGAAAGCCATGCTCTTCTTTAACATTTTGGTGATGGGCTTGATAAGGGCTACAAAATCAGGGGACAAACCTCTCGAACAAAGTTTATCCTCCCTAAGAAACTCTGAAGGGCTTTCTTGTGGCTTGGCAATGGTAGTGCTCTTATGGCTTCAACCCTCTCTGGATCAATTGCTAATCCTTCTTTGGAGACAATATGGCCAAGGAGCTTTCCTTCATGTGCAAGAAAGATACACTTTCTAGGATTTAAAGACACTCCAAATCTCCTGCACCTCATGAAAACTTGTCTCAAATGAGAGAGGTGGTCTGCTGCATTTTTGGAAAAAACAGTGATATCATCAAGGTAAATCAGCACCATGTTGTTAATCAAACCTTTGAACGCCATGTCCATTGCCCTTTGGAAGGTAGCACCAGCGTTGGATAGCCCAAATGGCATTTTCCTGTATGCAAAAGTTCCCCATTTGGTTGTGAAGGCTATCTTGAACTGGTCTTCCTCCTTCACCATAATCTGATTATAGCCTGAGTAGCCATCAAGTAGTGAAAACCTCTCAGAGCCAGCCACAACTTGCAAGATTTGCTCCATGGAAGGGAGTGGGTAATGGTCCTTGAGAGATGCTCTATTTAAGTCTCTGAAATCAACACACAATCTGATCTCCCCACTCTTCTTTCTGACTGGAACCAAGTTGGCAACCCAACTAGAATGCTTGATTGGGAATATGATTCTTGACTCAATCAACTTGTCCAATTCTTTCCTCATGAGAGGCTCCATGTGTGGATTGGATTGGTATTTGTTTCTACTTTGATAGGCTTAGTATTTAGATCTAATTCAATGGTATCTGAGCTAAGTTGGGATTGAAACCTTTCAAATCTTCGTAGCTCCAAAAAACACATCTAGGAATTCTTGACACATTGCATGAATTCATACCTTTCTTGTTCAGTTGTCATCTTTCCAATTTGCAATGGTTTGTTCTCTTCTACCAAGATGGATCTTTTGAATCCTCTCTCTTGACCCGTTGAATGTTTGCTTTCTCCTTTCTAAAAGTGATCAATGGGATTAAAAATGGACTCCAAAGTGATAAGTCCCTTGGGCATCTTGTTAGTTCTCAAAATGTACCACCGGTCACCATCTTGCTGTTCCAACTTTTCTTGATTCTTAACGAGAACTCGGCTTCTTCTTACAAGAAATGGATGATTTGCTGGTCATTCTCAAACACTTGCCAACCCGACATTGTTATCTGGCAATGAAGGCCTCACAATCTACCGCCTGATCCCTGGATTCCTTGGTTGTCTCACGTGGATGTTTGGCTATACCTTATCTTTTTGAATGCTTTCCACAATGTCAAAGGCTGCCCTACTACTGCGCAAGCCTATCGGCCAGCTTGATTCTCTTTCTAGGAATGGATTTGATGCCAAAACCCTCAAAATCTTCCATGAGGTCCCACACCCTGTTCTTGTAGCACCTGAGTAGATCATTCTTGGCAGCATGCTGTCCCTTGACCTGATTTACAATCAATTCACTGTCACCAAAGACTTGCAAGTTCTTTATTTTCTTCTTGATTGCCCAATGCATCCCTTGCACTAAGGCTTCATATTCAGCAGTGTTATTGGAGCATGCAAACTGAAATCTAAAATCTGAATAGTACTTTACTCCTTGAGGTGAAACAAGCATGGCTCCACCTCCTGCACCTTGTCTACTCCTTGATCCATCAAAAAACAACTGCCATACCTCATTGTCATCTTCATGGTTTGGCTTGGTGATGCTAGGAATAGGCTGATTTTCTTCGTGTATGCAATAGACCCCTAGCTCAGATTCTTCCACTTCTTGATAAGGATCAAAAGCATGTACCTTGTTTTCCCATTCATCAAGAGTTAGATCCGGGATGCTTCCAACCTTGGTGTCAGCTTCATCGGTGCTTGGGTGGTCTTCTTGATCAAATGCTGAACAATTGGCGTTGATCTGACTTGGAGTGTAAGGCTCAATGTGGAAGTTTGCAATAGGTTCAGACCTGATTGTAGCCTTAGTTCCATACCTCGTTCTGAATAGCATGTGTGACCAATCAGTAGACAAATATCCTTGATCTTGGTTGTGAAGTCCCTTTGCTACAAGCAAAGGGAAAGAGTGGTGGAATGTCTATGACTAGGCACATCTTGTAAAACAACAACATTTGGACATGCATGCAAGGTAAGACTCAAGTTTCTAATCACCCCAAGCTGTTTTTTCTTCTGTCCCATCCAAGCTGCACTACCCCTTTGGATATGGTTTCATACTCGAGCCCTAGGTGATCAGCTATTTGTTTAGGCATCACTGAGCTACTTGCCCCGGAATCTATCATGCAATTGTGCACTAACTAATTTCCAATGATTAATGAAACATAGAAAGGAGGGGCTTCAACATTTTACCTTCTTTGTCCTCCATGATTCCCTTCAGTGGGCGGCATTTGTGAGCACTTTCTCTTGCATATCAACTTGTTGATTCAAAGTTGGCCAGTCCTTCATGGCAGCTTGTAGCAAATCTCTTTGGCCTGGGATAGATAGGGATTCCCACATTGATATATTTACATTTGTCTTCTTCATCTGATCAATGATACTGAATGGTGATGGAGGATCTCTTTGTTGTCCCTTGGTTGGCACATTCACTCCTTGCATGTGGGCAGCAACAACTAGTATTTGAGTTGGTCTAGGAGCTGTTCTTGGCTGCCCTTGTGCATTTGAAATTGGATTTTGCTTGCCAACCATTTGTGGAGCCATAGAAGGTTGGAGATTGGTTGGAGCTAATGGCTGCTCTTCACCCAAATTCCTTCTTTTTGACCTTGTGTTGGCTGCAACACCTTGAGAAACTGCTTGATTCATGCCACATAAATCTTCTGCTTGCCAGTTTACCAATGTGGTGTCATTTGGGGCTGATTGTTGTTGGAATGTTTCTTGTTGTTGGTTGTTTCCTTGACTGCCTTCACCCTCCACACCAGTAGTTGTCACCATTAATGCTTGATTCAAAGCACCATTGAAGCACATAGATTGGTTATGAGGTTCATTGCATGGAAAACACCAATCATACTCTTGAGCAATGTTGTTTTGTGTTGGCACCAATGCCTTAGAGGCAGATATGGCATTAGGATTATAGGGCTGAAATGGTCTATTGGCAGGAGGCCTTGTTTGATTTACATTTGCAGCTAGATTAGGAGGTCTTTTTGGTTGGTATGGCTGCCTGTTAGGCTAAGCTTGGGGCTGGTAAGAAGGTCTAAAACCTTGGGCTTGTTGCCTTTTGAGAGTAACCAGCTCATTTCTAGGTTTTAATTGCTTCATGACTTCTTGAAGCTCATTTGGGCACTTGGAAATGAAGTAGAAGCTTCATTTGAACTCTGATTTCTAGGAGTGGGAGAAGGAGCCAAATTAAGTGCTTGATTGGTATTTGGACTCTCTAAACTTGGAAACAATGGCATGGGAGGTCTAGGGGCTAGTTTTCCAGCTTGGATCAAATAATTTTCAGCTCTAATGGCAATGCTTTATAAGCCATAGGGATAGTTATGCCTCCCATGGACTGAATCAACATAGAAATATCAGAATTTAGAGCTTTGAGATAATAGAGAAAAGCACCTTCTGTTGTTGGCCTAACTGCCACTGGAATTCTCTCCCAAGTCTTTTGAAATCTGAAGTTGAAATCGGTCAGCTATTCATTGGGAGCTCTCTTGATGGTTGTCAGCTGCTCCAAAAGAGACAAGTTGTCTCCCTTCTCTCCAAATTACTCATGAAGTGCTATACATAGTTGATTCCAATTTGTGATAGAACCAGCTCCAAGGCTTCTAAACCATTGCAATGCTTTCCCCTTGAATGAAGATGCCAGCAACTTGACAGCCACTTGCATCTCATTGATTTCATGAATTGCACAAAGGTTAGCAATATCCTTAACATGATCACACAGTAGTTTGATTTTCTCCAGTGAAGTATGGAATGTTCTTCAAGGCTGCAATAGGAATTGGATGTTGTGCATTGAGGGCAAGTGGGCTGCTACCTGTGAAGTTGACATAGGGGTTGTTTTGTGCCATTCTAATTGGTCTTAGAACCCTTGTTGATTGAATGAAAGGCCTACCAGGTGGAGGAGTTGAGAGAGTTCTGTTTGGTGGAGATGGAGACCTTTGGATTCTCCTCCCACTTTGCCTTACTCTTGGAGATAACTGCAGATATTCAAACAACACCTCTTCTTCTCCAGCTCTTGACCTTGTAGTGATTCTTCTCATGAGTTTTCAGGCCTACACTGGTCAAACCAGTTGATTCTTCCCCTTGGAGTGGCCAGATATATAAATTATAGCTCTTTTCAAGCAAGAAAATTGCAGCAGATGCACATCAACTTTGCTGCAATAAAAATGAGACCTCTAAGGTCCCACCCGGCGTGCCAAAACTGTTGTTGCAAATCAGCAGCACCCCTGGATGCAAATCAGGTTTCTAAGTTGATGTTTCAGGCATCCAGTGTGATTACACAACATTGAAACCTCTCTCCAACTGTGGGACTTGTAAAAATGAGAGAGGAATCTCCAGAATAGAGGTTGGTTCCTCAAACTCCTCTTATTTAGATCTATATTTTTCACAACTACAGAGGTTCTAATCCTAATTCTACCCTAGATTGCAAGGAGACAGGGATAAAAATGTAAAAATTAAACTAAACTAAAGATGGTGATGCACCAAAAGGAGTGGTGAAACATTTTTTGCCATGTAAATAGACACAAATTCATGAAATGCAACAAGGAAAACATACACAAGCTGATAGATGTAATTAGAGGTCTTAAAATGAAGTAAAACAATACAAACAGAGGACTGAAAGCATTCACAGAGTTTACACTATCAATTCCATGTAAAAATATCTTGCATTCCACCATCAAAGAGGTATAAACCTATTACAAACTATGAAAAAGGTCTGATTCTTACAACTATCACTTGCTTTAGAGGTGAAACAAGAATTTTGTGATGCCAAAAGTGTTCAACCATGAAGAAATGAGCCAAATCTGGCTTTTACAGTGCATGGGTCGAGCCCAGGAGAGAGAAAACATAAAAAACATGGGAACCCATTCCTCATTGATGGAAAATGTATTAAAACAGCATGGAGGACCTTAAAAACCCATACCCTATCATTTTTGACCATATTGGAGAAGAATGCGACCCATTATGTATTAAATTTGGTTGTTGAAATGTCATTTCGGCCATGACACGTACGAACCATTTTTAATTTTCTCTCTCAAAACTAAACCAAAATTAGAAATTGACCATAGAATCATGTAGATAATTTTAACATCTTTCCAATGATATAAATAACGTGAAAATATGAGCTCTGGATCAAAAGATATGATCGTTTGAAGATTTAGGGCAAAAATGGCCCAAAAACGGATCGGTGGGAAAAATTTTCAAATTTTACCTCTTTTTTGTCTTTGGAAAAATTTTCAAAATTCCCCATGCTCCACTGTCAAATGCCATGTGGCAGCTTCTGTGGGCTGCGAGGCCTCAAATGGGAAAATTTTCCACAAAAACTCGTCGAACCATAACTTGAAAAATATAAGGAGTTAGGAGGCAAACTTTACCTTTCTGGAAAGCTGAGAGAGAGCTCTATCTGATGGTGCCATATCTTGAAAGCCTTGAGTGCATTAAGATCAAAAAATGTGGACTGAGGCACAAGAGAGGAAAGAACACAAGGAGTTAGCCACAAAAGATGAGCTGGGGCACATTTTGGATAACAAAACATAAGAAGGGATGTTCTGATTTAGTAGTATATTTCCTAAGATTCCCTCCAATTGCAGCCATCACAACTAACCTTAACCTCTGCAAACATGAGACTTATAGTTGGTGCACTTTGTATGAGATGGATCCTTAATTTTATGATACATATCAAGCCATCCAAGGAGGAAACCATGTCCTCAATTTCTATCTATGGGATAACCTTCTCTACCACATGGGACACATATGCATCCTAGCTGGTGAACAAAAAATATATGATATGGGAGGCACACTTTAGCATGATAGCTACACACTTTAGCATGGAAAAAACACTAACAATACTTAAAAATCACATTTACCATCCAAACCTAAGGAATGGTGTGGTTAAGAACATCAAATTTTGCACCCCTTTTGTAATTTTAAAACCAAGTAATAAGAAACAAGGATTGTATACGCCATTTCCGGAACCAAACAACCATTGGGCCTCAATCTCAATGGAATTTCTCTCATTTTTTTCTGATTTCAAAACATGGAAATGACAGTTTTTTTGTTGTATTTGGTCAATTTTGTAAAATGGATATAATTCTTTTATGTGAGAAAAAATAGTTTTGATGAACAAACTGTTAAAATATATTTTAGTCATGTATGGATCACCTTTAGGCCTACTAATTCTACCATTTATGATATAGGGACATAAAGTTTTTGAGAATATTTAGGTACACCTTATGGGGAATGATGGACACTAAGTTGATGAATTCCACATCCTTCCACCCACAAATGGAAGGATAGAAAGAGGTGGTGAACAACATGATTATCCACATTATTCTTATGTATCACTCTAAAAACCCTTGTACATGGGATGAGGCCCTTCCCTACATAAAACATGGATAAAATTGGGACTGAAAAACTCCACTAACTATAGTCCATTTCAAGTTTATTATGGATTCCATCCTATGACACCTCGTGATATATGCATTCCAAAGCATATAATGGATACGTCTATTGAAAAACTAAAGTATAAAAGGTAACAAGGTTTGTTGAATAGATTTAGTACACTCAGTAGTGGGTCCACAATATTTTACGAAGATGCATGAAAATTATAAAAATGCCATGATCAACACAGAGCTTCCATATCATTTCAAGGTTAGTGATAAAGTATGGTCAAAGCTTTAGAAGGAAAGGCTTGCGAAGTCCTCATATGAAAATTTGACCTCTATGGTATCATGCTTATATTATAACTAAGTGGTTGAAAATGTTTTCGAGTTTAATCTTCCACCCTATCTTAGCTTATATACTATATTTAATGTGGACCTCCTCAAACCATATCACCCAGCTATATTTGACACCTAGGTCATAAAAGAACAATTGGATATATCCAAACTCAACCCAAAAATATTTTCTCTAGTTGAATAATATCGATTGTGGACATTTTGACAAAGACCACTAGAGGACATCTTATTCCAATCAATCGGTGATCAAGAAAGGAAATATCAATCACTAGGGTGAGTGGCTCACAACATACCATATAAAGAAATAATCTCCACACTTTATTGGACCACTTGGTGCAATGGGGACCAATTCTTCGAAGGAATGATCAAGACAACAACCCGTGGCAATTCTAGTGGGGCACTTCCAAAAGTCATAATGTTTGCACCATATCTCCCATTGAATCTCTTAAAAATGGTTCAAAAATCTTGAAATGTGTATAATATGGTAGAAGTATGCAGAAATATGGATGGAAAAGTTTGAACCATGAAATCCACTTCACGAAGGCTTCAAATTGTAATAATTATGGTGTTGTCCAAAAATAGTAATTTCATGAAATGTTTGCATATGTAAGTCATGAAAGGTTAATCACCTTGTATCCATCAATATTTGTGAACTTCCACATTCTTCTAGATGTCTCTTCATATTTATAAAAGTAGTATATAATTATATGTAATCCACAAGGGGAAGACACACATCTACTTATAGAGATAGTTATTTTGATCAAAGTTTTACGAACAATATACGTAGTTTTTAGAGATAGTTTTTATGTTTACATCTAGTACAATTTTTAATCTCTCTTTTAATTTAGAAACCCTTGAGTTACGGATTAGTGGTATCAAAGTGAAGTTTTCTTAAGATTTTATGATTCTCGGGACGACCTCGGGATATAAGAAACTTCTTATATAGAGTACAAGGTAGGAATTTTCTTGAAAGAGGTAAAGAGAAGTAACAAAATATAGATATGGGGTTAAGATTGTGAGTAAGCACTTACAAATTATAACCAACTTTAACCATAGCATGTCAGAATTTAATAGGAAGAAATCAATTGTGTAAGAAATATATCAAAGACACAAAGTTCTATGGATTCATTAATCAAAAGATCAAATATCCTTCTTCATTTTACAAGATTACAATTCTTGTAATGTTACAAAATAGAGAGTAGAAGAATGTATGCATGGAGATATAATACTATAGATTATTCCTTGTAGTACTAATGAAACAAAGGAAAAAAACTAACAATAACCTACAAATGTTAACACCTTAGAATGGAGAGGCCATCCTAATTTATAAATTACAAAAAGTCTCTTCATCTCCCCATGTTAATTTTCATCTCACCACCACTTGTGACCTTTCATATTCACTAGGAAAGAAATTATATCCCTTTCTTATTTTTGAAAAGGGACTTTTACAATACAAAATAAGGACACTTAAGTGAATAAGATGAAAGAGTGAAAAATTACATTCCCAATGAAGGAATAAAATGTTAGAGAGAGAGGTAGGAGAGAAAATAAGAGAGAGATAATTAATGATCTAGAGATGAGGATGCTTCGTTTATGAATATCCTTCCTCTGATGGATCTTGAAATAATGCTCTGAGAATGAAGCTCTTTGCCTTTTATATCCTGTTGAATTTAAACACATTTATTGTAACCTCCTCCTTTTGTGAGATGTAGACACTCTCCAAAGCATTGAATAATTTTTTTTGAAGCACAAGATATTGAGGGAGGGTGAATCAATATAATAAAATTTTAATATATTTTCATTCATCATTCATTATAATTCATATATACATTCAATCAAACATTAACCATATGTGTGTTTAATTAAGCTTTGAATCAACCATACATAATAGAAAGAACAAAAGAGTACAAAATATCACCAAATTTAAGTGGGAAAACCTCAAGGGGAAGAAAACCCACTAAAAATCTACTTATATTACACAAATTAAAGATATTTAGTTAATCACTAACTTCACAAGGAGAACCAACCCCTAGTTTAGTAAAGCGCCAACCCTACAAGGAGCACCAATCCCTAATTTATTAAATTACCCACTCCACAATGATGAGTTAAAACCCCTAAGATAGTGAACCACCAACTCAACCATATGAATATGAATATCTCTGAGTCTTGTTATTTCCATAACTAATAGAGATCAAAATTTCATCTCACAAACATTCTTCAAACCCTTATTCACCTATCTCACTCTTTTTCTCATGTTATGGACAAAATTTTCCTCAAACCCTTTCATACACACACCTCATCACTCATCATATTTTTTCCAACATTATCAGCTCTTATTTCATTCCCTTGATCATCTTTCAAACCCTCACTTAGGTCACATTAGCTCTACTAGATCAACTAGTTAAAAATGAACTCAACATGCACTTTTTTTTTATTTTCATCTCACAAACATGAAATATGTAGGTAATCATCAATAATATTTACCATTAAAATGAAAAAATATAACAAAACATCCACAATGGACCCATATAGGTTGGCCATGCCCAAATGCACCAAACTAGCTCAAAATAACTCAAAACACCATTACATGGATCACTAAAAGCCCCAAACCTCATCACCATGATTATTAAAGCTCCAAAATTCATCAAAAATTTAAAATATGACATAAAATTACCATCCATGGTTGTAAATTATCTTTCACAATTCTAATTCCTCATAACTCACTCAAGAAGGCTCATATCCTTCACCAAAGAGTTATTTACAAGAACATGTCTTCACCTATTGGCCTCAAGAACATACTTGAAACACCTCAAATATCGAATGTAAGAAATCAATGGAAATTCCATGAATTTTATTTAACTTCCATGATTTATATAGATCATGAATCATCCATAAATGTAAACCACACCAAATTTCCTCTTCACCAAACTCGGTTGTCCAGAAAAGAAGTTTTAGAAACAAAAATGTTTTCACCCTTGCTACTACTTTCAAGATATATAAAGGAATTCAATAGGAAAAAAAAATTCCTTCTTCACTCTCTAACTTATATAAATCATAAACTAATCCATCTCATTCCTCTTCTACCTTCATCTTCTAGACCGAGTAATCCTATCCTGAAAAACAAACAACCTTTTTCTTCACAAAGTGAGTGGGGAGAGCTTTAAAATATTCTCATCATGAGGAAAAAAATACAAAATTTAAAATATATCTGAATATTTTTTCCATAACATAAAATATTTCATTTCAACTTCAAGTGGAATGCTTATAACCGAGTCTATCTCTACAACTCTTCATTTAAGCTTTTAGGACTTAAGAACTAGTCTTGAATTCAACTCGCTCCATCACTTCCAAAATAACTTAAAAGCTTTAAAAAAGCATGTAACACCCTTGGACATTTTTATAAGAACTCATAAACCTTAAACAAGCATAAATAATCTCAAAACAATCACCGTAACTCATTAAGCTTCTCAAGACCATGTTTACCTAGGCATCCTCCAGATTTGACCCTCAAAGATCAAGTCATAACTTATTCAACCATTACAAAAACTCAATTTTATTATATAAATTATAATATATGTTAATTACAATCAGGAAAAAACTTGAACCAAGTCCTAACTCCACATGTAGCTCCTGTAATTCCACTTTTAGTACAAACTACTCTAAACTACCCCAAAAACTAGTCTTCATAACTATGGCACACTTTACCATTAAGGTCATAAAACATGATTATAAAATATTTTAGGCATCTAGTACAACTTCAGGATATAAAAATGTCAATTTTTTCATACATTATATTGAGAACATTTCCACAAATTGAACTTCTTCATAAATAAGCATTTTTAAGTGGGGCCCACATATTATCAAATGCTCTAATACACATTTCTAGAAATATGGAGGAGTCCTCTATAACCTCCATTCATAAATATTTAAAAATTAATCAAAACTATTTCAATATACTTAACTTTCTCCAAGTCACTTTGAGATAGGGTTTAAGTAGGGCTTAAGAGCCACATATCTTCTTAACAATAATTCATAACAACGTGATGATAAAAATAACATATTATTTTTGTTAAACCTTATTACTTCTATGGAAAAACATTCCCCAAAATATATGGTTCTCATGGAAAGAAAATAATTCACAACAAGCATCGGGAGGTCAATTTTTAGCACAAAATCACACTCTCAATTACACATTTTTTCAAAACCTCCATATCTAACTGTCCATACTCACCATCTATCCAAAATAAGCTTAAATTTTCCAACAAATGTCACTTACATGTGTTATCTTGCATGTTCTCCACATGTATGCTTCTAAGGACTTAAAATATGCGCTGCACCTATGAGTATTGACCTATAACTCATCATAAACCTACTATATCATGTCACCACATGTTAAAAATGCTTTGATAGGACTAGTCATCTCCAAAACCCGAGTCACCATACCATTCTATATGCTCCAAGGATATTAATAGGCTGGAATGGCCTAACTCAACTATGACACCTCATGAACTGACCATGATAACATCATGCAAAATCTTAGAAATCTATAACAAACCTCTAGGACCATGTAAGACCTCATGAAAAAAATTCACTCAACTTAGGAGGACTCATATTGTGACCATACACCAAGAACTCATATAACAACTTCAAACTTGAACACTACCAATCGAGCGTGATACTTAAATTTTATTTACACCTCATGGAAACTCACACAACATAATGACGCCCTTTTTCCAAGAATGGACGTGAAATCAATGAAAACACTAACATAAAATGGAAAACAATCTCCCCCTTCATCATTGATGGAAACCACCTTCAGAATCATTGATTGCAACCAACAAGACCAAACACACCTATTAGAAATCCTTTCCATGTTTTTGATGCTTCCCCCTTTGACATATGTGAGAAATGATATACTGAAAATACAACATGGAAAAAGACAACAAACTATGGCAAAAATGGAAATAATTCACAATTGACAAAATTACTTGACTCAATGACTCCCCCTTGGACTTTACTTCCTCTTTTTGTCTTCTTTAGCAACATGTGATAATACATTAACCTGATGTGAGTCTCAAAAATATCCCCTTAAACTAATATCCTCTTCATCCTAGCAAAACGTCTCTCTCTAGGTAAAAACCTCAAGATGTACCTCTAATACCTCCATAGCATCACTTAAAACTATGAGTCCTAAAAACCTCCTTCACTGCATATTGACCAAACTTCTCCAAGCTCTAGAAGTCCATATACTTCATCAAACTTCTTCTCATCACTCTCCCTATACTTAAGCTATCATCCAAAGAATATAAAACAAAAATTTAGAGTAACATACCTTCCATATGAGTCATAGAGATGACTCAACCACTTCAATACTAATCCTTCCAAAACAACGTTTGGTGTTTTGTTCTTATTTCATGTTAACATAACCTTTTGAGTCTACAATTTTTCTCCTTAAGCTATTATACCTACAAAAATGACTTAGTACTAATTTTCTAGCGGTATTAGACATCATAGATCACTTTTCACCTCTATTAATAAGTCAATACAAACTCTCTCTACTCCAAAATACCCCAATGCAACTATGACACATTGTTCTTTCTCAATAATCATACTATTTCAATATTTTTAACAAAAAAATTATACCCCAAGCTATTACACCTATGATCATCCTTCATCTGCTATTCAAGTTAATTCAAACCTTCTTAGCATCTTCCATACCTAATTCAAGTTAGATACATTCTCCCCTACCTTGAAGACTTGTATAGGCCTATAACATGTTATTTTATACCTTTATCATCTTGATATATACCAAATTTCATTAGAAACTCACTTAACTCTCTTGATAACTCATGTTTTCCTTTGTTCACCCTTTGTAACATGTTCATAATATTAGACCACATGTTGGATGAATTTGATGTTTCACAAACATCAAGGGTAGTGACATCCCGACCTTCACACATTTAACATTGGATACTCTCACACATTTAGACTACGAGTTCTTATTGTAATGCATATGTATACTCAAAACAAGAGGATACCTTTGCACACCTTTTTGAATTGTTATCGGTAAGTAAATACCTTTATCAATCATGTTCTCACTTCATAATCATGCATGAAGAATTCCCACGGACTGTGAACATATTTGTTACACTAAGAACACATACTTTTATTTGACTATTCATAGTGACCTTCTTGCTTGATATACCTACTCTTACTAAAGATCGGTTAATCTCTTTATAAACCTAATAGTTACACTCACTTACTTCATGGAAAATAATACTCCTAATAGGAGTCAAGAGTGGACCCCTCAACTTTAATGATCTTCTATAGACATGTATCACTCTAAGATATGGATTTGACATACTATGGAGACTGGATCATATAATGAATTCACTAACTAAACTAACCATGTACACTTTCTTCACTCTTATTCAATTGGTTCTTGATTATCCTTATCACATGTTCCCATGTAGAGACTTATTAACCTTTCACACTTGAAGATAGTGCATGCATAAATTTATGACCCTATGTCCTCTTAGAAAAACTTGACTTGCCTATGCATTGGCTTGTGAGATATCTCCAAGGTGAAACTCTTCCATCCTAACTATGAATAACATGATCAATCCGCATTCCTTCCTAGGAAGCACCATGTTTTTCTCCTTAGTACTTATTTATGCTATAACATTGAACTCGGACACTGTACACAACTCTATCACTTGAAGAACACACTCTCTCTCCTTCATAGACTTGATAAAACATTAACCTTCTTGATAGGTTCTTTAAGAAGCAAATAACTTATTTGACACTTCTTATCCTTTTCTTAAGGATTTACAACTCATCATGAATTAAATCAATTTAGTTACATACCTAAGGAGAATCACGTTATTCCATAAGCCACACCGAACTATTCCTCCTTATACCTAATGAATTTTCTCTAATCTCTAACAAGACTTATTATGCATTTATAGAATTCTTTTCTTACCTTCTCGATGATTCCAACACATATCTCTTGCATTATTACTTCTTTATCTTTTAAATTATTTCCACTCTCGACAATGTTAATAGTTCTTCACACCTCTTTTAGCCTTCATCACGGATGCAAAAACCTAACTTCAACTCATGAAAAAGAATCAACTAATACCCTTGCATTTTTCTTTCTCAAAAATTTGAGTTACATACAGTAGTGAGTCAACTTTGTAATGAATATCCTTTGACAAATATATGTGTACCTTCTCACCCTTTTGAAATAGATACAAAAAGGAAATACACATTTTGATGTAAGATTCTTACCACTTTTTCCAGGACACTTGTAGACTAAGATTTATCCTTTACGATGCATTCTTTTCCTTTTAACCATCCTTAATCTTTATTTGAACATGATTGAATCCTTGAGATCCCATATTGGCACTATTTGAAAAATCAACAACAACAAGAGTGATGACATACGTTAGAACTTTCAAACCCTTCAACTAACCTATATAAGCTCCTCTTGATTTGCAGACCTTGATCATGTGCATCTCCATGCATGAATGAGGATCTTTGTTCACTGATCCACCAAGACTCACCTTTAGTGTATGATTCATTTTCTTAATAACTTTGATCTACCTCTTTACACCTTTTTCATGATTTTTCCCCTTCTAATCTTGTCTTATGTTTCAACAAGCTATGTCAAAGAGCACCAGACATCACTTTCATTTTGGTTAAAGAACCAACTGATATATCCTCAAGAATTCATTTTATCCTTCAACTCATGGATGACTTCTTGACCTCTATTATGAATAAGGACACTCATAATTCCTCAAGAGAACTTGTTTCATACCATTTTGTATCTTTCACTCAACTAGACCTCTTCATGCCACTTTTACATTCTTTCATGATTGTGAACCAATACTAGGCCCATCTTCATACCATCTATGACACACACATGGTCTTTTATTTGACGAATTATATAAGGACTCGCCTACTATAATCCTTTTGCACAAATTTTCTTGAGATCATACTTAAACCCAGAAAAAAACAAACTCGGACCTCTTACTAATGAATTACTTCTAGATAACTTTGAGACTAAATCTAAGACCTACAACTCAAGGGAAAAAACAAGACTTAACTAATGTAAAACAATTTAAACCAAATATGTAAGCAATAAACACTTTGATCATATTATGTAAATGCACTATTTCATGACTAGTAAAAACACCACTTCACTAAAACACCATATTCAATGACCTACAATTGATCTCAAAAACCTACTAATGAAAATGAATCAGACATAAGTCACTTATCATACCTTATTATTCTTGAAGTATCCCAAAATCCTAGACTTTTCAATTTTTCATGCACACGAGAATGAAAGGTAGTGAGGCACATATGATTTTTTTTTAACCTTTATCCTTTCATCCAAAGAGAACATACCTTTTAGCTATAAATTGGGCTTGATGAACTTGTCTTCCATCTTGATTGCACTAGAACCCTCTTTGACATGCTTTGTTTGATTAGTCTTGAGCACCTTTGATTTTAAAGCATCCTTCTTGTCATACCTTAAGCTGTTTAACTTTCAAACTCTACATATAGTACTTATAATCATCTCTCTTGGTCTCATTTTATTGAGAAACCATATTTTTACCCTTAGGATCTATCATGAGACTGAATTTATTCTTGAATTCTCTTTGATATTAAGCTTAAAACCTGATGTTAGCTCTTATAGATTCACCTTGGCGATAAAAACTAGCAATGTGTTCCAACATACAACACCCTTCCATATTATAGGCTAAAAATACTTAGGTTATAACCATAGCACTTATCTATATGAAAATACTCACAACATGAAGAGACTTTCAACATTCATAGGAGACCTTATTTTTTAATCTCTATTTCTTTGAACAAAATCATGACAAAAAAATAAATAACCATTGAAAGAGTCAGCATACCTAGAAACATTAGGTTGTCTAATAGATTTAGACCTTTTAAAACTAGTCTTTTGTATCTCCTACATGTCTAGTTTAGTGTTTGGACCAGCTTCTTCATCATTCTCCTTCTTATCTTTGAAACCGGGATTTTCTTTTCCTTTGCAGATCTTTATCTTTCTATTATCCCATCAAGAGATTCAATACTCTTTTGTAACTTCTCATATATCCTCAACCTACTAGATGCACTTTCTAAATCAGATTATAGGGATTTTAATATATCTTTATACCTAAGACAAGTTTCTTCTTTTCCCTTGATGGATTTAGTCACTTTATCAATATGTTATTCCAAAATATTAATGGCTTGACCATGCTCTTTCTCCATGTAAATAATCAGATCTTGTAGAATATTAATCAAGGAATTTGCAACTTCATATTTCATCCTTGATGTAGCCTAAACATCTGAAAACTTACCCATGCTTGTGCTCCAAGAGGATCTCCTTTAATTTGTTAAACTTTCTTCTCAAGGACCTTCTCTGATACCAATTGTTAGAAGCACAAGAGACTGAGAGGGGGTAAATCAGTATATTAAAAATTTAATCCATTTCCATTCATCATTCATTATCATTCATATAACCATTCAATCAAACATTAACCATATGTGTGTTTACTTAAGCATTGAATCAACCATACATAAGAGAAAGAACAAGAGAGTACACAAGAACACCAAATTTATGTGGAAAACCATTAAGGGGAAGAAAATCCACTAAAACTCTTCTTATATTACATGAAGAAAAGATATTTAGTGAAGCACCAACTTCACAAGGAGCACCAACCCCTAGTTTAGTAGAGCACCAACCCTACAAGGAGTACCAACCCCTAGTTTAGTAAAGAACCCACTCCAAAATGAGGATTAAACCCCTAATATGATATAACACCAGCTTAAGCATCTGAAGATGAAGATGATGATTTGTTTTTTTGCCACAACTAATGGAGATCAAATATTTAGCTCAAAAACCTTCTTGAAACCCTCATTCACCTATCTCACTCTTTCTTCTTCTCTTATGGAAAAAATTTTCCTCAAACCCTTGCATACACACTCCTCATCATTCTTTATATTTTTCCAACATCATCATTTGTGATTTCATGCCCTTGATCAACTTCCAAATTCTCACCTAGGTCACATTTTCTCTACTAGCTCAACTTGTTTAAAAATGAAATCAACAAGCACATGTAAATGTTTTTCATCTCAAAAACATGACATAGGTCATTCCTCATTAATAATATCGAGCATTAAAACTAAAAATATAGAAATAAGTTCATAAAAACATTCACAATGGATCAATGTAGGTTGGCCATGCCCAAGTGCAACAAACTAGCTCAAAAACAACTCAAAACCCCGTCACCTAGATCACTTAAAGACGTAAATCTTATCACCATTATTTTTTAGGATCCAAAATTCATCAACATGTCAAATGTGACATAACAACACAATCCATGGTATTACATTATCTTTGACCAATAAAAATAATCATAACTCACACAAGAGGGCTCGTATCCTTGACCAAACAGATTGTTTCTAAGAACATGCATTCACCTATGGGCCTCAAGAATCCTCATCATAAGAAAAAATTTTGGGCCTCAAAATATTGGATAAATACCAAATGGCACATACGCACATGTGACCTATAAGAAGAAGGTAACATGGATAGAAGTGCGTAGGAAAAGAGGTTTAAGAAGGGTTTTGGAGAAATTAGGGCATGTGCGGAAGGAAGGACATCATGTTCAAAGGACTTAGCCATATTCAACATTCTGGAGGTACATGAGGAAAAATGTGACCCAACTAGGCATGCTGACTAGATAAGGTGATAGCTTGGAACCTTGGAGGTCAAGAAAAGAATATTCCACACATGGAATATTCTTAGAAGACATCATTACAGAAGGTGGAGGGTTTGCAAGGAGATAAACATGCACCATTAGAGGACCACATTGACACTTGGCATGTGATTTGTTTAAAAGAGGAGGCATGGCGGTGGGTGTTGAACCTATATATAGAGATTCTCATAACCAAGGTAAAGGGGGCATGAAGGATACAGGAGATAGACAGAAGGGGATGCATCAAGAGTATGATACTATAGTCATGCTAGGGTTTAGAGCACTTAGTGCTTAGGGTTTTAAAGGATGTAACAAGAATTTGCATAGCATTAGGGTCTACAATAAGGGATGAACTAGGAGGGCATAGCTAGAATACCATTCCAGAGAATATCTGTAAGGGATGAGTCCTAGTATTTTGATATGTATGGTTTGTGATGACCTCTTTTGATTGTAATGTGGCTACCAGGATCACTCTAAATGAATATATATAATGGTTTTTTTTGTATATCATGCTTAAGGGTGTAAAACCTCTTATTAAATGGATATCATAGTTTAGGTATGTTTTAGCATGCTTAGTACTTTGTCTCTATAATGCATTTAAGACGTGGATCTGTTAGATGTTTCTTCTTCCTTATCTAAACTAAGTAAATGTATTCTCATTTTGCAAACCATACCACTGTCAATGGAAGAAATTTCTCATAATGCTCACATAAAGGAGGGGCTTGGTGCCCATGCGTGCCTTGGGTGAGTGCCCGATTACTGCTAGGTGATAGGATGGTGCGCATGGGGTTAGAAATTTATACTAAGGGTACATAAAAATGACTACATCTTGGTTCCATTGTCGGGACCTATTTTTGAAGTTGTTGTGAGAATGATGCATGATGACAAAGCGCTTGACCTTGGATAGTGTCGAAGCATGGTTTAAGAGCACGGAGGATGAGTTTTCTTAGAGATTTAGTATTGGACTTGATTTTGATGCACGTAAATGGGTAGAAGAACACCTGTATCATGAGCTATATGAGACCTTATTTTGCTGCTTTCTAGTATAGTTGTATGAATGGATTTTGGCGTATGCATCTAGATCAAGTTGGTACTATAGATATCGTGTGTGGACCAAATATGAATATTAGAGGTTTCATGATGCTAATCTAACTTGGAGATGTGTTGTTGATCATTGGTGGAGAAGAGTGTTGATTGGTTTTACCCTGGAATACACTATTTCTATGTATTCTTGTCTAGAGGTTGTTGAGTTTGAGTTCTTAAGGGAACATAGAGGATCATTTTTGCATTTTATCCCTTTAGCCATGAAGATATTGATCATTACACTAAGTTTGGAAGCATTCCCTATGGCATTCTAAGTTATTTTTGAGCCTTTGGGTGAGGAAGTTAGGGTGGAGGAAGATGGTGGACCTTATGGATGAAAAGGAGAGAGAGGAGAGATGACTCAAGTATAGTGAATCTCGTGAAAAGAAGTTGGCTAGAAAACGTGAGGTTACGAGAGTGATGGATCTATGGAGGCAAAAATTATGGGAAGGAATTGAGTTTCATGCAGAGGACATAGAGCTTGAGTAGTCTATGTTACCCCCTCTTGCAAGCACGAGAGAGAGACCCTTTAGCTTTTGACGAGATTTCGTCACTTGAGAAAAAGATCCATCAACACACATCTAAATCCACCTGGTGACAAACCCTTGATGCTTAGTCTTCCAAATCAAGAGAGAAGTATTGCTAACCCAATTGGTATTAGTGGGAGTGTCGACATACACCTAAGAGATTTAATTTCTCATTTGGTACATCTATGGCTGTACAATCATTCCATGTGTTTAGATGAATATTGTCTAGAACAAATTTTGGGAAAGTTACGGGTACACAAAGTTTGGGTATCACATCTAGAAGTGGTGTAGGACACACATCAAGTAGTGGTGTAATATCTGAAACCATTGGCACGTAGTTCGGTGGAACATTAGGGACACCAGGTGTAACCACTTCAAGACCTGTTGGTGAGAAAATTTGTCAGGTGGAAAAACTTTTGGATTTCTTACCAATGCCCTAGGAATCTAAGTCCCTCTAGTTAATCGGTGGAACTTCCATATGTGCATGTGTAAGAAAGTGTGGATTTTTGTGTTGGTCTTTCAATCGGGATCCAACGGGGCACTCCACCGACCACCGCGAAAAGATAACAATCTCTTACTAGGGAAGTATTCATCTCAGAGTAGGAAAGGGGAGTGAGAAAAGAGGTAGGAGAACTAATGTTGCAAGTAGAAAATCATATTCCCGCACACACACTAGTTATAAAATTCAACACACGCATTTATGGGAAGAAACAACTCTATGAATTGCAATAAGACCAAATAGAATTTACTGATCATCAAGTATCAAGAAAACCCCTAGTCAAAGAAAGCTGAAACTCCTTCTTCTTATATTGATTGCCCAAATAAAATTTGTACATAATGTGGGAATGGAAGAAATTTGAGAGGGGAAGAGAGTAGAATAAAATGGCTATCTTCTTTTCTTTCACTAGGTAGAATGCACTCTTGAGTTTACAAGATCAATTACCAACCCTTTGAAATGGGAATGGCGTTACAATTTATAGAAGGAGAGGTGACTTATCGTCTTCCTCATGACCCTCCATATGCCTTATTTCCAACTTTAGACTATTCATATTCCTACCAAAATAATTAAGTCCCTTTTATAAAATCAAGGCGACTTAATTTACATTATGTTTCTAAAGTCACTTTTAAGTGACTTAAAGGCATATCAAAAAGTGCAAACCCCAATGAAGAATTAGAACATTTGAAAGTGAGAGAAAGTTGGGGGAAGAGGAGAGAGAAGAAGAAGAGGAGATGTCACCCGATGAAGTCTATTGATCCTCGTTGATGGAAAGCTCCAAATGTAGTGAAACTATGAATCTTCGAACTCCTTGCACAATGTGAAACTCCTCCAAATTAGCTCACGAACGCTCACTAAGTTGAATGAACTAAGGTGGATTTTTAATTCCTGTGAAAAATGACTAGGATTCTCCCGAACAATGATGTCCCCCTAAATGATTATCCTTGTACATCCCATTGTGCCAAAACTTCTCTTTGAGTGTAACTTACTATTTTTAGTAAGTGTGAAAAAAGTAACTCCCTCGATCCTTTGCTGAGTGTTGTGACCTTGATTCCCCTTTCTCCCTACGTTCCTCACTCCTTTGGATCAAATTTCTATTTTTAGTAGGTGCTCAAGGGCTCACTTCTTCCAATGACTTTCCCGAATTAGTGATTCCTATGTAGTAGACCTACTATGTTTAGAAAGTTGGCCTCTAGGATTTAGATTGACATGGAACAAAGTTTTTTGGATATGGGTTTTTCCCAATATCATCCCTATGAAATTTTGGGCCCACCCGCTTAATAATCCAAGATATTTTAAAGTTTTAATTTTCAGACCTGGTAGTGCTTCTGGGTATGGCAATCCATTAATGGACCTCAAAATTTCAGGTCTAGTTTTATCCTCCATTTGAAAAGAAAATTATATTTTTGATGTGTTTTTTTCTTAGTGCTTCACGTGTGATCTTCCTTCAACTGAAACCGGTTTGACAGAAATCCCACTTCTTTCTTCATTGATCCGTAAAGGAGATTTCTTCATTTTGGATGCTCACACATGAGCGGGGGTGTTTAAGGTGTGTTTTTTATGGTATTTTGAAAATTAATGAATAGAAACAAATGGTTTGTTGTTTCATGCACCGGCTTGCAATATTTCTTCAGATCTTTGTTTTTTAGGCTACGGAGATTTTCACTATTTTCTTCCTCTTGTTCTTTAGTTCTCCTTCTTGTTTTGATGAAAAATCATTCTAGACCTACACATCACTATGGGTAATGTGTGTTAGTTATTATGTTGATAAGGTCTGAGAATTTTCAATGGTGGAGTGATGGTAGAATGTTGCAGAGGAAGGATGAAGATTGTCTGTGCACGGGAGTGGAAGCAGTTGGAAGCACTAGAAGAACTGAGCGGCAATTAGATTTTTTGAATTTTTTCAATCATTGAAGGACAATCTTTGGAAAAAATTTCATGACTTTATTTCCCTAACCTCGTGGACGTGAGGGACATAAAATTCCATGGTGGTCCTTGAGCTGACACGTGGCGCCCGATCCAACGGCAGGGGATGAATGCTCCAAAAAAAGCACCAGGCGCGAATCATGGTCACGTGAGTGTCTCAAAGACTCCCTATGGGGTATGGTTGCATTTTCAAGGTATTATTTCCCCCACCTCATGTGCACAAAGGACATAAAATTACATGGTGGTTCTGGAGCTGACACGTGGTGCCCGATCCAACGATAGGGAATGAATGTTCCAAATAAGCACCTAGGAGCTGAACTGCAGTCACGTGAGTGTCTAGAAGACTCCCTATGTGGGTGGGAACATTTTTCAAGGTATTATGTCCCACAACTCAGGTGTATAAGGGACATAAATTCCATGGTATTCCTGGAGCGGACACGTGGCACCCGATCCGATGGTAAGCGAGGATGAATGCTCCAAAAAAGCACATGGGGGCTGAACTGTCAAGTTTGGAGATCACATGAGGGTCCAAGAGGTCATATGAGGGCTGAGAGGGATTCAAGGGGTTGTTAACACTTTTCAACCTTGGTTTCCCTACCTTGGGGGACATGAGGGCCACAAAATCTTGCCAGGCTCTGGTGCCGACACGTGTCCTCCAAAACATTTGGCTAAGTCCTAAACTTGTAACGAGAGATAACTTGAGCTCTTGATGGACGTTTTTAGAATAATTTTATATTATCTTGACTATAAATGGACTTCTAAATCCAATTTTGGGGTATCATGTCCTTACTATTCCATTTTATCCCTAAAAATTTGGATTTTTGATTTTGTACTCCACATGCACTGAGAAAAACTACCTGCAGACCTAATGCACCAAAGTGTTGTGAAAAATATTATTTCACCATCATGTAGGTATTAGAATCCTCTTTTTGGATATATATTTTTTTTCTCCTAACTCCATCTGGAGCTCCTAGAATCTTCTTTTGAAGCCCAACAGCTGTTTTAGGCATATGTACCGCCTAGGCTTGTGAACCCTGTTTTTTACTCAGACTGCTCCAAGTCTTGAAAAACTTCCCCAAACCTTCAAAAATAATTTCCATTATGTTTTAAGGTATTCATTTCATCTCCATGTTGAATTTTTCCTTATGTTCCACTCAGGAGTTGAATCGAGTCCTTCAAGGCTAAAGCAATAGCCCTTCCTAAACCGCCATAAGATAGTGTTTTTATAGAACTCCCTAAATCACCTAGGTGGAATTAATATAATTTCCTAAATCACCTAGGGAAAATTTTTAAAACAAATAGGGGTGGCCAAACCGAAGGATTTGACCGGGGTGTCTTGAAATGATAGGACTTGAAAAATTTGACACCGGGGTATAGTTATCGTGCTAAAAATTATCAATTTCCTATTACACATTTGCATGACAACGGGACCTTTACCAACTAGAGGAGGTTGATCTAGTGGAATAGGATCTAAAGGACCTAGTGGACTTGGTAGACTTATAGGATCCGGTGGATTATAAGGAACAAGACTGAGTGGATCTAATGGATCTAGTGTTGGAGAGCAACACCGGAGGAAATAAAGGTTCTGGATCAGGAAGACAAGTGCCTCAACCACCTCAGCAAGTGTTTTTCAAAATTTCTTTACATCTACAAGACTACAAAGGTGTTGAGGATGTTGTAGAGCATGTAAAAAAGTGTAAGCTGTTATGGCATGCAAAGGGGGTCACTATCCCAAAATGGAAGGAAATCCAATTTGTAATGAAATTACAAGGGCATGCTCATAGTTGGTACTAGAATTATGACCCCAACTAGATATTGGTAAATTTCACTATACTACGGAATGCGTTCTTGTCTGAATTTCATATCCCTAAGTTTGAAAAAAAGAGCATTAACATGTTAGAAGATATTTGATAGGGTATGAAAAAGAGTGTGCATGAGTATGATGTGTGTTTCAAGATTCTCTTATTGAAATTTTCTTATGATATTCATCTTTCTCAATGTGCTCGGTGGTTTCTTTGGAGGGTTGATAACACCATTTAGGAGATTGCTTTTGCACAAGACCTTCACATACATGTGTGAGGCCTTGGAGGCTACCCCGCATGATGAGGCTATAGGAAGTGTGGATACTTGGTGTTAGTCCTTTTCTTGAGGCTCAAATTGTTGCAATGGAAAAGAAACTAAAAAGCTATTTGCAAACTTCACACATGAGACTTACGGTGGCCTAGTATGAGGAAGAAATGAGTTCCCACTTGGAACCTACTATAATTGTGGGTCTATGGAGCACTATAAGCATGAATTCCCATATTTTTACAATTCTCTTTGTGTGGAAAGAAGAATAAGTAATAGGAGTTCCCGAGCTATTTTAACATATGAGCTAGCAACACCGAGAAAGACAAAGGTGTCGAATGGTAAGCATGAGGAAGGATGATTCACAATGGATGTTAAGAGTGGGGCACGATTCAAAACTAGAGTCTGTACTAGTTACAACACGAGATGAGGATGCATGCACAATGGATGTACCAAGGTAGAAACCACTTGTTACAAGAGAAGAGGTTGTACACAAGAAGTATGCGGACCCTACTCATCAGAAAGAAGTGTATCAAGAAACCATGGATGTGATTCAAAGCCTACAAGGGGAGATCCAATGCCTGAAAGAGAAGTCAAGGAAGTTAGAGCAAAGGAAGAGTGTTGAGGCTCCATAGAAGGATCTGGATGAAGTTAGGGAAGTATGCAAAATGTTAAGGCAAAAAAATATCATTATCTTGGTAGGATAATGGTTACTGAAGAGAAGGTACCATGTGCTTTGGAATAGAGTGTGAGAGATAGGTTTTCATGTTAACCATCCTCCCCACAGGCTTGACTTTGATAAGAAGAATACCTTGAATGTTGATGTGGATGGATGACTTCTGAGCAATATTGTGATTTACACAAGTGCGGAGGTCAATGTCCTCGGTCTAGATGCATGGCATCAAATGGAAAGGCCCCATTATAGCCATCCTCTAATGTGTTGTATATGGCTAACAAGATAAAGGTAATGCCCATTGGTGTCTTTAAGGACACTATTATCATTATCCAGGGGAAAAGTTCACTGGGGATTTCAAAGTCTTGGTGCTAGCCAAGGTAGAAATATTTCTAGCATTACTTTAGCACCCATGCTACTATAAGATCAATGTTGACCTACGCTTCAACAAGAGATACATAAGCTTTGAGAAAAGGAAGAATGGGTTATCATCCCTTGAAAAATGGAAATTCAGTACCCTATAGTGATCCCTCGGAGAAGATTTTCTTGATAGGATCTATGTGCGCTCTCTCAGGGACCATGAGGTGATTCACCCTACAGAAGGAGTTATTCAATTTGAATATGCTCAATCCATGAGTGATACAACTAGTGTGGAATATGAAAATTGGGCACACAAGACTTATGAGTTAATTGAGTGATAGTTAAGAGGATCTGTTATGAGAGTGAAAAAGGTGCACTCATTCAAGCACCTGGGAGGAAAGAAGTTGCAAGTTTACACTGGAGGGGCTAACACGATGTTTTCTTACAAGAGATGGAGACCTAGTGAAAAATTCAGATCAAGAGAAGAAGGATGCTCAACTATAACTTGCTCGGGAATGCAATGTGTTGGTAGGTGACATATCGTGATAGCATTCTAAAGTGGTGTGAGGTAAGAATTGTGTTCTCTGTTAAGTTATCCCGAGCAACACACCTAATGTCATATAATACTACCATGGGAAGGAGCCCACCCATTTCACATCCAAACTGTGAGAAAGCATGGATGGAAGGTGCAAAGGCCTTGTCACCTTCTTTATGGGTGCATAAGTTGTATTCCACCTTACAAGGTTATGTGCATGCATGGTACTTGTTATCCCAATTTCACGCCCTCAAGGAAAAATTAATTAAACATGACCCTACTGAGGAGTCGGCAAGATCTGTAAGCTCACATTCGATCCCAAAGCAAGGGGTAGGCGATATAAAAATGAGATAACAAGGTCGGTGATGAGACCAAACAATGCTAAAAGAAGGTTAGAGGCTCAACGGGGAAAAATGGAGAAAGGTACTTGAAGTTTTCGGACTCCACATAAAAGTCAAATGAGGAACAAGCAATAGACTCACGGGAGGCACCACGTGTTAACTCAATGCAATTCCAAAAGGCGCAGCAAAATGAAGACCCCAAACAAGCACAAAGCTTCCACATGTCCAGGACCCAACATAGTCACTCCTAAATAAGCAGAAGGGACCCAACCAAAAAATGGAGAAAGAGGAGCAAGCCCAAATCATCTAAGTACAACAGGGTCAGTGGAGGCCTCCACGCATCCAATCAGCGCATCTTCAAAGGTCAAGCCCAAAAGGTGGTATCCAAATGTGCACCAACCCTCCATGTGTCTAGGGTCTAGAAAGGGTCTCATCGGTAGATAAAAAGTCACGAGACCCTCGTGAGGTGCCACATGCCTCATCGACATAATTCCAAGGGAAGAATCCAAAATGGAGACCCCAAACAAGTGCAGCCTTGCCATGTGGCCAAAAGTCAAAAAGGGGGTAGAGCTGTCCAATCAGCTAAGTACAACAGAGCTGGAAGCCTCCAGGTGTCCAAATGGTGCACCTCCAAATGTCAGGTCCAAATAGGGTCTCCAAATGTATGTGGGGCTCTCAATGTGTCTAGGGTCTAACAAAAGTCAAATGGGTAGTGGGCCCAAATCGGTTAAGTATAAAAGGACCGGTGGAAGCCTCCATGTGTCTCATCGGCATGGCCCAAAGGTAGGTTCTAAACTAGAGCCATCCCTCCATGTATCCCAGTCCGAAAAGGGGACATTGGCTGTTGAAAAGTAGAAGCTTGGGACAGGTCGAAGGCAGCCTCCATACGTCAGCTTTGCACATCTTCAAGGTTAAAATATGGAGGTGTTCCCTAAAAAGGCGTAGGCTTACCATGTGTCCAAAGTAAAAAAAGGGGATAGAGCAAGCTGAATCGATTAAGTATAAGAGAGTTAGAAGAAGCCCCCACGTGTCTCAATGGCACTCTTTTAGGTGGTGACTCCAAAATCAGGTCCCAAATGTGCGCTAATCCTCCATGTGTCCAGGGTCAGACATATGGCCCCACCAAACAAAAGGGACTTACCCAAAACAAGAGGAGACCAAGAAAGCCACGAGAAGGAGCCACATGTCTCTTCGGCAATCTTTCAATAGGTGAATCCAAAAGTGGTCCTCAAACATGTGCTAACTCTCCACGTGTCTTGGATCACGCAGTGTCTTTGCCAATGGAAGGGACTTAGGTAGAACATAGAGGAGCCCACGGAAGTTGCCACATGTCAATCTGGTGTAACTTCAAGTGTGAAAAGAGGGGGCTAAATCTTTAACACATGTGGGACATTCACGTGGACCCTATAGGGGAAAACTTGTTTGCATATTATGAGCCCGCATTTAATACCTGACCCTCGACCTTCAGGAAGCCATAACTTTTGACCTGGGAGCTCAGTTTTGAGTGAGAAAGGACATTTTGGAAAGCTCTCAGCACTTACTACTCACTTGCCACCATTAATGTTTTAGCCTACCATTTTGAGGGTGTCAAGTCTCCCACCTACCACCATGATGAAGAATGGGCCTCTTTTCTTGTCCAAAGAGGAATAGCACATGGGTTCATGGGTTTTACAAGAAAAGCCCATCAATGAGTAGGTGGATTCAATTCTTTTCTAATGGTGGTTGGAGAAGTGTTCAAATTCTTCCCTCTATCCTTCTCTCATTCTTCTATATATGGTAAAGGAGAGGCATATTTCAAGTGGTTGGTTATCTTTTCTCTCCTTCCCTACTCTCTTTTCTTCCTTAGGGTAGAATGTAGAGTCTAAGCCTCCTCTCTTGGCTCTATAATGGCATTTTCTTCCCCCTTACCCACTAATGGTGTACCGTGTGAAATTTTGGAGCAATAAAATCTATTTCATGATGCATTTTGTCCATCCTTTCTTATTTTATTATCTCTACTTTCCTCTCATCATCACAGGGGTATTGTGCATACTTCTAGTGTTTATTGTAGGCTTTGGGAGCTTTGTTTAATGGGTTTGAAGTGGTGTTCTGTGTGAAATCTATCTTTGGTCTGTGATGCATCTGTCCATCCTCTCCATTTCTCACCTCTCTCCACTTTAGGCGCTTGGATTTGTTATCACCACCCCCTTTTCTTGGTGTTATCACCTTTGTAGTGTAGGATTCCTTTATTTAAACTCTTTCTCTCTTCCTGTCTCCTTGGTATTGTTAGATTAGGAGTAGATAGTTGCATTTCATTTCTTAGAATTAGTTTAGCATTAGGATTAGGAAGAAGAATTTGGCTTTCTCCGGAGGGCCATCTCAAGTCCACAAGTCCCATAACTTGAGAGATGGTCCCATGTTATGCAGTCACACCAGATGCCCCACTCAGATCCGAGGCCATTTGACGGTGTTGTAATTTCACATCAATAGTACTTTCACTCGAGAGATGCATCGTCGAAAGGAAATTGGTGAGTTGACAATTGACCTCCTTCAATATTTCGAATATCGAGTACTAAACCAACATTTGATAGGGCATTGTAGGTTTTCAAACACCTCACAATGGGAGATAATGCTATGGTGGAGTATAGGATACTGGAATTATTGAGTGAACCTGGTTTGGAAGCGTGCTTTGATGAGGAAGAATCGGAGGAGATACAACTTGAATGCACATGCATGGAGAAATGAAAATGAAAATTGGTCTATGTGATAGATGGAAAAGAGGTGAAAAATTGATATGTTAACCATACTAAGGGTATGCGTGAAATTAGAGATAGTGTCGATGAGCAAGTGAGTGGCTGCCATGAATCCTTGAAAAAAAAGGTTAAAATTGGTTCGTGAGGTGGAACCTAAGGAAGATATTATTGAGGACTATTGGTTTGAAAATGAGGTTTCCAAGATCATTGATTTATTACACGAGTTTCGGACTTATTTTTACATGGGTACCATGAGCTTAAAGGCATTCACCACTCTTTACGTGAAATGAAAATCAAGTTAAAGGAAGGTGCATGCACAATTCAAAAATGCCTTACCAAATGAATCAATCTTTGTTTCAAGTTCAACAAAGAAATTAAAAAATGATTACATCGGGCATCATTGAGTCCATGGAGGAATCGAGTGGATAAGCCCCATGGTCATAATCATTAAGAAATATGGGAGGATAAGGATCTGTGTGTTGATTACAGGGATTTGAATGGAATATCCTAGAAGGAGTAACCAGGAACGAGATATATTCCTTCACATATTGATTCTCAAGGTATCACCAAGTTCAAATTACAAGGAAGACTAGGAAAAGACAACTTTCACCATTGAATGGGGAAAATTTTCCTACATAGTCATGTTGTTTTGACTAAAGAACGCTCCTACTATATTTTTGTGCATTGTGGTGCAGGAATTTCAAGACTTTATCCATAAGTTTCTTCAAGCCTACCTTGATGAATGGACATTGTATGGACTAGTAAAATACCATTGTGACAATTTTAGCTTTGATGTTTGAAAGATGTCGGCAGCTTGAGGATATCCCTCAACTTTAAGAAATGTATTTTTCTACTCCATTTGGAACCCTTCCGGCATATCATATATAAGGAAGGCTTGCTAGTGGATCCCACGAAAGTTTTTGTTATTGTGGGATTGGGGGAGCCTACAAGTCAAAGCGCAGGTGCATGGATTCCTTGGGCATACGAGATACTACTGAAAGTTTATCAAGGGGTAGGAAAAATCTCCACACCCTTAGAGGAGTTACTAAAACACAAGAATGTATTTCACTAGGGAGAGGCGTAATAGAGGGTGTTTGATACATTAAAGGATAAGCTCATCGTTACACCCATATTATGCTTTTCTTCTTGGGATAAGCCATTACCTATACATGTTAACACTTCAGGATGGTGATTGGGATAGTTGTTAATGGAGAATCACAACACCCTTGAATGTTTGTAACGTGATGGGTTGAGACTCTCAGTGTGATTTCATAACATGGAGCATCTCTCAAAGTGTGGGACTTTGTGAATCAAGAGAGCTCTCTGGATGAATGCTGGTTCTTATTCCTATATTCAGATGCACACATTCATATTGTAGAGGATATACTCTAAAACCTACTCTAACTTGCCAAGGAGACAGGGTTAAGGAGAAAGATGCAAGAAAATAAACCTAAACTAACAAAGGTGATGCACCAAAGGAATGTTGAACACCTTCTTTGCAAATAAACACAAACCATAAAAATGCATACAACCACCATGCACAGGTGACCAAGATTATAATGAGAGATCAGAGAGGTGCAATGAACATAGAGAGGGTTGGAAATCATCCACATACATGCATTATTGCTCCAGAGTTGATATAATACACTACAATGGCCAAGAGGAAAGATTTGTATTATAATCTAAATGGGAGGCTTGAAACTCCACAAATTCACTTGTAGAGAAGAGAAGAAGAGAGGTTGCAAAGAAAAAATGTCCTTCCTTTAGAAAAATGGCCCTCCTTACAATATATAGGAAGAATATGAGAGAGAAGGGAGAGAAGAATTCGAATCCTACCTCAACCACCCCAAAAGAGTATTGAATTTTCATACAACAATGATGGGTTTCACTACAAACCCATGCCTCCATTTTTTGTTCCTTGTTGGGCAAGAAAGGAAGCCCATACTTCATTATGGTAGTAGGTAAGAATCCTGATAACCTTCAAAATTATGGACCATATTTTTCCTTTTTAAGGATTTAGTGGTAGGTGAGTAGCAAACGTTGAGAGATTTCCAAAATTCCTCTCTTTCTCAAATCTGAGATCCCTATCAAAATTTATGGCCATCTAAATGTCGAGGTCAGGCATTCCATGCAAGCTCTTAAGATTTTTGCTACCTTTTAGGGACCTAGGAATCCAATGTGCTAACACTTGGCATCATCCGTGTGAGCCTACTCTACTTTCCTTTGTGTTTTTATTTTTCACCTATTTAGGGGTGACTATGTTGGACCCTAGACACGTGGAGGGCTAGACCTCATTTGGGGACCCTACTTTTTCGCACCTTTTGAAGGTGTGTTAAAATGACACGTGGAACCTTCCACTAGCTCGAGAATTTTTAACGGCCCGGTTCTACCTTTCTCTAGCTCTAACCACATGGAGAGCTTGTGCTCATTTGGGGACCTTTATTTTAAGCACCATACCAAAATTGCACCAAGAGACACGTGGAGGCTTCCACTGGCTCACTCTACTTTCAATCCATGTGGGGTTCAAGTGCATCCCTAGGATCTCTCGCTTTGTTGCACCTTTTAAAAGTACGCCAGCCGACACGTGGCACCTTCCATGGCTCTATTGCTTCTTGGTGTGTGAGGAGGGTGCGAGGGAGAGAAAATAAGGCTCATGCGTAGGAAAAGGGAAGAAAGAAAGTACGGGGAGGAAGGAATGAAAAGGGGAAATAGAAGGAGAGAAGAATGTGAAGGAAGAAACAAGAAGGCTCATGAAGGCGTGTGGACGGATTCTAGCAAGGAAGAGAGGTGCACGGAAAGATGTAAGCACATGAGAGAAAAGTAGAGAGAATGCATGTGCATAGGTGCACGCACCATAGAAGAAAATGCTTACTTGTGAAAGACAAGTATGGAATCGGGGGTGTGGATATCTAACTAAGGAAGGGTGCACGCATGGCAGAGAGAAATATAAGAGGGCGTGCGATAGGAAGACTTGGAACTTAACTGATTTGGAAGGCACCTACGAATGGGTGTGTGAAAGAATTGTAAGGCGAGGAGAGCACATGGAAGGATTATAGCCCATGCAAAGTGCCGGATGAGCAAGCCTATGGGTGCGCAACCTAAAATGTGAAGAATCAAAACCAGAGTGAGAGTGAAATTCATCCAAATAACTAGGAGAGTTATTTGGATAACAACAGCTTTTACCATAACATAGAGAAGGAATTGTTGACCACCCCTTATGTTTTTCTAGTAGGAAGTTAACACCAAAATAATAGAACTACACTACTACAACGTACAAGGAACTATCAATGATCTACGCACTGTAAAAATTCAAGCAATATTTATTGGCAACACCCTTCATATTCTACATAGACCACATGACATTGAAATAATTGGTGAACAAACCCATTTTATAAGGGCACATATGTCGAAGAGCTCTATTGTTTCAAGAATTTGAGTTTACAATTGTTGTGAAACCCGGAAAGAGAAACTTAGGACTTGACCATTTATCAAGGATTTTTAGGAGAGGACACATTGAGAATTGAATATAATATGTTGGACGTGCAACTTTTTGGTTCTAGCGCATGCCCTCGACTTGGAAGATATTTTTGTGTTCCTCAAAATGGGTGTGGCACCGTAGGGATGAAGACTTTAAAATGAAATAAGTTAGCCATACACATCGTGCCCTACATACTAGTTAGTGGAGAATTATACAAGCTAGGTCGTGATAAGATTTTGTGTTGGTATTTGTTTGAACATGAACGTGGTGCAATCACAAGGAAGCACATGGTGGGATTGCAAGAGGACACTACGTAATGAATGCAACTACGTGAAAGATCCTTCTATCGGGTTTTTCATGGGATACAATTTACAAATATTGTATTGATTTTTGCAAGGCCTATGACCATTGCCAACGCCTTTGAAAAAAAGGAATAAGGGATGAGATTCCCTTGAGACCGATAGCTAGCACACAACCATTGGAGAAGAGGGCCATTAAATTTTAGAACCAATTTCACCTACCGCACGAAGGACTCGGTTCACGCTATATCATTACTTTTACTTGATTACTTGACAAGATGGGTGGAGGCGGTGCCTATAAAGGATTGTACAACAACGACAATAACTAGATTCTTATGGGAAAATATAATCATCAGATATGGATGTCTATTGAGTTTAACAAGTGATAGGGGTACCCATTTCTTGAGTGACATCCAAGATCTTGTTTGTATAATTTATGGTATCCCACCATAAGACTACCCTATATCACCCATAGGAAAATAGAACTCCTAAGGCATTTAACAAAATTATAAGTCACACCTTAACCAAGATTTTTGATGTAGGAAGAAAGAATTGGGATGATAAAATTTCTGCTATGTTATGGTCATACCAAACTACTTATAAAAGACTAAAAAGGCCAAACCTTTTCAGTTGGTGTTTGGCATGGAGGTGGTGTTACCAATTGAATTCATATTACCTTCACTATGTATAGTGCACGCAAGAGGATTAGCTGATGAACAAGTGCTTGAGGATAGGATTGATAAGTTAATGTAGTTAGATGAAAGGTGGGCTATTGCTCATTTGAGTTAGAAGACAGAGAAAACCGGGAAGAAGGCATTGCATGAAAGACACGTCGTAAAAAAATAATTCGAGGTTGGAAAAATTGTTCTATTATATGACTCCAAGTTTTTGCACCATCCGAGAAAGTTAAAATATCATTAGATTGGCCCATTTATTGTATCCCATATAATCTATTCAGATGATTTTTCTCGTTATAAGTGCTTTGGATGGAACACGGTTACTAGGCCATTTCAATGGGAGTAGACTAAAGACCTACTATGAATAAGTATTCATTACATTTATAAATAAGGTAGTATTTCCAGCTAGCCTAGGATTTCCCTTAATACATTTTCCTTTTTGTGTGTTTCCCCTTCTTGTTGCTTGTTCCCTTTCTTTTTGTTACATGCACATTGTGCACTTAGGTAGCCACTTGTTACTTTCAAAATTTTTCTATTTGGCAGAGGACCATGCATCTATTTCTATGTGGGGTGGAGTAGTATGATATATAATGGAAGTTGGTAGTGAAATTTGTGTTTCGATGGTCCAAGAGTGAAGGATCATAAGTGCATGAGCTTGGAAGAGCGCACATAGAAAACATGGACATAAGGAATTTGGTTTCAGGATAACTTTACAAAAACCACATACAAGGATGAAACATGTAGGAACAACATGAGGTGGGAGATGTCAAAATCGGGTAAGGATAGAAGAATTGATTTCGGCTTTCTACAAGGGCATGCATGAGGATCTTCATTAATAAGGATTTTTAAGCTCCATAAGGTTGTAAGGGTTTTTCTTGCAGGATTGGGTGTATGGGTATAGGCACCGAAGGTTGAGTTTAGAAGAAAATATTCCTTTATTGCAAAAGTACGTTGGTATGTGGCATCACATTTATTGCAAAAAGAGAAGGAAAATTTATAAATAGAAGGTTGGGATGCATTTTTGTCACCTTGCATTTGTGCTATCAAAGAGATCTTGAAACTAGGGAATCTTTGATAAGTTGCACAAAAAGAGATTGTGAAAATATGAGTGCATGACTAGTTTTATTTACGAACTAGAGTGGAAGAAGTACACGGGTGTAGGGAAGAAGGTTTCAGGAGAGTACGTCATCTTGTGGAAGGGTTGTCTGAAGTTAGGGTTTCTGGTTAGGGCATGAGAGTAAAGGTATTTTTGTGAAGTTAAGCCACGATTATAGTAGAGTGAGGAAGAGGAGTGAGAAATAGTTTGTTTTTAGTAACCCAATAAGAAGATGACACTAAAGAAGGAAACCATTTCACCGAATAAGGGCTAGGGAAAAGGGAAATAGGTTGTTTCCACTAGTTTTGACAAGGATTGGTATGCAAAGATGCAATACCCAAATGGCATGTTTCTCGGAAAGGAGTGGGTATCCCATGTAAGGAAGATGGTGGTAAGCGATTACAACCATCACAAAAATTCCACAAATAAGGAGATGGCATTGAACCGGTTCACCCGACGGATAAAAGGACACCGGAAGGAATTGAAATCTATGATGATGAAGTGAAGCTGAAGATGGGGAAGGTCGATTGTTGCAACTCTATGAGTTTCCCATTTTTGAAAGACCAAGTGATTGTACCAATGGATGATGTCACACGTATATGAGGATCATCTCTACTTTATACGTAGGAGAACACAAAGAATTGTCCAACTGATTTCTATGTTTACCAATCTTGATTGTGAAGGGGAGTCATTGGAAGAAAACTGGAGGAAAAGGAAGCCATTTGAGAGATAGTCAAGGCTTATGACTATAAAAAGGGCTCATGCTACTTCGATATCTCGATATATTTGACCTAGTGATGAGGATGGCCATGCACTTGGTATCCAAGCTGAATGGACAAGAGAGGTTGACACATATAACAAGGCTTGGTTGAACGTCTACCAAAAAAATTCAAAAGGAACCATCTATAACCTATCTATCTTCATTGCAGAAGAAATAATTAGTGTCATGCATGAAGGAGAGAAGATCATGTTTGGAAATGTCCTCCTCACTATCATATTCTTAGAGATTAGAGTGCACAATGGGCCAAAAACATTTATATGGAAGTACCTAGATGAAGACCTTTCCCCTGTGAAAATATTTGAGAAGTACAATTTTTCTCCCATGACAATGCCCCACAAGGCACGCCTAGAAAAATGGTACAAGTGAATGTGCAACACATTCAGGGATGAGTGGAGGATACCCGAATAATTTTCAGCACTAGTACAAGGAGGAGCCGAGTTTTTATATACCAACACTTTTGAATTTAAAGGTTCACTATGTCGAAGGGACCAAGAGCCAATGGTGTAAACTAGGTATTCTCCTTCACCGGACAATATTTCCAATCCAGTAGTCAATTTCTTTAAGGAGGCCAAAATACTAAGATTCGACCTCGGTGAGGTTGACCAAGACCAAAGGCAAGCTACACAGAAAGCTAGTATACCCCAAGAAGTGTGCTTATGTGGAGAAGTATGTATCCCACGAGGTACATATGATAAAACATGTGATGCCACCAAATTGCATGAAGGAATGCAAAGGGTATACTTATGCATTAGGAACAAGTATGAGAAAGGTGCCTACGTGGAGAATGATGTCTCCATCCCAGAAGACCCCACTATGAGGAAGAAGGCCACACCGAGGAAGATGGAGAGAGAGGAGGCACTAGAGAAGAAGGCATTGAGTGTATAAATAGGGAAATTTGTTGACATGTAGGAGTCAGGTGCAAAGCCGAGCACATATGCTCAAAGGAAGAAGTCCCCCATTAAGGAAAAATAAAATACACCTAAGGAAAAGGCGCCAGAAATAAGATCCCCTTCAAAAGAAGAGTCGTCAAGGAAGGAGTCACCTACTGAAGAAGATGAGAAGGAAGAATCCCCTATACTGGAGTCATCAGTTAGGAAGAAGTGAAAGGTAGCAGAGGAGGTGGAATCAAAAGGAACAAAGATCCTAGAATCCTATAGAGGCAAAAGGATGATGACGAGCATGAAGAGGCTCGGACCATCTTGTGTAGGATGTTCATGACTCGGAGGAGGAAGGGAATGAAGAGAAGGATGAGGAGGAAGGAGATTCTCATGGCAAGGGGGATGTGAGGAGGTAAACACTAAGGATCAAAGGACCCTAAGCCTCACCAAGGAGTAGGTAGAAGAGGTTGTAGAAAGGGAACTAGTGGTCATAATAAAGGACTTGGTAGAGAAGAAGGTGGAGCACAACACTAAAAAGTTCTCAAAGAGATAGAGGAGGAGAGTGTAGGGAAGGAGTATGGGAGAATGGGTGGAGATCCTAGCTTAGCAGTAAGATTTCCAAAGGCACCGCAAAGAGGATGGAAGAGTTTGGTAGTGACGCAGACCAAGGAATGGGTTACATCAATAATCCAAGTAAGGTACCATAAATTTGCTTCCAAAGTATCATGCCTATAGACCAACTCCTTACATGGTATTCATTCGAAGAAGTCATGTACCCACATATGAGGAATATTCTATCTTGGGATTTTGAGTCCCATGTTGATTAGCCTGAGTTTGAGGTTAGAAAAGGGGCACCGATGAACATACCAGATACTAAGGGAGTGAACCCCTATTAAATGCTCAACAATAATCTTATGAGAAAGTCTGAAATGTAATTAACAAAGTATCGGTGGAGGTTGGGGGCAAGACTCTTTGGAAGGAATGAAAGGATAAGTTTCTTGGACGAAGATCTAGAGAAGAAGAATGAATAGATCATTGAGAAGAGAAAGGATCTAATGTAGAAGGATTTTATCAAGGTGCATAGTTAAGGTGTTAACTAAGGGAGGAGGAGAGTACATAAAAAATGACTACATATTGGTTCCTTTGTCATGACCTCTTTTCAAATTTGTTGTGAAAATGATTTGTGATGACAGAGCTCTTTACCTTATGCAAAGTGTCAAAGCATGGTTTAAGAGCACAAAGGATGAATTTTTCGAGAGATTTAGTATTGGACCTATGTTTTATGCACATTAATGGGTAGAAGACCACATGTATCATGAGTTGTATGAGACCTTCTTTTGTTGCTTTGCATTAGATTTGTATGAATGGATTTCATTGTATTCATCTAGATCAAGTTGGTACTATGGATCTCATATGTGGACCGAAGATGAATATTAGAGGTTGCATGATGCTGATCTAACTTGGACATGTGTTGTTGATCATTGGTGGAGAAGAGTGTTGACCAGTTATACCCTAGAATACGTTATTTCTATGTTTTCTTGTCTAGAGGTTGTTGAGTTTGAGTTCTTAAGGAACATAGATGATCATTTTTGCATGTTATCTCTTTAGCTATGAAGATCCTATTCATTACACTAATTTTGGAAGCATTCCCTATGAATGGCTAAGTTCCTTCGAGCATTAGTCAAGGAAGCTATGGTGGACCTTACGGCTGAAAAGGAGAGGGAGGAGAGATGACTCAAGTATAGTGAATCTTGTGTAAGGAATTTCGTTGGAAAACATGAGGTTGCAAGAGTGATGGATCTATGGAGAAAATATTACAGAAGGAATTGAGGTTCACGCGAGAGGACATAGAGCTTGAGCGAGTTTGTGTTACCCCCTCTTGGTAAGCACGGAGAGAGACCCCTTCACTTCTAATGCGAGTTTGTCACTTGGATAACGGAGATCCCCAACATGCATCTGAATCCATCGTGACCAATCCCTAATTCTTAGTCTTCCAAATCAAGAGATAAGTATTGCTAACCTAGTTGGCATTGGTGGGAGTGACCGACCGCACCTAAGAGATTTAATTTATCATTTGGTACATCTATGACTACGAATCATTTCTTGTGTTTGGAGGAGTATTGTCTAGAATGAAATTTGGGAAAATTACAGAACATAAAGCTTGTGCATCACATTTGGAAGTAATGCAGGGACACAACAGGTAGTGGTGTAATATCATAAACCATTGGCACGTAGTTCGGTGGAACATTAGGGACACTAGGCGTAACCACTTCAAGACCTTTAACAACTACATGAGGTTTATTTGGTTGAATAAGAGATAAAGGACTTGGTGGACGTGGTGGATCTAGAGGATCTTGTGGATCAGGAGGAATAATACCTAGTGGATCTAGTGGATCTGGTGGTGGAGGAAACACCAAAGGAAATCAAGGTTCTAGATCAGGTGGAAAAGGGTCTCAACCTCTTCAAGCAAGTGTTTTTTGAAATTTATTTACATCTATGAGACTACAAAGGTGTTGAGGATGTTGTGGAGAATGTATAAAAGTGTGACCTTATATGGCATGTAAAGGGGATCACTACCCAAGAATGGAAGGAAATTTTGTTTGCAATGAAACTACAAGGGCGCGTGCATAGTTGGTGCTAGAAGTATGACCCTAACAAGATAGTGGTAGATTACACTGCGCTACGGAATGAATTCTTGGATGAATTTCATATGCTTGAGTTTGAACAAAAGATAATTATCACACTAAAATAGATTCAACAAGGTATGGTAGAGAGTGTGTAGGAGTATGACACATGTTTGAAGATTGTGTTATCTAAACTGTCTTATGATATTCATCCTTCTCAACATGCTCAGTGGTTTGTTGGAGGGTTGATAACACAATTTAGGATATTTCTTTCACACAAGACCTTAACATACCTATGCGAGGCCTTGGAGGCTACCCTCCACATTGAGGATATTAGAAGTATGGATACCAGTGTTATTCCTTTTCTTAAGGCTCGATTATTGCGATGGCCAAGAAAATGGAAAAATTATCTATGATCTTAGAACATGAGACTTGTAGTGGCCTATGGTGCATGAATTGTGAGGTAGAGGGGCATACAAAGGATAGTTATCCTCGAAGATCGGTACGTACCATGACGATGGACTATGAAATTTGTAATGGAGATCATGATACAAGTAGGTGTCCACTATTGTAGCTAGTAATCTGTAAAAATGTTTCTTGTTATTCTAATATTTACATGTCAACTACTCATGAAACCAAGGATTTTAGGTTGGTTGACTAGATACATGATGCCATTGATATTGGTGTGCACAAACTAGCCTCAAAAATAATTCCAAGGATTATTTTCATCACTATGAAGGGCATGTAGATGGAGGGGCACATGGAAGAGGTTTATGAGGAGGATTTCAAGGTCATGGTAACCATGGGGGAGGAAGAAGTGAGTTCCCATGTGGAACCTACTACAATTGTGGGTCTATGGAGAAATATAAGCGTGAATGCATGTATCTATTATAATTCTCTTCATGTGGAAAGAAACACAAGTAAGAGGAGTTCCTAGAGCTATTTTTAACATATGAGACAGAGAATAAAGAGAAAGAAAAAGGTTCCCGTAATGGTAAGCGTGAGGAAGGACGATTCACAATGGATGCTAATAGTGGGGAGCGAGTCGGAACTAGATCATGTACTAGTTATGACATGAGATAAGGTTGCACACATAATGGATATACCAAGGTAGAAACCATTGGTTACAAGAGAAGAGGTGGTACATGGGAAGTATCTGGACCCTACTCATCAGAAATAAGTGTATCAAGAAACCATTTATGTGATTCGAATCCTACAAGGGGAGATCCAATGCTTGAAAGAGCAGTCAAGGAAGCTAGAGAAAAGGAAGAGTGTTGAGGCTCCACATAAGGATCTAGATGAAGTTAGGGAAGTATGTAAAATGTTAAGGCAAGAAAATATCATTCCCTTGCTAGGAGAATGGTTATGGGAGAAGGTACCATGCGCTGGAACAGAGCGCAAGAGATAGGTTTTGCATGCTAACCTTCCTCCCCATAGCCTTGACTATGATAAGGAGATTACCTTGAATGCTATTATGGATGGATGGCTTCTAAGAAATATTTGTAGAAACTTAAAATTGGTTACTCAATTTAGTGTCCCTCACATTCGTTTACCTGCTTGGGTAACCTGGGGCACGTTTACGTCACCTCTATCCCCTTGGGATATTATCCGATTTGTGACTTAAACATCTATCCTAAGTTTAATTCACCCCATTGTATCTTACCGATGAGTAATTAAATATTAAATATTTAATTACACCTCTTCCCATGTATCCTAATCACTTATCTACCCCAAATTTATTCTATCTATGTATCACCCCTATTTTTCCTCTTCCCCAAGCGGGATATTTTCCGTATTTGGGGTAATTCTCATCTTTCTAGAAATCAATCATTTTGGCCATCTCGGGAGTCTATTCCGCGATCGGCGCCGACCCATACGGTCGGCGCCGATTTTCTAGGAGCGGCGCCGATTATAAAAGCAAGTCCAGAACTCAGTTCTAGGACCGAAAAAGACCGAAAAATAGACGAACGCACGCACGAACAGAGAGAGACAGATCGCGAAAGAGACACAGGTTGTAAGAAAGATCTCTTAGCATCAAGTGTATCAAATGAGGGCAGATCCTGTCCGAATCAATCCCTGAGAGGAGCACCGTTACTCTGCTTCCATCACATCAACATCGTACGCATCCATCGATCCTCTGGTGACTCTGTTCCAGTATCTTACCGATTTCGGCACATCCAGCAGACGTCGACTATCTGTCCATCACTTCCCAATTCCCGAATCTTCTTGCACTGTCACTGATCAACGGGTCTACTCTCAGTCGACGCCGATCTTACACAGTCGACGCCGATCCTTCATCAATCGACGCCGATCCTTAATCAATCGACGCCGATCACATAAGTCGACGCCGATCATCCTGCAGACAGGTAAAAGGTCACAGGTAAACACAAATCCAGCTTTATTTTCATAGTTTCTGTTTTACAGTAGCTTTACATGTCTTGTTTAGGTTTACGGTTTCATTACCATAATCGGGAAATCTAGTCTTATATGTACATCTTCTATCATGTATGCTTCTCTACTTAATTGAAAACGTGGACTGACATCCGCCAAGGAAGCTTATCGCTTCCCGGACCCGCTTCTCGGGCAGTCCACCTAAATATATTTTAACGCCATCTTTTTCTGTCAAGCATTGGTGTCTTGCAGGTTACTCGGATCTATTGTGCGAATTGCTCGTGTGTGCCCGTCTTATCTACATCGACCTCCTTATCCGTCTACATCTTCGGATCTTGTCCATCAGGTATCGATTTCATTGGAGTTTTTCAGGGTTTTTGTGTTTAGTTTGGTGCATTAACTTGGACAGGTAACAAGCGCGAAATCCTTGATCTACATTCTGGCACGCCCGGTGGGACCCAACCAAAGTCCCTTATTGGTAAGTTCATTTCTTTTCTAGTTTTGAGCTTTGATTCTTTTTCTTCACTGATTTCTATCAGTTCTGCTTGAGCATTTCTTTTCGTCATTTCAATCTTGCTTTTTATGCGGAATCGTTATCTTGAAATTTTTCTATTTCCTTAGAATAGAAATTTTTCGTTTCATCATTATCTGGATACATCTTTCCGGATCTTGTTTGCTGTTTGCTTAACCTCTTCTTGCGGAGCACTTTGCTTGATCGTGGGATTGTTCGAGGGGAAGAGCTCAACAACGCGCTTTTTGAAGTCCACACACCTTGGAGAGCTAAATCTACAGGTATTTCTCTTTTGCGGTGTTTTCTCCTTTTTAGGATTTCTTTGTTGTTGTCTATCACATCCAAACATTTCAATTTTTGGTGCTTAAAAGGAATTTAATCGCATTTGGGAAAGAATCTGTTTGACTTGTCTTCATCGAAATCAAACACTTCGTTTTTAAGTGCTTAAAAAGAACTTTTTCTTTGTCATTGTTGTTGTATGTTTCTCATCTAGTTTTAATTAGGCTGGAAAATTGATCAAAATCGGTAGTGACACTATTTGATTTTTATTTTTCACCCTTGCACACAAAGCCAAAATCACTAGGTATAAAGCATTTAAACAAAACTCCTTCCCTGGCCTCGCCTACTTGGAAGTGATATCCAAGAGGAAGAGCCTACGCGGTACTCAGGCCGCGCTATAAATTCATGGAAGATCCTGGTATATATTGGCAAAGCACCCGACTCCCTTATCGCAGCGGTGTGTGAAGTGCGGGGGTAGGCCCCTATATCAAGCCACGTACCGGTCTTTTACTGAAGTGCCTTCGGGACTCCTCACCAAACATTCCCCAAACCATCCTTAGTTTGGCTATCTGAGTAGTTCCTGTTCTAAAAAGCCTTCCCTAACATTTTCTTTCTTAAAAGCATCAAAACTTAAAGGAGATAATCATCTGCGCTGCTTGAATTGTCTGTGCATTAGTTAGGTCAATTTTCTTTTCTGCGTGTTTATGACGGTCATCACTCGGTTACAATCTAGAAGAATGGCTCAACTGGCTCCTTCTTCTTCCGAGATTACCACTAGTGTGGATGTTTCGGCACCCCCCAAATCTTCCTCGGGACCACTGCTAGTTGGTTCCCCATCCTGGTCGTATAATCCTTTCTTTCAAGCCAAAGCAACCCCATCATGTCCAGCTTCCCCTAGTCCTTCAGAAATATCATCTACTTCTGACTCAGAGTATGTTCCTCGCGGGGATCCTGAATTTCAGGCGTTCCTCGATCGCAATCCGGTAGCCCTTATGGACTACCTAGTACACAAGTCTATTCAAATATCTGATCAAGGACCACCAATCCAGCAAGTGTACGATTATTCTCGTGAACCATCCCAGGCCTTTGTAGAACAGTTTGCATCATCTCTCTTGCCTCGAGTCACGGAGAAGGGCGGTGCCCCTGTGCCTCCTTTTTCTCTTCCACCAACCATATCGACTAGTTCTCAAATAGTCTTACCTATTCCTAACACCGCAGCGACCTCGAATATTCCACAACCTACTTCTGAGAGGTCCTCTGCCCTGGCTATGATGAATGCATCTGCGCACCCGCATATTGCTGTTAATTCATCTATGCCCTCCATCGTATCCCAAGGTCAATACCCCTTTATGAGCCAACCCCCTCCGAATAGTCAGTTGGTTCCTGCTTCTCGTCCTCTAGTGGGTTTTTCTTCCAATATTCCAGCAACAGTGACCTTCACCCATCCTTTAGCATCGGCACCCTTAATGCCTAATCCGGCAGTAGAAGGCCCCTTTCAGGTCTTGTTCCCCAATATGTCCAATCAAATTGGCACTCATGTTCCTCAATCTATCCCAATTCAATCAACAAGCATAGGAGTCCACCAATCACAGGCTCCACCCGTCATCCAACCTTCATTTTCTCAACCACTTATTATCTCACAGCCTGCCTATACACAAGGTACTTCACAACAAATACCCCACCAGGTGTCACCCAGAACGCCTGGTTACTCCTCTTATCATCCTATCAATCAACAGATGAATCCCCCGTTGACACCTCAACAACATCCACCATTTGCTTCTTATGTAGGACATGCCAGTGTGCCTCCTCCTCAATCTGACGTGGTTCAAATTCTCTTCAAGAAAATCGCAGACTTGGAAGCCTCCACAAAAGGGGCTCGTCCTTCATACTCCTTTGAGGAAGTGTGTAATGAACCCATTCATCCCTCAGTGGCTTTTAAGCCTTATCCTCCCCAATGGGAACTTCCTAAATTTTCAAAGTTTCATAGTCGAGAGGACCCTCAACAACATTTGTGAGCATTCAAACATGCTTGCTACCTCATAGTCCAGGATCAGGAGCTTATGCTCCGTACCTTTCCTATGTCTCTAGCAGGTCCTGCTTTAGACTGGTACAATAACATTCCTCAACATTCCTTGTTTTCTTTCTCTCAATTGGCCCAGATGTTTGTTGAAAACTTTTCAATAAATATCGTGCATAAGATCTCGATTACAGATCTTTATAACATTCGTCAATTTGATGATGAGTCTATTACAGACTTTGTCACTCGTTGGAGAGGGATAATCAACCAATTGTCTTTCTCCCTTCCTCAATCCCAACAAATCGAGTTGTTTACTCGATCTTGTGCTAATCACATTTCTTCCACTTTAAGGATCCAAACTTTTCATACCTTTGAAGAAGCCTTTACAATGGCACGCAAACTTGAATCTCGCGCCATTGAACAAGGGAAGCTAAAACTTCGCTCTAAATCTAAACCCGATTTTTCTCGGTTTACCAAACCAAATTCTTCCCCTTCTAAAGACAAGAATCAGGGATCCACCAATGCCATCGTATTAAAAACATCACGAGCCGATACTACTTCTAATCAAACACCACGAAGAGACTCCTCATCTTCTCGAAAAGGGACTTCATCATCTCGATCCTTCGCTCCATTGGGGGAATCATATGCCTCTATCTTAGAGAAAATGTTGGAAGTTCGCATGGTCGAACTTCCCCCTATTAGGAATATCGATGAAAGCCAAGAACGTCCATTCTGGTATAGAGAAAATGATTTCTGTCATTATCATAGAACCAAAGGTCATGACATCGAACGATGTCAGACTTTCAAAAATCTTGTCCAGAAATTCATTGATAAAGGCGAGCTCATTCTGGATAACCCAAATGCTCCCCCAAATCAGGCAATGGATGTTTTTAAACAACCCTTTCCTAATCATTCCCCGAACCATAATGCTTCAGAGTCTCAAAAACCAAACACTCATACTATCAACTTCATCTCTACTGAAGAATCTTCTTCTGAAACCAAGCCATCTGCGAATACATCAACCGAATCAGAACCTCCTTCCACTTCGCCAATCACTGAAATTCCACCATCTTCCGATAGCCCGTCTTTGAATATTCCTACATTGCTAGATACGGGTTCATCTCTCTCCACTCCTTTGTCTAACCTTCCATCCATACCCGAGACAGTGTCATCCTCATCTGTCTCATCATCGAACATTCTTTCAATGCTCGAGGCAATTACATCCCTTCGAGTTTCCACTACCAGATACATCTACTTACATTGCTCCCATTCTCGCTGCTGACTATGCCCCTCGTGAATGTACCTATAATTGTGCCCGACTCCGACGAGCGTCTTGATTTTGACTCTTCCTGTCTCTTTTCCAACAGTAGTTCCACCCATAATTACTGCACCAGAAGTAGTCCCTTCGCAAGGAACTACTTCTTCATCACTCACTTCTTCCACCACTAGTGCTGCTTCGCCCATTAAAGAAAAATCAAAAGAAGTAGCACCAACACCTATACGCTCGGTTCCTAAACTTAAACCGAGACAACCAAAATCTAACATTGCGCCATCAGTACCTCCCCACTTGCTTCCTCCGAAAAGGTTATAATCACCTTATGCCATTGAAGTTGTCACCATCCCTGAAAAAGGAAAGCCCATATTCCGAACCATCAAGACCCTTGGTGCTTTCCCACAAAAATCTCTCTCTACGCCCCATAAAAGATTGGATTTATCCACTGAGAAGGCGTCTTCTTCTACACACTTATCAAAACCATCATCTTCTTCTACAACACATTCTTCACCAACACCCCGAAAAGCGGATTTACCTACTAACAAAACGCCACCTCTTCTATCAGGATCATCATCTTCATTACCAAAAGCCAGGGCGCCCTATGTCCCTCCGATTACACCTACTTTGGGAGCTTCTTCCTCATCTAAATCGACATTATCTAAATCATCAGTAAATTCGACCAAGCAACCTCCTTTATCTTTGAAGACCACAACACTTGTCACATCTCCATCATCTTCCAAATCTATTTTAGGGGCTCCTCCTCCACCAAAATCAATCATGTCTCACTTACTTCCATCTCAAGTGCCCAAGACTGCTCCCCCAAGTGTCCAAAAGAATAAGATGATCCCTAAAAAGACTGTCAAACCTAACATGCAGGTTCTTTTGCCTCGGCAGTCTGTTAAGGCAAAGGGCACCTTCATCACCTCTATCCTCATCTTCATCTACCGGGTTCTACACCAAAATCCTTCGGCAACTTATCCAATCTTCATCCATATCCCTTCCTCTCGATTAAACCCTATAACCTAAAGGAGTTAAACCTACTGGTTTAACTCGATCTAATTTGGCTTACCACCGTACCCCGGTCATGATACTGAGGAATGTAAAGCTCTTCAATCTGTCGTCAACAACCTTTTGGAAGAAAGTGATCTTTTGCTGGAGGAGGAGAAACAAGTATCTCCTGTCATCTTAGCTCCATCTGAGCCCCAACGATCCACTCAGACCTCTAGTGATTCCACTCCAATTGACCTTCCACCTTCTCAAATTGATACAATCCATATTGCCACTAGAACCCAACACTATGATAATCCATCTTCCTCTACAGCATCTCGACCACGGGTTATCATTTCTGCAGCCCCTGAAGGAGTTCCTTCTTCCTCATTAGCCCCATGACCTCGGGTCTCTATTCGTGCTGCCCCTCGGGCTCAAATTCCCGTGTCAGTTGAGGAGAGTGTTATGAAACAACTCACTCAGGCTCCGGTCAAAATGTCTCTTTTTGACCTCATCCAATCCTCTCCACAACATCGCCAGGCTCTGATTGATAGTCTGCGTCGCATCGCAGTAAATTCAGATGAGCCCCAGCCCTACGAGTTGGTTGTCGGATTGAATAGACCATCAACCGCCATTTCTTTTGAAGATTCGGAAGTTCCTCCTCTTTCTTCAGAGGATTTGGAGGCTCCCCTCTTTATCACAGTCCAAATCGACAACACCACGTTAAAACGCGTTATGATCGACAGTGGAGCTGCACTCAACGTCATCTCCTCGCACACATTTGAGCAACTTAAATTACCAAAAAACGTAGTGTCACCCCCGCCTTTCGCCCTTCGATCATTTAACGATCAGTTAGCAGTTACTTTAGGAACTGTGGTCTTACCCATTCGAGTAGGTAAGAAGCTGCTTCATGAACTCTTCTACATTGTCGAAGGAAAATTCCACTATAATATGATCCTCGGACGCTCCTGGATTCGTGCAATGCATTGTGTCCCATCCACCCTCCATCGATGCTTAAAATATCAATATGAGGGCAAAATATATACTCATCCAGGAGATCCTTTTCCTTCCGCACAATGCGACATGACCACAAGGTCTGCCCCTCTAAAGGAAAATACTTCTTCTCCTGACGGGGCCTCATCTTCTTCCATACCTGCAACCAAACTACCGGATTTACAAAATCTAGAAGAGACATTGCAGCGTTTCTCACTGGGAGAGCTTCCTCTCTTTTCTTTCGACGCCCATCTCAATCCTAGTGAGTATGGTAGACCGGACAAACAACCTGAGTATCAACCAGGTCTCGGTCGCATCGTCACCATTGGTCTGCCCAATCAACAGACTAATTTCATCTATGGTGGTCTTGATACGCCTCATTATCGCCCAGATTCTCCTCCTAGGACCAAACCTTACTTAACAGGGTTCGATTATCTACAAAATCCCACGTTTGCAAAAACTTATCTATATCGATGCGCGTGGAAGGGTTTTGGTCTAGGAAAATATGAGCAAGGTGTGCATGACCTCACATCCATTCCCACTCTCATGCCACATCAAAAATTTGGTTTAGGATTTAAACCTCTTTCAAAAGCCACCGTCACTATTCTCGATGAGCCTCTTCCTATTGAGGAACCATCTTCTCCCGCTAAGTCAGAAGCATCACTCGATGTGGACGACGACATTTCCATCCCACCTAACTTTTTTTTTGATCAATACCATTTCCTTAGGGCTGCTAGCCTATACGACTAGCAACCGGTCCGCTTCTATACCGTTAATCTTCCCCAGAGATAGTTGGAGATGACTCTCCTACTATTAACACTATCCACCGTTTGTGCGGATGATGATTTTGTCCTCACCTATCTGGGGGCAGAGGATTCATATCTCCCCAAGACTATTCCTTCTAACACGTCTACACTTCTCAACGAAGCCACTATCGACCTTAATATAGGGACTTCTGAAGACCCTCGCATCCTTAAGGTCGGCCAATCCCTTAATCCACGGGAGTTAGGATTTTTCTTTCCAACCATCGTCAAGCCTTTGCTTGGTCATATGAGGATATGCCAGGACTCGATCCCGATATTGTGGTCCACAATATTGTTACTCTTCCCAACATCAAACCAGTTAAACAGAAATTACGTAAAATGCACCCCAGAGTAGCCCTTCTTGTTAAAGAAGAATTGCAGCGCTTACTCTCGGCTAACTTCATCCAACCCATCGATTATCCACAATGGGTTTCCAATGTAGTACCAGTAACTAAGGCTACTGGGAAAATTCAAATTTGTACCGACTTCCGGGATCTTAATCTTGCTTGTCCAAAAGATGATTTTCCTCTACCTAATATCGACCAACTCGTGGATCTAACTGCGGGTCATGAGATGCTTTCTCTTATGGATGGTTTCTCTGGATATAATCAAATTCTCATCACACTAGAAGACCAACATAAGACTTCTTTCATAACTCCTTGGGGGACCTTCTGCTATCGCGTCATGCCTTTCGGTCTTAAGAACGCAGGAGCAACCTATCAGCGAGCAATGACCTACATCTTCCATGATCTCTTACACAAAACCATGGAAGATTACATTGACGATCTCCTCGGTAAGTCCAAACGTCGCCAGGATCATCTTTTCATCCTTGCACCTCTCTTTGAGAGGCTTATCCGCTTCTGTCTTCGTCTAAATCCAGCTAAGTGCGTGTTTGGCGTTCTCCTTTGGTAAAATTTTAGGTTTTATCATTTCCATCGGGGTATTGAAGTGGACCCCATGAAAATAAAAGCTATCCTTGAGATGCCTCCCCTTCTAACTTAAAGCAACTCCGCGAGTCTCGAGGACGTCTTGAATCGATGTGTCATTTTATCTCACAATTTTCGGACCGTTGTCACCTTTTCATCATCTCCTCCGTAAGAATGTTCATTTTGAATGGGATGAACATTGTTAAAAGGCCTTTGATGATCTCAAAGCTTATCTTCTTTCTCCACTGTGCTTACACCTCCACGCGAGGGGGAGACTTTCTATCTTTATCTCTGTGGTGACCATGCTCACGGGAGCCATGATTTCACATCGGGACACTTGTGGTAAAGAACAAGCTGTCTATTACATCAGTCATACCCTCCATGAGTATGAAACACGTTACTCACAGCTGAAAAGCATGTTGTGCTCTCTTCTTCGCGACTTCTAAGCTTCATCATTATCTCCTTAATCACAAAACTTACATTGTCACAAGTGTCAATCCCCTCAAGACAATTCATGCAAAGCCTTATCACAATGATCGTATCACTCGTTGGCTCATGCTTATGACAGAATTTGACCTCGAGTTTATCCCGCAAAAGGCTATCAAGGGTCAGGTTATTGCAGATCAATTAGCTGATGCTCCTCTTCCGGACACTCAAGACCCCCTTGCTCAATTCCCCGATGAATATATCCAACAAATTGATTTTGGTCTATCTCCATTTAAAATAAAGCTCTTCTTTGATGGATCCAAATGCCAGCAAGGGGGAGGTGCGGGTTTCGTGATGATTCCTCCTTGGGGTACGCCTATCCCAGTCGCACACAAATTGAACTTTGAGTGCACCAATAATATGGCTGAATACGAAGCTCTTGTCTTGGGTCTTCAAAATGCCATTAATCTCGGCGCTCGTCATATTGACATCTTTGGTGATTCTGAACTCATCGTTAATCAAGTCACGGGTGTCTATCAATGCAAGAATGATATCCTTCAAAAATATCGTGATATCGTTCTTGCTCAACTCCAATCTTTCGATAAATTCACTATCCAAGCTATTCCTCATACTGCAAATCGATTCACGAGATACAATGGCTTCGTTAGCCTCACTTATCCCACCTTTTACCGAAGACTCGCGACTTTATGTGGCTGTGCAACGATTAGATCAACCATCTCATCTTAGGCAACTAACTTCAATCCATGCTATCACAACCCATACTCAGGATGAGTGGTATCAACAAATTGTTGATTATCTATCTCATTCGGTGCTTCCTCCAGATCTGACTTCTAATGGTAGAAGATCTTTTATCCAACGCGCTAATCGCTATGCTATTCTAGGCGGGATTCTCTACAAACGCGGCTTTGATGGTATTTTGCTTCGGTGCCTCAAAACCCATGAATCATCTAAAGCCATCCAGGAGGTCCATGACGGTATCTGTGGTGGACATTTTAGTGGCTTGGCTGTGGCTAAACGCATCTTACATTTGGGATATTATTGGCCTTCTCTTAATCAAGATTATTGTGAATACACTAAGAAATGTGTCAAGTGCCAACAACATTCCAATCTCACACACATCCCTAGTCAAGCTTTACAACCTACGGCGGATTTGTGGCCTTTTTTGCAATGGGGTCTTGATCTTATTGGTCTCATCAATCCCCGTTCTTCACAGCGCCATCATTCTATCATTACTGCCACCGAGTACTTTACTAAGTGGGTGGAGGCTATCCCTCTTTCTTCAACAAAGGCTAAGCCCATAGTTGATTTTGTCTATCAACACATCATTTGTCGCTTTGGCGTTCCACACAAGCTCATCACAGATAATGGTAAGTCTTTCAAGAACGTTGATTTGCAGAATCTCTGCAACGCTTTCAATATCAAGCTCAGTTTTTCTTCTCCATACTATCCTCAAGCTAATGGTCAGGCCGAAGCTTCCAATAAAACTTTGCGTAATATCCTCGCAAAGGTAACTAGTCGAGCTGGTAGGGATTGGCATTTACATATCCCTTTTGCTCTCTGGGCCTATCGGACTAGCATTCGTACTCCTACTAGTGCTACTCCCTTCTCTCTCGTCTATGGGTGCTGTTCTTCCTTTGGAAGTCCAAATCCCATCTCTCCGTGTTTCTCTCAGAAAATTTGTCTCCGATGAATACTATCGTCAAAATCGTCTAGCACAACTTGAATTATTAGATGAGTGGCGTCTCAACGCTCTCGAACATCATCAAGTCTATCTTGAGCATGTCAAACGTGCTTATAACAAGCACTTGCAGCACCGTGACTTCAAAATTGGGGATCTTGTTCTTAAAGAAAATCAAAATGTCACTACACTCGAAAGAAGTCAACGTGGTAAGTTTGCTCCCAACTGGATGGGCCCATACATTATCACTCATAAATATGGGTCTGGGGCTTATCGTCTATCTTCCATGGATGGTATACCTGAAGCGGAACCTCTTAATGCCTTGCATCTACGGCCCTTCTATTGTTAAAATCTATCTTACACAAGTCTAGTCGCAACACAGATCTTTCATCCATCTAAACAACCAGTCATATACTTTCATGGTGATTCGAAACTATGTGGTTCTCCGCCTATTGCCTCTTTTACCTTAAAATATGAGTATCGCGGCTCTACTCATTGCATGTTTCTTTTGGATATGTTCCTCCTCATGGTAGGAATACCTTAATCACCACTTCATCTGTCCCAAGTGCTTATCTTAATCGGATCTACTCGGGGCATGAGTGCATGTTCTTCTATGTTCTCTTCCCCTCCATCTGATCTATCTAGGTCTAAACTCAGCTTCTTCCAAAAGATTTTCAAAAAAAAAAAAAAAAAAAAAAGAAGAAGAAGAAGAAGAAGAGAAGAGATCTTATCCAAAAAGATGGACTCGATCCCTCGAAGGACAAATGACTATCCCTACATTATCAAATGAATCAAAAAGAAAAAAAAAAATATAGACCATACCCTCGAAGGATGGCTATCATTGAAATTCAAAATACAGACCGCTCCCTTGAAGGACGGCTGTTTCTCAAAGATATATTCAAGGCTTCTTGCAATTAATCAGCCTTTCAGTCAGTTTATACACTTTTTAGCATCACTGAAAGACTTCCCGTATTGATCAGTCTTTCCATATCAAGCAAACTTCCCGCATTGATCAGTTTGCTTTTCTGCCAAAATCATGAAGCTGAGATTTAAGACCTTTTGTAGATCATATGGAGAATCCTATTTTCCCACTATGGACATGTATTCTGTCCCTTGTAAATTCCGACAAGGTACGTACTTACTATTCCTTTCGCTTTCCCTCCTAGATCAGTTTTGCGGCTAGTTAGTGTCAGATTCATTTTAACCTCATATAGGGCCTTACATGCATGATATTGTGATTTCCTATCTAGATTCTATCTATGGTCGGTTGGGAGTCCAACTTGTCATTTTCTTTCTTATCCACGTATATTTTCTTTATTCTAGTCAAGGTCATTTTCATTACCTCCTCGGCTCTTAAAGAGTATTCCCCATTATTCTTTGTTTTTCATCTAGTCAAATTGACATTTCACATGTTAATTCAATCAAAATTTATCTTCTATCTAATTTCATCTTATCTATCAAAGCATCTATTATCAACACATGTGGCTCTGGCTATCTATTTTCATCAAAATTAAATTAACATCTCAACCATGCCAAGTACATCAATCACATCTATCTATCTATCCATCAACATATCGAAATCCAAGTTACATTGCATATATCTATCTCTATTTTCATCAAAATTGTATCCACATATCTATATCTATCCAATCACATCTATTCATCATCTATCAGTCTATATCTATATCCATCACAATTACGCCACATCTATACATGTATATCAAAATCAAAAGCATGAGAACAATTATATGACAAATAAAATGATGAATCTATATATACATGTGTGTCTGTACAACAAAAATGGGTGGCTTTCAATCAAGCCATCTATACAATGCCTTCCAATCGAGGCTACATCACTATACAGATACAAAATATATCAATCTCTATATCGTAAAGTCCGATGCATGGAGGACACTATCTCCTCCACCCTCCTCTGGACCAGGCTGTCTCTCCTGACCGCCGCCTATCGAGCTGGATGCACCTGCTGCCGGAGGTCTCGGCCCACCTCGGTCTCTCCCGGTGCTCCCTCCACCTGAGGCCCCGCTCGCTGTAGCCGTCGCTGCTCTCCTCCTCGCCCCGTACCGAGGCACATCTGGGGCATGCTTGCTAAGGCATCCTCATATTATCTCACCTCGTGAAGGAGAGACGATATGTGCTCAAGCTCACGCACCAAGTGCTCGTAATGGTGTGCCGGGTGCTGCCGGGCTCGGGCGCTGCGGTGGTGCTCCTCCTAGGGTCGTACCCTACGTACCGGACTCCGACATGGTGCCTGTCTCCCCATATTTCGCCCTGAGGGCCTCCCTATGTCGAAGGTAGCGATCCCTCTGCTGGATCGCTATATCTCACTCCTGGCGAGCGGTGTCTCTCTCCAAAATTAGGGCATCCCTCTCCTCTGTCAGAGCCCTGATCTCCTCAAGAGCTACCTGATGTGTCTGTGTCAGGGTGGCATGCTCTCCCTCCAGTCTATCCAGCATAGCAGCTATATCATCCTCGTCGGCATCTATAGATGCCGGGAGATGCCGTGGTAGCTCTGTATCGTACCATGCTGCGTAGCCCTCGTCCACCCCTGCATCATCATCACTGTCTGTGGAGGGTGGGGCCTCTCTCAGTGGGTCTGCCGGGATCAAAATCGGCAGATCAGTCTCCCTGCCATCTCGCCTATAAGGCGTATAGGTGCTCGGCACTGTCTGCACTAAGCCGAACTGTCTCAATACTCTCACAAACGGGACTCGCTCCCACATATCAGGCCTGCGGCCCCTAACCACCCTGCTCCGTCTCAGTGCCACCAAGTGGGCATCCTGACCAGCCCATGTCGGAAATGCCCGATATGGCCTCCAGATGACCTGATCCGGTGTCAGCGTTCTGAAACGCTCGGTGTACCAATCGGCCGATCTCCCTGTATCCCCAACGGCCATATCAGCCCGCCATCGCCGGAATCCATAATCGATACCTCCCACTGCTGCTGGCATCCAAGGAAGCCCGGATGGCCTGATCACCGCTATATGCTCATAGGCCCAGCAATGGAGCACAAAACTGACATCTATACCTGTCCTCCGGCCTGTGGTGTACATCCATAGCTCATGATATATCTGAGCTATCAGGGCATCAGCAAAAGCAAACACCTGCCTGAACTGCAGAATGTCGCAAACACAGTCTAATAACAACAGTGGGAATCTCCCACCTCCTGAATCTGGAAGAGCAAAGTAGGATATAGCCATCTGAATCAGCACTATCCGTCTGCTCCGGGGACTATCCTGTCTATACTGTGAGGCTATCCTCACTGCCCCGGACACTATCTCTGAGTCATCTGCCCTGTCTCCATATAATCGAACTAGGGCCCTCTGCTGCTGCTCTCGTGGTGTAATCTCGATAGGGTCCCCAGTGATCGGCAATCTCAGAATCCTGTATATGTCCTCATGGGTGATGGTCATCTCACCCGTCCTAAACCAAAAAGTGCACGTGTGGCTGTCCCACCATCGCACTAGTGCCCGCATCAGCTCCACATCCCGCGGCACTCGTCTGTAGTATCTGAAGCCCCCGAGCCCGGCTAACTCTAGATGCCGCCAATCTGCATCGGTCACATCCGGGAGAATAGTCTCCAGTAACTCGGGAATCGCATCCCTCATGTGTAGAGCCTCTCGTGCCTGCACCCACGACATCAAGAGCAATATTAGTCTCGTATTTACCCAAATCACATCCAAAACAACAACAAAAAATCTTCCAATCGGCGTCGATTCATAAAATCGGCGTCGTTTATTTCCAGTCGACGCCGATTAATATCAATCGACGCCGATTAACATCAATCGACGCCGATTTTACCAATCGACGCCGACTGACTGTCCGGGCATAAATTGGACCATTGCCCCCACAAACAAAAAAAAAAACAAACAAAAAAATTTAAGTGCAATGGGTTCAAGAAGAACCACTTACCCCAGGTCGTGTCCTCCTGCGCTTCTGACCGCTCCCAGAGGCTTCCATGATGCTCAAATCAAAATTCTGACTCTCTCTGAATCAATCGTCACGATGAAAATAAATCGTTTACGTTTTCCGTTCGCATATTTATATGCGCTACTATTGGTCGACGCCGATTTTTTTGATCGACGCCGTTTATCTGGGTCGTCGCCGATTTCTATGATCACCGCCGATTTTCCGTATCTATTTGCCATAGTGTTGATGCTTGGCTTGTTTGTCTATCTGATCATTATTGTGTGCTGAATATTGCCTTTCGGCACATCTTTTCGATATCATTGTCTATTTCGTTTTGTTCCCTTTGCGTGGGACACTCGTACTTTTTGGCAGCTTAGAGTTAAACGGGTCTGTAGGCACTAACGTCGTCTGCTTTGCAGACCGTCTAGTTGTCCCTACCAATGTGTCTCTCTTTAGATGCTGACTATTTTGCAGTTCTCCTTACACTCATGGGTCTGTAGGTATTAACGTCGTCTCATGAGGAGACCTTCTAGTTTTCCCTACCAATGTGAGTTCCTTAGGTTGCTGCCTTTTTATTTATTTTTGTGCATCATTAATGATCAGATCTACTCCAGACATCCGACTGGGGCATCCGGCATTTTCATCTACCTCTTTCAAACTTGGGACCGTCTGTTCTATCACCCATCCCATCCCTAGTTTGAGGGGGATCACATCATCACTCGAGTCTTCCCTCCTTCCATCTCTTTGTTTTGTCTCATAACCTTGCTTATCGCAAGTTACTTGACAAAAAGGGGAAAAATGTAGACACTTAAAATTGGTTACTCAATTTAGTGTCCTCACATCGTTTACTCGCTTAGGTAACTTCGGGGCACGTTTACGTCACCTCTATCCCCTTGGGACATTATCCGATTTGTGACTTAAACATCTATCCTAAGTTTAATTCACCCCATTATATCTTACCAAGTGAGTAATTAAATATTAAATAGTTAATTACACCTCTTCCCATGTATCCTAATCACTTATCTACCCCAAATTTATTCTATCTATGTATAACCCCTATTTTTCCTCTTCCCAAGCGGGATATTTTCCGTATTTGGGGTAATTCTCATCTTTCTAGAAATCAATCATTTTGGCCATCTCGGAGTCTATTTCGCGATCGGCGCCGACGCATACGGTCGGGCGCCGATTTTCTAGAGCGGCACCAATTATAAAAACAAGTCCGTAACATAGTTCTAAGAACCAAAAAGACCGAAAATAGACGAACGCACGCACGAACAGAGAGACAGATCGCGAAAGAGAGACACGAGTTGTAAGAAAGATCTCTTAGCATCAAGTGTATCAAATGAGGGCAGATCTGTCCCGAATCAATCCCCGAGAGGAGCACCAAGTTACTCGCCTCCATCACATCAACATCGCGCATCCATCGATCCTCTGGTGACTTTGTTCCGAAAGATCTTACCGATTTCGGCACATCCAGCAGACGTCGACTATCTGTCCATCACTTCCCACTTCCCGAATCTTCTTTCACATGCCATCGATCAACTGGTCTACTTTCAGTCCGACGCCGATCTTACACAGTCGACGCCGATCCTTCATCAATCGACGCCGATCCTTAATCAATCGACGCCGATCACATCAGTCGACGCCGATCATCCTGCAGACAGGTAAAAGGTCACAGGTAACACAAATCCAGCTTTATTTTCATAGTTTCCTATTTTTGTAAGTCATCGTCATCCGCTTAGGTTCTCTTTCATTACCATAATCAGGAAATCTAGTCTTATATGTACATCTTCTATCATGTATGCTTCTCTACTTAATTGAAAACGTGGATTGACATCTGCTGAAGGAAGCTTATCACTTCCCGGACCCATTTCTCGGGCAATCCACCTAAATATCTTTTAACGCCATCTTTTTCTGTCAAGCATTGGTGTCTTACTGCAGTTACTCGGATCTATTGTGCAAATTGCTCGTGTGAGCCCGTCTTATCTACATCGACCTCCTTATCCATCTATATCTTCGAATCTTGTCCATCGTATCGATTTCATTGGAGTTTTTCAGGGGTTTTTGTGTTTAGTTTGGTGCATTAACTTGACAGTAACAAGCGCGAAATCCTTGATCTACAATATTATGATTGACATGGTTACGGAGGTCAATGTCCTCATTCTAGATGCATGGCATCGATGAGAAGGCCCCCATTACATCCATCCTTGAATGTGTTGTATATTTCTAACAAGACAAAGGAAATTCCCATTGGTGTCTTAAAGGACACTATTATCACTATCTAAGGGAAATTTTCATTGGGGATTTCAATGTCTTGGCACTATCCAAGGTGGAAAAATTTCAAGAATTACTTGGGTGCCCTTGCTATTATAACATCAAAGCTGACCTACAATTCAACAAGAGATACATAATATTTGAGAACAAGGAAGAACAGTTACCATCCCTTGATCGATGGAAAGTCAATACCCTATACTTGATCCCTCCGAGAATAATTTATTGACATGATCTATGTGCGCTCTTTCAGGGACCCTGAGGTGATTCACCCTATAGAAGGAGTTATTCAGTTTGAAGATGCTCAGTCCATGAGTGATACAACTAGTGTTGTATGTGAAAATTGGACACACAGACTTATGAGTTAATTGGGTGAGAGTAAAGAGACTATGTTATGAGAGTGAAGAAGGTGCACTCAATCAAGCACATGGGAAGAAAAAAGTTTCCAAGTTACATTGGAGGGGCTAACCCTAAAGTTTTCTTACAAGAGATGGAGACCCAGTGGAAAATTTAGATCAAGAGAAGATGGATGCTCAACTATAAATTTCTTGGGACCACAATGCATTGGTGGGAGACACATCATGATAGTCTTCTAAAGTGGTGTGAGGTAAGAATTGCATTCTATGTAAGGTTATCCCAAATAAATGCACCTAATGTCATATAAGACTACCATGGGAAGGAACCCACCTCGTTTCACATCCAAGCATGTGAGAAAACATGGATGGAAGGTGCGAGAGGCCTTAACACCTTCTTTATGGTTGCATAATTTGTATTCCACCTTATAAGGTTGTGCGCGAGCATGGTGCATTCACTCGAGAGATGTTCCATCACCAGAAATTAGTAGGAGTTGAGCCCGACCTCCTTCAAGCTTTTGAATATCATAGTACTAAACCAACAATGGATAGAGTGTTTTAGGTTGTCAAGCACCTCACGATGGAAGATAGTGCTATGGTGGAGGATAGGATACTAGAATTATTGGGTGAACCTGGTTTGAAAGTGCACTTTGATGAGGAAGAATCAAAGGAGATACAACTTGAGTGTGCATGCATGGAGAAAGAAAAAGGAAAATTGGTCTATGTGATAGATGGCAAAGAGGTGGAAAATTTAGATGTTAACCATACTGAAGGTATGCATGATGTTAGAGATAATGTTTATGAGAAAGTACGAGCGTACAGTGAACCCTTGAAAATAAATAAGGTTAAAATTGGTTTGGAGATAGAACCTATGGAAGCTATTATTGGCATTTGTTGGTTAGAAAAGGAGGTTTCCAAGATAATTGATCTATTACATGAGTTTCTGGACTTATTTCCATGTGGGTACCATAAGATTTAAGGTGATCACCACTCCTTGGGGAAATTAAAATCAAGTTAAAAGAAGGTGCATGCCCAATTAGGAAAAGGCCTTACTAAATGAATATGAATCTTCGTGTCATGGTCAAGGAGGAAATTGACAAAATGATTACATCAGAATCATTCATCATTGAGGAATAAGTATGGATAAGCCCCATGGCCATAAGAATTAATAAATATGGGAGGATAAGGATTTGTGTTGATTACGAGGATTTGAATGCGATTATCCATCATTAACCCTTTTTCAACCTCTTTTACGAAAAATCTTGGAAAGCATAGCTAGGTGTGAGATCTATTCCTTCACAAATTGATTCTTAGGGTATCACCAAGTTAGAATTACAAGGAAAGATAAGGAAAATACATCTTTCACCATTGAATGGGGAAGCTTTGCCTACATGGTCATGTTTTTGGATGAAGAATGCTCTTGCTGTATTTTCACGCATTATGGTGTAGGAATTTCAAGACTTCATCCCTAAGTTTCTTCAAGTATACCTTGATGAATGAACAAAGCATGCAATAGTGAAATACCATTGTGATAATTTTAGGCTAATGTTTGAAATATGTCAGCAATTGAGGATATTCCTCAACATTAAGAAATGTGTTTTTGCTACTCCATTTGAAACCCTTTTGGGGCATATCATATGTAAGGAAGGCTTGCTGGTGGATCCCACCAAATTTGTCGTTATTATGGGATTGGGGGAGCCTACAAGTCAAAGTGAAATTCCTAAATTCCTTGGGCATACGAGATACTACCAAAATTTTATCAAGGGGTATGCAAAATCACCATGCCCTTAGCGAGTTACTAAAACATAAGTTTGTATTTCACTAAGGAGAGGAGCAAGCAGAGGGTTTTGATACATGAAAGGATAAACTCATCACTATGCCCATATTATGATTTCCTTCTTGGGACAAGACATTCCCTATACATGTTGACGCTTCAGGGATGAATATTGGGGAATTTTTAGCACAACCTGGAGAATGAATTGTTGACCACCCCTTGTGTTTGGCTAGCATGAAGTTGACACTAGAAGAATAGAACTACACTACTATGAAGCATGAGGCACTATTAATGATCTACGCGCTACACAAATTTAGGCAATATCTTTTGGCAACACCCTTCATATTCTACACAGAGACCACATGACATTGACATACTTGGTGAACATGCCCATTTTACAAGGACACATATGTCTGTGGGTCCTGTTATTTCAATAATTTGTGTTTATAGTTGTTGTGAAACCCAAAAAGAGTAACTTAGGACTTGACCATTTATCAAGGATTGTTTCAGGAGAGGACACGTAGAGCATGTAAGATACTATGATATACACACAATTGTTTATATTGTGGCGCGTGCCCTCAAACTTGGAAGATATTTCTATGTTCGTTAAAATGGGTGTGGTGTGGGAAGGGATGAACACTTTAGAACGAAATTAGTTAGCAATACGCATTACACCCTACATGTTAATTAGTGGAGACTTATACAGGCTAAGTCGTGATAATTTTTTGCACTAGTGTGTGTTAGAACATGAATGTGTTGCAATCATAGAGGAAACACATGGTGAGATTACAATAGGAAACTATGAAGGGAATGCAACCATGTAGAATATCCTTCTATTAGGTTTTTCATGGGAGATAGTTTACAAATATTGGATTTAGTTTTATAAATCCTATAACCATTACCATCACCTTGGAAAACTAGGAAGAAGGGATGAGATGCTCTTGAGACCAATAGGTATCACAACCATTTGAGAAGTGGAACATTAACTTTTTAGGACCAATTTCATGTATGCGTGCAAAGGACTAGTTCACGTTATATCATTACTTATACCGATCACTTGACAAGATGGGCGGAGGCAAGCACCTACAAAGGATTTCACAACAACAACAACAACTAGATTCTTATGGGAAAATATAATTAGTAGATATGGATGTTTGTTTAGTTTAACAAGTGATAGGGGTACCCATTTCTTGAATGAGACATCCAAGATATTGTTCATATAATTCATGGTATCCTACCACAAGACTACCCCATATCACTCACAGTGAATATAACTCGTGAGGCATTTAACAAAATTATAAGTCATCGTTAACCAAGATTTTCAATGTAGGAAGAAAGGATTGGGATGATAAAGTTTCTACTATGTTATGGTCATACTAGACTACTTATAAAAGACTAAACAAGGCCATAACTTTTCAGTTGGTTTTGGCTTCAAGGCAGCATTACCAATTGAATTGATATTACCTTCATTGTTTATAGTGCGCACATGAGGATTAGATGATGAACAAGCACTCGAGGATAGGATTGATAAGTTAATGCGAGTTAGATAAAAGGCATGCTATTTCTTGTTAGTTTCAAAAATAGAGAGAGCTATGAAGAAGGCATGACATGATAAACACATCAAGAAAAAATAATTCGAGGTTGGGTAGATAGTTCTATTGTATGACTCCAAGTTTTGCGACATCCTAGAAAGTTAAAATTCTAGTATATTGGTCCATATATTATATCCCATATACTTGATTCAGACACTTTAAAGTTACAAGAGTTGGATGGAACATGGTTACAGGCCATTTCAATGGTAGTAGGCTAAATCCCTACTATAAATAAGTCTTCATTAGGTTTATAAATAAGGCAATATTGCCGGTTAGCCTAGGATCTCCCTTAATGCATTTTCCTTTCTCGTGTGTTTCCCCTTATAGTTGCTTGTTCCCTTTCTTTTAGTTGTGCATACGTTTTGCATTTGGTAGCCACTTATTACTTTCAAAAAGTTTCTATGCATAGAGGACCACACATTTATTTTTGTGTGGGATGGAGTAATACGATATATAATGGAAGTCTGGTAGTGAAATTTGTGTTTCGATGGCACGGGAGTGAAGGATTAAAAGTGCGTGAACTTGGAAGAGCGTGCATAGAAAAAGTGACATAAGGAATTTAGTTTCAGGAATAAGTTTACAAAAACAACATACAAGAATGAAAAGTGTAGGAACAACATGAGTTAGGTGATGTCAAAAAATTAGGTAAGGACAGACAAAGTGCTTTTGGTGCTACAAGTGCATGTGTGAGGATCTTGATTAATAAGGATTTTTAAGCACCCAAAGGTTGTAAGGGTTTTTCTTGAAATATTGGGTGTGTGGGTATAGATGATGAAGGTTGGATTTAGAAGAAAAATATGCCTTTATTGTAAAATTACATTGGTAGGTGATATCATATTTATTACGAAAAGGAGAATAAAAAGTTATAAGTAGAAGGTTAGGATGCATTATAGTCACCTTGTATTTGTGATATCAAAGAGCTCTTGCGAATTAGAGAATCCTTAAGAAGTTGCATGAAAGGAGATTGTGAAAATATGATTACGTGACTAGTGTGATTTGTGAACCAAAGTGGAAGAAGTACACAGGCATAGGGAAGAAGGTTTTAGGAGAGTACATCATCTTGTGGAAGGGTTTTCCAGGTTAGGGTTTTGTAGCTAAAGCATGTGAGTAAAGGTATTTTTCGTGAAGGTAAGCCATAGATTGGAGTAGAGTGATGAAGAGGAGTGAGGAAGAGTTTTTTTTTCGTAACTTGACAACAAGATGACACCAAAGAAGGAAACCATTTCACCAAAGAAAGGCTAGGGAGAAGGGAAACCAGTTGTCTACACTAGTTTTAATGAGGATTGGTATGCGGAGATGTAGTACCCAGATGGCATGTTGCTCAAAAAGGTGTGGGTATCCTATGTAAGGAAGATGGTGCTAAGTAAATACAACCATCACACAAATTCCACAGAACATAGGAGATGGCATTGGAACTAGTTCACTTGATAGATAAAAGGACACCATAAGGAATGCCAATCTATGATGATGAAGTGAAGGTTAAGATGGGGAAGGTTAGATTACTTCAACTCTATGAGTTTCCCTATTTTGGCAAGCCCGAGTGACTGTACCAATGGATGATGTCACGTGTACATGAGGATCATTTCTACTTCACACGTATAAGAATGTGAAGAACTCCTAAGTAGTCTCTAAGTTTACCAGGTCTTGATTATGAAGGGGAGCCGTTGGAAGATGACTTGGAGGACAAGGAAGCCATTAAGGAGACATTCCAGGATTATGATTATAAAAAGGGCTCATGCTACTTCGATATCTCCGACCTAGTGATGAGGATGTCCACGTGCTTGGTATCCAAGATGAATGGGAAAGAGAGGTGGAAATAGATAAACAAGGCTTGGTTAAACGTCTACCAAAAAATTTCAGAAGGAACCATCTATAACTTGTCCACCTTCATTGTAGAAGAAATAATCAGTTTGCAGTGCGTGAAGGAGAGAAGATCATGTTTGGAAATGTACTCCTCACCATCATCTTCTCGAAGATTGGAGTGCCCAATGGGCCAAAAACGTTTATATGGGAGTACCCAGATGAAGACCCTTGCCCTGTAAAAATATTTGAGAAGTAAAATTTTTATCCCATGATAGCCGCCCACAAGACATGCCTAGAAAAATGGTACAAGTGAATGTGTGATGCATTTGGGGATGAGTGGAGGATACCCAAATAATTTCTAGCACTAGTACAAGGAGAAGCTGAGTTTTCTATATACCAACACTTTTACATTGGAAGGTTCACTCTGTCAGAAGGGACCAAGAGCCCATGGTGTAAACTCGTCGTTCTCCTTCACTACACAATATTTCCAAGCTAGGGTCAATTTCGTAAGGAGGCCAAAATACTAAGGTTTGACCTCAATGAGGTTGACCAAGACCACTGCAAGCTACACATAAATCTAGTATACCCCAAGAAGTGTCCTTATATAGAGAAGTATGTCTCTCATGAGGTGCATATGATAAAACTTGTGATGCTACCAATTATTGGAAGGAATATAGTGAGGGTATACCTACACATTAGGACAAAGTATAGAAAGAAGCCTATATAGATAATGATGTCTCTATCCTAGAAGACCCCATTTGTGAGGAAGAAGGCCACATTGAGGAAGAGGGAGAAAGAGGAGGCTCCAGAGAACAAGGCACCGAGTATAAAAACATGGAAATTTGTTGATGTGCGTAGTCAAGTACAAATCCGAGCACATATTCTCAAAGGAAGAAGTCCCCCATTAAGGAAAAAAATACACCTAAGGAAAACACGCAAGAGTAAGAAGATCCCCTTCAAAAGAAAATTTATCGAGGAAGGAGTCCCCTATTGAAAGATGAGAAGGAAGAATCCCATAAGATGGAGTCATCAATTAATAAGAATTGAAAGGTATCTAAGGAGGTGGACTCAAAATGAAAAGAGATCCTAGAATCCTACTGAGAGGTAAAAGGATGATTATGAGCATGAAGAGGCTCAAGACCATCCTATGTATGATGTTCATGACTTGAAGGAGGAAGGGAATGAAGAGAAGGATGAGGAGGAAGGAGATTCTCATGGAAAGGTGGAAAGTGAGGAGGTAAAAACTAAGGATCAAAGGACCCCAAGCCTCACCAAGGAGTAGGTAGAAGAGGCTTCGGAAAGGGAAGTAATGGGCATAATAAAGGACTTCATAGAGTAAGAGGTTGAATGCAATGGTGAAAAATTTATCAAAGAGATAGAGGAGGAGAGTGTATGATAGGACTATGGGAGCATGGGTGGATATCTCAACTTAACGATAAGCTTTCCAAAGGCACCACACATAAGAGGGAAGAGTTTGGTAGTGGCGTAGGAGAAATGAATGGTTTACATAAAAATTCAAGTAAGGTACTTTGCGTGTGTGCTTCCAAAGTACCATGCCTATAGACCAACTCCTTGCATGGTCTTCATTCGAAGAAGAAGGCATGTACCCATATATGAGGAAGATGTTATCTTGGGATTTTGAGTCCCATGTTGATGATCTTGAGTTCGAGGTTAGAAAAGGGGAAATGATGAAGATACCAGAGACCAAGGGAGTGAACCCCTAATAAACACTCAACATTTATCCGATGAGAAAGTATACAATGCACTTAACAAAGTATCGGTGGAGGTTGAGGTGAGAATATTTGGAAGGAATGACAAGGTAAGGTTCTGGAAGAAGAGCTAGAGAAGAAGAATGAAGAGATCATTGAGAAGAGCAAAGATCTAAAGCAAGAGGATTTGATTAGAAAATAGGTAAAGAGAAACTAAGGGAGGAAAAGGAGAAGGTTCTTGAGGTCTATAAAAGATAGAGATGATTACAGATGCCATTATCTTGAAGCATCTAGAACTAGCCCCACTTGAGTAAAAATATAAGTCAACCTTGCAATGATTGGAAGAATTAACCCCCATCCTTACGATGGATATGGGGCGCTTTCACTAGAATCAACTCAAGAGGCATTGATGCAAGAAGAAGGAAGAAAGGATAAAGATTAGGGAGATAGTCACTTAGTATTATGAGCTCCTTTTCAATGTGAAGAATGACACACGAATGGTTGAGGTGTATATGATAAGCTGTGGTAAAACAGAGATAGGGTAGCAAGTATACTAGTTGCTACACATGAGAGCGGATCTGAAATAATTCCAATAATAGAACAAAGGAAATATGGCACAGAGGGGAAAAATCCTAACCAAAGTTGAGAAGAAAATGGAATAAATCGAAACCTTGCGAGGTTTGGATAAAAGTTTTAAGAAACTATAACCCCGTGTCACTCAAAAATGTATGTGTTGGATGACCTTAGCAAGCAATGGAAGGGATTGTAGTGTAGACACCAAATTCGTGTCTCACGACCCCTTGTGACCCGCATCCCATTTCGCAACCTAACCTCATTACCTAAACTTTACACAATTATTTATTAATTACCTTGTAATTGATAAATCCACACCACCTTACCTACCACCTCACTTTGCCACTTCATCATGACCTAGCCCTAACCCTAAAACTAACCTAATTAGGACCCATGACTTGGTCTAGACTCACATCCATAACTAATGCCTCCTTACTCGCACCCAAAGCCGACCTTCTAGCCACTTGACCAAGCCCGCAACTGATCTCTCGGGAGAAAAGCAGGGAAGGTGGGCTATTTTACTAAAAATAGCCTACTTTTTCCTAACCGATGCCGGTTCCTACTCGACCGCCGTCGGTTACGCAACCGCCATCGGTTCCCTGTAAATGGGCTTCCCAAACCAAAACAACGGATCGGAATTTCATTTTGGAGATCAGTCGAAGGATTTTTAGCCAAAGGAGAGTCCAAAGCGATCAGCAGAGTCCAGAACTTCACTCGACCAAGCAGAGACGAGTAAAGAAACCAGAAGAGTTGGCAGCAAAGGAGATCAACTTGCACCTTCATCAAAAAAACCAGTAAGTTATATCTTGCATGTCCTCCATTATAACATTTCTTGTGCTTTTGGAATTGTAATCTTCCCAAATCCGTTCCTGAACCCATTATCTAACGTACCATTGCCTCTAACCATCATTCCTTAGCTTCTAACCATCCCATTTCTCAATACTATCCAAAAACCAGCCATTACAAACACCACAACCAGCCCAGAAGATCCTAGAACCAACCGGTATCGGTTATCAGTGACCGCCATCGGTTATAGATAACCGGCATCGGTTCCTTTGATCAAAACCAAGAAAAACAGCCTTTTCCCTACCTAGTTCCACGAAACAATTTAATTAGTACTCTACAGTATTTTGTGTTAATTCATATTAGCAGGGGAACTGACCACCTTCGAAAGGAAGTTTCATACTTCCTGGACCCAAGGCAGTTCCCTCATTTATTATCTAATCAAAATCTTGTGGTCTTGTGTTCTTATTTGCAGGTAGTCCTTCCAAGACAAAAGGAGTTCTTCGCGATCGGCTGATCTTTCTCTACGGTATGCGCACATCATCTCGACATTCTACAGGTATTCCTCCTAACCCTAACCTTATCTGTTTCTATAAGGAATGAAGCATTTCCGAGTGAAACATTTTGGCACGCCCAGTGGGACCCATTTTGGGTTTTTCTTTATTTCATACTTGCTGTTATTATAGGGAGCATACTTGCTGTTTTCTTCTTCTAGAGATATTCACAGGGTATTTTATTATTCTGGTAAAAGAACTTGCTTTGTTTTTGCATCTTGCATTAGTAAAAGTCATCTCTTTTGCTTCATCGAATATCACTTTCGATTTGGGTTTTAAAACACATGCATTACATTCCTGCCTGTTGTTTTTCAATTCTAGTGAACATAGATTAAGTAACAGGTCGTACACGTGGGGGTGATATCCACGGTATTGACAGGAAATTAACCTTAGTTTCACTGCACAACACATACTGAATCACTTCACAATTAACACAACATCTCAAACATCCCCCCTTTTCCGCGGTATTCCTCCGCCCGATTGAGGTAACCTTATAAGCCAAAACAAACTTGATATTTCCCCTAAGTCTTGTTGTTTAGGATTCTGACATCATTCTACGTCTAAAGGCATAAGCCCACAATAATTAAAATTAACCCTAAGGTTAATCTCTGCATTTGCGTTTGCCTCTTGCTTGTTTTCAAATCCTGTTTTCTCTGTCATACTTTGTCTTCTGTGATCAATAAGTTGCTAAACTACTCAACGTTGCTAAAAATCAAATTAGCAACCCCTTTGTATTTTCTTATTCTAGATTTTTGACACCGGCATCGGTTAAGGGACCGACGTCGTTTTCCCTGTGACCGACACCTACTTACCAAACCGATATCTCGATTCTTCGTCTCTCACTTACGACAAACCAGCAACTTGCTAAATTCACCATTCTGAGGTTGTTTTTGTCCTTGATAGATTGAAACTTTCCTGTGTGTTCTGGTCTATGGTTGTCATCACTCGGAAGCAAGCCGCCGCCATGGTTTCACACGCTTGCTCTGTTTCTTTGCCTGAATCACCCCCTTCACATTCTATAGGAAACCCTACGGACACCAGTGAGATCCCCCAAATTCCTGTGGGAGACAAGGACTTTGCCAAATTTCTAGATGCTAATCCCAGCGCTGTACAATACTATTTGTCTCATACCCCTGACCGTGCGCCTGATGGTCAGCTCCTTATGGGCATGCCTATTAGTATAGCTGCTCATTTAGCTCCTACTCCTCCTGATAACAATACCTTACTTCCCGCATCACTAGCCCCGTCTCCCAATCCGACAGCGGCAGAGGTTCATACGACCCCGATTAGCTTTCCTTTTGTTAATCTTGGACCCCACGTATCGCCACCACCAACTGCCCCTATCTCGTCTCTCTTTCAGACCACTCCATTCATGACTTACTCTCTGCCACCTATTCAAACGAGCTTTCCTTCTCAAGCTCCGCCTACCTTTTCATTCCCATACACGTATCCAGTAACCTCAACACCTTATATGGGACATCCCTATTCTGTGGCACCATCACCTCATCCAACCACAGATTTCATCAAGCAAATGATGGACAAAATGCAAAACACAGAGGCTTAGTTTCGAAGTCATAGGCGCATGACATACGAGCAAGTTTGTCGGGAGCCCATTCACCCTTCTGTCCCCCTTCATTCATATCCTCCTCAATGGGAGTTGCCAAAGTTTACTCGTTTTAACAGTAAAGAGGATCCTCAACAACACTTGCGATCATTTAGACATGCTTGTTATTTGATTGCCCATGATGATGCCTTGTTACTCCGCACCTTTCCCATGTCCTTATCAGGGCCTGCCTTGGAGTGGTACAGTGCTTTAACCCAGCACTCAATCTTCTCTTTTAACCAACTAGCCCAATCTTTCTTGGATCATTTCTCCATTAACATTGCCAAGAAAGTATCTATCACTGACCTCTATGCCATCCGACAATTCGAAGACGAATCTATCGCAGATTTCGTTGGACGATGGCGGGGCCTTATCAACCAACTTACGTATGCCTTGCCTCAAACCGAACTTATCGAACTCTTTACGCGGGCCTGCGCTAAGCACATCTCCCCTACCCTCCAAATTCAAACTTTCCGTACATTCGACGAGGCCTTTACTATGGCTCGAAAATTAGAAATTCGGGCCTTAGAGGAAGAGAAATTGCGGTTCTTACAAGCAAGAACTCCACTTTCCGAACTCCCGATTCTACCAATAAACCAAATACCACCACTCCTCACGCGTCAACCTCTTCTAAATCAAAAGGAGCTGTCCACGCGGTGATGGTCAAATCCCAACCACCGTCCAATACTCCACCAAAAACCACCTATAAATACAAAGCTGAGCCCACCAATTACACTCCCTTGGGAGAAACTTATGGCATCATCCTAGAGAAATTGCTCAAAGCTGGGGCTATCACCTTGCCCCCTGTAAAACCTCACTCTGGGTTTGACTCCACCCGCGCAATACCTTCCTGGTACAAAGAAAATGACTTTTGTAACTTTCACCGCGTAAAAGGACATAGTCATGAAAACTGCAAGATGTTGAAAAACATAGTGCAGGAAATGGTTGATGCAGGGGATATAACACTCGATAATCCTAACGCCCCTGCTAACCGAAATCTGAAAATTTTCAACAAGCCATTCCCGAATCACTCGTCCAGCAGCAACGTAAACCAAGATATCTTAGCTGAGGAGAGTGTTCATGAGATCCATGCAGTATTCGATACCCAGCCAAAAGCCTCTATCGAGAAAATTTTGAATCAAGCCTCTTCACTAACACAGGAGCCCGAACCTCCTTTACCACCATCAAGCCAAAGCGAAATCATTCCTTTACCCATAGAAGAGTTAGCTGCCCAGGCTTCCCTTCCCATTAATGAGTCTTCTTACACCACATCCCTACAAAACTGCGAGCGGATGTTGTCTAATCTATCCATTTCCCAGACGTCTCCTTCTACCACTCTTGCCGCACAAGAGGAAGGTACACCACTCCTTTTGACATCCTTAGATGAGAAATCTCTCGCACCGACATCGTTAAATTCTTTAGCCATGACAGACCCCCTCCAAACTGCCCTTCTGCCTATTAGTCCCTCATCACCTAAATCTTTTCAACGACCCAGGTTGACCTCCTGACATCTATTGATACAGTGCCTCATCCGCCTCCTGTGTCACACCCGCATGATAATTTGGAATTACAACTCACTTTTCCTCTATACCAAAATTACAAATTACACAGGAGACTGTCATTCCACGGAGGAAGATGACGAGGGCCTATGGGAATGTTTGAGTACTCTGTTTCTACTCAAATGCAAATGACCGATCCCGATGTCTCCACCATCTACCCGAAGTGCTTACGAAGCTTAAAATGCCCCTGTTCTCACCTTCACCCCCCTCACCTCTACCAAATTCCCCGTCCACTTCTATCAACTTAACCAGATCTTCCCCTACGCTTGGGACCTCACCAATGCCCAGTCTAACACACCCGCCTAAGCGACTCGATTTATCCCAAAATAAACCCGCCCCGCCACCTAGGAGACAAACGCAATCCGGGCCTCTATCAAAACCCTCATCTTCACACCCACCTTCCATATTGGGACCTCATCCCTCCACCTTACATCAATATATCATACCTCCTTTGTTTTCTGCAAAACAACCTACGCCTTTTACACCTATACAGAGATCAAAGGGTATCACAACATCGTTACCCCGTGTATCCGGTCCATCTATCAACCCTAAACCCATCCCATCATCAAAGGATTTATTTTCTGTCACTCCCCTTTCTCCGTGGTTGTTTCCCGCTACCATGCCATCTGTAGCCTCATCATCTAACCAGCTGAACGTAACTTCTGTAACCAAGAAACCACGTTTAGTGAAAAACATGTGTCAGCACCCCTCGACTAAACCACCACCCATACGAACTAAACACGCCCAAACATTACCACAACCCACACAATCAATACCCTCATCTTCTTCTGATTTTGACCCACTCAAAGGATCCTACGCCAAAATCCTTGCTATGTTGGTGGAGAATGCGACCATCTCTCTACCCCCACTTCGACCTTATGACCCGTCTAAGCCCCGACCTGTGGATTATGATGAGTCTAAAATCTGCGCCTATCACCGCACACTAGACATGATGTAGAAGGATGCAAGCTCTAAAACCATCCTTCGCGATCACCTCTTCCGGATCGAAAGATTAAGAAAAACAACTTACGCAGGAGAGACCTCTAGCGTCAATTCCCTCTACTATACCATCTTGTCCCCGCCTCACCAAGATCGATCATTATTACAACCCCACCTCTTGAAGACCATGAATTATCCCACCATCTTCTTCATCTCAGTCTACGAGATTAATATGATTAGTGTAGCTACTCGAGGACAGAAAAACAATGGGAAGGCGAAAAAAACACACTGCGGCATCTCTTTCTCCTTGACCATCCCGATTACACCACCTAAAGTCGTTATTCACGGACCCGCCTATCCGTCTCTAATGGAGTTGCCACCAACCATGATCAAACGGCTTCATCATCGCCCGTAAAAATGACACTATATGATCTCATTCGGACTTGAATCTCATCGACAAGCTCTCGTTGAGATCCTTGAGGATAGAGGTTTTCCCAATGAAACCCCTGCCCGTGGCCTCCATTCTAACACCCAATCACGTTGCCTCTCTCACCAAAACAATCCATCTCCCCACCATACACGTCTCCCAAAACAACAAGCCGCCGGTTAGTTTCTCGGAAGATGAAATTATCGACTTTAGTGCTGAAGACCACGACCTGCCCTTTTCATTTCTCGCTTACGCCGAGACATTCGAGTACGTCGGGTTATGATTGACGGGCGCTAGCCTAAACATCATCTCTTCAAAAGCCTTCCAACAAATGAACATCCCTTCTAGTTGCATGTGTGCCAACCCCATCATGTTGCGGTCATTCAATGATGCTATTACTTCTACCTTAGGCACCGTGATCCTCAACATTCGCGTAGGCCCACGTACTTTGCCCGAACTCTTCTATGTCCTTGAAGGAGAGTTCCAATATAATATATTGCTAGGTCGTCCTTGGATCCGGGCCATGGGATGCGTCCCCTCAACATTACATCGATGTATAAAATTTGAGTACGAGGGGAAGTCGTACCTTTGTAAAAGCTGATCCTCCCCTTCAAAACATTCAATATGTTATACCGCCCAAACGATGTGCTTATACCAATTAAGACACCCATACATTCAACCCAACCATCCTGTAACATCCTCATTTTTAACTTTAGAACAAGTGAATTTTTTTTTTTTTGATAATTGCATCTGGTTCTAAATACATAATTTAGAACTCACAATTCAAATAACCATTCATATAACAACAACCATATGCATTTGTAATGACTCGGAGTACTTCCGATCTATTCATTCCATGACTTAATCTACTGATCTATTCATGAGTAATAAGAGTCGGTGTTTTTATTTAACACATCACTCTTGCGGTTCTCTTCCCTAATCTGGGAATTCAGAATGCTCTGTCCAAGGAATCTAACTGAATAACTGTTACCATTATTCATCGGCATCTCATCCCTTAGACTAGGTGAATCGGGACAACGCAATCAGCAGACTTGCGATACTTTGGCCAAAGATTTGAAACATCTTTTTTCATGTCTCGTATTCCTTAACGGCATACTAAATCGATCTGGAATACGTCCTTCACCCCATTCATATGTTATATAGAATGTCTTATATCGATTCTTGTCGGTCCTTTCTTTCTGCAATGAATCACTCGGAGGCGGATTAACAGGTGATAATGTTATATGGATGCCTACGAGGATTAGGGATATGATGACATCTTGGTTCAACCTTGCGGTTGACCCAGGTGTGTCATGCGACACCCAAATCTTGAGGCGATCATATAACATGACCACGTTCTTAATCGGTCCACTGGGTAACTCGTGCGAAATCAAGTGTAAATCTCAACGATCAATGCGAGGGGTGTCGCCATAAGTCACTGCATTGTTGTAACTTCGAGAAGATCCTAATCTTCTCGGAGGTACAACCTATGATCGACTTTATGCCGTCGACCTTTAGATCCGCCTCGAGAAGATCTACCCAAAACAAGCGTTACGCACTAGAGTTTAAATTACTTCTTAAGACTTTTCCTAAGGTTAGCCTTTGCAAATCCACTGGATTCATTTTCTTAAGACGACCCTCCTCTATTATTCCATTACTTGGTAGAGGTATTATGGCCTAGTTTTTATCAAGGAGTCATTAGAATACATCGATTCTAAACAATGATTCGAGACAATATCTCATAACCTATGCTTGAGATTGCCACGAAACTCCATTGATTGCCTATCGGTTCTCTTAAGCGAATTCATATCATACCTTTCATTTTAAAGCTATGAATGATTAAGAATCCAATCTACTATTATCTGTTATACTTAGGACTAGGGATTAGTAATTGAATCCAACTTGTTTAGCGTTATCTTTTAGGCTCAATTTTTAACCTATCTTACAGAGAGACAATATTTAAGTTCTGATATTGCATTATCCGGATCAAATTAGAACTACTAAATACTCATAAGAATTTAGTCTAATTACTTCTGACTTTCATTGTCGATCACAAAAGCATCCATATTATACAAAGATAACTATGCCTCTTCGTTATGTAAACCGAAGAAGTTCATCATTCATAATAGAATACAACACATAAGTATCGAAACACTTATTTTCATTCCTTTGAAACTAAATGCAATTACATTTTATGCAATAAAGCATACTTGATATAATGCTAACGGAAAAAAACATCTTTTCTCATATAGTACATCCATAAAATCAAGTTTGTAATTCATAATAAATCAAATAAACTATACGATCGGACTGCCAGATCTGCATTGTATTACCTCTTACAGCAACCATCTGCAAAAATAGTCAACATGAGTCGGGTTCGATAGGCCGAGCATGATAAGCACTAACTTTTAAAACAATTGCAATCCATCGATTGTTTCCATTAAACCTACTGTTTAAATGAGATCAAATATCCAAATAAGAAAACATATTGAAAGCTATGTCCTTGTAATACTAAATGATTACAAACATGTAACTCTATCATTATTCTGAGATAGTCTTAAACACTTTCTAATTTTTCATCGGATATTAAAGAAACAAGAGCGAAGGCATATAAGCGATCATTGAATCCAAATCCGACGACCTTTGGTCGGATTGTTGCATTCTTTCAAAAAAAAAATATCATAACAATTTGGAATCCTACCAAAAACGTTACCAAATTAATTTCCTCTTGATAGTTCATTATCAATAATATTAAATAAAGGAAGAGAAAGAATCAATCCATTCTTACTTCCCTTTTTACATAAGTTCATCACTGTACTGCCTTCACTTATGAGAACAGTCAACCAGTATATAAATGAACAAGTTAGGCAGGCCGAAATCAAGATCAACTTTGTTCTAAATCACGAAAATAGAAACTGGCCAAATCTCTTGTCATGCATTGACTAACACATCAACTATCCATAAATCGATCGATGTCCAAAACTAGTTTCTCTAAACACGGTAAGGCTTTCGAACCAAGTTCGAAAGCAAGAGCTCAGCGTATTGCTGTAATCAACAACTCTATAACATTAAGCCTTTTAAGGTTTCGAGAAACTATGCTATGATGACCACACATTGATTCCAATTCATGTTCGGTCAATCGAGGCGAACAAGCGAGAAAGGAACTTAGCATACTTATACTTTCTCGATCTATCGGGCTGAACAAGCGGAAAGGAACATCATCAATCGATCCCTACCTTGGTGCATGCAAATCCCTAGTGCAACTCACCCAAACGGGGCGAGACACAACAGTCATCATGACGCATATAAAAATCGACAAACAATCAAGCTCTTATTTCACCAAGAAACCCGATTGTACTCTGCCGATAATTTAGCACAAATAGAAACGGGTTGAATATGTAGTTGATCACCTAAGGAATCAGCCACCAAAGCAACATGCAACACAAAGTACTCCAAGAAAATACGAGAGGTCTTGATCTGATTTTCTCTTGAAGTCAACTGGATCAACACTTAACAATTGTATATACACATTTTAGCTTGACAGTGACCAAAATAGAAATAGAACATTGAAACGTCTCCTCACGATCGTTCGAATTCAATCCTAATAAATCCACTAATTCACACTACATACGATAGCAGTTTGCGCCCATAATCACAAACCCAACAACGAGTATAAAAATAGAATTAATTGATAAATCCTTCCATGCCATTCAAGACAAACATTCCGAATGAAACAAGTATAAGCAAATCAATATACTCATTCCAAAACAATGAAATAAAGTGAAATTTTGCTTGAAACCTTGAACAATTTTATGAGAAAGGCAATACATCCACAAAAAGTCAATACTCGGTATTTACTACAATAACATTAACCACAAAACTGTCTTTTCCACAAGGCTTCCACGACATATAATAACAAAACTCAAGATGAATCTACATTCACAACGGTGATTCACATAAGCGATTCAATCATGAAATCCAGCGAGTCGTTAAAGACTACGGTAACTCAACGATTGCCTATTCCAAGCCGAGAAATTAGAAAACAATGAAACCCACAAAGTATCATTAGTAAGCTGTTAACAAAACCATGACGAGCTTGAAAATCTTCAAAAGCACGGAAACGATCAAATGGTACACGGTGTCATTCCCTCTTGTCTCCAAGCATGCATTGACGATCGAAAGTCGGCAGACAAAAGCAGTGATCTATACCCTTCACAAGTATATTCGACGGGCTCTGCGCCAAACAGGCCGAGCATTCAAACCTTTATAAATATAAATCTCTCATATTTAAACCAGAAGGAATACACAACAAACAGAGTTGAAGTTCGATTTCAACAAACACCCAACAAGCGGAAATTGCCAAAAATCGAACCGAGAGAATCTGAGCCAAAATCAACTAAATCTTCATAGAAAATTTATCTAATCTTCACAAACAAATGAACAGAGTTGTTTTAATGAAGACATTTGAAAGACAGCAAAATATTTAAAGGATAGGGCCTAACATGCCTGTATTTTGATCGAATTTCCGAAGAAGACAACAGGAAGAGCTCAAACTTCCTTTTCTTTTTCCCAAATACAGCGACCAACAAAATTTCGCTGTCCCATTTACAATATATCCTCCATGGCAGAGAAAAGAGCCAGAGAAATTCATTCTCGCCATGCAACTCAAAGAGAACTGGTGCGATGAACCAGTAAACTAGGAGAGAGAAGACCGAAAATCGCGATACACCAAACAAACCTTCCAACTTCTCGTTTGCATGCCGTTTCGCGAGCTCCGGGCTCGACTCCCTAAACAATAAATGCCATTAAACCAATTTTCCCGCCTAATCTCTACTCCCACCGACCGCCAAAATTGGCGACAGTCCATCAAAATCTCAAGTTCATTTCAAAACTTAGTAATTGCCAAGTCTGCCAAGGTTAGCCGCCGCTAAGCCTCCGCCATCTGCCTGTCCCTCATCCTTATCCTTCCCATTTATTGCCATAGAGAATAGCGCCCATGGTTCGCCACCCTTGAAAGGCCCCTTCCCATAAACTCTTAGTTAGCTAGGTTAGTATCTTAGGTTAGAGTTTTAGGGTAAGAACCATCTAACCATTTTGCACTTAGTTATTATTTTAGGATCATAACACATAGCCTAGGTCTAGGTTAGACTAACAATAATCTAACCCCTAGGTTAGGTTATTGTTTTAGGTTCTAACCCTTAGTAATTGAGTTTGGTCCTTCTCACGAAAACTCGGAGAGACTGCATCATACTTTCTAGAAACAGGCCGCTCTGTTCTTATTACGAGTGTATGTCATGAATTATTACAGGTCTTTAATCGAGACCTTCCGGATATACCGGATATCGGGAACCGTTTCATTTCTCAAGATCAGCTGAGTCATACTCGACCAGACTTACGAAATGCTTCCATACCTTACGGCTGTTCAAGAGTTCGGGATCTAATTTTATCACTTCACAAAATTAAAGCATTACTTGGATCAATTCCTCTGGTCCAAGTCTAGATATTATTGATGAATACTGTATAATTTCATTAGTGATCAGTTAATATTCGATCACAAGATGAAATAAATAAAAGAGTCTATTAATATTTTGACTCGGTCAAGATCTGCAATCTGCATGAAATTTAATACATATCAAGCATGATTTCCCGAATCGAAACACAATCCATTTACTAGAAATCACATATCAACACTTGAATGCTTAGGAGAAAGTAACAACGATTCGGGGTGTTACATGCTTCCCTCTAAAAGGATTCATCGTCCCGATGAATTACATATTAAACTTAACCTTAGGTCGATCAATTTATTATTACACAAACAATGTGTTTACTTCCATATTTAATAGTTTGAAAATCAATGTCACCTCCCTTTTATTCACACGAATAAAGTACGCATGTCGAGGCTTTCATAAATACTTAAAAACAATCGGTTCATAAAAGTATTTCATCAGCAGTTTCATTACATTTGCAAAAGAGAAGGAAAAGCAGTTTTCATCTCTTCCGAGTTTTCCCAAGTTGCGCTTTCTTGCTAAGCTGGTCCCCTTTGGACCTTACATTGCTGAATATCTCGATTCCTTAAATGCACAGTGGCGAGTTTCCAGCACCCTTGTGGGTTTAACCACGATTATTCACGGGTCTGGACTGCAGAATTCAATTTAAAACATGTGACAGATCTGAAACGTATTTCTTAAGCGAAAAATATGGAAAACATCATGCATACGAGATAGAGCGGGAGGCAATGCTAAGCGATAAGCTACGAGGATTGATTATCTCGACAATTTCAAAGGTCCCACATATCGTGGTGACAACTTGGCAGCCTTGCCAAAAGTTATAGAACTCTTTACGGGTTTAACACGCGAGAAAAACCTTATCCTGACTCAAACTTTCTATCAACCCGGCAAGGTCGGCATAGCTCTTACTGCCATCATTGCTTCCTTTAATCGTTCACGAATCAGCTTAACTTGCTGTTCCATCTCTGAGAATCTACGGTCCAATTACCACTCTATCCTCTACCTTTGTCCCAACTTACGGGGTTACGCACTTTCTTCCATAAAGTGCTTGAAAATGCCATCTTAAGAGATGAGTGATAAGTGTTGTTGTATGCGAACTCAACTAATGGGAGATACTCTTCCCACTTATCTTTGTTGATCCATGCAATACATTACGCAACATGTCCTCCAACACTTGATTTACCCTCTCGGTTTGCCCATCCGTTTTACTGGATGATATGCGATTACGAGGCACGAAGTTTAGTTTCGTTCCTAGGGCTGCGTTAGCGTTTGCCAAAACCTTGGCGTCATTCTAGGATCCTGTCGAAAATAATCGATTCGGGTACACCATGCAATCTGAAAATTTAGGTATACGAACCTCTTAGCTATGCTTTGGAGAATCATCCTTTAGATTTCCAGCGATGAAATGAGCTACCTTAGAAAAATCCTTTACAAATTTTCTATAGTAACCAGCAAGACCCATGAAGCTTCTTACTTCATGCACATTCTTTGGTGTAGGCCACTCAGTTATCGCCACTATTTTCGAAGGATCTACAGCGATTCCTTCCTTGCTTATGACATGACCCAAATAGTGAACTTCTGAGTCAAAGAAAGAACATTTGGATAACTTACCATCTGACTTTCTCTTTCTCAAAATTCCCAAAACTATCTTGAGATGCTCATTGTGCTCCTCAACACTTTTAGAATAAATGAGAATATCGTCCAGGAATACAAGTACAAACTTGTCCAGGTATTCTTGAAAAATATTGTTCATTAAATTCATAAAGGCTGCAGGTGCATTAGTTAACCCAAAGGCTAGAGCTGTGAATTCATAATGTCAGTACCTTGTTCGAAAAAGTTGTTTTATGAATATCTTCCTCTTTAATTCTTAGGCGTGATAACTTGGATCGAAGATCTATCTTAGAATAAACCGCTGCTCCACGCATTTGATCAAGCAGATCATCGATCCTAGGAAGTGGGTATCGGTTCTTAATTGTTGCTTTGTTCGACATCCGATAATCAATACAGATCTCGAGTTCCATCCTTCTTTTCACAAATATCACGGTGCTCCCCAGGAGAAACACTTGGTCTAATCAATCCCTTTGACAAAAGCTCTTGTAAGCTGAGCCTTTAGCTCGACTAACTCAATAGTAGTCATCCGATAAGGCGCACTTGGAAATAGGTTCGATTCGAGGCTTGATTTGTATAGTAAAATCAAATTCTCTCTTGGGTGGTAACCACAGGTAATTCCTCGGAAAAACATCCACGAAACTTTGTAACGGTGGGATTTGCTTCATGAAATCACTATCTTCTTGAGAAGATTCGGATATCTTTCTTTGCATAAAGGGTACATCCTTTATTCTTAGCCTTTTAAGTGCATGGTGACGACTTTCTAAGCTTGTAATTTCTCGTTTCACACCTTGAATTTCTACTGATTCCAGCTGATCATCTAAACATTCTATGTTCTTTTCATAGCAATCTACCTTTGCTTTATGGTCAGCTAACCAATTAACACCGATGACAATGTCATACGATCCCAAAGGTGCAACATAGAGATCAACTTCCGTGGAAAAGTTAGGTAAGTCAAGGACCGCTCCAAAAAGACACATACTCAGCTTTGTATGAGCAGAATTATTACCATCTTTATGCACGGTCAAGATTTATCCATTTTCCAGCTTTTCTTTTAAGTTTAGAAGCTAGTTTGTTAGATATAAAACATTCAGTAGCTCCTGTATCAAAAAGAATAGTGACAGGTATGCCGAATAACTTACCCGGAACTTCTATAGGTGTCACTTGCTTTTCAGCTTGTTTGTCAGCTCTTTTGCGGCATGTATCTTATCTTTGCGATTACGATCATCCTTCTTGAAAGGGCAGATTTGCGTAATGATCTTTACCACAAGTGTAGCAGCCTCCTACGGGTCCCTTCTTAGGCTCAAAGTTGCTTCCGGTTTTATAATTGTCACATTTGTCCTCCATAGGACTTCTGACCATTATTATAATTTTTGCAAAATTATCCTTCACATTTCTATGAGCTTATTTCTGCTGCCTTCTTATTGTTATCTCTGAAACTTACTCTTGTTCCCAAACTTTTTCCATGGTCCTTTTAAGGTGCGAGAGAGGTTGAAGAAGGGTTTGCGATCTTCTTCGCACTTCCTCCTTATGAGCGAAATAGCCTTCAATTTACTTTCTTGCCTTATGGCCTTTTCAACAACTCCTTCCATAGTGGTTGGGTGTGAACATCGACCTCTCCCCTATCACGAGTTGATCCATGATGAATTTCCGTATCCTGAACTTTTAAATCGGTTTGAGTGCTGCGGTACATACTTGAGAAGTTTTGTAAACCGCTCCCGAGTCGATTCTTGTTAACTTCCCTTGAGTCAAGTTCTGAAATTGTCATCATTTTCGATCATAGAAAAGTTGTGGCAGCCAACGTTGCCTAAAATAGCCTTTAAATTGATCCCAGTGATATTGGTCTCATCGATATTTAGTTCAGCTTTTCGGCTATCCCACCACGAAGATGCTTCGTGAGAAAGGCTGATAGGCTCCCCATATTGCCTTGGTTTCTTAAGAGAAGTTCCTTATAGCAAAGTACTTCTCCATTTCTTGAGCCGAGTTCTCGGCTCCATCTCCTAATGTGGTGCCATCATACTTAGGTGGGCTTATCCTTTTTATATCATTAGTGAGTTACTGCTTGATCCCGGCCCTTTTGTTTTACTGGTTGGGCGGTACATTTCCAGGCATTAACATCAACACCCATTTCGGGGTTGTCCTCGGGAGGTTCTTGATTATCATTATCGGCTTCTTCTTCCTCCTCATTCCCCATCACTGCTTTGTTGAGTACAGGCTAAGCGATCTCTTGTGTCCAGCGGGCAGCGAGGATCTCATCCGATTTACGGGTTGTTGCCGCTCCTTCTTCGGGTGGAGCATTACTCGCATAACGTTCCCCCTTGTTCTAACCATTTTACATTCAAGAAAATTCGGGTTTTATCAGTTATGGACTCAATAGGTCCAGAACTGCAACCTTCACTCACGATACCAAGATGTAACATCCTCATTTTTAACTTTAGAACAAGTGAATTTTTTTTTTTTTTTGATAATTGCATCTTTGGTTCTAAATACATAATTTAGAACTCACAATTCAAATAACCATTCATATAACAAGCAACCATATGCATTGTAATGACTCGGAGTACTTCCGATCTATTCATTCCATGACTCGGTAATCTACCGATCTATTCATGAGTAATAAGAGTCGGTGTTTTTATTTAACACATCACTCTTGCGGTTCTCTTCCTAATCAGGGAATTGAGAATGCTCTGTCGAGGAATCTAGCCGAATAAGCTGTTACCATTATTCATCGGCATCTCATCCCTTAGACTAGGTGAATCGGGACAACGCAATCGGCGACTTGCGATACTTTGGCCAAAGATTTGAAACATCTTGTTCATGTCTCGTATTCCTTAACGGCATACTCGTCGATCGGAATACGTCCTTCACCCCATTCATATGTTATATAGAATGTCTTATCTTGATTCTTGTCGGTCCTTTCTTTCACAATTTGAATCACTCGGAGGCGGATTAACAAGGTGATAATGTTATATGGATGCCTACGAGGATTAGGGATATGATGACATCTTGGTTCACCTTGCGGTTCAACCGGTGTGTCATGACACCCAAATCTTGAGCGGTCATATAACATGACCACGTTCTTAATCGGTCCACAGGGTAACTCGTGCGAAATCAAGTGTAAATCTCAGCGATCGATGCGAGGGTGTCGCCATAAGTCACTGCATTGTTGTAACTTCGAGAAGATCCTAATCTTCTCGGAGAGTGCACACCTATGATCGACTTTATGCCGTCGACCTTTAGATCCGCCTCGAGAAGATCTACCCAAAACAAGCGTTACGCACTAGAGTTTAAATTACTTCTTAAGACTTTTCCTAAGGTTAGCCTTTGCAAATCCTGGATTCATTTTCTTAAGACGACCCTCCTCTATTATTCCATTACTTGGTAGAGGTATTATGGTCTAGTTTCTATCAGGAGTCATTAGAATACATCGATTCTAAGCAGCAGATTGAACAATATCTCATAACCTATGCTTGAGATTGCCACTGAAACTCCATTGATTGCTATCGAGTTCTCTTAAGCTGAATTCATATCATACCTTTCATTTTAAAGCTATGAATGATTAAGAATCCAATCTACTATTGTCTGTTATACTTAGGACTAGGGATTAGTAATTCAATCCAACTTGTTTAGCGTTATCTTTTAGGCTCAATTTTTAACCTATCTTAGAGAGACAATATTTAAGTTACATATTGCATTATCCGGATCAAATTAGAACTACTAAATACTCATAAGAATTTAGTCTAATTACTTCTGACTTTCATTGTCGAATCACAAAAGCATCCATATTATACAAAGATAACTATGCCTCTTCGTTCACGTAAACCGAAGAAGTTCATCATTCATAATAGAATACAACACATAAGTATCGAAACACTTATTTTCATTCCTTTCGAAACTCGTACAATTACATTTTATGCAACAGCATACTTGATATAATGCTAACGGAAAAGAAACATCTTTTCTCATATAGTACATCCATAAAATCAAAGGCGTAATTCATAATAAATCAAATAAACTATACGATCGGTTGCCGGATCTGCATTGTATTTACCTCTTCACGCTGACCATCTGCAAAATAGTCAACATGAGTCGATTCATGGCCTGAGCATGATAAGCACTAACTTTTAAAACAATTGCAATCCATCAATTGTTTCCATTAAACCTACTGTTTAAATGAGATCAAATATCCAAATAAGAAAACATATTAGGGCTATGTCCTTGTAATACTAAATGATTACAAACATGTAACTCTATCATTGTTACTGAGAATAGTCTTAAACACTTTCTAATTTTTCATCGGATATTAAAGAAACAAAGCGAAGGCATATAAACGATCATTGAATCCAAATCACGACCTTTGGTCAGATTGTTGCATTCTTTCAAAAAAAAAAAAGGAAATATCATAACAATTTGGAATCCTACCAAAAGCGTTACCAAATTAATTTCCTCTTGATAGTTCATTATCAATAATATTAAATAAAGGAAGAGAAAGAATCAATCCATTCTTACTTCCCTTTTTACATAAGTTCATCAACATCTTTGCCTTCACTTATGAAGCAGTCAACGGTATATAAATGAACAAGTTAGGCAGGGCCGAAATCAAGATCAGCTTTGTTCTAAATCACGAAAATAGAAACTTCAGCAAATCTCTTGTACAGCAACTAACACATCAACTATCCATAAATCGATCGATGTCCAAAACTAGTTTCTCTAAACACGGTAAGGCTTTGAACCAAGTTCGAAAGCAAAGCTTCAAGCGTATTGCTGTAACCAACAACTCTATAACATTAAGCCTTTTAAGGTTTAGAAAACTATCTTTATGATGACCACACATTGATTCCAATTCATGTTCGATCAATCGGCCGAACAAACGAGAAAGGAACTTAGCATACTTATACTTTCTCGGTCTATCGGGCTGAACAAGCGGAAAGGAACATCATCAATCGATCCCTACCTTGGTGCATGCAAATCCTAGTGCAACTCACCCAAAGCGGGGCGAGAACACAGCAGGTCATCAATGGCGCATATAAAAATCGAACAAACAATCAAGCTCTTATTTGACCAAGAAACCCATTGTACTCTGCGCGATAATTTAGCACAAATAGAACGGGTTGAATATGTAGTTGATCACCTAAGGAATCTGTACCACCAAAGCAACATGCGACACAAAGTACTCCAAGAAAATACGAGAGGTCTTGATCTGATTTTCTCTTGAGTCAACTGGATCAACACTTAACAATTTGTATATACACATTTTAGCAGAGCAGGTGACCAAAATAGAAATAGAACATTGAAACGTCTCCTCACGGTCGTTCGAATTCAATCCTAATAAATCCACTAATTCACACTACATCGATAGCAGTTTGCGCCCATAATCACAAACCCAACAACAGTATAAAAATAGAATTAATTGATAAATCCTTCCATGCCATTCAAGACAAACATTCCGAATGAAACAAGTATAAGCAAATCAATATACTCATTCCAAAACAATGAAATAAAGTGAGTGCTTGAAACCTTGAACAATTTTATGAGGAAAGGCAATACATCCACAAAAAGTCAATACTCAGTATTTACTACAATAACAGTAGCCACAAAACCTGTCTTTTCCACAAGGCTTCCACGACAATATAATAACAAAACTCAAGATGAATCTACATTCACAACAGGTGAGATTCTGTAAGCGATTCAATCATGAAATCCTTTTAGTCGTTAAAGACTACGGTAACTCAGCGATTGCCTATTCCAGCCGAAATTAGAAAACAATGAGACCCACAAAGTATCATTAGTCATTACATTTAACAAAACCATGACGAGCTTGAAAATCTTCAAAAGCACAGAACAATCAAATGGTACACGAGTATCATTCCCTACTGTCTCACAACAGCATTGACGATCGAAAGTCGACAGCAAAACAGTGATCTATACCCTTCACAAGTATATTCGACGGGCTCTCGCCAAACAGGCCGAGCATTCAAACCTTTATAAATATAAATCTCTCATATTTAAACCGAAAGGAATACACAACAAAACGAGTTGAAGTTCGATTTCAACAAACACCCAACAAGCGGAAATTGCCAAAAATCGAACCGGAGAAGAATCTGAGCCAAAATCAACTAAATCTTCATAGAAAATTTATCTAATCTTCACAAACAAATGAACAGAGTTGTTTTAATGAAGACATTTGAAAGACAGCAAAATATTTAAAGGATAGGGCCTAACATGCCTGTATTTTGATCGAATTTCCGAAGAAGACAACAGGAAGAGCTCAAACTTCCTTTTCTTTTTCCCAAATACAGCGACCAACAAAATTTCGCTGTCCCGTTTACAATATATCCTCCATGGCAGAGAAAAGAGCCAGAGAAATTCATTCTCGCCATGCAACTCAAAGAGAACTGGTGCGAAGAACCAGTAAACTAGCAGAGAGAGAGAGAGTAGACCGAAAATCGCGATACACCAAACAAACCTTCCAACTTCTCGTTTGCATGCCGTTTCGCGAGCTCCGGGCTCGACTCCCTAAACAATAAATGCCATTAAACCAATTTTCCCGCCTAATCTCTACTCCCACCGACCGCCAAAATTGGCGACAGTCCATCAAAATCTCAAGTTCATTTCAAAACTTAGTAATTGCCAAGTCTGCCAAGGTTAGCCGCCGCCTAAGCCTCCGCCATCTGCCTGTCCCTCATCCTTATCCTTCCCATTTATTGCCATAGAGAATAGCGCCCATGGTTCGCCACCCTTCAAAGGCCCCTTCCCATAAACTCTTAGTTAGCTAGGTTAGTATCTTAGGTTAGAGTTTTAGGGTAAGAACCATGCTAACCATTTTGCACTTAGTTATTATTTTAGGATCATAACACATAGCCTAGGTCTAGGTTAGACTAACAATAATCTAACCCCTAGGTTAGGTTATTGTTTTAGGTTACTAACCCTTAGTAATTCAGTTTGGTCCTTCTCCACGAAAACTCGGAGAGACTGCATCATACTTTCTAGAAAGAGCCGCTCTGTTCTTATTACAGTGTATGTCGATGAATTATTACGGTCTTTAATCGAGACCTTCCGGATATACCGGAGATATCGGGAACCGTTTCATTTCTCAAGATCGGCTGAGTCATACTCTGACCGACTTACGAAATGCTTCCATACCTTGCGGCTTTGTTCAGGTTCGGGATCTAATTTTATCACTTCACAAAATTAAAGCATTACTTGGATCAATTCCTCTGGTCCAAGTCTAGATATTATTGATGAATACTGTATAATTTCATTAGTGATCAGATTAATATTCGATCCACAAGATGAAATAAATAAAAGAATCTATTAATATTTTGACTCGGTCAAGATCTGCAATCTGCAAGAAATTTAATACATATCAAGCATGATTTCCCGAATCGAGTACACAATCCATTTACTAGAAATCACATATCAACACTTGAATGCTTAGGAGAAAGTAACAAAGTTCGGGGTGTTACATACTTACTTAGACTAAGCCTTGTTTTAATTTATTGTGGGGCTCATTAGATCAATTTTTTTACATGTTTGTTTATGCTTTTATGTTGGTTGTTGTCATCATCCACATATATACCATCGGATATAACATCTAAATATCAAATATCATCAATAAAATGCTATGCTACATCATCATAAAATGAAAATCAACATGTATGCTAAGCTATCATCATATAATATCACAAATGGGGTAGTAGGGATTATTTTTAATCCCCCTCATCATTTACCGCAAAAAACATAGGCTAAACATGCTATCTCATAAAATAAATGCAATAAATATCAAATTCCATAATCATATCAAAGTCAAATCATCATTGTCCATATACATAAATATGTCTTGATAAACATCAGATACAAAAGTAAGCCACTATGGGCATGGGTCAAAAATGCGTGCCTTAATCTCAAGGCATAATAAAAATAGTACATATACATCCGAGTCAAAAATATGCCTCATCACGAGGCATAAACCAAAACTAAATACATGGATAAAGTAATAGATTCAACCTTTACTCTTACCAACACTTAGACTTCATGTCCTGTTACCTATTGGAGGTATCTAGCCTAGTGGAGGAATATGCATGGATCTAGTTGACCTAGATGGTCTATGTAATCTGGATCTAGACCACCTACCAAGTAATCTAATTGTAGGGAGGTGCCCTTTGTCCCTCCGGAACTACGAATGATATAACACCCTAATATGCTACCTTAATTGAGGCTGCTGCCGAAAGTCATATACTAAATCTAGGGATCCTGCTACTAATGCTTTCTTGATGAAGATCATCTGCTCCACTATAAGTCTAGAAACATCTACTCAGTAGTTGAGTCCTCTCATCTCCCCACTGTGCTCTCTCGGTCATGAGATAATCTCACATGGCTGTGGCATGACCCCTCTCGAAGTGGCTTGCTATAACTTCTACCTTAAAACAACCTCGATCTATGGAACCTGCTCCAAATGGCTAGCTCTGTAGAGTCGAACATTAATAAAATTATGTCATGATGTTATAAGGACATATCTCTCTCAAGCTGCAAAATGGCTACGATGGCCCACCTACTCTTAAAAACACTATATAACCCGGGATCGGTATGTCTAATCGTGGTGGTCCCTCGCACGGACCTCACGCCATCCATATCACCCCACCTACTACAATATGTGGGCTAACTTCTCTAGGAGGTGATGGTGGACCTTGTATCGAGACCCTATTGAATCTTAATTATCTAGATATCATGTTGAATCATCTATTGTACTAGTTCCATTTGTGGCTGCACATGTAGATGTATTAATAGACCATGTTGTGTAGGAGGAACATGTACACTGCATGAAGGATCTGATGTGGTAGCGGATACCTGTGGAAGAGTATGTACCCGTGGACCCTACTATGTCGGCCCCTATGGCTGTAATGGTATTTTTCCATGTCCATAATATCCTGTAATGCTACCTCACTTTAAGCTGCCTAATTTGGCCCTCTCTCGTAGGGCCTAACCTTGAATTCTTGCTTATGGAAGCTATACTAAGAACTATAGTAGCTTTGCAAAATGGTGATGTGTCTCATCAATACTATAGCATACCAAGGCTCATAATATTCCATGGTCCCTAGGTACACTATCTGCATGTGTCCATCCCATCTTTGTGGTGTGAAACCCTAAAAATGTAAGGTTCCCTCCGTGGTCTAATGTGAGGTCCAAAGTTGAAAGTATCACGTGCTCTACGCATGTACCACATCTCACCCCTAGGAATTCCCTAGATGAGGTTGAACTATCATTGCACCTTGTCATACCACTCTAAAATATGTCTACAACTTCCAACGAAGAAGTGGTCCACCTCAAGAGTGTTAAGCTCTATGTCATACTCATGCCACTAATATAAATAATATGGTTGCTAGATCACTATCTCGTAGTTGTCTATCATAAAATGTTCATCTATAATATGCAGTGTATCCTAGATGAGATATGACATCCTCTCCAACCCTTACACAATGGCTCATCTGGTGCTATAACTCATGAACACTCCAAGTGGGTGTCTAATAACAATGTCGTCCCATGACCAAATCTATAAAAGTGTAGTAGGGTCTAGGATTCTCATGCCTCTGTATGTAATCAAATGTAAATCCCAATACAAATGGCCTAGTATGAACTGACCTAAGAAAATACCTCTCCATCCATAAGTCTGTGCACCAATCCTATCAAGTGAGTGGAAAATGAGTGCCATTTGTAAAGATCCATAAGATACACTGGTAGGCGTGCAATCCTCTAGTCCTCAAAGAACCTATACAAGTGCACTACCATGCCTAGTCGAGGAATATCCTCTAGCTGAAAAATATCCCATATATGCTCTAAAATCTGGCCGAAGCTCATCATATGTTACCACGCTACCTAGATGGTAACTCGAGGATCTGATATACATCCTTTATCATCACGGTCATCTCTCACTAGTAGGAATTCTAAATGTATAGCTCTCACTATGCTACCTCTATGCTAAGGCGATAAGGAGGCTACGATCTAACATGATGTGTGTCACCAGTAATATGTGATAATCCTATCGCCTCCAAAATGACAATCAATCTACACTTTTCTCATCAAGAGAAGGTTTTCTCATATGCTCGAAGGAATCCATATCACTCGCGCACATCTAAATTGAGTAATCTCACCTATAAGATTACCCAAAGTGTAAAACACAAATAATTAACATCACTTATTCTAAAAACATCTTTATAAGGTGTGCTAATCACTCCTAGTTTCTTCTAAACATCTCCTAAAATATTCTAAGGCCTTCTCAAAGACCAAACTTTACACTAGTGCATGCCTTTTAACACTAGCACATGCCTTTTGACGTTAGTGCATGCTTGTGCACACTAGCACATGCCTTTTAATGCTCTTGCTATCATTTTAGTGCTAGTGCATGCCACACTAATGCATCCATTTTAACGCCCATGCTTTGTCATTTTGAAGCTAGCACATTCCCTATTATACCTAACTAACAATGTAATGCCCATGCTCTCATTTTAATGCTAGTGCATGGCCCTTCACGCTAAGCGCATACAAGAGCTGATAGGACACTAAAATGCTTGCACTAATGTTAACCCGCCAACTTCCCTACCTAAAACAAGAAATAAATGCAATAAAAAAATTATTTTTTTATGTTACATACTTGGTATACATCTGGTGGGACCCTCCCAAAATCTCAAACTCAATTAATGCGATGTCCATATTTTAGAATCAGCGCCATCTCTCTCAAACATTAGAGAAAAATATCTCCCAACAATAGTAACGTATAATAGGAAATAATGGGTCGCGATGGATTTTACACCTTCGACCTGCTATTTATACCCTCAAAGCCCTAATTCTTCATTTTTACCCCTAGGGGCTAGATGACTAACATGTTCTTTTTTATTCTTCCCATCAAGTCTTGACATTCCATCACAATGATTATTTTTTATTAAATGGTCATTTTTCTAACATTTTCACCTCCATGCGGCATATTTTTGCTTCCCGACAAACTTTTCTTCTACGTGGGGCATATTTTTGCTTCACATGGATTTTTTTTATGCCCAATGTGTATTATCATTCTTCTATATCATTTTCTTCTCAAAATTTCAAAAAATAAAAATGTCAAAAATCATTAAAAATCCAAAAATTAGTAAACTTTCAAAAATCCAAAAATTTGGTAAAATTTTGAAAAACCCAAAAATTGGTCAAAATCATTCACACATATGAATCATTTATAGGAAAAAACGTCCTCAAACATTGAAATTTGTCCTACAAAACATCTTTTTTGGTCCTCACTTGTTCCCACACACGACTTGTGGATCCTTTAGATCTACCTCCATTAACAAAGTTGGTTTTCCTACTATGTCTTCCCTTCCTTGCACGTCCAGTTGCTTGGGTCAGTTTCATAGAGCACAAATACTTTTTCATAGGACCCCTATGTCCTCTCGTTTATTTACCTTGCATGTATCATTGCTTGGGGTGCATTTTAAATCCTTTTCCTTAAATCAAACATTTGGGAACTACAATTAGATAACAAAAACATTGGTGTAATTGTATTAAATGTTGTTTGTTTGAGTATGTTTGTTTGTGCTTTTTTCCTTATTGGTCTACTTATTTAATTTCTCATATTGCATTATGTTATGTATGTTGCTTTGAGTTAGACCTTTTGCAATGTACAAATGTTAGTATTATGGATTTTCATGTCATTTTATATTTTGATGCATGTTTATATTCAATAAAGAACTCGATGACATAGATCATATAGAAAAATGATGAGACAAAGTTGTTCCTAAGCAAATTGGTATGTTGTAATCTCCATATATGAGTTTTCTTCATCTCCACTTTTCTTCATCTCCACTTTTCTTCATCACCATTTTCTTCTATAAAAAAATTCTTCAACACCACCTGGGGCAATAGGGATTATATTTACCCCCTCTCCCCTTGTTTCTTCTATCCGTTGAAACACATGATTTTCTTTCCCACTCACTCACATTACACACTTGACTACTCAACTTGTATCTACCCTTCCTATTTTCCTTATTCTTTTCGATCATCGATCGACCTCTTCCATCACCCCATTGACACTCGAGGGGAATACTTCATTCTACTATTTTTCTTCCATTCCTTCAAAATTTACTTGTCTGTAATTGTCTACTATCTTTGAAGTGGTGTCACTTGCATTACACCACCCTAAAGAGGGGAAAATGTAGACACCTAAAATCCACCTATGCAGTTTTAATACTAAAATTATACTAATTTTCCTCTTTCCAATCATTTACTTTATAATGAGTGGTTTCTATGATGCACCTAGAATTTACTAGGAAAATTTAGGCGCACCGACACATCACTCGGTCCTAGACTAAGCACTCACCCAAAGTGATCAAAGGTACTATTCCCCTCTTTGGGGTTGTTGTTGCAATATATTAGCATGACGAAGACTTAATGCATTCATATCCATAATTAATACTTCATTTTGCAGTGCATGTTCATATCTAATTCTAGAGAATAACATATTTAAATGATAATCATGATGAAGTCAAGCATGCAAGAACCATTTATAATAAGGATTTAATACTCTATTTTAGACAATGCACTCCATTATATTAAACATGATAAATATACAGAAGCTCATTACAACAGATAATACCATAGCTTATGCACGCATCAGATTTGGCAACATAATCTCACAATAACTCGCCTTACATCTATATCTATCATAATACATGGTTCACTACATATTTATAAGGGTGGGGAATTTTCCTTCACTACTTATCTAATCCCAAAATAGGTCGCATGTTAAGAATAGCCATGCGCCTTTACAATAATAAGCTACATGCAAAAATGCTAATAATAGATTTCTCCTAGTTAACTATCAGTCACAATTCTATTTTTAGCCCACATCCATACAAAGTGCTCCATAGCTGATCTTCCAAAAATAGCCGATGCATGTCATGCAAGTATTTTCCCATTTTATGTGCTCTACATGCCATCTTCCAAAAATAGAGCACCTTGTCATTAAAATGGCTAAGTCTCGAACCCATATCTATCCTCCAAGCATGATTCTTTCCCGATCCTCCCAAGGCTTCGAATGCGTTCTATTTTTCTGCCCAAATCTTCTATATGCCTTCTGCTAAGTGTTATACATTATCTGCTCAACATTACCCCACACTAACTGTATTGCTGCCCCGGTAATGGTTACCTCTTGAATTCTCAAAGAATGAGAAAGAATATAAATGGAAGATAGTAAAGAATTTTCTATACAAAAGAATGATTTATTCGAAGTATCCTCTACTTCAACTAGAAGAATGAGTTCTAGATATTCTTATTTTATTTATGCCTCTAGGGTATACCATTCACTCGAGAGGGATATGTGGCTTCTCTAGGATATTCACTATAATAGATTCTAGCTCATCCTGCGTAATGTCTCCCTTATCATTTTGTAATACTAACATAATGTTAGCCATTGCAGACATTATCCCTTCCAGCAGATCCATCTTTTGAGCTATAAGCTTTCCTAGTTCATCCAATTTGTTTTTGTGGGGCTCTGGGCCATTGCAAGGGCCTCACAATTTTGCTTCACCACTCTAGTCTCTCTACATGTCCCAATGTTTCATCCTTCATAGCTTTTAGGAATTCATTGTCCTCTTAGATCTTGGCCCCTTAGGAAGTAGAGCTTGTTATGTTATGCCATGAGTAGTCTCTTGCATTGTCTCATCTACCTCCTTTACTCCTTCTCCATCCTTCATTTCTTCATCCTTTGGATCTTCCATGTCCTTTAGATGTGTTGAATATTTTGGTGCACTCTCCTCGACTCTTCCACCTCCTTAGCCAGCTTCAACTTTCTTCTTCTTTTCTCAACTATCTCCTTCATCGTGGAGAGAGTCATAGTGATTTGTGTAATCGACCGTGGTGTAGCACCTTGGGTTCTTGTCCTCTTGAATACCCTTTTGAAGTGACACTCTCCTTATACTACATCCAGTCCTCATCATCTCCTTCTTGCACCTGAGGTGGTATATTCGTGCACTTAATTCCTACCTTGTCTGTAGGTTGTCTTCTTCCTCTATGCTCCAGCCACCACTATCTTCTCGTTCCTCTTCCTCTTCATCCACCACTATGGTCTCTGCAGGATGTGGAGTTGGCACATTCTCTACTGTATGCTTACCCTTAGGCAGCCTTGGAAGCGTGAACTCATTTTCCACATTTGTTTTTCTCCAGCTTGGGCTTGAGTTGAAGATACACAAGCACTACTCCAACGTCTCCAACTGCCAAGCTTACCGACTTCATGTTTATTACATCTGAGATAAGCCTCTCAATGTAGGCAGTCCATCCTAGATATACATATGTTTTTCTCAGAGTGTGATAATCACAATCTACCTTATCTGTGATGAAGCTTAGGTGGCGTGCATCTATGAACCGGTGAATTGATGCCTAGAAGTAGCATGTTGTGAAGGCATATGGTAGTTTGCACCAAGGGCTCCAAGCTCCATCCTTCATCGTAAATCGTGTGATGTAAAAATGTTGGTAGATTGCAAATTGTACTACCTTACCCACCACCAAAGGTAACTCCTTGGGTATGTGCCACTCTTCTTCGAACACCATGCGAGCTGTCATACCACATCTCCGCCCTCTATTTAAATGGTCCACTCATGGTCCCTTTACATAAGTACTTATCAAATATTTTTGAAAGATATTTATTTTTCGTGGGGTACTCCCAAATATTTTCCTTTGGCCCATCGGGCACTCCAATCTCCATAAACACCAAAGATAATAAAATAGCTCCAAAAGTAATTCTATCACCTGTACGCACTTCTTCAATGATTTTCTTTGCTATGTGATCCACGATATTGTAGACCATTCTTTGAGACATCTTTCTTACAACTTGCAGCCACATTGTATTCACCTACGACCACCTTTCTTGGTCATTTAGCTTTGTTACAAGATGGGTAGCTTCTTATACCGACGTGTAATTCCTCAATTTATCAATATCCATGCTGCGTGGACCCTTGGTATATCCTAGCTCCTTTCTTGTCTCCAAGATCACTGCTTTATCTGTTAAGTCACTCTCCATATCTGCTCCTAAGGCCCTTAATCATCATTCTTGTTGAAATTAAGGTGGCTGTGATTCTAACCCTCGTCCGACAAAGTAGAATAAGTCCTCATGGACTTTACTCATCAACCATCGATACAATGGTTCATAATTTCTAAAGTATGGAAGCTCATACAACTGGTAGACTCTAATCTACTTTAGTAACTTCTCTCCAACATCATCGTACACTGACATGTCTTACATTTGTGCACTTGTTTTTTGTGCTCAACAACGCATCTAGTTCCTTCTTATTATCTAATGTACGATGGTTGTAATCACTGATTTTACATTTATGGATGTGGGAATCCCATTCTTGTCCCACAATCACACCCTTTAGATACTACATTTCTAAGAAATTACTCTCGGGAGCAATTTCTTCTTCCACTCAACCTTCTTCTTCCCTTTCACTCCTGCTATAGGTGCTTTCTTCGGTGCCATTTGTAAATATCTCTTTTCTACCCTTTGTAATGAACAAATTAAAAACCTAGTTCAAATCTCCATGCCCTCATGGAAATCATGTGCCCTAGCTCTTCCATAATGTGGTTTCTTCACTCAAAACCCTCACCTATGGGGACACAAGTTTCTCCCATGCATAAATCTTCTCTCCACATCTTATTTCACACTCTTCGCACCTCGACACGATTTTCTTGACTTGTTTGCACTTAGCTCTTTTAAAATTATCACAATTTCAACGGTAAGAATGAACTCACATCCCATCCTTATATAGATTTTAAAAAATTTAGTACATTTATTTCTCCTTCACCTACCAACAATCCTCTCATTAATCAACCATTTTCATTCTTTCCACGTGGTACATCTTTGCGCCTAAGCTATAACCTTCTAGCATGCCTTCCTACCTTCTAGCCATGGAATTCTCTTCAACGTGCCTCCATGCACACGAGTACCTCACCACTGTGCCTTCCCTTGGTAGTTCCCATGGCCCCTACTTACCTCGTGTTATACTTGTTTCTTCATTCATCTCCACCTATGGTCCTTGTTTCCAGAGGCAATATCCATTTTAACAATTCTCTAACTTGAATAACACCCAGTAGTAGTTTTTTCCTTTCATGTGCACTTATTTTCAACAGTCCTATACCTGGATATCAATATCCACCCCACACTAATGGTATGTGTAGTCCTCTACACATAAAAATTTCTTCAAATAATAATTAGCTTATGGCGCGCAAACACGCTTATTACACAAAAACACCAACTAAATTGACAAAGCATAGCGACAAAGAAGGAAATACATTAAGGAAACATAGAATTGAAAACATAATCTAAATTGTAACACTACCTTATGAGGAACACCAAGAAGCCTTATTTATAGTAGGGCTTCACCTACTCCCATTGAAGTACCTAGGTAGCAGTGTTCCATCAAGTGCATGTTTAAAGTATGTGAGTGATAACATACGACCTAACCAATGTACCTTGAGTTTTTTTGGATGGAACAAAAAATTAAAATCATAAAGGAGCACCATCTCATCCAATTACAAACTTTATATCCTTGATGTACCTATCATGCCATGCTTTCTACCTAGAGTTTTCTTGTTTTTGAATCCATCATGTTATTTCTCGTTCCTCATCCAACTTGATTAACTTTTCAATATGTTTTTCTAATGATTATTCATCAACTAGACCTCCAAAGCCACGCAATACGCAAAGAAGGGAGCATGAATTCTATAAGAAGGATTGTTTCTGCGCCGAATACTAACTGAAATGGTGTGGCCTTGTTCAACCTTTTATATGTTGTGTGATATGCCAAAAGCACTTTGAGACACTTTATCATCCCAATCCTTTCTTCCAACATCACAATTTTTTGTCAATGTGTGGCTCAAAATCTTGTTGAAAGCCTCAGTAGTTCAATTTTCCTGAGGATGATATGGTGTAGTCTTATGGTGTGTAATCATGAATTCATCTAATAAAATTTTGATTGTCTCATTCAGAAAATGTGTACCCCTATCATTGGTCAAACTCAAAGGACATCCATACCTTGTAATAATATTTTCCCATAGAAACCTAGTTGATGTAGTCGCGGTACAATCCTTTGTCGGCGTTGCTTACACCCCCACCTTGTTAGATAGTCATGTAAGTTTTGATATAGTGCGATCCAATCCTACGCGCATTTGGTGAAATAGGACCAACAAAATCTATAGCCCATTTTTCAAATGGTTCTACACTAGTAATAGGTCTTAGAGGCATCTCATCTCATTGACCTAGTTTCCCAAGGCATTGATAATGATCACAAGCCTTACAATATGCCTTCAATCATTATACGGGGTTTCTCACCATAATCTAATGAGTAAAATCTTACACGCAGTGGTGTCACCTATATAGTGGCCACCTGCAATACCACCATGAGATTCCTCCATGATGTTTGTGTGTTCATGTTCTAGTACACAATGGTGTAATACTTCATCCCGACCTAACTTGTACAGGTCACTGTTTACTAATCAACATATAGGGTGCCACGCGTATAGCAAGTTATTTCTTCTCTAAGGATTTCATTCCTTTTGGTGTCATACCTATTTGTAGAAAGACAACAATGTCTTATAATTCCGATGGTGTGCATTGTAACCTATATAACTATGCATCGGGCATGGTATCTTCAATTGTCTATGCCTCTTCTCCTAACTGTATTATGGATAAATGGTCTGGTCCATAATTAATTTTCCCTAGTTTTACCACAAATATGAAATAAAATTCTTGAAATAAGAGTACCCATATGCATATGCACCCCTGTAAAATAGGATTGTTTACCAAATACTTCAATGCCATGTGATCTATATAAAATACAAATGGTGTAGCTAGCAGGTACTGTCTGAATTTATGTAACACATAGATCATTGACAAAGCTTCGCGTTCTGTAGTTGTGTAATTATGCTCCGAGGGAGTCAAATTTCTACTAAAAAACAAGTAGGATGATCTATAATACATTCTCCAGGCTAAGCCAACATCGCACCAATGGCCATGCCAGAGGGCATGCACATATATATGAAATGGTTAGTCCCACAAAGGAAAGCACAAAATAGGCATGTTAGTAAGTTTCTATTTTAATGCCTAGAATACGCACTTGCTATGGTTCTCCCTAGTAGAATGTACCTTTTTCTTCAATAACTCCTCCAAAGGTGCAGAAACCTTGGCATATCCCTTTATGAATTTTCTATAATACCTCATTTGACCTAGGAATCCATGCACCTCACTTTGACTGGTAGGCTCTTTTAGGCCAATAATGACTGTAACCTTAATTGGATCAACCAACAAACCTTCTTTATAGATTATGTGTCCTAACAATATTCCAAATGGTGTAGCAAATATGCACTTTTTGATGTTCAAATAAATACTCAATTGTCTATATCTTTCAAACATTAAGCATAGATTGTCACAATGATCCTTAACAAGTCCATACATCGTCCAATCATCTAAATAATCCTGCAAGAAGTTGTGAATAAAATATTTGAATGCTTGAACAAATATTTGTGAAAATATAATAGACACATTTTTTAGACCAAAAGGCATCAAAGTATAAGCAAAGATACCCCATTCAGTAGTAAAAGTAGTTTTTTCGATCCTCTTGGCTAATCCTAAGCTTGTGATACCTAGAGAACCCATCTCAAATGAATAGATTTCATGCCCTGCAACGCCTTCTAGTATTTCCTCGGTGAATGGCGTAGGAAAGGGATTGGTCACACATGCAACATTTATCTCCCTGTAGTCCACACAGATCCTAATCTGGCCATCCTTCTTGATATTAATCACAATTGGACTAACCCATTCCGAATCGTCTAAGGGCTTGATGATTCCAGACTTCAACATTTTGTCAATCTCTTCCTTGACCTTTTCATGCAAGTTGGGGTTCATCCTGTAGGGTCTCTTTCTAACTGGGTGCACACCCTCCTTAAGATTTATCTTCATCTCCCCTAATGATTCATGCACACCTTTAAGTTCATGGTACCCCTGAGGAATAAATTTTGATAATCTCATAGTAACTCTATGATTTTTGCCACTTCAGAGTCTGACCAATAGTCTCCAATTATGGCCTCCTTAGGCTCAACATATGATCCAATATTCACTTTCTTTGTCTTCATAGGTTCATGATAGGTGCGCATGGTCTTATCTGCACTATCTAACACCTCACGCCTACACGATGAATGCTTCATGTCCATATTTTATACTTCTTCATCATCCACTAAGTAGACCATTTTTCCTTTCTCTTTCTCAAGATAAGTGTGCTGAAATAGTGTGGCATCACCTCTGTTTCTTCAAAAAACACGCTCCTAAATATCCTTCATCAAATAAATCTTGAATGATTTCCTCCACCTTAGCACTATCCCCCATAGTTAAGTGCTTTATAACCTTTAATGCTTCTTCCACTAGAGGTTTAGTAGAGAAGAAGTCAAATGTCTGTGTCATTCCTGTAATTAAATCCTTGCCAATTTCTAGTCTCTCTATGGAGTTCTACATATACATACCAAGCACGTGCGTAACCTTGTAAAGTGGAAAAAAACTTGTGCACCCAGAGAGAAAGTGGTAAAGCTTCTTGCCCTCTATGTTTAGAGTCTCTCACACTACTAAACGTGGTCTTTGAATCTGGTTGATTACCATGGTAAGTACAAATTTGAGTAGGTGCATTACCCTAAAGAACCTAGTAGCAAGAGCAATCCTAATTTAATTCCATTCTACAAGATTATCCTTATGAACCACCTAGTAGTGTGTTGTTGTCCCACATAGGGTATTTTCTATCATATTCCCTCTCTCCAACTAGTCTATCCACTGGTCCTCCATGGTGCACATGAACACCACAGGATCTCCTTCTTGATTGTAACGAGGTATCAATTTGTTACCTATTCTCCTGATAGAAAATGATCATTGTCCTTAGTAAATATGTTATTTACTTTGTTCCCTACAAAATCATAAGTGCTATGAGCCCAATTATCACAAGCAACACTTGTAGTATTGCTAATAGACTATGCATCCTCACACTGAAGGATTCCTTCTTTGGATGGCTCATGTGCCTCTGGGTCTCGGATGACACGTACATAAATCCTATTTAGTTATTTATAACTCAAAGGCTCAACATAGGGCACATATTTTCCATCCATTAATGGGATAATAGCCCTTTCCTCATTTTAAAATCTTATATAACCCTTGTTGAACTGAAGGTCAACATTATTTGCATATAGCACTAAGGACACCCTAGTAGAGTCGGAAGCTATTTGATTCTACTAGCTCTAAGACCTAAAAATATCCAATGAACTTGGCTCCTTGTATGGTAATGGAGGCATCTGTTAAAACTCCGATGGGAGTGGCCTTAGTCTTATTAGCCATGAAAAAAACATTAGAGGATGGCTGCGGTGGGGGTCTCCCCGTTTGTACTCATGCATCTAAAGTAAGAACATCAAATTTCACACTGTATCAATCAATATATTACTCAAAATCCACCCATCTATAATAGCGTTCGAGTGATATCCTTGTCATAATCTAGGCTATGAGGTGGAAGATTTACATGTAGGATCTGTTGTCTAGTCTCAATACTTGTGCGTGGAGTGTTTCCCTTTAACCAATTCCCTAATAATGGAATGAAATTCTCCTGGCGCAACATTTTGCACACTTATTTCAAATAATCCATATCAGATTAGACAAGATGCTCGATTCTTTCTTTTCTCCATCTTCTGCGATTGCTCCTTTACATACTGTATTTCACCTTGAAGATTCTTGAGTACCTCCACGGTTTATTGGTAAACTTCCTTCTCATGGGTAGGATCTAGGTAATGTGCATCTAGAACCTCCTCCTTAGTGATGGTATGCCTCTGCTACAATGCTTCTTTGGCATGCACCACTTTAATGCGAGTAGTGATCCTTACTTGAAATGCCTCAATTCTAGTTCCAACTTGGGCATCCATTGGTTTTACATAACATGGTGTATCCTAACCATCCCTGCACCTTTTTTTCTTGTTTATGATGCTTGATAAGATGCTCATACAAGTCCAGGAATTCCTCATAACTATGATTATTCCCACAGAAAGAACATGTAACATTATGAGGACATTCATTTCTGTAGTGGTCGAGATCTACATGTATAACATGTTCCATGAGGGAAATCACCTCATCCACTACCATGGCCTCATCCTCTGAATCCACCACGGTATCCTCAACCTCTGTCACAACCGCCTTGAAAAGACCCTTCACTCCGATCATAATGCACTTGATTGTGATCCCGATCTTGATGCTTATTCTTTCCTTTAGAGTTATATGAAATTCCTATCTATGGTACACTAATTTATATAACATCATGGATCGACCAATCAGCCACCGGTCTTACGTGTCATGAGTTGTGGACCTACAAATTTTATAGTAGCAAGATATGTTCTTCCTTATTGTGCGTTGTAATAATGGGTAGTGGCTAACATCATGGTTTAAATGACATATCTCACAACCCATCGATAATGAGCATATTGGTCTCGGGGAAAATTATCCTTTGTGTGACCTTCCACTTCACAATCTATGCACCAAATCTCCGTGCACATCTCATGTGATGAATTTGTGGATAAATTTTCCAACCCGATTCACCATAACCATGATATGTGCTTCTAAAAATGGGCTCACGTAGGCGTCTATACTTCCAACTACCTCAACGTGTAAGGCTGATGTAAGTGCTTTGCATGGATCAATGTATGTCTTATGTGATAGTACCCTCCTAAAAGGGGTAATCAGACCTCCAATAAACCATTGCGCATGATGGCTCACATGTATATCATAAGAAATCTTAGAAAAAAACATTTTGAAATAAGCATCATACGCTCTGAAACTCTCGGTAGTGCATTTCTAATATCCTTGAGTGCACTTATACTCTTACTGCTCGAACTCAGGGATGTGAAACTCTTTAAGGAAAACATATTTTAAATCTACATAGTCTACACAAGTTTGATCATGGTAAAACTTTTTGTACCAACCGTGTGTGCGCCCTTGCATCGTAGTAGCGAATTGACTTGTCCTACGCTCAAAAGCCATAATTCCTTTAGTGTGCCACAATATTTCACACATGTGCATGTGTTCAGCAACATTTTCTATGCCCATATACTTTGGAATATGAAGATACATCTCCATGTAAATATTCTGGGGTTGGTGCGGACCTTGCCCACTTGATCCAAAACCTCTAGTGTTTCCTCTACCTCTAGAACCACCAGATCCACTAGAACTAGAACCACATATACCTCCTGATCTTGAACCTATAGTCGAGTCGGAATAGAAGATGTACTCCCCTATGTCCTAACAATAGTACTAAAATGTACCCCTACAGTTTTTGAAGTGTTATTACTCCCCAAAGAGAGTCTAAAATTTTGTGCACCTGAATTATGTGTAGAAGATACACTTGAAAAGGTACCTCAAAAATAATGAATACGTTTGTGTTGCCATTGATGTGCTTCTTATATAAATTAATCTTGCTCTCCCACTACCTAAATTAGCTTGTTGACTATTTTTTGTACTAGATACTAAAAGAGCAAGCACAAGGAAAGGTTTCGGGTAGATTCGATGCGTGCCCACGGCCCAGTCATCTTTTCTCGGCACACTTCTATGTGAGGCCAAGGGGGTTACTCGTAATGATTTCCCAAATGGGGAGTTCCTGATGCTCAAGTTCCACATCTTCTGCGTGAAATTTAAATACTTCTTAAGCCATCTCTCTCCTCAATGCCATCCACTCTGCAATGTCACTCTGATTCTCTATCTCCCTCTCCCACACCTCATTGTACTTAATCCACGTTTCTTCTCTCTATCTCACTACCGCTAGGTTTTCCATCTTTCACCAAACTTTCTCCACCGCCCCCACAAGTGGCGAGGCTTAGTTAGCCATCGTTTTACTCTCCAAGTTCAGGGTTACCATCAAAATTTTGATTGCCAGTGGAATGCCTTGTAGGTAAGTTCCCCTGGGATATCGTAAAAATTGGAATTTAGCTACCTCTGGGAATACAAATAAGTGGAAATTGAGTACTCCAAGATATAACTATTCAAAACACCATAGAACCACGTATCCACAACATGAGTCCAAATCATATCAACATCATAAAGGGTCTAAAATTCTTCCTACATCCAGACAAGTGTGTGATACCTCCAATTCCATTTAGATGCATAAACAACCAACCACTCATATAATTCTACCAGAAAGATATCAAATAATCTCTTGTACAAACAATCATACGAGATCCCGATCCACCCATGTGCATGCATCAAACTTAGATCCAGTGTTGAACCTCCATGCATATTATTATTCTAGGTCATGTATCCACTCCTCAACACTTGCTAAGGTCAACCGGTATGTCTTCATTGCATGAACCATCCTAAAAGAAACTAAAAAAGAGGTCTCAGAAATGAAACTAATGATGCATCTTAGAATTTATCGGGAAAATCCCAAGCACGCCGACACATCACTCGACTTAGAATGAGCACTCACCCGAAGTGTCCAAAGGTACTAGGCCCCTCTTTAGGGTTGCTATTGCAAGTTGTTAGCATGATGAAGACTTAATCCTTTCAGATCCATAATTAATACATCATTCTACAGTGCATGTTCAAATCTAATTCTAGAGAATAATAGATTTAAATGATAATCATGATGAATTCAAGCATGCAAGAACCATTTATACTCGGGGATTTAATACTCTATGTTAGACAATACACTCCATTATATTAAACATGATAAATATCTGAAGCTCATTACACAGATAATACCATATCTTATGTGCGCATTAGATTTGGTAGCATAACCTCACAATAACTCAGTTCTTACATCTATATCTCTCATACTACATAGTTCACTACATATTTATAAGGGTGGGAATTTCCCTTCACCACTTATCTAATCCCAAAATAGGTCACATGTTAAGAATAGCCATGTGCCTTTACAATAATAAGCTACATGCAAGAATGCTAATAATAGATCTCTCCTAGTTAACTATCAATCGTAATTCTATCTTTAGCCCGCATCCATGCAAAGCACTCCATAGCCACTCTTCCAAAAATAGCTGATGAGTGTCACAAAAGTCTTTTCCTATTTGATGTGCTCATGCATGCCATCTTATAAAAAAAGATCACATCTGTGAAAATGGCTAAGTCCCAAACCCTTCTCTGTCCTCTGCGCGTGATTCCTCCCGATCCTCCCACACCTTCGAATGTGCTTTTTTTTTTTCCATGTGAATATTTTTGTATTCCTTTTTCTAGTGTTATACATTATCTGCTCAACATCCTACTAATTAGTTAAGATTCCCCTCCATTTTGGTGAATTAATGACACTTCGTTAATTAACTAGCCTTTACCCCATTTTAGATGCCAATTAACAACACTTTGTTAGTTATAATCCTCCTCTAATCAATTAATTAACTATTATTAGTTAATTAATCCTTTTTAACCTTATATTTAATTAATAAACCTTATTATTAATTAAATCCCCTTTTAAATCATCTAAATCCTACCTATTTTTCTCTAAATCACCTCTAAATAGATTTCTAAGCTTATCCTAGCCTATTAATTAATCCTAGTTGATTAATTAAATCATCTCTAACTCCCATGAGTTGTTAATTACTAATTAATTCCTCTAATCATGCTTATCCCTTCTAATTCTACTTTATCTTTTATCCCACATTCACTAGGTTTCTAGCTTCTCCCAAATTAGAAAGCTATATAAAGAACCTACTACCTTGCTTCACACCTTACACCACACTTTTTCTAGTGATTTCTATAGGCATATTGATAGGATCATTCTCCATTGTTGGAATAACTTCTTTATCTTTGCATCCATTCTTCTCATAGTTGAGTAGTAAGGGAAGATCCAAATATGGCCATTAATCCAATTTGGTGAGATTCTTTCCTCACTTGGAGACGACATCCAAATTGTTTGCTTATGATCTAAATAGGTTCATATTAATTAGAAATCATATATTACAAAACACATCCAATTTGAAGGGATGGCTTAACATTAGATGTTTTATTCATGTTGATGCATTAGATTAGCTATTTCCTTTAATATTTATCATTGATGTTCATGTTAGATTAGATTTGTTATTGGAACTACTTGGTGTTAGTTTCATTTAATTAGCTTAGCTTCTTTGATATGCATACAATGGATGTTAGTTTTATATTGATGATGCAAACCAAGTGAATTAACTTATGAGGTAAAAATGAATATACATTGATTCACCCCACTCTCAGTGTCCTAATTTTCAAAAATTGGTATAAGAGCATGGTCCTCCAAAGTTAAGACTAAAAACTTAGAGGTGATCCTGAAGACAAAACATGGGTAAATTAGTAGAATCAATGTTAAAAAAGAAGTATGAAATTGCTCAAGCTCTTATAAATGAGTTAAAGATAGAAATCAAGATCAAGGAAGTTAATCATGGTCAAGAACTCAATGAGATGGATTCATTTGTTGAGAAAGTGTCAAAGGATTTGAGAGACAAAGAAAATTCTTGCCTTAAATATGAAGAAGAACTAAGGACCCTAAAGATTGAGTTGGAACAAGTTACTAACTAGCTTGATGACTTACAAAGCGTCAAAGGCTTTCTAGTGATAAATCGAGAATTAGTTGAAGACGATCAAGATGAAGTAGAGAATGAGTTATGTATGGAAACTATCCAAGCCAAGAGTGAAGAATGTGAGAGACTAAATGCAGAATTAAAGAACCTAAGAGAGGAATTAGAACAAGCAAGGAAAAAGGAATTGAAGGATGATTCAAGCCATGTATCTTGTCAAGGATGTTTAGAGACCAAGAAGGAAAAAAATAACACAAGAAGACTATTAGGAAACCAAATGCAAGAATACTATCAGGTAAGTTTCATGGAATTTTATTTTCATGCAATGTTTTTGGGCATAAAGCTAGAGATTGTAAGAGAAGAGTAGATGAAGAACATCCATGGAGAGATTGTAGGACTGAATATGAGAATAACATAGTATGTTTCAATTGCAAATAAAAGTTCCACATAGCCAAGTATTGCCTATAATAACTAGTAATTTAGTTTTGGGAAGAAGAAAACTCAAAAGGCAAGTACCAGGTTGTTTGCTTCAAGTATCATGGGAAAGGGAATTTTTCTAGACATTTTCATGAATCACCTAGATATAGCTACAATCTGAATGAATTCAAGAGGAAAGACAAAATTATATTAAGAGGAAATAAAAACTCTAAGAATTATACCAAGTTAGCCATGGTTGAGAGAGATACTAAAAAGAAGAAAGAAAAATGGATATACAAGGTCAAGGAAACAAAGTTAGAAGTTGAAATAGAAAATAATGATAAGAAGATAACATGGGAAGATGTTGAAGAGACACATAAATCTAATATAGTCACAAGAGAATATAGTATAAAAATACATCAACACTTGATGAAAAAGGTAAGAAGATGGAACAAAATTCTGGTGCAGGGATAAAGAACTTCTTCCTCAAGCAGTGTTAGAAACGAGTGTATGAGTTACAACATGTATGCCTATTAGGAACTCAATCAAAAAGTGAGAACTCATGTGATGTGGAGGTCACACCAAGGAATGCATCCAAGGATACTAACAAGAGAAAAAGGAAAAGAAAGGAAATAATTGAGTCATCATGTTGTTTTGATGACTTTCTCTTGTTCTAAGGTGACATGACAAGATAACACTCCTTATATAGGCTTCTAGAAGGTATACACTAGTTGAAGGAAGCATAGTCTGCTCCTAATTTGACTACTAATCAAGTATTATTCATAATGAAGCTGAGTAAGTAGGTCAAGCTTGTTTAAATGAAGTTTGACACCACTTAAGGTTGATTGTTGCTTCCATCAAGTTTTCAAGGTATGTTAGTTTCAATTTTTTTATCTTGCTCCTTGTTGAATGTCTAGCACATGTTGAAGTCTTTGAGTGTATTCTTGAGTAGTCATAGAGAGAGAATGTTGTTAATATGTATCAGGCTTGCATTTTTCTTCTTAATTTTTTCAAAAGTGTCTTCGAGTTAGAAAAGGATCGAAGGGAATATATAATTTGAAAGAGAATGTCCCGAGTCAACAACAAAGTTCAAGTGTGTCTTTGTTCTAGTTAAATGTAATTATCTAGATAAAAACCATCTAAGCTTTTCAAGGATTTCTATATGGATTCAAGAGCCAAAGTATTTTGGGAAAGTTCACTCAAGGTTAAAAAAAAAGTGTGTCATGTAATGCACAAGTTTGTTTAGTAAGCCATGCTTTCTTTAAGTCTTCAAAATACAAAACTAATACTATGTTGTTACCAATGACTATTCAAGGTGTATCAATTTAGTCCGGTATTGAGTAAGATCTCTCAATACTCAAGTCAATAATTGTAGGGTATTAAGGTCTATTAGGTGAAAGAAAAAATAACATGGTCCATATGTAAGGAGTCTAATTGCACATTATCCAAGTTGAATCAAGTCTCTCAGTCAAATGTCAAGGTTAAATGAATATCGGATAGTTTGTTGTAATATGAAATAAGTGTTGCAAGATATTCACGGTCATCTTAGAGTTCCTAATCTAAGTGAATTCCCAAATATGCTCTACATATATCTCACAAGTACACTAAAATGAGAAAAGGTGATGTTGCAGTCATGTTAAAAAAAAAAACCATAAGGATATTTTCATCCAATGGGGTCCATCAATAACAATCAAGAGTACTTAGTAGCTGCTAAGTATTCAAGAAGATCATAAAAGAGGATAAATATAGTTATATCTCGGTCTGAATATGGGTATGTCAATTTGAATAGATAATAAAGATGGTGCTATACAAACCATGTTGAAGTACATTGTATTGAATTAGTCTAAGTTAACACATGTTATAATCCAAGGGTTATCTAGTAAAAGTTAGGAAAGTGGTTGGAGAAATATAAGGTTGTCATATGTCCTCACATACAAAATTACAATCAAAGGATATTTGGAATACCAAAGAGATATCAGAAAAGTGAAATTTCAAGAGTTAAAAGAAGAAGAAATTTTGATAGAGGTCTCATGACTGTAACTTGATCATACCTATAGGTAATCAAGATACACTTGAAAATAATTATTTTAATCATTAATGATGATAATCATATAGGAGCATAATGTTTATGCATAAGATATGAAAATATGGAATTAAAGGTGGAAGGACATTTCAAGATTTATTTGGTATGAATAATATCATGATAGTTTTAGTTGTCTTTTGAATGAATCATCCTTTTTTAGAAGTAGGTACAGTGCACAGAACATGAAGAAAAGTGAATCGGATGATTGTCACGGTATACATTGTGTCTTTGATCAAAGTGCACTAGGAAAATGTGAAATGAGGCAAGTTAGGTCTGTGCAAGTTCTAGAAGAGTCTCTAAATGTTGTAGGGTCTGAAACTAAGAATTTGGACCTAAAAGAATATGTTGAAATAAATTAAAGTCACTATCAAGAAAAGTGAAAACTGACGAGGTGTGCCGAGGTATGTGAAATATTGAATACCTTAGGAGTGTCTTTGTGTGATCCAAAACATGTATGAGTTGAGACAAATTTGTGAAGGCTATTATTTAGAAGAAATCATTGCTCAACATCCTCTTCAAATGCAAAGGAATCTTGGTATCCCTCAAGTATATAAATGAAGGAAGATTACTAAAATGACTAGGTATAAGGTTGGTTGTTCTTACTTATGTCGAAATGGTTACTCTTGGATTATGAATGTGTATAAGGTATGTTGCAGGATTTTAGGGAAAAATAAGTTAAATTTGGTTGTAAAATGGGTCATGAAGGAGACAAGGTGTTAAGAAAGAGTGAAGTAGCTTGGACAAGGGAAATTTTTTTGAAAACAATGAAGGCCAAGTTGTAAGAATGCTATATAACAAGAAACCATTTTCATATGGGGAGCTAGTTTATCAATTCAAGGTAAAGAGTGAAAAGGAAGGATGTCAAGGTCAGAGAATTGAAGTTGAGCATGGTGAAGTGAGATGGCTGATATGGAGAGAATAGGTTTAGGGGGAGCTATAAGGCTGATTGGTGGAAACATTCATTCATCTAGTTAAGACACATGTGGCAAGATAGTGATGCTAATCCAAGGGGGAGCTTCTTGAGGTAAGCCTGTGCTTTGTAAGTGATTATTTGCTTGTTGTTTGTCCTATTGAATGCATGACCCTTTTTCATAGATGTCAAAGGGGGAAGAGTGCTTTGTCGAAACTACAAATGGTGATGTGAGGTGTTGGTGTGTCTTTTCCTTGAAAGGTTTTTGAGTATGTTGTCATCAATGAAAAAGGGGAGATTATTAAACCTTGGTCATTGGTGTTGTCATTGATGTCAAGTGGCATTGATGGAAAATGAGTGAGTGGTGAAGTGAGGCTTTGTAAGGGACATGAAGGTTGATTGGTAGTGCCTTCTAATGATGGTTGAAGGTTGGTTGATAGTGCTTTCTAATGATTGTTTATGAGGTAGGAGTCAACTTGGAATCATGTAGGTGGTTATAATTCTTAGCTCGGGTGTTATACAAGTCATAGATGATTACTCTATTAGGTGCAAGATATTTTGGAGTAAGTAATAGGTCAAATGCTAGGAGTAACTATTGTAAATGGCTCATTAAGGCTTAGTTCTAGAGTATAATGAGGTATAAGAGCTCATTGCGAGGAATTTCATGATCGGAGTAAGCATGGGAGTATATTAGGAAAGTTTTATAGTACATGTTTGAATAGAAAAAAGGTTTATTTAAGCTCCCGAGGTAAACCTTGAAAGTGCACTTTGAAACTCCCTTTGAGGAATGACAATAGTGTAATATGTTGAGGTAAACAAGATATATCTGAGATATTAAATAAAATTAATGACTAACCAACATATGGAGTGTGCGATTGGTGTCTTGTAATACGTCATGAAAAATTTCATCAAGTTTTGAAGAGGTGTGTGGAAGTTATAATTTTTTTCCTCAAATTGGTTTCTTAAGGAATGTAAATTGAACACCTTGTCTTCTTAGCATCGAAGAAAATATATGAAACCTTCTTTAGATAAATCATAAAAATAAATTTTGTAGATAATTATAATATTGAAGTGTTACAAGTTTTTGAAACAAATTGGTTAGGAATTAAAGAAGTTATGAGCTCTTTTCTACTAGTGTTCTTCTCTCTCCAGGGCTCTTTCTTGAGTTGATAGGCTTAATATGAGTTATCTAACTCTAAATCACTTGTGAAAACTATATACACTCCTTAGAATCATATAAAATTTCCTCTAGGTCAAAATGGTGATTCTTTTGTTCCTCGGGGTGAACTATATCATACGGTATGTACTTGTTTTACAAAATCATGACTCGGAAGTTCTATATTGAACACTTCAAACTTGTGTTTATTTAGTAGAAATGATATAAAATGGTTATTTAGAGTTCATGAGGTATTAATCACCTTCTACAAGACCAATTCTACTTGTTGGAACCTTTAGTTGTTATGGTGAAGTATAAAATTACTCAAAGTGTGTTGATTCCTTCAACTGTCTTGTATGCTATGTCAAGGGAGCATGAAAAATCAGATTGAATATATTCCTTCAAAATCTTGTATGTTGTGAAAAAATAAGTTTGATCATGTTTGAACTCATTCCTTGTAAGAGACAAGTGAAAAAGAGTGGCTAGTTTAGTAGAAGGTTGTAAGTAAGAAGTCCAAACTCAAAATTAATTCATGGTGATTCCAACATAGTCCTAAAATGATCAGTCATAACTAATCTTATTCAAATGGTGACTGTATATGGTATGCCACATTAGGTTGGGTGAGTAAATATCTACAGACATGATGTTATTATAAAACCTTGAATAATGCCATGAAGGTTAATTATATAAATCTATGTCAATTTTTACACTACTTGTACATGGTATTTTTGAAATCTTGGAGTATTTTGAAGTGTGTCAAATCAATTGAATGCATGGAGAAGATACCAAATGCACTCATAGGTTCACAACAACTGGAATTTTTGAATTTCATTGAGAAATAACAGATAAATGCATTTTGAATCCCCTTAGGCTTGGATAGTTGGTAAAACCCTCTGCCCAGGATTTGGAGATGAACAATGCTTGAAATACAAGTTTTATCTAATGAAATCTCTTGAAAATTTCTACAAAAATCTATGATGAGGTTGTCTCCAAGATTTTTCAAGTCTTGCCATTTCATTAAGGTTCGAGGATATCTCATTGATAGTTTCTTCAAAGACAACCCTTCAATCCCATGCATAGTTGGTAAGCATAATACATGTTATTTCCTCATTGTTAAACAACAAGAACTTCATGTAAAAGTTATAAATGATACAAAAGGGCACATTTATTCTTGAAATGATCTCAAATTTGGTTGAAGGTGTGGAAATCTTGTGACAGTGAGATAATTAAAAGCCAATAACCTTGTTTTTGTCTTAGTCGGTTTAATGAGTGCAAACTATTGTAAGAATCCCTTGAAACAATAAAGGTTGATCTATTTGACAACAATGGGAGTGTGATGAAACTCATATAAAGCCCCTAGTGTTTGACAGGTGATTGTCTTAGTCCAAGTATGTAGTGCAAATCACTTTGTTTTGTTGCTTGAGTTTCCAAGTATTTGGTTATTCTACTTGTGAAGGTATAAAGTCATGAACATCCTTGTTTGAATTGAATGATTCCAAGGAGAAGCTCAAAGGATTTTTTAGTTACAAAATTGTAAGTGCCTCATCTAGCTCAAACCATTCTTGAGGAAAATAAAATAATATGAAATGTTTGAAAAAATCAAAAGGCATTGAAATATAAAAGGGTAGAAGTTGGAAAGTCAGGTGAATAAGATGGAGAAACAGAGTGCATGGTTGTAGAGTCTTGAAAAAATATGAGGAGGTGAAAGGTCATGAAATATAGTGGAGACAATCTATAGAAGTATTCATTTTTTTGAATAGTGTGTGTGTTAAAACCTTGAAGAATGATCTTACTATGTGATGTGAACACAAATGTATATGAAGGTATAGACTTATTCTAAGAAAAAGGATGCAATGTTGATTTGTAAACCTAAGAAAAAATATGGATATGATGGTATCATGACCACAAGTTTGAATATAGTTTAATACATGAATACATACATGTGTTAAAGTGTATGAAGATTGAATTATGCATAAATACAATTGAGACTCTAGTAAAATGTGTAAATAACTTGCTGCTAAAGGTGTGAAAAAAATAGAGAGTTAAGAAAATGAAGTAAGGTGAATGAAAAATGTGTAAGAGTATGGGAAAAGGGTATTGATAGAGAGATAAAAATATTTGAAACTGTGTTTAAAAGCTTGTGAGATGAACACACATTGCTGTGTTGAATGATGAAATTGTGAAGAAGGTGCAAAATACTTGATATGGGAGATAATGAATTCTTTAAGAGGATGGTGAGCAGGTAAAAAGGATGAAATGAGCTAAAGATTTGAGATGAGATGATTCAAAATTAGGATAAAATAAATGTCTTGAAGGGAGGGATATATAGGAACTTTGAAACCATGAAATGTTTGAGATGAGCATGTAGGATCTTTAATACTAAGCTAATGTAACAAGAATGAATAATTTCATGAATGAGAAAATGATATACTATTGATTGTGAACCTTGTATGATAGAAAAGGTGTATTGATTTGATAAGAAAGAGAGAGGTCAGTTGAGAAGCAAATTTGAGAAGAAAAGTGTACTAATCTAGCTATCACTATCAATTGTATAAGATAAAAATATCTATGTGAAATTTTTTGTTGAACAAGTATAAGTTGTAGCTTAGCATGTGGGAGTTGTTGCTTCCCTATGAGTTGAAGCTCACTAAAGGTTAGTTGTTGTTGAACTAAACTTGGGAGTTGAAGCTTCTAGACAAGTTGAAGCTTGTCAAAGACTAGAGTGGTTGCTTGGTCAAATTTTTGGAGTTACAGCTCCAGGTTGAGTTGAAGCTCAACCATGAAATCAATGTAACAGATATAGGACAATTTTTCCTAAGCATAGTTCTTGGTTTCAGTGGGTTTTTTCCTAGTTTGGGTTTCCCACATTAAATCTATCTTTGTGTGTTTTTGTTCTTTTAGTTGCTTATGGATGCTAGTTTTTATTGATGATGTAAACCATGTGAATCAACTTATGAGGTAAAAATTGAACAAACACTTGATTCACCCCCATCTCATTTTCCTAATTTCCAAAACTCTCCCTTCTAATAAATTACCTTACAAACACTTCCATAACAAATCTATCAACACTCTTGATCACAATAATATCCCCCTTAAAATGATCCTATTCTTTGTTAGGTCCAAATGTATACAAGGGTGTCGAATAGTCATAATACCCCCTTTGGAAACTACTATTCCATTATCCTTCAATCTTAATTTTGAATGCACTAATAACATGGAAGAATATGGGGGTCTCATCACGAGACTTCAAACCACCACATTTCTTGGTGGAAAAATATTTTACATCTACGAAGACTCAAAAATAGTCATCAATCAAATCAAAATGGATGTATCAATGTAAAAAATTAGGTCTTATAAAAATACAAAACCATTGTCAAAGATATCCTTCAACTCTTCAACCAATACGAAATCCGAACCACCCCTTGATCATCTAAAATTCTTACAGATGTCATGGCTTCACTTGCATCTCTAATTCCTTTATCATCAGATGATTCTAAATCATTAATCATCATATAGAGACTAGATCAACCATCATATACCAACACTAATCTTCCCTCCATCGATCACATAGAAGATATGCAATTAGACATATGTTATGCTCGGACATATGACTATCTTTCCACTAGTAAATACCTTTAGATCTATCCAAAAATGGTAAAATATCCTATCATCAACATGTATTTCACTATGTCATACTAAGGGGTATCCTTTCCAAAAGAGGATTTTAAGACCTCCTCCTCCAGTGTCTTAAAACTCAAGAGAATCATCTAGCTATCAAATAAGTCCATGATGACATATACAATGGAAACTTCAATGATTTTGTTTTTGCTAAATGGATCTTGTGCACAAGCTACTATTGTGACTATGTCAAGAAATGCATCAAATTTCAACAACATTTCAACCTCACACATATCCCTAGCCACACTCTTCAACTAGCTCAAGTTACGTAGCTTTTTGACAATGGGGGCTTGACCTCATGGCTTATCAACCCTTATTCATCATCGTAACAAAACAATTCCATCATCACAACAAATGAATATTTTACAAAATGGAATGAAATAATTCCCCTTAACTATACTAAAATAGATAAAATCATCAACTTCATTCATCATCACATTATCTTTCACTTTGGTATACATCATAAAATCATCACAAATAATGGAGATTCATTCAAAAATAAGAAAGTTCAAAACTTTGTGACACTTAAAACATGAAACTCAACTTATCCACACCTTATTATCCACAAGAAAATTTATAAGCTGAAGTATCTAATAAAACCCTTAATAAAATCCTCAAGAAAACTAATGACCAAGCTAGTAGAGATCGACACTTTGAATCCCATTTGCATTACGGGAATATTGGACCAAATTTCGAACCCCTACGGTCGTTATGCCTTTCTTCTTAGTATACGTCACTGAAGCTATTGGTAAGAGAAAATTAACTAATTATAAGTGAAGCACAAAGGTTTACGTGCGAGGGTATGCACACACAAGAGATAAAAGTAGCATGCAAGGTGCACATACAGGTAGTGAAACATGTTAGTGTGTAAGGCTACACATGCATACAAAAGATCAAGGACTTAACCAATTTTCAAGAGACAAGGCTAAAAATAGAAAAGTAGAGTTGGAGTGTCTCTCAAGTAAAGATATAGAAATAGACAAAAGTGAGATTACTTGGCTTCCAAGAAAAGACTATAATTATCAAAAACACATGCAAAGTAGGAAAAATAACACACACGAAGAATAATAATAATAAAATTAAAGAATATTGTATACTTAGCTTAGTCTATTATTAGCACAATGTAAAAATCATGCAAGCTATTTTGTATGCACACCTATCATTAGGAGATTACATGAAATTAGTGAAGGGAAATTCCCCACCCTTATAAATAGGTAGTGTTAGCTCTAGAATAAAAGGCTTGATGGTTTTGGTGTTATGTAGTCTTATGGTTTCTAGTCTATATGAGAGTGCACGAGTCCTATGCAATGATGTAATATAACTATGAAGTATTCAACTTATTTGTTATGTAATTGATTATGCTTTGAAATGGACAATTACATTTGGGTTTCTAAATCGACTATGTCGAGTTTAGAATTATGGGAATTCAGATCTTGTTAATCATTCTTTATGTTAACTGAGTTTCCTTATTATATGTGTTCCTAAAATAACATGATTATGATTATTCCCTCTACATGAATGGATGATTTTACTATGAATATGATGAACATGCATGCTAACATATTGATAAGAAAAGTAAAGGAGGAATGTGGTTCTTTACGCGGCGCTTTGGGTGAGCTTCCAAAATTGATTAGATGAGGTGTCAATGCACATAGATGTTGAGTGTGTAAAATAAATACTACATTTTGGTTATGTTTCCAAGACCTATTTTCAATTTGTCTACCTAGATTTTGCATGTAGATGGAATTTTGATTGTCTTTAGAGAATATTGAAAGTTAGATATAAGATGACCAAGACGCTTTTTCTCAGAGATATAAAAATGAACCTGATTTTAATGCTAGAAAGTGGGTGGAAAAAAATATTTATAACTGCTTGTATGAGATATTATTCAGTTTCTTCCTAGTAGAAATATATCGGTCGTTGGTAGCTTACGCGGCTAATAGAGGTCTCCAACCAAGAAAGAGAGCTTGGATATATGAAGAATATCAAACACTCTTTAATTTATATGAGACATGGACTAGATATGTAGATCATTGGTGGGAAGGTGTACTTTATATATACTTTAGAATAAGTAATTTCAACATATTATTGTACGAGATGAAGCACAATTTTGGTTCTTGAGTAAACTAAGAGGGTCTTATTTGAACATTATACCCTTAGCTATCAAGATCTTGATGGTACAAATGGGAATGGAAAAATTACCTATGGAGAGCTGCGACCACACCATGCACGGGGTAGGGGTAGATTTGGTAAGGATGGAAATAACCTAGTGGAAGAAATATAGAGAGAGGAAAGATAGATCGGGTATAACGAGGCGTGATAAAGGGTAGTTGATGTACTTTGCTGTTATCGAGAAGAATGATGACTAGAGGAAGTTATGATAGCCCCATGGAAGATAAGGAACCATAGTATCATGTCCTCCCAACATTGGGAAAGTTCGGTATAAATAACCCATCTAATTTTTATGAGAGCGTGTATGAGGATTGCGGGAGGACATCTGAGTTCAACACAACAACTAGGATATAAGGAGTTCATGTACTAGACCACATGTTGTGGTGGGAGGTTTAGGAGGTTCAGGTCAGCCACCATGTAGAGGAAATCCTGGTGGTGGTTCAAGTTCTTGGTTTGGTCCTATCCTAAGTCAAGGTCCCCAACCACCTCCAAATCAGCCATCATAGACACCCTAAGTTTTCTTTGAGACGTCTCTTCATTTTCCAGAGTATAGAGGTGTGGAGGATGATGGTGAGGATGTGCACAATTTGGAATTTATATGGAGAGATAAGGGCATAGAAAAATTGATAGAAAGGAAATTCAATTTTCCACTACAATTCAGGGCTTGTGCACAACTCATATAGAAAGTATGATACACACCCAGAATGCGATGGATTATGATGTGTTGCGCACTATGTTTTTGGCTGAATTTCACATTCTATAATTTGAGAAACAAAGTATTAGAGCACTTAAGGAAATCAAGAAAGGATTATTTAAAAGTGTGAGGGATTATGATGCACGGTTCAAAAATCTCTTTTTAAAGATATCTTATGATATTAATCAAAGCTAGCATGCATAGTGGTTTGTTGGAGGCTTTTTGAATTCATTTTGAAATGATATATCACATAAAAAATTTACTTGATCCAATCGAGGATTCGAAGCCACTCTGCATGCTAAAGTAGTTGGAAGCACGACACTCAAGTGATCCCTTTTCTATAGGCATAAATAACAACTATGGCTAAATAATTGGAGAAGCCTTCATCCAATTTAGCACATGAGACATAAATTAGATTATGGTGCATCAATTGCCATGTGGAAGGGCATACTAAAGATAGTTGTCCATGTAGAGGTTTGTGTTGTTGATCGGTCGAGAACATAACACTTAGTAAAGAAAATACAAAAGGTTCACATGGGAGAGTAGAATGAATTCAAAGCGCGAGACGTATTAGGAAGGCTCATGCGTGGGGAACAAAAATAGGTTTGGGACTTAGCCATTTTCATGACAAGGATCTATTTTTGGAGATAGCATGTGGAGCACTCAAACTGATTGGAGACTTGCGCGTCACACATTGGATATTTTTAGAGGATTAGCTATGAAGTGCTTTACATGGACACAGTGAAATAGATCTACTACTATCAGTTAACTACTAGTAGTCTATTGTTAGCACACTTGCATGTGTGGCTATTTTTGTAATGGCGCATGGCTAGTAATAGCATGTGACCTATTTTGGGAATAGATAAGTGGTGAAGGGCAAGTCCCCACCCTTATAAGTATGTAGTAAATTGTATAGAGATATATATGCATACATGGAGATATAGTGAGAATATGCTACTAAATTTGTTATGCGCATACTACTGATTATTGTAATGAAGCTTCTGTATACTTATTATATTTAATATAATGGAGGATATTGGTTGAATCTAAGTGTTAGTTTTGTGTGTATCTGAATCTAATATGTTTTTGATTTCATTAGGGTTAATATTTAATTTTGTTCTCCCTTAGAGATAGATCTGGCATGCTCTGTAGAATGATGTATTAGTAATGGAACTGCATGTGTTAAGTCTTCATTATGCTAACATCTTGCAAAAAAACCTTAAAGAGGGCATTGGTACCTTTGCATACTTTGGGTGAGCTCTCATTCTAGGGCGAGTGATGTGCAGGTGCCTCTAGGGTCTTATTGGGATTTTATTATTGAATTCTAGGCTACATCATTGGTTCCATTGTTAGGACCTCTTTTTTAGTTGTTTTCAGGATGGTTCGCAATGAAGACATACCGGTTGACCTTAGCAAGTGTTGAAGAATGGATACATGATTTGGAAGAAGAATATGCATGATAATTCAAGACTGGATTTGAGTTTAACACATGCATGTGGGTAGAACAAAATATGTATGATAGTTTATATGAGAGATTTTTCACTATCTTTCTAGTAGAATTATACGAGTGGCTAATTGCTTATGCATCTAAGTGGAATTGGAGGTATCATGCACTTTTCTAGATGCAGGAAGAATTCCAAGACATTTATGATGCTGATATGATTTGGAATCGAGTTGTGGATACATGGTTCCATGGTGTCTTAAACAGTTATATCTTGGAATATTCAATTTCCACTTATTCATGTCCAGAGGTAGCTGAATTCTAGTTCTTATGATATCCAAGGAGCTTACTGCCGCAAGTCATTCCACTTTGAAAATCAAGATCCTAATGGTAACTTTGAATCTAGAGAGTAAACCAATGGCTAACTAAACCTCACCACATGCAGGGGCAGGAGAAGGTTTGGTGAAATATGGTAGACCTAGAGGTAGAAAGGTAGAGAGAGGAAAGGCAACTTAAGTATAATGAGGCATGTGAGAGGGAGATAGAGAACCAATGTAACATTACAGAAAGTGTGACGTTGAGGAGAGAGATGGCACGTGAAGGATTTGAAGCTCACATAGAAGACGTGGAGCTAGAGGATCAAGAACTCCCCTATCTTGGAAATCATGATAGGGATCCTTCCTTGGCCTCACAAAAAGCGCGCCAGCAGAGACTACCTGGGCCATGGGTGCACATCTGAATCCACCTGGTAACCTTGTCCTTGTGTTTTATTTTTAGCATCTAGTACAATAAGTAATCAACAAGCTAGTTCAAGTAGTGGGAGAGTAGGAGTGAGTCTTATAAGAAGCACAACGATGGCAACACAAATGGCTTCATTGTTATATGGGAGTACCTTTTCGGTGTATCATCAACACATAATACAAGTGCACCAATTTTTGGATTAACTTCTAGGAGTAGTAACACTTCGCATACTATCGGGGTACAATTTAGCTCTCTTTAGGACATAGGGAAGTACATATTTTGGTCTCACCCGGTTACATGTTTGGGATCAAGAGGCATAGGTAGCTCTGGTTCGGGTGGATCTGGAGGTTCTAGAGCTAGGGGAAACACGAAGGTTACGGATTAGGTGGGAGAGGTCCGTACCAACCTAGAATATTTACATGGAAATGTCTCTTCATCTTCCAGAGTATAGGGGCATAGAAGATGCTACTAAACATGTGCATATGTGTGAAATATTGTGGCATGAAAAAGGAATCACGGATTCTGAGCATAGGGCAAGCCAATTTTCTACTACGTTACAAGGGCGTGCACATAGTTGGTACAAAAAGTTTGACCTTGATCAGACTTGCATAGATTATACAACTTTAAAGGATGCATTCCTTAAAGAGTTTCATATCCCTGAGTTTGAGTAGAAGAGTATAAGTGCGCTCAAGGATATTAAAAAGGCACTACTCAAACTGTTAGAGAGTATGATGTATGGTTTAAAATGTTGTTATCAAAGATTTCTTATGAAATACACACAAGACATCATGCACAATGGTTTGTTGGGGACTCGATTACCCCTTTTAGGAGGAAATTATCACATAAGACATACACCGATCTGCTGCTTGTAAGCACTTGAAGCAACCTTGGGCGATGAGGTAGTTGGAAGCATAGATACTAGGGTGAGCCCATTTTTAGAAGCACAAATAATAGATATGGAAAAATAATTGGAGAAACTATCAACAAATTCAACACATGAGACATGCACAAGGATTTGGTGCACATATTGTGAAGTAGAAGGTCACACAAAGGATAGTTATCCTTGCGAGCAGTATGTCTATTGGTGATGGATTGTGAAATATTTGAATTAAACCATGATGCTAGGCGCTTCCCTTTATTACAACACATGATAAGGAAGAACGTTTCAAGCTACTATAAAATTTGTAGGTCCACGACTCATGAAATAGAATATTGCCAGCTGATTGGACATATCCATGATGCTATAGATATTGGTGTATGACAGACAAGAGTTTTAGATAAAGGAAAGAATGATCATTAGGACTGGGATCACAATCAAGTGCACTATGATCGGAATGAAGGGAATTTTAAAGGAGGTCATGGCAGAGGTCGAGGATACCGTGGTGGATTCGAGAGGAGGTCAGGCAAGTGTTAGTGGAAGAAGTGAGTTTCCTCACTTGAACATGTTATACATGCGAGATCTCTGACAATTATAGGCGTGAATGTCCTCGAATATTTCATGTTCTTTCTATGGAAAGAACCATATCTATGAGGAGTTCCCAGACTTATTTGAGCATTTGAGTAAGCAACATAAAAAAGAAAACAAAGGTGTAAGGATGGTTAGGATACAACACGCTGTTGAAAATCAATGGATGCCTAAGTTGGAAGAGGAATCAAGGGCACTACAAGTGAAGATCATGACCCGTAATAAGGCAAAGCACACGCTAAGGAAGCATTGTAGCAAAAACCTATCATCAACAAAGAAGTTCTTCATGTACAAGACTCGAGATCCTACCTATAAGAAGGAGATTTATCGAAACCATGGAAGTTCCTAGAATCTTCGGGGTGAGATACAATACCTAAAGGAGAAAAAGAAATAATTAGAGATGGTCCGGCTGATATAGATGACTTGAGAGAAGTGTGTAAAATGTTGCGCCATTAAAACATCATTCCAATGTTAGGGAGTTGGTTAAAAGGAAAAACTCCATGCGTAAGTCTTGAGGCTGGATGACATATCTGCGCATGCAAATCTTCCCCCTCATAGCTTGGAGTATGACAAGGAAATAAATTTGAATGATGTTGTGGATGAGTGGCTATTGAGTAATAAACTGATTGATACAAACACAAAAGTCAATGTTCTTACCTTGGATGCATGGGTAAAAATGGGAAGACCCCATTACAAGCATCCCTTAATGTATTATTCATGGCTAGTCGGACTAAGGCCACTCCCATTAGAGTTTTGAAGGATGCATCCATTACCATACAAGGAGCTAATTTCACTGGAGACTTTGAAGTTTTAGCGCTGGAAGATTTAGATAGTTTCCCAAATCTATTGGGGCATCCTTGGTGATATGAAAATAATGTTGATCTTTAATAGATGGAAAATCCTCACCCTATGTTGAGCCCTTAAGTAAAGAATATCTGAATAGGATTTATGTACGTGCCATCTGAGATCCAGAGATGATTGAACCAACCAAAAAAGGACTAATTTAGTGGGAGGATGCACAGTTGATTAACGATAATACAAGTGTTTCTTGTGATAATTGGGCTCACATTACTTATGAGCTGGTAGGTTACAAAGTAAAACCATATTCCCTTGTGAAAAAAACTGCATTAAGTCATGAGGATAGGTAACAACTTGGTACCTTGTTACACAAGAGAAGGGGATCCCATGGTATTCTTGTACGCCATGGAAGAAAAGTAGATAGACCCACTGGCAAGAAGAAATATGCTATCATATACACTACGTGGGACAACAACATCTGGTGGGTGGTACACATGGATAATCTTGTTAAATGGAATGAAATTAGGATTGTTCTTACTACTAGGTTCTTCAAGAGCAATGCACCTACTTAACTAATTATTTATCATGGTAATCATCCTATTCAGCACCACGTTCAGAAGTGTGAGAGACTCTAGAGAGAAGGTCAGGAAAGATTTACCACCTTCATTATGGGTACACAAGTTTTATTCCACTTTACAAGGTTACACGCGTGCTTGGTATGTATATGTAGAACTCCATAGAGAAACTGGAAATTGGTAGAATTTAATTGTAGGAATGGCCTAGACATTTGAATTCTTCTCTATAAAACCTCCGATAGAAGAAGCCTTGAAAGTTATCAAGTGCTTAACTATGGGGATAGTGCCAGCTTTGAAGAACTCCTTCAGGAGTTATTAGATAAAGAAGACTCAGGAGTGTGTCTTGATGAAGAACCAGAGGCCGATGCAACATTACTTCAACATGCTTGCCTTGAGAAAGAGAAAGGAAAATTGGTCTACTTAGTGGATGAAAAAGAAGTATATAATATGGATTTAAACCATTCAACAGGGAGGTGTGAGGTACTAGACGGTGTGGATAAGACCACACACACCTATCATGAATCGAAGAAGAAAAAGTAGGTGAATATTGGAACATATAATGAGCCTAAGGAATCCATAATTGGAGACTATTGGTTAGACTCTGAAGTGGAAAAATCATAGAGTTACTAAGGGATTACCAGGACTTATTTCCTAGGGGGTACCATGAACTTAAAGGTGTGCATGAATCGTTAGGGAGATGAAGATAAAGATTAAAGAGGAGCACACCCGAGTTAGAAAGAGACCTTACAAAATGAACCCCAATTTATGTGAAAAGGTTAAAGAAGATATTGATAACATGTTGAAGTCTAGGATTATCAAGCCCCTTGATGAGTCAGAATGGGTTATTCTAATGGTGATCAATATCAATAAGGATGGACGGATTAGGATATGCATGGAATACATGGAGCTGAATGTTGCATGTGTAACTGATCCATTTCCTATGCCATTCATTGAGGAAATACTAGGAGTTGCAGGGCGTAAAATCTATTCGTTTACAGATGGGTTCTCTGGGTATCATTAGGTTCAAATTTCCCAAGAGGATCAAGAAAAGACTACCTTTACTACTGATTGGGGTAGCTTCTCCTATCTTTGTAATGACATTCGATCTGAAAAATGTGCTGTTGTATTTTCATGCATAGTTTTCCAAGCGTTCAAGGAATTTATTCACAACTTATTACGGTATATTTAGAAGATTGGACAATGTATGGATTAGTTAAGGATCACTTTGAAAATATACACTTAATGTTTTAATGGTGTAGACAGGTTGAGTATCTCTTTAAACATCAATAAGTACATATTTGCTACACCATTTGGGATACTTTTAGGACACATAATCTACAAGGAGGGTTTTTGGTTGATCCAACAAAGGTTGCGTCATTATAGGCCTAAGGGAGCCTACCACCAAAGTGAGGTGCATGGATTTTGGGTCACATAGGATATTACAAATTTTTTTGTCAAAGGCTATGCCAAAGTTTCCGCACCATCGAAGAGTTACTTGAAAGGGAAAGGTACATTCTCTTGGGGAGAACACTGACAGCGTGCATTTGAGACATTGAAGGATAAACTTACTATTGTGCCTATTATGCATTTCCCTTCGTGGGACAAATCATTTCATGTACAGGTTGATGCCTCTGGCATGGCCATTGGCTCAACCTAGAGAAGGTATTATAGATCATCCTATATGTTTTGCTAGTAGAAATTTGACTCCTACAGAGCATAATTACACAAATACAGAGTGCAAAGCTTTGTCAATGATCTATGCACTACATAAATTCTACTAGTACCTACTAGCTACACCATTCATCTTTTATCTGATTACATGGCATTGAAGTATTTGGTAAATAAACCTATTTTAGAAGGGTGCATATGTCGATGGGTTTTCTTATTTCAAGAATTTGATTTCATAGTTGTGGTAAAACTAGGAAAAGGTAATTACGGACCAAACCATCTATCAAGAAATACAATCGGAGAATAAACACGGGTAATTGAGGATACCATGCTAGATGCAAAGTTATATAGGTTCTAATGTGCACCATTAGAACTAGAGGAAATTGCTTTCTTTCTATGAACATGGATGGCACCAGAAGGAATGAAATCCTTGGAGAAGAAACAACTTTCTATACGCATCGCACCTTATATGTTAATCAGTGGTGACTTGTACAAATTGGGCCAAGATGAGGTATTACGCTATTGTGTATTGGAACATGAGAGTACATATATTATGGAAGAAGCTCATGGTGGAATTGCAGGTGGCCACTATGCAGGTGATGCCACTTGCACACAAGATTCTACTCACTTGAATTATGGTGGGAGACCCTATATAAAGATTGTAAGGAATTTTGTAAGGCATGTGATCATTATCAATGTCTTAGAAAACTAGGTCAACGAGATGAAATGCCTCTGAGACCTATTACTAGCGCAGAGATGTTTGAGAAATGGGCTATAGATTTTATGGGTCCTATATCACTAGCTACACACAGAACTAGATCGTGCTACATCATAACTTGCACAAAATATCTAACAAGGTGGGTAGAAGCAACACCTGCAAAGGACTTTGTCATGATGGCTACAACAACCCATTTTCTATGGGAACATATTATCATAGGGTATGGATGTCCTTCGAGTTTGAGAAGTGATAGGGAAAATTTTTTCTTAATGAGACAATCGGAATTTAATTGGATGAGTTCATGATTGCACACCATAAGACTACACCCTATCATCCTCGGGAAAATGGAGCTGTTGAAGCTTTCAACAAAATTTTGAGCTTGAGACATTGAAAAAATATGTGATGTTGGAAGAAAGGATTGGGATGATAAAGTCTCTACAATAATTTGGGCATATCGAACAAAATATACAAGGTTGAACAAAGGAACACCATTTCGATTAGTGTTTAGCACCAAAATAGTTCTTCCTATGGAGTTTATGTTACCTTATTTGTGTATTGTGTGCACTAGAGGTCTTCTTTGATGAGCAAGCTTTAGAAGAAAAGATTAAAAAGATAATTAAGCTAGATGAGTGATAAGCCATAGCACATTCGAGTCAGAAGCAAGAAAAGGCCATGCATAAATCTTGGCATGACAAAAATATAAGGGAAAAGAAGTTTGAGATTGGACAAATGGTGCTTCTCTATGACTCTAAGTTCTTACGCCATCCAGGAAAACTTAAGGTACATTGGTTGGGGCTATATGTTATCACTTACATCCTTGAAACAAGCGCTTTCCAGTTAGAAGCACTTGATGGAACACGGCTACCCAGTTACTTCAACGGGAGTAGGTTGAAGCCCTACTATAAATAATTCTTCTTGGTGTTTGTAATAAGGCAGTATTGCCATTTAGATTAGGTTTTAAATTCTGCATTCCCTTAATGTGTTTCCTTCTTTGTTGCTATGCTTTGTCAATTTAGTTGGTGTGTTGTGGAATAAGCATGTTTATGCACCAGAAGATAATTACTATTTGAAGAATTTTTATGTGCAGAGGACTGCACATACTTTTAGTGTGGGGTGGATTGTTGGTATCTAGGTACAAGACTGTTGGAATTAAACGATGAAAGGAATAAACTGCTATGGGTGCTATTCAAGTCAAAGGATTTCTTCTAAAAAGTGACCAAAGATGGAGATGGAGGAAAGGACAGTATAACACGAGGTAAGTGGAGGCCATAACAACTACTAGTGGAAGGTGAAATGACAAGGTACTTGGGTGCAAGGAAGCACGTTGAAGAGAAGTATGTGACCAAAGAGTAGGAAGGCATGCTAGAAGGTTCTATACTGGGTGCAAAGATGTACCGCATGGAAAGAACAAAGTTGGTTAATAAATGAGAGGACATTGGGTAGGTGATGGAATAATAAATGCATCAAAAATTTGAAAATATATAAGGATGGGATGTGAGTTCATTCTTACCATTGTGATTAAGAGAATTTGACAATAGCCAAAGTCAAGCAATCGTGTTGAGGTGTGAAGAGTGTGAAACCAGACATGGAAAGGAGGTTTGTGCGAAGGAGAAGCTTGTGTTCCCATAGGAGGAGGATTTAAGCAAAGAAGACACATTACACCAAGATATGGCATGCGATTTCCACTAGGGCACGACGATTTGAGCTAGGGTTTGAGTTACATGTTGCATAAGTCAAAAGATGAGTATTGTTAGAGGATTATAGGGTAGAAATGGCACCAAAGAAGGTAGTTGCAGCAGGAGTTAAGGGAAAGAAGAAGGTGGTCATGGAGGAAGAAGAAATGACCCCTAAGAGAAATTTTTTTAGAGATGCAATATCTAGAGGGGTTATAGTAGGATAGGAGTGGGATTCCCACATTCAGAAAAGTAAAATAAGTGAGTATAACCATCGTACCACGAGAAAATAAGGAGTTGGATGCATTGTTGAACACGAAGACAAATAAGCGCATGATGGAGGATATGTCGAGTCTATAATGACAATGGGGAGAAGTTAATGAAGAAGATTGGAGTATATCAATTATATGAGCTCCCCTACTTCAGAAAAATAGGAGCCCTTGTACCAATGGCTCATGAGCAGAGTACACGAAAACATCTTCTAATTTTTAGGGCCGAGTAAGGATTTCAGCCGCATTGATCACCACAATGATAGGGTTGAAGGCTATAGGTGAAGATCTTAAGGAGGACTTATCAGATAAGGTCACAATTATAGAGACTAGGAAGGAACCCAGGGGTACATAAAGGGTCTGCGTGACATGGACATAGATAAGCTGAAAAAGTACCTAGTTGTGTAGCAACCACACACCTTGTGATAAAGTTAAATGACCAAGAGAGGTGGTCACAAGTGAATACCATGTGGTTTCACATTGCTAAAAGGATGTCTAAAGGATTGATCTATAATATTTTAGGTTACATTATAGAAACTATCATTGAAGAAGTGCATTTAGGAGGAAATATCAGTTTTGGGGCTGTTCTATTGTCTCTGATATTCATGGAGATCGGGGTGCCAGATGGACCAAAAGAGAAGGTATGGGAGTATCCTATGGAGAACAAGTCCCTACAGAATGATTCAGAAAGTACTTGTGTGAAGGATTGATGATTGAAAAAGTCAAGCGGAGAAGTGAGAAGTATTATGATAGGCTCCGCGTGGCGTTCAAAGAAGAGTGGTTCATACTAAAGGATTTACCATCAATGGTGGGTAAGGTAGTTAGTTTTCCGTATACCAATATTTTTGCATCGTGCGATTTACGATGAAGGATAGGGCTTGGAGGCCATGGTTCAAACTATTGTATGCCTTCACAGTAAGGTATTTTCAAGCATTGGTGCATAGGTTCTTAGATGCACACCGACTAAAATTCAATGAAGATAAGGTAGACTGCGATCTACCACACTAAGGAAAAGTATGTATATCCAAGACATCTTTGCATATATTGAAAGTATCATTTCGGATGTTTTAAGCATAAAGCCAATAAGTTTTGCTATTGGAAACATTGGATAAGAACTGATGTACCTCCAAGCTTGAAGCCCAAGCTATAAAAAATAAGTATGTGGAAGATGAGTTTGCACTCTCAGGGCCACCGAAGGGTAAGCATACCATGGAGAACATTCCAGTGCCTAAGCCCACAAAGACAATTGAAGTAGAGGATGAGGAGGATGAGCATGAAGATAGTGGTGGTTTGGAACATAGAGGTAGAAGACATCCTATGAATAAGGATGATGCTGAGCATGCATCTACACCACTTGATCCACAAGAGGGGGATGATGAGGAATTGGATGCAGTCCAAGGAGAGAACCAATTTAAGAGAGTGTTCAAGAGAACAAGGACCCAAGGTGCTACTTCACAAATAGTGCACAGATCACCTAGACTCTCTCCATAGAAGGAGAAAATTGAGAAAAAGAGAAGGAAACTAAAATTGAATGAGGAAGTGGAAGAGTCAAAGGAAAGCACACCTAATTCTTCTACACCTCCAGAGAACGTAGAAGGACAACAAGATGAAGAAATGAAGGAAGGAGAAGAGGAAGAAAAGGGAACATATGAGACAACTACGAGACTACTCAGGACATGGAAACACAAGTTCCAAAATAGCCTAGGTCAAGAAGAACAAGTGGGGAGCACATTCACCAACCATGGGTTATCTTTGAGCACATAGGTAAAATTGTCCATGCCTATTTCGAGCACAATGACACAAAAGGAGTTATATGGCTGTGAATTAATGGATGAAGATATGGAAACAATGCACCCAAGGAAGTAATTATTAGGGTCGATGCACACACACATGGATGAACTAGATTTTGATGTCTGTCAAGGAGTAATGAGTGTCGAGGAGGTTGAAAAAGATACCTCATGCTAGACACATAAAAATAAATCCTATTGTTATGTCAGATGAACAGGGTAGGCAATGTATTTGGTAAAAGTCTCAACAGAGGTGGCAAGGTGGAATATGGAGAAGGCTGCCACAATTAGGGTGCTAAGGGAAGAGATCAAAACTAAAAATGAGGAGATAGCACACCTAATGTAGGAAAGAGACTTAGCACAAAAGAAGAACTCTATATTTATTAGCATCATAGAGGAAATTGGTGATAATGTCATAAAAGCTAGGCCAAACTTAGAGCCAAAGGTACCAAAGACATTTCCTTTGAAATAAACTATGTAGGTACAATGGTGGACTTAGTTCTTGGATATGAACCTATGCGCATGCCAATGCCAAAGGATCCAACGTAAGGCGTAGAGTGAGAAAAGGTTTTAGTAATTCATAAGATTGCATCATATGAAGGAGCTGCTGCAAGCATTGCGGGAAGAACTGAAGAAGGTAGACCAAGCCTTGAACATCTATATGGATCAGTGGGTCATCAACATAAAACCCACGGAGGAGAACAATGAGGTCTAGAAAGTGCTGAAGGATGACACATTAGGCCATGCAAAAGATTAGAAATGGTTAAACAAAAGCACGAGGCCCTGATAAGAGCCCAAGAACCACACAAAAATCTGCTAGAGGAGCTTAGGAAACTCATTACACAAAAGATGGATTTGCTAGAGGGAAGGATGAGTGCATGTCCAGGCATTGTGTTGGTCCTTCGAGAATGAGAAAGCGAGAGATTGCAAAGGATGAACTTGTTATCTGTAAAATTGACAAGGGAAATTTTGTAGATAAAAATCAAGTTTTAAGAACTTAGCCATTTTTCAGCCTTTTTGAACTGGGCGCAAAAATTTTGTGTCAACATCAAGAAATGTGCGCCCCTTTGAAAATCCTTTGGCGCCCTAAAAAAAAAGACATGTCAACATGAAAAGAGTTGCACCCCTTAAACACGCTAAAAGTGACATGTCAACATCCTCAAACATGCGCAAAAAATGCGTGCTTTTAGGCGCGAAAATTGAACATGTATGTTACATATTTAAATGTGTGCTTTAGGCGCTGAAAACATTTTATGCTTTAGTGTCGACATTAAAGGCAAGTTGCGACAAAGGCATTTTATACTCATGTCGACACTTTAAAAAGTGCACCAAAGAAAGTTGGTGGGGCAATAAATGTGGTATTTTCCTATAAATATGTGGTTAACACCTGTCATTTTCACGAATTGAAATTGAGAAAAGTTATTCCTCTGCACTGTCAGCCTTTCCTGTCAGCCCCGTGTGTTTGTCATGTTTGTGGATCCCACATCATTCCTTCATCATTATTTATCCCGGGTAAGTGGTTTTTATCACTCTTATGGTTGTTTGTGGTTTTGTTTCTTGGTTGTTATGGTTTTAGGATTGTTATAAAAGGTTAAACCTAAAAATCTAAATGAATAAACTTAACAATCCATAAACTATCTAAAACACCTTATCTCTCCTTCTAGATCTGCAAATCTAGAAGGCTCTACCTCTGAAAGAAATAAAAACCCATTTTCCCTACCTGCTGCCTTGCTACAAATCCCACAAACCTCTCTTTGTTATTTTGCAAAATCAAAAGAGAGAGAAAAGGGCCATGCAAAGGGAAAAGAAATCAAATAATGCAAAATCATTCTTTTTCCTTTGGCGCACTGTCCTTCATGTTGCAAACACACATAGTCACGCCTTGGCGCACTGTCCCCACATGCAACATATTTTTAACCTGATGCCAAGTATAAACACTTAACAAATCTCCTCAAGGCAGCAAGGCATCCCAACCAACATCAACATTTGATGTTGTGTTCCCCAAATCTGCGCCCTTTATAAACCCTTTGGCGCATTAAGCTTATGTGCAACACATTCCAAAACCTGCACTTGGGCGCACTGTAAAACCATGCAACATCATCTTTTGCAACGCCCAGTTAAAGCAATTTTCCAAAGGCGTTGGCGCATGAACCTTAACACCAACACTGCATGTTGTGTGTTGTAGACCCACACCGCGCCTTTCTCTTTGGCACTAAGATCTTTCATGCAACACTCCTCAAAAGTGCGCCCCTCTATAATCCTTTGGCATGGCTTTCCCCCTTTCAACACAGGCACATATTTTTGCATGTTGACATCCTCAAAAGTGCACCCAACCTGTTTAAGCCTCTGCAACATGCTATAAACCTACACCTTGCGCCTTAAGGCTTATAATAGCTCATTTTTTCATTCTACAAGCTGTTATTATGGATAACATGATGGATGACATGGCTCTTTTATGTTGGACCTCTTTGATTCTCCATGCAAAAAAACAACAACCATCCTCGAGCTCACACATGTCTTCATCGAGCAAAGAAGCCAACTAAAGTAAAAAGCCAAGTCTAAATTGATAGAGCAGGAAATGAAATACAAATATCAGAGAGTCAGGATGCTTGACTCACTTGCAGAGTGTAGTCTCGACATCAGAGACTCCGAGTTGGGACACATAGATATGGATGACTTCTGGGAGAGAACCAAAAAGGTTACTTGGTGGCCCATGGATGGACAAACTGGTAGGCAGCGGGCTACACTTTGCAGCAGGACTCCCAGTAAGTGCAATGAACAATGAGTTCATCATGTTGGTGGCCCATTGTTACAACAAAGACACAAGATGTGTCGAAGATAAGGAGGGCAAGGTGATCATCAACCTCACTGCCCGCCACTTTGAAATCATGTTGGGCATTCCTCACCATAGCCAGTATGTGGCAGTAAGCATTGAAGAATGCTTAAAGACATGGACCGATAATGAAGACAAGTGTATGCAGATGATGAACAAGTCTACCTAAAAACAAGAAGGTGGTGAGCAGATGGCCCCAGACCATCCATCGCAGTGACTTCAACGAGGAGCTGAGTGATACCATCACCTTCCTCAAGCAGTATTTGGGCTTCTTGATGCCCACTACTTTCACAAATGGATGCTCAGATATCTAGAAAATATGAGCAAGAATGTTCCCAATCAATGCTTTGGGGGGAGATCATAAGTGATACTATCTCGCAGCAGCTCCAACAGGTTTCAAAAACTGGGAGGTTCTACATGAACTCCTATGTGGTATATGCAGCCACATCGAGAGAGAGAGTTCCCAGGACTAATTCAGAGTGGAACATGGCCCCAGGTCAAAATATATGAGTACTACCTAGCTAAGGCTCGAGGCCAGTATCACCCAGTTCAACAAGATCAACGATGCCTTCTTCTATGAGGTGATCTACCTATTGAGGCCGAACATGAGACACGGTCGGACCAGCACGAGCGTGATCACTACCACCAAGAAATGGGGGCTTTGTTTACACAATTCCCCACCTTCACGTATCTCAGGGCTGCCAACTTTCTGGGAGAACCAACAAGGTTACCAAGGTACGCAGGGCCCAAGTTGATCCTCCTGAGCTATCAAGGTAGCTGATTACATATCATGAGAAGTGTATGAAAAGGAAGAAGGGTGGAACTCCATTCCCCCTCACGGTTGGCAGATACACCTGCGCCTCATTGGGTAAAGCCCGGAAATGTATGCGGAGCTAGAATTGCTCAACTTGAAGCATGATTTCTGGCAAGGCCAACCTTCGACTGCCGGAGTTACCTCCCCAAGGCAAAGATCGATCCCATCCATGTCCCAGAGATCGAGGACATATGGATAGACGTGAATCACGAAGTTGAAATCAGGTGAAAGGATCACTCCCGGCTGGCTCTGGCAGAGATCGTCCACTATGGAGTTGCCATCATCCCAAAATATTTCCAAGAAACTGATCGGAAATTGATCAGGTTTACCTTGACACGGATGGGGATGATTGGCCATTTGCAAGTATCGATAGGACCAAGGCACCCAAGACCATAGAAGAAAGGGTCCAGCCCATTTGCACCAAGCATTGGTGCAAACAAAATGGTCTCATCTACCTTGGAGTGGATTTCACTACTTCCCCCTTAGGAAGTGCACCTCCAAGGCTAGATCACTTGCCAAAGGGAAAGGAAAGGATAAAGTTGGAGAGCCAAGCAAACAGGAGAAAGCTCCTGATAGCCCTCCTTCTACTTCAGAGAAATAGTGGACTTAGTGTCCCCAGGAAAAGAAGAAGCGGCAGAGTGTTCCAACGGACACATCCACTCAGGATGTTGTCACAGCTACAACTATGGAGGTGCCCACCATTCCCTCTTCTACTCCTCCTCCTCCTCCTATCACTCAAGCAACCACTCCTATGGTTGTGTCTTCTCCTCCATCTTCCTCCCTTCCATCTCCCACCTCTTCCATCTTCTCCTCTCTCACGGATCTGTCCTCCAGTGTTTCCTCCATCCTGTCACAGATCCCTTCCATCTCCATGTCCTTCTCTTCCCCTGTAGTGACTCCAGCCCTATAAGCACTAGTGCATTGGACTCTCTATCCATGCCACCACCAAGTGTTTCCACTTTCTTCCCCGAGTCCACTACAGTTTCTCCCCCTTTCACCCCCATTTCCTCTTCTTCTTCCGATCCCGATCCCATAAGTCCTGGTTGGATCTCCAACCACCTAAGTCAACACAAGAGGAAGGTCCCCATTGCAGCTATGGACTTCTCCATCATTCCGAAAAAGGGACCCAAGAAGCAAAAAAAGCAATAACTCACTTCTCAAAAAGTGCCTCAGGAGAAAGGGTCATGGAGATAGCCTACCCGATCCCATAAAGAAGAAAGAAGATCTGTCTCCTACATAGACTTCACAGTGACTCAAGTCACAATGGGAACCTCATCAAAAAGTCTGCAAGGAGAAGCCTTGTCAGCTATAGATGCCCTCTGCAAGAAGCTACAAGAGGCCAAAGAGGAGAAGAGAGTGCTCAAAGAACAGAACAAACATCTCCTCCAAGCTTTGCAGAAAATGGGCAAAGCTCCTTCAACAACTACTGTAGAACCTGTTCAAGCTCCCACCAGAGAAAATAAATGAGTACATAAAGATTGTTGAACAGGGTACAGTTGTGTCATCCTGGATTGAGAAGATCCTCCAGGATGGTCGGTGATGATAATTGGTAGGTTCACGTTGCTGCACCAAGATATAACTCGAGAAAATAAAGAGCTACAAGCAGTAGTAGCTCCCTTTCTGAGGAATTGGATAACGCTAAGTTGCAACAAGGAACATTCCAGAACAATGGTCAACTGTTCGGTGATGACCTATTAAAGGTCGGCGTTATCGATCACCCATGGGCACATTATAAAGCTCTCTCACTTTTAGATTACCGAGGTCGATCAAATGGAATTCATCCTGAAAGAATCGACAAATTCAAGGAAGAAGCCTTGGAAGCACTACACAACATGGAGAAAATAGTTTTGAAGATGTCTCCTAGACTACTCAGTGCATCCTATGAATTAAGAGAAGCAGATGATACATTCCAGTGCTTCAAGGCTATTGTCTCTCAAGGTCTGGCACAAGAGGTCACTTTCGATCGAGTCCATCAACAACCTCTTAGCCTACCATGACTTTATCGGCTCTTTGATCGATGCAAATGAAGAGTTCACTTGATTTTCCCGACAAGCTCAAAAATGAGAAAGAAACTTGCAAAGTAATTCATGACCATTTCAAAGGTCCTGATCAGTATCAACTTCAAAAATAATCAGCAAGTTTGCAGAGTATCGGGCGCAGTGTCATATCGACTCCCCTGAGCCACCGCCAGATACTAAGTTCGAGCCGAGAGATGATGATGAGTAGCTTCTTCCTCCTGGATAAATTCCCATTTTTGTAAAATATTTAAAAGGCATGTTGGCACATGTGATGACATCATCCATGTTGCACCATGGGATGTTGCCATCCACAAACTTGCCCAAAGTCAACTTTTGACTTTTAGATATTTTGTAGATATTTTGTAAATAGTGGTTGGCTTCTTTTTGTCTTCTTCCTCCTTCTCCTTCTATAAATACTGGAATACTTGTTGTATTCCGGGTGGACATTTTGTATGAAAAAAGAGGTGAAGAGAGAAAGACTTTGTGCCTTCTTGTAACAGAAGAGATTTTAATATATATATTAAGACTTTGTGCTCAATATATGTGTTATTTGCATTAGATCTTTCTTAAGTTAGATCTGTGTTTCTATTATGTTGGATTCATTCTTTTTATTGTCATATGTTCATCAGTATTGCTTTGTTTGTTTATGCAAGTAAGTTTGGCTCTGTTTACTACCAGCCCAAAGCATAAACCCTCTCGACCTTTCTCTTTGTCTTGGAATTCATTTCTTTTCTTCCTTCAGATCTATCCTTCCTCCATTCCTTCCCTCTTACATTTTTGTCGTCATTTGGAACTACCTCTACTGGGATGAGATCCCAAACCCCTGAAGTTAGAATATTGTAGATTTGCACAGATTCCTGCTTGATAGAATAGCAATAAACCAGTTTCACTTTGTTGTCTCAAAGAGGGGCTATGCCCTGCACACTGTTGGCCTGTTTCCCCACGATCTATCCTAACCGACATATTTTCAAACCAACAGTTTTTGGCGACTCTACTGGGGATCAAACTAAGGAAATAATTTAAAAACTATGAAAATCACTACCAGTTTGCAAATTTTAACTTTTTGTTAAAAATTAAAATTTTTGCAGAAGTGATCAAAACTAAAAATTTCCTTAGGAAAATCCATAGATCTGGACCAGATAGGAGCTTTTAGTTCATTGAGTTTTTACAAAAATTTGTATATTTCCGTAGATCTGAGAATCTGACATTTTCTGATATTTTCAAAACCTTGCAAAATTCAGTTCAAAGATCTAAAAATCAGCTTTCTAAATTAACCACCTTTTATCCTTGTTAATCTTTGTCAAAAAACCACAATCGGTTGTTTTTAAAGAGGATAAATTTAAATATTAGAAAAGTACATGCTGCTGATTTTTGCCAGAAAAATCAGAAAATCAGCAAGTACAAACAAAAAGATTGTTGTAGATCTACTCTTAATTATTGTTGCAGATCTGAATGGATACACTGGCGGGTGAACAATTTACTCATGGTAGAAGAGCTCATGGAGAAGTTGATCCAATCTTTGATCTACTTCAAAGGCACAATTTCAGTATCACTCCAGCATGATTCACATCACTAAATTCAGTGGATCGATCAACAAGAAGTGCCTCACCTCCACGAAAGAAGCCAGATTTCACAGGGTGCTTCGACATCTATTTGCAGTGCTCTTTTGCTAAGTGGAACCACACTCCCTACTCATGTTCTTTTCCCCATTTTCAAATGGCAGTACCATGGGGAAATGCCATGGGCCCTCTAGCACTGTGCATCTAGTTCACGCCCTCCCTCATGAAATCACAAGAATTTCCCAAAGTTTGATGGGAGTGGAAATCAAAGCACGGATGCACATATTGCTGCATTTATTATGTCATGTAGTATTCTAGATGACTCATGAAGATGTATCTATGTCTCTTTCTCGAGACCTTGCAAGGGCCTGCATCAGAGTGGTTCCAACATTTACCAGCCGGATCTATCACTAGTTGGGCTACATTACGAGTTGCATTTGAAGACAGGTATAAGCCTTCAGAAGACACATTTGCATTACTGTCAAAGATCACTCACTTGAAGAAGGAGGCCAATGAAACCATGCATGATTTTATCACCCATTTCAATTCATTGATCAACCATGTGCCACCTGCCATGTTTCCAACACCAAAAAATCAAAAGTGTTTCTTTGTGAATGCCATGAGTTCAAGAGTAAGTTTCTTGCTTTTGCAAGAACAAATCGCCACCTTGGTCCTCACTCAAGCTATGGCCATTCGGATAGAGGACAACCTACTTATATCTAGCGAGTTAAGATGAGCCATCAAAATCAAAGGCTTCAACTCCTTCTCAGGCCACCTCATCAGATCCAACATTCCAAAAGATGGCAAATGACTTGCTCGCATTGAAGAAGCAATTAGCTCAAGCTTCATCTACCACTCCGTACGGGATATCCCACGGAGGAACTTCACTCCCAACAACACCCCCAAAGGCCACATTTGCCTACTACTGCTCCAAGGTTAGCACTTGAGGCCCCTCCGGTTAATGCCTTGGTCGAGATCGAAGAAGATGAGAAAATTTATGAAGAACCTTCATCATAAGGTGAAGATGATCAAGATGTCGGTGAACCGACTGGCTGACTCTACAATCGGGTATATGGAATTTGAGGATGAGGAATCTGATGAAGAGGAAGGTACCCAAGGGTATGCAAGTGGATAGTCATATGTTGTTTTCACCCACTCACAAGGAAAAGAAGCAGAAGTTGCTGCTAAAATACAAAAGGAAAAGGTTGTATTAAATACGCCTCCAACCATCACTAAAAGAGGTAATCCCCTTCCTGCTCAACCTCCTATCAAACCTTTTGTAAAGAAATATTTTCCTCCTATCTCTCCTCCAAATCAACCTCCCTCCATTTCCATAAAGACCAGTACCACTCCTCTACCATCATGAAATGAAGGACTCATTCCTTCGTCAGTGCAACCCTTGGTCACATTCGATATAGTCGATCATGCCAAAAGGACCAAGATCCAAATGTCTGAAGCTGAGTACCTTCAGTCTAACCCCAGCAACTTGTTAGATTAACCAAGTATATTCAAAGTCAAGCTGCCATCTCTCACCCCATTTCTCCAAAAGGAATTCTTTCCACTCCTCATCCCACATAAACGTTGCCTCGACGTCCACATCAAGTAAAATTGAACCTTTTTACCTATCTCTCCTAATTAATGGTCATAAGTTAAGCAACTGCATAATTGATTCTGGAGCATCTAACAATGTCATGCCAACAAAGGTCACCCATGCTTTGGGCCTCACACTCACTAAACCTTTCGGCAGATGTTACTCCATGGAAACCAAGCAGGTACCATTAATAGGTTAGATCAAGGATGCACAGTTCACATTCGCAACATTCCCGAGAGAAAGAGTAAAAATGACTATCCTCGTAGCTGATATTCCAGCAGCATACATGGAATATTACTAGGGAGAAGTTTTTGTAGAGAAGTTGGTGGAGAAATCCATATGGACTGGTCCAAAGCCAGAATCCCTGTCAAAGGAGTAATGCAGACGTTGGAGCCTGAATCACAAAAGAAATATCTGGTCACCAACTCTGACGACCCCAAGGCCTAGATTCTCTTCGAATCATCAGGGATGGGGAATTACTTCTTGTCCACCGACTCTGATAAAATGGAGGTTCTCATCCAAGAGGAGGACCTCAACAAGATATGGACACTGCAGTTTGATGGTAGTTGTGCAACAAGTGGGTGCGGTGTTGGGGCCGTTCTGATATCTCCTGAAGAGGAGATTTTCCCTCTTTCTTTCAAATTGTAGTTTTTCAATACAAACAACACTGCCGAGTATGAATCTTTGCTACTTGGCATGCAAGCTACAAAGGAAAGGGGAATCAAGAATTTAAAAGTACAGGGTGATGCTGAGCTAATTGTCAATCAAGTGAAAGGGGTATACCAAGTAAAGAATGATAGGCTCAGACACTACTACAACACCGTGTGGGACAACATCAAGGAGTTTGATGCTTTCTCAATCAAAGTAGTTCCACGAGCTCAAAATGACATGGCTGATTCTTTGGCTATCTCGGCCTCTCTCATGCTCCCTCACCCAGGGTTAAAGATGGACACATATACCATTGAGGTAGTTTTCCACCCAAGTGTGCCAGATAATTCACAACACTGGTAGGTATTCAATGATGATAATCAGCTTATCACTTTTACGAGAAAGCTGAAAATTTCAAAGAGCTCCATTTCGATGGATCGACTTTTGCGTGTCGTGAGTCTCTCATGGGCCAAGCACATGAATCGAGTAGAAGGTCAGGGCATATGTCAGCTCAAGGGAAATAAGATTCCGAAAGGTTTAGTTTCCCTAGAATGATTATTTGATAAGCATGACCATTTTGTCAAGAAAAGGTGATAGGATAACCCATCTCTTCTCCAGAAACCAATCTGTCAATTTGGGTACTACAGAACATCCTCGGTCTGTGAACATCGGGAAGTGTTGTACACCCGAGGAAAAGTGAAAATTTGTCAAATTGCTTTGAAAAGATATATGGATGTATTGGCATGGTCTTATGCTGATCTAAAGTCATTTAAGCCTAAGGACATTCAACATGACATCCCACTAAAGATGACGTTAAGCCTTTCCATCAAAAGCAAAGGCACTACAACCCCAAAATCTCAGGTACCATCCAGGCTGAAATTCAAAAAATGTTGGATGCAAGAATCATTTTTCCAATTCATCATAGTACTTGGGTTCTAATTGTACTGTGTGGAAGAAGAATGGTGAAATACACATATGCGTAGACTTTCACAACCTGAACCAGGCATCCTTAAAGGACAATTATCCACTGCCCATAATGGATCAAGTTCTACAGTAGTGAACTAGGTTCGAAATGTTGTCCATGCTTGATGGTTTTTCGGGTTATAATCAGATTGAGGTCACACCTGAAGACCAATTCAAAACAACATTCACCACTCCTTGGGGCACCTTCACCTATAGTAGGATGCCGTTCGGTTTAACCAATGCCGGTGCCACCTTTCAATGAGCGATGGACTTCACATTCAAAGGTATGATGGGAAAGGTCATCATAGTTTACCTAGATGACTTAACCATGTTCTCTAAAAAATGAAGTGATCACTTGTGATCATTTGGAGCAAGTCTTGATTAGATGCCGAGAACACGAAATTTCTCTAAACCCTAAGAAGTCAGTTTTTAGGGTCACCAAAGGAAAATTGCTAGGACACGTCATCAGCAAAAGAGGAAAAAGATAGACATCGAAAGAGTCAAGGCTATTCAGAGCCTTACCTTGCCCACAAGCAAGACCGGCGTTCACTCTTTCTTTGGAAAGGTAAATTTTCTCAAATGCTTTGTTCCCATTTTGCTGAAAAAACTTGAATCATCATATATCCAATATGATGAAAGGGTCACAAACATTCCAATGGAGTGAAGAAGGCAAGATGTCATTCAAGGATATAAAAGCCTCCATTGCTCATGCACATGTTCTGGTATGTCCGACTTCTCCAAGGATTTCATCATGTACAGTTATGCATCCGCGCATATTATATCGGCTATCTTAATGCAGAAGAACTCTGAGGATGTTGAATCCCCAATTGCTTTCATGAGCTCTCCTCTCAAGCCTCATGAACTAAAGATGTCACAACTAGAAAAACATGCCTTCACCATAGTAAAAGTAGTCAAAAGTTTCCGCTTACTACATATTGAATTCTCATACAGTAGTGTTGGTTCCAGACACACGGTTTAAGTCTATCCTGACTCAACAGGAGTTAGGAAGCTTACGAGGGAATTGGATCACAAAGGTCCAAGAATATGATCTAGACATCAGACCAACCAAGTTGGTAAGGGGTAAGGGACTGTGTCAGCTAATGGCTGAAAATAAAGACCCAGAAGCACCTGAGGAGCAAGTTGCTCATGTTGATAAAGAACAAAGTGAACTGGAGAAAGTGGATTCTTTACCCATGGTTTTGTTTGTCGTGACCAATGATGAATGGTATTCTGACATCACTTTCTTTCTCACTTATGGAGAGTGTCCAACTCATCTAACCACAAAAGGAAAAGTGAGTAGTAAAGCTCGGTAGCATGGTATGTCATTTGGGATGATGGGTTGTACAAGCACGGAATTGATGGCATCTTCCTACGATGTGTTGACAAGCCGCAACAGGTAAAATTACTAGAAATATTTCATGACTCAGCCTGTGGTGGTCATTTCTCCTCTTCCATCATAGCACATAAGATCATTCGGGCTAGGTACTACTAGCCAACGCTATTTCAGGATGCAGCCACCTGGGTAGCGAAATGTGAACTTTGCCAATAGTTCGTTGTTGGCAAACCAAAGTTGGTTGCATTTCCTCTCAGGCCCGTCATTATTGATGAACCATTTAGGCAATGGGGAATTGAATTTATTGGAGCACTCCATCCTCAATCAAGTGTTGGACATAGTTATGTCCTGACAGCAATAGATTACTTCACCAAATGGGTGGAGGCCATACCTATCAAACATGCCACTTCTGAAGTTGTTTGTAACTTCATCAAGGAAAATATCATCGTGAGATTTGGCATTCCACACAAAATCATTGCTGAAAATGCTTCCAACTTCTCTTCATGGGAAGTCATTGGTTTTTGCTATGAATACGGAATAACTTTGGCTCATGCCTCTGATTACTATCCTCAGGGAAATGGTCAGCAGAATCTAGCAACAAGAACCTAGTAACCATCATACGGAAGCTAGTTGATGAGAACCAACGATCCTGGCACAAGTCATTATATGATGCCTTGTGGGCAGATCGTATCACTCCAAAGAGATCTCTTGGCATGTCACCTTTCCAAGTGTTGTATGGGACCGATGCTTGAAATCCCTATCTCCATGGAACTTCCTACTCTACGCTTGGCTCAGCTATCAAAGATGAAACTTTTCAGAGTTCTCTTGAAAAGAGAATTATGTATCTGAAAACTTGAAGAAAAGTGAGTAAAAGTGGTCGACAAGATCACCGAACATCAAAATCAAGTCAAGAGGTTGTTCGACAAGAAAGCCAAGCAGAGAGATTTCCAGGTAGGGGATCTTGTCCTTCTATGGGACAAACGAAGAGAACCAAAAGGTATGCATGGAAAGTTTGACTCTCTTTGGAGAGGGCCATACAAAATTAAGCAGCTCAATGAGAGAATAGTTTCTATCTCTCATATCTGGATGGAACTGAGCTCCTACTTCCCTATAGTGGGTAACATCTCAAGATCTTCAGGAAGTAAAGCTTGCTCTCTCTTCTTTGTCTATGTGTTTTTTTGTGTTTGTTTTTTCATGTGTTTTCTTTCTGTTTGTTGTGTGTTTCCTTTCTTCCCTTTTGGTCACCCTTGTTTTTGACTCTCTATAACCCAATGGATAGGCACATGAAGATATGGGATTCTCTACCCTAAGTTTCACTTAAGGATAGTCCCCAGACAAAGAGCACTGTTATCCTCTGTAAAATTGACAAGGGTAATTTTGTAGATAACCATACCAAAATTTCATTTTGGTCCCCTAGAAGGTCTACTAACATTCAAAATGGCTTAAAATTCCCTTCCAAAAATCAAGTTTTAAGAACTTAGCCATTTTTAGCCTTTTTGAACTGGGCACAAAAATTGTTGTGTCAACATCAAGAAATGTGCACCCCTTTGAAAATCCTTTGGCGCCCTAAAAGACATGTCAACATGAAAAGATGAAAAGTTGTCACACCTCCTAAAACTTAAGGCAAAAAATTGACATGTCGACACATCAAAATGCCCTTTTTAAAAAACCTTTGCGCAAGGCATGAAAATTTTATGTTGACATATTGAAAATGTGTGCCCCCTTTTCCCAGGTGCTGAAAAAATGTCGACACCCTCCCAAAGAACTTGCCAAGGCATTTTATACTCATGTCAACACTTTAAAAAGTGCGCCAAAGAAAGTTGGTGGGGAAATAAATGCGGTAGTTTTTCTATAAATATGTGGTTAACACCTTTGTCATTTTCACGAATTAAAAATTTGAAAAAGTTATTCCTCTGTGCTGTTATCGACCTTTCCTTTCGTCAGCCTCCCACGTGTTTTTCTCATGTTTGTGGATCCCACATCATTTCCTTCATCATTATTTATCCTGGGTAAGTGGTTTTATCACTCTTATGGTTGTTTGTGGTTTTGTTTCTTGGTTGTTATGGTTTTAGGATTGTTATAAAAAGGTTAAACCTAAAAATCTAAATGAATAAACTTAACAATCCATAAACTATCTAAAACACCTTATCCCTCCTTCCAGATCTGTAAATCTGGGAAGGTTCTACTCTGAAAGAAACCAAACCCTTTTATACCCTAGAAGGCTCTGCCTTGCTACAAAATCCCACAAACCCTCTCTTTGTCACTTTGCAAAAATCAAAAAGAGAGAAAAAGGGTCATGCAAAGGGAAAAGAAATCAAACAATGCAAAAATCATTCTTTTTCCTTTGGCACTTGTCCCTTCATGTTACACCCCACATCGCACCTTGGCACACTTGTCCCCATGTAACATATTTAAAACTACTGCGCGGTATAAACACTTAACAAATCTCCTCAAGGCGCAGGCACATCCCAACCATCCCAACCAACATCAACATTTGATGTTGTGTTCCCCAAATCTGCACCCTTTATAAACCCTTTGGCGCATTAAGCTTCATGCAACACATTCCAAAACCACGCCTTGGGCACAAAAAAGCCATGCAACATCATCTTTTACAATATGCCCCTAGTTAAAAATTTTTCCAAAGGTGCTTTGGCATGAACCTTAACACCAACACTACATGTTGTGTGTTGTAGACCCACACCCCACACCTTTCTCTCTTAGCACTAAGATCTTTCATGCAACACTCCTCAAAAGTGTGCCCCTCTATAATCCTTTGGCGTGGCTTTCCCCCTTTCAATAGGTGCATTGCATCTTTTTGCATGTTGACATCCTCAAAAGTGTGCCCAACCTATTTAAGCCTCTGCAACATGCTATAAACCTGCGCCTTGCGCCTTAAGGCTTATAATAGCTCATTTTTCATTCTGCAAGCTTTTATTATGGATAACATGATGGTTGACATGGCTCTTCTGTGTTGGACCTCTTTGATTCTCCATGCAGAACAACAACAACCATCCTTGAGCTCACACATGTCTTCATCGAGCAAGAAGCCAACTAAAGGTAAAGCCAAGTCTAAATTGACAGAGCAGGAAATGAAATACAAATATCAGAGAGTCAGGATGCCTGACTCACTTGCAGAGTGCAGTCTCGACATCAGAGACTCCGAGTTGGGACACATAGATATGGATGACTTCTGGGAGAGAACCAAAAAGGTTACCGGTGGCCCATGGATGGACAAACTGGTAGGCAGCGGGCTACACTTTGCAGCAGGACTCCCAATAAGTGCAATGAACAATGAGTTCATCATGTTGGTGGCCCATTGTTACAACAAAGACACAAGATGTGTCGAAGATAAGGAGGGCAAGGTGATCATCAACCTCACTACCCGCCACTTTGAAATCATGTTGGGCATTCCTCACCATAGCCAGTATGTAGCAGTAAGCATTGAAGAATGCTTAAAGACATGGACCGATAATGAAGACAAGTGTATGCAGATGATGAATGAAGTCTACCTAAAAAACAAGAAGGTGGTGAGCAGATGGCCCCAGACCATCCATCGCAGTGACTTCAACGAGGAGCTGAGTGATACCATCACCTTCCTCAGCAGAGTATTTGGGCTTCCTGATGCCCACTACTTTCACAAATGGATGCTCAGATATCTAGAAAATATGAGCAAGAATGTTCCCAATCAATGCTTTGGCTGGGGAGATCATAAGTGATACTATCTCGCAGTAGCTCCAACAGGTTTCGACAACTGGGAGGTTCTACATGAACTCCTATGTGGTATATGTAGCCGCATCAGAGAGAGAGTTCCCAGGACTAATTCAGAGTGGAACATGGCCCCAGGTCAAAATATATGAGTACTACCCGGAGCTAAGGCTCGAGGCCAGTATCACCCAGTTCAACAAGATCAACGACACCTTCTTCTATGAGGTGATCTACCTATTGAGGCCAAACATGAGACACGGTCGGACCAGCACGAGCGTGATCACTACCACCAAGAAATGGGGGCTTTGTTTACACAATTCCCCACCTTCACATATCTCAGGGCTGCCAACTTTCTGGAGAACCAACAAGGTTACCAAGGTACGCAGGGCCCAAGCTGATCCTCCTTGGAGCTATCAAGGTAGCTGATTACATATCACGAGAAGTGTATGAAAAGGAAGAAGGGTGGAACTCCATTCCCCCTCATGGTTGGCAGATACACCTGCGCCTCATTGGGTAAAGCCTGGGAAATGTATGTGAGAGGAATTGCTCAACTTGAAGCATGATTTCCCGGCAAGGCCAACCTTCGAACTACGGAGTTACCTCCCCAAGGAAAAGATCGATCCCATCCATGTCCCAGAGATCGAGGACATATGGATAGACGTGAATCATGAAGTTGAAATCAGGCAAAAGGATCACTCCCGGCTGGCTCTGGCAGAGATCGTCCACTATGGAGTTGCCATCATCCCAAAATATTTCCAAGAAACTGATCAGGAAATTGATCAGGTTTACCTTGACATGGATGGGGATGATTGGCCATTTACAAGTATCGATAGGACCAAGGCACCCAAGACCATAGAAGAAAGGGTCCAGCCCACGTTGCAACACACTGAGCATTGGTGCAAATGAAATGGTCTCATCTACCTTGGAGTGGATTTCACTACTTCCCCCTTAGGAAGTGCGCCTCCAAGGCCAGATCACTTTCCAAAGGGAAAAGGAAAGGATAAAGTTGAGAGCCAAGCAAACAGAGAAAGCTCCTGATAGCCCTCCTTCTACTTCAGAGAAAATAGTGGACTTAGTGTCCCCAGAAAAGAAGAAGCGACAGATGTTCCAACGGACACATCCACTCAGGATGTTGTCATAGCTACAACTATGGAGGTGCCCACCATTCCCTCTTCTACTCCTCCTCCTCCTCTCCTATCACTCAAGCAACCACTCCTATGGTTGTGTCTTCTCCTCCATCTTCCTCCCTTCCATCTCCCACCTCTTCCATCTTCTCCTCTCTCATGGATCTATCCTCTAGTGTTTCCTCCATCTCTGTCATAGATCCCTTCCATCTCCATGTCCTTCTCTTCCCTGTAGTGACTCCGAGCCCTGTAAGCACTAGTGCATTGGACTCTCTATCCATGCCACCACCAAGTGTTTCCACATTCTTCCCCAGTCCACTACAGTTGCTCCCCCTTTCACCCCCATTTCCTCTTCTTCTTCCGATCCCAATCCCATAAGTCCTGGTTGGATCTCCGACCACCTGAGTCAACACAAGAGGAAGGTCCCCATTGCAGCTATGGACTTCTCCGTCATTCCAAAAAGGGACCCAAGAAGCAAAAAGCAATAACTCACTTCTCAAAAAGTGCCTCAGGAGAAAGGGTCATGGAGATAGCCTACCGGATCCCATAAAGAAGAAAGAAGATCTGTCTCCTACAGACTTCACAGTGACTCAAGTCACAATGGGAACCTCATCAGAAAGTCTGCAAGGAGAAGCCTTGTCAGCTTGTAGATGCCCTCTGCAAGAAGCTATAAGAGGCCAAAGAGGAGAAGAGAGTGCTCAAAGAATAGAACAAACATCTCCTCCAAGCTTTGTAGAAAATGGGCAAAGCTCCTTCAACAACTACTGCAGAACCTGTTCAGGCTCCCAGCCAAGAGAAAATAAATGAGTACATAAAGATTGTTGAACAGGGTATGGCTGTGTCATCCTGGATTGAGAAGATCCTCCAGGATGGTCAGGTGATAATTGGTAGGTTCACATTGCTGCATCAAGATATAACTCGAAAATAAAGAGCTATAAGCGTAGTAGGGCTCCCTTTCTGAGGAATTGGATAACGCTAAGTTGTAGCAAGGAACATTCCAGACAATGGTCAATTAGTTTGGTGATGACCTGTTAAAGGTCGGCATTATCGATCACCCACGGCACATTATAAAGCTCTCACTTGCTTTAGATTACCGGTCGATCAAATGGAATTCATCCTGGAAAGAATCGAAAAATTCAAGGAAGAAGCCTTGGAAGCACTACACAACATGGAGAAAATAGTTTCGAAGATGTCTCCTAGACTGCTCAGTGCATCCTATGAATTAAGAGAAGTAGATGATACATTCCAGCACTTCAAGGCTATTGTCTCTCAAGGTTTGGCGCAAGAGGTCACTTTTGATCGAGAGTCCATCAACAACCTCTTAGCCTTCGTGACTTTATCGGCTCTTTGATCGATGCAAATGAAGAGTTCACTAATTTTCCTAACAAGCTCAAAAATGAGAAAGAAACTTGCGAAGTAATTCATGACCATTTCAAAGGTCTTGATCAGTATCAACTTCAAAAAATAATCAGCAAGTTTGTAGAGTATCGGGCGCAGTGTCATATCGACTCCCCTGAGCCACCGCCAGATACTAAGTTCGAGCCGAGAGATGATGACGAGTAGCTTCTTCCTCTGGATAAATTCCCATTTTTGTAAAATATTTAAAAGGCATGTTGGCACATGTGATGACATCATCCATGTTGCACCATGGGATGTTGCCATCCACAAACTTGCCCAAAGTCAACTTTTGACTTTTAGATATTTTGTGATATTTTGTAAATAGTGGTTGGCTTCTTTTTGTCTTCTTCCTCCTTCTCCTTCTATAAATATTGGAATACTTGTTGTATTCCAGGTGGACATTTTTGTATAAAAAAGAAGTGAAGAGAGAAAGACTTTGTGCTTTCTTGTAATGAAGAGATATTAATACATATATTACGACTTTGTGCTTCATATATGTGTTATTTGCATTTGATCTTTCTTACGTTAGATCTGTGTTTATTCTATTCATTCCTAATATTGTCGATGTTCGTCAATATTAATTTATTTGTTTATGCAAGTAAGTTAGGCTCTGTTTACTACTAGCCCAAAGCATAAACCCTCCGACCTTTCTATCTTGGAATTCATTTCTTTTCTCCTTCATATCTACCTTCCTCATTTTCTTCCCTATTACATAACAAATTCAAAGGTGTAGACATATCGGGAAGGCTCTCGTGCGAGGAACAGAAACAAGTTTGAGACTTAGCCGTTTTCATGACAAGGATCTTCTTTTGGAGATAAAGTGTGGATCACTTATACGATTAGAGACTTGTGCATCACAAATTGGCTATTTTTGGAGGATTAGCTATGAAGCACTTTGCATGGACACATGTCGAAATAGATCTAATACTATCAATTAACTACCAGTAGTCTATTATTAGCACACTTGCATGTGTAGCTACTTTTGTAATGGCACGTGGCTAGTAATAGCATGTGACCTATTTTAGGAATAGATAAGCGGTGAAGGGAAAGTCCTCACCCTTATATGTAGTAAAATGTATAGAGAGATAGATATGCATACATGGAGATATAGTGAGAATATGATGTTAAATCATTGCGTGCATACTCTCATTATTGTAATGAAGCTTACGTATACTTATTGCATTTTATATAATGGAGGATATTGGTTAAATCTAAGTGTTAGTTATGTGTGTATCTGAATCTAGTATGTTTTTTTATCTCATTAGGGTTAATATTTAATTATGTTCTCACTTGGAGATAGATCTGGCATGCTCTATAGAATGATGTGTTAGTAATGGAACTGCATGTGTTAAGTCTTCATCATGTTAACACCACCTCGTAACAACAACCCTAAAGAGGGGCCCTGTACCTTTGCACACTTTGGGTGAGCTCTCGGTCTAGGTTGAGTGATGTTCTAGTGTCTAGGGTCATATTGGGCTTGTATTACTCGAGTTCTAGGCTACATCATGTGCTCACTCTTAAAGTCTTGCAATATCTTCCACAAGAATCATGATGTCTGGAATTTCCCTTTTACAGATTACAAAAATGAAGAGTGTCTCTATGTACTACAAGATTTATGATGCACAAACCCGTGGTACAACTAAATACTATTTGATAGACCAAATTCACGAGGAATGCAAGATTGGATTGCAATAGACCACTATGGAAAGTAACTCTCAAGCATAGGAGATATATCCTAATGAAGGATGCAAAAATGGAGATGATGGGTAGTTAGGTGGATATATGAGTAGAGGTTGTGGTGGTAGAGTAAGGTTCACACATGGGAATTTTTATACTCGTGGGTCCCCATATCATTACCAATGTGAGTGTCCTAAGAACCAGTGTCTAAGCATATTGTCAAAAGCAACACAAAGTTAGAGATTGTCTAGGCTTTTATGAACATATATGTAAAAAAAAGAAGGAAAAGGTGTGGGGATGCTTAAGGTACAATGTGTGAAGAATTAAAAATGGACACTCAAGAAGAAGTATCATCCAGAGCTTTAACCTTTTATAGTGACTACACGCGTAGAAGAAACATGTGCATGGGAGCCTCTTAAAGTAAATTAAATTATTAGGAGAGAGGAAATTATGCATGTTATGTATCCAAATGTTTCTCATTAGAAGGAGGTTTATCAGGAGACCATGGGAGTAATAAAGGATTTTTAAGGCAAGATCTCATGCCTAAAGTAATAGGCACATGAGAGAGACCATATGAATAACATTGAGCTCCCACAAAAAGATGTAGATGATCTTAAGGAGGTATGTAGGATGTTGTGTTAAGAGAAAATCATCCCATTACTAGGAGAATGGCTAAGTGAGAAGGTACCACACATAGGATTTTAGTGTGATTTCTATATCCTCCATAAACATTTAACACTAAAAAACCATGAGTATGATAAGGAAATCACACTGGATGCGATGAATTGACGGTTGGTGTATGAGTAATATTATGATTGACATAGGTGCTGAGGTAAATGTTCTAACTTTGGATGCATGGAACTAGATGGGAAGGCCACCATTACAACCATATTCTAATGTGTTGCATATGGAAAATAAGACAAGGGCCATGCCTATTGTGGTGTTGAAGGATGATTCAATTACTATTCAAGAAGCCAAGTTTACATGAGATTTTGAAGTTTTGGAGTCATTTGAGGTAGAAAAATTTCTTGCATTGCTTGGGGTGTCCTTGGTGTTATGAAAATAATGTAGAATTATGTTTCAACAAAAGATACATCAATTTTGAGAACAAGGAGGAGCACATTGTCATACCCATGGATGATGTGAAGGTTACACCATACATTGATCCTGTGAGTGAAGAAGAGCTTAATAGGATTTATGCACGTATAATACATGACACCGAGAATGTAAAACCATCAAAGGAAGGTGTACTTCAGTGGGAAGACACATAGTCTATTAGTGACACTACTAATGTTTCTTGTGACAATTGGGCCCATGACACATGTGAAATTTTTGTATACAAGGTTAAGGGAAGAGTCACTTAGATGATTAGGACACACATGATTAGGAGTATGGGAAAAAATTAGTTACCTCGGTATATAAGAGAGGAAAGACCTAAATATTTCTTGCACACGATGGAGGATCAGTGGCAAAATGAAGGTGATAGATGAAATATGATGGTTTATACCTTATGTGAACAACAACATGCTAATGGGAGACACACCAAGACAATATTTTCGGTTGGCGTAAGGTAAGGATAGCCTTTTTAACAATGTTTACTCAAAGGCACAATGTTCCCTCCCTTATACACGAGTATGATGGTAAGAATCCTACTTTTTCACGCCTAAAACTATGAGCGACAATGGGTGTAGGGATAGGATGATTTACCACCATCTCTTTAGGTACATAAGCTATACTCTACTCTACGAGAATGTGTGCACACTTGGTATGCCTATGCTAAGTTAAAGTAAGAGACTACAAGTTGGAAAGACATGATCGAAGGTATGGCTCAAACTTTTAATTATTTTTCTAATAAGCCACTAGTACATGAGGCCTTGAAGATAATGAAACAAATCATGTTGGGAGATAGAGCCAAGGTAGAAGAACTAATGGTTCAGCTGTTAGGAGAACTCGAGATTGATGCACATGAAGATGTACTAGAAATAAAAGAGATGCATTGGGCCCCGCCTAGAAGAGAAGGAAAAAGGGAAGATGGTATATCTTATTAATGATGAAGAAGTAGAGAACCTAGATATTAGCCATACAAAAGGTACAATTAAGGTGATGTAATTTAGAGATGAGAAGGTGTCTCAGTATACCATGTTCCTATGAAGAACAAGAAGGTTAACATTGGCACTGAGGATGTGCCTAAGGAGGCTATCATTAGAGATTATTGGTCAAAACTAGGGGTTGTAAATATCATTTAACTATTGTGCGATTCCTAGGACATATTCCCAAGATGTTACCATGAGTTGAAAGGTTTGCATCCCTCATTAGAGAGATGAGTATTAAATAGAAAGAAGGCATACACCCGGTTTGGAAGAGGCCTTATATGATGAATCCAAACCTGCATGTGAATGTGAAATAAGAGATTGAAAGAATGCTTAAGTATGGAATCATTGAACCAATTGAGGAATATGAGTGGGTTAGCCCCATGGTGATTAACATCAAGAAGGATGGTCGATCAGGATTTGTGTTGAATACAAGGAACTCAATGCCTCTTTTTTCATAGATCCTTTTCTTATTCCATTCATAGAATAAATCCTTGAAGGAGTTGCGGGGCATGAAATTTAGTCATTTACTAATGGATTTTGAGGTTACCACCATGTTTGCATTACGCGAAAGGATAAGGAGAAGACTACCTTTACCACGAGAATGGGGAAATTTTGCATATCTTTGTCATGCCCTTTGGGTTGAAGAATGTGCTAGTAGTGTTCTCATGCATAATTGTGTAGACATTTCATGACTTCATTCATTAGTTCTTGAAGGTTTATCTAGATTATTGGACTATTTATGGGCTTGTGAAGGATCAATGTGATGATATAAGATTGATGTTTGGGATATGTAGACAATTAGTCATCTCTCTAAACATTAAGAAGTGTATATTTTCACCCACTCTAGCACCTTGCTTTGGTATATAATTTTTAAGGATGGAATCTTGGTTGATCTAGATCGGATTATGCAGTAACTTTGGGGTTGGAAGGTATACCAATCAAAGTGAAGTGCATGGTTTATTGGGGCATATAGGCTATTACAAGAAGTTTATTAAATTGTATGCAAATATTTACATGACCTAGAGGAATTTCTTAAGGAAAAATGAAATTTTAATCGAGGTGATGCACAACAAAAAATGTTTGAAAATTGAAGGATAAGCTTACCACTAGACCAATCTTGCACTTCCCTTCATGGAAAAAACCTTTCCATGTACATGTTGATTCCTCTAGCATGCTATTAGCGTAGTCTTGGCACAACCAAGAGAGGGTAATGTGGATCATCCCATATGATTTGTGAGTAGGAAGTTGACACCAACATAGAAGAACTATACAATGACAGAGTGCGAGACATTATCCATTATCTACATGTTTCACAAGTTTTGACATTACTTATTGGCCACACCATTTATTTTTGTATAGATCATATGTCATTTAAGTACTTGGTCAAAAACATGTTTTGTAAGGGAAAGTCTACCAATGGATACTCCTTTTTTAGGAATTTAATTTTACAATTGTGGTAAAGAAAAGAAAGAGAAACCTCGGACCCGATCACTTATCAAGTATCAATTCTAGGAAGGATGAGGAAAGTATTGAATACATTATGCCTGATGCATAAATTTTAGGTTGAATCACATGCCCCTAGATTTAGAGGACATAACAATATTTTGTGTACTTGGGCTTATGCCAGAAAGAATGAAGACCTTGGAAAAAATGTAGCTTGCTATATGTGCTACACCTTACAAACTCAATGCAGGGAACCCATATAAAATAAGCGAGATTAGGTCTTGTGAAATTTTTTTGGAGCATGAGCGTGAAACCATTATAGAGCAGACTCGTGGAGGAATAATAGGAGGCCATTATACATGATATACAACTACATGTAAGATCCTTTTAGTAGGCCTCTAGTGGGATACATTATACAAGGACACTAAGGAATTTGTTAAAGCATGTGATCATTGTCAAAGAATTGGAAAACCTATAAATAGATGTGAAATTCCCTTGAGACCTATAGCAAGTGAAAAACCTTTTGAAAAATGGGTAATTGATTTTGTAGGGATTATTGCACCACCCACGCATAGGACTGGAACACGCTACATCATCACATGTAATGATTACTTAACAAGGTGAAAAGAGGTTGCACCTAATAAATATTACATGACACTAACATCGTAAGGTTCCTTTGGGAAAATATTATCATCGGTATGCATGTTTGTTAAGCTTGATAAGTGATAGAGGAATTCGTTTCCTAAATGAAATAATCAAAATATTGCTAACAAAGTTTATGGTGGCACACCATAAAACTAATCCTTATCAACCTTAGGCTAATGGAACTTCCAAATCATTCAATAAGATCTTAGGACAAACATAAACGAAGATATGTGATGTTGTAAGAAAGGATTTAGATGAAAAGGTATCAACCATTCTTTGGGAATAAAGAACTACCTATAAATGGCTGAATAGGGACACACCCTTTAATTTGGTGTTTGGCATGGAGGTTGTACTACCCATGGAATTTATGCTCCCTTCCCTATGTATTGCATGTGCATGTGGGTTGGACGATGAACACGATGTGCATGAGCACATAAAAAATTTGATGCAACTAGATGAATGACACACCATTGCACGTTGGAGCTAGAAGACGAGAAAAGGAAAGACAACTAATCCTTATCAACCTTAGGCTAATGGAACTTCCAAATCATTCAATAATATCTTAAGACAAACATAAATGAAGATATGTGATGTTGCAAGAAATGATTTAGATGACAAGGTATCAACCATTCTTTTGGAATAAAGAACAACCTATAAATGGTTGAACAGGGACACACCATTTAAATTGGTGTTTGGCATGGAGGCTGTACTACCTATGAAATTTATGCTCCCTTCCCCGTATGTATTGCATGTGCAGGTGGGTTGGATGATGAACAGGATGTGGATGAGCACATAAAAAGTTGATGTAACTAGATGAGTGACGCACCATTGCACGTTAGAGCTAGAAGACAGAAAAGGAAAGACAACTAATCCTTATCAACCTTAGGCTAATGAAAAGTCCAAATCATTCAATAATATCTTAGGACAAACATAAAAAATGATATGTGATGATGTAAGAAAGGATTTATATGACAAGGTATCAACCATCCTTTGGGAATAAAGAACAACCTATAAACGGTTAAACAGGGACACACCCTTTAATTTGGTGTTTAGCGTGGAGGTTGTACTACCCATGGAATTTATGCTCCCTTCCCTATGTATTACATGCGTGGGTGGGTTGGATGATGAACAAGATGTGGATAATCACACCAAAAATTTGATGCAACTAGATGAATGATGCACCATTGCATGTTGGAGCTAGAAGACAGAAAAGGAAATACATAAGGTTTGTCATGACAAGCACATCAAGAACAAGTATTTTATAGTTGAAAAGGTGGTGCTTTTGTATGACATTAAGTTTGTGCACCACCCAGGGGAAGTTGAAAGTCCATTGGTTGGGACCCTTTGTAGTAACCAAGATACTAGAATCGATGCCTGTGACAGCTTGGATGATACCATGTTACCAAGTTACTTCAATGGGAGTAGGATGAAGCCATACTATAAATAAGCTTCCTTTATATTTTTAATAAGGCAATATTTCCACTTAGATTAGATTTCCCTCTCATTTTTTGTTTTTCTTCTCTTGTTTTATTTTAATAATCACCTTTACACGCATAAGCTAATTACTATTTATTTAGTTGATGTGAAGAGGACCATACATACTTTTAGTGTGGGGTGAAGGCAAGTGTAATTTCTCACAATAGAGACCGAGATGATGTTATATTCCTTGGAGTTGGTTCTAAGGTGTGCACAGAAACTTTGTAATAAGGGTGATCGATCGAAAAGAAGGAGGAATGTGCAAAGAAGGGTGCTATAGGTATTACATATGCTTAGGAATGATTGTGCTTAAAATACATTTCTCAAGTTAGGAAGCCACCTAAGAAAAGGGAAACAGAGTGTAATGCAAGGGAGCCAACAATAGGATGGACTACTTGGTATGTGGCATAGAAGAAGATGGGTTACGACACGGGAAGTGCACATAATGATTTCGCAACCTTGAAAAGTAGTGGCACACCAGAAGGTTATTATTGTCCCACATGAAAGAAAGCAAGAAAAAATGTAGAAAAATAAAAAAACACATTTAATGATTTAAATCAGTGGTGGGTGAGAAACAATAAATACGTTAAAAATTTAGAAATCGTAGCCTTTGTTTTACCACTTAAATATTTTATGCACGTTGGCACTTCATCTAGTCATATCTTGACATTCATCCGAAGTGCATGAATCTACCAGGAACATCTTTTGTGATTGTTTGTCAAGATGTTAGCATGCATGTTCATGATTTCCAATAACAAAGCATACACTTGAATGTAAATCATTACATATGCCATAAGGAAACATGACAAATTGGATAAGTATTAAGATTTATTGTAGTACATGATCACCATGTTCATGCTCATTAACCACCGAATCCATCCACAAATTTCCATTAATAACCAAAGGATTATATATCGAGAGGCTAAATACATAGTAATAGTAGTACATAATCATGCATTCCAATGTATCATAACAACATAAATGTATCACAACCCATAATGGAGTACATAGATATTTATTGGGCTAGGAATTTCCCTTAACCACCGATGCATTCCCAAAAATAATTTACAAGCTCAAAATAACCATGAGTACATAAATAAATCCATGCATGATTTTCTATTGATCCTAATAATAGATTAATCTATAAATAAACCACGATATTAATATCCTTACATGTGATTTATCCCAAAATAGCTCTTTCTTAACGCTAAGCCTCCATGCTTTTCTTTAGATCTGTAACGTTGCTTGATCAACACTCAAACTCGACGTCATCTATTTTTAGCTCGTGGTTCCAAAATTGGCTAAGTCTTGAATATTTCCTACTTTGGTGTGAGCCTATGGGCACTCTTCTATTCTTTCCTATGCGTGCCTTTCACACCTACCTTGCGTGCACCCAACATCTTCATGTGTGGCATGTACTTAGTCAAAATTTGTTGTGCAATATTATCCCACACTAAATTTTATTTCCTTCCTCGACAATATCTTAGTCGCCCCAAAAATAAAAGTGACCTCCAAAAAAAATTTAATGCCCAAAAATATTCATCCTACCTATCTCAAAATTGGATCAATTTGAAGGTTTTGAAAGGCTTTTGGGAACTCAACATCTATTTCTCTCTCCACCTTTTATATCCATCAAACTTTTGTAATGATTTCCTAGGCACTACCTCTACAATCTTTGGAACTTGGTCTAGTGAAAAATCTTCAACTCTTCTCTTGAGATCTTGGATAACCACCGTCACCCTTGCAAAAATCCCTCAACTATGTCCATGTGCTCCAGTACCATATTTTGGAAGTAGCCTTTCCAAAGCTCTAATTTATCCTTTTTGCACTTGATCAACTCTTTCTGCTTTATAACCTTAGCCATCACTTTGGCGCACTCTATCTTATTAGTGGGCGTTTGTTCTTGGATAGCTTTAAGTGCTAATTCCTCATCACTTATGTTCATATAAAGGACAAGGTCACTATTCTAGCACCTTTGGAAAGCTATGTCGACCTTATTACCTACCTCTTTGATCTTTGCAAATAATTCCTTAAGCTCAATAATTATAGCTTCAAAAAAACTTGTTTTCTTCCTTCTCCTTATACATCTCATTCATTGTTGGCACTATGCAAATTTTTATGTTGACCAAAAGCATACCAACCAGATCTTCTAAATAATCCATCTCATCATTATAATCGTATATGACCTAGCTTACTAAGGCTAATAATTGTCCTAAAATATGTTTCACCATGGTGCTAACCCCGTCATATGACTCCTTGGTGTGCTTCTGTTCTCGCTATAGGTCCTTATTCAAACCACCGACCTCACACTTCTTTTCTTTCTTATTTTCTATTAAGACCTTCATAGTAGCTCATGCATCAAGGATACTATGCCTAACATCCATGCCCAACTTTTTCAAGGTGTTGCATGCCTAATAATCATTTAGGTACATGAGTAGAATTCCTTATACTTCCTCCTTGGATCATTCTTCAACTCAATGACACCGATGGAGTGGTCACTTACCTCAAACTCAAGTTCTTCGCATATTTGTGCAAGTTCTAGTTCAACATATTCCTATTTTGTGAGACTTCCCCATATTTATTCATCAGTTCCCAGGAATACAAATTTTCATTTGGAACCGTACCCTAGAAATGCATCCATAAAACCTTCTTGGGGTCATCCAAAAAATCCATATATTGTGACTGGGTCTCCATATCTTCCTAAATGCCTTCGCCTTTGTCCTCTTCTTCTTCGGGGGTATAAGTTCCAACACTTGTCCCTGCTCTTGCACCATTCTCTTCCCCGATAACATAAGTGTTGTCGGTTTCCTTATCTTCATGTGTCTCCTCTTCCACAGTGTGTGTTTTCATTGTGTGGAATTTTATATACTCCTCCCTCTATGGCATGAGATTGCCTTTTGATATTTAGTAGTCTTCTTAGCCAAATGATCAACCCATTCTTTCTCAAGCTCCTTGCATAAGGTTTATCCTTCTCCAAATCGACTCCCCACTTTCTTCTATGCCAGAGACAACCTTCACCACTCCATGCTTTAGTTTTCCTTCTTCACTCTATCATGTGGTAGCTGAGACATTCCAGTTACCACTGCTACTTCTTTCTCATGTAGTACTTCTTACGTTGTGAATTATCAAGTTTACCTTCCTCTTCAGGGGTGTGTTTTCTCATTCTCTTCAATGGTGGGATCAATGGCCTTCCACGCTATGGGAGGGTAGAATATTTAACTTCTATCTCAACTCCTCCATGAGTCCCCACCTTAATTTCACAAATATTTTGCTTATTAATCCCTAATGGTAATAATCATCTAAGGGCTCAAGTCTAATGTGTTAGGATATAGTGTCTCTAAGTATGTAGGTCTCACATCATACTCATACGTCACACACAAGATGTGCAAGTTTGAGTCAACCTTATCAACATCAAAGGTTAAATTTTGCATGCTTTAATACTATTCACAACACACTTGTAGTACTAGGAAGTGAATGCAAATGACAACTTGTACTAATGGATCATCTCCCCATCCTTCATTGTGAATCGTACAAAACTATAATGTTGCATCTCTCGCAAAATTTTCCTGCTCACCAATCTCTCAGCAGAAACTTATGTGGAAAGTGTTACTCATTCTCAAAAGACCCACACAACCTGTTATACCACTTATCAATTCTAGCCTTATACGGATTTGAAATTGCTCCATCACATGTATATCCAAAAATTACATCACATGCTATTTGTTCACAGTGGGTAAACCCACATATCATCATTTGATCCCTCTGGTACTCTAATCTATTAGAAGATGATGAGAAGGAGGATCAATTCCCAAATTATCTTTGTTCCTTCATTCCATACTCTCTCCTCTTTAATAATTCCATCGGTAACATATTGCATAATGTTTCAAAGTGCCTTGTTTTCCATTCCGTGTGTAATGTATAATTTTTTTGTTCATGTGAGTCCACCTTTATGAGGTGCCCAACTTGTAACTAACTAATCTGGTTATAACTCTAGTTGCAGGGTTCTACAAGGCTTTTGATAAGGATAGCTCTTCCTCCCTTCTCGTACTATAGTGTTGCGGCCAATTCATCAATATCTGCATTGGAGCATAAATCTAGCCCCATGTCCTCTCTTGTACTCCTCAATCTCATGACTCACTCAATAAGTTGAGTTGTAATTCACATCCTCCAGCCCGTAAAAATAAAATAAATCCTCATGCACCCTAGACATGAGCCACTGGTATAGATGCATGGGATTTGCAAAGAAGGGTAGTTCAAACAATTGTACCTTCTCCACTTTTCTCCAAGTTATTTCATATTGAGTCATTAACTAGTACCTTCCCTTGTTTTTTTTCTGCATCTCCTGTAACATGTCTTCCTTTAAAGTCCCTTCATGCCCTAGAGATCTATGGTTATATTCACTAATTTTACACTTGGGAAGTTGTGACTTCCAAGTCTGAACCCTAAGTACTCTAGGTGGGTACTGCATTTCTGAGTATATATCCTCCAGGGGTTCTTCCACCTCAACTTCAACCCTCTTTGTATGGTGCTTTCTTCTAGTTTTGGGTGTCATTGGTCTTGCAAATCTGCACCTTAGGTACTTTGTCTCTCAACACTTTGCTATCTAAGCACCGTGAACCCTAGTTGTTTAAAATCACCCATAAAACCTTATCTCCATGACCTAACTACTAACTCAAACTCAGCTTGTCACAAGGAACCAAACACAACTTCGTATACATGATGCTCTTGTTTTCTCTTCTTTTATTTTTCTCTTTTACAAAACATCACTTGGTAGTTCAATTGCTCCAAATTTTCTTCGAATGAAAGGTATCAAATACCTTTGACTTGCTCCCCTTTTTTACTTTTTTGTAACTCACCAACTTACTTTTTCCACTTAACCCATGCTTTTATTGCTTTTAACTTTGAATTTTCTTTCTTAATAAAGTACATTTTTCACTTTTTGCTTTATTATGTGACTTCCTTTTACACATCTGTAGCCATAACCTTCTAGTGAGTCCTACTTTCTGAGCCATAGACCTCCTTCACGCGCCTCCCTACACCAAAGTACACAATCCTTTGTGCCATATACCAAGTATTTTATCATGCCAATACATACCTCGCATTACACTCACAGTGCAATCACTCTTCTTGTGTGCTCTTCAATCTAAGAAATTTACTTAAAAGCACCTTCATTTATAACACCTGTAACACCTTTCTCTCTCACACCAAAATTTTAGAGTATATCCTAAACCACGCCAACTTGTATCAAATATGATGCCAATAGTTTTTCTCTTACACCTGATCCACCCCACATTAAAAGTATGAATGGTCCTTTGTGTATGAACTTAAAAGATAATAATCAGCTCCTACGCATGAGCACACTTATTTCAATAAAACAAAGAACTAAATTGACAAAGCATAGAAATGATTGAAAGGAAACACATAAAAGGGAAATATAATCTAAGTGGCAACATTTCCTTATTACAAACACCAAGAAGCTTTATTTATAGTAGGGCTTCAACCTACTCCCATTGAAATAACAGGAAACATGGTGTCATCCAGCACCTACAATTTTCATGCACCTGATTCAAGTATCTTGGTTACTACAAAAGTTCCTAACCAATGCAATTTCAATTTCCCTGAGTGGCGCACAAACTTGGATTCATAGAGAAGAACCATATTCCTGACTTTAAATTTCTTATTCTTGATGTGCCTATCATGCCACACTTTCTATCTAGCCTTCTTAGTCTTCTATATCCAACACACAATGGCGTACTGCTTCATTTAACTTGTAATAGCCTCATTTTAGACAATAGAACAAGTCAATTTTTATTTTTTTGATAATTGCATCCTGGTTCTAAATACATAATTTAGAACTCACAAATCAAATAACCATTCTTATAACAGATAACCATATGCAACTGTAATGACTCGGAGTACCTCCGATCTATTCATTCCATGACTCGGTAATCTACCGATCTATTCATGAGTAATAAGAGTTGGCGTTTTATTTAACACTTCACTCTTGCGGTTCTCTTCCCTATTCTGGGATTCAGAATGCTCTGTCCAAGGAACCTAACTGAATAATTGTTACCATTATTCATCGGCATCTCATCCCTTAGACTAGGTGAATTAGGACAACGCAATCGAAGCTTGCGATACTTTGGCCAAAGATTTGAAACATACTGTTTATGTCTCGTATTCCTTAACGACATACTCGTCAATCTGGAATACGCCCTTCACCCCATTCTTATGTTATGTAGAATGTCTTATACCGACTTCTGTCAGTCCCTCCTATCTCAACTTATTCACTCGGAAACGGATTAACAAGGTGATAACGTTATATGGATGCCCACGAGGATTAGGGATACGATGACGTACTGGTTCAACCCTAGTTAAACCAGTGTGTCAAGATACCCCGATTCTCCTAGGCAGCCTTGTAACGTGATCACATTCCTAATCGGTCCCTGAGTAACTCGTTCGAGATCAAAGTGTAAATCTTAGCGATCAATGCAAAGGGTGTCATCATAAGTCACCTGCATTGTTGTAACTTCGAGAAGATCCTAATCTTCTTGGAGGTACAACCCTGCAGTTGACTTGTGTCGTCAACCTTTAAATCTACCTCGAAAAGATCTACTTATTAATATGCGTTACGCACGTTGAGTTTAAATTACATTAAAGACATTCCCCTAAGGTTAGCCTTTCCCGATCCCTGGATTCTTCATCTTAGGATGACCTTCCTCAATAAAACCCATTCACGGTGGAGATATTAAGGCCAAGGTCTCATCAAGGAGTTCTTAGAATATACATAATTCTAAAACAACGAAATCGGTCAATATCTCATAGACTTCACATGAGATTGACATCTGAACCCCATTAGGTTTATATCAGTTCTCATAACTGAATTTATATCATACTATAAGTATCAAGATATAAATGATTCAGAATCCAATTAAATGTTGTCCTGTCATAATCAGGACTAGGGATTAATAATTTAATTCAGTTTGTTTAGTATTCTGCTTAGGTATATTTTAACCCTATCTTCCAAAAAGATAAATACCTAAATTTCAATTTAGCTTTTGATAGAACATACCAGGAACTGCTAAACAATCATAAGAATTCAGTCTTATATTCTTGCAAAGCTTACATTGATAATCACAAAAGTCTCCAAATTATATAATAATAACAATGCTCTTTAGATCATTTGAACCGAAGAAGGTCAAACTATCAAGATAAGAATATAGACACATAAGTAACAATATCAATTTCCATTCCTTTCAGAACTAAACAAATACATTTTATGCATTCAGCATACTTGATACAATACTCAATGGAAGAAGAACATCTTTCCTCTTATAGTACATTTAAAGAAATTCAAACTGAAATTCTACTTAAAATCAAATCTAAACAATCTGATCATCCTATCAGATCTGCATGCTTTTACCACTCACGGCAACCATCTGCAAAAATAGTCAACATGGGTCAGTTCGATGAACTGAGCATGATAAGCACTAACTCTTAAAACAATTGCAATCCACCAACTGTTTTCATTAAACACCCTGTTTAAATGAGATCAAATCATTAAAACGTTAGTGACCAAGAAGACAAATGCATCTAACCAACTATCCATCTGAATCCCAAGGACAGCAACATCAGATGGATTATATATTTAACATAATAAATAAATAACCTTTCATGATTCCATCAGCATGATAGAACAATTCCAAAAGTTAGATAAACAATTATATCAACCTATACTTTATAACAGAAGAGAAATAAACGAATAATACTTATTTCCTTCAGATCTAGCTCATGACTGTACCGTCTTTTCAAGAGCAAGGCATTCACTTAATACACAAGCAAATAAATCAGTCGAGACCATCAACAACACCACTGTTTTGTTAAAGCTTACAAGAAAGCAACTACAGTACAGTAGCCCTCATGCCAAACAACGGTGTCTATCAACAAGCAGACTCAGTATGTCCTCACGCAAGAAGCGACAGACAAGAAGATATTAAATGCCGTTACCTGTTAAGGTGAAATCGACTACTCCTAAACTCAATCAAGCTCAGAAATGGATATCTATGCACAGAAGACGTAACACGCCAACAATACCTTATGACAACCTTCAACTCATTCAAGTCCTTTCTACACTGTAAGGCTTTTAGACCCAAGGTCGAATTCAAAGGATCTCTTCTGTTATCGCAGTCAACAAGAGACTCGAAATCATTTTAGCAATGACAATTCCCTATGACTATGCAGAGAGATTTTTAAACGAAATCCATGCAACATGCACAGCCACATCTATCTGGAATGTAATCAGAAAGAAAACATAACATAACATAACATAGTCACTTCTGAACACATCCAGAGTTGAAAGTATGTTATTCACGACCTACTTTATAAAAGCCATAATACATAATGTCAAGTTATTTTAAGAAATCCAACAAAGCCAAAAACATTACATGTTCATACTCAGGCTTATACAGATACAGTGACACAGATTACCAATCAAGGATTTAAAACTAAATCCGTATATCAGTATTCACAATATAGCTTTTACAGAAGCCGATATACAAGATATCTTTCCAAACTCAAGGAACCCAACAGTGTCAAAACAATAGTAACTAAGAAAGCTTAATTTGAGACAGGTACTGTAGTTACCTAGAAAGGATTCCACTGAACCCGAGTAACAATATATCAAATAAATAATAAACAATGATTCCCAACTATGCCAACAATGATAAACATTAAAAATCAGGCTTAAACAAATCACTGATTTCGTAACAAGAATTCCAACTGAATCTCTCCAATATTCTCGAACAAGCTTACACAGAAGGAAACGTAACAGTACAACCAGGGAGTCTGTACCAAAATTTATTACAAATAACAGAGGTCGTATGACCTGTTACTTCTTCTAGACTCCAACGAAACTCAAATTACCAATATTCAAAGATATATAAAGCTTCCACAGTGGTCCATAGTGCACGAATCATTCAATGGACTCTACAGAGTCGTTTCAATATAATAAACATATATATATATATATATATATATATATATATATATATATAAACGGGTTGAATCCCCTTAACCTTCACGAAAGGGAAAAACAACTCCAGTGAGGTCGTAATGAATACTGTAACACAATATGTTACCTCTTCACAATAACTATAAAATTCATAACGAAACCCAACAAAAATCCATAACCACCACTAAATAATAACCACGACATAGCTTACAAAAAGTTCAATTTTAACTGAACAATCAAACAAATGTCCATCAGTATCCCTTCCGACAAGTACCCACAACAAGCAACAACGGCAAGTATCAACAACAAGCATCGACTTCGAGTATAAATCAACAAGCATCACAGTGGCCTGTACCCATCACAAGAACAATTTATGGGCTCTCGCAGAGCAGGCCGAGCATACCTTCTTTTCATATATTTCGCATATAAAAGCCGGAATGCAAAACACAAAGAAATATAGCAACAGTTCGAATATAATAAACACCCATCAAGGGTTAAATTGAAAATCCGAACCAGCATGAAGATACAGTGTCGAAAATCACACAAGGATACCATAGAAACCATCTATTTCCATAAATCATTTGAACAGAGTTGTTCTAATGAAATCATTTGAAGAAGAGCAAGATTTTTAAAAGTTAGGGCCTAACATGCCTGGATATTTGCTCAAAATTCTGAAGCAGACCACTGAAAGAGCTCGACTTTCTTTTCCTTTTCCAAGTTAGAGCCACCAACAAAATTTTGCTATTTCCATGACATATATATTTTCCTTGCCAGAGGAAAGAGCTAGATACACTCATACTCGCCATGCAACACCAAGAAGACTGGTGCGAAGAACCAGTGAACAGGCAGAGGGAAAATCGAATTCGTGATAAGCCAAACAAACCATTAACTTTCCAATTTGCATGCCTTCTCGCAAAATCCGAGCTCGACTACCGAGCTCATTAATTGCATTTACTCCCAATTTCCCGCTCAAACTCCACTGCCACCAACCGCCATAGTTGGCGATAGATAAGAGAATTTCCAAGACCATTTCCAATTTTGGCGACCTGCCACGTCGGCTCAAGTTAGCTGTTTTAAAACCTCCACCAAATTACCTGTCCCTTATGCTTATCCACGCATTTAATAACATAGAAACTGCCGCCCATGGTTCGCACCCCTCCATAGGTCCCCTTACATCCTTGTTCAATAGTTAGGTTAGTAACTTAGGTTAGGATTTAGGATAACACCTAGACTAACCACTTAGCACAAAGATACTAACTTAGAACATTAGCTCATAGCCTAGGTCTAGGTTAGATTAACACTAATCTAACCCCTAGGTTAAGTTTAGTTTTAGGTTACTAACATTAATAATTCCTGTTAGGTCTAACATTTCTTATACTCGGAAAAAGACCTACAGCATGCATTCTCGAACAAGGTTCACTCCTGTACTGCCATTAGGCTACGGAATTATATGCAATAGAATTATTACCTGGTCCACGACCAAGACCTTCCAGATATACTTCGATATCGGGAACCATTCCATTTCACACGATCAACCTGAGTTAGACTCGAGATTGGCTTTATTCAACGAATTCAGACCTTGCAACCTGTGAAAGGTTTATAATTTTTAATTCATCATGAAAAACTTAAAGCACCACTTGGATCAATACCACTGATCCAAGGCTAGGTCTTATAGATGAATAACTTCATAATTCGTTCCGAGATCAGATTAAACTCAGATGTAAAATGAAATAAATAAAAGAGTCTAATCATATTCTGACTCAGTCAAAGATCTGCAATCTGCAAAGAAGATACAGTACATATCAAGCATGACTTCTCAATCAAAGGAACACATCCTTTTTACAAAAGAAATCACATATCAACACTTGTATGCTTAGGAGGAAGTAACAACAGTTCAGGGTGTTACATGCTTCCCTCCTAAAAAGATTCATCGTCCCGATGATTACATATTCAATTAACCTTCAGGTCAACTAATTTATTAGTTCACAAATCAATGCGACTATTTTCCAACTTGAATAGTTCCAGAAATCAATGTCACAACACATTTTATTCAACCTGAATAATGTTTGCCTTCATCTGACTTTCATAAATACAAAAAAATAAGTTCATAAAAGAATGTTTTGTCAACAGATTTCATTCTGTTGAAAAAGAGAAGGAAAAGCAATTTTCATCTCTTCCAGATTTTCCCAAGTTGCACTTTCTTCGTTAAACTGGTCCCACTGGACCTTACATTGCTGTATTTCACGATTTCTTAAATGCAATTGGTGAGTTTCCAGCACTCGTGTGGGTTTAACCACGATTATTCCTGGGTCTTGGACCTGCAAGGAATTCCAATTTAAAACATGTGACAGATCTGAAACGTATTTCTTAAGCAAAGAAATATGGAAAACATCATGCATGCGAGATAAAGTAGGTGGCAATGCTAAACGATAAGCTACAGGATTGATTATTTCGACAATTTCGAAAGGTCCCACGAATCGAGGTGACAACTTGGCAGCCTTGCCAAAAGTTATAGAACTCTTTCTGGGTTTAACACGTAGAAAAACCTTCTCACCAAGCTCAAACCTTCTATCAACCCACTTAAGGTCAGCATAGTTCTTCTGCCTATCCGCTGCTTCCTTTAATCATTCACGAATCAACTTAACTTGCTGTTCCATTTCTGTGAGAATCTCTGGTCCAATTACCACTCTATCCTCAACACTGTCCCAACTAATAGGAGTTCTGCACTTTCTTCCATAAAGTGCTTCAAATGGTGCCATTTTAAGAGATGAGTGATAAGTGTTGTTGTATGCGAACTCAACTAATGGAAGATACTCTTCCCATTTATACTGTTGATCCATGCAATACATTCGCAACATGTCCTCCAACACTTGATTTACCCTTTCAGTTTGTCCATCCGTTTCCGGATGATATGCGAAACGAAGTTTAGTTTTGTTTCATGTACGAATCTTTTGGCCAAGACGATGAATCATCCTTTAGATTTCCAGTGATGAAATGAGCTACCTTAGTCAGTTTATCTACAACTACCAGGATAACATCATGTTTATTCCTGGACATGGGTAATCCTTGTACAAAATCCATGGTTATTACTTGCCATTTGTACTGCGGTATGCTATGAGGATATAACAGTCCAGCAGGGTGCATATGTTCTGCCTTCACCTGCTGACATTCCAAACAATGAGTCACAAATTCAATGACATCCTTTTTCATACCTTTCCAAAAGTATTGTTGTTTCAAATCAGCAAGCATCTTTGTGATACCCGGGTGTCCAGAGAAAGGTGAATTATGAAATTCCACTAACAACTTCTTCCTCAAGTCATTCAGCATAGGTACATATACCCTATTTTCATAACGCAAGATTCCTTCATTATCAAAATGAAAACCTTCATACCTTATATCCTTAGGTTCTGCAGCAAGCGCTACTTTTACTCGTTGAAAGTATGCATCTGATTCTGAGGCACTTTTTACTTCATCTTTAAACTGAGTTCTTAATGTTATAAGAGCAGAAATGTGCCTCCTACGACTTAGAGCATCAGCTACTCTATTCTCCTTCCCTTTGATATAGCTAATATCAAAGTCATATTGTGATAAAAATTCTAACCACCTTCTCTGTCTGGCATTCAGATTAGGCTGAGTGAAAATATATTTCAGTCCTAAGTGATCAGTTTTCAACTCAAAAGGTTTCCCAAGTAAGTAGTGTCTCCAGACTTGAAGTGCATGAACAATAGCAGCAAGTTCCAAATCATGAGGGGCATAATTCAGCTCATGTAACTTAAGTTTTCTACTTTCATATGCTATGACCTGATCATTTTGTAGCAAAACACCTCCAAGGCCTTCCCCAGAAGCATCCGTTACAACAGAAAATTTCCATTAGGTCCTGCAGTACAGCTAATATAGGTGCGAGAGTCAACCGGTCTTTCGACTTTTGAAAGCCGCTTCGCACTTGTCATTCCACATGAATTTCTTATCCTTCTTTTGCAATGAAGTTATTGGTGCAGCTACTTTAGAAAAATCCTTTACAAATTTTCTATAGTAACCAGTAAGACCCATGAAGCTTCTTACTTCATGCACATTCTTTGGTGCAGGCCACTCAGTTATTGCCACTATTTTTGAAGGATCTACAGAAATTCCTTCTTTACTTATGACATGACCCAAATAGTGAACTTCTGAATCAAAGAAAGAACATTTGGATAACTTACCATACAACTTTCTTTTTCTCAAAATTCCCAAAATTATCCTCAAATGCTCATTGTGCTCCTCAACGCTTTTAGAATAAATGAGAATATCGTCCAAGAATACAAGTACAAACTTGTCCAGATATTCTTGAAAAATATTATTCATTAAGTTCATAAAGGCTGCGGGTGCATTAGTTAATCCAAAGGGTAGAACCGTGAATTCATAATGTCCGTACCTTGTTCGGAAAGTTGTTTTATGAATGTCTTCTTCTTTAATCCTTAACTGATGATAACCAGATCGAAGGTCTATCTTAGAATAAACCGCTGCTCCACGCATCTGATCAAATAGATCATCGATCCTTGGAAGTGGATATCGGTTCTTGATTGTTGCTTTGTTCAACATCCGATAATCAATACACAGCCTAAGTGTTCCATCCTTCTTTTTCACAAATATCACAGGCGCACCCCAAGGTGAAACACTTGGTCTAATCAAACCTTTTGTCAAAAGTTCTTGCAACTGTGCCTTAAGCTCGACTAACTCTGTAGTAGTCATCCTATAAGGCGCTTTGGAAATAGGTTCAGTTCCCGGTTTGATTTCGATGGTGAAGTCAAATTCTCTCTTGGGTGGTAACCCTGGTAATTCTTCAGGAAAAACATCCCTGAAACTTTGTAACAGAGGAATTTGCTTCATATAATCACCATCTTCTTCTGAAGATTCAGATATCTTTACTGCATAAAGAGTACATCCTTTATTCTTAGCCTTTTTAAGCTGCATAGCTGACAGTTTTCTAACTGAAATTTCCCGTTTCACCCCTTGAATCTCTGCTGATTCCAGCTGATCATCTAAACATTTTATGTTCTTTTCATAGCAGTCTACTTTTGCTTTATGGTCAGCTAACCAATTGACACCGATGACAATGTCATACGATCCCAAAGGTGTAACATAGAGATCAACTTCCGTGGAAAAGTTAGGTAAGTCAAGGACTGCCCCAAAAAGACACATACTCACTGTATGAACAGAGTTATTACCATACTGTACAGTCCAAGATTTATCCATTTTTCCAGCTTTTCTTTTAAGTTTAGAAGCAAGTTTATTAGAAATAAAACATTCAGTAGCTCCTGTATCAAAAAGAATAGTGACAGGTATGCCAAATAACTTACCCGAAACTTCTATAGGTGTTACTTGCTTTTCAGCTTGCTTGTCTGCTACTGCAGCATGTATCTTATGCTGTTGATTACGATCATCCTTCTTCAAAGGGCATTGATTAGCGTAGTGATCTTTGCCACAATTGTAGCAGCCTCCTACAGGTCCCTTTTTAGGCTCAGAATTTCCTCCAGCCTTGTAATTGTCACGTTGTCCTCCATAGGGCTTCTGCCCATTGTTATAATTTTTAGCAAAATTATCCCTTACATTTCCAGCAGGCTTATTTACTACTGCTTTCTTACTGTTATCTCCTGGAAACTTACTCTTGTTTCCAAACTTTTTCCATGGTCCTTTTCTGGGTGCAAGAGAGGTTGAAGAAGGATTTGCAGTCTTCTTCCACACTTCCTCTTTATGAGCAGAAATAGCCTTTAATTTCTGTTCTTGCCTTATGGCCTTTTCAACAACTCCTTCCATAGTGGTTGGACTGTGAACATCGACCTCTCCCCCTATCACGGGATTCAATCCCATGATGAATTTCCGTATTCTAAACTTCTCGTCAGTTTGATACTGCGGTACATACTTGAGGAGTTTTGTAAACCGCTCCCAGAGAATTCGATCTTTGTTAGCTTCCTTGAGCTAAGTTCTGAAATTCTGTCATTTTCTGATCATAGAAAAGTTGTGGCAGCCAACGTTGCCTAAAATAGCCTTTAAATTGATCCCAAGTAATATTGGTCTCATCAATGTTTAGTTCAGCTTTACGGCTATCCCACCATGAAGATGCTTTGTGGGAAAGCTGATAGGCTCCCCAAATAGCTTTGGTTTCCTCTCGAGAAGTTCCTTATTACAAAGTACTTCTCATTTCATTGAGCCGCCTCGGCTCCATCTCCTAATGTGGTGCCATCATACTTAGGTGGGCTTATCCTTTTTATATCATTAGTGAGTTCTGCTGCCAACCTGGCCTTTTTGTTTTCTAGTTGGACAGGTGCATTCCCAACATTAACATCAACTCCCATGTCAGGGTTGTCCTCAGGAGGTTACTGATTATTATTATCGCCTTCTTCATCCTCCTCATTTCCCATCACCTGCTGCTCAAGTACAGCTAAACGATCTCTTGTGTCCAACAGGGTAGCAAGGATCTCATCAAGTTTCTGGGTTGTTGCCGCCCCTCCTTTAGGTGGAGCATTATTCGCAACATTTCCCCTTGTTCTAACCATTTTCATTCTACAAGAAAATTCAGGTTTTTATCGATTATGGACACATAGGTCCAAGAGCTGCAACCTTCACCTCTGATACCAAGATGTAACATCCTCATTTTAGACAATAGAACAAGTCAATTTTTTTTTTTTGATAATTGCATCCTGGTTCTAAATACATAATTTAGAACTCACAAATCAAATAACCATTCTTATAACAGACAACCATATGCAGCTGTAATGACTTGGAGTACCTCCGATCTATTCATTCCATGACTCGGTAATCTACCGATCTATTCATGAGTAATAAGAGTTGGCATTTTTATTTAACACTTCACTCTTGCGGTTCTCTTCCTTATTACGGGATTGAGATGCTCGCCTCAAGGAACCTAACAAATAATTGTTACCATTATTCATCGGCATCTCATCCCTTAGACTAGGTGAATTAGGACAATGCAATCAGCGACTTGCGATACTTTGGCCAAAGATTTGAAACATATTGTTTATGTCTTGTATTCCTTAACGGCATACTCGTCAATCTGGAATATGCCCTTCACCCTATTCTTATGTTATGTAGAATGTATTATACCGACTTACATCGTAGTCCCTCCTATCTCACCTTGTTAACTGCTTTACGTGTGAATAAGTTGAGATAGGAGGGACCTGAACGAAAAATCGTATAAGACATTCTACATAACATAAGAAATGGGGTGAAGGGCATATTCCGATGATGAGTATGCCGTTAAGAATAAAACAGACATAAGCATGATGTTTCAAATCTTTGGCCAAAGTATCGCAAGCTTGTCGCTGATTGCGTTGTCCTAATTCACCTAGTTTAAGGGATGAGATGCCGATGAATAATGGTAACAATTATTGGATTAGGTTCTTGACGAGCATTCTCAATCCCATAATAAGGAAGAGAACCGCAAGAGTGAAGTGTTAAATAAAAATGCCAACTCTTATTACTCATGAATAGATCGGTAGATTACCGAGTCATGGAATGAATAGATCGGAGGTACTCCAAGTCATTACAGCTGCATATGGTTGTCTGTTATAAGAATGGTTATTTGATTTGTGAATTCTAAATTATGTATTTAGAACTGTGATGCAATTATCAAAAAAAAATTAACTTGTTCTATTGTCTAAAATGAGGATGTTACATAACTATATTAATTTTTAATGTTCTCTTCCCCAAATTTCTCATTAGTAAGTCCACCCATGCATGTAATACATAGGGATGGTAACATGATTTCAATAGGTTATACAACTTTGCGCCAAACACCAACTGAAAAGGTGTGGCCTTGTTCAATATTTTTAAGTGGTCAGTAAGCCCAAAGTACTCGCTGATACTTTATCATCCCAATCTTTTCTTCCAATATAATTTTTTTTTCAATGTTTGTCCCATAATCTTTTGAAAGCTTCAGCAATACCATTTTCCCGTGGGTGATAAGGAGTAGTTTTATGGTGTGCTACAATAAATTCTACCAATAGGATCTTGATTGTCTTATTCAAGAAATGAGTTCCTCTATCACTTTTCAAGCTTAATGGAAAACCATACTGCTAATAATGTTTTCCCATAAAAATATTTTTGTTGTAGTTGCAATTCAATCCTTTGTAGGTGCTACTTCTTCCCATATTGTAAGATATTCTTTGTATGTTATAATGTAGCACGCACAAGTCCTATTTTAGGGTAGCTAAAGAAGACTTAAAAAATAAATAGCTCACTTTGTAAAAGGCTTAGTGCTTGCAATAGGCGCAATGACATCTCATTTCTATGAAAAAATTTCCCAAGGTGATGACAATGGTCACATGCCTTGACATATTCCTTAGTATCTTTGTACAAAGTCTCCCACCAAATTCCATCCATTAGAATCTTGCGCACGATATAGCACCACCAACGTAATGACCTCCGATATCCCCCATGAGATTCTTCCATAATAGCCTCACGCTCATGATCCAAAACACAATGAAGCAAAAATTTATCAAAATCTAACTTGTACAAATTACCACCAATCAACTGATAAGGTGCCACACGTATTGCAAGATTATTTTTCTCTAATGTCTTTATTCCTTCAGTTCATGTCCGGTGCATAAAAAAACTACAATATCCTCTAACTTTGTGGGTGCATGGTTTAATCTAAAAATTTGTGCATCTGGCATTGTGTCCTCAATGCTCTACACATCCTCATTAGAATTGATCCTTGACAAATGATCAGGCTCTGAATTTCTATTTCCTAGTTTCACAACAAATGTCAAATCAAACTATTGAAATACAAGTATCCACCTACAAATGTGCCATTGCAAAATAGGCTTGTTGACCAAGTACCTAAGAACCATTTGATTTGTATAGAAAATAAACGAGGTTCCCTATAAGTCTTTGTCTAAATTTATATAGTGTGTAGATAATAGATAATGCTTTATGCTTAGTAGTTGTGTAATTCTGCTCTGTGGGTGTCAAATTCTTACTTGGAAAGCAAATAGGATGGTCCACAATCCCTTCCCCTGGTTGTGTAAAAGTGTACGAATTGTCATGCTAGAAGTATCAACATGAACATGAAAGTGTTTTTCCCACGAAGGAAAATGAAAAAATAGGTGTAGTAGTTAGCCTTTCCTTCAAGTGTTTCAAATACATGTTGTTGTGCATCATCCTAATAAATTTCCCTTTCACCTAAAATAATTCTTCCAAGTGTGAAAAAATATTTTTCGTATCCTTTAATAAATTTCTTGTAATAGCTTGTATGTCCTAGGAATCCACGCACCTCACTTTGATTGCTAGGTTCCTCCAAACCCAAGATCATAACTATCTTGGTGGGTCTACCAACAACCCTTCCTTGCAAATTATATGCCCAAGTAAAGTTCCAAATTGTGTTGCAAAGATACACTTATTAATGTTGAGAGAGATGCTTAGCTACTTCCTGCACCTCTCAAACATGAGCCTTAGATTATCACAGTGATCCTTGACTAAACCATACACTATCCAATAATCTAGATACACCTACAAGAATTTATGAATAAATTCTTAAAAGGCATACACAATAATACATGAGAACAAAGTTGGAACATTTTTCAATCTAAAGGGCATAACTATGTATGAAAAACTTCCCCATTTAGTGTGAAATTTTTCTTTTCCTAATCTTCCTTTGCGATGCACACTTGGTGATAATCAAAAAAATCCATCTGTAAAAGAATATATCTCATGCCCAACAACTCCCTCAAGAATTTATTCTATGAAAGGGGTGGGAAAAGGATCTATAACACATGAAGCATTAATTTCTCTATAGTCCACATAAATCCTTATCCTCCCATCCTTCTTAATGCTTATAACCATGGGGCTGACCCATTCAGATTCTTCAATAGGCTCAATAATACCAGACTTGAGCATCTTGTCAATTTCCTCCTTTACCTTCATGCACAAATTTAGATTCATCATATAAGGTATCTTCCTAATCAAGCGCATGCCTTCCTTTAGCTTGATTTTCATCTCACCTAAAGAAGGATCCACACCTTTCAACTCAAGGAAACCTTGTAAAAATAGATCATGAAACTTGTGCATGAGTTTAATAATATTTTCTACTTCCTTCTCTCGACTAGTAGTCACCAATATTGGATTCCTTAGGCTCTACCTCTGTACAATGTTAACCTTCTTTTTCTTTAACAAATCATGATATGCATGCACCTTCTCATCCACAATGTCCATCACCTTATGCGTACCTTCAGTGTGGTCAACATCAAAGTGTGAACCATTTCTTCTTCACCTATTTCCTTAAGATCAAGGTGCGCCTCAAGATTAGGTTCTCTAAATAGTTCTAACATGAGATCTTTAGCCTTTGAACTATCTCCCTATGTGATGTGCTTCATAATCTATAATGCTTCATGGACTAGAGAGGCTTAGTAGAAAAATAATCAAAAGTTTGGATCATACCTGAGGTCATCTCTTGCCAATTTTTTGTTTCCCTTTTCAACTCAACATGGACATACCATACACACGCACAACCACATAAGGTAGAGTAGAACTTATGCACCCAAAGTGATGGTGGTAAGGCCTCCTTTCCCTGTGCTTAATATCTCTCACACTCCTAGATGTGATGAGAGGAAGGATACTTCCCATGAAATTTACATGTTTGTGTAGGTACATTACTCGAGTAAACCTGGTGGAGAAAGTGATTCTCACTTCTTGCCACTCCAAAAGGCCATCTCTATGTGTTTCCCACCAATGTGCTGTTATCCCACACAAAGTATAGACCAAAATATTTATTCTATCCCCTTCATTCCACCACTGAGTCTCTATGGTGCGTAGAAATGCATCAGGGTTCCCTTCACCAATATACTATGGTACACAGTTACATCCTAACCACCTCACCATGTGTAACCTAATCATTATGTTGAATCTTCCTTTTATCTCACACCCAACCATTTCATATGTTCCATGAGCCCAGTTATCAAAATCAACACTAGTAGTGTCACTTACAGATTGTGTGTCTTCTCAATAAAGCATACCCTCCTTGGATGGTTCTAAATTCTCTGGATCGTGTACTAACTGTACATATATTTTGTTAAGCTCCTCCTTGATCAATGGTTCTACATACGGCTAAGCCTTCTTCGCAAATCAAGTTATAATCACGTACTCCTCATTGTTTCAAAAATGATGTACCTTTTATTAAAGTGCAAATCTTCATTTTTCACATAACACTAGGGTCACCCAAGTAATGTTGGAAAGTTGTCTGCTTCAGCAAGTTCCAACACCTCAAAGTCTTCAATAAACTTGGTCCCTTGAATAGTAAAGGATGCATACTCTAGTACCCTAATAGGTATAGCCCTAGTTTTATTTACCATATATAACACATTCAAAGATGGCTACAATTGTGTTCTACCCATTTGATTCCAAGAATCCAAAGTTAGCACATTTACTTCCATGTTGGTATCAATAATAATGTTGTGTAATAACCACCCATCAATTACTGCATCAAGTGTAATCTCTTTATCAAATTCATGATTCTGAGGTGGTATATTTTCATGAAGGATTTGCCTCTCATGCTCAATTCCAATGCGTGGTACTTTTTATCGTATCCATTCCCCTAGTAGAGGAATGATTTTCTCCTGGTGTAATATCCTACACACTTCCTTCAAATCATCCACATCCTTCTCGTGATATTTCAACCTTAATTTCACGATCACTCTCACTTTCTTGTTATTTGAATCATTGTATCTCTCCCTCAAGCTCCACCTTCTTGAAAAATTTCTCTCATGTGCCTGTTATTTGAATAATTATATCTCTCCATCGAGCTCATTGAGGACATCCATGGTATTTTGGTAGAATTTCTTCTGGTGTGAAACATATGGATACTTAGCATGTACTAATTCTTCCCTTAAGATAAGTGGTTGAGCCTTTAGAGACTCATGTGCATGCATAATGTCATCATGTGTAGTAACCATTGATGTCCGTAACTCGAGTCATGTGTCTTCTTAGGAATCCATTAATCAACAACAACACATTGTACCTTTATCATTCTCGTGCCCTTTTCCTTATTCTGAGTCTTGCACATGTGTTCATACAGCTCCAGGAAATATTCTAACTTTTGCTGCTTCCCACACCATGAGAAAAGATTATTTTGAGGGCACTCACACTGATAATGATCAAGGGATCCATAAGTATAATAATTTCCTCTAGAAAATCCTCCTCTCCACCGCCGTGACCTCATCCTCTATATCCTCCATGGAAGCCTCTATTCCTATTATCTCCATGGTTGTGCCCTTCATGAGTATGGCCTTCTTGTTCCTTTGATCCACTCACCACACTAGTCTGGCACACTCATGTCTCAATGGCCTTATGAATGTGATCAATTAATCTACAATCAATGGTGTCATGATAGTGGGACTTAAAAATATTATAATACATGGACACCTTCTTTGTGAGCACACACTACAAAAGAGGGAAATCTTAAACATCATGATTTAGGTGACATACTTCACAATCTAATAATAACACATGCACCCACCTGTGTAGGAAATTATCTTCAGTATGTCTCACTACTTCACAATCTATGCACCATATCCCACTTCAAGTCTCATGCGTTGAGTTGTCGGAAAGCTTCTCCAAATAATTTTCCATAGCTACAATCTGCACCTCTAAGAATGGGCTCACATTAGTATCAACACTCTTAACCTCCTCTATGTGTAGAGATTATTCTAAATCCTCACACAGGTCCAAATAGGTCTTATGAGAGAGTGCTCTATGGAAGAGAGTTAGAAATCCTCTAATAAACCATTTTACATGCTTGATCGGGATGAATTTCATAAGAAAATTTAGAAAATAAAGTCTTGAAACGTGCGTCATACTCTCTTACACTTTTAGCTAATCCTGTTTGATATCCTTTAGCACATTGATGCTCTATTGCTCAAATCATCGATTGTGAAATTCTCGTAAAAAACACATAATGTAAAGCATCATAATCCACCACATTCTGATGGGGGTCATACTTCATGTACCATCTATGCATGCGCCTTTGTAAATGGTAGAAAACTAAGTAGCCTTCCTTTACGATGTCTGTAATTCCTTTAGCATGTCATAGTAACTCACACTTATGCACATGCTCTGTTACATCTTCAATACCTCTATACTCTGGAAAATAGAGAGACATCTCATAGTATATCTACTAAGGTTGATGTGGGGTTACTTGGGGATGTGGGCCTTGTCTTCTAGATCTAGAGCTAGAACATCCACCAATATTTCCTCCTCCTGATCTGCATGATCCTCCTAATCCACATAATCTACCTGTGGAAGGCTGCAGACTAGTCAGTATAATTCCTTATGTTTCATTCCTATAACTAGATGAAACACCAACGGTTTGCATGGTCATAATACTTACTATAGTTCTTCCAGTGGTCTGCATGCCAAAATTATTTCCTGATGATGCACTTGGGAACAATCCTGCCATAACAATTCAAAACAATGATGTTGAATGTAATGCCATGGTAACTCTACTAACTTTATCTCCTAAATTAAAAAAATGATATCTACTTGTCTCTTCTTGCTTACTTGCACTAGCCTACTTCTCAATGACTACTTCTAGATTTGGAAAACCAAGTGCAAGGGCTAGGTGGCTAGGTGGGATTAGATGCATGTTTGCGGACATCATACTCTCATCCGATGTGATCTTATCTCGAAGCCGAAGGGGATTCTCAACTACGCTTACCCAATGTTGATATAACTAGATACCATAGCTCCTTGTCTTCCATGAGAGCTTCAAATCCTTCACGATCCATCTCTCTACTCAATTTTAGGGACTCTTTAATCCCCCTTTCTTCCATCATTTCCCTCTCTCACGCTTCATTGAAATTGATGTCTTTCCTCTCTCTACCTTTATGTCGATAGGTCGACATCATTCTCCACACCCACTCTTGCCTCTACATGTAGTGGGGTTTAGCTAGCTATAGGTAAATGCTCTAAATCTAGTTCTACTATCAAAATCTTGATCGATAATGGTATAGCGTGCAAGTAAGATCCTCTGGGATCACGCAAGAACTAGAACTCAGCCTCTTCAAGACATAAATACGTAGAAATAACGTACTTTAGAATAGAGTGCGTAATAATCCATCCCACCAATGATCTACAACTCTAGTCCACTCCACATTAGCATAAATAAGAATTTGGTAATCCTTTTACATCTAAATTTTCTACCTATAACTCAAAAACTTCCATACTACATACGTTGCCAACCACTCATACGGTTCTATTGGAAAATTTTTGAAGAACATATCATAGAGAACATCATAAAGGTTATTTTCCACACACCAATGTGTAATGAAATTAGGTCTAGTGTTATATTTATGAGAAAACTTGTCTTATTCATCATCTAACCAAACTTCAATACTTTCCAGAGTGAATCAATACGCCATTTGCAAACAACATCTTGACAGAAAAATTGAAAAGAGGTCCTAGAAACAAAACTAAAATGTACCCTTTTTTACCACCTAAATATTCTATGTGCTCTAGCACTTCATCTATTCATATCTAGACGCTCACCCAAAGTGCGCGAAGCTACCAAGTCTCTCCTTTGTGCTAGCTTGTCAAGATGTTAGCATGCATGTACATGATTTCAAATAAAAAAGCATACAATCAAATGTAAATCATTATATATATCATAAGGAAACATGACATATTAGATAAGTATTAAGATTATTTTCACTACATGATCACCATGTTCATACTCATTAACCACCATAATCCATCCACAAAGTTCCATTAATAACCAAAGGATTATATAATAGAAATTTGAATAAATAACAATAATATCACATAGTCATGTGTTCCAATATATAAGAGTAGTATGACTCTATCACAACAATCATGTCTAATATAATAGAGTACATTAGATATTTATTGGGGTAGGGAATTTTCATTCACTACTCATGCATTCCCAAAAATAAGTTGCATGATCAAAATAGCCATGCGTACATAAATAAAGCCATGCATGCTTTTCTATTGATCCTAATAATAGATTAATCTATAAATAAACCCTGCTATTAATCCTATTATTAGATCAATCCTTGCATGACCTTTGATCTTCTCCTCGCATGTTATTTATCCCAAAATATCTCTTGTTTGGCCACCAAGCCGCCACACTTTTCTCTAGATCTGGAACGTTGCTTGATCGACACTTAAACTCCATGTCATCTATTTTTATCTCGTGGTTCCAAAATTGGCTAAGTCTTGAATATTTCTTGCTTGGGTGTGATCCTTTGTGCACTTTCTATTTTGTCCTATGCATGACCTTTCACATCCACCTCGCATATGCCCAAAATCTTTGTGCACGGCTTGTATTTGTCAAAATGGGTCGTGCAACATAAATCTATAAAATTAGTGCGGGAAAATTCATTCTTACCCTACCTTGTGAAGAGTTTGAGAATTTGAAGAGTGATGAAGTGTAAAGTTGTGTGAAGTTGTGAAGAGCCAAGGAGATTTGAAGAAAACTAGAGCAATATAATGCATGTCCTAGTTTAGAACCTCCTTTAGTTGAAGTAAAAGTGTAGAGAAGGCATAGAAGATTGATTTATAGGAGGTTGAGGCTCAAATATTTGAGTTTGTGAAGCTAGGGTTTGAAGAAAGAGGATTAAGAGAACTTAAGTTACAAGATAAGGTGAAAATTTGTGTGAGGTAGAATAAGAAATAAGATAGAATAAGAAAGGGTTTGAAATAAGTGAATGCATGTCGGGTTGAGTAAGTTTATCAACACCTAGGGCACAATTTTCTAGGTAAATTTTAAAGTTTGAGGTCTGAAGAAGTTGTGAAGTAATGATGACACCGAAAAAATAACCTACAAAAGATATCACCCAAGGGAAAAGGAAATGGTAAGAACAAAAAGCTTGTAGTAGAAGACATGCCAAAAGAATGGTTATTAGAAATACAATATCCAGGTGAGGTGATTATAGGGCAGCCATGACAATCGCTCTTGACCAAGTGCAAGATAAGTGAATTTAACCATCTCTAAAAGTCACAAAAGAATGAGATAAAAAAAAAGTGTTGAAGAAAGTGGACCAATGGATTGAATACAAAAAGTTGGTATATGATGACAAGATGTAAAAGGATTTGGAGAGCACAAGATTTCTCTAGTTATATGAATTTCCCTTCTTTGGAAAACATAAGCAGTTGTATTAATGGTTAATGCCACATGTCCATGAGGACTATTTCTACTTTGGGAAGGAGAATGCACATAACTACAGTTGATTGGGAGCATTATAGGTTTTGGTAGTTTGGGACTTGAGATAAAGCCCGACTTAGATGATAATGTAGGAGTAGAGGCCACATCCATTGTGTTGAACTATCGTAGGGGACGCCATGCAATATACATTGTAAATATCGGTGACCCAATAATAAGAGTTTTCACACGCCTTGTTAGTTTAAAATTAGTCACATTAGAGTGATGGACACATGTAAATAAAGAGTGGCTTCACATAGCACAAAAGACTCGCATACAACATTTTTTAATTTATTTCGAAGGAATTATTGAAGAAGCGCACATACAAGTAGTGAAAGGTGAAAAGATAACTTGAGGCACCATCCTCCTCTTGATTGTATTCTATGAGATAGGAGTACTTGGATGGGATGAATGAAAAATTATAGAAATATCGATAGAGAACAAGTTCCCATCGTAGAGGTTCACATAATATACATGTGATGGAGGAATTAATAATACATACAAGCTCGACCGGACAAATGGTGCAACTAGATATACGAAGCATTTAAGGATGAATGATGTGTACTAAGGGAACTACTCTCAATTTTGATGGCGAGGTTGAGTTTGAAGTTTATCAACATTATTGTGCAGGATATTTTATATGAATTTTGGTGCAAACTACCATTTTCTTTCACCGCTAAGTACTTCCAATGATCAATGAATAGAATTTATGATTCAAAAAATTTGAAATTTGATTCGAGACATGGTAAATGTTGATTGCCAAATATTGCGCACTATATATGTATATCCTAACAAGTCAACATATATGGAGATAATGGAGTATGAAAGTATAGATTTCACTTCTAAGACTCGGTAGTATGCAACGAAGTGGTAAAATTCTACATTTATCTAAGGCCTAGATTGAAGGATGGGAGGTATATTAATGGAGTAGACCTTCCTCTCCCAAAACCACCAAAAGGAAAGAATATTGTGGGAAGAAATGAACGCGCAAGGAGACCCCTCCCGAGATAAGAATAAGAAAGTAAAAACATGAGGAGGAAGAGGTGGAAGAAGAAGATAACAATGTGTTTGACCACATTCATAAGAAAAAGTTGAGGAGAGGGAATAATGAATAAATTAGCAACACAGGGACTTTGGAGACACTAAGGAAGTCACAAGGGGTTACTCCAACTAAGTCGAGCATAGAGAAGGAAACCCCTATAAAGGAAGAAGGAAAAGGTTGGTGAAAAATAAAGACATTGATGATGAGAAGTATGAGGAGTAGGCCATGCGTAATTAAGAAGCCCCAATGATCTATAATTTGGATGAGTATGAAGAATATCCCAAGGATGAGAATGTGAAACATGGTGGAGAGATTCCCACCATGCATAAAAGTGAAGGTTCCACAGATAAGAGAAACAGAAAGAGAAGAGTGATGGTGGGCCATCTAGAGAAGGCACAAGAGCCACGGTGAAGGAAGAAGTAGCCTCGCACCCGAGTGTAGAAGAGTAGGTGCCAAAAGGAAAGAAAAGTGGAGGAAGAAAGAAGAATTAGAAGATCTTGTGACCATCTCAGGTGAATTATGTTGATGATCAATCAAAGGTATTGTATGCAAAATTCAAAAGAGCAATACATAACAAAGACCTATATACATAAGAGGTAATCAATCTATAAGGAACAACCACGTGCATAAGGAAAATGATTTATTAGAATATGTAGAATCACATGGAGGAGCCTAAGTTTGAAATTAATAATGAGGCATATGCTAGGCGCAAGATGAAGAAAGCACTAGGTATAGTCCTCATGACCATCAAGCCCATAAAAATAATTGATGAATAGACCAAAAATTCTCTAAATAAGATGGTAGTGGAAGTAGCGCGCAAAAATTTGGGCAAGGTGGGCACTATTAGAGTCTTTCTCAAAGACAAGAAGGACAAGGAGTAGGAGGTCCATTACTAAAAGAGGAGCTAGGAAAGGAAAAAAAAGAGTGCTAAATATGCTTTCAACAAGGCCATTCACATTGCAAATGTAATTACAACAGAGTGCCCCAACTTAGAGGAAAAGACTAAGGATGAGTACCCTTGAACACTACATTACTTAGAGGATCTAGTATGCATGTTTTTGTATGAGAAGAAGTATGTGCAAGGGATGACAAATGAAGAGTTAGTTGCTGAGCAAGAAAAGAATAAGAAAGCAGTAGGATGCAAATTAGTTGAATATTAGGCACGAGAGCACCATGATCAAGGATGCAATGAAAATTCCAGGGTACATGTTTGAAAATTATCAGGACCTTGATCCCATCCACATGGTTCATATAACTCGGGAGGAGAATAAACTTAAGAAATCACATGAAACAAGGAAGGATGGTAAATATTTGCATGAAGAGAGATTGTGCGAGATTACAGAAATGAGAATTGGTTAAGGTGGTGAAAGAGAATTTTGGGACAAGACTTAAGGAGCTTGGCTCACTGGTGGGGCAGAAGATGGATCCATTAGAAGGGATGGAATCAAACTTGGATTGTATTATTAGGGAGTTAAAGTATAATGCTTTGAGCATGACCCGATAACAAGTGCTAGACATTTCCGGATGGTACCAAATGTAGCTGCTAGAGAACTTACAACATGGGAAGAGCTAGAGAATATATTTAATACAAAGTTCCCAAAACTACAACAACCTCCCTAGGAGTAATTTGAGCATGTGTATTAGGAGATTTATTATTATTTGATTCATTAGGCTCATGCCCCACCATTTCTTAATCTTCTATTCTTTGATTCTTTAAAGGAATTTATTTGGGAAAGTATTTATGAGGACGAACAATATCCCTAGTGTGGGGTAATGTTGGTAAGATAAAATTGACTAAGTATTAGTGAAACACAAAGGTTTACGCAAAAGGTTACACACACATAGGAGATAAAAGTAGCACACAAGGGTTACATGCATCATTGAAATATGTTACTGCACAAGGTTGTACATGTATACAAAAGACCAAGGACTTAGCAAATTTTCCAGAGATAAGGCTAAAAATATAAAAATAGAGTTGGAGTGTCACTGAAGTAAAGATCAAGAAATAGACAAAAGTGAGATGACTTGGCTTCCAAGAATGGACTATAAATGGGAAAAGCATATACATATCAAGAAAAAGAACACAAAAAAATATCTATTCAATTTTAGCCCTCTCAATCGAATGCCTCCTCCAAAGACTGCTCCCCCCACAGTCGTCATCCGAACCTCTAGTTGGCCCCCTCACCTAGACCTCTCAATGGTTAACCCACACTCACAAGACAACTTGATGGAGCCTATTGTTGTCAAGACAAAAATGGAGCATACTTTGTTAGAACATAATATTAAGTGCATATAATGGTTAGTTTATAATTAAATAATTTAGAATATAGTTTATATTCTTTATTATTTAATATAAACTTTATATTATGTTTATTAGTTATTTAATAACTAATTATTTATTAAATCAAGGTGCACACCCCATCACTTAATATTCATAACCCTTGGGGTTATTTAAATATGGTTGTGGGCCATAATCGGTGAATTGAATTCACGCCAAGTAAAAATAGGGATCATGAGTGAGGAAAGGAGTTACTGGATTGTGTAAAAGTTTCTCGAATATGGAAAATTCTTTATTTGTGGTTTTTAATCCATTGGGGTTTTTCACATTAAATGCGTGTCACGGGGTTATTTCATTTATTAATGTTTGGATTAATAAATATTTTATATAGTTATTTATCCCATAGTCCTAATATGGTACCAGAGTGGTTTGGTAATGTTTATTAAATTAATTAACCAATAGGCATGATGGTTGGGTGGTTGGTTAGTTATTAATATTTATTTAAACCCCCTTCCCTATAGGACATGTATTTTTGGTGTGTGCACAGAAAGGGAATCCGTTTTACCTCCATGTGAAAATATTTTACGAGATCGTAAGGATCAACTAACTATATTTGAAATATTTCCAATTTTTATATAGTTTCATATGTGTAGGATAAAATCCATTCAAGGTTAAATTCAAAGTAAATGAATAAGAGAGGAGACAAGCTCCATGGAAATAGGGATTTCAATTTTTTTCATTGGAAGGATGAAAAACCTTATTCCCTCCGTAAATTCCTGGGAAATTTTCTTCACGTGAGTCAAACTCTCTGTAGCCCTCTAATAAATATTAATTTAATAATTTTAACTTGGTCTATGTGTTTTACTATGGCCTAACTGATCCCCTTTCTCATACACCCTTATGTTTTAACCCATACATTATATAAAATATAGTGTTTTAATCCATAATTTAGTGTATAGTTTATGAAATATACACTATACACTAATTTTTTTATATAGTTTAAAATATCCTAAAACTATAAACTGTGTAGCCTAGATTAAACTATATTACAACAATTAAAAGTTTAAACATTTAAAACTATAGTAATGCAACACATTTTGTTTTATTCTTACAAATATTAAAATATAGTTTTTAACCTATAAAAATGGCATCCTCGTTTATCCTTCTCTTGCGTGAAAAAGGATTAATTGGTTTGGTGAGATACTTATTCCTAGGTACTCTGTAATAGAGTATGGGTAAATAAGGTAGAATTTTTTATTTAAGAAAAGGATTAATTGGTTTGGTGAAATAATTCTTCTAAGGCACTCTGTAATAGAGTATGTGTAAATAAGGTTGAATTTTTTATTTAATTTATATAGTTTTTGAATGTGCAAGGTAAAAGTAAATTTATGGGGTAAAGCTGAGTTAAATTCAAGGTCTCCTAAGTGGAGACAACCCTACATGGTGTAGACACCAAATTTGGGTCACACTCCCCTTAGTACCCTTCAACTAATCAACGCAACACATGGACCTAGCCATGACGACTTTACCCCACATTGATATTAATTAAATCACTTAAAATTGAATTATTATTCATCCTCATGTTATTAATTAATTCAATTAAGTTAATTTAGTCCTCACACATCCACCTCATCAGGACACCTCATCCTGACCCATTCCAGGGGCATTTAACTCACAAAGTGTCTAAGTCATCACTCTCAAAGACTCGAGTCATCACTCATAGTGCAGTCAATGCTTGACCTAACTAACTAAGAATTCTCCTCAAACCTAATTAGACTTATTCTATGACCTTCCTGCCTTTTTTAATGAGAAATCCACTTCCCTAAGTGGATTCGAATTGGAAAACACACCAAATCTAGGAAGGTCTTCCTATTTTTGGTAAAAGGAACTAATTCACCCTAATTAATTCTAATTTTTCCTCACCGGTGTTAGTTACCTAACCACCATCGGTAACTTTATATACACTTTCATAACTCTTTATTCAGGTTGGTCATTCAGTTATTGGAGCCTTATTGCATTTAAGATTGAATCTTCAAGCCCTCCTGCATCCAAATGGCGAACACATAAAACCACAATACAAGACAAGCAACAATTTCTCCTTCCAAAGCATTGGAATATTCACGGACCACATATGTTGTTATAACATGACACTAGACTCAAGCACCTCTTCTTTGATCAACCATCAACCATCTCTACTCATAGGATCTACAAAATACCAAGTAAGTATTGTGATATTCATCATTTGTGCTTATTCAAGTGTAGATCTCTTGCTTCTTTCTATATTTCATTTCTTCCATTACCCGTATATCACCTTCTTCCCACCAACCTACTATTCAACCATCCCAAGCCCTGTCACCTTTCTTAACCTCCTCCTTAATATTATTGGAGTATTAGCAGCCATATTACGACCCAAACCACACTACACTAACTCTCCGTGCAATCACAGAGAGCCTAAAAACCCATTTTTAATAGTTTACTACCTATTGCCCCTACCAACATCGCTTCCCTAACTATTTTGGGTTTCATCCCCATATACGGTATCGGTCACTTGACCGATCTGTATTTGCATTATTTTATATTCTCAGAACAACAAGCCTTCCATTAATCCAAAACCAACACAAACCTCAACCAACTAGCCCCAGAACCTTACCTGACTTCTTACAAACCTTCCTTACTTGAAAAAAAAACCCTAGTTCTAATTAGATATAGTGTTGCATTTGATATTTAGCATTGAATCTATTGTATTGTGTGTATGAGAAACCTAAATCATTACATTACAATAGGACCTATTTATTTTAGTTTCGTGTTTACATTAAATTTTTATTAAATAGTGGATTGAAAACCTCTCTAGGAAGCACCATACTTCTTGGATCTAGCATACGCTAGGAAGTCCACTATCATATGCTATTTAATACTCTTCTTGTGGTCTTGCTTTGCATTTATAGGTAGTCCTTCCTAGAAAAAGGATTTCTCTATGATCAGCTTGGATAACGTCAACAACACATGCATTCTACCTTCCACCTTTGCTTCACAAGTATTCCTCCTTAACCATTTACCCTCTATCTATTTCGTCCTAGAAAGCGTAAAAATTATTGGTGAAACATTTTGGCATGCCCGTGGGACCCCATTTGGGTTATTTTACATTATTCATTCTTAGGGAATCATTGTGTGTCTATTTCCTTTTAAAAGAGTTCACATTAAAATTTATCCCTTGGAACATTCTTCCTCTTCTACTTGTCTCAGTGAAACTCATATTTTGGACTAAAAAGAACACTTCTTTTTATTTTGTATTGCATTAGTGAAAGACATACTCTTTCCTATTCATCATTTCTCTCATCAAATTTCATTGTAGATTTAGGTTTAAAATCTTTGCATCACATTTCTGCATGCTATATTTTAGCTCATTTAAATTGTGGGAAACCTATATGCTAGAATTCATGACCACCTGATGGTTGAAAAATTGAATCGTAGTTCACTTTGCACACACACTCCCAAAAAAATCACTGAAACAAACAAATCACCACTTAAACATCTTCCCTCCTAGTATTTACCATCAACGACTAATAATCATATTAGTGACAGCTAGTTGGTGTTCGCCGGCCTCACATACTTGTGAAGTATATATTGGGGACCCCAAGAAAAATTTACTTGAAACCAACCATAATTGTCAATTTTTGTAGGGCACCTTTGTTAACCAAAAATTCTATTATATTCACAAGTCAGTCCTAAATGGCATAAGCCACAACATAAAATATACAACATAGGATTTCATGTTTGTTAGCTTTTTCTTGATTTGTGTTTTGAGGTGTGAGTTCGTATTTCTCCATTTTTCTCTCCCTACACACTCCACAATCATAGTTGGTGTATTTCAACTATTTTTGAGTGTGTTAGGATCTATCATTACTATACTCGAATTCAGGTTAGCCTTTTATTTGATCTAAATCACCAAAATTCACTTTTTCCATCTCTTCATAGATTTCACAATAACCGGTATCGATCCAAAGTGAAAGTGATTAGTTACATCATCATAGCACCATCGGTTGATTGACTGCCATCAGTTGTATGTTTTTTTGGTCATTTATGCCAAAGTAACATTCAATCTACATTTTTGTTCTTTCTGTGACTTGTTCTGTCACCTTATCATCTTTTTCTAGTGTTCTTTTATCACCTACAAAGTTCAGATCCATCTCATTCATACCTTTTCATCTCCATATTTTAATCTATTATTCATTTACAGTAGCTAGTATTGGTCTAGCGACCTCCGTCGATTAGTTAATCATACCACCATTGGTTTATTGATTGTTGTCGGTTCCTTTTTGTTTTGGTCACTTAACTAAAATAGTGTTCAAATCACTTCCATCACTTGTTGTGACTTCCTCTATCACTCCACTACATTTCGGGTCTTTGATATCACCTTCAAACCCAGTTTCACCTGATATTCACCATTTATAGCCAAGTTTTCAAATATTTCAATTTTCCACAAAGAATCTAAAGACTAGCTTCATCGAATGACCTTGGTTACCATCCTATACCGGAATCATCTACCTAACTCGGTTTCGATCTCTGTGTTTTGGTTTTTAATCAAAATAATGACTAATTTCCACTTTCCAAATCCATTTTCTATGTTTTTGTACCATCAACAGAGCTTAGATTACCAGTTCTACTATCAGTCACATGGTTTTGACTCATAGACAAGCCAACACTCTCATATTTCATGCTAGCTACTAGACGCTCCCACTTAGCCCATCGTCACCTTCCATTTCATCACCTATGGACCCCAACCAACCTATTACCATACATATTAGTGACAAGGAGTTCACAAGACTCCTTGATCAAAACCCCACTACACTGTAGTATTACCTCTCTCACTCATCCACATGTGACTCATCTGGATAACTTATATACAACATGCCTATATCTGTTCCTCCCCACATTGCCCCCACTTCCGCATCAGCCACTACTAGCACATCATTACCCACTTCTGCCTCATCGCATGTGGTTTCTCATCTTGACCCCACATTATTGGTATTTGTCACACCTATGACAACTACCATGCCCTCGATGTCCATTGCCCCTACGACATCTACCATATCATCATCCACTACCCTTAGTGTAGGCATACCTACATCATTTGCTTCCCATGTACCTTTTGCATCCCAGCCACCTCTGGTGTTGGCAACCCACACTCCCTTCCAAAACCTTGTCCTCTCCATCCCATAGTCTCTTCCACCGATCACCATGAGAGTCTTTATGTCCATCCCACCTACCTACACCTATAATTAAAAACTCTTTTTAATCTACCATTTATTCCGAGTATTTTCTTGTGACATCCATCCCATCCTATATTCCCTCATCACATTTTTCATACTCGACACCACCACATACTGGAGTGTCATCCACGTCATACCCATCTTACCTCCCCCTTATACTATAAGGGGTGCTCCATCATCACAACCTACAAATGATCTTATCAAAATGATGATGGAAAAAATGTAGACATTAGAAACATCTATCTCTGGCTCATGTAACTCTCTGACATATGACGATATTTACAATGAGCTTATTCACTTTTCCGTTCTGATTTTTCCATACCCTACGCATTGGGAAATTCCAAAATTCAATCAATTCAATAGAAAAGAAGACCCACAATAGCATTTTTGGTCTTTTAAACATGTGTGTTATCTCATCGCTCATGATGACACTTTTATCCTACAAAAATTCCCAATTTCCTTGATGGGACCCACTTTAGATTGGTATAGTGCTCTACCCAGCACTCCATCTTTTCATTTAATCAAGTAGCTCGGATTTTCTAGACCACTTTTCTATCAACATTATCAAGAAGTTCATAATGACTGACTTGTACGTGACACACTAGTATAAGGACGAAGTCTTTCATAGACTTTGTTGCTCATTAGTGTGACTAGATTAATTAACTCACATTCCAACTACCTCAAACTGAGTTAATAGATTTGTTTACCTGAGCTTGTGCTAGACACATCTCACCAACTCTCCAAGTCTAAAATTTCGTACATTCAACGAGGCATTCATAATGGACTCAAAACTTGAAATCCATGTTATTGACAAGAAGAAGTTGCAATTGCGTAACAAAAATGCTCCCTTCAAAACCAATGATTATTATTCTTCATCCAAACCAAAAAATAATTATTCTAAAGCAAAAGGATCTTCCAATGTAGTGGTTTTAAAAGTCATCCCCTCTCATCCATCCATCCAATAAAAAAATTCTTCGAATATTTCCCTAATCAAACTTTCAAGTTCAAGCAGGAACAATAAAAATATAATCCCATTAGAGAACCTTATTCTTCTATTTTGAAAAAAATTATAAAAGTTGAGCAATCACTCTTCCACCCATCAAAACACATACTAGTTTTGACCCTTCCCATCTTGTACCTGCATGGTACAAGGAGAATGATTACTGCAATTATCACCGTGTTAGAGGTCATAGTGATGGTAATTGTATAAATTTTAAAAACATTGTCCAAGAATTTTTAGATAATGGAGATCTCGTCTTGGATAACCCCAATGCACCGGCTAACCAAAACCTCCACATCTTCAAGAAACCATTTCCAAATCACACCCCATCATCCAACCAAGATGGTGAAACCTCAACTAATGATACCAATTTTTGAGAGGTCCATGCCATTTTTGATATCATACCAGCTCCTTCCACTCATTTTCCTCCCATCCCATCTATCGAGGAAATTCTTGTACAAGCTCCTCTACCCACATATACACCTATTTTATCTTCTTCTCTACTCACGAGGAGTCTACCTTACCTTCTTCTTTACCCACAAAGGAGTCTACCTTATCTTCATATGCATCTATCCCACTCATCTTACCACCAGCGATCAACCCGCAGCACCCATTCTTCTACCTACGGAAGAGCCTAGTTTACTCTCTTATTTACCAAAGGAAGAGCTTATAAAATGAACCTTGCCTCCACCTCTGCACATAGAGGACCCGATAGTGGCATTTCTTATTATTAACGACAATACCCCACTAGATTTTAAAGACCTTATCAATTTATTATCATCTCTTCTACCCACAGTCCAAGCAAAGCATTTATTAGTCTCACGTACATTCTTTATAGGTATTACTACCAAATCAACATCAACCCCTCTACTTCAATGTCATTCTCATGTTTGGCTAATGGCTTGGATTATGTTGACAATTCCATGCTTTGGGGATGCCTTCGGCTTCCTGTCTCAACTCAAATGCAAATGTTGTCTGCCGACACTTCCACGATCTATCTAAAGGTGTTTAAGACAACCAACCCCACCATTCCAATATTAGTCACCCCTTCTTCATCACCTTCACCCCAACCTAAACTATTACCATCAACCAAAAATTTTCCTATGCCTAAAACCCTCTACCTCCGCACCCATCTCTTCCTCCACATTAAGACCCATTACCATATTGGGAGTAATGCCGACAACAAGCCTAGTCCATGCTCCCACAAACTAGATTTAACCATGTCCTCGTAAGTCGTCACAAAGACTATTCCCCACCTAAGAGGAATACCTAACATATTAGACCACATACACTCGGCTTTGCCCACTACCCCTTTGTCACCTTCCCCACTTTCATCTATGCTAGGTCTCGCACCCAAAACCTTGGTCAAGCACCTACCACCCAAGGTAAACCAAAAACACAAGCCCACCTCCTCGTCACGATATTATATTCTACCCAAATTACCTACACAACCTACGCCTTCACCATTACTTACATCATTTGTACCTCTAATTCCTACACCACTTCTTATATCCTCATCATTATTTAAGCCATTCACTTCTCCTCAACTAGTCTTTTCCACATTATCTCCTACCATTGTCTTCACTGCACCTCCATTATCACCTTGGGTAACCCGTCTCCTTCCGCCATCACCTTACCTTCTACATCATACACTCCTTTTAAATCAGTACCCAAGAAGGTGCAACCCATGACCAAAGTCCCACTACCTTCCAAAGAGGTAGTTAAACCTACACCGCTCCAATAACCATCTCACCAGGTACACATTTACTATCTATCTAATATCTACCAAACATGTAGTAAAACTTACTCAACCTCCGATTCCACCTCCGGTGGCACCTCTCTTCCATCAAAGTCACCAAAAATTCCATCAAGACCCACACTCACTTCACATTATGATCCATTGGAAGGGTCTTATGCCAATATCTTAGCTAACCTTTTGGAAACATCTGTCATCATGTAGTGCCCACATTTTTATAGCTTCACTATCTCATTAATTTCCTTCTTCATAGACCTGTTTGGACAGGGATTTGATATATGTTGGACAATATGTTATGATTTTTGACCTTCTTGGACATGGATGCATATTTGGGTGCATAGCGCCAATTTGACTCTATTAGCATGTTGTTAGCTTTCATTTGATGTTGTGGACATTATTTTATGATGATTTTGTTTAGACCTAATTGAGATACGTTAAATGTTTAGTGTAGTTGCATGTTTGGATTCTATGGATATATGTCACTTTATCATTATGTCTAACTTATGGTGAATTGTGTATAATTGTGCATGTTGTTGCATTTTCAATTCCAAAAGATGATATGCTAGTTTAGAATTCATTGATTTCTTATTGAGTAGTTGATTCACATTTTATCGGGCAAGTGCATTTAATGTGTGCAATGTGTGTGTAGTGACAGTCACAGAGAACGTGAGATTCATGCCAGCTACACAATTTTACACAAATAGCCCACGGGGCTAAGCCCTAACCATGTTTACTGTATGAGGCCTTAGTATTAGAGTTTATTGTTTTGGGGACCATGAGTGACCCTCATTTGTAATGTAATATGTCTTGTAATATTAATCTTTCTTAGGGTGTTTAGTTTGTTTTGTAAACTTGTTTTGGGGACTTAATGGCCCCACTTGCATTAAGTTTTGAGTTTGTATAATGATGTAATTACTTAAAAGGGGATTAGGGTCACATGTGAACCCTTGGGTAGGTCCTCACATCCTCTACCCTTGTGCCCAAATGTGCCAAACTTGAATTGGGCTATTTTAGGTATTTTTAGTGACCCCTTTTTAGTTTGGGAGTTCACTTAAGCATGAAAATGGGCCTCGGACCATACCTAATAGGTAGGAGGGCTTATTTCCAAGGCTTAGAGGGAGTTTCCCTCCCATTTTTCCTTCCTTTGGTCTCATCCATGTAAGGTGGATGGGTAAGTGTGTTTTGTTAAAAGTTGCACAAGTTTTTTTTGGTTATCATTTTGGGTAAGTTGGGAGAAGGGGGTTAAAAGCTATTTTATCCTTTCTCCCTTTTATTTTGAGAATATTTGACCTTGAGGGAAGAGAGGGGTGACACATTATCCCTCATGGGGAAAGAAGAGAACTTTTTTTGGAGCTTTTGCTTGGAGGCTTGTGGATTTTTTAGCTAGAGCTTGCTTTGGTCAAGAAGTGGAAAGGTTAGAAGTTGGAGAGATTTTGGAGGTAGGCTCCTTGAGCTTATTTTTGTGTTTTACATCATGCTAGATATTAGTTTTGTTTACTTAAAATGTATGTTGTTGCATGTGGATTTTTATTTATTGTTTACTTTGTTTTGCTCCATCCATCATATGGCATGATGGAGTTTTGGAGTTTGGGGGAAGAGAGACAGATTTTTCCCTCTCAATCCTCATGGATTGATGGGAAAGCCTCAGAGGATATATTAGTTTTTTTGAAATGATAGTGAATAGAATACAACTAGTTTTTCTCTCTTTTCTTATTGTCAAAATAAGATGGATATATTAGCTAGATCAAATTTGATTATACCTCCTCCTTCACTAAGTTTAAATTTGTTTCCAAGTTCTCTCTTACTAATTTGAAATACAAAGTTATATTTCCCTTACTTATACAAATGAGAAAAAATGATTTTCACAATTTTGATTTTTGATTGTATCTTCCACAAGATTTGAAAACAAAACCTTTCATTTTATAGTTTATAATAGTTGTTTTTTTAGCATGTGAAATAATAATATTAAAATAGGTTTATTATAATCATAATAGGATATAACTATATATATTCAAAAACATAGCTGTATCTTTTTGCAACATTTAATGATTGTTGGCATAGGGTATAATATAAATATATTAAAATATACTTCATATGTTTATATTATATAACTATTATATATATTAGTGTAGATGTTATATATTATATTAATATAGTTATATGTCATAATATAATAATCTGAAATATATATTATAATATATATTACATTTTATATAAATACATATTTAAAATATAATATATAAACAAGTTTGATGAAATAAATTTTATTGTTTTAAAACAAAAAAATTAAACAAAAAAATAAATGAAAAAATAGACAAAAAAATATATAAAATAAAACAAAAAGAGAAAGAGATTGGGGAAGGCCGAACCCTCCCCACTCCCCGTACATTCTCCAACCGGCACCAACGCCTAAGCACGCGAGACTTTCCCTCCACGTTGTCCCCCGCCACACCCCCTACCACCAAACCCTCCAACCACTCGGTCGTCTCCCTTCCCCGCACAACCGCACCCCCTACCACCGTCTACCTCCTCCCACGTGACCACCCTCCCCTCCATGCCACTTTGCCCATTTGCGTAACCTCTCGTACCCCTCCCCACACCGCCATCGCTCCCAAAATACCACGCAGACACCAACCCAAACCCGCCGCCTCTCTCTAAATCCGCGGCCACACACATACCCACAAAAATAGAATTATAAGAACCTTGCGGATCCTTCTCTTTAATATATATATATACCGCAAATTTCTATTGTGGAGGTTCTTCATGATTTTGGATAAAGAAAATATACATAAACAAAATAATATATTCATAAACGAATTTTAGTGAGGGTTTCCTTTACAATCCTTTGAACAAAAAAATCCTCTAAGCTTCTCCTCAACCTCTACACCTATAAAAACAACTTAAAACAAATGAGAAAAGAATAGAGTGGGAAAGAAACATAGAGAAATTTAGGGTAGATTCAAAATTAATGGCCAAGATTAGAATTGATCCTAGGGTCCTCCTTCAATCCTACCTTGCTTTAAGTCATGATATTTTAATGGGAATGTAAATTAACTTTTGTGGTGTGTGGGGGTAAATAAATAAACATAAGGGAAAATTAATAAAACTCAAAGGGGTGTAGAAAAATTGAGATGGCCTTAGTCAGCACAACATAAGTAAATAAATAAATCATTTAGGAAAAAAATCTTATTTAATTTTGAACAAAATTATAAACGAATATAAAATAAATTTTAAGAGGATTACGCCAAAACACATATGTTAAATAAACATCGACCTTAAAAAAAAATTCCACAAATTTTTAAAGACCTTTTGGTGTGTTTTCCGATGTCTCGAGGCGGGGCATTACATTTGGTATCAAATCGGAGGTTCTCACACGTGGACACTCTGGGTAATTAATTAACTAGTTAACGATATTTTCAATAACATTAAAGTAAATAAATAAAAAAATTGGTAAAAATAAAATAAAATCCGAAACCATTTAATTAGAATTTAATAACCTCTTCGCTCACCTTGTGCATAGGATGGCACCCATGAGATGATGCTTGGTTAGGGGTTTGGGACATGGTTCACCTACACCCGAACCACTGGCACCCAAGTTAGGGCCTCAAATATTAGAGGCTCTTCAAAGAATTGATCTGTGTGGTGCAAAGAAAGATCTTCCACCACCATAGGAGGCAAGAGAGGGGGAGATTTTGTTAGGAGTCTAGGAGCCTATAGGAAAGGATGCACTCTCAGAGCTACCAGAGCACGATACCCCGAGATGGGAGAGGTCATGTAGCCCTTCCGTTCACCACGAGAGGGTAGCCTCGTACCATCGTAGCCGCTCACATAGTCTTGAGGGATGATTTGGGGATAGGCGACCCCACTCACCTTTTGGTTTGCATTGCTGTGATCGAGATATAGGCGGTGTGATCGAATCTTCTTCACTTGTAGCAACCTACTTACACCGGCTTTACTGAGATGGCTTTGGGGCGAGTCATGTCTCCTTAGCTTGGATAGTTTCTTTGGCTTGCACTCGTATGAGAGTAATGTCAAGGAAAGGTTTGCCATACACCTCCTCCAAGATGCAGCAGACATTTGGTGGAGGAATGAGGAGTGGAAGCTCCATCTGACTTGAGAGACAGTGACTTGGGAGTTGTTTGAGGAGTGATTCAGGGCCCGCTATATGTTAGATCATTTCGTGCAAAAGAGGATTGATGAGTTTCATGACTTACAACAGGGATCTAACATAGTAGCACAATATGAGAGCAAGTTCTTGGATCTTCTGTAGTATGTGGACTACCTGCAAGATGAGAAATTACAGGTTAATAGGTTTATTAGGGGCCTTAATGCAGATATAGCAAGAGTAGTTAGGATGTTATCTCCTCCCACGCTTGAGAAGGCCAGTTGAGAAGGCCTACTTAGCTAACAAGAACAGGACCAAGGATCAGGAGCACCGAGATAGAAACAAGAGAAAGTTTCAGGATAGGATATAGGCCTTTCAGAGTCAGAGGTCACGGGGTATAGCACCACCCCCTAGAGGAGGATTCTAGCCTCCACCAACAGCCACGAGGGCTCCACCGCACCCATAATAGTAGACACAACATCATGGCCACCAGCAGTAGAGGGCTAGATAAACTCAGATATTTTAGAGAGGTGGCACTAGAGGAGATTTTGGTGCCCGGGATAGGAGGCGGGTACTTAGCAGGATAGCTAGCTCACACGTGTGATCCGCTAGGGTTGGACTAGTAGGATCAGTACACCAGAGTACATGAGGGACCCCATCTCAGAGGGGTACAGGAGGATGTTTTATTTGTGGGTCTCCTAATCACTATGTGCGTATGTGCTCACACAAACCCAATACTATGGATACACAAAGAGCCTCTAGATCTGAGCAGACGGTGGGTGATGTGGGACGTGCCCATCGTGTATATGTAGCGGTTGACAACCGCCAGCCGAGCATCAGGCCACAATCATTAAGATGATAGGTACTATCAGGGGTATTTCTGTCTCAGCACTTTTTGATTCAGGTGCTTTAGATTCTTTTATATCACCTTCTATAGTGGACCAGTGTGGGTTAGTTGTAGGTGGGCAACCAGATAACTGGCAGGTTGAGTTGGCCTTTGGGGCTAAACTCGTCGTGGACTCGTATGCGGAGAGTTGCGTACTTGATTTAGGAGTCTTCTCCACTACACTTGACCTCCAAGTTATTCCTCTAGGATCCTATCATGTAGTTTTGGGTATGGATTGGCTCAAGGCTCATCAAGCTAAGGTGGATTGTAGAAATAAGGTCATTGAGTGTCAGGATGATCTTGGGAGTGCAGTTGTGATATCAGGGATGTAGAGGCCTATCTCCTTGCACATGATCTTAGCTAAGCAACTCAAGTGGAGCATGTGTAAGGGATGTCAGTTGTTTTCTATCACCATCAATGATCGATTAGAGAGCACTCTAGAGCATTCACCCTTAGATGATCATGTAGTTTTGAGGGAGTATGCAGATGTGTTTCTAGGTGAGCTTCCAGGGTTACCACCCCGCAAAGAGGTGGATTTCACCATTTATTTAGTACTTGGATCTGCACCAGTTTCTAGGGCACCCTATCGGATGATGAATCCAAAGCTTCATGAGCTCAAGATACAATTAGAGGAGTTGTTGGAGAAGGGTCTCATTCGTCCTAGTGTATCTCCTTAGGGAGCGCCAGTCATATTTGTGAAGAAGAAGGATGGTTCTCTTAGACTTTGTGTTGACTTCCGACAGCTCAACAAAGTCACAATAAAGAACCGTTATCCACTCCCGTGATTGATGACTTGTTTGATCAGATGTGGGAGCACTCAAGTTAGGGTATCATCGGTTGCGCATATCGAGATGCGAGACATTCATAAGACAATGTTTCGCACACATTATGGGCATTATTAGTTCACATTGTTCCATTTGGTTTGACTAATGCCCTACTATCTTCATGAACCTCATGAATGGAGTATTCAGACCTTTCGGGACCGTTTTCCTTAGTGTTCCTAGATGATATTTTTATATATTATCATTCGAGGAGGAACACGAGGAGCATTTGAGATAGGTACTACAGGTTTTGAGAGAGCAAGTTGTATGAGAACTTGGAAAATGCAGCTTCTTTCAAACAGAGATTCAATACCTAGGTCATATCATATCAGGAGAGGGTATTTTTGTAGATCCCTCTAACATATAGGCTATCATGGATTGGCCAACACCCACATCAGTCACTGAGGTGAGGAGTTTTATGGGCTTCACAGGATACTACCGCAGGTTTGTCTAGGACTTTTCTAGGATTGCTCACCCTATTACTTCTCTTCAGAGAAAAGGGAAGAAGTTTGATTGGTCAAAAAAGTGTGAGCAGGCATTTCAATTGCTTAAGGAAAGGTTAACCACATCACCCATCTTATTAGTTCCAGACCCGACAGAGGATTTTGTTGTGTGTACTGATGCATCACTAGAGGGTTTGGGAGCCATTCTTATGCAAGAGCATTAGGTGATTGCCTTTGAGTCGCGTAAGCTCAAAGACTACGAGCTTAACTATCCTACTCATGACTTGGAGCTTGCAGCAATTGTTCATGCACTTATGTGTTGGCAACATTTCCTTTTGGGTAGACCTTTCATTTTGAGGACAAATCATCGTAGCTTGTAGCATATCTTCTCACAGCTGAACCTCAACACTCGCCAATGGTGTTGGATGGAGTTCCTATGTGAGTATGACATGGAAGTACAGTATATCAAAGGAAAGGAAAATGTTGTTGTAGATGCACTTAGTAGACGACGACATGTGCTTGCTTCATTAACACTACAGTCAGATTTGAGAGGCAAGATTCTTGAGCATCTTCCAGAGGACAGTTTTATGAGGGTGCTAGACAGATGTTGGAGTCATAGGGTTCATTAGAGGGAAGATATTTAGGGTGTATTTTAGAGACAGATGGTTTACTTCGGTTCCATAGGCGCATCTATGTGCCTAAGTTAGGTGATCTGTGTAGCTTCATCCTTACAGAGGCTCATCGAGCTCCATATGTAGCACACCCAGGAGTAAAAAAATGCACACTGACCTGAGGGAGTTATATTATTGGCCAGGTCTTTGACGGACATAGTAGATTTTGTTGCATGTTTCCTTGAGTGTTAAAGGGTCAAGGAAGAGCATTCTCATCCCGCAGGACTCTTACATCCTCATGATATTCCCGAGTGGAAATGGGATGTGATCTCCATGGATTTCATAGTTAGACTCCCTATGTCTTCTTATCATCATGATGCCATTATGGTCACCATGGATAAGTTAACCAAGGTTGTGCATTTCTCACCAACCAAGGTCACCTATAATGCATAGGCCATTGCCAAAGTATTTATGGAGGACATTGTTAGGTTGCATGGGATTCCGAAGACCATCATCAATGACAGGGATACCATCTACACTTCAGTTTTCTGGACTTCCTTTCAAGCTGCTTTGGGTATGCAAATTAATTTCAGCTCAACATATCATCCAGAGATAGATGGACAGACAGAGAGAGTTAATCAGGTACTAGAGGACATGTTGAGGATGTATGTGATGGACCAACAAAAGAAGTGGGAAGATTATTTGCATTTAGTTGAGTTTGCCTACAACAACAACTATCATAGTTCCATTGGTATGGCTCCCTACCAGGATTTGTATGGTTGACCTTGCAGGACACCTCTGAGTTGGGACATGCTAGATGACAGGATCATTCTGGGACTAGCTTATCTACAAGATTTAGAGCAGCAGATTGTTCTGATTAGGCAGTGTCTTGAGCAAGCTACACACGCAAGAAGGTGTATGCAAACACTAAGAGGATTGATCGTCACTTCTCAGTGGGTGAAAAAGTCTTCTTGAGAGTTTGTCTGCATAAGAGTCTGATCCACTATGGAAAGGGTTCTAAGCTATCACCTCGTTTTTGGGTCCTTTTGATATTTTAGAGGTCATCAGTCTAGTTTCTTATCGCCTAACTTTTCCACCACGCCTTACATGGGCTCATGATGTATTTCATGTTTATGTACTTCGTAGATATGTACCTAATTTTTCTCTTGTTTTGGATTGGTTGGCATTATAGGTAGAGGATGGAGGACAATGGAGACTAGAGCCCATACGTATATTGGAGCACTAGAGGTTGGCCCTTCGGGGTTGAGACTTGGACCAGGTTAGAGTGCAGTGGGACAGATATGATGAGACAATAGCTACCTAGGAGGATGCTACACCATTGAGGGCTATATATCCCTATCTCTTTAAGTGAATTCCAGGTGGAATACTAATTTTAGGAGAGGGGGATGTAGTGCCCACATTTTTATAGCTTCGCTATCTGTTGATTTCCTTCTTCATAGACATGTTTGGACAGGGATTTGATATATGTTGGACAATATGTTATGATTTTTGACCTTCTTGGACATGGATGCATATTTGGGCGCATAGCGCCAATTTGACTCTATTAGCATGTTGTTAGTTTTCATTCGATGTTGTGGACATTAGTTTATGATGATGTTGTTTAGACCTAATTGAGATACGTTAAATGTTTAGTGTAGTTGCATGTTTGGATTCTATGGATATATGTCACTTTATCATTATGTCTAACTTATGGTGAATTGTGTATAATTGTGCATGTTGTTGCATTTTCGATTCCAGAAAGATGATATGCTAGTTTAGAATTCATTGATTTCTTATTGAGTAGTTGATTCACATTTTATCGACAGTGCATTTAATGTGTGCAATGAGTGTGTAGGTGATAGGTCACAGGAGAACGTGGGATTCAGGCCAGCTACACAATTTTGCACAAGCAGCCCATGGGGCTAAGCCCTAACCATGTTTACTATATGAGGCCTTAGTATTAGAGTTTATTGTTTTGGGCACCATGAGTGACCCTCATTTGTAATGTAATATGTCTTGTAATATTAATCTTTCTTAGGGTGTTTAGTTTGTTTTGTAAACTTGTTTTGGGGACTTAATGGCCCCACTTGCATTAAGTTTTGAGTTTGTATAATGATGTAATTAATTAAAAGGGATTAGGGTCACATGTGAACCCTTGGGTGGGCCCCACATCCTCTACCCTTGTGCCCAAATGTGCCAAACTTGAATTGGGCTATTTTAGGTATTTTTAGTGACCCCTTTTTAGTTTGGGAGTTCACTTAGCATGAATATGAGCCCTTAGAACCTACCTAATAGGTAGGGGGCTTATTTCAAGGCTTAGAGGAGTTTCCTCCCATTTTTCCTTCCTTTGGTCACATCCATGTAAGGTGTGTGGGTAAGTGTGTTTTGTTAAAAGTTACACAGGTTTGTTTTGGTTATCATTTTGGGTAAGTTGGGAGAAGGGGGTTAAAAGCTATTTTATCCTTTCTCCCTTTTATTTTGAGAATCTTTGACCTTAAGGGAAGAGAGGGTGACACATGTCACCCCCTCATTTGTGAGGATTTTATCTTTCTCCTCTTCAAATTCTCTCTCATGGGGAAAGAAGAGAACTTGTTTTTTGGAGCTTTTACTTGGAGGCTTGTGGATTTTGAGCTAGAGCTTGCTTGGGTCAAGAAGTGGAAAGGTTAGAATTTTGAGAGATTTTGGAGGTAGGATCCTTGAGCTTATTTGTGTGTTTTAAATTATGATAGATATTAGTTTTGTTTACTTAAAATGTATGTTGTTGCAGGTGGATTTTTATTTGTTGTTTACTTTATTTTGCTCCATCCATCATATGGCATGATGGATTTTTGGAGTTTGTGGGGGAAGAGAGAGGGATTTTTTCCTTTCAATCCTCATGGATTTATGGGCAAGCCTTGTAGGATTTATGTTACTCCCCTAAAATGGTTTGAGGTGGGGAAGGTGGTTCATATGGCTTGAACCTCCTTCCCCATTCTTAGTGAGGAAACCCCTTTAGGGTTTGAAAATCCTTTGAAGAAGAATTTTGTGAAAGGGTGGAGAAATAAGGAGGATTTGAATGACTTTGGAGGAATAAGGAGGGTGTGGAGTTCTTGGTTTTGTGCAACCAATGTTGCTTACCATTTTTGGAATTTGGAGAACTCCTTTCTTCTCTTCCCCATTTTAAAGGTAGAACATGGTTTCTCCTCTTTTTCATCTTTGCAAAATTGGTGTCTTGTTTTAATATTTGTCTTGTCTTTATGTGAATGTAATATTGGTTGTCTCCCTTACTCTTGTGTAATGTTGTGGATAGTAGTCCTCTTTCCCATGGGCTTGGGGGGAGCTAGCATGCCTTCCAACCTTGAAAATTCATGTAATGATGCCTAAATTTTGGGTGGTTAAACAAGCCTTTTCTCCTTGGGTTGGATTCTTGGAAGCTTTTGAAGTTGGAGATCATGTGGTGGCAACTTGGATTCTCTTTGCTTCTTTCTTCTTTTATGGACATCATTCTCTATGTATCTTAAAGAGTGTGGCCATGTGAAGCTTTCATTTCCTTGTAAATCCTCCTTGTTTGTAAATTGGTATTACTTGTAAACTTGAGCAATCTCTCTTCAACATTGTAAGGAAACTTGTAATGGGAATTATTGTGAGTAGTTATGTATTTTTAGAAAATATGGCATATTGTGTTCAAGCTTCTTGGAAACAAAATATTGTAATGAATGTTCTTTTAAATAAAAAAATCTTGTTGTAATCCTTGTTTGAGAAGGAAAGTATTATTACTTGTTGGATATCCTTCTGGTTTAAAAATCTGAAATATGTATCTTGTTAGAGCATTAGAAAGGAAATCTAGTCATAGCATTGAGCCTTAGGATTATCATTGAATGGAAATACTCTAGTTTCTAGCAATAAATCCTCTTCTTGTAAAATGTTGGTAGCATGACTAAATGTAAATAAAATACCATTCTTGTAATGCATTTATTCTTAGTTTTTTTTTAAATGATAGTGAATAGAATACAACTAGTTTTTCTCTCTTTTCTTATTGTCAAAATAAGATGGATATATTAGGTAGATCAAATGTGATTATACCTCCTCCTTCACTAAGTTTAAATTTGTTTCCAAGTTCTCTCTTACTAATTTGAAATACAAAGTTATATTTCCCTTACTTATACAAATGAGAAAAAAAATGATTTTTACAATTTTGATTTATTTGAAAACATGGAGTGTATCTTCCACAAGACCTGCAAAACAAAACCTTTCATTTTATAGTTTATAATAGTTGTTTTTTTAGCATGTGAAATAAGAATATTAAAATAGGTTTATTATAATCATAATAGGATATAACTATATATATTCAAAAACATAGTCATATCTTTTCGCAACATTTAATGATTGTTGGCATAGGGTATAATATAAATATACTTCATATGTTTATATTATATTTATTAAATCACATAGTGTAGATGTTATATATTATATTAATATAGTTATATGTCATAATATAATAATCAGAATATATATTATAATATATATTACATTTTTATAAATACATATTTAATTATAATATATAAACAAGTTTGGATGAAATAAATTTTATTATTTGAAAACAAAAAAATTAAACAAAAAATATAAAATAAAACAAAAAGAGAAAGAGATTGGGAGGGCTGAACCCCTCCCCACTCCCTATATATTATCCAACTAGCGCCAATGCTCGTGCACAAACCTACCTCTCCATGTTGTCCCCCGCCGCACCCCCTACCACCGAACTCTCCTCCCACTTAGCCGTCTCCCTTCCCCGCACAACCGCACCCCTACCACCATCTACCTCCTCCAACATGGTCACCCTCCCCTCCATGCCGCTTCCCACCTATGCAGCCTCTACACCCCTCCCCACACTTTGTTGCGCTCCCAAAATACCACATGTAGACACCACCCCCAAACCCATCACCTCTCTCAAAATCTGGCCACACACATACCCACAAAAAATAGAATTATAAGAACCTTGTGGCTCCTTCTCTTTAAATATATATATATATATATATATATATATATATATATATATATATACTTGCAAATTTCTACTGTGGAGGTTCTTCATGATTTTGGATAAAGAAAATATACATAAACAAAATAATATATTCATAAACAAATTTTAGTGAGGGTTTCCTTTACAATCCTTTGAACAACAAATCTTCCAAGCTTCTCCTCAACCTACACATGTAAAAACAACATAAAACAAATGAGAAAAGAATAGAGAGGAAAAGAAACATAGAGAAATTTAGGGCGATTCAAAATCAATGGCCAAGATTAGAATTGATCCTAGGGTCCTCCTTCAATCCTACCTTGCTTTAAGTCATGATATTTTAATGGGAATGTAAATTAACTTTTGTGGTGTGTGGGGGTAAATAAATAAACATAAGGGAAAATTAATAAAACTCAAAGGGGGTGTAGAAAAATTGAGATGACCTTAGTCAGCACAACATAAGTAAATAAATAAATCATTTAGGGAAAAAGTCTTATTTAATTTCGAACAAAATTATAAATGAATATAAAATAAATTTTAAGAGGATTACGACAAAACACATATGTTAAGTATCAACCTTAAAAAAAAATTCCACAAATTTTTAAAGACCTTTTGTTGTGTTTTTTTGGTGTCCCGAGGTGGGGCATTACACATCACATTGCCCACTTGCTTGGACCTTACAACCAACTCAAACCTAAACCAGAAGGGTTTGATGATACCAAAATTTACGCTTACCATCGTGTGCCAGGGCATGATGTAGAAAAATGTAAGTCTCTTAAGACTATTCTTCTCCAACTATGTCCTCTCGAAGATAACTTTGACGATGATCACTTATTAGATGAGGACCATATTCCACCTTCACGTATCACCACATAGCCTCGTTGCATACCTATTCAGGGGACCTCCATCTCCACCTCCACAACCCTTTTACCCTCCTCCAACATTTGAGATCAACATGGTCTCGTATTAGAAAACTAGACAAAACTTCTCCAAAATGCCATTACATGGCATACTCCTTTCCTTTGGATTATTTTCCTTCACCAATTTTTTTCCCATCCTATTGCTACACCTTTCATGACACACCTTCTTCTTCACCTCATATCAATATGGTTCAAGTTGCCACTTGAGCTCAAAAGGACAAAGGAAAGGAAAAAACAACCAGCTCATCCACTACACCTTTACCCAACATTCCATCTGCACACTGCACCCAAAATCATAATCCGTGGACCCACATACCCCATTTCTTATGGGGTTTCCCATCGTATAATGATTAAAAAATTACACCAATCTCCTCTCAAAATGTCTTTGTATGACCTTGTCCAAACCTCTGAGTCTCATCGTCAGGACCTCATCAAGGTCATGTAATCTATTGAGGTTCTACCTAATGACCCCACACACTGTCACCACCATTATCACTCCTCATCATGTGGATGCTCTCACCACTTTTCCTCCATCTTCTTCTCCCACTACCATTCATCAAGTATCTGCTCTTAGTTTCTCTGACGAAGAGATTTTCTCTCTCTAATAAGATGAGCTTGACCCCACCCTATTCATTTTCATCTAGGTTGATAATATACACATTTGATGCGTTATAATTGATGGAGGTGCTAGTATCAACATCATTTCCTCCCATGTACATATAAAAATGCTCATTCCTACCAATTGCATGCATACTATCCCATTTATGTTGCGTTCATTTAACAATGCCATGAATTCTCGACCTCAACACTATCATTCTCCACATTTATGTGGGATCTCGTGCCATTCTTGAATTGTTCTTTTTTTTAGAGGGGGAATTCCAATACAATCTGTTGTTTGGCCGACCACGGATTCACACCATGGTTTGTGTTCCTTTAACATTACATGACTATTAAAAATTTAAACGTGAAGGGAATAACTATACTTCACCATTAAAGAATTGTAACATGGTGTATCAACCCAATGATGTCCTTATACTAGTTAAGGCGTCTACCACCCCTACCACTTATTTTTCAGCCATTGCCTCATCCACCACTTTTACCACTACATCTTCCACAACCAACTCCTCTATTACCACTTTTACCTCAGCTTTCTGCAATGACCCATCAACCAACCCATCTCTTTCTCAAACATCCAATGCATCTTCTTCCTAACCATCCAATGATTCAAATATTCCAACTACCCACATACCAACCACTCGATCCCTTAGAAGGTGTTTTTAAATGCCTCACTTTGGGGGAGTACTTCCTTTATAACATTGACACATTCCTTACTCCTCAAGAGTATGGTAACCTTCATCAACACCCACACTATAATCACCAAGTAGGTGAAGTTTTCCCTATGGTCCTCCCCACCTTCACACCAACCTAACGTATGGGGGACTTGATATTTCTACCTACTCGCTTTGAGCCACCTTCCCAAACTTGACCATTTTCATCTGATCTCCAATATCTCACTAACCTCAAATTCACCCAAAACTTCCTCCATCGATAGGCTTGGAAAGGATTTGTCTTTGGATTCTATGAAAAGATCGCCATACTTGGCATTCCTTATACCACCCATAAGCATAAAGACCACAGTGGTATTGTATTTTCCAAACCACCTTCCAAGAAGGCCCAAGTTGAACTCATTGAGGATGATAAATCTTCTCCACCCCATTCACCTACTTCACCACCTTCACCTACGAGTCTATGGATCTAGAATCCATTCCTCCTAACCTTTTTTTCGTAAACACCATTTTCCTAGGACATTTGACCTATCAGTGTGATGGTAAGGCTCCCTCTTCTATTCCTTTCCTATATCCTGACATGATCGATGATGATACACCTTCTATCAATGCCATTAAATGTTAGGAAAATGAGTTTATTCTCACCTACCTTAGTACGAGAATATTCTTATATTCACTAGTCATTACCTTCTCGAGACACAAACCATGTTGAATGAATCGACCATCAAAATCAACATTCACACTCAGGATGAGCCACACATTCTAAAGATAGGCCAATCTTTAGATCTTTGCTTTGAATAGGATTCTTTCACTTATTTCCTCTAAGATTATAACAAATCTTTTGCTTGGTCTCACACCAATATGCTCACTATTGACCCAAATATCATAGTCCATAATATAGTAACCATTCATGACACCAAAATTGTGAAACAGAAGCTACGAAAAATGCATCCTTGCATTGCCCTTCTTGTGAAAGAATAACTCTAATGCCTCCTTTCTGTTTCCTTCATTTTACCCATTGATTATCCCCAATGGATTTCTAACATCGTTCTTGTCACCAAAGTGACAAGGGGACTCTACATTTGCACGGATTTTCATGATCTTAACCTATCTTGCCCCAAAGATGACTTTCCTCTACCTAGTATTGACCAACTAGTTGATGTCACCACTAGCCATGAGATGCTATCACTCATGGATGGTTTCTCGGGTTATAACCAAATATTAGTCATCCCGGAAGATCAACAAAAAAACACCTTCATCACTCCTTGGGGGACCTTTTTCTATCATGTCATGCCCTTTCGTCTTAAAAATCTTGGTGCTACATATCAGCGGGATATGACTTATATCTTTCATGATATCATCCATAGCATATTGGAAGATTACGTTGATGATCTTCTTACCAAATTCAAACATCGGGCCAAACACCTTACAATTATTGAGGTTGTCTTTGACTGTCTCATCAAATATCGTGTTCACCTTCAACCTAAGAAGTATGTCTTCATTGTTATCTCAGGAAAGCTCCTTGGTTTCATCATTTCTTTGCATGGTATTGAATTTGATCTCGCTAAAATCATGGCTATCCTCAAGATGCATGCACCTACTAACCTTTGTCAAATTTGTAGTTTGCAAGGCAAGTTGCAATATATTTTTCACTTTATTTCTCATCTTTCCAATTGTTGTCATCCATTTCATCATCTTCTTATAAAGGATGTCTCCTTCAAATGGGATGATGAATGCCACAAAGCCTTTGATACCTTAAAAAATACCTCCTCCAACCACATGTGCTTATTCCACCTAAATATGACGAACCCTTTTACCTCTATATTTCTACCATAGACCATTCCTTGGGTGCCATGCTTGCTCATCGTGACAAGAAACACAGGGGAAAACAATTTATTGTATAAGATGTATGATTTTATAATACGAGACTAGATATAATCACACCAAACAAATATGCTTATCCCTAGTCTTCATCACCACCAAAATTTTCCATAAAACCTTTTTGTCACCAATATTGACCCCTTACATTACATGTATGCTAAGCCTTACCAACACCAACATGCTTTGCACGTTGGCTCATGCTTCTTACATACCTAGATCTTGAATTCATCCATCAAAAGTCATTAAAGGACAAACCATTTCCGACCAACTTGTAAATGCACCTCTTTTCAAAAATCAATCTTCTAACTTTGATTTCCCTGATGAATCCATCACTACCCTCTCCCTTGATGACACCATTTATCAGATGACCTTATTTTTGACGATTCTAAATGTCAACATGGGGGTGGTATAGGGGTCATCCTTATTCCTCTTAACGGTGAGCCTATGCCTTTATCTTTCAAACTAGATTTCAATTGTACTAATAACATTTCCAAATATGAAGCACTCATGTTAGGTCTTTAGATCATGTCATAGCTTTAGATGTTAAATCCATTAATATCTTTGGCAACTCCCAACTAGTTGTGAACCAAGTCAATGGTTTATACCAGTGTCATAATGAGATAATTCAAAAGTATAAACATCATGTCGACATAATTTTGACTACCTTTGATCATTATGAACTTCAAACCACTCCACGCTCCACTAAAAAATTCATGGATACCATGACTTTTCTTACCTCTTAAATACCTAATTTGCCTTCCCGACACAAAAATATTTGTCACAGTACAACAATTTTAATCACCATCTTATCTATTCTGAGACGTTAACTTTGTAGGAAGAATTGAAACCAATCCACGTGACATTTGGTATAAGTAGTTTTCCAATTACCTTTCCCTCTCAATTCTGCCTCTAGAACTCACTCACAATGGACAACAAGCCTTCCTCAAAAGTGTCTCTCGCTATGTCATCATGGGGGATCTTCTCTATAAACATAGCTTTGATGGTATCCTCCTATGATGCCTTACAAGTTCTGAAATCCCATACACCATTAAGGAAGTTCATGATGGGATTTACGATGGTCATTTCAGTGGTCTCATTGTCGATACATGCATCCTTCACCTCAAATACTACTTTGGCCAACCCTAAACCAAGACTACTGTGACTATGTCAAACATTGTGTGAAATGTCAGCAACACAATAATCTTCATCACACCCCTAGTCACACCTTACAGGTTCCTAGAGACCTTTGGCATTTCTCCTAATGGGGTTTAGATCTCGTCGAGAGCTTAACCCAAATTTTTCTCAACACCATCAATGGATCATCACCGTAACTTAATATTACACTAAATGGGTGGAATCTATACCTCTCATTTCTAGAAAAGTTGAGAAAATTTGTGAATTCATTAACCATCACATAATTTTTCACTTTGGTGTTCCTCACCACCTCATCACTGATAACGAAAAACAATTCAAAAAAAAAACCTATGCAAACTATGTGACACCTTTGGAATTCAACTCAGTTTTCTCCACCTTATTATCCTCAAATAAATTGCTAATATAAATTGACTAACAAAACCCTTTAAAAGTTTCTTATGAAAGTATTTTACAATACCGGTAAGGATATGTACACACACATTCATTTTTCCTTATGGGCTTATTGCATTAGTATTTATACCTCCACTTTGCTGCAATACCTTTCCCTTTGGTCTATGGTATAGAGGCTGTTGTACCTCTCAAAGTCCAAATTCCATCACTTTGTATCTCAGTCAAAGACATGCTCAATGATGATGAATTTCTCTAAGACTGTTTGGCCCAACTTGAGCTTCTAGATTAACACCATTTAAATTCTCTTGATCACCTTCAAATCTATCAAAAATGTATCAAACATGCCTATTACAAACCTATCCACAACGAACCTTCAAGATCAAAGATCTTGTCATGAAGGAAAATCAACATGTAACCAAAGTTGAGAAAAGTAAATAGGGAAAGTTTTATCCTAATTGGCATGGACCCTATATTGTCACACATACTTATGGCTTAGGTGCTTATCATTTAGCTTCTCTCAAAGGTAAACCTAAACCTAAACCCATTAATTCCTTGCATCTTCGACCATTCTACTATTGAATCAAGTATTATATCACCTTCTGTCTATTAAATTCTCATTCTTTGAGAAAGTTTTTCCTTCCACTTACCTATTTTAAGGACCAATGACTAAACAAGAATCATGTGATTAATTGATACCTTTCATCCTTATTTTCAATATGAGTATTAAGATTCTACTCATAAAATGATTCTCATGGATACTTTTCATTATTTTCAAGATGGAATCCCATGGTCATTTGTCACTTAAACCCTCTCTTTCATAGTTAACCTTTGTGTGCTATGGTTTTTCCTTCATAAAAGAATCCTATACTCCTTTATAGTCTTGTCCATGACTTAAAAGTACAAAGAATTCAAAAGTAATATATGGGATTTTCAAATTCAACTCCTTGAGTCAAACTTCTTGTAAATAGATGAATCCCTCAAAAAGGAAATCTATCTTTCTATCTTGCTGCTATAAATAGACTGCTCCCTTGAAGGACAACTATAAAAATCTAGCCCTATTGTACATAGTCTATAAAAAAGAAGACTATTTTTGTAAAAATAAAATAAAAATATTCTGAAACTTCCTGCATCAATCAGCTTCACAAAGACCTCAATGAGATATTCTATTCATCTCACATAGGCTTCCCACATTGATCAATCATGAAAACAAAAGCAAACAAAACAATACAACTTCTTAGTCATGGACTTGCCTATTCTAGTTTTGGGTATCTTGTAGAAGGGGCATGTTGTCTCACAACAAGGTTATGCTAAACAAACCACTCCACCTCACCTTCCTTCCTTTCTCTTATTCTACCTACTCAAGGGATGTGGCACACATGTGAAACTTCATGATCATGTAACTTCTTTCACCCTTAGAATAATCAATCATGCACTACCTTTAGGGGTTTAAGTTCATAAACCCATCCTCGGTATGCTCATTATGGTCCTTGTCAATTCTAAAGCATTTTTCATCTTTTACCGTTCACCTCTTTTCTTACTTATTGATTCTGCTATACAGGACTAGACCTTCGATACTTACATTATGGGATTTCTTCTCCTTTCACCTACCTCAACATTCCTCATCTATTTTCATCAACTCATTTTAAACATTCCACCTTGCCTAAATGACCTAGAATTAACCATGCCTAAATGACCTAGACTCAATCATGCCTAAAATGACCAACCTACCCATCTACCTCATCATATTCTTCCCTATCCTATGGGATAACTACATTGTCTTGAGGTCCCTTTTTTGGGGCTATGTAGGTAACACTTTAAGGGCATGGGGCCCTTGGAGGTTAGCTCGAACACTCTTTACCCTAATCATTCCCCCTTTACACACATCATAACCTAGTTATTTTCCATCTATACGATAACTTGGAAATCAATGTATAACCAAACACACATCATTTCATCATACTTACCATGCTACAAAAACATGGATTTTTCCTTTTTCTACCTAAAATACGACTTGACCGACATCAGGTTTTTGGCCTAATTAACTGGCACTAGTTTCTCCCGATGTCATTATCCCTTTAATTGGTTTAGGTTACCATACCTAAACCCATTTTTCCTAACCTCACCATATTGATTGTAAAAATCAATTTTATTGCTACATCCATCCTTACCCAAGCCCTTGTGGTTTACCTTATTACCTACCCTCTGTCCTTCATTGCATTTGGGGAAAACTTTTACATATACCACAACCCTTACAAATAGCCTTACCTATGGCCTTACTTCATCCAAGTAAAATCTAGATGCTCACCTGAAGTGTGCAAAGCTACTAGGTCCTTCCTTTGTGTTGGCTTTTCAAGATGTTAGCATGCATGTTCATGATTTCCAATAACAAAGCATACACTCAAATGTAAATCATTACAGATATCATAAGGAAACACATGTAATAAGGAAACATGACAGATCATATAAGTATTAAGATTAATTGCACTACATGATCACCATGTTCAAACTCATTAACCACCAGAATCCATCCACAAAGATCCATTAATAACCAAAGGATTACATATCAGAGGTTGAATACATAACAATACTATCACATAGTCATGTGTTCCAATATATCAGAGTAGTATAAATCTATCACAACAGTCATGCATAATATAATGGAGTACATCAAATATTTATTGGGGTAGGGAATTTCCCTTCACCACCCATGCATTCCCAAAAATAAGTTGCATGCTCAAAATAGCCATGCATACATAAATAAAGCCATGCATGCTTTTCTATTGATCATAATAATAGATTAATCTATAAATAAACCTTGCTATTAATCCTATTATTAGATCAATCCTTGCATGACATTTGATCTTCTCCTCACATGTTATTTATCCCAAAATACCTCTTTATTGGCCTTTGAGCCTCCACTATTTTCCCTAGATTTGGAACGTTTTTTATCAACACTCAAACTCGACGTCATCTATTTTTAGCCCATGGTTCCAAAATCAGCTAAGTCCTAAATATTTCCTACACAAGCGTCACACCTACCTCATGTATGCCCAAAATCTTCACACATGGCCTCGTACTTAGTCAAAATGGTCGTGTAACATAAATCTATAAAAGGAGTGTAGGAAAATTCATTCTTTCCCTACCTTGCGAAGAGTTTGATAATTTGAAGAGTGACGAAGTGTGAAGTTGTGTGAAATTGAAAAGAGCCAAGGAGATTTGAAGAAAACGAGAGCAAGATAACACATGGCCTATTTTATAATCTCCTTCAGGAATTCATAGCAAAAAAGAATGCATGGATTTTTAGTTATACAAGGTTGAGGCTCAAAGATTTTATTTTGTGAATCCATTGTTTGAAGAAAGAGGATTCACAGGACTTGAAGTTATAGGCTAAAGCACGAGGTTGTGTGACGTAGACTAGAAAATAAGATAGAATAAGAAAGCGTTTGAAAGAAGTGAATGCATGTCGGGTTGAGTAAGTTTATCAACACCTAGGGCACAAGTTTCCTTGTAAATTTTAAATTTTGAGGTTTGAAGAATTTGTGAAGTAATGATGGTTCCAAAAAATCACCTATAGTGTCACCCAAGGGAAAAGGAAAGGGTAAGAACAAGAATCCGGTAGTAAGGCATGCCAAAAGAATGGTTAATAGAAATACAATATCCAAGTGAGGTGATTATAGGGTAGCCATGGAAATCTCTCTTGACTAAGTGCAAGATGAGTGACTCAGTAACCATTGCTTAGAGTCACACAAGGTTAAAATAAACAAAATAAGTGTTGAAGAAAGTGGACCAAAGGATCGAAGACAGAAATTTGGTATATGATGACAAGGTTCAAAAGGATTTGGAGAGTGAGGATTTCTCCGAGTTATATGAATTTCCCTTCTTTGCAAAACCTAAGCGAGTTGTGTTAATGGTTAATGTCACAGTCCATGAGGACTATTTCTACTTTACGGGAAGGAGAATGCACATAATTATGTAGTTGATTAGGAGTGTTATAGGTTTTCATAGGTCGGGACTTGAGATAGAGCCTGACTTGGAGGAAAATGTAGGAGTAGAGGCAACTTCCATTGTGTTCAACTATCGGAGGAGGCCATGCAATAGACATTGTAAATATCGGTGACCCAAGAATAAGAGTTGCCACACGCCTTGTCGGTTGAAAATTAGGAACATTAGAGTGATGGACATAGGTAAATAAAAAGTGACTTCACATAGTGTAGAAGACTGATTACAACATTGTTCAATTCATTTCCAAATGAATTATTGAATAAGCTCGTGTACAAGTTGTTAAAGGTGAAAAGATAAGTTGGGGAACCATCCTCTCTTGACTGTCTTACAGAAATAGGAGTACCGGATGGGATGAATGAAAAATTATAATATTTGATAGAGAACAAGTCCCCAACATAGAGGTTCACATAATATACATGTAATGGAGGAATTAATAATACATACAAGCTCGAGTGGACAAATTGTACAACTAGATGTGTAAAGCATTCAAGGATGGATGACATGTACTAAGGAGCTACCCTTAATTTTTGATGATGAGGCTGAGTTTGAAGTTTATCAACATTATTGTTTAGGGATATTTTATATGAATATTGGAGATAAGATCCTTGGTGCAAACTAATGTGCGAGAGGTTAAAGTTTGATGTAGAAATGGTAAATACGGATTGCCACACATTGCACACTATATATGTATATCCTAACAAGTCAACATATGTGGAGATAATGGAGTTTGAAAATATAGATATCACTTATGATACTGTGGTAGTATGCAAGGAAGCGGTAAAATACTACATTTATCTCGAGGCCTAGATTAAAGGATGAGAGGTATATTAATGGAGTAGACCTTCCTCTCCAAAAACCACCAAAAGGAAAAAAATACTATGGGAACCAAAATAATGCATGAGGATAACTATCCCGATAAGAATAAGAAATGGAAAAGGATGAGGAGGAAGAGGTGGAAGAAGAATATAACAATGCGCTCGACCACAATCTTAAGAAAAAGTTGAGGAGAGGGCACAAGGAACAAATTAGTAGTGCAAAGAATTTGGAGACAACAAGGAAGTCACAAAGGATTACTCCAACCAAGAAAAGAAAAGAGAAGGAAAACCCTATAAATAAAATAAGGAAAAGGTTGGTGAAAAATAAAGACATTAATGATGAGAAGTCGAGGAATAGGTCATGCGTAATCAAGAAGCCCCAGTCATCTATAATTTGGATGAGGATGAAGAAGAGCCCAAGGATGAGAATTTTCAGCATGGTGGAGAGATTCCCACTATGCATGAAAGTGAAGGTTCCACAAGAGAAGAGAAATAGAAAGAAAAGAGTGATGACGGGCCATCTAGAGAAGAGACGGAGCCACAAGTGAAGTAGGAAGTAGCCTGTACCTGAGTGTAGAAAAGAAGGTGCCAAAAGGAAAGCACAATGGAGGAAGAAAGAAGAAAGAGAAGACATTGTGAACATCTCAAGTGAATTATGCTGATGAGCAATCAAAGGTATTATACACAAGATTGCAAAGAACAATACATAACAAAGACCTCTATGGTTGGGAGGTAATTAATCCATAAGGAACAACCATGTGCATAAGGAAAATGATTTCTTAGAATATGTAAAATCACATGGAGGAATGTAAGTTTGAAATTAATAATGGGGCATATGTTAGGTGCAAGATAAAGAAAGCACCGATTCAATCCTCATGACCATCAAGCCCACAAAATTAATCGATGAATATACCAAAAATTCTCTAAATAAGATGGAAACGGAAGTAGTGTGTAAAAATATGGACAAGGTGGCCACTATTAGAGTATTGTTTGAATATAAGAAGGACAAGGAGTAGGAGGTTTAATGACTGAAAAGGGAGCTAGGAAAGGTAGAAAAGAGTGCTAAATATGATTTTAAAAATCCATTCACATTGTAAATGTAATTATAGTAGTGCGCCCCGACTTAGTGTAAAAGGCTAAGGATGAGTACCCTTCAACACTACACTACTTAGAGGATCTAGTATGCATGCTATTGTATGTGAAGAATAATGTGCAAGGGATGATAGAGGAAGATTTGGTTGCTTTGAGAAAGGAAGATAAGAAAGAAGTAGTATGGAAAATAGTTGAATATCGTGCACTTTGAGCACTAGGATCAAGGATGCAATGAAAATGGCGAATGCACATTTGAAAATTATCAGGACCTTGATCCCATCCTCAAGGTGCATACAAATCGGGAGGAGGATAGACTTAAGAAAACACATGAAATAAGGAAGGATGGTAAATATTTGCGTGAAGAGATATCTTCCAAGATTGCATAGAAATGAGAATTTCTTAAGGTGGTGAAAGAGACTTTTGAGACAAGACTTAATGAGCTTGGCTCACTGGTGCTAGGGAAGATGGATGTCTTAGAAGGGATGGCATCAGACTTGGATGGTATTGTTAGGGATTTAAAGTAGAATGGTGGGAACATGACCCCATAACAAATGTCAGACATTTTTGGGTTGGTACTAGATGTAGCTGCTAGAGAACTTACAACATGGGAAGAGCTGGATAATATATTGAATACGAGTTTCTAGAACTACTCCAACCTCCCGGGAGTATTTGAGAATCCATATTAGGAGATTTATTATTATTTAATTCATTGGGCTTGTGCCCCACCATTTCTTAATATTCTATTCTTTGATTCTTTAAATGAATTTCTTTGGGAGAGTATTGCCGAGGATGGACAATATCCCTAGTGTGGGGTAATGTTGGTCGAGAAAATTGACTAAGTATTAGTGAAACACAAAGGTTTACGCAGAAGCGTACACACATGTAAGAGATAAAAGTAACACATAAGGGACATGTGCATCATTAAAATATGTCATTGCATAAGGTTGTACATGCATATAAGAGATCAAGGACTTAGCCAATTTTCCGAGACAAGGCTAAAAATATAAAAGCAGAGTTAGAGTGTCGCTGAAGTAAAGATCCAAAAATAGACAAAAGTGTGATGAATTGGCTTCCAAGAAAGTACTATAAATGGGAAAAGCACATGCAGAGGAGGAAAAAGAACACACATGGAGAAATCTAATAATAGGATTAAAGCATATTGTATATTTAGCTTAGTCTATTATTAACACACTGTAAAAAAGCATGCAAGCTATTTTGTATGCACACCTATTATTAGGTGAGTGCATGAAAGTGGTTAAGGGTAAGTCCTCACCCTTATATATAGGTACTTCTAACTCAAGAATAAGAGGTTTGATGGTGTTGGTGTTACACATTATTAGGGTTTTGGAGTCTCAGTGATGAGAGAGCACATGTCTTGTGTAATGATGTATTGGAACTATGAAGTATTTAGATTCTTTGTTATGTAATTGATTATGGTTTGCAATGGAAAATTGTGTTTGGGTTGCTAAATTGACTATGTTTCTGAGTATGGAATTATGGGAATTCAGATATTGTTAATCATTCTTTATGTTGATTGAGTTTCCTTATTATATGTGTTTTTGAACTGCCATGATTATGATGATTATTTGTGCATGAATGGATGATTTGACTATGAATATGATGAACATGCATGCTAACATCTTGATAAACAAATAAAAACAGGGACTTGGTTTCTATGCACACTTCAGATGACCTTTCATACTTGTCTGGATGAAGTGCCAACATATATAGCTATTGAGTGTGTAAAACAAAGACTACATAAGCCATTATTCCTCTCAAAATCTAGATCCCATCCTTACGTGTTTCTCTCAAAATTTTCATTTCAAAAGAATAATATCATTAAGATCACCTATCACAATTGGAAATGTTAAATGAAAATCATCTAAATTTCCTCAAACATATCAACAACTAATCAAATGAGCATATAACAAACATCTAAAATAACAGGACTCTAACATTGGTGATCTTGTTCTCAAAGAGAATTAACATGTCACTAACATGTAAAAGAGTAAATTTGGGATGTTTAATCCAAAATGGTTTGGACCATATATTATCACTCATAAATATGGTTCTAGGGCTTATAATTTAGCCTCCTTAATGGTTAACCCTAAAATGAGCCTCTTGATTCCTTACACTTGCATCCATTCTATGGTTAAAATTTGAATCGTGATACCTTATTAAAATTATAGTCTCCCCCCATCAGTCCACACATTTTATCACCCTCATGATGATTTGGAATTATGTGGTCTTCCATCAACATACCTGTCACAACCTTGAATATGGTCATCACAACTATGCTCATAGCATATTCCACATGGACAAGTTCCCTCCTCACAATAAAGGAACCCCATAATCATTACTCTCACCATCCGCATATCTTATCCTATTTAATGACATGATAAGGATATATGTGTAGTTTGAACATTTACTTATCCCCTTCTAAGTAGTTACCTAGGCTTTCCCTCAGCTCAAAAATAAAAATACCTATGGGATGGATACAATCATAATATAGATTGATCCCTCGAAGGATGACTATCAAAAAACAAATTATGTCAAATAAATACATAGACCACTCCCTCGAAGGATGAATACCATGAAATAAAAAATCAATAAAATTTTAGACTCCTCCCTCAAAAGATGGGAACCCAATCAAAAACACAAAAATGACTTCCCGCATTGATCAATACTTATATCAAAAAGGCCTTCCCGCATCGATTAACTCTCATATCAAAATAAAAAAGTAACCATCTCAAGAAAAATTCCTACATCAATCATTTTTCCCATAAAATGCAAGCTTCCCGCATCGATCATCTTGTACTATATATAATAAAACTGAGTCAAAACTTAGGAACTATCAATAAGAACCTGTTTCCCCATGCTTGCTACATAAAAACCTTTCCCATGTCAGAAAAGGATAGATACAACTATCCCACATCTATATATGATCCTAGTATGACTAACCATTATGATTCATATGTTAACATTAATTACAAGGCCACACATGCAATATCATACATATAAAAATTTTACCATCATACACTATATATGCTAGGAACAATAAGGAAGCAAACATCTCACATTATGTTCTTATCCATTGTATAGTGCATTAATCAAACAATAAGATCATAATTTGTCACAACCATGTCTAAAAACTATCAAAATCATATTATAACACATATCTCTAATCTAAAAAACAAAACATTTCAAATAAATTCCATAAAACATCACATCAAAACCATAATCATAATCATCAACCACATATCTAATAACAAACATACATCCATCACATCGAAACCATTACAAAACTCAAAATATAACACAACATCAAACTCATATGTAATATATGAGTTTGATGTTGTGTTATATTTTGAGTTTTGTAATGGTTTCATGTGATGATGAATATATATATGAGTTTGATGTTGTGTTATATTTTGAGTTGTGTAATGGTTTCGATGTGATGGATGAATTCTTTTGATTAGATACGTGGTTGATAACATCAAACTCATATATATATATATATATATATATATATAATATATATCTTATATATATATATATATCAAAATGTCTTTACACCATCAAGGGCTTCAAAAGACCTCATACATCAAGATTTTTCATACATCAAAATCTCATAAAAATGGGTCTACAAAAATATCTAGTGAATTGTATCCCTATCAATTGAATTCCCCCTCCAGCAATGCTCCTCTAGTCTTCATCCAAACCTCTAGTTGTTCCCTCACTTGGACCTCTCGGTGGTTGACCCACGCTCACGAAACCACTTGATGGAGCTTTTCATTGTCAAGAAAAAAACTCGATTATATTGCTAGAACATATTATTAAGTGCATATAATGTTTAGTTTATAGTTAAGTAATTTAGAATACAGTTTACATTCTTTATTATTTAATATAATCTATTTATTTTTATTAGTTATTTAATAACTAATTATTTATTAAATCGGGGTGCACACCCCGTCACTTAATATTCATAACCCTTGGGGTTATTTAAATATGGCCATGGGCCATAATTAGGTGAATTGAATTCACACCGGGTAAAAACAGGAGCAAGAGTGAGGAAAGGAGTTACTAGACTGTGTAAAAATTTCTCGAATATGGAAAATTATTTATATGTGGTTTTTACCCCATTGGGGTTTTCCACGTTAAATCTTGTGTCACGGTGTTATTTCATTTATTTGTTTTGTTAAATGTTTATTTATTAATGTTTGGATTAATAAATATTTTATATAGTTATTTATCCCCTCGGTCCCTAGTATGGTACCCAAGTCCTAATATAGACATGTTTTTTTGGTGTGTTCATAGGTGAAAGGGACTTTGTATTACCTACACGTGAAAACATTTTACGAGATCAAGTAAGGATCAACTATATTTGAAATATTTCCAATTTTTATATAGTTTCACATGTGTAGGATAAAATCCATTCAAGGTTAAATTCATAGTAAATGAATAAGAGAGGAGACACGATCCATGGAAATAGGGATTTCAATTTTCTCATTGGAAGGATGAATAACCTTATCCCCTCTATAAATTCCCAGGAAATTATATTCACGTGGAGTCAAACTCTCTCGTAGTCCTCTAGTAAATATTAATTTAATAATTTTAACTTGGCCTATGTGTTTTACTATGGCCTAACCGACCTCCTTTCTCGTACACTCTTATGTTTCAACCCATACATTATATATATCATAGTGTTTTAATCCATAAATTAGTGTAGAGTTTATGAAATATAAACTATACACTAATTTTTTTATATAGTTTAAAATATCCTAAAAACTATAAACTTTTATGCAGACCTAGATCAAACTATATTAAAAAATTAAAATTTTAAACATTTAAAACTATAGTAATGCAAACTATTTTGTTTTAGTCTTACAAAGATTAAACTATAGTTTTTAAACCTATAAATATGGCGGCCCCATTTATCCTTTCCTCACGTGTAAAAGGATTAATTGGTTTGGTGAAATACTTCTCCCTAGGCACTCTGTAATAGAGTATGGGTAAATAAGGTTGAATTTTTATTTAAGAAAAGGATTAATTAGTTTGGTGAAATACTTCTTCTAAGGCACTTTGTAATAGAGTATGGGTAAATAAGGTTGAATTTTTTATTTAATTTATATAGGTTTTGAATGTGCATAATAAAAGTAAATATGCGAGGTAAAGACGAGTTGAATTCAAGGTATCTTAAGTGGAGACAACCCTACATGGTGTAGACACTTTGAATTTGGGTCACACTCCCTTGGTACCCTTTAACTAATCAACACAACGCATGAACCTAGCCATGATAGCTTTACCCCACATTGATATTAATTTAATCACTTACAATTGAATTAATATTCATCCTCATGTTATTAATTAATTTAATTAAGTTAATTTAATCCTCACACATCCACCTCATCAAGAAACCTCACCTTGAACCCATTCGAGGGGCATTTAACTCACAGTGACCAAGTCATCACTCTCAGCACTAATTCATCACTCCCAGTGTTGAGTCACCGCTTGACCTAACTAATGAAGACTTCTTCTAAAACCTAATTGGAATTCTTATATGACCTTCCTACCTTTTATAATGATAAATCCACTTCCATAAGTGGATTAAACTCGAAAACATGCCAAATATGGGAATATCTTCCTATTTTTTGTAAAAGGGACTAATTCACCTTAAGCGACATTAGATTTTCCTCACTTGATGCCGGCTAGTTATCCGTAATCGGTCACTTTATATACAATTTCACAACTCTTTACCCAGGGTTGGTCATTTAGTTATTGGAGCCTTATTACATTCAATCTCAAATCTTCAAGCCTTCTTGCATCTAGACGATGAACACACACAACCACAATGCAAGACAAGCAACCGGTTATCCTTCCAGAGAATTGGAATATTCATGGTAGCACATAGGTTATACTCCCATAGTAATGGACTCAAGCACCTCTTCTCTGATCAACCATCAACCATATCCACTCACAGGATCTATAAAATACCAAGTAAGTATTGCAATGTTCATCATTTGTTCTTATTCAAGTGTATATATCTTGCTTCTTTCTATATTTCATTTCTTCCATTACTCCGTATCACTTGCTTCCCAACAACCTACTATTCAACTATCCCAATCACTGCCACCTTTATTAACCTCCTTCTTCGTATTCCCGAGTCTTTTAAGACATATTACGACCCAAAACCACGACTCTCACTCTCTGTACAATCACATAGAGCCTAAAACCATTTTTTAATAGTTTACTACATATTACCCTTCACCGACATTAGTTCCACGACCGCCATCGATTTCATCTCCATACCAACATCGGTCACTTGAATGATACCAGTCTCTATGTTATTTTATATTCTCAGACCAGCAAGCCTTCCATTCATCCAAAACCAACCCAAACCTCAACTAACCAGCCCTGCACAAGCACTTAGACTTCCGATAGATTTGCCTTACAGAACAAAACCCTAGTTCTAATTATATCTAGTGTTGAATTTTATATTTAGCATTGAATCTAGTGTATTTTATTATGATAAACCTAAATCATTACATTACAATAGGACCTATTTATTTTAGTTTTGTGTTTACATTAAATTGTTATTAAATGGTGGATTGACAACCTCTCTAGGAAGTACCACGCTTCCTAGATCTAGCATATGCTAGGAAGTCCACTGTCATATGTTATTTAATACTCTTCTTGTGGTCTTGATTTACATTTACAAGTAGTCCTTCCTAGACAAAAAGGAGTTCTTTACATCAGCTTGGATAACGTCTACAATGCATGCATTCTACCTTCCACCTTCTCTTCACAGGTATTTCTCCTTAACCATTTACCTTGTATATGTTTCATCCTAGAAAGCGTAAAACATATTGGTGAAACACATGGAAATAGGGTTTTGAATTTTCCTATAGGCCATGTGAAAATTTATGACAATGGGAAAAATATTATTTTGGTTTGTAAAAACCTATGTCTAATATGGCCCCCTTCATTTTTTAAATTACCTAATTTTAAATAAACTTATGTTTCAGTTTATATTATATATTTTATATAATATAACCTAAACAAACTAATAACCTACCCATGAACCCCTTTATTCAAATTACTATGTTTATATAGTATGCATATGATTTAATAAAATTAAAATCTATGTATATGGGTAATTAAAAATATCCTATATGGATGGCCTAAGTTGTATATTTAAATTAAATCCTATGTCCCTTATCTGAATCCTCTACTTTATTTACATTTAACATGTTATAAACTATGCTTTTATCATATTAAATACCTAAACTAAAAAATAGTTGTTTGGCTCGTAATATTAAATTATATAATATGTTTTTAACCTATGTTATAGGTTAAGTGGACCGCTCCTTGTGCTTTATTGTGGTATGGTAATTGTGGTAAGTGCATTGGTAGTAATGTGTGGCATGGTTTGCGGTTAGGGAGTTGGTGGCTAGGTAATTGAATGCAGCCAACCATAACATTCACAATAATATATTGTGACTCATCAAATTATGAGTTTGATGACATTATCTATTTTAAAAAATATATATGATGATGGAACTTATATAAGTTTTGTTTGGCCAAACCATGTTGTTCTTGGAATTTCTTTGTACAATTTTTTTGAAGTGCAAGGATATTTGTCCATGGTGATGGGTAGAGTACTTTCTTTCAAACTTATGTTTCCCTCCTTTGAACTTGATATTTGGAATCTCATGGGAATGTGATCCATTTGGATGTTTAGATCCTAAAGAATGGATGGAGGTGGTGAATTAAGCACACGAAGTAAAATATAAATTAAGCGAAACTGGTTTCTTCTAAAAAAGTGTTTTTCCATCAATTTTTAAGGATGAGTAAGTTATAATTTGTGCTTAGTGTTGAGGGCTCTACCCTAGACTCCACTAGGATTGGCGCCCCAGGACCCTACTCCCGATCTTGTGTTTAGTACCTTCTTACAGAAGAAAACCTCACCTTTGTATATGCAAGAAGTATTAATATATGATGTTATATTGAATTATTCATTTGAGGTAAAAAGTCTTTATAGAAAGCATATATGAATTATATATTCTTTATTAATATGATTAAATTAATCTTTGATTACTAAAAATATTATTATATGCATATCAAATGACACTTGGGGATGCCTTTGTGTTTGTATTGGAGATGTCTAATAATGATTTCATATAATATATATTTTACAAGAGTAATATGTTGAAAATTTTCAACATATTTGTAATATAACATGGTTAGTTGTTAAGCATATTGTTATGTTAGTTGTTAATTCAACTAGTGTTTAACTTTTATAGATGGTTAAAATTGAAATCAATAATGATTTATACTATGCTTATTATGATGTCTATATGGATATTATGAATCTAACCATGTTGATGTTGTGTTGGATATAAAATATACATCTAGATTTGTGTTCAAGTTTTTGGTGTAGGTGCCATTACTTGGAACAACAAAAAGAAACCAACAATCTCCATTTATTCTATTGAGGCAGAGTAGAGAAATGCAATAGAAAATGAAGAAGCCATGTGGCTAAAGTGATTGTTGGAAGAGATACACATGGAAGCTAAAGGAAGTATTCCTCTTCTATGTGATGGCCAAAGTTGTATTACTCTTGCTAAAGAATTCAGTTCAACATCAAAGAATGAAGCATATTGAAGTTCATATGCATGTTATTCGAGAGAAGGTTCTCTGCGGTGATAGAGATCTCTAGTACTTCTAGACTAAAGATTATATTGTAGATATGTTTACAAGCCATTATGTGCTATAAAATACTACAAGTTTTGTGCAATGCTTGGCCTTTCAAAGTTTCCATTAAGGGGGAGTGTGCATGGAAATGTCACCTCCTAATGGCCAATCGTTAATGACTCCTTCTCCTCTATATTTATGCTTTGGTATAAAGCATTGTAAAAAGATATTTTATGATCCATGTAAACAGATAGAGTTTACCGTATACGATCCAATGTATTTCATATATTTTGTAAAGGATGTCCTTGTGTTATAAAATGCTCCTATGGATGTGGTTTAAATAGTTTTTTCATGAGAAATGGTGGGATGCAGTCTCACAAATCATGCTTAGCCTAAATCATACTTATGATTTATGGATTCCAAATCCTTTTGTACTAAAAGGTAAGTTGAGCATGATGAAGGTGTTATAATTCCTTCAAAATTGATATGCTAGCCTAAACATTCACTAATGGTTTATGGATTTGTAAATCTTGTTTTACAAACAGGTAATGTTGGCATATGGATCCCCACTTAATATTAAGGGGGAGTGTTAGAACATAATATTAAGTGCGTATAATGTTTAGTTTATAATTAAATAATTTAGAATACAATTTATATTCTTTATTATTTAATATAAACTTTATATTATGTTTATTAGTTATTTAATATATAATAATTTATTAAACCGGGTACACACCCTGTCACTTAATATTCATAACCCTTGGGGTTATTTAAATATGTTTGTGGGCCATAATTAGGTGAATTGAATTCACACCAGGTAAAAGAAGGGAACATGAGTGAGGAAAGGAGTTACTAGACTTTGTAAGAGTTTCTCAAATATGGAAAATGCTTGATTTGTGGTATTTTAACCCATTGTTGTTTTCCACATTAAATCTAGAGTCATAATGTTATTTCATTTATTTGATTTGTTAAATGTTTATTTATTAATGTTTGGATTTATAAATATTTTAAATAGTTATTGATCCCCTAGTCCTAATACATATTGAGGCTCTTCTAGAAGCCTTTGCCCCAATATGTCCTCCTAATTTCAAATATCATTGCCTAATGTTTCATAGTGAGCCAAACTCACACTACCAATTGGCCCCATATTTCCACTAGTCTCGAGCTCTAGCTTCTTGTAGCTCAACCCCTACTACCAATGGTCTTGTCACACTCGAAGTCCTGCTAGAAAATCTCCCTATCATGTCAATATCTATCTCTATTAGCTTGAGATTCAGGTGAGATCACCCCGCACTATCATAAGCTATTGGCTCATCCCATCCCTCTCAACAATCACTGTCTCTCGAGTAGCTATAAGATTGTCTTGCTTGGTGATCAAGGTAACTCACTCGATCAACCATACATCCTTCTCTACCTCTAGGCTTGATATGGTCACCTCTAATAAAACTAATCAATCATCCTTCTCTCCTCCCTTAGAACCAAAATCATCTGGAGCTTCTATGTGAGCTCACACCCACCTCTCAATCCCATCCAAGTGTCCTTTCCACAAGGAAACATATGCATTAGTCACCCTGCATCATCATATCCCACTACAACCCCTACACATCCAACCTCACTCCCACCCTCCTCATCATCCATCTTAATTGGATCCTATGCATTTGGAAATGCCACATCAAAATCTCCATAATCTCGTTTATAGGCCATAACTACCTTAGGTACATACTATATAAGTCCAAACGGTGGCCTAACATGACCAATTCTAATAAGCTCCTATTGATTAACTTGCATGCCCCACATGAATCTATCTTTTTGTGTAGATCTCAAATCCCCTTCTACCCCTGGACATACTTGGGAAACCCGTATAAGGCCTCCAAATTACATCTCCACCCCGTAGACCAGCTAGGAGTGTCTATAATAATCCTCGCTTCTCAAAGGCCATATAGCTATAAAGTCGATCCCCATCTCATAAACCCCATAAGATATTACATATCAACCCATCTCACCCATGGTACTCTCCTCGTCCGATCCACTTTGAAATGTGACTGTACACCCAACACTCCAATAAAAATGAAACATCAACACCAAAACTCTTCCCCATCCTCCAAGACAATAACTCTCTGTATGCATGCACTAGTAAGGTAGGGGACCAAGTAAACTCCATCATGTAATGCATCATATCAGCCAAAACTCCAGTCAACATCTAAGAGAATTTAACACCTACGAAATTAGGTAGGGTGTAGTAACTAATCCCCATCATCATCATCATCGTGACTAAAGCCCGACCCTCCTCGTCATCACTATAAAATGATCCATAAGAAAAACCTATAGAAGAACAAAATACATCCAAAACATCATATCCATATAATGATTTCACCCTTCTGACCTCATCAATGACATATACCTACTCACATAATACTAGAAAACATGGGATACTATGTATATCCTCAAATACAATAGTCATCTCTCCAGTAGGAAACCAAAAAGTGCTTGTAATGTGATCCCATCTCTCAAAAAAGCCAATAATAAACCCATGTCTCTATGGATATGTATGTAATGACGCATCCCTCCCAACCCAACATCATCAAAATGTCTCCAATCATCCTCTAGAAATTGGTCACGAACACTATCCAATATCTTTGGGATTATATTCTATGTATTCATTCGATCCCTAGCCCACATCCATAAAAACTAAACAACACACTATCAAATACAATTAATCAAAAATAAAAAACAAATTTTAAAAACAACCTTCTATTATCAAAACATCTCGAATCGATAACGATTCCATTTGAATTGTTGGAAACCTCATCCAATCACCCATGAGTTTATAAATAGTTATTAATTTCATATGAAATCGTAGGTGATTTCATATAAATTTCTCAATTTTTAGGAAAAACAAAACAATAATAGACAAAAATCAATGCAAAAATTTAAAACATCACTTACCTCTACACGAGCGGGCCTCCATCATCTCTCGGATACCTCAATCAATCTAAAAAAACTAAAAAAATAGAATTTTGGGTTCTTTATTTGTTTTTCTCTGAAAAAGCACAATGACAACAACAAACCTCCATGTTCCTTTTATATGAATTTTTCTCGCCACCCCGATCACTGGCGATTGGGCCAATCACCAACGATTATCTAAATCACCGGTGACTCGGGGTAGTCACTAGTGATTAATCCCATTTATCCAAAATATCATTACACATCCCCTATTTGAAATTCTGAGTGGTCATATAACTCTACACATCCCTCATCCAAATTACAGAATTTCAAAATATGTGCTTCCTTTTCTGGGCTCCAAGTCCCTCTTAAAATCCTAAATTCAATCAATCTATATAAATCCTTACCTTTATCAAATCCATCTTGGATTTTTAATCCTTTTTGGAAACTTTTCCTACTACCTCCATTAATTCATACATCTATAGGTTAAGAACCCATTGGTTCCCCTATCACTTGAATTTCTTGTCGCATAAGCCCACCTTTGTGGCAACATACCTTATATTGATCCTGCATTTCCCGATACACCATGGATATTATAATCTCTCGGGAAAATTTTCCTATTGGTTCCAATAAGTCATACGTCTATAGGTTGAGAACCCATTGGTTCCCCTAACACTTGAATTCCTAGTTGTACAAATCCCACCTTTATGGAATACTATTTCAAGCCCGGTTTTGGGGCACCTTAAATTGAAACACACTCTTACACAATCCTTTTCATTCATCAACTTAATCAAACTAGTGACCATTGCACTCTATCAAAATAATCCTCGCTTTAAGGGGGCCATCTATTTGACACAAATCTGACCATTCCACTTGTTTTTATCCAACAGCTTTGTTCATTACAACCCACTTGATTAAAAGGGGAAAATGTAGACACCCATTGTTTGGCACCTCATGTGACCTATCCACACCCTTCACATTTTCAATTAAAAACACTACGCCTATTTTACTATCCTCTAAACCATGTCTTCATCCTAGTAAAACCACACTTTACTCTTAGTAAATACTTATTTACTCATCCTAAAGTAACCTAAACCTCCCAAACAACCTAAAAACCATCCTAACTTTTTTTAGTCTAACCTCTTAACCTCCTAACACCCTTAACTCCTTCCTACCCATCTCTACTCACTTCCAAGCCCAAAATAACCCATTTGGAAGTGGTTGAAACCACTTCCAAGAAGGTTTTACCACTTTTTTGGATCACCAATGATTCTAACTAATCATCGACAATTCTATAAAAGTCCATGAACTTTCCAAAATCAATATCCTGAAACTATAACAAATCTATGGTCATTTGTCAACTTAGAAAACATCACTATCAACATTTAGAAACCCCATGCATCCACATTTGACATCAGATCTCCGGAAGGGTTAAAAATATTGTAAATTCTCCACAATGTTGATAATCCATATTCTAAATAAAAGGTAAGTCATTTTCATTTCGTTTACGTGTTTGATTTATCCACGCATCCTCTAAGAAGAAAAATCAATCATTAAATATTTTTTTGCATCCAATCTACATCTTATTAGTTTTCAGCCATTTTATATAGTAATCACTAGTGATTCACTCAAATCACCAATGATACCCTCAAATCACCAAAGAACCACATTGAATCACCCGCAATCCCTATTTTTCTTGGTCATTCAGTCATGTTTCACATATTTTCAATCATTATCAAACTCTATTTTCTTCGAATATGTCTATTTCAAAGTTGTCTCTACTCGTAGATGACGTATCAAAACAAACACACCTGATCAAAAGTATCTATGACCTTCCTATCATCTCATAACTATTTTTCCAGGAGAAATTTGACGTTGCACGTGATTTGAGTCTTTGTACTATCACCTTGACACCAAACATCAATGATATCAAAGATCAACTTGAATTCATACGAGAAGAACACTACACTCCCGAATATGTGTGGATAAAATATTTCAAATATTTTGAGCTTGCCTTATCCCTTTCCTAGGTCACTTTTCATGTAGAAAAAGATATATGTATCCCTGAGAATGATTAATTTATCTTTCCATTGTCTAGCTATCACATTGTATTTTTTATCATTTATCACTTGATTGTCAAAATGAGTTGAAATCCTTCAAAGGAATCCCATTGGTTCTTGGGATCGACCTTTACCAAGAAAATAATCATTATATTAGCTATAATCTATGTTATCCAAATATCTCCTTAAGTACATGTATCTCATTCGTTAGAAGCGGAGTCTCCTTCGCATCCATACATCTTGACATTGTATTATTGATGTAGGTATCATTAAAAGATTTTTTCTCTGAGTTTTTGGTGATTTTTATAATATTAAGTAAACCAAAATCCACCAAAACACTCACACTCCCTTTGAAACAATCAACATATACATATAGTTATGTCAATTCCATCATCTTTCAAAAGTATATTATTTTCTTTATCCTCATAACCCCTTTTAACCATATACTTTGTTTTTATAATCTAAAGTATTCATATCAAGGTATACTCAAGCCTTTTAAAAACATATTTCAATCAATCTAGTTTTTATTAGTAATCGCCACTGATTTCCTAGATTGACAATGATCACATGGATCAATGCCAATCCTGTTAAATCTCTCCTATTGGCATCTCCCATACATCTTGTATTATATCTTTAAAATCCAGTAATAATGTCTTATCAATTATTTCTTGTAATCCTTTGTTTATATTAGATGAAACTTATAGGTGTAGGATACAAACCAAACACTATCTTTGACTTAACGATTATGTAACATCACTTCACTTGGGAACAATATGACATTGACTATGAGCTAATCCTCTACATCATCACCCTCACACCTAATCGGGATAATATTACTTAGTAGTTGGATGTTCTTCTTGAGTATAGTGAAGATGCCAACCATTACTAGGGATACATTTTTAACCCACCCTAGCCTATCATTGAGGACGTTGAATGAGTCCTAGTATCGAACAATACATATCTACAAATTTTTATCCATCTATTTTCATATTATTTTTATTACTATCCTTTTACCCTACTTGATTTTCTAAAAACAAGTTGACACCCATCAAAGTAAGCACTTTGGTTCTTGGGATTGGCCTTTACCAAGAAACTCGTCTCATTATTTTCTAATATATATCTTGTCAAGTTTTCTGTGTATGTATAGGACCTCAAATATTTGAAAAGGAAGCTTTACGAGTGTACTTAAATCCATCTTCTTTTTCTATCACCCATGCATGTATCATCAAACCCTTTCACTTTATGAGTTTTAGTGGTTTATTCATTGTACAATAATCATACCTTAAAAACTACTAAAATATCTTAGCATGCCTAGTAGGACATTCATCTCTTTTTAAAAAATTATGCATTTCTATGGTAGAACCTATTTCTTGCTTCATTTATTGTGAGCTTAACTAATTTTTTTGCTCGAGTTCCCGATGACTTCTTATAAGGCATAAAAACAAAAAGAAAAGAAAACAAAAGGATTATTTAATAAGTAAATGTACTTATATCCTCTCTCTCTTTTTCATTCTCTTTTCGGTGATTGCATCTTGTGTGTTTTGTCTGATTGAAATCAATTTTCCTTTTGGGTCTTAAAAAGAGTTTACATTCTTGCTTGCTCATCTAGATTAAATATGGGTTACATTATGCATTCACTATTTCCCCTTACACACAACCGATCACATATAAAGCAAATACACATTTGAAACACTTCCTTATAGGTCTACATCCTTAAATTTCATTACCAATGGGGAAACCGACTCAAGTTTCTAGCCAAGTATAAACAATTGGTGGTCGGTAGTATATTGGCTAAGTACCCAACACCCTTATTTATGTAGAACTATGAAGTGAGGGCACATGCTCCAATATCATGCCTCGTATTGACACCAACACATATTTGGGCCTCTTTTACCCTCGTATATTAAGGAATACATCCTTAAACACACATGAAACTTGTCTAAGCAGGCATGACTATTAATACCTCTTTATAAGACACCTTTTCTTTCATACATTTTTAAATAATTTAGATAATCTAAAATCTCATGTTGATTGTGTGGTGTTCATTTTTAAGAGCGATATTTCTTTTATTGTCTTTTTTTACTAGTTCATAGTTTTAACCAAAAAAGTCTCGTATTTAGAACATCTTAAACATGTCGATTTGTCACAAAAACCATATAAACCACCTAAGAGTCCACACACTCTCCCAACATTCAGTCACAAACATAAAAAAATTCCTAATCACCATTCCATTTTTCTTCAATAGTAGTGACCAAGTATTTGAAAAACTATTAGACACCAACCCTATCACTATCAGAATCTACCATGTTTCAACATCTCACATAAGATATCCATCATTGACTTATATGCTATCAAACAATTGGAGGACAAATCTCTTACTGTGTTTTTCATAAGTTGGTAAGGAATCATCAATCAATTATCCTTCTCTCTATCTAGACTGAATTGATTGAGTTATTCGCTTGGTCTTGTATAAATAATATATCATCTACCCTTTAGATATAATAATTCCAAACATTTGATGAGGCGTTTATCATGGCTCGAAAAATTAGAACTCGAGCCCTCGAAGACGGTAAGGTTGAATTACGATCTAAAATCCCAAACCCAAATCTCACTTTAAAACCTATTCTAGTAGTGAAAAATCCAAGGGTTCAAAAAACATAATTTTCTTAAAAAACTACATCTACAGGTCACTCAAAATCTAAAAAATCCAAAAACCCTCTAAGGGAGTCTTACAAATCTATTTTTGACAATCTCATGGCTTCCTACATGATAAGACTCCTTCCTATTATACCTATCGATGAATATGGCCCTAAAACGTCAGGATATAGGGGTGAAGAATATTGAAAATACCACTAGGTTTGAGGACATGACATTGAGATATGTCACTCTTCTAGAAATTCTCTCTAAGATATCATTGATCGAGGTGATCTGTAACTTGAAAATCCGAATGAACCTCCTAATAAAACTATAAACATGTTTAAATAACCTTTTCCAAATCACCCCAAACTAATAATCAACCTCATACTAATGTTGTGGGGTCCCAAAATCTACCACTCATATCATCAACAACGTTAATAAACTTTCAACTTCAAAGGAACCTACATCTGCTAGACCATCCATTTTTTTGTGACAAGAATGACAACTAAACAAAAAAACTCTTTGGATATCCTTACCAATGAGACCTCAAACCAATTTACGATACAAATTCCAACATCAACTATATCTATTCACACAAGCATCTCTGATCTCCACCCATCATAATCACAAGAAGAGAAGCTCATTGTGAAAATCATAAATATATCTTCTAAAGAAAAGGTCCCTTAACATCAAACCCAAAACCTTGGTAGCCCCGTCTGACAAAGATCAATAAGTCACCCACATAAGAAACTAAAACTCTCAAATAACATTCATAAAATAAACACACCTAAAAATACAACACCACTGCCCTACATCCTGGGGCCACATCGCTCATCAAAATTTCCAATCACCATATTGGAATTTAAAATCAGCCTTAAAACCATACCTAAAAGTGTTGCACAAGACACACTCACTATGAATTACATCCCTAAACCATCAAATAAAACTCAAAACCCTACAACCCCGTCACCATATCAATAAGATCCATTTGGATACTATACCATGAATCTTGAAAATCTTGTCCAATCATCAATCATATCATTACCATCGATCAAACCCTTTGATCCTCGGGGTGAAACATATTTGATATCAATATAATGTAGTTTATGCTTATCATAGAACACCCGGGCACCACATTGATAACTATAAACCCTTCAAGAAGTAATTCGGATTATTTCTAAGAAAGGACCCCTCCCAAAAATATAAACCATTGTAGTCCATTTATCAATCTTAAAACAATAAAATCAAAACAACAAGTCAAATATATCCCTAAAATTCTCAATCCTAACAATCTTGAAGCATCCCCAAGTAACTTATTTAATGGAAACATAATCTCCTCTAATAAAAATCCTTTATTTCAAATTGATGATATTCACATAGCCATAATATCCTATTCCTAGGATTTGAAAACTTAAAATCAAAATAAGCCTAAATTTTTTATTTATCCGCCCCCTTAAATCACCTAATCCGTTATCAATGAAAGCCAAGGTCTCCATCATTGTAGGTCCTCAGATCCAATCCCAGACATCCATACAAAATATGGTTCTCAAACAATTACATCAAACACCCATCAAAAGATCTGCTATGAACTTATCCAAGACTCCCCTTAAAATTGAAAAGCTATGATAAATACCCTTCAAGCCATTTCGGTACCCTCAAATGAGCCCTAACCATTTTCAAACCTCTTGGTTCCCTAAAATTGTCTATAGCCATCATATTCGATGAATCCAAGATTCCATCACTATGGCCCGAGGATCATGACCCCCTCTTTTTCACCACCCAAATCAATGATAGTCTCATTAAGTAAGTAATTATTGATAATGACACTAACATTAACATAATCGTATCTCATGGTTTCAAATAAATTCAATTACCCGATAACATTGTGGCCCAATCACTTGTCGCCTTACGTGCTTTTAATGATATTGTCGCTCTCACCTTGGGCATAGTTATGTTTCCTATTTAAATAGGTGTGAAAGTATTCCATGAACTCTTCTATCTTGTAGAAGGTGAATTCTATACAATATATTATTAGGATGTCCTTAGATCCATAGTATGTTTTGTGTCCCATCTATCACACACCGATGTCATAAATAGGAACATAAAGGTAAAAAAATTTATGGTCCTTACAGATCCTAATTTGTTCAAAGCCTATTACATGACCTATAGGCCTAATGATGTGTTTCTTCCCTTACAGATTGCTACCCCTTCAAATGAAGCGTCTACAAGTTCCTCTATCCCCAAATCTCAATTACGGGATGATCAATCCTTTGAAGACATAATGTAATGCCTCTCATGGGGGTATCGAATCTTAACCCTTAACACACTCCCTATAACAAAAATGTATGGGAGACATGATAAATAGTCACTCCATGATCCTAAGTGGGAAATTTTATTTCATTTGGCCCCCCTTTTCTTCAAACACATGTTTACTGATTCATCGATCGCCCATCCCCTCATCGCGATAATCAACCACACACTAATTTTTTTCTTGAAACTTTTAATTCTTGGATAAGCCTCATTTTTCTCGAAATTACCTCCATCAATGCGTGTGGAAAGGTTTTAATCTGGGTATGTATGAGAAAGGCCCACATGAGTTACCTTTTGAAGATTTGATAAAACCTCACAAAAAAAATGGCCTTGGATTTGAATCCCCTCTTTAAATCCATCACTACCACCACCAAAATCTAAATCATCCTCTTTGTTAACATCAAAGGTGTCCTTTGACAATGATGATACCATATCCATCCATCCTAAATTTTTCAATCAATGCTATCTCATTGGTACCATTGACTTACCAAAATAACAACAAAATTGAGTCCCTTCTATTAAAATTCTCCATTATCATGATGACAAGGCCATTCTAACCTAAATGGGTGCTAAGGATCACTATCTCCAAAAATATTTTCCTCCCGACACATCTACACTTATTAATGAATCTACCATTGATGTTAATATAGGCACATTACAAGATTCACATATTTCAAAATGGGTTAGGCTTTAGAACCACATGAACTCTAATAGTTCACCACATTCTAATCTAGTTACAATCAAACCTTTTCATGGTCTTATAATTATATGCCTAGTATCGAACCTAACATGCGTATCCATAATATTGTCACCACCCCTAGTTTTAAGCTTATGAAACAAAAGCTTCATGCGAATGCACCCTCACATCAAATTGCTAGTCAAAGAAGAACTTTGACATATTCTTTAAGTTAATTTAAAACTACCCATCAATTATCCCCAACATGTTTCTAATATTGTACTCGGTAACCAAGACCTCTAGGAAATTACACATCTATAAAGACTTTTGAGACCTCAACCTTACTTGTCCAAAGGATGAATTTTCCATACATAACATCAATTAAATTATTCATATAACAACAGACATGAAATGCTATCTTTTGTGGATGGTTTCTTCAATTATAATCAAATCATCATTGAACTAGAAGACCAACATAAGACATATTTTATTACCCATGGAGAACCTTATGCTATAGAGTAATGCCCTTTGGCCTAAAAAATGTAGGAGTGACTTATCATCACACTATGACATAAATCTTTCACGATATCATCCATAAAACTATAGAAGACTGTGTAGATGATCTCTTAGGAAAATCCAAACATTGAAAAGATCATCTTTTTGTCCTTTAAATGATATTTTATCCTCTCATATAATTTTTCATTCGACTTATCCTCGCTAAATGTGTATTTGGGTTCCTCATAGGAAAAATCCTAGGATTCATAGTATTTATCAGGGGAATTGAATTTGACCTCTCCAAAGTCAAATCCATAATTGAAATGCATTATGCATATAATCTTAAACAACTATATAACCTCCAATCCATCACTTTATCTCTCGCTTTATCAAAACATAGTCAACCCTTCCACCACCTTCTAAGAAAGGACATCCACTTTAAGTGGGATGATGATTGTCAATTAGCTTTTGATGCTCTCAAATAATATCTCTTATCACCACCATTTCTCTTATCTCCAAGCAAGGGACATCCTTTCTATCTACACATCTCCTCTATTCATCATGTTATGGGAGCCATGATAACACATCAGGATGAGCAAGGTAAGGAGCATGTTGTCTATTACATAAGTTGTACTCTTCATGAGTATGAAACATGTTATTCCAAAGTAGAAAATTTGTGCAGTGTCTTGTACTTTGAAACTTATAAAATTTTCATTATATCCTCAACCAAAAAACTTGTGTAGTAAAAAAATTTAATCCATTGAAATCTATGCAATCCAAACATAGCAAAATTATTGCATAACTAGATGGCCTATCCTTATGGAAAATTTTTACCTCAAATTTATCTCTCAAAAATCCATTAAGGGGTAGGTCATTGCTGATAAGCTCACAGAAGTTACCCTTTCCACTATTCAACTACATTGTCAACATTTTCCTAATGAATCCACCAATACCCTCAATCATGATAACACCCCTCTAAAATGAACTTGTTATTTTATAAGAACAAATGTAGATAATGGGGGTGCTGAATAGTCGTAATACCCCACAGGGAACTCCTATTATGATATCTTTCAATATTAACTTCAATTGTATAAATAATACAAAGGAATGCAAGGCCCTCATCATGGGTCTTAAAATCGCAATGCTTTTCTAGGCATAGAAACACTTACATCTATGGTGACTCCAAGATTGTCATCAATCAAATCAAAGGAACCTATCAATGTAAAAATGAAATATTGCAAAAATATATAGCCATCATTGACTATATTTTGAAACTCTTTGATCATTATGAAATTCAAAATACTCCACATTCAGCTAATAATTTCACAGATATTATGACATCCCTCGCATCTCTTATCCCTCTATCACTAGATAATTTCAAACTCTTCATCGTCATACAAAAACTTGATCAACCATCTTATACCAACATTGATCTTCCACCATCAATCATATAGAAGATAATCAATTTGACACTTGGTACACTTAGACATATGAATATCTTTCCATAAGAAAAATACCCTCGGATCTATCCAGAAATGGTAAAAGATATTTTCAACAACATACATCCCACTATGTCATACTAGGGGTATCCTCTATAAAAGAGGGTTTGACGGCCTTCTCCTTCGATGTCTTAAATCTCCATAGGCTCATCAAGCTATTCAAGAAGTCCATGATGGATTAAACGAAAGAAACATCAATGACTTAGCCATTACTAAATGAATCCTACGGATATGCTACTATTGGTCTACACTTAACCGATATTATCATGACTATGTCAATAAGTACATTAAATGTCAATAATACTCCAATCTTATACACATACCTAGTTATTCTCTTCAACTAGTTCAAGATCTATGCCCTTTTTCACAATCGGACTTGACCTCATTGGCCTTCTTAATCCTCAATCACCAAAATGATATAATTCCATCATCACACTACCAAATTCTTTACAAAATGGGTGGAAGATATCCCTCTTATCTTGACTAAAGAATATAATATCATCGGTTTCATTCATCATCACATTATTTTTCACTTTAGTATCCCTCATAAAATCATCACAGACAATGGTAAACCATTCAAAAATAACAAAGTTCAAAAACTGCGACACTTACAATATCAAACACAGTTTCTCCACACCCTAAGATCGACAAGCCAATGGTTAAATCAAGCATCTAATAAAACCATCAAAACAATTCTTACCAAAACTATGGATCAGGCTAGTAGAGATTGACATCTTTAAATCTCATTTGCATTATGGGCCTATCAAACTAGTATTCACACTCCTAAAGGTCATACACCTTTCTCTCTATTCTACAACACTAAAGTTATTGTTTCCTTTGAAATCTAGATACCATCCTTATGTTTTCTCTTAAATATTTTGTCCCCGGAGAATAATATCATCAAGAACACTTATCAAAACTATAATTACTAGATGAACGTTGAATAACTTACCATGAACATATCAAAATATATCAAGAATGAATCAAATGCACATATAATAAACACCTCAAAGAACATGAATTTAATGTTGGTGATCTTTTTCTCAAAGAAAATCAACATGTCATGAACATGGAAAAGAATAAACATAGAAAGTTTAGTCCAAACTGGTGTGGACCTTACATAATCACTCATAAATAAGGGTCTGGAGCCTACCGCTTAGCCTCTCTTGATGGTAAACCTAGAAACTAGCCTCTTAATACCTTGCACTTGCAGCATTTCTACTGTTAACATATATACTTACAAAACCTTATTCCAAATAAAATCACCCACCCTCCAAATAACCACTTTAAATCCCTCTCCCATGTAATGATCTAGAATCATGTGGCCTTCCATCAGTATACCTACAACAACCTTAAATATGGGCACCATGGCCCCGATCATAGATATTCCATATGGACACATCCCTTTTACAATAAAGGGACCCCATAATCATTACCTCCCACCTTATCCATCAAACTACATGCTAAAGATACACATGTTATCTTATACACCAAACCCACTTGGTCTCTCAAGTCCATCCTCTAAAAGAAAATCAAAATTACTATGAGATGAAAAAATCTTTTAGACTTGTCCTCGAAGAAAAACTATCAAAACATACTAGCTATCACCGTCAAAATCAAAATATTATCGTAGACCACTCCCTTGAAGGATGGCTACCCAAATTTCAATACACACACACACACACACACACACACACACACACACACACACACACACACACACACACACACACACACACACACACACACACACACACACACAAATTGGAATCTTCCCACATTAATCTTCTTTCTAAATTTTTTTCTAAAATCCTTATCATCCCAGGAAAGCTTCCCACATCAATAATATTTCCCTTAAAAGATACAATCTTCCCACATTGATCACATTATGTACTATCAAAATAAAAACCTAAGGTACATCTTAATATCTCTAAGTTGTACACAATTCCTTGTTCAAGATATAGGAAACTTTCAATCCGTGTCTAGAAATTAACATATATATCTCATCAAATCCTAAATCCATCACAAAATGGACTAATTATTGTTAGTTATAGGTTACTAGTATTAGGATTCCAAGTGTATTATTTCAAACTCACTATTATATACATACGAAATCATATAAAACATCTCAAACCATCAATGATATAATTACATCTAAAAATCATCACAAAAATTACATAAATCATCATTATAACATAATCATCATCATATCTAAAATCTATCTATAAAATCATATAAAACACCACATCAAAATCATCAACACACATTTTACACATCCATATGTCCAAACCATCATATATATGTCAAAATTGATGTAAACCTCATGATTATGTTCTATGGCCCATATAATAATCACATCATGAATTATACATATGATATCCCTAACCCCCTATGTTCCACCCTTGGAATCACTTCTAGGACCATTAAAACTCCTTGTGCTTGATGTAGGACCCCGCTGTGACGCTCCGCCACCAACTCACTATATAAAATGCATAACGAGGCACCTCTGAAGCTTATCCCCTACTACTCCATCATAATATCGCAGCTCCTTCCATAGATCTTGGTACTGATCCATGCTCACCATACTTGGTGGACCCATATGACATCCACTCCCCATTCCACCCACCCCTCTAGCTTCTCCTACTCCCACCGACACCCCTACCCTAGACTCACTGGCCCTAAACTGCTAGTGTACTACTAGTCGACTAAACTACTACCTCAAAAGCTCATAATGTTGATGGTATCTATCTTGAGAATGTTTAGTCTTCCCAAATTCCATCTATAGGCTAGCCGGCATTATTAATCCCTCTCACTCACCACTCTCATTAGCCTTGTCACTTCACTCTCCAAAGCAGCTACTTAAACATCCCTATCTTTTTATAATGACCAAAATCTACCCACTCCACCTCTACACCTCCTTCCTACCCTATAGTGGCCTCCTCCATCACCACATACTCTTCCCCCTTCTCCACCTATTATCTCACAATCCTCACTACTTGGGCTATCATATGCCCCTACTACCACAATGCATATTGGGGTATCACCTTGACATCATCTATCCCTACATGCATCATCTCCTCCTCTATCATCTCCTAGATATCTCTTACCTAAGAAATGAGAATATATATATACCCCTCCACTACCTATAGAAAATAGGGTTAAATGGTACATTCTATACTAGGCCAAAGTGATGTCATACCCATCCAAAATGAACTACTTATACCATTTCCATCATTTTCCCCCTGAATCTATCACTCCTACCATATCATCCAAAAATTACCCCCTCTCCAAGCCTTACAAGGAAATACATGTATGGTCTCCATATAACATCATTTTTCCACAGACTATGAATAAAACAACATAGTACTCTAAACTTTGTGATATTGTATCACGGGAAAAATTACATCTCTACCTAAAAACCCCAACAAAAATCCATGTCGTGTCACTTGACCCAAGTTAGCCCATGTGGCTTGATCACTCTGATTTTTCATAGGCCCAACATTATAAAACAAAAGTCACATACAACCCAAACCTCTTCCCCAATGACCACTCCCACAAATCCCTATACACATGTACTAGTAGAGCTGGCCCCAAAGTAAGAACTATCTGATACTCTATCATATCTACCATAATCCTCGTCACCGCTCATGGAAATAGACCTCCAACAGAATATGATAAAGCATAGCAGCTAATGCGCATCAGAATCATAGTGGTGAAGGTGCTACCAACCACCTCATTATCCCACTAACTCTCAAAATTAAAACCCTAGTAACATGGGTCATGTCAAGAGAAACATCCCCATACAATCTCATCATCGCTTCCCTTGCCCTATCTCATCCATCGATACAATTGACTCACCATGAATAGGTAGCCATAAGATCATGTAAACATCCTTTAGGGTAATTTTTATCTCCCCTATAGCAAACTGCAATGTCCTCTAACTAGGTCTCACCTCTCTCGACGAAGCTATTGTCATCTCTAAATCATAGTGAACATGCCTCGTAGTAAAACAATCCATCTAAGCCCAACACCTCCAAAATATTCTTTTCATCATCCCCCATATACTAATATAACCACTCTACTAAAGGTGAAACTCTATCTCTCATCAATAGGCACCTCTTCGCATGTATCCACAAAACAAAAAAGAATATTATTAGATATTCTAGTCCAACAACATAGTCATATAAAAAACTTAATCAAAACACATCAAATCAGTACTAATACTTAGCGATTGATATTGATTCTATCTAAATTGACGTCGATCCCATATCACACTATAACAAAAAGTACTTAAAAACATTAAAAATGCACTCGACCTCTATATAGGATGGTTGTCATCTCCTCTATCCACTCCTGCTAGCCTCCATCTCTCAAACAATGAAAATTGCGAATTTATAACAAGCTTATTGCAATAAAACACAATGAGCATAATGACCTCTTGGGATTACTCACCACCTATATATAGGAAATTCAAACCGATCGGTTTCGATAAGTTATGAATTAGTATCGATTAGATAATCAATATCAATCCCCATCCAATCACACATTCTTCAATATTGTGCTTCCTTTTAGTCCCCAAGACCCTTTTTAAATCCAAAACTATATCTCACATAAATTAAACTAATTTTAACAATACACCGTCGATTCCACATCCTCTTATAAACCTTTTTCCCATTGCTTCCTACAATTCATATGTCTATAGGTCGAGAATGCATTGGTTCCACCTATCACTTGACTTCACAAATCACATAAAGCCCACCTTTGTGGAAATATATTTCATTTCTAGTCTTGGAGCATCTCAAATTGAAATACATCCATTTATAAATGAAATCTTACAATGATCATATACCCTCTTGTGTTTATCAATCCATCCATTCATTCAAACTAGTGACCATCACACTAGCTTTCAATGGCCCCTAGTTTGAGGGGATCACCTATCTAGCATAAAGATAACTATCTCACTCATTTATATCTAGTGGCTTGTTTATTAAAAAAACCACTTAACAAAAAAGGGGAAAATGTAGACAAAAATTAGGACACCCTAATTCACATAGGTGCATACATACTCTAACACATCCCTTCAAAATCCCACATGGTCATTTGCCCCTTTACTAACTCACATTTTACCATTTTACTATCTTTAACCATCTACAACCATAAAAACCTTTAAAAAATAAAAATAAAGCAAAATAAATAATCTAACCTCTTAACAAACCCTCCCACAAAGTCCAAAACAACCCTAAAGGAAAAGTAAAACTAAAAACACCACAAAAAGAAAATTGTTGAAATCAATCCAATCTTGCTCACAATCGGTGCCAATTGGTGTAGATCAACGAAAATCCATTGAAATGGTTTCAATCCTATAAAAAATAGTCTTAGCCCCTGCCCAAGGATTCCACTCCTAATTTTGATTTTGAACACTATCTTACAATTCACTTTGACACCTAACCTCCAATCTTTCTCATGACAGACCAAATCCTTTAGTTACGTATGGGATAAATATGAAGGAATCAAAATATCTAGTTATATTAGACTCACTTTAGGAAATCAACCTACATATATAGTTGTCTTAATTACATAAAATTTCAAAGGCATGCCATTTTATTTGATGAACACAAAGTGTCAAGAAATCCATTAGTTGAAGAAAGCTAGAAACTCCTTATATTAATTTGTCAAACAAAATTTACACATAGTGGAGAAATGGAGGAAATTGATAAGGGGGAAAGGAAGAATTTTGCTATCTCATTTGTTCTCTCAAGGTATAATGCACTCTTGATCTTACAAAACTAATGAAACCCTTTGAAATGGGAATGACGTTACGATTTATAAAATGAGAGGTGAATTATCGTCTTCCTCATGACCCTCCATATGCCTTAATTCTAGCTTTAGACTATTCATATTCCTACAAAATATTTAATTCCCTTTTATAAAATAAGGGTGACTTAATTTACATTATGTTTTTAAAGTCACTTTTAAGTGACTTAAAGGCATATCAAAAAGTGCAAACCCCAATGAAGAATTACAAAATTTGAAGAGAGAGAAAGTTTGGGGAGAGGGAAGAGAGAGAGGAGGAGAACATGTTTCCCTTGATGAAGTTCTATGGTCCTTGTTCATGGAAAGATCTGATATAACGAAGTTCTAAATGTCCCATTGTGTCAAAACTACTCTTTTAACACGACTTTCTATTTTTAGCAAGTGTCCATGAGACCACTTACTATTTTTTGTTAGTGTAAAAAGTCCGTTCGATGAATTATCGATACCATGCACCTCCAATGTCTTTGTCTCCTTCACAGGATTTTTCATTGTTGACTTTCCCGAAATAATAGTCCCTATGTAGAAGAAGTGATATTTTATAAAGTGGGATTTTGGAGTTCGATTGACGTGGAATGAAATTTTTTGATATGGGTTTTTTCCCAATATCACCCTCTAAAATTTCAAACCCACTCGCTTAATAGTCGAGGAGATTTTAAACTTTAAAATTTTAGACCTGATCGTGCTTCTAGATGCAAAGAAAACCATTAATGGACCTCAAAATTGTAGGTCTATTTTTTTCTCCATTTGTGAATAAATAAATTTCATTGCGATAGGTTTTTTCTTCTAGTGCTTCACGTGAAATTCTACTTCGTTTCACCCAACGGTTTGACGGGAAATTGGATTTTTTCTTTGTTGAGCCAAAAGTGGGATTTCTTCATTGTGGATGCTCTGTTGCATGAGAGGAGAGTTTGAAGGTGTCTTCTTGATGGCCTTGGGTAGAGGAATGAACATAAAAATACAAAAAAAAAAATTCACACATCCATTTGGGAGATTTCTTCAACTTTTTGTTTCATGGCCATGGAGTTTTCTATGTTTTCTCCTTCTTCTTGTGCTTCTCCTTCGTGTGTTGCTACAATTTTCCTTCTAGGACCTATGTGATTTCATGAAGTGAAGGGAATTACCTTTATGGAAGTTATGTTTTTAGGTTCATCAATGGAGTAATGGTGGTGAGAAGTTACAGAGGAAGAATGGAGAAAATCTATGCATAGGAGCGGAAGTAGCTAAAAAGCACTGAAGCGGTAGTTAGATTTTTTAATTTTTTAAATCATGGAAGGAGAAGCTTGGGTGCATTTTTCATGAATTGATTTCCCTAACCTCATGGATGTGAGGGACATCAAATTCCATGGTGGTCAAGAGGAATACACGTGGTGGCAATCCGATGGAAAGGAATGAAGGTGAGAAAAGCTACTTTAAAGCACTGGGGATTGAAAGTCGGTCACATGGATGACCAAAATAATCCCCATAGGGGATGGGAAAAATTTTCATGTTTTATGTCCCTAACCTCAAGGAAATGAGTGAAATCAATTTCCATAGTGATCTTGGAGTTGACATGTGGTTCTTGATCCGATGGTAGGGATTGGATGCTCCAAAAATGCACCTGAGAGCTGAACTGTCAAGTCTAGAGGTCACATGAGGGTCCCAAAGGTCACATGGGGGCTGGGCACATTTTTCCAAGGTTGGTGTACCTAACCTCAATGACTTTGGGGACATGAAATCCCATTAGGCTCCTGGTACTGACACATGTCCTCCCGAAAATTGACTAACTCCTGAACTGCCTTTGAGAGGGAAACTTGGGATGATGATAACTTGAGCTTCCGGTGGAATTTATTGGTGAAATTTTATATGATCCTGACTGGAAATGGAAGTTTGAATCTAATGGTTGGGGTCTCATGTAATCCACCTATTCCTGAGAAAAAATTCCTAAAAACCCTATGCTCCAAGGTGTTGTGAAAAATCTGATTTCACCATCATGTAGGGTTTTCGAGATGTTTTTTTACTTCTAACTCCATCTGGAGCTCCTAGAATCTTCTTCTGAAGCCCAATAGTTGTTTTGGCTTGTGCACTAACTAGGCCTGTGAACCCTAATTCTAGTGAAACTACCCCAACTTCTCTAAGACCTTCCAAAATCTTCCTGAACCATCTCCATGATGTCCCAAGACCTTTTGATCACCTCCACATCCACTTAGGCTCTTCTTCTTTGCTCCGTGAGGTTGCTCCAGCTCTAGGAAGGCTAGTGATAGCCCTTCCCACAACTGCCTGTAGCTTTGTAAATGAACTCCTAAAATCACCTAGGGGAATGAATGGACTTTCCTAAATCACCTAGGGGAATGGTATAAAATTATTTGGGAGGTCATTTGGAATTATTGGAAAGATTCGGGTGTCTTGGAGTGATAAACTTAAATTTTTTGGCACACGGGTATAGTTGTCATGTTAAAACATTGTCAATTTCCCTATTACACATTTGCACGACAACACCCTACTAGCCATAGAAATTTTTTTCTTAATCTCAAGTACTCATATCAAGGTATACTTAATCCTTTTCAAAATTTATTTTAATCAATCCAATTTTTATCAACAATTGCTACCGATCACCCATATCGATAGTGATCAGCTAGATTGACATCGATCCCTATTAAAACATCCAATTAGAATCTCTCATACATCTTATCTTATTTCGTAAAATCTAGTAATCATATCTAATCAATCATTCCTTGTAATCCCTTATTTATATTAGATGATACTTCCAGGAGTAGGATACAAACAAGACATTATCTCGACTTACCGATTGTATAAAAACCTTCATGTGGGAATTATAAAACATTGACTACAAGTTAAGCCTTTCCATCATCACCCTCACACCTAATCTGGATGATATCATTAAGAAGTTGGACATTATTCTTAAATAAATTGATGATGATGCCAAACGTTATCGGGAAGACATTTTTAACCCTTCCCAACCTATCATTGAGAACATCGATCGAGTCTTGGTATCTAAACAATACATATCTATAGTTTGTTATCGATATATTTTCATATTAATTTTATTTCTATCATTTTACCTGACTTTATTCTCTAAAAATGAGGAATACCTTTGGTTCCCGGGATTATCATTTTCTAATCAACTCATCTCATCAATGTCTAATATTTATCTTGTCAAGATGAATGTGTATGTACAACACCTCAACTCTTTGGAAAGGAAGATTCCTACATGTACTTAAATCCATCTTCTTCTACTATCACCAACACATATATTGTTAAACCCTACCAATTTATGATTTTTAGTGGTTTATTCCTTGTAAAATAATCATATCCTAAAATCTACTAAAACACCTAATCATTTCATTTCATATTCTAATAATTCAAAAACATTCAATATTTTTAAAAAAATTAAAAATACTAGCTTAGATCTTGATTGGATGTATTCTTTCTTGCTTATATTATTTTATGTTGCACATTGCTTACCATGTTACTTTGATTCATAGTATGCTCTATCCTTTTTCCATACACACATGTGCATTCACATGGTACTCTTGAGGTGAATGTAGGATACTTACAAGTTATCACATGATGTATGATGCTTGGCATTGTTCTCTACCAAGTCCCACTAAGGCTCCTGGGGGCATCTACCTTTCCTATTTATCTATATTCATGTTCTATAATTGCAATTTATACTACTTTAATTCCTCTTTTATTTGTATAAAACATATTATCAAATTTTATAACATGCTAACAGGTACTTCATGTGTAGCATTTGTCTCGTAGGCTTACTTCTAACCATGGTTATCTAATTTTCTTGTATCTTGTCTATGCTTGTGTCTTGATTTTCATTATTTGTGGGTTATGCCTTATGCTTGATTGTGTATTTTGATTATATAGCCTTGAAGGATTTGAATTTGTTGTGACATTTTGAGTTTTGTCCTGTGTATTTGACCGGATACTCACTATTTTTTTCATGTTATTGTGTGTGTTTGACTAGTTTTTATTACATCATGCCATGTTTTTTGCGAATAACACTTTTTGCTAGCCTTTCACATTGTTTTTGCATCTACCATGATAGTTACCATACACATTACCTATTCCTATGTAGGATTTCTATTTCAAATGTGCACATTAGTTTTATCTTTCCTTATTTGGGTTGTGCTCATCTTGGTTCATCTCACGTACCCCAATGAGTGGGGGAAATCATTGGGTGATTATTTCACCCTCTTAGTAGTTCAAAACTAGACCCATAATGATACACAACAAAATCAAAATAAAAAAGAGCATAAAATAGGTTTGTAATTTGACTTGGGCTAGAGTCATAGCAGGGAAATAAATGCCCAATACAAATAGGAACAGTGGGCATTAATGTCCCACCTAGGAATTTCTTTCCTAGTGGAAAAAACAAGTACAATATAGGATCAATAGGTTTTTAGTGACAAATTTCTCCAAAATCTAGTAGCAGTACTTAGTTACAAAGTTATTCTCGGTATACTGGGAATAAAATTAGTGACAAGCTACATAATTTGGGAAAGGGAACTAATTATCATGTTTTCTCGGGATCAAATAAAGAATGAAACCTAGGGCATATGTAAGAAAATCATATGCTTGGAATGGTCTGTCATCTATGACCTATTTCTATTGGTTTTTTGACCATCTGTAGTGGCACTTATCCATGGGGAAGTATTAACGTTTGGAGGGAAAATCCTACAACTCTCCCAACACTCTTCCCTTGGTGACAATACACCTAAATCATCAGTATAACAATATAACACTAAAATCATTAGTTTTTGGAGAGGATTCATAAATCCTCAATATTATTCTAACCATCTCTAAGGAAGCACACATACATTAACAATATTATCTCTTCTCTCACAACATTTGGGTGTATTCTATCCTTGATTCACTTGTCTTTCATTACACATTTCTATTTTCACACTTACTGAGTTAAAGTTCAATTTCATTTATCATAAGAATTGACTACACTTATCTTCTTTTGTAGGTATCACCTTACCCTAGTAATAGGGAAACCTACAAATATAACATAGAGAAATCTCAAACATAATATTCTTAGGAAAAGAAAATATTAATTGAATAAATATTGACACCATTTCTTCTACACACACAAGGTCACCCAGATCCTTATCATCTTCTAGATTTAATGAAACATATTCTATAATCTCCATCTAGAATGATATCAGTGTACAATCATCATTCAAAATGTTATAAGTTATAACTCCCTTTGAATCTCCACAAGGTATTCTCTCCCTATCTACTTTATCATAGTGAATATTTATTCATCAACATATAAGTGGGGAAAATGTAGACAAAATAATGCACTTGCTACTACATCACACCTCTAAGTATGTTATTATATACATGATTCCTAAGTAAGAAAACTAGAAATTAACAACACTTGTTTTCCTTTACATTGCTTTATCTTTTCAACACTATTGTTATTTTCTTTTCTTGAATGACCACTTTACTTATGAATATTGGAAAATGTGTAACCTAACTTTGTATTTTCTATTTTATTCTCTCGATCATCTCGGATAGTACCTCCCATTAGGGATAAGATTTTCCAAACGCTACTCTAGCCTTTGGGTGCTTCTCTCCTTTTCCTCATTCTCTCAAATTTGAAGTAAAACCTTTCTTATCACTTTGGGTCAGCCTTTTTGGTTGTTAATGATGAAATTAAAACAAGGGAATCACACACACACACACACACACACACACACACACACACACACACACACACACACACACACAAACACACATGTTGTAATCAATATTATTAGAGGCTGGACAACTTGGGATATTACTTACTATCTATTACTCAGGAAAAGAAAAACATTCTAGGTTTACATTTGGGTTGTATTATTCACTACACAATAAGGGCTATTTATAAATTACATCTTGCACATTCATCATGGGGGAAAATGAGTTGCAGCCCACTATCTTGGTGTGAATGGAACAAGGGAAAATTAGCTTTAAGGGACACAATTCAATCACACACACTAGAACTACATAGAGTCTGAAATATAGTGCAATGCTTAGTGAAAATCACATTGGGGTGAATGCCAAGGACAATATGACTCAAACATATGCATTATTTGTTTCATCTAATGTTTTATTAAGCCTTGTGTAGGTAGCTAGGGTTTTTTTGTAAGTTTAGGTGTGACACAAGAACCCTACAATGAAGTGGATACGATAAATAGTGAAAAGGGAGAAAATAAGATCGACCACGAGAAGATTAAATACAAATCTATTCCTAGGACACTATTTCCTAAGCGATCATGTCCTTATCTAGGCATTCCTATTTGAAAAATTTGCATATTTAAGCTTCCTAGATGAAGCTTAATCTTTCTAGATATTGTTTGTTCTACTCAATTTCTATACTAAAATTAACTCATATCTTTGAATACGAGCTAAGTTACTCTTATTTCACTATTACTTAGACTTTCTTTTTCTTACATGATCGATCTTGCTTATTACTATTATATTAATTTGGTCTTAATCCTCTGATTAAGATTTAATTTTATGTTAAATCATGTCAAATTACGTAAATTTTTTCAAAATAACATTCATGCTATTTTGGACAACTATATGTAAGTTATATACTTAGGTGACACATGCTTGAAAACCTGCGAAATAAAGAAATTTAGTATTCCAAAAAAATGGAGAAGATAGTGTATCACGAACTTCCCAAAAACCACATAATAAGGAATAATTCATGGAGGTAAAACAACCATGCATAACCGAAATATAATGCTTAACCACTTGATGACCAGAATTAAATGATAAACAATTTCGTCCTCTTCCCGAAGATTTGATGGTGTGTGATTGGAAGGAATTTCAAGCATCCATACCCACTCTGTAAATTAAATGATGAATGATACTTAAGGGTTGAGAGGGTGGTTTTATTCATTTAATGAAGGATGTGATATGATTTTATCCTCGTTCTCGCTTATTTCTCTATAAATTTAAGTGCATTGGTAAATAAAAATGGTTAATTCTAATAAGTCCCGGAGTTATACCGTTTTTATCTTGAATCTTGTGTTCATGAGCCTCTGTAGTATTCTTATGGAAGTTTCATGGGAATTTTATCTCTGAAGTTCTAAATGGATGAGTTTGTGATATTATATATGCAAGTGTGATTCCTTTCCTTTGAATGCTTTAGTGTTTATTGTGAATATTTTAGTCCTCTTACATGACTTCAGTCTTATCATGTCGTTTCTCATAGAACTTTGTGTGTATTTATTTCAAATTTCACATGCAATGTTATATTTGTGTCTTTGGAGCTAAAATTATACCCTATTCTAGTTTGGTGCATCACTTTCTTTTATTTCAGCATTTCTCTCTTTCTCTCAACCTTGGTCTATTATAATTCTTAGGATAATATTAGGTAGCGGTAGTTTAGTAATCTAGATAGTCACAATGAGTTAGAATAGAAAGAAGTTATAATTATCTAAATATTGACATCAAAAGGCACCATTTTCACACAATTTGGATATCTTTTCATGTTTCATGGAGGTGTTGAATCGTGTACCAACAAAGGGTGCAATATCAAGTGACAACAATAATCTCTTATAATATGGGTTCGATTTATTTCTTATAAATTTTTGAACTATATAGGGTATACCATGGTTTCTATATAATTATTGATCATTAGAAAGGTTGTAAGGAGCTGAGAAAACCCTTGGGTCCATTGGGTGAGTAAATTTCCTAGTTTTTTTTTCCTTTCCAAAGTTACCAAAGTAGTAGTTGAGAAATTATTATATATAGAGATCGAGTGAAAAACAAAGTCCCTAAGAATTGTGGGAAAGGTCTATAAGGCATGTAATTGGCTATTTTATGTAGTTTATAGGCTAGGACATATGTTTGACCATGTTTTCTTAAGAAAAATTTATTCCCCACTTTATGTTTGTGAAACCTTTTTCTAGAATAAAAAACCTATAACTAAGTCATATTCGGAAGGATTATGGATATCTAAGTGAGGTTAATTGAATTTCCATACAAAAATAAGAAGGAAATTGGATAATTTTGTGTGTAGGTAGACAGCTAGAAAGTTTAGAGAGCATCATCCTACAATATAGGTAATGTCCATAATCTAAAACCTTGTTAACATATTACCTCGATTATAGACAATAAGAAATACTTAGAAAGGGTTATAATATTTAGGGATATGAGATACAATATAGAAAAGAGAGGATAAGGTTTGTTATAGATCCCATTATATATTCAGATTGTATTCTTTTTAGAAAACCCTATTTTGACCTTATTACACTCATTTTCTAAATCATTGTCTATTTCTTATCACTACTAAAGATGGACAAGTTTTGTTAGTCATAGTGAGGGAACCCTAAAGCTATATAATAGATTTTTAAATCTACAATATATTCCAAATGATAATTAATCAACACAAAAATATTGTTATAACTCTGTCAATAGATTAAAATATGGAATTTTGTTGTTAACTTGCACTAATTATCCTTCTCAAGATAAACTAGCATAAATTGGTGTGGTTGGATCTAGTTCATGGTTCTTAGGGTTGTTAAAAAGCTTAAAAATTCTATGTTCTATCCAAAAGAGATTTTCTAATACATTCCCATGTCATAATCATTAAATCTTGAGTTAAGTCTCTTCATATCCATTCTTAACAAAGGATAATATTTTTTTAGAACCCATCTTTCTCTAGTTTATATAGTGTTGTGAAAGTGTGTATCAAATCATGTGATTCATAGAAAAGACCTAATGTTCTAAAATATTGCCAACCAGTATTTTAACAATGATAACATTAGTTTTAAGAACTCTAATCTTGTTGAAAACCATCATTATCTTGTTTGAATATCTAAAAGGATAATATGAATAATATGTTATGATACATCATTCTTTATCATAGTAGAGTTTAATTATTGAAGAAAAGATTGTAGATTACATTTGAGAATGTAAGTAAGGTGTGAAGAATAAGAAAAAAATTCCCCAAAGATATAGGGAAAAAAAGAGGTCCAAGAAGGCAAACTAGAGAAGATGGGATGATGACATTCATGAGAAATGTCCAAGAAAATTTGGAAGAAATGTAAGATTCTCAAAGAAGAGGTGTGATAGTAGGAGATGTGAGTGGAAAAGAATAAGAAGAGGGAAAAATGAAAGAGGACGTTTAAGAAGAAGAGATTATAGAAACAAAGTTACTAAAAGAAGTTGTTGGATCAAGATCTAAACTAAAATTGAAGGTTCTGAAATATGAAGGAAGCCTAAATTCAAAGGTGTAGATTGATTGGATAATAGAGACAGATAAATAGTTTGACTATGAAGGGATAGTTGAAGACAAGAAGGTAAAGTTTTCTTGTACTAAACTAAAAGGGGATACATCTATTTGGTGTAATTATATTCAGAATGAAAGGAAGAAGAAGAGTAAGGACAAAATCAGATCATGGGATAGGATGGTGGAAAAATTGAAAGCTAGTTTTATGCCATCAAACTACCATAAAAATATATTTAAGAGGTTACAAAACTTGATACATAAAGAAATGAATGTGAAAATGATACAATGGAGTTCTACAATCTCTTAATCAGGTATGGTAATATAGAAGAGGATGTAGAGAAGGTAGTTATGTACCTAAATAGATTAAGGCTCAATATCCAAGATGAAACCAGTTTGTTAAATTTGAGGATAATAGAGGAGGCTTACCAAGTAGCCCTTAAAGTACAAGAGAAATTGAATAGAAGGAGAAAAATTCATAAGTGGAGGAAAACAAGGTGGAAGAAATAAATAACATAGTCATGAGGGAGAAGCTAGCAACAATTCTTAAGGGCAAAACATCACAAGAGGAATTCAATAATTCAAAGGAAGAGCCACATTTGGAAGAGAAAGAAGTAGAAAATTTTGAGGTAGATGTTTTGAGTGCAATAAATATGTAGGACATAGATCATATGAGTGTATAGAAGATAGCAAGATTGCATCCAAAAATCAAGTGGTGCATGTTGATAATGGAGTGTTAGGTCACCAAATCATGTGGAAGAACCATAATAAGTAGAATCATTTTTAGTGAAAAGTTTGTTCCTGAAAACAACCAAATAGGTGAAATAACCAAGTCAAAGAAGAACCTTGTTTAGGACCATGTACAAACCTAGAGATAAGTGTTGTATAACTATCATTGATAGCGTAAGTACAAATAATATTGCTTCCTTAGATATGGTAAATATGCTGAGATTAAGAAGACAATAACATTCTACTCCTTATAATATTTATTGGTTACAAAAATACATCAAGTAGTAGTTAATGAGCAATGTCAAGTTGAATTTTAGATTGGAAACTATAAGGATGAGGTCATTTGTGACATTATGTCCATGAATGTTTGCTATGTGTTACTTGGTAGACCTTAGAAATATGATAGAAGGGAAATACATGATGGGAGAGATAATACTTACACCTTAGAGAAATATTCTAAAAGGAACACTTTGAAACCATTAAGTAATAGTAGTGAGGAATTTGAAAGAAAATCTAGAGTGATAATTATGGCTAAAAAATCATTCTTACAATAGATAAGGAAAGAAGAATATATTTTACATTGGTGTTTAATAAGGAAATAAAATTAGAGTTGAGAGGAGATGAATGCTTGAGAGTATTAAGTGGAGATAAATACTATAAAAATGAGGGTATGGAAGCTCTACAAGGATGTCGAAGACAAATCATGAAAGTATTGAAGGTTGAGTCAAAAGGAGAAAAACTAGGAGCTTATATGGTGTGATAGAGAACATGTAAGGGAAGTTAAGAAAATATGTTAGAGATTCAATGAAGGAGTGAAAAGAAACCAAGAACAATCTTATTAAATTATAAGGAAAATTACAAACTATGAAGAAGAGAACAATTATGAAAGAGAGAATATAAATTTGATTAATTATCTCAAAATTATGTGGAAATGGTTATGTGGAGAAGAAGAATTTAAAAGAGATCTAAGAAATGAATGTATGAGGAAGCTAACCTTGAGTTGAGTAGTGAACCTATAAAGGAAGAAGAAATTATGGTGATTATGAAGACATAAGGAATAATAGAAATTAAGAAAAAGGAGAGTTTACAATACAATATGAGGAACAAAAATTTTAATTAGTGCTTGAAAAACACAAAGTTCTTGGAAAAATGAAGGTAAAGTAGTAGAGGGATCATATTGGATGATAAAAGAGGTGTTGTTGCAAGGATAATTTAGAGAGACCAATGAGTATCCATGTTATAAATATAATAATTTTTCAAGTTGTGTATATGCAAGTACATCTATTGAAAATAAAGACACTAGAAGATTCCATAAAGGTAAAAAAACTAAAATCTCTAGGTAAACTCATTCAGATAAGACAATAAGGAGTAATACCTTAGAGATTTCTCAAATACATTGAAAATAATAATGTAGAATTAATGGTTTAGAAAAATAATTTGATTCACTAATATGCATGGGTCTAGTTGAATAGAGAACTAGAGATACAACAAGAAGAGACCCAAGAGGCCAAGACAATGAAAAAAATGGAGATGATTCATATGCATTTGATATAGAAGGTATATAGTCAATTTTAACTCATAAATAAGGAGGAAGACCTATTATTCAAGCTCATAGATAATGATTAAGGAATCAAGAGCAAGATAAGGACTGCTTTGTTTTATTATAATCAAGAGTTTAAAAAGAACTGGAAGAAAAGAAATAAGAAATAAGATATTTCATGAGCGGAGACCATGAATATTTTCCTACCTACGGTGTTTGATGTAGGGGTATCTTCTATAGTTTATAAATAAGATCCAAATTTTAGCTATGTTAAGGTCTTAGACCTTGTTTTGGAAAATAAGTCTTAATCATGTCATTTCCCTTGCTTGGTTGTCTCTAAAATATAGACACTCAAATTTGGTAATCTATCCTTTGACACTTTGCTAATATTGACATTACACATGTACATATACAAATGCACTCTCCTTACTCTTTCCTAACACATCCTAATAGTTATTCGATTACTTATTTATATTATCCCACATCTCCATCATCAGTTTATAAATGTTAATTTCATAAAATAGACCTAGAAACATTCATTCTCTAACCCCTAAAGTCAAAACATGATTTTCCCCTCCCAAGAAAAACCACCATTTTTAGTTGGTTTGTATAAATCTACAAGATGACCCTATTATACGCTTTTGAACTGACATGCTTTGGAATAATTCTTTTGATCCTATCACATTCTTATGAGTAAATACATACCCTTGATTGAAATTTCATGGCATAATAACCTTCGAAGAATATTTAAACAAGTAAATCATACCTCATTAAAAACCTAACACTTTAAGAACTCCTCATGTAAAAGAAAGCACAAAAGGCACTCAAATCACCTTAAAATATGAAATTAACTCATGCAAATCCATTAGGGTATCACCCTCTACAAGTATGAAGTCTTGTTCTAGGTCTAGGAGTCTCCATATTCATTCTACAAGAAAGCAAAGTGACCCTTTCCAAATATTTGAGCAAGTGTGAAATTCAAGAAAGGCATTGTGAAAGCATGGTTTTCAGTTATGATTTCACTATGGTAGATATATTATGCTAGGAGAATGACATGTATTTTGAGCCATCGTTAGAGTATTTATGACATCATTGGTGTATAAAGGTGCCAATAACACACCTAAATTTGTTTATTAGGAACTCCTTCTTACACTACATGGGTTCTAGGGATTGAGAAAATTTTACAGAGACATTTTGAAAGTGAGAAAAGAAGACTAACACATATTGATACTCCTTTCTAGGTAGGTTAAGCACTTAGGAAGTTTTGGGCCTAGATTCTAATCAGGTCTAAGACAGTACATAAGGATCAGAATCCTACATATGATTTGGACATAGTTGTACGGTTTTGACTAGGTTTAGTTTCAGGTGCCAATTTTTGTAATGAAGCATTTTAACTCTCGAGACAATCGTGTTCCCGCATTTAGATCACTCGAGTTCTCTAGGTCCACTCAACATAAGCAAGTGCAACTCTCCCTTGCATTTTTATAGTTTCTATATTAATAGTTTCTTTGAAAACTTTTATTCTGATTTATGCAATTAATGTTGGAAGTTAATTAAATCAAAATATCCACTTGTTACATTATTTCATCCTTTTTATGTATGTTATTTAAAAATTCTCAAAAATTAAAAAGGAATGGAATAGATTCACAAAAGTGAAATAATTTAGTGAACCTAAAATTTTCTAATCAAACATCGTAGATTTAACCCTATCCTCTCTAGGGTTTCATTTTTTTGATTTCTTAGGTCTGCTCTAATTGATAGGGCTACCATGGATCCACCTCTTTCACTTTTTGACTATCTTAATCAAGATCCTACCTCCCGATCATCTTTTGACAAGGCTCTCCAACATATTCCAATAAAATCTATTACCGATATTACTTATATGCTCTCACATGTTCTTAAATGTCTCTCAATTTTGAGAAGAATATGTTTATTTTCATTCTCAAGACATACTATATCAATATTTCATCAATTTTTTCCTCCTTTTATATATTCAAGTACACATAAATAAGACATTCGGTGAAGTGGGTTCTCATTGATAATGTTTTAGGGCTTAATATTTGTAATATTTATTTCTTGCATCTTTTAGGCATTCATACTAAATATTTTTCTTCCTCTACTACTTGTATTCATGGATATGATAATTCACATTATCATCCCTTAGGTCAAATTAGGTTAAAAATCACATTGGGATCATGCACTCTTCATATAGTATGACATGTCATGCTTAACAATCTTAGTTATAATGTATTACTAGGATGCCCATGGATTCATGCTATGCATGTGGTACTATTTACTATCCATGGGTGTCTCAAATATTATCATCAAAGAACTGCATACACCATCAAATATGATCTATATCCTTTTAATTATTGTGCTAATATAACTCAAGAATCCTCATTCCCTTATGTATGACCTCGATTACCTTCTTACTAACATTATGGAATAGGATATAAATATTGGTTATAACATGGTTTTACTAGTCAAGGGATTAAACATCATGGCCAAGGTATTTCCCAACATATTATAATTAAATCACATCAAATCAAATAAGGCATTGTTTACTCTTTTTTTCCTCAGACAAACTTATTATGTCACCAATATTTCTTCCTACATCACAAAATCATTCACAAGAGGCATTTACTATGAATTCTATAACTACTTTGCAATTAGTCTAATCGTATCTTATTGATGATAGTATCTCCCCACATATCCCCTCATTAGATGAATTTTCTAATGAGGAATCTATTCTCGAGTACCTAGGTTCCTATGAGGGTCTCCCTCCCTTCTTTCATAAGAATATTTTTCCTCATACATTGTGGTCTCATACATATTTTAGAGAAGAGATTCCTTCTGATACTTTACCTTATTCTCCTGACATTATCCAAAAAACATCTTATGTTGAAGATTGATTGAATCTACTTAAGGAGGAAATAGGTACTAGTGATGACCCTTGTTTGGTGCTTCTATCCACTATGATACAAGAGGTCCTCAAATATTTCCTTGATATTTTTATTTGGAATTATAGTGACATGACTAGAATTGACATATCTATCATTATGCATAATACTGTGTTGTATGCTATTGTTAAACTATTCTAATAAAAGATTCACAAAATAAATCTTTGTATGGCCCTTTTAGTAAAAAATAATTTAAGCAGATTCTTGACGCTGGATTTATTTGGGACGTGGATTATCGATAATGGGTTTCTAACATAGTGTCTTTGGATAAACCTAATGGAGAAATCCATTGTTGTACTGATTTTTGTGACCTTAATAAGGATTTTCCAAAAGATAATTTTCCTCTTCCCCATATTGAGTTGATAGTTTACTCTATTGTTGGATATGACAAGATTTTATTTATGGATGGTTTCATGGGGTATAATTAAATAAAAATCAATCCTGAGGACCAAGAAAAGAATTCTTTTACTACACCTTGGGCACCTTTGTTACATTGTTATGCATTTTGGCTTAAAGATAGAGGTGTCACCTACCAATTGGCTATGATGTATATCTTCCATGAATATATTCACAAGATTATTGAGGATTATGTTGATGATTTACTCACTAAATTGACTACATGAAAAAATGCACACATGACCTTCAATTAATATTTGAGTGTTTACGCCAATATAATGTTTGATTAAACCCACAAAATTCTATTTTTGGTGTTGCTTCCGATAAGCTCCTTATATTTATCATTTCTCATCGAATATCAAGATTGGCCCAAATAAAATCCAAGACATTGTTTATATGCCTCCTCATTAGAATTTTAGTCATTTTTATACCCTTAGACTAATAGTCTAATCCCATGCATGATAACTTTGTCACCTAGCGGGCGCTGGGCCCTCACCCAAAACACGTGTGGGTACCGAGTCTCTCCTTTATGTGATTCTTGTGAGAATGCATCATCTTATGATAGGTATTCAAGTGTAAGTGAATAGAAAATAACCATGCATCATTCTGAGAACCTAGGATGAGTTGTCATCTCATTGCATCCAAAAAAGAGAAATAACAACAACATATGGAAATGATTCATACACAAAGGAAATGCATAAAGATTATACTCATGAACACATATATGCCTTAAAAAGTGCCTTCCCTTTCTATTAACATGTTCAATAATCCACATTACATCCCTTGGAGTCATAATAGACCCTCATATAACAATGTAAAGCTAATTCATGCATCAAAGCTACACTATGTTCATCACATTACAAAGATGAATACAGACCCATCCCTCTAAGTGTGTCATCACTCCTATACTTTCTCTAATCCCAACCCATAGAATTCTTCATTGTATTGCTGCAGAGTTTCACCTCTCTTCCACCATCCTACCACACTAATCACTCTCTATCTTTCCTCAACACACATACCCATTTCCCTTTCTACCATCCGCGCACATCAATATATAGATTTCATGCCTCAACCGCCATGCCTTATGATGTAACAGATCGGCTGCCAAGTTTCCACTCTATGTAATGATGCTCTTATGGAACCTTCCATCACATGCATGGAATATTCCCTTGTATATCCTATAGTCACCTGGATGGCACCTTATTCACTCCGCATGCTATAAGGGTCACACTTTTCTCGTGTGCTTCCTAGGACACCGAATATGGATAAGTCAAAAACATGTATTTCCTTGCACACGCACGTCATGTGTTTTGAAAAACCCTACTAGAAACCTTCCTTGCATGCCTTCAACCCCATGTGCCCTTCTTAAAACAAGACCCACATGCCCACGCACCTTATTATACTTGGCCAATATTCTGGGGCCCAACATCACCCCACACTACACATGTTCTCTCGTCCTCGAAACACTCTTAAATAGGATAAAGAATGAAAGGATTTACAATGGTTAGGAAGAAAGAATAAAGGAATGAAGAATTGGGAGAAAGAATGAAAACATGGTGAACTTGTTCATTGTTGGAGGAGGAGAGATAAATCCTTTCCTATTTCTTCCTCTAACTTCCCCCAAGCATCAACCTTATTTTGAGCTTCTAGACAGAGGTAACCCACCAGGGTGCTCACTTCCTCAAAACTCAGATCCTACCCTTTGGTGCTCATGGTGTTGAAAATACCCTCAAATTTCTTTCCCAATTCCTCAAGCGCATCCATTCTGGAGGTGATCTGGGGGTATAGTTCCTTCAGCCAACTTTTGATTGAGCCTCACAGGGTCTCGATTGATTTTGATTTCTTTTCCACCTCAACCAAGATCTTGTCTCTTTCTGCTCTATTCCCCTTATTTTTCTCTTGGAACTCCTTGAGTTCCATTTCATGGGTGGAAACCAATATGCTTGCCACATTATCCCTATCACTGCAGTTGTCATACAAAACTTCGATGACTCGTGTGACGCCTCTTACTTCTGTAAGAAGCTTAGTGTATCAAGTCACAATCTCAACAACCTTCATCTTGTTTTCTTTCTCTTGGCATGCCTACACTTCCTTTGTAGATTCTAAGGAAAATGGTTACCTCTCCATTGTGAGAATGCAAGTCAGATCCTCCAAACATTGTAAGGCTGACTCATATTTCGATCGGGTGGTGCTAAATAAAGGTGCTTCAAGACAATTGCATCTCAGTAATCATCTCCACCTTCTTGAGACTTCGTGCACCTTAGCTTTTTCTTCCTTTAGCTCATTCCTCAACTAAGCACCGATCGATCCTCTTACTTTAGGACTTTGTTCTTCTCCATGAGCTCCTTCTTTTTCTTCTCCAATTCCTCCTCCAGGAATTTCACTCTATCATTCCTCCCAAATAGTCTGGCCTCAATTTCGACTGAAACTTTGTTAAGCGCATTGCAAACCTGTTCATTTAATAGCTGCTAAGTGTTCACCAATGGATTTATCCCTTTGGATTTTGGAACCTTCATTAGCACTCTCTGACTTACTTCAAATTTTGGTTCATCCACGTGGGACTCAAATGGCCAAGATAACATCTTTCTTATCCATGGGTATGCACCTTCTTCATCGAACGATTACATTTCTAGGAGTTTCTCTGTTCGTATGGTGCTCTGGAAGCACGCACATAGCACCTTGATAGGATCATCAATGTATCCCATTCCCTACCCTTGTTCCACTACTATGCCTTTCCCACCTATTTGTGTAGCTTTGGGAATCTCAAGTACCAACTTGGGATCTCCAACCATGATGCTATACTCCTTCCCAACACTCTCTTCTTCTTTCTTCCTTATAATCTCATCCACGCTCCTTTCCAAATCCTGTTTCACCAAATTATTCATGATTCCTTACAATTCTATCTCAAAGGTGGATGTCTCTACTTTCTCCTTAGTGAGTTTTGGGGTCTTTGGTTCTTGGTGCTTACTTGTTCACTCACCCCCTTTCCTTGAGCCTCTACTTCTTCCTCGTCATTCTTCTCCTCATCTCCTTTGTTATACTCCTCTTCATCTCCTTCTACCTCAAAATCATGTACATCATAGACTAGATGGTCTTCACCTCCTTTAGGAACATCATCATCCCCGCCACCGATGTAGGAATCTAAGCTCTCTATCTCTTCCGAGTCTTCCTCATCCGTCACTTTCTACTTCTTCCTTAATAATGATTCCAAAGATAGAAGATTATTATTATTCTCTCCCCTTGACAGGTGATCTCTTCATAGGCAATTCCTCATGGGTGAGGTGCTCTTCATACTCTGGCACTTCTTATTTGGGGTCTTTGCCTTGATAGGAGACTTATTTCTCTACACATAAGTGCTAGGCTTCATGATTGCTTCATGCACACCCACTGATTAGGTGGTCTACACACTTGGTGCTTTCTTATCTTGCCCCTCTTCTCTTTCTCTCTTATTCAACATGGCTTTCTTTGTTCCTGTGGGGTCTTCTGGGATGGAGACATCATTCTCTAGATAGGCACATTTTTCAAAAAATTTCCTTATTCAAAGGTATATCCTTGTTGCAACCCTTCCAGTGATTGGCAACGTTATTAGTTTCATCATTTGAACCTCATGGGAGACATACTTCTCAACATATGCACACTTTTTAGGGTACATGAGCTTTATGCACAGCTCGCAGTGGTCTTGGTCCACTTCACTAAGGTATAACATTATTCTTTTAGCTTCTTTGAACCTGTTGACCCTTTCCTGGAAGTATTGTGTGGTAAAGGAGAAGGGCAGCTTGCACCATGGACCCTTAGTCCCATTTGTTAAAGTAAATCTTCCATGTAAAAATATTGCTATACTGCAAATTCTTCCTCTCTATCCATGAGCATGGGCAACTACTTTGGGATCCTCTAATCTGCCCCGAATGTGTCACACATTTGTTTATGCCACTTCTCTAGGCGCGCCTTGTGAGTGTCCGTTATGGTTTCATAAGTGTATTTTTCAAATATCTTTGTAGGCGAGGGATCCTCTTCTGGATACTCCTAAACAAACTTTTCCAGCCCATCTGGCACTCCAATTTTTGAAAAGACAATGGTGAGGAGGACGTTACCAAATAATATATTTTCTCCCTCCTATGTACTACTTATGATCTCATCCATAATGAAAGTAGACAAGTTATAGATGGTTCCTTCTGATATCCTTTGGCATACATTTAGCCATGCCTTATTCACTTGTCTACATCAATCCCGATCATTGAGCTTGGTCACCAAGTGTGCGGAGACATCCTCATAACAGGTTTAGAATCTTGATGATGTCAAAGTATCGTGAACCCATCCAATAGTCATATGCTACTACACTCTCCTTGATAGCCTCCTTGTTTCTCATGTAATCATCTATACTTTCTCCTTCACAAATAAGGCATGCAAACTCGAATACCAGCTTTGGTGTTATGTGCATCTTACACTCCGTAAAAAAAAAATTGATCCTCATACACATGCGACATTAACTATTGATAAAGGTGCTCAGCCTTACCAAAGTAAGGCAACTCATATAGTTGAAATAATCATGTCTTCGCTAATTTGACCCTAACTTCGTCACCGTATAATGGCATCCCATCTGGTGTCCTTTTATTAGCCGGATGGAAAAACTCTAATGCCATTTCATTCTCAGTTGTGCTCATGTGATGGTTATAATCACTCATAGTCATTTGTCTTAGATGCGATACCCATTCCTTTCCTAGCAATACTACATCTTGGTATTACATTTCTGTGTACCATTCTTCATTGGAGCTCACAATGGTAGCGGTTTGATTTTGTTTTCCTTTCCCTTTGTTTTCTTCTTGAAATGGTTACCTTCTTGGGTGTCATGCTTTCTATCAGGATAAACTACAAACTCCTTAATTTTCTCTACTACACTCCAAACTCAACTCTAAAGCTCAACTCCTAGAATAAATACTTCTATCTCTATGCCCTAGCTACCAAAACCTAACTAGGAAAACCTTCCACAAGATGACGCACCACAAACAACCTTCTCTCATGCCTATGTACTCCTTCCTCCTAGTTTGCAGATCCACTCTAGTCACACACTTAAATTCCTCAAATTCTTCTTTCTTTGCACAAATTTCTCTTTGATGCCCTAGTTTGCAAGAGCACTTCAACTTCGTAATAACAAGATAGAATAATTACTTGTCCGACCTTATATTTATAGTTTTTTCTTCCCTCCAAAGACTAAATGTTATGTCACCTACTAATGTAATTTAACATTAAATGCAGATTTTCACACTAAGCTGACTTTAAGTGCCCTTACCCACGCACCCTAACCCATGCATCACATCTTGCAAGAAAAATCTGTTACAACCTTTTGGCACGCAAAACTCCAATCTGACCAAGACTCTTATGCACATCGTCCTACAACGCCGAGGGCACTTCTTCTATGCTTTACCTAAATTTTCCCTCACCTACCTCATGTTATTGTTATGATCTCCATCCTTTGTACGTGGTCTATGTTACAACCTCCTTGACACCATAATTTATCATCCACCATTTTCATACGTACTTTCTCAACCTTACGCACTTCCTTCTACCGGTCCACTTAACTTGTATTACATGCATATTCTTTGAATTACTCCACCCCACACTAAAGCGGATGTGTGGTCCTCTCAGTGCATACAAAACCTTGGGAAAATAATGTGGTTACCAAAGACACAAGGCCCAAAATGAAACAAAAAGAAGGGAAACATAAAAAATAAAAGCATAAAGGGAAATTCTAAGCTAACTAGCAACACTGCCTTATTACAAACACCAAGAAGAATTATTTATAGTAGGGCTTCAGCCTACTCCCATTGAAATGACCTGGTAATCTTGTCCCATCTAGCACTTATAACTAGAAAGTTCCTGAATCAAGAATGTATGAGATGATGTAGGGTCCCAACCAATGGAATTTCAACTTCCCAGGATGGCGCAGATACTTAGAATCATACAACAACACCATCTAGCCCAACCTCAAACTTCTTATTCTTGATATGATGATCATGCCATGCCTTTTGTCTTGCTTTTTCTATCTTCTAACTCCATATAGCAAGTGATCACCTTTTTCTAACTAAAAAAATTATAAATCCTTTCTTCCAATTTTCTCATCAATAACCCTCCTACTCGCAATATACGCAATGATGGTAACTTGAATTCAACTCGGAAAAATAGCCTTCACGTCAAACACCAATTGAAATGGTGTGGCTTTGTTTAACCTCTTATAGGTTTTCCTATATGCCCATAGAATGACTGATACTTTGTCATCCCAATCTTGTCTTCCAATGTCATAGATCTTAGTCAACATGTGACTTAGTATTTTGTTAAATGCCTCAACAGATTCCATTTTCTTGAGGGTGATAAGGGGTAGTCTTGTGATGGGCCACCATAAATTCTCCCAACATAATCCTGACTGTTTCATTGAGAAAGTGTGTACCTATATCACTTGTTAAACTTAAAGGATAACCATACCTACTAATCATGTTCTCCTATAAAAATTTAGCAGTTGTCATTGTGGTATAATCCTTTGTAGGTTCTTCCTTTTCCCATCATGTTAACTAATCGGTGTAAGTAATGATATACCGTGAACTAGACCTTCACGTGGCTAGAAAAATTGGCCATACAAAGTTGATTTCCCATTTTTCAAATGGTTCAACATTGGTTATTGGCCGCAAGGGCATTTCATCCCTCATTTTAGGTTTTCCAAGGTGCTTTGTGCAATGGTCACAGGCCTTATAAAACTCAATACAATATGGGTAGATGGTTTCCCATCAAAACCCTACCAATTAAATCTTCCATTCAAGAGAATTTCTTACATAGTGTCCTCCCGTAATTCCACCATGCACTTCCTCCATAATTTCACGTGCTCATGTTCCAATATGCATCGACATAGAACCTCATAATGACCTAACTTATACAGGTCTTCACTAATCAACATGTAGGGTGTGGTACATATTGCTAACTAATTTCTCTCCAGAGCCTTCATTCCTTCCGGTGCCACACCTATTTTTAAGAACACTGAGATATCTTATAAGTCTGAGGGTGCATGCCACAACCTAAACATTTATGCGTCTAACATGGTATCCTCAATGCTTTGTGTGTAATCCCCTAAGTTAATCCTTCATAAGTGGTCACGTACTAAATTGCTTTTTCTTAGTTTTACAACCATTGTGAACTCAAATTCTTGAAATAATAGGACCCAATGGCATATGCACCCTTGTAGAATGAGCTTGTTGACTAAGTACTTCAATTCCATGTGGTCCATGTAGAATATAAATGGTGTTGCCAACATATACTACTTGAACTTGTGTAGCGCATAGATCATAGACAATGCTTCGCGCTCAGTAGTTGTGTAATTTTGTTCTACTAGTGTCAAATTTCTACTTGCAAAGCACAAGGGATGATAAAAAATTCCCTCACCAAGTTGTGCTAGCATTACTCCCATAGTTGTTCTTGAGGAATCAACATGCACATGGAAAGGCTTATCCCAAGAAGGAAAATGTAATATGGGCACCGTGACAATCCTATCCTTCAAAGTGTCAAATTCCTTCTGCTGCACCTCTCCCTAATGAAAGGCACTCTTATGTTTTAGAAATTCCTCCAAAGGCGTAGCGATCTTGGCATACCCCTTGATGAATTTCTTGTAATACCCCGTACGCCTAAGGAATCTATGCATTGTGCTTTGAGTAGTAGGATCCCCTAATCCCACAATAACTCGAATTTGGGGATCTACTAGTAAGCCTTCTTTACATATAATATGTCCTAACAAGGTTCCAAATGGAGTAGCAAAGACACATTCCTTAAGGTTGAGGGATATTATTAATTGCCAACATATCTCAAGCATTAGCCTCATATTGTCACAATGGTCTTTCACCAATCCTTACACACTCCATTCATCCAGTTAAACTTGAAGAAACTTATGGATGAAGTCCTAAAATGGTTGTACCATGATGCATGAGAGCACAGAAGATGCATTCTTCAATCTAAAAGGCATAACCATGTAGGAAAAATTATGCATTGAGTGGAAAAAGTTGTCTTTCTCTGGTCTTCCTTTGCAATCCCGACTTACTCGATACCTTGAGAACTCATCCATGAAAGAGTAGAATTCACACCTAGCTACTCCTCCAAAATTTCTTCAATAAATGGGGTTGGAAAATGATTGATGACACATAATGCATTTAGATCCCTATAGTTAACACAGATTCTTATTCTTCCATTCTTCTTGATACTAGATGACCTTTGGGCTTATTCATTTTGATTCTTCCATTGCCTCAATGATACCAAATGCTATCATCTTGTCTATTTCTTCCTTGACCCATACGTGTAAATTTGGATTCATTCGATAAGGCCTCTTCCGAATCGGGCGTGCACCTTCCTTCAACTTGATCTTCATCTCCCTAAGGAATGGTGGACACCTTTGAGTTCATGATACCCATGAGGGAATAAATCCTAGAACTTGTGCAACAGATCAATGACCTTTGAAACTTATTTTTCTACCAATAGTCCCCAATGATATCTTTCTTAGATTTTTTCTCTGTCCCAATGTTAACTTTATTTATTTTCAAGGGCTCATGGTAGGTGCATGCTTGCTCATCAATGTTGTCTATGACTTTGTGTGTACCTTCAGAATGGCTAGCATCAAAAGTTTCCATTTCTTCTCTCGTCTACTATATAGACCATTTTTCCTTTTTATTTTCCACGCACGTGTGCTCAAGATGTACTTCAACTTATTCTTCTTCATTGAGGTGCGTCCCCAAATCAGATCACCCAACAACTCCAGATATCCTATCCTTTCCATAGCACTACCCTCTATCGTAAGGAACTTGATTACTTACAATGCCTTATCTACGATGTCTTGGTACTCCTCTACTTGAAATCTTGAATGATATTATCCTCCAAATCCTTCTAATTACATGTTTGATGGTGCATCTCTGAATGAATATACCATATGCGCACACAACCTTGTAAGGTGGAATACAATTTATGCACCCATAACAAAGGTGGTAACACTTCTGTACTCCCCATCCAAGCCTTCTCACATGCTTGTATATGAAATAAGGCAGTCTCTTTACCATGGTATTCTTGTATGACCATGGGCATGTTACTCCTAGATAACCTTACAAAAACACAATCCTTACCTCATGTCATTCTAGGAGGCTCTCTCGATGTGTAGCCCACTAGTGTGCTATAGTTCTGAGTAGGTTATAATTGAGCATTCCCCTTCTCTTGTCCTCATTTTTCCACTGAGCCTCCATTTCTCATGAGAAAATTTTAGGATATGCTCCCCAAAGTGTAACTTAGAAACTTATTTCCTCCTAGGCACTTGACTCAACACGCATTTTTTACCCTTGTTATTGATCCTCTCAATTATTTCCCAATCAAATCATAAGTCCCATGTGCCCAATTGTCGCATGCCATACTAGTGGTATCACTCAAGGATTGATCATCTTCAAACTTGGTAACTCCTTCCATGGGATGAATTATCTCAGATCTCTCGATGGAACGTACATATATTCTCGCCAAGGACTTCTTCTCCTAAGGGATCAAGGTATAGGTGCTTGACTTCCCATCTCATTAAAGTAATGATCACCCTTTCTTCCTTGTTCTCAAAGCCGATATACCCTTTATTAAACCGTAGGATGACATTGTTCTGTAACACCAAGGGTGCCCAAGCAATGCTGAAAAGTTATCTCCTTGTCGAGCACCAAGACTTCAAAGTCTCTAGTGAATTTTTCCCCTTGAATGATGATAACTACATCCTTCAAAACTCCAATGGGAATTTCCTTACTCTTGTTTTCCATATAAAAAAAATTCAAAGATGGTTGTAATGTGGGCCTTCCCATTTGATGTTAGGAGTCTAAGGTAAGAATATTGACCTTTGCTCCCATGTCAATTAAGATATTAGTCAAAATCCATCCATCAACAACCACATTCAAAGTAATCTCCTTATCATAGTCAAGGATGTGAGGAGGAAGGTTTACATCCAAAACCTACCTTCTCGCGCTCTTCTCTGACACTTAGTACCTTCTCTCTCAGCCATTCTCCTAGCAAGGGAATAATATTCTCTTTCCTTAACATCCTACCTATTTCCTTGATCTCATCCAAATCATCCTTTGGAGCCTCATAATTCTTCCTTTGCTCCAATTGCTTTGATTTCTCCTTTAAACATTAGATTTTCCCCTATAAACTATGAATCATGTCCATAGTCTCTTGATACACCTCCTTCTGATGAGAAGGGTCTGAATACTTTCCATGTACCACTTCCTCTCTTAAAACTAGTTTCCTTTGTCTTGGCATCTCCCTGGTGCATGTGACTTTTGCTCGTGTCATCACCAGTACAAGTTCTATCCATGATTCATGCACCACTCATGGCATCCACTGTGAATCAGCCTTCTTAATGCTCACAATCCCAATGCCTTTGTATTTTCGGTGATGTTGGTTCATATGCTCATAAAGCTCTGGAAATTCTTTGTGCTTATGTTTCTTTCCGCACCATGAGCATTGTAATAGATCAATACACTCACGTTTATAATTCTCTGTAGATCCACAATTATAACAGTTCTTGTGAGAATTCACTTCATCCTCCACCACTTCAAGCACTATGACCACGAAATCCTTCATGAAAACCTCTTCCATGTGCTCCTCCATCTATGTGCCCTTCACAATGAAAATCATCATCTTTGGAACTACTTGCAAGACTATTATGGTGCACACCAAGATCAATAGCATCATAGATCTGATCAATCACCACAATACTTGGTATAATGGGTCAGTAGAGGTACAAATCTTATAGTATCAAGAAACATTCTTGCGGATTACGTGCTATAGTAGATGACATCTACTTTCATCATGAGCCCCATGGAAAATTTCATAATCTACCGCCATAGTGTGTACCGACTTCTAAGGGCAACTATCCTTTACATACCCTTCCACTTCACAAGCCTATACACCAAAGCCCACTATGAACCTCATGTGCTGATTTTGCAGACAACTTCTCAAACTGCTTGGAAATTGCTGTAATTTGGGCTTCCAAATAAGGACTAACACCAATATCAATGCTCCTAATGATGTCACAAGTGCATAGGGCATCTTCCAATGCCTCACGTAGGTCTCATGAAAGTTTTTATGATAGATCCCTTATAAACAATGTTATCAATCCCCCAACAAACCATTTAGCATATTGAGAAGGATGAATGCCATAGGATAGTTTTGACAAGAGAGTCTTGAAATACGCATCATACTCTCGCACACTCTCTCGCCATTCCCGGAATATCTCCTTCGAGCGTTGATGCTCTTCTACTCAAACTCAAGGATATGGAACTCTGTTAGGAAGTCATTATTCAATGCACTGTAGTCTACCACCGTTTGATTGGGGTCATACTTCCTATACCAACTATGTGTGCACCCTTGCAATGTTGTCGGAAACTCGACTTGCCTTCCACTCTATGGTAGTGATCCCTTATGCATGTCATAGTAACTCATGCTTATGCACATGCTATACAACATCTTCAATACCCCTATAGTCTAGTAAGTGCAAAGATATCTCAAAGAATACTTGTGTAGGTGGTTGAGGCCCTTTTCCTCCTGATCCATAGCCTTGGTTTCATCTCGGTATTTCCTCCTCCACCATATCCACCTCCTACAGCGCTTGGAAAAGGGCCTAAAGTGGTCACACCTAGTGTTCCCAACATCCCACCGAACCGTGTGGCGATGGTTTTTGATACTTTGTCCCACTACTAGTTATGTGTTCCGCACCACTCCCAGATGTGATACCCAAACCTTGTGTACTTGCACCTTATCAAAAAATTCCTCCAAATACAAAAATTCTTACACAACCATGGATGTTCCAAATGAGAAACTATATCTCCTAGGCATAGATCGATTACTCCTACCAATACTAACTAGGTTAACAATACTTATCCCTTGATCTGGAAAACCAAGTGCCAGGGGTTGGTCGTCATGTGGGTTCAAATGTGCACCAATGGCTCTCCTTTCTCCATGTGACGAAATCTCATTAGAAGTTGAAGGATATTCTCTCGTGTAATTTCTAATATGGGGTAGCATAGACTGCTCAGGTTCCACATCCTCTGCGTGAACCTCAACTCCTTACCGTAACGTCCTGCCTCTATAGATCCATCACACTTACAACCTCATGTTGTCTAGTTATCTTCCTTTCACGATCTTCACTATATTGTATTTGTCTCTCCTCCCTTTCCTTTTCAACCTCAATGTCTACCATCTTCCTCCACCATAGCTTCCTCTCCCAAAGGCTCATAGAATTTTAGCTAGACATGGGAAATGCATCTATACTCATGGTAATGACCAAGATATTCATAGCCAGAGGAATAACATGCAAAAATTATCCTCTAGGATCCCTCAAAACTCAAACTCAACAACCTCTAGGAAATAATATGTATAAATGGTGTATTCTAGAGTATAACTAGTTAGCACTCTTTTCCACCAGTGATCAACAACACGCGTCCAAGTTAGATCTCGCATTTTGCAACCTCAAATAGTCATCTTGGGTCCATACCCATGCTCAGTAGTACTAAATTGATCTAGATGCATATGCAAAAAGACATTCATATAGTTCTATTGGAAAATAGTAGAAGAATGTCTCATACATATCATGGTATAGGTTATCTTCTACCCATCTATGCGCATAAAAATCAGGTCTAGTTCGAATCTTTGAGAAAACTCATCCTCCATGCTCTTGAACCATCCTTCAACACTTTCCAAGGTCATACGTTCTATCATCATGCATCACAGGGAAACATATGCATGCCATTTCTCACAATAACTTCGAAAAGAGGTCCCAACAACAAAAAAATATGTAGTCATTTTTATACCCTTAGACCAATAGTCTAATCCCATGCACATTGGCCTATCACCCAAGTGGGTGCTTTGCACTCACCCAACACACACGCGGTACCGAGTCTCTCCTTTATGTGAGTCTTGTGAGAATGCATCATCTTATGATAGGTATTCAAGTGTAAGTGAATAGAAAAGAACCATGCATCATTCTAAGAACCTAGGACGAGTTTTCATCTCATTGCATCCAGAAAAGATAAATAACAACATATGGAAATGATTCATACACAAAGGAAATGTATAAATATTATACTCATGAACACATATATGCCTTAAAACAGAGCCTTCCATTTCTATTAACATGTTCAATAATCCACATTACATCCCTTGGAGTCATAACAAACCCTCATATAACAATGTAGAGCTAAGTCATGCATTAGAGCTACACTATGTTCATCACATTACAAAGATGAATACAGACCCATCCCTCTAAGTGTGCCATCACTCCTATACTTTCTCTAATCCCAGCCCATAGAATTCTTCATTGTATTGCTACAGAGCTTCACCTCTCTTCCACCAGTCTACCACACTAATCACTCTCTATCTTACCTCAACACACATACCCATTTCCCTTTCTACCATCCATGCACCTCAATATATAGCTTTCCTACCTCCACCGCCATGCCTTCTGAGGTAACAAATCGGCTACCAAGTGTCCAAGTGGTCCTCTAATGGATCATGCCTCCTTTGATCTAAGCTCTCCACTCTATGTAATGATGCTCTTCTATAACCTTTCATCACATGTATGGAATATTCCCTTTTTGATCCTATAATCGCTAGGCTGAAACCTTATCCACTCCGCATGCTAGAAGGGTCACATTTTTCTCATGTACTACCTGGTATGCCAAATATGGCTAAGTCCAAAAATTTTCTTTCCTTGTGTGCATGTGTGTCGTGTGTTTTGAAAAACCCTGCTAGAACCCTTACCCGCACACCTTCAACCTCGTACACCCTTCTTCAAACAGATCTCACATGCCCATGCACCTTCTTGTACTTGGCCAATATTCTGGGGCCCAGTAAGAACCTAAAGAACATATAATTTATTCAAGGAAGGATTCAAGCTATCCATCATTATGTAGCACAATTGGGTGACAAAACACAAACCTTCATGTGATTGTTAAATAAATACACTATTTTTAATTAGGATGATGAATGTAAAAAATAATTTGATGATATAAAAACTATTTACCGAACCCACTAGTCCTCGTATCACCTATACAAGATAGACCACTATTATTATATATTTCTTCTACGAAAAATGCTCTTGGTTCTTTGATTTCCCAATATTATGATAAAAATCATGAGTGATCCATCTATTATACTAAGATAACTTTGTTACCTTATGAGATTAATTATACTCCAATAAGGAAATTATGTCTTGCACTTATCTTTGTCACTAATAAGCTACACCACTACATGATTAACACTTAGGTGCATGTCCTTACTAAGGTAGATCCTTTTTCCCATTTTTTATCTTGTAGAAACCTTTCAAGGAACCTAACATGATGGGTAATGTTATTAAGTAAATTTGATCTTAATTTCATATCCCAAAAATCCATCAAAGGGAAGGTAATAGTTGACAAGATTATTGAAGCGCCACTCTCTGATCCCTCACTAATTAACAATGAGTTTCATGATGAATTCACCACTTATAACATTAACAAAAAAATTGGACAATGTATTATGACAAATCTTGGTGTGCCACATGAGTAGGGGCTTGCATTGTTTTCATTATACCCCATGGGGAAACTATGCCCTTTTCTTACTAGTTGGGATTCTAATGCACTACCAACATCACATAATATGAAACAATAATCTTAAGAATTTATACAACTTGAACTTTATAAATCCAACATATCTAATTTTTGGTGAATCAAAGCTCAGCATTCATCATTGATTAACTAAAAATTAAATATAGGTACTATAGTTAATCTAAGATATGAACAACTATAAATAAAGTAAATAGATGCTATAAATAAATGTAAAGATGACCCAAACACTTAAACTAATGGAAATAAAACCCTAATGTGTAAGAGAGAAGAGGAAAGAACTCATCTAAATAGAAGATGCTCATGGGATAGTTTCAAAGAGTTGACTAGAGAATCTACAAGCAGGAATGACTATACATAATCCTCGAAAAGGATGGATATGGAGTATCTAGCTAGACAGAGTGCCTGGAGAGGGAATGGAGTGCCTAAGGGTTCTTTGGTCTATAAAATGGGTACCTTGGTCTATGTAAAATCTCTAAAAATTATCTTCACAGGTTTAGTAAATGGTCTGAAACCCTTGATGTTTGTTGCATTAACTTCATTACACTGCTTTAGATGTCACTGATATTCCAAGATGATGAAAAGACCTGCAAAATACCAAGGAGTATCAAATCCCTAAAAAATAAGAATGCAAATGAATTGGTTAGACTCACCTAATCTACCACAAAATTGGGCTTAATAACTAAGTGTTGCAATAATTTTAAGACCAAAATGTACTTCACGGTGAGTGTGTGCATAATGTGTCCTAGGTGCTCTTGTGTTAGTCCCACTTTGTGAAGTAACAAGTAATAACTAGATGTATAAAATGTAATCGAATGTGTGTATATAATTGAATAGAATCTTCCCCTATGACTTGTGTGATGTAGATGTCCTAGTGTTTTACCTTGTGATGGAGCTATGTGGATGAAATTGATCTCCAATGTAATACATGGATGCAACTCTAGGAGGATGATAGTAGTGACTAGTGCTTTGTCTCTCATTATAGACTCATAAATTCATATTTATAGGGTTCTCTTGATATAATTTTGTAATTAACCCTGAAATGGACAAACACCAATAAGATAAAGACCTCAAATAGGAAGAAAGAGCCCAAAAAGTGGTAGGAAATTTCAAAAAGGATTGGGGCGCCCATGGTGGGACTAGTGCGCCCATGGGTGACCCATTTGAGGAAAAAGTAACAAAAGATGATGAAAATTAACTAGTCATGTCTGTGGTGGAGGTTGGGAATGATGATAGAAATCAAATAAAAATGGCCAAGATATGTGGCTTAGTTAGTACTTTATTCACTCAAAAACCCTCTAAATAGTAGTATGAGACCGGGACTAAATATTGTCTAAAGTGCATCATTTTATGTCTACATTTCCCCACTTTATGTTGGCGATCGGAAAGATCGATAACATAAATTAGATTGAGATACATAACTAATTCCAATGTAGAGTAATAAATAAAGTGTTTGAAGGACTAGACAAAGCTTGAAATGAAAAAAAGATGATTGAGTGTGGAAAATAAAGATGAAAATGCACAAAAAATGTGATGAGAGTGAACTTAGGGCTGAACATGTGTGATAATGTTGAAGCTGTGTAGTGTAAGCTCATATGGTTAGTATGTGAAGTTTGATGCCATGAAGTGTTATTGTTGATGTCATTGTTGTTTCCCCCATTTGATTACTTGTTTCTCACTGCGGAGGAGAAAACGATCAAGTAGTGAAATATGTATGTATATGTGTGTAAAAATGCAATGTAAAAGACGCATGTAAAAGTAAATTACATAAAATGAAAAGTGTAAATGGAACATGTGCACCTGATCCATGTCGAGAGAAAGAGTGTATAAGGATACCCTATACTTGCCATTTTTGGGTGATCCAATGCCATAGTCCAAAGAAGTATAGGAGGAAATGTTCCATGTCCTCCAACCTTTAACTCGCTTTCCCGATATGTGTGTGAAGATATCTTTGTATTGTCCTAGTTTTTAGGTGATCTAATGCCACTGACCAAAGTAGTGTACGGAGGTATACCCATTGTAACCTACAAGCATGTAACTAATTCCCAAAATGCTAAGGAATCATGGCCTATAAAATATGCTATGTATGGAGTTCATAGACTGGTCTGAACTCACTTGTTGTATGTAAACCCATAATGCCAAGGGCAGAAAGTGCATCGAATCGAACTAGTGTAAACACACCGTGTAGACTATAAAACCTTAAATTATGCCCCTATTTGGCGAACCATGTGACATTGCTAATAGGAGAATGCAACCCCAAAAGAGGACCAATCACATGTACTCTAAAACCTGCCATCCAGGGGAGGGAATGCACTTGGTAAAAACCAAGGCGCACACAGTATAAGGATGGCCACCAAATAAAAGTGTTAGTATGAACAAACATGCATGTAAAAGATAATGTGTAATCTATGTAAACATTGTATAAGCTACCCAAAAAGTAGTGTAAACACATAAGAAGACAAGGAAGCCACACAAAGCGGGCCAAAAACATGGAACATCATTCATGGTGTCTTAAGACACACAATACCATCATGGCCATAAAAAACAAACAAGTTTACACATGAAACATAGGGAAAAGCCCACATACAGGGAAGCAAACAAAGATATAAAATGTAACAAACAATAGTGGAAGCAAATATTCCCGCATAACAAATGGTGTACATGAAACACCCGTTAGCATGTTAGAAAGATAACGGGTATGTCAAAATCATTTAAAAACAAGTAATGTAGAGTGCTAAGTACAAAATGAAACAATAGCACTGTGAGAGATGATTGTGGATGCCCCCAACAACTAGTGTAGGAAGGGTAGAAGGAGAACATCCATGCTACATGTAAGAGACCTATATATGTGAGCACCATTAGAAAACAAAGTGAACACACTTGTGTGGATGATATAGATATATGACATACAAGTAATATAGCTATCATGTCTAATAAAGTGACCATGAACAAACACAAGTAAACAAGATTAAAAGAAACCATAATATGCAGTATGTTGTGGAGGGATGGAATGTAATACAAAATGGAGTGATAGGAGTTACATGCCCACCGAGTGAATGGAAACCAATACAGGTGATGTTCATTTAGTTTTCCCCCTCATTGATCGATAATGAACCATAAACAAGAGTGTGTCATCGGGAATGGTCAAAATGTGTGTTGTGTCTAATGGGATGTGATGAATGTCTATGTATTTTGATGATATGTGACCTAGAAATGATGTGTACGTGAACCTTATAGAAAAACAATATATCATGACAATGTGAATGTAGGAGTGATGATTTAGACTAAACATATATCACTATGAGATAAATATATGAGTGATGACTTATCCCTAAGCGCATATCAATATAATATGAAAAGAAGGAGTGGTGATGTAACCTAAGTTGTATACCACTACAAAATGATAGAATAGGTGATGATTTAGCCTAAAGTGTATGTCACTAGGATGGAAATTTCACATGATGAAAGGTCAAATAGTAAATGTGTGATGAGTGTAAGGTCCATTTGATTTGTAAACCCTCGGCATTCGAGTATGGACCGAGGAACTAAAGTGCATCATAGGGTGGTGAGTGCGACGTAGAATAAAATGTAGTATATGTAATGATGAAAGATGACCATGTGATGAGTAGAATATGTAAATATGTGATGTGTAGAATGTAATGCAAGATGTGTAGAATATGTAAAGTGTAACGAAGTGACATGTAATGTATGTAGATAGACTAGTAATGTAGTATGTAGAATGAGGAGTGTATGATGCTAGACGCATAGTATGATATATGCATAATGACAACTAGTATGATGTATGATGTATGATGCATGATATGTGAATAGATGTGGTGTGTTTGTATCGAGTGTTTAGTGTGCCAATAGAACAAAGGGGAAACAATTAAGACACCGTGTCTATTACAACCCTTACCAATTCCTAGCCGAGAGATGGGAGGAGGTATCCATGGATTTCATCACCGATTGCCTTGTTTAGAGGGTAATAATTTTATTTTCATGATTGTGAATAGGCTCACAAAATATGCCCATTTTTGTGCCCTATCACATCCATTTGCAGCAGATATATAGTCGTAGCTATTTTTTAGAGCCAAAGAAGATTCTGCAAACACGTACTAAGAGGCTGAGAACTAGAGACATTAAGGAATATCTGATCAAGTGGAAGAATTTGAGCATAGAAGATGCCACCTGGGAGGATGAAGGTTTTCTGCAGCAACATCTAGGATTATTCAATGTTGAGGACAATGTTGGTTTGAAGGGGAAGGGCATGCTACGCCCTTAACCTATTGCTTGTATTAGGATATGAGTAGCCGACTTGTGGCTTACCATATCATTTTATTATATCATTTATACTTTCTCATGCTTAATAGGTCAGCCTTGGTGATGGCCATAGCATATGAATAGTATATATAGGGGATTATAGGTAGTATTTCATTATCATTTGAGCATTTGAGTCTTATTATATGGTTTGGAGGTTGCCCCCTCGAAGTGGTGAAGCTATTCTAATTGCATATTGAGATCATTATTATGAAATATTGTGTTATTTGGTGTTCTATTGTTGCTCTTAATCTAAATTATACAAGTAATTTCATTACAAGAGGGATGTTATGATCCTCATGTGTGGATTTCACTAACGCCTCAAGGTTTTGGTGTAACGGTTCGTTACATTTGGTATCAGAGTGACCACCCGTGTTTGAATCCCACTTGGTTGGTTACGTCATGTAGCCAGGGCCCTGTGGGGCACCTAAACATCGGTGAAGCAGGGCTCGTACATATGGGATTGCAGGCACAAACCCGGCTTGAGTTGGGCTCTCGAGCGTGGTGGGATGTTATTATCCTCATGTGTGGATTTCACTAACGGCTCAAGGTTTTGGTGTAATGGTTTGTTATAGTAATGTATGTAGATAGACTAGTAATGTAGTATGTAGAATGAGGAGTGTATGATTTTAGAGTCATAGTATGATATATGCATAATGATAACTAGTATGATGTATGATATATGATGCATGATATGTGAATATATGTGGTGTGTAAGTCCTATAGTGTAATGTGTGGGGTTCATGTGTAGTAATCCCTCAACAGTCAAGTGTGAACCGAAGCACAAGAGTGCGTCATCGGGTAATGACAATGCTAAAACGTGTGAGGAAAATGCCTATATGAAAATGCAAAGATGATAGATGTTAAAGTGAGTGGGGGGGAATGTATTAGATGTGATTCCCCCAAGTATATATGAATGAGATGAACTAACCAATGATAATGAAGAACAAAGTTCCTTCATGCGATGTATGCAGTGATGAAAGTAGATGAATATGTGAAAATGCAGTATGTGTAAATGCTAGGAGTATGATGTAACACTATGTAAGGATGTGAATGAATTATAATGCAAAGATAAGAAATGTTCCTATGATGATATGATGATGAGAGAGGGGGATGTAAATACTATTCCCCCAATGTATGCGTGATGAAAGAGGCTATCATGTAATGTCATCTAGGAGATCATCGCTCTCAAGATCATAGTCGAATGGATAAGCATTGGTGACTTGATAAGAAATAGTGTCTGGTTGATCACATAATGAGCCATTAAGGCGTAAATTGTACATGCCCATAACATATTCCTCATTGGTGAATGGAGGAAGTGGACAATCGTGTGCATACCAACAAGTGATATTTTTAGTGTATCCTAGGAAAGAGCTATTGCAAATGAAAACATGTCCAAAGGGAATAGGAAATGATATGTCTATATGATCAGGATCTAGAGTGCCCCCAATATAATCAAGCCATGATTTTCCTAATGTAAGTGGTGAAGATCGAGGAGTGCGTGTGAGAAATATCATGAGGTGAAAGATACAAATACCATAAGTGACAGTGATGATGACATACCCATAATAAAGATGAGAAGCATATGGTGTAGGATAGAGGTCCTCAAAATAAAATCCTAAGCGAGCCAACCTGTCATGTGTACATATAGTGTCATTGCACATAGTATCAAATGGAATATGTTCCCAGTATGAATTATTCATGAATATTTTACAAGTAAATCGTGGGTGTGCTAAGGGCGATGACACATGTGAAGGTGTATGTGATAGAGTGCCTTCTATGGAATTAACATGCATCGATAAGGAATAATGATAGTAGAAGTAGTTGTAGGTGGCACAAAATAAACTTCATCTATCACACAAATGGTACCATACGATTGTGGTAAGTGAGGTGGTTATACTTGATGTTACGAATCATCTGTAATATCTGTGTGTGGAATAGGAAGGCTGGTATTAAGATCCCTATCGCAATACTGAAAGGGATCATGATCACAAAATATGGTATACTCCATGTGCTCATGTAAGAATTTTAAACGATTATGGAAAGTAGAAGTGATAACTTGCATGGCATGAAGCCATGGCCTACCAAGTATACAATTGTAGGAGACTAGGAAATCAACAATGAAAAAGATAGTGTAGATAGTTTTTGGACTAATAGTAATAGGTAATATAACGTGGCCGAGACATGGGAAGATAAAAACATTGTAAGCATGTAGTGATATAGAATATGGAATAATTTCATGAGCAGAAAGACCTAAAACTTCAAGGAATGACATAGGACACAAGTTAATTTCATATCCATTATCAATCAAAGTACACTTAACAATGACATTATGAATGTGAGAGATGATATGTAGTGGTGGGTCATTATCAAAAGTTTTAACGTCGGCGGGAAGGTTAGACTTGAATACCAGATGTGAAGAAAAAGCATAGGCAAAGGCTTAGTAAACTGAGTCTGGATACATGTCCGCATGAATGTAGTGGTAAGAAATTGTTGGAATCTATGTAGTAAATTAGGATTTAAAAGCAAATAATAATTGATTAAGATACTCATGATGACCAAAACCTAGGATGAAATGTAATAAATGAAGAAACTAAAAGTGTGAATGAAGTAAGTGTTGAAATGTCGGGTTCACCAAAATGATTAACTAAAAATGTAAATATAGGTACTATAGTTAATCTAATCTATAAACAACTATAAATTAAGTAAATGGATGTTGTACATAAATGTAATGATGACCCAAGCACTTAAACTAATGGAAATAAAACCCTAATGAGGAAGAGAAAACATGAAATAACTCAATTGAATAGAAGATGCTCATGGGATTGTGTTGCAGAGCTGATTGGAGAATCTGGAAGTTGGAACGACCATGCAGAAGCCCCGAAAAGGATGGATCTAGAGTATCTGGATGGAATGTAGCACCTGGAGAGGGACTAGAGATCCTATAGGTGCTCTGGTCTACAAAATGGGTGCCTTGGTATGTGCAAAATCTCCTCGAAACCCGATCTTCACATGTTCAACAAATGATTCAAAACCCTCATTGTCTATCGCATTACGTTTTCTACACTTCTCTGAATGTCATTGATATTCCAAGATGATGAAAAGACCTGCAAAATACCAAGAAGGAGTATCAAAACCCTAAAAAAGAAGAATGCAAATGAATGGGTTGGACTGACCTTAGCTGCCACAACAGTGGGCTTACTAACTAAGCATTGCACTACATTTTAGACCCAAATGTAGTTTTGGTAAGTGTGTGTATATTATGCCCTAAGTGATATTTTTCTAGTCACACTTTATGAAGTAGTGAGCAATAACTAGATGTAGAAAATGTAATAGAATGTGTGCATGGAATAAAATAGAATCCCCCTCTTATGTTGTGTGTGATGATGCGAGATGTCTTAACCTTATGCCTTGTGATGGAGCTATGTGGATGCAAGTGATCTCTAATGTAATAGATGGATGCAACTCTAGGTGGATGATAGTAGTGACTACTGCTGATACCTCATTATGGTCTTATAACTTTATATTTATAGGGTTCTCTTGATCTAGTTTTTAATTAATTCCAAAATGGACGACCACCAAAAATATAAAGACCTCAAATGGATAGAAAGATCTCAAAATGTGGAGGGAAAGTTTAAGGACCGAAGCGCCCACAAAGGTGGGACCAAGGCACCCATGAATGCCCCGATAATAGCATGGGCACACCATTCGAGGCTAAAATAATGGAAGATGATGAAAATTAACCGGGTAAGTGTGTGGTGGAGGTCAGGAATGACGATAGAAATCAAATAAAAATGGCCAAGAGATGAGGGTTAATTAGTACTTTATTCACTCAAAAACCCCTAAATAGTAGTATGAGACATGGACTAAATATTGTCTAAATTGCATAATTTTATGTCTACAATCATGTATAAGATGTATATAACATAAAGGAAGAACATATCATCCCTTACAACACTCTAGTTAAGTGTTTTTTATTAACATTTATTGCATAGACTCTCACTATTATCCTTGTAAGGAAAATTGACATGTTGATGATATGACAAGTGATGCCTCGCTAATAGCCTTAGATATCACCGCCAATTATGCCAATTTTACTATTTGGAAATTACATAAGGCATCTGTTGATACTTTGATATAATTGACACTCTTTACATCTTAGCTATTAATTATAATTTGGATCATAATGAATGGTTTACTCACATTTATAACTACATGTATAAGAAACAATTACCTAAAAGTTCTTCTCTATAAGAGGGTCTCCATATATGACATGATTTCATTCGTTATGTCCTTATAGGAGGTTCCTTATTTAAGTGATCATTCAATGGTAATATTTTGCATTTTTAGGAACTAACAATGCCCAAATATCTTTTCATGATTACACGACAATAAATTTGGAGGTCATTTTAGTGGTGAATTAATGTCCTAAAAGTTACTCGGATAAGGTTATTATTGGATAATTATGGAAGAAGATTGTCAAGAATATACCAAATAATGTGATCAATACCAATAATATAGTAATCTTTATCATTCCCCATCTCACGCATTCAACCTATTATTTCTGCATTTCCCTTTTCTATTTAGGGATTCGATTTGATCATCAAGGTTAATCCTAAATCCACATAGGGACATAAATTTATCATTACTACTACTGAATATTTCACTAAATGGCTTGAGGTGGTACCTTTAGAAATTACCACTAGTGATGACATTTGTATATTTTTACTTACACATATTATCACCTATTTTGGTATCCCCCTATCATTATCACTTTGATAATGTCTTATCTTTTAAGAACCAAACTTTGGAGAAGTTTAGTTCTGAGTTTAAAATAAAACATAGTTTTTCCACACCTTACTATCCTTAGGGAAATGTCCATGATGAGGCTACTAAGAAAACACTTGTCAATATTTTACAGAAAACTATCATTCAACATGGTACTAACTAGTATAATTAGATTATATACGCTCTTTGGCCTTATCACATTATCATTCACACACCTACTAATGCTACACCATTCTCCTTGGTCTATGTGACTGAATTTTTCATACTTTAAAGTTAGAAATCCATTCACTATGAGTGTCACTTATAGATATCCTTAAACATAATGATTAGTGTGAAAAATTATTACATGGGTTAGATTTTATTTACTCCGGATGGGTTTAATCTTTGGAGCATCTTCATATGTACTAAGATCATATTAAATGTGCTTAAAATAAAAGAGTCCATGCACATGAATTTTAGGTCGTGACTTAGTTCTCAAAGAAAATCATAAAAACTAAAGTTGAGGTGATATTACAAGGAAAATTTAAGCCTAATTAGTTAGGCCTTTACATCGTTACAAATCAATAAGGATTAGGTGTATCTTGTCACTTTTGATGGTAGACCTCTTAAAAGTCCTATGAAAATTGATTTCCATAAACCCTTTTGGTATATCACAAAATCATGGTTTCACGTATTCTTGAGTCACATTCTAAGACACATTTGAAGCTTGACCCTTCATCATATTTGGTAGTTTCTTTATCTCCTTGCACAATTCTATTGGGATAGATTTCATGTTATTCTACCCCTCATTTCTCAATGACATACTTTATTTGTAGGTTCAACTTGACTATTGAGGAGTGGTTCTACACCGAACCTCACTTTGTACATATACATTAGGAGGAAATCATGCTTCCCATCCTTTAGTTACAAAATATCTATCTACTTCTCTTCATGGGGAATTATTCAATCACCCTTCCTTCTCTTCAGATAATACGTTTTCATCTATGCTCTTAAGGAGGGCCTCAAAAGCAAAAAACATTCAAATATTTGTTAAAATACAAAATCGGGACTTATTTTTATAGCATAAATTTTTTGCACTTTATGTAAACACCCATTTTGGTACCCTACATTGTCTATCCATAGTCCTCACATTTTCATTCAAAAATCTTAAAACCTATCTCACTATCCTAAACCATGACTTCACCCCCATAAAATGACATTCTACCTCCCTGTATATCTCATTTACTTATAGTAAACCTCCTTAACCACCTACAACCCATTTTAATACTAATAATTTAACCCCCTAACATCTCTAACCTCTTCTTAACCATCATAACTTGGTCTCACACCAAATTTAACCATTTTGGAAGTGTTTGAAACCACTTCCAAGTGGGTTTCCCAATTTTCATGGGTCACTAATGATTGTATGAGTCATCGATGATTATATAAGAAACATCAAACTTCTTCGAGATAGATCCCCGAGAAATTGGTAGTGAATCTCGACTCAATGGAGAATTAGACGACATCATCATGATCATCTTAGTACCCTCAACATCATGATCACCGTAAGGTTCCCACAACATCATTTCTTAACCTTTCTCATCCAAGGTAAGAAAATCTCACCTATTTTAATATTCATCTTATCATAAAGGCATATAAAAGGTCATATTAGTATTTAGATCTTTCATTTTGTATTCAATTCACATTTCATCAAAGAATCAATATTTTTCATAGTAATTACCAATGATTTACCTAAATTACCGAGGACCGTGTATAATAACTAGAAATCACTATCATTTTAGAATTTTAATCATATTTATCATATCTTCCATAAAATATTGATATGTTTTTTCTAACTTGTCTATTTTCAAGTTATTCTTCTCTGTAGATGACTATACCAGTCGTGCATATCCCATCACCAAAGCATATATGACCTTCCCATTGTCCAACCATTTTTTGGGAATAGTTTGACTTCGCACACGAGATCGGTCGTGTGCCATCACCTTGACACCAAATGTTGAATACATAAAAGACCAACTAAAAATCATACATGAAGAATAGGAATTGGCTAAACAAGCTTGATTTGATCACTTCTTGGACTTTGAGCTCATTATAGCCCTCATCTAGGCCATCTACCATGCAAAACATGATCTTTCTATCCCCTAGATTTATAAATCATCCTTGTATTGTTAATTATTTTCATATCATATCATTTCATTGTAAAAACAATTTGAAACCCTTTGAGGAATCCATCGGTTCTTGGGATTGATCTTTCTTGAGTAAATCGTTAAATATTTGTCTAACATCTGTCTTGTTTAGCTATATTTTAATGTAGATTCTCTCATATGATGGAATCAGGATTCACTCACATCTATTACATCCACTTATCCCGACATTGTATTTTTGGTGCATGTATCATTAAACCTTGTTGTCTTCCAAGTTCCTAGTGTTTATCACTTACTTAATGAACCGAAATTCACCAAAAACATTCTAGCATGCTAGGTGGGACCATTAGTCCCTTTTTTATTATATTTTAGATCTTCCTATTTATTTCTTGTCAAATTATCTAAATATTTATCTTGGAGTGTTTTTTCCATTGTCTTCTTAAAAAAATATCAAATAAGAAAAATAAAAAAGGAATAGAAAACACAGTACATTTTTTTCCTTTCATTTTCTTTTGGCACTGTATTTGTGTGTGATCTATCTTCATTGAAATCAACATTTACTTTTGGTTCTTAAAATTAATCTTCATTTTTCTTTCTCACATAGTTTAATTAGGAGTTAAATGATTGCATTGATAAAATTTCCCTCACACACAACTAAACCACATAACAAGTTAAACTTGCATCTAAACAATCCCTTTCAGTCTATCTTAGATTTGATCACTAAGAGGGAGGTTCACTTAGTGGTTTTGTCAGTATAAAAAACGTGGGTGGTATATTGGCTAAGAACCCAACACCCTTATCATTGTGAGATCTGTTAAGTGAGGGGTGGGCCCCAATATCACTCCTCATCTTGACACCAATAAATACTTAAGCCTCATGTACCTTTGGGTACATCAATGAATCAACCTTAACTCACCTGAAACCAACCTTAGCTAGCCTTTTCCTAGTCCCCTTTTAGCCATTTTTCATTTCAATCTTTTTAAGTTAATCAATATAATCTAAAATTTTATTATGAATGTGTGGTTTTATTTCTATTAATAACCATATTTCTTCTCTTTATTCCTTGTTTTTTAAGTTCATGGTTTTGACTAGATTAAAGTCTCACCTCTAAAACATCTCAAATATGGAAGATTCACTTCATAAATCCTTAAAATCAACCCATTCTAATATTTAAAAAATACCAAATACATTAGATCCATTATAAACACCTTTAGAAACCGATCAGAACCTCTCGCACTATCCCAATACTCAATCTACAACATCGAAGCTCCTTATCTTAACCCTCTGCAGTCCTTCCAGTGGTGAACCAATATTTTCTAAACTCTTAGACTCTAATATGATTTCCCTTTGTAGTTACCTTACTTCCAAAGGTATTTTTATCAGTTATCCCCCTTATCCGAAATATTCTCCATACTTTTTTCGACACTTACAATTAAACTTTACAACCATGACTATCAAACCATTATTGAGTAGATCACTCCTTACCCCTATACTAATGATACAGGTACATTAACATCCACTTCATATTCTCCTATTTATATTTTCAAACTTAATATCATATAATCATAAAACAACTTGAGCAAATAAGCACTTGCATCATCGGATTCCTCACTTACCGCGTAGGGCACACAAAATCATATTATTACCCTCCCCACCCACACACAATCACACATCATGTGCCTCCTCCTCCTCCTATAAGGTAATTTGGTGTCCCTCTTTCCAAATATCCTTTGATGATGTCTCAACTTATTTCATCATAATAGCCTACGTCTTCCATTAAAAATCTAGTCTTATCCATCCTTGCATCTACACCGCCTATCAACATTAGTGCCATTACTAGTACTATCCCCATCCATTAACAAACATCTACCACACACTCCGTATCATAATATGGTTACATATCCTATCAATATATCTCACAACCATCACAAACTCTTGTCCACACTTCTATTCCTTTCCCTTATCAATACATCCAACCCTCACAACCATTAGTCTCCTAGTACACTTACAATATTCCAATTAGTATTCCTACTTCTCAAAATATTCCATTACCATATCACTTGTATTAGCAATCAAACCCTCACACTTATAATCAATCCATTCCTTCTTCTTAAAACACATAACCACCTTAGAATGATCCCATGAAATTATTATTAAGAAGAATAACTAGCCTTGAAGCTGCCACTATGGGACCTAATACCCACCTTTCATACGAAAACAATTTGCAACGAACCTATCCACACATCCATGCCTTTCAAGGCCTATCCTCCACACTGGGAAATCTTGAAATTCATTAAATTTTATAGTAAGGAGCACCCATAATAACATATTAGGGCCTTCTCGTCATGTTATTTCATGTTGAGGACATTCCCCATGTCCTTATCTAGCCCTTCCCTTGAATGGTACAATAGTATCCCACAACATTCTCTTTTCTCATTCACCAACTCACATAGTTTTCCCTATAACAGTTCTCCATCAACATCGCTCACAAGCTCTCTATATTTGATCTCTATGCCATCAAAAAAATTGAGGATGATTACTTTGCTGATTTAATTTCTAGATGGTGAAGGATTATAAACTAATTTTACTTCTCTCTTCCATAAACTAAGCTAGTCGAGTTGTTTACTTGGTCCTATAAAAATCACATATCATCAACCCTCCAAATCCAATCCTTTTAGACATTTGATGAAGCATTTACCATGGCCCGAAACTCAAACTCCATGCCCTTGAGGACACTAAATTTAAACTCAGTCTAAGAATCCAGAAATTGAGTCCTCTTTTAAAACTTCTTCTAACAACAAAAATATAAGGGATTGACAAATGTAGTTATTAAAAATACATCTAAAGTTTGTTCGAAATCCAAATGATCCAATCCCCAACATAAGTATACACCGGGGGAGTCTTATATCATTGTCTTTGCTTAGACAAGATTTTAGTTGCTTATATGATTAAACTCCCTCCCATCCAACCCGTCGACGTTTCCACATCTAAGTCTTCATGGTATAGAGACAATGAATATTGTAAATACCATCAAGTCTAAAGACATGCCATTGAAAGGTTTCATTTATTCTGAAATGTCCTCCAAGATCTTATTAACTAAGGTGACTTAAAACTTGATAACCCAAATGCACCTCCTAATCAAGGTTTGGGTGTGTTTAAATAATTTTTTTGAATCACTCCCCATCCACTAATCAGCCTTAGTCCAACATTATAAGATCTCATCACATTATCAAAATTGTTAATGAATTTACACTGCACCACTATTACTGCCCAATGTTTTCATAGATAAAGCACCAACCAAACAACATCACTCCTTAGATCCACCCATTATTGAGATTTTGAGCCCATCCACATCAAAACATTTAGAGCCCTCTACATATAATCCCACATGGATATCCTCTATCATCTCCTTGGGATATCAAGAAAAAACATGTCATTGAGATTTTGAATAGCTCTTTCCAAGACCACATTATCCAACATCAAACCAAGAATCTTAGTAATCCAATTTAATAACCCCCAATAATTCATCTATAAAAAAATCTATACATTATATTTAGTAGATAATCTTACTATGAAACATATAACCCCTTCTCTCCATCTTGGGGCCTCATCATTCATCCAAATTTGTAATTACTATCACAAAATATGAAATAATACCTCTAAAAACACCTTAAAATACCTCATAAAACATAACCCCAATATCTCAAACCTTTGAAACATAAAATGATATCCCAAATACTTCACCACCATCATCATTCTAGTCGACACAAATAATATATTATACTAAAGTCCTCGAGAAGTTCATCCAATAATCTATCATAACAATACCCTCTATTATTCCATTTAATCCTCGAGGGTGGAAGCCCTCTTGGTATAACTATGAGGCATTATGTGCTTATCATTACATGTCGACACTATATCGAGGACCAGAAATCCCTCCATACCATAATTCAGATTCTTGCTAGAAAAGGACTTATCCCCATAGATAAAAACCATCCACCCTCCGATATAGATAAAACAAAATTCCAACATCAAAGGAAACCTACACATAAAATCCCTAAACCAACCACTTCTAAACCATCACCCAATACCACATACAATAAGACTAAGGCTTCCTCTAGTATAGCCCCACTCCATTAGAGAAACGTTGTCCACTTTACCACAAGATCACGTGTACAAGACCCCAAAGCTAAGAACCAAAAAGGGCCTAAGGTATCTATCTTTGTTCCTCCCCCTGAACCACCTTATCCATAATTTTCTAAAGCCAAGGTTTCCATCCTTGCAGCACTATAAATCCAATCTTAGACATCCATGAAAAATTATCTCATCAAATAACTACATCAAGCTCCTATTAAGATGTCCCTCTATGAGCCCATCCAAAATTCTTTGTAGCATCGAAAATCCATGGTTAAATATCTTTAATATATCTCAGTACCATTAGATGACCCTAAACATTTGCTAACTTTATTGGTGCTCTTAGTATTTTTATTGATATTGCATTCAAAGACTATGATATTCCATCCTTACAACCTAAAGACTATGATATCCTTGTATTTGTCACCACCCAAATCAATGAAACTCTCATTAAAAGAGTTATGATTGATAATGGTACTAACAGTAATGTAATATCAGCTCATGCCTTCAAATAACTACAACTACCCCACATAATAGTTTCCCAATCACTGTCATACTACGTTCCTTCCACAACATCATCCACCCCCACATTAGGCACAATCATTCTACCTATAGGAGTTAAAATTATTCATTAAATATTATATATTTTAGAAGGGGAGTTCTAGTATAACATGTTGTTAGGTCATCCTTGGATACATGTTATGCGTTGTATCCCATCAACACTACATAGATGTATAAAATATGAACATGAGGGTAAAACCTTCACATTCTCGTTCGACTCTAATCCCTTCAAACCATGCCACATAAATTATAGGCCCAATCACATAGTACTTCATCTATAATACTATGCATCTTCAGATCAAGATTCAACGAGATATTCCATCCCCTCATCCAAACTACCATACGATCAATCCTTCAAAGACATCATGTAATGTATCTCATTAGGGAGTATCACCTTCTAGCTCTTAATGCACTCCCTACACATAAAACATATGGGAGAAATGAAAAACAACCACTCTATGAGACCAACATAGGAAATGTCATTTCCTTTGGCACCACTTTCCTCCAAACATAATTATTTTACTTAGGGATTAATCATCCATCATCTCACCTTGATGATGAACCAAACGCAAAACCACATTTGTGCATGGAAAGGATTCGGTTTTTGTCAATATGTACAAGGTCTATATGAATTACTCTTTAAATACCTCAAGAAAATCTCATGAGAAATATGGCCTTAGTTTAAAACTACCTTCTTCCGATGCATCTCCATTGATATTAGAATCACAACTACATTCATCATCATCACTAGAACCATCCTCTGAAATTGATGACATTGTATTTATCCCATCTAACCTTTTTTATTCAATGCGCTCACACTTGGACCTTTGAATCTTAAAACTAATGGCACAACTAAAACTCTTCCTCTCACATTACCACATATAATAGAGGAATATTCTTCTACCATCAACATTCTTCATTTCCATGATGACGATGTTATCCTAACTTACATGGGTATTGAGGATTACCATTTTCAAGAAACCCTTCCTCTTGACACATCTAAACTTCTCAAATAATCAACCACCAATGTTCATATTGGCACACTATAGGAGCTACACATTTTCAAAATTGGCCAAGCCTTAGAACCATGTGAACTCCAAAATTTAGTGCTTTCTTAGTCTGAACACAATCAAGAATTCACATGGTCATACCATGAAATTCCTCGTATATACCCTAACATCATTATCCACAACATCATTACCATCCTAGATGCTAAACCTATGAAGCATAAACTTCATAGGAAGCATCCTCGCATTACTACTATTAGTCAAATAAAAAAATTAAGTCTCTTCTTTTAGACAACTTCATACTACCTATTGATTAGCCACAATGAGTTTCTAAGATCGTACCCATCACTAAATCCATTAGAAAATTATGTATATACATGGGCTTTGGACACCAACCTCGCTTATCCCAAAGACAATTTTCCTCTTCCCAATATCAACCAAATCATTGATTTAACAATAGATGATGAGATGATTTCCCTTATGGATGGTTTTTTTGGTTACAATCAAATCCTTATTACACTAGAGGATAAAAAATAAGAAATCCTTTATAAACCCATGGGGAACCTTGTGCTATAAAGTAATTCCTTTTGTCTTGAAAAATGTAAGAGCTACATATCAATGTGTCATGACCTACATCTTTCATGACCTCATCCAATAAAAATTAGAATACTATGTTGAAAATCTCTTTGGTAAATCCAAACACCAAAGAGACCACCTAGCCATCGTCGACATGATATTTACACATCTATTACAATTATTTCCCATGCATTAATTTTGTTAAATGCATTTTTAGAATTCTCATAGGAAAAGTCTTAGTTTTTATAGTCTATATAAGGGGAATTGAAGTTGACCCCGCTAAAGTCAAGGACATCCTCAAAATTCCTCCACTAACTAATCTCAAATAGCTTTGTATCCTTCAAGGAAATATCAAGTAAATTATTCATTTAATCTCTCAATTATCGAATGTTATCAACCTTTCCATAACCTTATAAGAAAGGAAATCCATTTCAAGTGGGATGATAATTGTCAAAAGCATTCTATGATCTCAAATAGTATCTTCCATCACCACCCATACTTACACCTCCATCCAAGGGGGATCCATTCTATCATTATATCTCCAAAGTGAACATTCTTTGGAAGCCATGTTGGCACATCGAGACAAGCAAGGAAAGGAACAAGCTATCTATTACATAAGCCACACCCTTTATGAATATGAAAATTAGTATCTATAAGTTGAAAAAAAAATATTCCTTCTACTTTACAACTTCCAAACTTCGTCACTACATTCTCAATCATAAAACCCATGTCATCACCAACTTTAATCCGGTCAAATATTTACATTCCAAACCATATCACAATGATCACATCACTAGATGACTCATGCTCATGACTGAATTTAACCTCAATTCCTCTCTTAAAAATACATTAAGGGAAGATCATTTCTGATTAGCTCATAAAGCTCTCCTTCCTACTAATAAACTTCCTTGTGAACACTTCCTAAAAATCTATCAATAGTCTAGATCATAACAACAACCCTCTAAAAATAAACTTATTTTTTGATGCATCTAAATAAAGGTAGGGTGGAGTGTCGAAATATTCATAATCCCCTTTGGGATACTCCTATTCCATTATCAGGTTCAAAATTAATTTTGAATGCACTAACATCATGGTGGAATACGAAGATCTTATCATAGGACTTCATAATACAACCTTTCTCAGTGTACAAATCCTTGACATCTATGAAGACTCACAACTTTCCATTAACAAAATTAAAGGGATCTATCAATGTAAAAATTGAGTTCCTACAAAAATAAAATAACCATCGTAAAATACTTACTACAACTCTTTGACCACTACAAAATCCAAACCACTCCTCACTCTTTTAAACATTTTGCAGACACCATGGCTTAACCGGATGGTCTCATCCTTTTATCACCGAGATGATTCTAAAAATTTTGTTTTCATACACAGAATTGATCAACCATCCTCTATCAACATTGATATTCTAACCATAAATCACATACAAGAAAATCATCGACACACTAGTATATGCAAATGTATGACTATCTTTCTACCAACAAACTACCTTTAGATGTATCCTAAAATAGTAAAATATATTTCAAACAATGCACATCTTGCTACATCATACTAGGAGAAATATTTTACAAAAGAGGTTTTAAAGTCCTCCTCCTTGTGTGCCTTAAAACTCGGAGGCTCATCTAGATATCTAAGAAGCCCATGAAGGAATATGTGATGGACACTTCAAAGGTTTGGCTATTTCCAAATGCATCTTATGCATGGGATACTATTGACCTACCTTTAATGAAGACTATTATGAATATGTTAAGAAATGTGTAAAATGTCAACAACATTCCAATCTCACACATATCCCTAGCCACACTCTTAAACCATCACAAGACCTGTGGCAATTTTCATAATGGGGCTTGACCTTATCAACCTTATCAACCCTCATTCATCATAATGACACAACTCCATCATCACAGGGACTAGATATTTCATTAAATCAGTGGAAACAATTCCCCTTATCTCCACTAAAGCAAATAAAATCATTAACTTCATCCATCATCACATTATTTGTCACTTTGATATTCCTTATAAAATAATCACAGATAATGGTAAGCCCTTAAAAAATAAATTTTAGAAACTTTGTGACACTTACAACATCAAACTTATATTTTCATCACCTTACTATCCACAAGATAATGGTTAAGCCAAAGCATCCAATAAAACACTCAACAAAATCCTCATGAAAATTGTTGACCAAGCTAGTATAAATTGGCATCTCCAAATACCATTTGCATTATGGGCATATCATACTAGCTTTCAAACCTCTACGAGTGCTACGCCTTCTCCTTAGTATATGACATTGAATCCGGTCTTCCTCTCGAAGTCTAAATCCCATCTTTATGATTTTCTCTCAAAAAATTCAGGCCCGATAAATAATATCATCAAGAATGCCTATCACAACTTGAATTGTTAGATGAACTTCATCTAACTACACATGAAAATATTAACATCTATAAAAACAAATCAAACAATCCTATAATATACATCTCAAACAACATGAATTTAACATTAAAATCTTATTCTCAAAGAAACCAACATGGAAGAGAGAAAACATGGAAATTTTTCTCTCGAACTAGCTTGGACCGTATATTATCACTCATAAATATGGGTTCATGGTTTATCGTTTAGCATCCCTTGATGGTAAACCTAAAAAATAAGCCTCTTAATGGACTGCACTTGCGGTCATTCTATTGTTAACTTATCAACTCATGAGACATTAGTCAAACTATGATCTCCATCCATTAACCCATACATTTTATCATTCTCAAAATGATTTGAAATCATGTGGTATTCCGTCAACATACCTATCACAACCTTTAATATGGGCACAATGGAACTAATCATAGCATATTCCTCATGGACAACTCACATTCAGGGAAACCCCATAATAATTACTCTCACTATCCCCTTATGTCGTCCTATTTCATGACATGATAAGGACATAAGTGTAGCTAACATGCTTATTTTGTCCCCTTTTAAGTGGTTACCTAGGGTTTCCCTCATCTCAAAATCAAAATATCTATGACATTGATCTAATCATAATATATATATCGATCCCTCAAAGGATGAATATCAAAAATTAATAAATTCCAAGAAAATTATAGACAACTCCTTTGAAGGATGGCTACCCAATAAAAATACATAGTAATGACTTCCATTATTGATCAATCCTCATATAAAAAGGGGATTCCCGTAATGATCAACCCTCATATAAAAATAAGCATCCCAAAAAGAAAGCTTCATGCATCGATTAACTTGTGCAAAATACAATTAAAGTTAGGGAAAAGCCTAAAAACTATCACGAAGAACCTATTTCCCCACACTTGCTACACACAAACCTTACTTATGTCAGAAAAGGATAGATACCACGATATCACATCTATAAATTATCCTAGTATGACTAACCATTGTGATTCATATATTGATACCTAAGACAAGGACGTATGTGTAGTAGCATACGTATGAATTAGTTTACCATCATACATTATATGTGTCTAAAATAGTAAAGAAGCAAACATTTCACATTATATTCTTATCCATATATAGTGCATTAGTCAAATAACAAGATCACCATTAGTCATAAACATATCTAAGATCATAAAAATTACATCAAAATCTCTAATATAAATATAGATGTCACAATCATCCATAACTCATCATATCAAAATCATCAACTAAAACATCATCATTAAATACATCTATATCCATCACATTGCAATCCTTAAAAACTAAAAACATAACTCAAAATATCAAAACCATGTATATATAAATCAAAATCATGTCTATATACATCATCAAGTTCTCAATAGCCTCATATATCAACAACGTTATACATCATCAAGGGATTAAAAGATCCTCACATCTCAAAATGCATTTATACATCATTAACAAGGGATTCAAATGAGCCTCAAACAATAAAAAAACTATACATCAATATCTATATAAAAACTATCTAGTAAAATAAATGTCTATCAATCAAACACTCCCTCAGAACTTCTCTACTAATTATCATCTGAGCCTCTGTATTGTCCCTTGCCTAGACCTCTGGTAGATGCCCCATGCTTATAGAAATACTAGAAGGGAATTTACATTGTCAAGCTAAGAACACGTATATAGCGAGGCTCATCGGGAAGCCTCTACCTCACTATATCCTTATAATATTGAAGCTCGTCACACAACACCTAGTAGTTAGTCATGCTTACATCACCAAGTGGTCCCATCTCGACCACTTGTCTAAGCCCTATCTACCTATAACTGAGCCCCTAAGATAGAAATTCCTATCACTCTGAATGCCTTCCGTAAGGCCTCCATGTCTTGTATGTATCTATCTCTATCAATGAGTTGTTGGCTCAAGCCCATCTCACTCACCACCACCGTATCCCTCTCACCTACTAGTATGGCTCTCTCATTAACCATGAGGCCTTCTCGGCCTCTAAACTCACTACATTGGATTCTAATAGAACCACCACTACCCTCCTTAGGTGTTACCTCTACATTATCCTTTACCTACCTCTAAAACCATCCAAATTACCCTTCCACCATGCAACATAAGCCTATGTTACCCTAACATCATCATGCCCCATCACTACTCCATAAGAATCCATTCTCCCCTACCTTATACTCATTGGATATGTCAACTATCTCTCTAAACAACTGGTAGTGCTACATATGACTCTGCATCATCTTTCTCGATAGGCCATTGTTCCCTCTCAACACATCTTGAATCAAGCCAAATTGTCGTCTCACATGACCAAACCTGATCAACTCCCACTTTGGTCCTCCCTTCAAACTTGTACCCACCTATCCTATTGTAGTTCCCTTAACTCCCCTTTACACCAAGCCATACTTTGGGAAACCTTTATATGGCCTCCAAAAACATCCTTTCCTTGTAAGCTAGCTAGGAGCTATCTATAATTGTCCTCACCTCTTACAAGCCTTGTGGCTATGTGATCCGATCACCACCTCATGAAACCCACTAAATAATCCAAATCTACCCATCTCTCCCATGAAACCCTCTCGGATAAACCACTTGCAATTTGCTCATAGGCCCAACACTCTAATAAGTATGACACATCCACCCCGAACCTATCTCTAGTACTCTATGACCACAACTTCATGTAAACATGTGCCAATAACACATGGGACAAATAAAATGTTGTCATGTAAACCAACATATCAACCACTACTCCGGTCAATATCCATGAGAATCGCCTCATCGAATTTGGTAAGGCATAAAACTGATATCCATCATCATCATCATGATTAGGGCACAACCATCCTCATCATTTCTATAGAATGATCCATATGAAAAATTCCCAGTGTACACCACATAGGCCCCATCATCACCATAAAAACTATGCATCGTGCCCCCTATCTTCCTCATCAATCACATATATCTACTCACCCTATACTATGAACTGTAATATCTAGTGTATATCCTCTAAGGTCACTTGTCATCTCTCCTATAGGAAGCCAAAATGTGCCTGTGACAGGTCCCATCACTAAAAAAATTCCAACAACCCCATGTCTCTATAAATGCATCTCATAATGATGTATCTCACCTAGTATAACCTCCTCCAAGTGAGCATAATTAGAATTTGAAAATCGATCTCGAACATCATCAAGTATCATCAGGATCATATCCCGTGTGGTCAATCTCTCTCTAGTTTTCATCCACAATAAGACAACACACCATAAAACAATCAATCCAAAATCAATCAAATACACTTTAAAATCACTTCTTTATAAAAATAATAGAATCTTAAATGAATCTTCTTGAATTGTTAGTGACCCTATCCAAATCACATGTGACCTATAAGTTGCTAGTAATTTCCTACAAAATCACTAGCGTTTCTAAAGCGGATTCTGGTTTTCTAAAACACTAAAAAAATAACAAAATAACAAAATAAAAAAATCCCAAAAAACATCACCTACCTCGGCATGTGTGGGCCTCCGTCATCTTTACATGCCTCTAGCTACCTCCATCTCACTTAAAATAGCGAAAACTCAAAATTAGGGTTTCTTGGTCTCTTAGGTTCTCAAATCGCAAGTGTACCAAATGAGCCTCCAAGCCACTTTTTATATCAATTTTTTCCACCCACCCAATCCAACAATTTGGTTAATCACTAACGATTATGTCAAATCACCAAAGATCTAGGGTTATCGCTAATGATTACCTCCCCTTTATCTAAAACATCATCAATTAGCCTCTAAGCCTCATTAAACCATAATTTTCATCATTCCTTTCCAAAATTGTACATTTTTAAAGTATGTGCTTCCTTTTTGGGCCCCAAGACCCTCTAAAAATCAAAATCAATCAAAATATACAAATCTCGCCTTATCAAATCCATTTTTGATTTTGTATTCACTAGGAAACTTTTACTTTGTCATCGTTAATTCATACGTCTATAGGTCACAAACCCATTGGTGCCCCTATCGATTGACTTCATGGTCACATAAGCCCGCCTTTGTGAAAAAATCATTTATTAATCATTCATCTTTTGATACACCATTTACACTATACTCTTTTAGGAACCTTTTCCCACAACTTCTTCCTATGAGTCATACGTCTATAAGTTGAGAACCCATTGGTTCCCTTATCACATGAATCTATGATCACCCAAAGTCCACCTTTATAGAAATTTATTTTCATGCCTAGTCTTAAGGCATCTTAAATGAAAACAAAACATCATCTCATCCAGTAACCTATTCAAACTGGTGACCATTGCACTTCATTGCAATGACCCTCAATTTGAGGGGGGGCCACCTATCCAACAAAAATCAAGAATTCCACTCATTTTTGTCTAGTAGGTTTTTAATCAAAAATCATTTTATAAAAAGGGGAAAATGTAGACACCTATTTTGTATATCATACATTTTCTATCCATAGTGCTCACATTTTCATTTGAAAATTCTATAACCTATCTTACTATGACTTCACCCCTGCAAAATAAAATTCTACTTCCCCGTAAATCTCATTTACCTATCCTAAACCTCCCTAACCACCTACAACCCACATTAGCCCATTTTAATCCTAACCATCTAAACCCCTAACATCCCCAACCTCTTCCTAACCATCTTCACTCACTCTCACACTCAATTTAGCCCTTTTAGAAGTAGTTGAAAACACTTCCAAGTGGGTTTCCCCACTTTTCATGGGTCACCAATGACTCTAGTGAATCATTGATGATTATATAAACAACATAAAACTCCTTTATATGGATCCCTAGAAGTTCATAGTAAATATCTAACTCATTGAAGACTTAGATGACATCATCATGATCATTTGGGTATGCTTAGCATCCTCATTACGTCTATAAAGCTCCTTGAAAACTATAAAGTTCCCACATCATAATTTTTAACCTTTATCATGCAAGGTAAGAATCTTTAACCTATTTTCATATTCAGCTTATCATCAAGGAATATAAAAGGTCATATTAGTATTCTAATATTTCATCTTGTATCCAATTCACATTTCATCAAATAATCAATATTTTTTACAATAATCACCAATGATTTACCTAAATCACGAGAGACCGGTATAATCACTAGCTATCCCTATCATTTTATCATTTTAATCATATTTATCACATCTTCCATCAAATATTGATCCTTTTTTTGTCTAATCTATTTTTTTAATTTATTCTTCTTTGTAGATGACCGTATACTTAGGTCGTGGGACATCCCAAACCAATATATATGAACTTCCCATTGTCAAACAACCCTTTGTCTGGGAATAATTTGACATCACACATGAACTCATTCTTTATGCCATCACCTTGACATCATACATTTAAAACATTGAATACCAACTCAAAATCATACATGAAGAACAAGATGTAGTGGAACAAGCTTGATTTGATTACTTCTTGGACATTGAGATTTATGTATCCCTCATGTGGGCCACCTACCAAGTGAAACAAGATATTTCTATCCCCGTTGATTTCTAAATCATCCTTGATTGTCAATTACTTTCATATCTTATCACTTGATTGTAAAAATGAGTTGACACCCTTCAAGGAATCCCATTGGTTCTTGGGACCAGCCTTTTGAAAAACTCATCAAATATTTTTCTAGAACCTATCTTTGCATGCGAGTCCTCTCATTCACTACTAGGAGGAGTCTTTTGCATCTATTGCATCTAATCATCTTGACATTATATTTTCAGTATAGGTATTGTTAAACTATGTTGTATTCTAAGTTTCTGGTGTTTATCACTTAATTAATGAACCAAAATTCACTACAAATACTTTACATTATATATGTCGTTTATTACTTTAGTTTGATAAATAACATTTCTTTTTTACACGATGCATTCATGTGGTATATTGAACATGATGCATGACATTTGCATAGTTTTACATGATAATAGGTGTTGGCCTACCCTTTACCTAAATTTCTAACCTCTAGGGGTATCTACTTTTACATCTTGTATCCAGTGTTATATTTCCATTATAGTTCCTTTCTTTCCTCATTACACTTGGTTACATATATATTGTGTATTTTCTATCTTTTGGACTAATAGGACTAACACGTGTCTTGTGCATCACTCACAATTTTTTAGCTCTTTTATATCATATGCTATGTTTTTTTCATCACATTTCGATTCACTTAATTTTCATACATGCCTGCTAGTTGTGTGTGTATGCATTATTTTCTACTCTAATTGTGTTCTAAGGGCCTTGATTATATTACAATGTCATGGGTATCCCTTATTTTTGGCATCATGTCTTATGTGTGGTTATACATCTCTTTTTGCAAGATCAAAAGCCTTGATTGTTTTGTAACACCATGGATGTCCCATGTTTGCAGGAATTTTTCCTTTTATGATGACATTATTTGACATGTTTGCACTTATTTTCTACTAACACATGATTTTAAATTTCCATTACAAATAGTTTGTTGCATTAAAACTGTTCTTGTTATCATGCTTCTTATTTGTTTTTCTCTTGTTTTACACCATGATTTCTACCATGCGCATCCCCCTTGCAGGCACATTTCTTCTTGGTGGCCACCACATTAGTCATTTTAGAGGTTATATATAATTTTAGATACTTATCTATGAGTTTACTTTTTGTCTTTTGAGCCACACACTCAAATTATTCATCACACATACCTCAAAAGAGAGAGAAAACATCCAAGGTTTTATTCTAAATTTACATTAGACACAAACATCTTTCTAGGAACAAATATATGCAAGAGAAAAAATGCCTCGAGAATTGGACCCAGCACAAACTATCAAAAATATATATATGGGTCACAAATGTATAGTCTTTTCAAGATTGTATGGATATTTATGAACCTATCATATTATTAGGTTTTCCCAATGGTATTTCCTTTAGATATTTCAATAGTATTAGGTTTTCCATCACTATTACAACACTTTTATATGGTTTCATAGTCAATTTGAATTAATTTGGCATAGATTCAACTGGTATAAAGTATTTCACTCTCTCTTTCTCTAAGGTACTCAATTGCATCTTCATTTTTAGGAACATTAGAGACATGTGTATTCTTATCCATGCAAAATTTAACATGTAATCAATTCTAATCTATTTTTACTTACTTGCGCGACACATGGGAAGAGTACGAGGACACTTATTTATCCTTTCTATTGTGTCATAATTTACAAAAATGGTATTATATCCATCTCAGTAGTGGTATGTTCCATGGGGTTATGGAAGGTATTGAAGTGGCTAAATTCTTCGTATGTAGAAATTTCCTATCCTCTTTGCACTTAAGGGGAAGATATCAAATTTTTGAATGGATTTGATATATGGTATTATTCCTTAAGCGGGGTAGTTTGGATCCTTTATTTGGTTCTTCTCTTCAACATTTGTGTGTTGCGTTGGTACACCAAATGTATTGGCCTCTCTTTGACACAATTAATGACCGATTACTCTAAATTCTTCATCGATTTTAGCAAATCCCAAATCTCCAAGGAACAAGAATGAATGAAAATTCCCTCTAAAAAACAAACAGTGTATTCCTTCCATGTTTTGAATCTCTTTTGGAATTTCTTATTAAACATTTCTTTAAATTACTTTCATTACATATCATGGGTATTGAATACACTCGTGTTGCGAGGTTTCATTTTAGAGCATGTCAACACCAACACAATGAGATATTGTAAAACAAAGTTTTTGTGAACAAAGACAAAGTGTTTCTACAAACTCAGTATCTTTTCCTTTAAGCATGTAATTTAATTTCATACTTAAAGGGGGATAAATTTAGACACTCAAATTTATAAATCTATCCTTTAACACTGCTAATCTTGACATTGTGCACTTGCATATATAAATGTCCTCTCCTTACTCTTGCTTAGGACACCCCGATAGCTCTTTAATTGCTTATTTATCTTTACATACCTCTCCATCATTAGATTCTAAAATTAATTGCATAAAACACACTTAGAAACATTCATCCTCCAACCCATAAAGTCAAAACATGATTTTTCCCTCCTAGTCAATACCGCCATTTGATCATACTTGATCTACAAGTTGATCCTACTATACGGTTTTGGATCAACATGATTTGGGATAATTATTTTGATCCTATCACATTATTATGAGAAAATACATCCCTTGGTCAGACTTTCATTACATAATAACCTTTATATGCATATGTAAGAAAGTAAATTATACCTTATTTAAAAACCTAGAACTTTAAGAAATCCTCATGTAAAAGTAAGCACAAATTTCAGTCCAAACTCCATAAACTACTAAAGTAACACATGCACATCCATTAGGAAACACCCTCTACATGTATGAAATATCATTCTAGGTATAGTAGCCTCCATATTGATTCTACAAACAATCAAAGTGATTTAACAAAATTAAATCTAAAGTAAGCACAATACTTGATCAAATAACTACAATAATATTCAAGAAATATCTAGCTAAATAAGTACAATCAAGAGTGATAGATAGGAGATAAATATGACTCGTCTTATAACTATAGGTTTGGAATAATTTTGGACTAATGAATAAGATGGAGAGGTAGTTTCTATACTATATTGGCTATGTGTTTGATTATGGAATGTGAGGATATCAAGGAAAGGAGAACCCAAAATGAGATAGGTCTTCCTACGCACTAGTACATTTTTTGGATACTAGTGTCTATGGGATAACATTCATCTTAGTTCTTTACTGTGTCACTTTTTGTCACCTTTATTTCATTTTAGGTTGTGTCATGTTTGCTACAATTCTACTCAGTTGCACATATACCTATAAAATAAACCCTAACTACCTAAAAAATACTCAACTGCACATTAGATGAATACAAATATGCATATGCTTGAGTCAAAATGACCTCCATGGTCACCCTAATATGATTATCACCAAGTGCTGCACTAAATTTCAGACTCAATATAGTTCTAATTTGTGTGTAATTAAAATAGTGTCCTTTGAGCAAGGATTCCCTAGTTCTAGTCACATAAAGAATAACAAGATGCAACTAATTTTTCCTAATGCAAATGTGTGGTATGAAATTAAAAATAAGCCCTCATATGTAATGAAGTATGCAGCCCCAAAATGCAGTCCTTGGTGTAGTAGATATAAAATATTATCTCTTTATAATATTATGTGCCTCTTGAAATGATTTCCCCCTAATGAGGTTAAATAAGACATGTATATATATATGATTCATTTTCTTAAGTTCCATTATTAACAAGTGAAAGGATGACCTAGAATATTAAATGAAGAGATGAAAGAAGTAACACCTATAAAATAATAAGAGAGAGAAAGAGGAAAGAAGCACCCGGGGGAAAATAACACCGAGAACTCCTTTCCTTGATGGTAGGTTCTATATAGGGTGCCGAAAGATAAAATAGAGGAATCGGGACTCGAGTAGGATGTCATCTGGTATGTAAAAATTTAAGTTACAAATAAGACATAGTAAGTAATAAAGATGAAAGGATAAAAGCAATGTTAAAGAAAAGTAAAAGGGTTGTTAATGAATAGTTATCTTGCTTGGGAATCATGCATATAAATGAAGTATTTAGAGACTAGATGTACATAATAAGTGGGTGAATTAGTGAATACATTTCCCCCACTTTATGCTGGTGAATAAGGATTTGGTAGCATAAAGTAGAAAAGAAAAGCGTACCTTGGAGAGTTAAAAGAAGATTGTGCCCAATAATGTGTTGAATGAGTGTTGTAGTGTGTCGAATGGAATAGTGTAAAATGTGTACCGTGGAATTCTAAGGGAATGAAAGGATAAGGATCCTAGGGTTGACCTTTGCATGCATAGAGTGATAATGATGTGTACGTGTAGTTCCTTGGAATGTCATCCTCTCCAGAGTGTGCTTGATATTTTCTTCACGTTTTCTTGTGTGATTTTCCTTCGTTGGGATATGATAGGACCTGTGAAATAAAAAAATTATAGTCAATACTCATGGTAAATACAATTGAACTTTAACTTGAAAAATATGTAAAATTAGAAATGTCTATTGGAAAAATCTAAAACAAGGGGTCATAGTACATCTAAAATGTTAAAAGAGAAAGAGGTAGAAATTTGTTCCTAATTATAGACTTGTTGCTAGGGAGATGGTTGGAATAAAATGAAGGATTTGGGAATCTTATCACCAAAATAGTGATTTAATAAAATATGAATAATTTTATTAAAATCTGAAAGCAATGACTACTATAAATGACATACAATGAAATATAAATGCTAGACAATTTATTTGATTTTAATTATGAAAGGAAATGAGAGAGATAAGACACTTACCTTGATTTTCTTGTCTCAAAGTATGTTGGGGATGAAGAATGTGATGAAATAGAAATATAGACCATCACAACGAACCTCAGAAAAATGTAGAGGAGGTGGAAATGCTTAGACATAGGTGCCTGTGCAAGAAAAGGGGCACCTATGGGTGCCCAAGACCTCTGTGGGGGCATTGGAGTCTCACAAGAAAAAATTGGAGCCTAGTTTTGACATTATCTTTAGGGTTTCTCACTTGTCCACATTTGGTCACCTATATGTGACACTTGGATTAACGAGGTACCTATAAAAATGCACACAAATATCCTCATGAAAAACCCTAAAAAAAGACATCAAATCCTAAACAAAGAAAGATGAATAATGAGGGTTTGAACTATCCTCAATTATCAATTGGTGAACTTACAATGAGCACTACACTACATGTCGGCTCCAATGTAGTTCTATGTGCTTGTGTGTGCAATAATGATCCTAGGTCACCCTCAATGCCAATATAGTGGGTGATAGCTAGATGAAATGTAAATGTGTGGATGGAATACAATGAACTCCCCTTCCTATGTAGTGTGTATGTAGAATAATGAGCCCAAGATTTAATACCTTTGATACATAGATAGCAAACCCTTGCTATAAATTTCCCACCCTTATTATGGTATATATTTTGTCTTTATATAGGTATATCTTGCTTGAATTTCGATTCTAATGACCCAACATGTTGAATAGTCCCTCGAGATATGAGTGGTAAAACCAAAAATAACAACCTCAAGTGTCAAAAATAAGATCAAACATAAAGAGGACTCAGGCACCCAAAATGGACAGGAGCACTTGGGTGCTAGTGTTGAATCCAGGGGTGCTAGTGTCCGAGACAAATGACGAAAAAATGAAAGGAGATTGACTAAAGAGGATCCTTGTGCTCTGTCCACAATTAGGTGTATTAGTTACAAGTGTGAAAGATAAAAGAAATAGAAACCAACAATACAAATAAATAGACTAAGGACTGGGTCACTAGTGAATATTTTTCTTATACAAGATCCATATATAAAACAACATACTTGGGGGTATAGTAAATAGTAGTAAGTGCCTAATTTTTGTCTAAATTTTCCCCCCTTTATTTTAATTTAATGAAATTCAAGTAGTGTAAAGGAAGTAAGGAACATACCTAGAATAATTATGAAGAATCTTGTTGTTGCAGGCTCACAGCACCCCTGGATGCAGATCAGGCTTCTAGGTTGATCACTCTAGCATCCAGTGTGATTGCACAACATGGAAACCTCTCTCCAAGTGTGGGGACTTGTGAAACTGAGAGAGGAATCTCCAAATTAGAGGCTGGTTCCTCAAACTCCTCTGATTTAGATCTATATTTTGCAAAACTACAGAGGTTCAGATCCTAATCCTACTCTAAATTGCCAGGGGGCAGGGATAGAAATGCAAAAATTGAAACTAACTGAAGATGGTGATGCACCGAGGAATGAAGAACACCTATCTTGCCAGTAAACACAGACCATTCAAATGTGATATAAGATCATGCACAGATAACATAACTTGCAGTGAAAGACCAGGAGGATGCAAAATGAACACAGAGAGGGGTGAGAATCATCCACAGACATGTATTACTTGCTCCAAAGATTGATACAATAGACTACGAATGCCAAGAGGCGAGTCGTATTATAGTTCAAATGAGAGGTTTGAACTCCACAAATTCACCTGATAGGAGAAAAAGGGAGGAGCAAAACAGAAAATGTTCCACCTTTTTTAAGAAGCCCCTCTTTACAATATATAGAAAGAATGAGAGAGGGAAGAGAGAGGAAATCCAGAATCTACCCCAACCACTTCTAGGTCGCATTTAAAATCATCTCATTATGGCAGAAGTGGCGGATCTGGAAAAATGGTGGGTCTGTCTAATGTAAACGGTGAATCTCTCCGTGCATTAAAGCTGGTTGTTGAAGCGTTACTTCTGTCTATTATTACGTGCCAGAGGTATTTCTCAATTTTCTCTCTCCAGACTACACCAAAATTCAAGATTAACCCTAGAATCACGTAGAGAATTTCATAAGCTTTCCGTTGATATAAAGAACGTGCAAATCCAAGCTCTGGATCGAAAGATATGTCGATCTGAAGATTTAGGGCACAAAACAGGTGAAAACGTGTTTTGAAAATCTTTCCCGCTCTGCCACCTGGATGACACGTGTCAAGCGCTGATTGGATGCATAATTCTCTCTCCTTCCCTGCTCCACATTCCTTGCTCCATAGGACACGTGTCCTCTTCTGATTGGCTCAGGCTGACCCTTCAAAACTCACCCTTTGACTTTTGGACCTTTTCCCTTGTGACACGTGTCGTGATTTGATTGGTCCGCGGGTCTGCCGGCTCTTTCGCATCCACCGCGTCCATTTGTCCCGATGTCCTAGTGCTGTCTGGGACAAAAACTTCTAATCTGCCTAAAATGGGCTTCCTTGTTCCTCATTCAGCCGATGACACGTGGCATTGCTTGATTGGCTTTCGGCTCCTTCGGCTATCCGCGTCCCACACGTCCCTTTTTCCCAACTGTCCCAGTGCTGAAGTTCCCCATTTCGGCCGAATCGGCCGGTTTTCTTCCTTCAAGTACATTTGTTCCAACTATCCCAAACCTGCTCGAGAAAATTCTTCTGATTCACCCGATTCGGTCGGTTCACGTCCTCACGGCCCAAATGTCCCAAATGTTTAGTGCGAAGGTTCTCCTTTTCAGCCGATCCGGGTGGTTCGCGTCCTTCGCGTCTTCTTGTCCCACTTGTCCTGAATGTTTAGTGTGAAGGTTCTCCTTTTCGGCCGATCCGGGTGGTTCACGTCCTTCGCGTCTTCTTGTCCCACTTGTCCCAGAGTAATTAATCGATTTTCTTCTCCTGCGTCGAACCGGCTTTCCGCGTCCCACGCATCCCGATGGCCCGGATGTTCCTTTTCCCTGTAGACTGCCTGGCGGCCTTTCGGCTGATTCGCGCCCCGATGTCCCTCATGTCCCGACCGTTGCGAGGATGAGGACTTAGCCAATTTTCACGATTTTTTCTGGCCCAAGCTTGTTTTCTGCAACTTTTTCACATTTTCTCAGAGCTTGCTCTTTCCTTCTTCAGCCAGGGGAGTTAGAAAAAATCTGAGGGGACCCTAGAAACATGATTTTTGCCCTGAATCAATCCATTTGCCTGAGACTTGAGAATTCTGATGCATGTTATCAAATTAACCCTGGGGGGTGAATTTGGATAACAATTGCGACTTAGCGGGGTTACCTGCCTACTAGGTAGAAGATACCAGTTGCCTGAAGCAGTCCATTGGGAATGGAGTCATCAAATATTCTGTTTAGAACCTCAACTGACTCAGAATGTGCAAGGAGGAAGATGGAATGTCACCGATGAAGGTAAAAACTGCTAAACATCTTCATGGATGAGCAAGTGTGCCAAGCAAAGCACTTAGGGAAAACAAGACTAACCTACGGGAAAACAATGTGCACAAGCACTTGGAGGAAAGAAAATCTAATCTAATATTTACAGAGGGTAGTGAACTTCCCTCTAGAAGCAACGCTTGAGATAGATTCCATTGACCGGAATCTGCAGCTTCTTCACCCTCCAAAGTGAGGCTAATTGGAAAGCATTGTTGTTCTTTCACTTTGTGACCATGTATGGGCCACTCCAAATGGCATCAATTTTGAATGCCTTCCCGCTTTGCTCATCCACATCCCATTTCAACACTAGATCTCCAACTTGAAAAGATCTATCCTTGGCCTTTATATCAAAGGTCTTCTTGATCAAATCTTGATCCTTTTCCATTGCTTGGGATGCCTGATTTTGATCTCTTGCAGCTCCATCAACTCTGCATACCTCACCTCCATGGGCTCAAATTCAAGCAACTCCAGCTGCTTCATGAGTTCCAACATTGGCAACTCAAGTGACATGGGAAAGATTGCCTCTCTTCCATAGACAAGCCTAAATGGAGAGTTACCCGTGGATCTTTTGGGAGTTATCCTATCAGCCCATAAGGCTGATTTCAGTTTGGTATGCCAAGACCTCTGATTCTCATCAAGAGTCCTCCTAATGATTCTCAACAAGTTCTTGTTTGTAGACTCGGCCTGGCCATTACCCTGAGGGTAATAGTTCGATGAAGTGCTTAGGTAAATACCGTTCTTGACGACAGACCACTCGGTCACCCTAGATCTAATGAATGCCAATGCATTATCGTAGATTATTGTGGCGGTACACCAAATCTAGTTGTTATCCCCTCATAAAAGTCTAAGATGCTAGACTCATTCGCCTCTTTGAGTGCTACTGCTTCTGTCCATTTGGTGAAGTAGTATGTGGCTGTCAAAATCCATTTGTGCCCTTGGCTTGAAATGGGATTAATGACTCCAATGAAGTCCAAACCCCATTGCATGAATGGCTGGTCAACTGAGATTGGATGCAATGGAAGGGCAGCAAACTTCTCTTTTCCTGTGAAGAATGCACAATTCTTACACCTCTTGATCCATGCATAGCAATCACTGAAGATTTTAGGCCAATAATAACCAGCTTTCATGATTTTTAGAGCTATCACTCTTGGTGCAAAATGGCCACCAGCTGGTCCACCATGAAACTCTTCCAACACCCTTTGAATCTGATTTGTGCTAATGCATCTCAGCAGCACTCCATTCACATCTTTCTTGAACAAAACTCCATCAACAATGGCATACGGGACAGCCTGCAATCTGAAGTGTCTCCTTTGGGTCTTGTTCATCTCTGGAGGGCATAGGCCTATGCCTAGGAAGTGCATAATACCTTGGGTCCAACAAGGAGTGGGGGAAGCATTGTCTTCTTCATGATTGCCACTTGGCTCATGGCTGTCCTGGACTGTCAAAACAGTTTCTTCTTTGTTGCATACTTCTTTTTGCTTCCCCAAAACCAGCTGCTCACACAATCCTTTCCCTCTTACCAGCTTGGTGATCTTGATCTCAATGTCATACTCCATGACACGGGTGATCCAACCTGCCCTTTTCTCATTCAAATCCTTGTTGAGGAGGAAGTCCTTAACTCCAGCATGTGAGACCAGCAACTGGACCTTGTTGTTTGAGACTAAATGCTTGAATTTCTTAAAGCTTCTGATTACTGCAAGTACATGCTTTTCAATAAAAGAGTACCTCACCTCGCAGTCATCTAGGCTCTGGATGAAGAAGGCAACCAGCTACTCATCATTATCTTTGTTCTCGCTTTGCACTGAAATGGCGAAAATAGTGTCATCACCTCCAAATGCATAGAGGATGAAATCCTTGGAGAAGTCAGGTTGATGAGAGTTGGTTCTTGAGAGATAGCTTCTTTGATTGCTTCAAAACTCTCCTTGCCTTCTCTTTGTCCACTTAAAATCCATGCTCTTCTTTAACATTTTGGTGATGGGCTTGACAAGGGCTGCAAAATCTGGGACAAACCTGCAGACAAAATTGATCCTTCCCAAGAAGCTCTGAAGGGCTTTCTTGTGGCTTGGCAATGGTAGTGCTCTTATGGCTTCAACCCTCTCTGGATCAATTGCTAATCCCTCTTTCGAGACAATATGGCCTAGAAGTTTCCCCTCATGAGCCAGGAATATGCATTTTTTGGGATTCAATGATACCCCAAATCTTCTACACCTCTGAAATACCTGCCTCAGATGAAAAAGGTGATCCACTGCATTTTTGGAGAATACAGTGATGTCATCAAGATATATCAAAACTATTTCATTGATCAACCCCTTGAATGCCATATCCATTGCCCTTTGGAAAGTGGCTCCAGCATTTGATAGGCCAAATGGCATCTTCTTGTAGGCATATGTTCCCCATTTGGTTGTGAAGGTTGTCTTGAACTGATCTTCCTCCCTCACCATAATCTGATTGTAGCCTGAGTAGCCATCAAGTAGTGAAAACCTTTCTGAACCAGCTACAACCTGCAATATTTGCTCCATGGAAGGGAGTGGATAATGATCCTTGAGAGAGGCTCTATTCAAGTCTCTGAAGTTGACACACAACCTGATCTCTCCATTCTTCTTTCTGACTGGGACTAAGTTGGCGACCCAACTTGAGTGTTTGATGGGGAAGATGATACTGGCCTCAATAAGCTTGCTTAACTCTTTTCTCATGAGAGGTTCAATATGGGGATTCACTGGCCTTTGCTTTTGCCTGACAGGCTTGGATTCCGGATCCAGCTCAATAGTATGTTGTGCCAGCTTTGGGTTGAAACCTCTTAGATCTTTGTAAGTCCAAGCAAAGACATCTGGGAACTCTTGACAAAGCTGAACAAAATCAGATTTCTCTTGTGAGGTACTTACTTTGCCAATCTGCAATGTTTTTCCTTCTTCCACTAAAATAGGCTCTGAATCTTCACCCTTTACTTGAATGTTCGCTTTCTCCTTCCGGAACTGATCATTCGGGTTGAAGATTGACTCCAAGGTTATGAGGCCTTTTGGTAATTTGTTAGTTCTCAGCTACACCACTTGGTCACCATACTGCTGATGCAGCTTGTCTTGATTCCTGGCGGAGAACTCAGCTTCTTCTTGTAGGAAATTAACAATTTGTTGATCATTCTCGAAGACTTGCCAACTTGTATTGTTATCCTGAACAGCTGGTCTCACAACCACTTTGATATGAGGCTGAGGTTTTTCACTTTTGATATTTTCTACAACGTCAAATGCAGCCCCAATTGCTGCCATCTGTCAAGCTGGCTTCATTCTTTTTCTTGGGATGGAATTGATGCTAAAAGCTTCAAAATCTTCAATAAGATCCCATACCCGATTTTTGTAGTTCTTCAACAGATCATTTTTGGCAGCATTTTTCCCTTTGACTTGGTTTACAATCAGCTCACTATCACCAAATACTTGTAAATTCCTGATGCCTTTCTTCATTGCCCAGTGCAGTCCATGAATTAAGGCTTCATACTCAGCTTTATGTTGTTTGAACAGGAAAACTGGAAACGGAAGGCTGAGTAATACCTTATATCTTGTGGTGAAATGAGCATAGCTCCTCCTCCTGCACCTTGTCTACTCCTTGACCCATCAAAGAACAATTGCCATACTTCATTCTTGTCTTTATGATCCGGCTTGGTGATGTTGGGGAGAGGTTGATTCTCTTCATGTAAACAATAAACTCCTAGCGCAAATTCTTCTACTTCTTGATAGGGATCAAAAGCATGTATCTTGTTTGCCCATTCATCAAGAGTTAGATCCGGGATGCTTCCAATCTTGGTGTCAGCCTCATCAGTGCTAGGGTGATCTTCTTGATCAAATGCTGAGCAATTGGCATTAATCTGACTTGGAGTGTAAGGCTCAATATGGAAGTTTGCAATAGGTTCGGATCTGATTGTGGCCTTAGTTCCATATCTTGTTCTGAATAGCATGTGTGACCAATCAGCAGACAAATACCCCCCAATCTTGGTTGTGAAGTCCCTTGACAAGCAAAGGGCAAAGAGTGGTGGAAGGTCTATGATTGATACATCTTGTAAAACAACAACATTTGGACATGCATGCAAGGTAAGACTCAAGTTTCTAATCACTCCAATCTAGCTACTATTGTTCCATCTAACTGCACTACCCCTTTGGATGTTATTTCATACTGGAGCCCTAGCTGATCAGCTATTTGTTTGGGCATGACAGAACTACTTGCCCTGGAATCAATCATGCAATTGTGTACTAGCTGATTTCCAATGATCAACGAAACATAGAAAGGAGGGGGCTTCAACGTCTTACCTTGCTGTCCTCCATGATTTCCCCCAGGCTGGGCAGCGTTTGTAAGCACTTTGTCTTGCATCTGAACCCGCTGATTTGAAATTGGCCAGTCCTTCATGGCAGCTTGCAGCAGATCTCTTTGTCCTGGGATGGATAGGGATTCCCACATTGATATATTGACGTTAGTCTTCTTCATCTGTTCAATGATACTGAACGGGGATGAAGTATCCTTTTGTTGTCCCTTGGTTTGCACATTCACCCCTTGCACGTGGGCAGCAACAGCTGGCATTTGAGTTGGCCTAGGGGCTGTTCTTGGCTGCCCTTGTGCATTTGAAATTGGATTTTGCTTGCCAACCACTTGTGGAACCATGGGAGGTTGTGGATTGGCTGGGGCTAATGGCTGTTCTTCACCCAAATTTCTCCTCTTTGACCTTGTGTTGGCTGCAACACTTTGAGAAACTACTTGATTCATGCCACAGAAATCTTCTGCTTGCCAGTTCACCAATGTGGTGTCATTTGGGGCTGATTGCTGTTGGAATGTTTCTTGTTGTTGGTTGTTTCCTTGACTGCCCTCACCCTCCACACCAGTAGTTGTCACCATCAATGCTTGATTGAGAGCACCATTAAAGCAAATGGATTAGTTATGAGGCTCATTGCATGGAAAACACCAATCATATTCCTGAGAAATGTTGTTCTGTGTTGGCACTAATGCCTTAGAGGCAGATATGGCATTTGGATTATAGGGCTGGAATGGTCTATTGGTAGGAGGCCTTGTTTGATTCATATTTGCAGCTGGATTAGGTGGTCTTTGTGGTTGGTATGGCTGCCTATTAGGTTGAGCTTGGGGTTGATAAGAAGGTCTGAAACCTTGGGCTTGTTGCCTCTTGAGAGTAACTAGCTCATTGCCTAGGTTTTGCAATTGCTTCATGACTTCTTGAAGCTCATTTGGGGCACTTGGGGATGAAGTGGAAGCTTCATTCAAACTCTAATTTCTAGGAGTGGGAGAAGGAGCCAAATTAGGTGCTTGACTGGTGTTTGGATTCTCTAAACTTGGAAACAGTGGCATGGGAGGTCTAGGGGCAAGTTTGCCAGCTTGGATCAAACAATTTTCAGCCCTAATGGCAATGTTATATGCCATAGGGATAGTTGTGCCTCCCATAGACTGAATCAACATAGAAATATTAGAATTTAAAGCTTTGAGATAGTAGAGAAAAGCACCTTCTGCTATTGGCCTGACTGCCACTGGAATCCTCTCCCAAGTTTTTTGAAATCTGAAGTTGAAATCGGTCACCGCCATTGGGAGCTCTCTTGATGGTTGTCACTGCTCTAAAAGAGACAAGTTGTCTCCCTTCTCTCCAAATTGCTCATGAAGTGCAATACACCGCCGATTCCAGGTTTGTGATAGAACCAGCTCCAAGGCTCCTAAACCATTGCAATACTTTACCCCTGGATGCGATCGGGCTTCTAGGTTGATCACTCTAGCATCTAGTGTGATTGCACAACATGGAAACCTCTCTCCAAGTGTGGGGACTTGTGGCGAGAGAGGAATCTCCGTGATAGAGGCTGGTTCCTCAAACTCCTCTGATTTAGATCTATATTTTGCAAAACTACAGAGGTTTAGATCCTAATCCTACTCTAAATTGCCAGGGGGTAGGGATAGAAATGCAAAAATTGAAACTAACTGAAGATGGTGATGCACCGAGGAATGAAGAACACCTATCTTGCCAGTAAACACAGACCATTCAAATGTGATATAAGATCATGCACAGATAACATAACTTGCAGTGAAAGACCAGGAGGATGCAAAATGAACACAGAGAGGGGTGAGAATCATCCACAGACATGTATTACTTGCTCCAAAGATTGATACAATACACTACAGAATGCCAAGAGGCAGAGTCGTATTACAGTTCAAATGAGAGGTTCGAACTCCACAAATTCACCTGATAGGAGAAAAAGGGAGGAGCAAAACAGAAAATGTTCCACCTTTTTTAAGAAGCCCCTCTTTACAATATATAGAAAGAATGAGAGAGGGAAGAGAGAGGAAATCCAGAATCTGCCCCAACCACTTCTAGGTCACATTTAAAATCATCTCATTATGGCAGAAGTGGCGGATCCTGGAAAAACAGTGGGCTGTCTAACAGAAATGGCGAACTGTCTGCTGCATTAAAGCTGGTTGTTGAAGCGTTACTTCTGTCTATTATTACGTGCCAGAGGTGTTTCTCAATTTTATCTCTCTATATTGCACCAAAATTCAAGATTAACCCCATAATCACATAGAGAATTTCATAAGCTTTCCGTTGATATAAAGAACGTGCAAATCCAAGCTCTGGATCGAAAGATATGTCGATCTGAAGATTTAGGGCACAAAACAGGTGAAAACGTGTTTTGAAAATCTTTCCCACACTCTGCCACCTGGATGACACGTGTCAAGCGCTGATTGGATGCGTAATTCTCTCTCCTTCCCTGCTCCGCATTCCTTGCTCCATAGGACATGTGTCCTCTTCTGATTGGCTCGGCCTGACCCTTCAAAACTCGCCCTTTGACTTTTGGACCTTTTCCCTTGTGACACGTGTCGTGATTTGATTGGTCCACGGGTCCCGGCTCTTTCGCGTCCACCGCGTCCATTTGTCCCAAATGTCCCAGTGCTGTCTGGGACAAAAACTTCCGATCCACCCGAAATGGGCTTCCTTGTTCCTCATTCAGCCGACGACACGTGGCGTTGTTTGATTGGCTTTCAACTCCTTCAGCTATCTGCGTCCCACGCGTCCCTTTGTCCCAACTATCCCAATGCTGAAGTTCTCCGCTTCGCCAAACCGGCCGGTTTGCTTCCTTCACGTACATTTGTTCCAACTATCCTGCATGCAGGGACAAATTCTTCCACTCGCCCGATTCAGGCCTGATTCACGTCCTCACGGCCCAAATGTCCCGAATGTTTAGTGTGAACGTTCTCCTTTTCGGCCGATCCGGTGGTTCGCGTCCTTTGCGTCTTCTTGTCCCACTTGTCCCGAATGTTTAGTGTGAAGGTTCTCCTTTTCGGCCGATCTGGGTGGTTCGCATCCTTCGCATCTTCTTGTCCCACTTGTCCCAGAGCAGTTAGTCGATTTTCTTCTCTCGCGGCGACCGGCTTTCCGCGTTCCCACGCGCGTCCGATGCGGATGTTCCTTTGCCTTGCAGATCGCTTGCTGGCGGCCTTTCACCGATTCACGCCCGATGTCCCTCATGTCCCGACCATTGCGAGGACTAGGACTTAGCCAATTTTCATGATTTTTTCTAGCCCAAGCTTGTTTTCTGCAACTTTTTCACATTTTCTCAGAGCTTGCTCTTTCCTTCTTCGGCCAGGGGAGTTAGAAAAAATCTGAGGGGACCCTAGAAACATGATTTTTGCCCTGAATCAATCCATTTTCCTGAGACTTGAGAATTCTGATGCATGTTATCAAATTAACCCTAGGGGGTGAATTTGGATAACAAATCCCATGTTACGTAATACGTGCATAATAAGAACATATAGTGTGAAAAACATGGATCAATGTGCTAATCCATGCGGCATAACGAGAGACATGGGATCATTACGAAGAGCACTAAGTGAGATTGATGATTTCAATATTGATCGATTGGAGATTTTCATTTTTTTTGAAGGAGATCTGTTGGGGTAAGGAGTGATCATTTCCCAACCTAATTTCATGTGTGTAAAAAATTGAGGATTTGGTTGTCCTGCCACCAGAGAAATATTGTAGGGAGAGATGTCAAGTTTTACTCTCCAAATTTAACTACATCCTCAAAAGGCCTAGCCATTGCAGACACGAAAAGGCTCGATTTTTTCATTTGGATCCATTTTGATTTATTTTGATAAAACGTGAATAACCCATATAGGAGCAGTATAGGAAAGGCAATGACATCTCATTTCCCCCACTCTAAGGGTGTCACCGCAATGTTTATGAGATAGATTCCATGTTAGGTCATTTGGAAGTGATAGAAAACTTGGAGATAAATTCCCATGTTAGGTAATCTAGGAAATTGGTGATGTAACTCCCAAGTTAGGTCATCTTGGAGGGAAAATTTGTTGTGTTGTGTCGATTGTTTGATGTGATTTCAAATAGTAATTTATTTTTGTTGCCAAAATTTAAATGTATGTGATTGATTTGATCGATTACTCATGGATATATTTTATCGTTGTTACCCCCAGATTATGTCATTAGGGGAATCACTAGAAAGTGGTGTGAAATTTCATGTAATGTACGAGAAATTTTTTGATAATGAGAGAGTTAGGAATGTAAAATGATCATGTAATAGTGTGAGGGGGATTATAGGATGCCCGATTGTATGCCCCCCTTTTGGTGAAAGAGGGAGTGATGATGAGAACAAATTCTGAGCCAAAAGTAAGTGTGTAATGATGTAATAATGAATGTATGATAGGTATCACAAAAGTGTGTGTATATCGAGTTGAAATGATGTCAAAGAGGAATATAGTGTTTGTGGAATGTGTACAATATGATAGTAGGCATAATTACAAAGAGAATGATGCAAACGAGATAGGATTCAATGGAGGAATGCTTCGAGATACAATTGAAACTATGAGATGTTGATTAGCTTGGAGGATAGGTGTAAATAATGATGATAGTGTGGTAGGTAATTGAAAGTTACTATAAATAGTAATATGAAAAAGTGAATAGGAAACTCATTTGATTATTACATGAGTGTGATTTGGAGCTCTGGGTGTGTGAATATGCCTCAAGTGAGAGCACTGTGATTGATTCATTTTGAGATGGTTGTGGAAACTATGGCATCACATACGATAACTGAGCTAGTAAGTGTGATTTTTTCAAAAATTGTGTTGAAATTAGCTATTTTTAGAAAAAAATTGCAAAATTTTGTTTTTGATTTTCTAGGCATTTCAAACCTGGGAAAGAGTGATGAAGGTGCTAAAAACCTTCGAGACTCCAGGTGCCCAAGAATAGGCGGTGGTGACTCTCTCCTAGGCACTCGCATCCATCTCATGGGCGCTGGTGACCTAGAAGGGTAGTTCTTAGCCTAGAGTGTGAGAAATGTTAAAATTGATGTTTTTGATGTTATAGGTAGGTGTATTTACATATATATGAGATGTTAATATTTTTGTTGTCATTTTGTGGTGTGCAGAGGGATATTCATTTGTGAGAGTTCTGTGGTGGCCACCATTTGAGCACATTGTTAGGATTGGGTTTGTCAGATGATGAGTGGGATGTATTGGACCATGTCGGCTTACGACACATAGCGAGGATGGGGGATGTGCCCCATAATATGTTGATGATCACCGCATTATGTGAGAGATGGTGTGCGAAACTTGCACATTTTGGTTACCTATGGGTGAGATGACCGTGACTTTGGAGGATGTATATCACATATTGCAATTGCCTATTATTGGTGAGAGGGTTCAGGTGATGGCTATAGATGATGCTTAGAGACATATGAGGGTCATTAGATGGTACTTTATGGGGATACACGTTCATACTGAGGTCCACATTAGTCTGGATGCTATATCGAGGTCGGGGTTCCATAATTGTGGAAGTTCATTACTATTGTGATTACTTCATCGGTTATAGTGGAGGGTGGTGGTGTAGGCATCTTGTATAAGATGCATGATATTTGTCATCGGATAGGAGGATGGGACAAGATATGCTTGGGCACAATGTGTATTGGCCCACTTGTATAGAGATCTATACATATTTATGTAGGAGGAGCATGGGGGTGGGATTGGAGCTACCACATTGCTACATGTATGGGCCTATGAGCATATTGTGATATTGAGGCCGGTTGGTGGACCACATGCAGAGTGGGTGAGGCAAGATATATTTGTTGGGAGATGGGTAGGTATTCGAGTAGGAGGATGGACACGGATACCTATAGGGTGATGTTAGATTGTATAGGTCTAGATAATGTCATATGGAGGACATATCAAGACTACGGAGGCTAACCAATGGATGGAGTAGAGCTACGATGTATTTGGTGGAATATTTGGCTAAAGGCTCGGTTTCCAATGGTGACCAAGATATTCTAGGTGGAGCGAGTTTCAAAACAATTTAATATGGCCCACGATGTGCCCCAAAGCCATATATATGGGTGAGGTCCATTAGGGCACCGAGGAGGGATGGAGTTAGACCAAGGCCCATAGAAGCACAACTAGTACACCTAGGTTAGACGAGGAAAATGCGGTAATACACAGCCGATAGATGTGGATGACATGGGGTATATGGATTCATGCCATGCATGGTGGGTGTCACATCGATGAGTATTTTTATTTCTAGTCTTTATGGATGTAGAGGGAGCACCACCAAATGGAGGAGTAGAGGGGTAAGGACATGCCCCCGATAGTGTGGTAGTAGTGATAGCAGAGCATGAGTATTTGTATAGTGATACTTGTGATTTGTTATTTGGTTGTGTAATTTTTGTTTCCTAATGCATTAATCTATGGATGCAAGTGATGCATATTAGTTGCTGATTGTGGACACATATATCCGTACATTGACATGGAATGTGCCCACCGATGTACTCAAAATTGGTGGTATGCTAAAATGGGTGGATGCTATTATGGGTGAGCATGCTCATTTATTTTATCTAGTGGTGCTACCGGTGGTGACATGTACCATTTTATTGAGTGATAGAGATGAGGCATGAGAGGAGAATAGAGAGGCTATGGATGGATTTCCCTTAGCACATGATGTATTTGTGAGGTTCGTGGAGCTACAAGGTCATTTTGTGTAGTAGTCAACTGAGGTTACATTATTGCGTCAACAGGTAGAGAAATATAGGGGCCACGAAAAGTGGCACCAATTGATGAAGTTTCTAGTTCTAGAGCTCTTGCAGTTGTAGATAGTGATAGTGATGATGAGATATGATATATAGCTATGTAGTCATGTACAAAGGGGTTTTCCTTAGTATTGATATTTTGTAACTATGATTGTGAATGATATATATATGGACTATTGGTGTATGTTCATTGTACTTGATGTTTATTGATGTGTGATGTGATGATTGGGACTCGTATCTTGATGTATGATGCGTTGATTATTGTCGCTATATTTGATGTGTGATGTTTTGATCATTTTTTTGTTGATTTTATTTGTAATGCATAGTTTTTGATGTTGACTAATGAATAATTATTAATGTGATTATAGATAGATAAATGATGAGATAGCATATAGTATGTGCTCGTAGAGTTTTGATGAATGATATAAAAGGGTATGTGAATGAGATGGTCGTAAAAGTGTAATTAAGCATGTGTGAATATGATGAAGAGGGGGAAGGAGAATAATGATGCCCCTAGTGTGTAGATGATAAGGTTCATTTATATAAGACCCCTCAACATTCAAGAAGTAACCGTAAAGCAAGAGTGTGTCAATGAGGGGAGATGAAGTGGTGGAAAGTTTAGAAGCTGATTTCTTAGGAAGATAATGTGTAGTAGTAGCATTGCGTAGTGGATGAGATGGGGCAGCAATGGATGAATTAAATGGAGAGGATGCATGAAAAATGACATGTGGTGGTGGAAGAATAATGACCTTAGAACTAGACAAAGGAGATAAGTCAACTAGAGTAACATCACACTTGTGTGGAAGTAGAGACATAGACCACTCACGAGAGCTAGAGCCAAAGGAAATGAAACCCTTATATTATAATTTTTGTAATTTATCATGGATGGAGCAATAGTAATTTTCAAAATGTTCATTGATATAATTATATTTGTAATAATTTCGATCACGCCATCATTGTAAGTGATGGGGTGGATGATATTGATTAGAAGGTAAAAGAATCAAACACTTTTCAAGAAAACCACACAACACATTATGAGGCCCAGTGTGATGAGAAAAGTGTAATGGATACCATGAAGGAGATGCAAAAGTTTGAGGTGGATCTTGATACAATGGAGGAGATGAAGGACTCTTATGTAATGGAGAAGACTAAAATTTATTATAGGGTAGAGGAGATGGAGACCATGGAGGATGCTCAACACAAGAAATTGGAGAAGAACTAGATGATGCAATAGTAGTAGTGATAGGAGGAGGATCTATAACATGTGTAGCCATGATATATTTTTCTAGATCAATTACTTTATAGAAACAGTATGAATGATTCACATGTTTCATATTGTAAGTGCTCTTTTAAAGGAGGAATCGGGCCACGAAAAAGATGAATTTCTTTTCTAAGTCAATCGGCTGAAACACTAACGATATATGCAAGAATTGAAGCGTAAAATGTAATCAATGATAGGTTCTGTCTTTCCTTGATGTAAGCCAAGTAAGTGGTCATGTGTGACTCTAGGGTCATTGTTAAGTATGAAACAATCAAGAAAGATATTATTTTTGCTCGCTTTTTATGTCATCATCCAACAAGTTTGATTTACACATGGGACGATGGTATCCATGGGCAGAGAAATAGATCCAAACACCATTGACCTTGTAGAAGTATTTTTGTAGTCATTTATTTACCCTTAATACTATTTTCTAACCCAAATGAACTTGTCTATCACCCAACAGTGCTAGGCACTCACCTCGAGGCACTCGTGTGCACCAAGCCCCTCCTTTATGTGAGCTTTGTGAAAAGGTTCCACCATTAATGGAGGATGATTTGCAGAAGTAGAAGTACATTTACTTATTTAAAAAGGTAGAAGGTGCAACTAACATATCCACACATTAATGCATTACAAAAGCTAAATAACATTTGTAAGAAGCATAATAAACTAGATCTGAGGCCATGATAAGTCATATAACACGAGGGTTTACACCCATAAATAAGTTATATAGAACAAACCCACATATATATATTGATTTTAAATCATTCTGATAGCCACAATATAGTCAAAAGGGTCATCTCAGACCATATATATTAAATGACAAAGACTTGTCTCCTACAAATCTTCCTGGTATGACACCCTAACTATACTTTTTCCTATTCTAACCTTTGTTACAAATCCTAGTACCCATATATATGCTTATGGAATCCCTTCCAAAAATTGGCACTAAGTCCTCTAAACCCTATCATTACTATATCATTTCGTTACTCTCCTTCTCTTTCCATGCATTATCCTTGTGTGTCTGTCTCTATCTTCTCTCTAACTCCCCCTTTGTCTCTCGCTTTGAGCATTTATTTATATAATATCGAACCCATATCCATGCCTTCTCTAAGTGCAGATTGTGTGCCAAGTGTCAATATAGTCCTCCATTGGTGAATGTTTATCCCTTTGCAAACTTCCACTCTATGTGATGATATCTTTTGGTAATATTCCCCGTGGGTAATATCCTTTTCTTGACCTCTAAGGTTCTAAGCTGGCAATTTATCCACTCATCACACCTATGTAGGTCATCACACTTTTCCTCAAGTGCCCCTAGAACACCAAATATGGTTAAGTCCTTTAAACCCATGTTCTACCTCCCATGTGTGCCCTGGTTTCACTTAAACCCTTGTTAAACCCCTTTTTCTTGTCGCTTCCCTCACGAGTGCCCTTCTTCTCACTGGTCCTATGTGCATGCTCCCTTTGGTACTTAGCCAATATTTCAAGGCCCAACATCACCCCACACTAAGCATGTTCTTTGTCCTCAAAAACATCTTGCTTCTTCAAAGAATAAAGAATAGTGGAACAAGGACAATCTGAATAAAGAATGAAAGAATAGAAGAATTTGCTATTGTTGTAGGAGGAGTGGGAATTCCTTCTTCATTGTTACCTCAATATTTTCCTAGGAATCTACCTCACCCTGTGCTTGCTGAAGTAGGTCACCTACTAGAGCACTCACCTCATCAAAACTTAATTCATTTCTCTTAGCATTCAGTGTATCTACAATGCCTTCTAGCTACTTGCTAAGATCGTCCAACATGTCCATTCTGCAAGTGACCTAGGGATATAGCTCCTTAAGCTGATTCTTAATTGAACCCTGCAAGGTTTTGATTTCTTCCAAATTTTTCTCAACCTCGGATAGGATCTTATCACGCTCCACCCTATTTCCTTTTTTATTTTCTTGAAATTCCTTTAGATCCACCTCATGCGTAGCAACCAATATGCTCGTTACCCTATCTCTGTCAATAGTTGTCATAAAAACCCTTGGCCATTTGTGTGGTGGTCTTTACAGTGGCAAGGAGCTCGGAATCGAGTAACTATCTCCCTAATCTTTAGTTTTTCTTCCTCCTTATGGCACGCCATTGCCTCTTCTACCGATTCCAATGCGAGTGGTCACCTCTCCATGGTGAGGATACAAGTCAAGTCTTCCAAGCATTGCATGGTTGACTCATATTTTTATCAAGCGGGGCCAGGTCTGGGTGCTTCAAGATTATGGCATCTGAAATAATATCTATTTTCTTATGGATCTCATGCACCTTTTCCTTTTCCTCCCTTAACTCATGCCTTAATTGTGTGCTGATAAGATCCTCCTGCTTTAACTCCCTGTCTTTTTCAATGATATCTTAATTTTTCTTTTCAAGCTCTTCCTCTAAGACCCTTATTATGTCATTTATTCCAAAGATCCTCACTTAAACTTCTACTAATACTTTGTTGAGAACATTGCAAACTTTCTCATCGGATAGTTGTTGGGAATTCACTAGAGGGTTTACTCCCTTGGCATCTAGTATCTTCATCAACACCTCATGGTTGACCTCAAATTCGGGTTCATCAACATGGGACTCAAAATATCAAGACAACATCTTCCTTGTGTGTGCGTATGCACCCTCTTCATCAAAAGAAGACCATGTAAGGATTTTATTTGAAGGCACAGTACTTTGAAAACACACACGCAATACCTTATTTGGGTCATTGATGTAAGTCATTTCTTGGTCTGCGCACCATTACTATGCCCTTTCCACTTATACGCACTACCTTTGGGAAGCTTACTTCCCAACTGGGATCTCCACCCATGCTTCCATACTCCTTTCCCACACTTTCTCTTTCCTCCATCTCCTTTAGTACTTCTTCGGTGCTACACTCCACCTCTTGATCCACCAAGTCCTTTATAATGCCTACTACCTCCTTTCTTGGGCATCCTCTATCTGCTCCTTAGTCAGGTTTGGAGTCTTTTGATCCTTCATGTTGACTTCTTCACTACCCCCTTTCCATGGGTACCTCCGTCGTCCTCATCGTTCTCTTCATTTCCCTCCTCCTCGAGACTTGTGTACATTTTACACAGGGATGGTTCTCGAGCCTCACCATGCTCTTCATTGTCCTCATTACCCTTTCCACCTCCATGCTTTCTATTTCTTCTGAGTCTTCATTTTTTGTTACTCTTTGCTTCTTCCTAAATGGTGATTCCAATATAGGAGAATCCTATTTTTATTCTTCCCTAGGCGACTCCCTTCTAGCTGATGATTCTTCATTCACAGGGGGATTCTCTTTCTATGACACCTCTTCCACGGGTGTCTTCTCTTTTTCTTCTACGGGGACTTCTTCCTCTGTGCATAGGTGCTTGGTTTTGTGCCCGACTCTTGCACGCCTATAGACTGCATTGTATGTGTACTTGGTGCCTTTTTCTCAGGGGCCTCCTCTCTCTCCCTTTTCCTTGGCATGACCTTCTTCCTTATGGTGGGGTCTTTTAGGATAGAGACATCATTTTCAACGTAAGTGCCCTTCTCATACTTAGGCCTTATGCATAGGTATACCTTTTCTACGGTCCTCCCAAAAACATGTAATGTCACTAGATTTAACATATGTACATCATGGGAGACATAATTCTCCACATAGGCACGCTTCTTTGGATATATCAATGTTCTATATAGCTTACTGGTAATCTTGGTCTACCGTGTTGAGGTCAAACCTTATCTTCTTTTCCTCTTTGAATCGATTGACCCCGGCCTAGAAGTATTATGTTGTGAAGGAGAATGACAATTTGCACTAGGGACCCTTGGTGCCATCTTCCAGAGTAAACCTACCAATACAAAAATGTTGGTACATGACGAATTCAGCCTCATCTTGCAGGTAAAAAAGTAACTCTTCGGGTACTCTCCACTCGAAAGTGCCGAATGCGTCACACATCCGCTTATACCATTTTTCTAGGTGTGCCTTGTGGGTGGCCATCATGGTTTCACAATTTTATTTCTCAAATATTTTTGCGGGGAAGGGTTCTCATCTGGGTACTCCCACAAAATTTTTGTCCCATTGAGGAACTCCAATCCCTGAATAGACAATGGTAAGGATGACATTACCAAACATGATATTTTCTCCATCGTGCATGACATTGATGATTTATTTTGCTATGAAAGCTGAGCGGTTATATATGGTCCCCTCTAAGATCTTACGACAAACTTTCAACCAAACATTGTTGATCTATGTCCATATTTCCTACCCATTTAGCTTTGTGACCAAGAACGCAGCCATCCTCATTATCGGGTTAGAAATCAAAGAGATGTGGAAGTATCGTGAACCCTTCTTGTAGTCATAAGCTTCAATAATCTTCTTGATGGCCTCCTTATCATCCAAGTCATCATCAAAAGATTATCCTTCATAAACAAGACTGGTAAACTTAGAAATCAGTTGGGGAGTTATTCGCATCCTCTGTCCTGTGAAGTAGAAATGGTCTTCATGTACACATGACATTAACCACTGGTATAGTCACTCAGGTTTTCTGAAATAGGGCAACTCATAGAGTTACAATAACTTGGACTTCTCCATCTTCACCTTTACCTCATCATCGTAGATAGGCATTCCATCTGGTGTCCTCTTATCTATAGGGTGAACCAGTTCTAATGCCATCTCGTTCTCTATGGTGCTCGTTCGATGGTTGTAGTCACTCATGACCATCTTTCTAACATGAGACACCCATTATTTTCCAAGCAATACATCGTCTGGATATTACATCTCCACGTACCATTATTCATTAAAACTAGTGGAAATGGCTGTTTTCCCCTTGCCCTTCTTTGGTGAAACATTTGCTACTTTCCTTAGTTCCATTTCTCTATCAAGTCACTAAAAGCTCTTCCTTTCCCCTGATCTTGGCTCTACTCAACTCTGCGGCTCCACTCCTTTGTGAAAATCTCCTCAATCATGTGACCTAGCTGTGGAACCCTAACTTCAAAAACCCTTTGTCCAAAAGATGGTGTAATCATCCACGAGATTATTCCACACAACCTTCTCCACTTATGCCCATGTACTTATTTTTCCACTGGTTTGCTGATTGAACTGGCTATGCATGTAAATCTTCACAACCCTTTTTACACAACTTTTCTTCAAGGATGCCCTAGTTTGTGAGAGCTATTTGATAATAAAAATGCAAGGTAAACAATAATGCTCCCCAACCTTCTACTTATAGCTTTTTTTTTTCCATAATAAATGCCATGCCATCTACTAATTTACTCTCACAATAAAGGTGGTTTTTACTACTATTAACCTTTAGTTATTTTACCCCCATGCCCAATCTTGCACAAAAAATTCTACAACCTTCTGGCACGTAAAAACCCTTACTGACCGAAGATCCTTACACGCGCACTTTCAACGCCGAAGGAACTTCTTCTATCTTTATCCTAATTTTTGACATCACCTACCTCATTTTGTCCTGCACTTCTCACCCTTGTACGTGGTTTTTGTAAAGCCTTCCTGACACCAAACTCCTCATTTTCACCTTTTCCACACATGCTCTTCCAAAATACAAGCTTTTGATCCTTTGACCCTAGGGCATCGAAACACATCTTCCAATGTTTGTCACATCACTTTACCCCCGCACAAAAATAGATGCACAGTCCTCTTCCGTACATAGGAAAATTTTGAAATTATAAGTGGCTATTGGCACACAATGCACAAAAAACACAAATAAAGGGAACAAGTAACGAGTAGGGGAAACACAAAGAAAGGAAAATGCATTGAAGGAAATCCTAGGCTAACTAGAAATACTTGCCTTATTTATAAACATAACGAAGACTTATTTATAGTAGGGCTTCACCTACTCCCATTGAAGTGGTCTGGTAACTGTGTTCCATCTAGCACTTGTAATTGGCAAGTGCCTAAATCAAGTATATAAGATACAATGTATGGGCCCATCCAATGGACTTTGAATTTCCCATGATCACGTAATTGGCAAGTGCCTAAATAGAGTATATAAGATACAATGTATGGGCCCATCCAATGGACTTTGAATTTCCCATGATCGCGTATAAACTTGGAATCATACAATAGAACCATCTTCCCAACCTTAAACGGTTTGTTCTTGATATGTCTATCATGCCATGTCTTCTTCCCGACTTTTTCTATTTTTTGACTCCAGCAAGAAATAATCCACCTCTCATCTAACTACATTAACTTATCAATCATATCCTCAAGTGCTTTTTCATCAGCTAATCCTCCCGTGCGCACTATACACAGTGAAGGTAACATGAATTCAATAGGTAACACTTTGCCTCCATGCCAAATACCAATTGAAAATGTGTGGCATTATTCGAGTCTTTTATAAGTACTCTAGTATGACCATAAAAAGCATAAAATTTATCATCACAATCCCTTCTTCTTACGTCAAAAGTTTGGTCACATGTGACTCAAAGATCTTGTTAAATGCCTTAGCGAGTTCCATTATCTTGGGGGTGATAAGGGGTAGTATTTTGTGGCCTACCATAAGAATTCCACCAACAAAATCCTAATTGTCTTATTCAAGAAATGAGTACCCCTATCACTTGTTAAACTTAGTGGGCATCCATATCTGTTGATTATGTTTTCTCATAGTAACCTTGTTGTTTTTGCCAAATTACAATCCTTGTAGGAACTACCTCCGCCAACCTTGTTAAGTAATCAGTAAAAGTAATTATATAGCATGAACCATTACTTTGTGTGAAAAGGTGAAATTAGTCCTACAAAATCAATGGCCCACTTCTCAAATGGTTATGCACTATCTATCGGTCTCAAGGGCATCTCATCTCTTCTTCCAAGTTTTCCAAGGCGCTGAAAATGCTCACAAGCCTTGTAAAACTCAATACAATATTGGTAGATTCTTTTCCACCAAATCCCTTCAAGTAGAATCTTCCACACTATGGCATTTCGACATAGTGTCCTCTTGCAATTCCACCATGTGCTTCCTTTATGATTGTAATGTGTTCATGCTCTAACACGCATCGACATAAAACCTCATCGCGGCCTAGCTTGTATAAGTCTACACTAATTAACATATAGGGCGCGACGTGTATGAATAGCTTCTTCCTTTCCAAAGTCTTCATTCCCTCTGGTGTCACACCCATTTTGAGAAACACAGTAATATGTTCCAAGTCAGAGGATGTGCGCCACAATCTAAAATTTTGTGCATCTAGCATTGTATCCCTAATGCTCTACATGTCCTCCTTTGAGTTAATCCTCAATAAATGGTCAGGTCCCAAATTACTCTTACCCAGTTTCACAACAACCGTAAACTTGAATTCTTGAAACAACAAGACCCACTAGCATATGTGCCCTTGTAAAACAGGCTTGTTTACTAGGTACTTCAATGCCATGTGGTCCATGTAGAAAATGAAGGGTATTACCAACATATACTTCCTAAATTTTTGTAGCACGTAGATCATTGACAATGCTTTGTGTTGAGTGGTAGTATAGTTCTGTTCTACTAAGGTTATCTTTCTATTAGCAAAACACAAGGGGTGGTCAATAACTCCCTCTCTAGGTTGTGTTAATATTTCCCCAATCATCATCCTTGAAGCATCAACATGTACATGGAATGGATTATCCCAAGAAGGAAATCATAATATGGGCGCAATGATAAGCTTATTATTCAATGTATCAAATGCCATCTATTACACCTCTCCCCAGTGAAATGCACTTTTGTGTTTCAGAAAATCTTCTAATGGTATGGTGATCTTGGCATACCCCTTGATAAATTTCCGGTAATACCCTATATGCCCAAGGAATCCATGTACTATGCTCTAGTTGGTAAGTTCCCCCAATCCCACAATAACGAAAACTTTGGTAGGATCCACCAGCAAGCCTTCCTTACATATGAGATGCCCCAAAATGGTTCTAAATGGAGTAATGAAGAGACATTTCTTGATGTTGAGGAATATGCGCAACTTCCGGCATCTCTTGAACATCAACCGCAAATTTTCACAATGGTCTTTCACTAGTCCATATATTGTCCAGTCATCAAGGTAGACCTGAAGGAACTTATGGATAAAATCTTGAAATGCAGACCACTATGCACGAAAACACAGTATGCACATTCTTCATTCCAAAAGGCATGACTTTGTAGGAAAACCTTCCCCATTCAATGGTGAAAGTTGTCTTTTCTTGGTCTTCCTTTGAAATTCTAACTTGATGATATACTGAGAATCCATCTGTGAAAGAATAGATCTTGGGCCAGGATACTCCTTCCGGATGTCCTCGGTGAAGGGGTTATAAAAGGGTCGGTAAAAATATCACTTTCAAATCCACCGTAATCAACACAAATCTATAAAACTTGGATCAAATTATAATAGCACAGAATATGTAAAAACAATACTTAATAATCTTCATTTATTTTATTTCATTAAGGTCCATTACAAATATATAGGAAATGATTCCCTATATTCATAGAGAAATTCTACCACAATATCTCCTAAAAATACTATTTAGTTGTGATTGTTATTAACGTAACAGTACACAATGCAAATCATACATGTTGTTAAAACAACTCCAACTAATATATTATTGTTTATATAACAATAATATAAATAACTAATTATTATTTACCTTTTGGTAAATATCCCATTATAATGTAAACATTATATTTCCTAACATTCCCCCCCTTAATGTTTACATAGTAGAAAAAGAATTTTCACACTTCCTTTGCAGCTTGTTGCCCGTGCTTGCTCGTGATCTTGGTACACACTCGAACTGAAGGTAGAAGAAGGAACACATCAACTTCTTATCAACCATGCACTGTCAAGAACACATCTGACCGACGAGGATGGGAACACACTCAAGAATCATCTACTTATCAACCAATCACTCTAGGGAACACATCTAATCTGTTATATCTCTTCAAGACTCATGATGTTGCATATCATTGTGCTATATGTTATTCACTATGTTCTAGCATTGGGGAATTATGTAGGAATAATCACATACATAAACTATATATATGCCAACACGATTATGTGTGGCCTTGTTGTTGGTGATCGACGAGAGGTCATTTTCGACCTCCGGCCTCCATCCTCTAATTATGTCGCCGCTTGTAATGCAATAGAAAGTATAGTCAGGACAATACGTGTTCCCCGTCACAATACAGGGTGGGGTAGAGGGGAAGAGCCCCGAAGCAAGGAACAATTTTCATTTGCGTTTTCTCTTAAAAATTGAGTGTCGGATTACACTGAAAATGCACTCATTTTTCCTTTTTTTTTTTTGTAACAATTTTTCAATTCTTACAAACAACCACGACTTTTACAATAACAATACTTGACTTCAACGACACAACATGACAATAATTAATGATTCTAACATTGACAATATGACTTTGGAAAAACAATGATAGTTGACAATTAAAAAATCCAAAAATCACCTATATGACATTGAAGGACAATACAAAACTATGATTTTGTAGGCTATGAAAATGGAATTTTGACATAAGAATCCATAATTACTCTATTGACTATAGAGTTTGACATTTACACACATAGACCAAATATTACAAGTACCAAATTAGGAAAAGAATACTTTGACAAATAATTTGTGATAATGTACCTGGAATAACTTGATTATTAATACATATAGACTCTACAATCTAATCTAATTTGACTAAAATAAGTCTTAATAAAATAATGACTTTACTTTGTTTTTGACCAATGGTGGAATAAATGACACGACACTAAACAAGCTATGGATAAATATCATAGAATTACGATAGAGTTTAAAACTCTAAACGACCTTATTATGACGTGGATCAATCTAAAAATAAATAAAACTAGACAAGAATGACTTAACGTATTAAACTTTACTACATACTCTTTATTTTAGGGCTCGAGGAACTCAATTGGAGGTTTGAAGAACTGATAATAATTTTCACCGAAAAATCTATACGTGTGAAAGACACGTGTCAAGAATGTACGCCAATCTCATTTTCTCCTTAACGCATTGCTTCTAGGTTGAATGGACTTGAAACAATCAACAAATTTACTTAAATCAGGCACAATACCTGAATGCAAAATTTTATATTTGTAGATCCTTAAAAAATGGTGATGCACATGGAAGGGAATAATAACTTGAACTGTATTTTTTCATGCATATGTGAATAGTTCAAAAAGACACAAGAAGTAGAGAAACAATTATGTTATTTGCAGTCCTCCAAATGATATGACTAAAATTTGTTGATGGAATCGATTCAGAACAATTCTTCCCACGAGGGTCAATGCTATACTGGAAGAGTGCAAGATGGATGAAGCTCGAGAAGATCGTGATGTCGGATTCACCGATGAAAACTTCTTTCCCTCTCTGGATTCCAAATCGATTGTACTGTGTCATGGCCAAGTTAGAATCTATTCAAAACTCAATGCAGACTTTCTATGATCTGTTCTATCTTTATACTGCGTGTAGGTTTTTTTCGATGGTTGTCACAAAGCTTCAAAATAGGAAGCATGAGCTCTGACAATGATGGTGTCAATACATGACATCAATAATGTTGATATTTACAGAGCATTTTCTTCACACAACTCTTGTTTGAAAATGACTCAGGATAACGAATATGTGGGCATGCAGATGCACAAAGTCAGACTATTAAAAAGAACAGATGTAGAAGGAAAGTGGTTTGACCTTCACAGAAATTAAATGAATTTCTAAAAGATAATACGACAATATGAACTAAACAATATTTTCACATCACACATAAAACTTCCATTCATAGGGACGAATTGAAGACTTTCCCTCACACATTCATTGGATATCCATTCCACATGATTAGACAATGCTCTGATACCAAATATAAAACTTGGATCAAATTATAATAGCACAGAACATATAAAAGCGTGAAAAATCTATTACGTTACTGATTATTAACCTCCTATCTTGTAAGATTATTTGATCAACAAATATTGGAAAATAACACAACTGTAACTTCACAAATACAAACACATAAGAAATACCCAACAAGGTGAACACAATATTTTCGAACAATTGTCCCTGGAAAAACCCCGTAGGGAAAACTAGTACTACAGATGAGAAATATATTAAACTTCAGCAAATCAAGAGATACAAATACTGCTTGCCTCTTCTTGCGAGCTCAGGACAATTTCCTAATCCTCTTGCTGATATTCCTCCACTGCTATCTCCAACGCTATCACTGTGCCCTTGCTAACACTACAAGACTACTTGCTAACACTGCAAGTTTCTCTCAAAACTTCCTTGTTACAAATGACCCCAATGACCCCCTTATATACTACTCTCGTTGAAAATCAACGGCCGAGATTAATACAAATGAACGGCTGAGATTAAGACAACTCAATAACCATAACAACCTTGGTTATGAGGTGTCACCTAAAACGAGTCAATATTAGATAACAATTGTTCTTATCCTAACAATATTTGTTTGACAAAAACAACTATTTCTCTAAATTCTAGGTTGTCCAAACTACCCATAACAAATGGATGAGGACAAACAACTGTCCAAGCTACTAACTACTAAGATTAACACTCCCTCTTAGCGAGGAAGCTGTTCTGCATGACACCCAACATCTCTCTGAAGAAGATGAAATTTTCCTTCCCCAATGCCTTTGTTAGAATGTCTGCTACCTGCTGATCTGTAGGTACAAATTGTAGCTTAACAACCCCGCGTGTACACAATCTCTGATGAAGTGATACTTGATGTCTATATGTTTTGACCTATCATGAAACACGGATTCTCGGTCGACTTGATGCAACTCGATTGTCGCATGTATCACCACAGTCTCAACCTTCGACCAAACAAAGCTACTAGTAACTTCCGAAGCCATATAGCTTCACATGTTGCCATGCTAGTTCTTTATGTACTCGACTCTGTTGAACTCGAGCCACAAACTTTGCTTCTGCTAAACCAAGATACAACTCCCGATCCTAGACCAAAACAACACCTGAAGTGCTCCTCTTGTCCGTTGTACTACTTGCCCAATCAAGCGTCAAGATAGCCCATCAACCCGATTCCTTCACCTCGAGCATATCTAATTCCATACTCGATTGTACCTCATGAATAACGCAAAGCACATGCTTTTCCAGTAGTCCAATGCACTCTCTTTTGCTCGACCATGAACCGACTAAGAGAGTTAAGCTGCAAAAGCTATATCTAGCTTTGGTATTGACCAAATACATGAGAGAACCAATCAATCACTTTTGTATAAGGTGGGGTCTACATCCTTCTCCTGGATGTGTCTACCTTCCTCGAATTCATGATCATGTGTGTAGACATGGCTTTGCAATCTTCCATCCTGAACCTTTTCAAGATTTCCATGCAATATTTCCCTTGCCCAAGGAAAATCTCTCCATCTTTCTGCCATACCTCCATGCCTAGAAAGTAGTGCATAAGTCCCAAATCCTTCATCTTGAACTCCGCTGCAAGATCCCTCTTGCATTCTTCTATGAGCCCCAGTGAACCTGTAAGAAACAATTCATCTACATATAGGACAAGAATGAGAATCTCACCTCCAACTACCAAGTAGTAGAGATTAGCATCTGCCTCACTCTTCACAAAGCCCATTTCCTGCAAGTAACTATCAATGCGCTCATACCATGCTCTAGGAGCCTGCTTGAGTCCGTACAACACTCTCTTCAATCTACACATGTGGGTCTCTTTGTTGTGTGCTACAAAGCCTTCTGTTGTTCTATGTATACCTCCTCTTTCAAATCACCATTAAGAAACGTTGTCTTGACATCCATTTGATGGATCTTGCCATCCCATCTGTGCTAAAATTGAGATTACAGCTCGTATAGAAGTATACCTGGCAACTAGAGCAAATGTCTCCTCGTAGTCTATTCCCTCTTTCTGAGAGAACCCCTTTGCCACGAACCTTGCCTTATATTTCTTGATGCTACCATCTGCACCATGCTTGATCTTATAGATCCAGCGTGATCCAACCACTGCCCTATCTGTTGGTCTAGGCACTACCTCCCACACATCATTCTGCATAATTGAAGTATACTCCTCAACCATTGCTTCTTGCCACACTTGATGTTGTGCAGGCCTCTCCGATAGCTAGAAGGTTCACTATCTACCAACACACTAACTAATGCAACATAGTCATCATACACGGCTGGTGGTTTCCGTTGTCTATCACTCCTCCCAGGCGTACCCACTAACTCCTAAGTATTCTTACATCAGTAATTGTTGAACCTCACGGTTCTTGCTGCCAATCGTAGAGGATGAAATATCAAGCTCCATGTCTTCTTGAGCATCTCTTCTTGCACTGTTGCTCCATACTTTGAAAACTCTCTCCTCCCAAGTCTATGCTTGTACTAGTAATCGTACTCGAGCATTTACGCCCTTGACTCGATTAGTGATTCTTGGAGCTTCTATTGGCTGCTTCTCTCGATCATCTACTCAGAAAATCTCTAGACCTTCTAAATGCCTTGTCCTCCATGAACTTGACATCACGTCGAACAATAATCCTTCTGGTCCCTGGAATGAATATCCGATATGCCTTAGAGGTTTCACTGTACCCCACAAAGTACCCTCTCTCTGCAGTCTGATCTAACTTGGTACGTGTATCCTTAGGAATGTGACAATATGCCAAACTCCCAAAGATCCTAAAGTGACTGACATCTGGCTTCTTCCCAATGAATGCTTCCTCTGGTGTCATCTTCCCTAGTACCTTATGTGGAACTCTATTCTGTATGTATACTGTTGTATTGCATGCCTCTACCCACAGATAACGGGGTAAATCTTGGTCATGCAACATAGCCCTTGATGCCTCCGTTATAGACCGATTCTTCCTCTCAGCAACTCCATTCTATTGCGGATTGTAAGAACGAGTTCACTCTCTCTTGATTCCTTCTACGTACGAACTCCCGGAACTCATTGCTTTTGTACTCGCCTCCATTGTCGAGAAGAAATTTTATCTTCCTTCTGTCGAATTCTCCACAAGAGCTTTGAACTCTTGGAAGCGATCAAAACCTCATCCTTGGTCTTGAGAACTATATCCATGTCTTCTAGAGAAATCATCAATAAAAGTAAAAAAGTACTCATACCCTCCGAGAGACTTCGTTGACATTGGTCCACATACATCTGAATGTACTAGATCAAGAACGCCCTTGGATCTGGTGTCACTCCTTGGAAAAGATGCTTTAGCAAACTTCCCCAACACGCATCCCTTACATACATCATCGTGCTCTGTGCTCACCTCAAGAACACCTATCACTGTCTCATGAAGTAATTTAAGGGCTCCATGATGGATATGGCCCATCCTTCTATGCCATAGCTCTCCCTGATCTCTAAGATTATTGTTGCTCATGAGTGCCTTAGGAATGTCAAACTACAGCCTATAAAGCCGGCCGCTCCTAACTCCAATAGCTATGGGTGATTTCCAATCCTTGTGCTTGATCAACACATGTGTCCCTCTAAAGAGTACATTGTACCCTTTGTCCTGAAGGACAGATACAGAAATCAAATTCATCCCTAAGCCTGGAACATGCAACACATCATGAAGGGGAATCATCTTACCACTCTCCCTCTGAAACTGAACAGTCCCTTTCCCAACTGAGTTGAGTTTGGACATGTTCCCCATAGAGATCTGGATTCTGGTGCTCTCTTCCTTATAACTGGAGAAGTATTCTCTAACTCCTGTCATATGATATGACGCCCCACTATCTATGTACCAAACACTTTGTGAGGTTGAGCTAACCATACATGCTATGAGTGCAAACTCATCTTCCATTCTACTAGAGAGCTCATCTGCACTTGCTGAAGCCGCAACTTGCTTCTTGCCTTTCTTTTCATTCTTCTTCCTTTCTGGGCAATCGCTGACATAGTGGCCAAACTCGTGACAGCCATAGCACTTGATCTTGAAAGAATCTTTCTTCTTCTTTTCACCTTATGACTTTGATCCTTTACTAGACCCCTTCTTTGCTTTCCCTTTCCCGCTTTAGGGCAACATTTTCTGTTCCACCTCACTTTTCCGACTCTTATTGTTGGCTCCATTAACAAGAGTTAGTCTAAGCTCCTCCCGAGTGAAATCACTCCATAGTCGATCCCACTTGGTAAGGTGTCTTGTCCATTGATGACTTGAAGAAAGACATCCCACGCTTAGTAAACCCATTTAGGGCTATTCTCACTAGCTCTTCATCACTTGGTTTGTCTCCAATAGATGCCATTCATCCTTGACAAGTCTAAGTCTAGTGAGGTAACTTGTGACATCTTCTCCTTATTCATCCGGTATTCCTCAACTTTTCTCTGAGAATCGGCTTAGGTTAGTGGTAGCATTCTGGTACAAATTCATAATGGCATCCCACATCGTCTTCGTTGTATCTAACTCTACAATATGCGGAACAATATGATCCTTAACACCGTCAAGAATCAGCCTCCTCGCCTTGGCATCTTCCTTCTTATATGCTTAAGAGTTATGTTGCATCTGTAGGCAGTGCATGCAGTACAACGGTGGTAACATATTCCTTGATACCATTCTCTTCCAATGATAGAGAAATTAAGGCTTTCAGGACACCAAAATTTGAGGCTCCATCCAATCATCCTGATCTCTTAAACCTGCTGAGGCCATCTTAAAAGAAAATAATAATAATAATTTTGAAGAGGTTAAACTGGGTTTTATAAACCCTCACTTTCTTTCACCTAGGGTAAATCTCTTCTACCCGAACTTAGCTCTGATACCATGTGAAAAATCTATTACAGTTACTGATTATTAACCTCCTATCTTGTAAGATTATTTGATCAACAAATATTGGAAAATAACACAACTGTAACTTCACAAATACAAACACATAAGAAATACCCAACAAGGTGAACACAATATTTTCAGACAATTGTCCCTGGAAAAACCCCGTAGGGAAAACCAATACTACAGATGAGAAATATATTAAACTTCAGCAAATCAAGAGATACAAATACTGCTTGCCTCTTACTGGCAGAGCTCCAACAATCTCCTAATCCTCCTGCTGATATTCCTCCATTGTTATCTCCAACACTATCACTGCGCCCTTGCTAACACTGCAAGACTACTTGCTAACACTACAAGTTTCTCTCAAAACTTCCTTGTTACAAATGACCCCAATGACCCCCTTATATACTACTCTCGTTGAAAATCAACGGCCGAGATTAATACAAATGAACGGCTGAGATTAAGACAACTCAATAACCATAACAACCTTGGTTATGAGGTGTCACCTAAAAGGAGTCAATATTAGATAACATGTGTTCTTATCCTAACAATATTTGTTTGCAAAAACAACTATTTCTCTAAATTCTAGGTTTGTCTAAACTACCCATAACAAATGGATGAGGACAAATAGCTATCCAAGCTACTAACTACTAAGATTAACAAAAACAATACTTAATAATCTTTGTTTATTTTATTTCATTCGGGTCCATTACAAATATATAGGAAATGATTCCCTATATTCATGGAGAACTTCTACCCACAATATCTCCTAAAATACTATTTAGTTGTGATTGTTACTCACATAACAATACACAACTCAAATCATATGAGTTGTTAAAACAACTCCAACTAATATATTATTGTTTATATAACAATAATATAATTAACTAATTATTATTTATCTTTTGGTAAATATCCCATTTATAATGTAAACATTATATTTCCTAACAAAATCCTTATCCTCCCATCCTTTTTAATGTTTATGACCATCAGACTTATCCATTTTGACTCCTCAACAACCTCAATGATGCCTGATGTGATCATTTTGTCAATCTCCTCCTTGACTTTGACGCAAAGATTCAAATTCATTCGATAAGGTCTCTTCCAAATTGGGTGTGCACCTTCCTTTAACTTGATTTTCATTTCCCCTAAGGAGTGGTGAACTCCTTTAAGCTCGTGGTACCCACACGGAAATAAATCCTGAAATTCACACAACAAATCAATGATCTTTGAAACCTCCTTTTCTCTCCAATAATGTCTGTAATAGTAGCTTCCTTAGGTTCGACCTCCGAACCAATGTTAACCTTCTTTGTTTTCAAGGGTTTATGGTAGGTGCATGCTTTCTCATCAACACTATCCATAACTTCACGTGTACCCATAGTATGGTTAACATCCAGATTTTCTGTCTCTTCACCATCGATCACATAGACCAATTTTCCTTTCAATTTTTCCATGCATACTCGCTCAAGCTTGTATCTCCTCTAATTTTTCCTCATCAAAGCGCACTTCTAATCTAGGTTCACCCAATAATTCCAGTATTATATCCTCCATCATGGCACTATCTCCCATAGTTAGGTGCTTAACAACCTATAATGCCTCATCCACCGATGGCTTGGTACTCCGATATTCAAAATATTGAAGGAGGTTAGGCTATCAACTCTTGCCGGTTTCTTGTATGATGGCACATCTCTTAGTGAATGTAACATGCACATGCGAGAACATTGTAAGGTAGAGTACAACTTATGCACTCATAAATAAGGTGAAAAGGCTTTTGTGCCTTCTATCTAGGCCTTCTCACATGCTTGGACGTGAAATGAGGCGGGTTCCTTCCCATGATAATCTTGTATGATAGTAGGTGCATTTCTTTGGGCAAAGATAATAGAGAAGATGATTCTTACTTCATTCCACTCTAGAAGGTTATTACGATGGGTTGTCCACCAACGTGTTGTAGTATCGAGAAAGGTATAACTAATCATCCTTCTCCTTTCGATCTCACATCTCCATTGGGTTTCCATTTCTTGTAAGAAAACATCAGGGTTGGCTCCTCTAGAATAAATTGGCAACTTCTTTCCTCCTAGGTGCTTGGTGAGCGTTCCTTTGCTTCTCTTACAACAAAACCTCTTAAATGCCTTCGACTAACTCATATGTCACGTGCACCCAATTGTCACATGCCATGCTAGTTGTATCACTTATAGATTGAACGTCTTCCCACTGAATAACACCATCCTTTGTCGGTTGCTCAACTTCGGGTCCTAGATAGTGCACACGTAAATCCTGTCTAGGTATTCCTCTCCTAAAGGCCGAATATAGGGCATTGATTTCCCATCTATCAAAGGAATAATAACACATTCCTATTTTTTCTCAAAAATTATATACCCTTATCGAAATGTAAGTCAATATTTTTCTTATAGCACTAGGGGCACCCAAGTAATGTTGGAAAGTTTTTCACCTTAGCAAGCGTTAATACTTCAAAGTCTCCAGTAAATTTCACCCCTTAGATAGTGATAGAAACATCCTTTAAAAAACCAATGGGAATTGTGTTTGTCTTATTGGCCATATACAACACATTTGAAGATGGTTATAATGGGGCCTTCCCATTTGATTCCAAGTGTCTAGGGTGAGAACATTGACTTCGTGCCCATGTCAATTAGAATATTGCTTAGGATCCATCCATCAACAAATGCATTCAAGGTAATCTCCTTATCATAGTTGAGGCTATGGGGAGGAAGGTTAGCATGAAAAACTTTCCTCTCACGCTCTACTCCAGTGTTTGGTATCTTATCCCTCAACCATTATCCTAATAGAGGAATGATATTCTCTTGGCGCAGCATCTTACACACCTCTTTGACATCATCTATATCTAACTGAGGAACCTCAACACTTTTCTTCTCCCCAACTTCTGGATTTCTCCTTTAGACATTGAATTTCCCCTTGAAGACTCTTGATTACATCCATGGTCTCTTGATAGACTTCCTTCTAATGGGTAGGGTCGGATACTTCCCATACACCACCTCTTCTCTTATAATCAGTGGTCTCTACTTTGGTATCTCCCTGGCATGCATAGCCTCAGCTCACGTTATCACCAATACAAGTTCTAACTCTAACTCATGCACTACCCTTGGCATCCACTATGAGTATACTTTCTTAACACTTACCATCCCGACGCCCTTTTCTTTCTAGTGTTACTAGCTCATATGTTCAAATAGCTTTGGGAATTCCTCATACTTGTGCTTCTTCCACACCATGAGCACTATAGCAGTCGAGGACATTCACACTTATAGTGCTCCATAGACCCATAGTTGTAACAAGTTCCACATGGGAACTCACTTCTTCCTCCTCCGTGGTTGCCATGACCTTTAAATCCTCCATGAAATCTTCTTCAATAAGCTCCTCCATCCATGAATCCCTCATAGTGAAAACCGTCATCCTTAGAATTGTTTGCAATACTAGTTTGGCACACACCAATATCAATGGCATCATGTATTTGGTCAATCAATCTACAATCCTTAGTGTAATGAGTATTAGAGGTGCAAATATCACAATAGCAAGACAATGTCTTATGGATTGTGTGTTGCAATAGTGGAAACCTACTTACATCATGATCTCCATGGAAAATCTTAGTTTGTTGTCATGGTGCGTACCGATCTCTAAGGAAAACTATCCTTCATATGCCCCTCTACCTCACAATCCATGTACCATAGGCCACTACAAGTCTCATGTGCCAAGTTCACAGATAGCTTCTCTAGCTTTTCCATTGCAGAAATATAAGCTTTAAGAAAAGGACTAACATCGGTATCCATGCTTCTTATGGCCTTGGTAGGCAGGGAAGTCTCCAAGGATTCGCATGGGTCTATGAAAGTATTATGTGAAAGCACTCTCTTGAAATGCATTATTAATCCTCCAACAAACCATTGAGCATGTTGAGAAGGATGAATATCATAAGACAGATTTTGATAAGAGATTTTTAAAACATGTGTCATACTCCCACACACTCTCTGCCATACCTTGTTGAATCTCCTTTAGTGCACTAATGCTCTTCTATTTAAACTTAGGAATATGGAGTTCACTTAAGAAGGCATTACACAAAGCATAGTATAATCTACTACTGCGGTGGGGTCACACTACAGTACCAACTATGTGCACGTCCTGTAACATTTTTGTAAACTAACTTGCCTTCCATTTCGGGATAGTGATCCCTTTCATGCGTCATAGTAGCTCAAATTTGTGTACATGTTGTGCAACATCCTCAACACCTTTGTAATATGGTAGATGCAAAGATAATTTAAAAATACTTGCTGAGGTGGTTGAGGCCCTTGTCCACATGATCTAGAACCTTGATTCCCTTCGGTGTTTTCTCCACCACAAAATCCACTAGATCCACCAGTGCCTATCCCTCCTAACCCACTAGATCCTCCAAACTCTGCTAGGTCCACTAGTTTGGCTAGTTCATATTCCACCTGACCCACTAGATCCACCTCCCGTAGTCGAAAGGGTCTGAATTAGTCGCGCCTTTTGTCCCCATTGTTGCGCTAAACTTCATGCCAATAGTTTTGATATTGCACCACTACCAGATGTGTGTCCCATGCCACTTCCATACATAACACTCAAGCTTTGTGTACCTGAAATTTTCCCAAATGTCACTCCAAACAATGTACCTATAAACACAATAAATGATTATGCGGCCATAGATGTGCCAAATGAAAAGATATACCTCCTATTGTTGATCGGTTACTTCCACCATACTAACTAGGTTAGTAATACTTATCTCTGGATTTAGAAAACTAAGTGTCCTGGGGTTGGTCACTAGGTGGATTCAGATGTGTTTCAATGGATCTCCTTTCTTCAAGTGACAAGATCTCATCGAGATCTTAAGGGGTATCTATCCTTTGCTTACCAACATAGGGTAGCATAGACTGCTCGGCTCCATGTCCTCTGCATTAACCTCAATTAATTCCCCCGCAATGTATCCCTCCACAAATCCATTTCTCCTATAACTTCACGTTTTCTATCTAACTCCCTCTCACAAGCTTCATTATACTTGAGTCATCTCTCTTCCCTCTCCTTCTCAACCACAATTTTTGTCATCTTCCTCCACCCTAGCTTCCTTTCCCAACACTTAGAAGAAGCTTAGTCGGCCATAGGAAATGCTTCTAAACTTAGTGTAATGATCGGGATATTTATAGCTAAAGGGATAATACGTAAGAATGATCCTCTTGGCTCCCTCAAGAACTCAAACTTGACATTCTCTAGATAGGAATACGTAGAAATCACGTACTCTAAGGTGTAACTATCAACTTCATCAACATTCTACTCTACCAATGATTAACAACATGTGTCCAAGTCATATCAGCATCATGTAGCCTCTGATACTCCTCTTGGGTCCATACTCAAGGTCTATAGTACCAAATCGATCTAGATACATACGCCGAAATCCATTCCTACAACTCCACTAAAAATAATAAAATAAGGTCTCATACAACTCATGATACAGATGTTCTTCTACCTATTTATGTGCATCAAACTCAGTTCCATCACTAAATCTCTGAGAAAACTCATCCTCTGTGCTTTTAAGCCATGCTTTGACACTTTCTAAGGTAAAGTGCTCTGTCATCACACACTATTCTCACAAAAAATTTGAAAATATGTCTCGACACTGTAACCAAGATGTAGTCATTTATTTACCCTTAATATTATTTTCTAACCCCAAGCGCATCAACCTATCATCCAATGAGAACTCACCCAAGACACGCGTGGGGGCTGAGTACCTCCTTTATGTGAGCTTTATGAGAAGGTTCTCCCACTAATGAATGATGATTTTCATAATTTTAAGTACATTCACTTATTTAAAAAGGTAGAGGATGCAACTAATAGATCCACATTAATGCATTACAGAAGCTAAACCATATAGATTTAAAATAGTTATGGTAGCCACATTACAGTCAAAAGGGTCATCTCAAACCATATATATTAAATGACAGAGACTTTTCTCCTACAAATCTTCCTGATATGAGACCCTAACTATACTTTTTCTGCTCTAACCCTTGTTACAGATCCCAGTACCCATACATATGCTTATGGAATCCCTTACAACCCTTGGCACTAAGTTCTCTAAACCCTAGCATTACTATAGCACTTCATTACTCTCCTTCTCTTTCTTTGCATTCTCTATGCATTTTATGTGTGTGTCTATCTCTATCTTCTCTCTAACTCCCCCTCTATCTCTCGCCCAAGAATTTCTTTATATAAGATCAACACCTTTATGTCATACCTTATCTAAGTGCATATCACGTGCCAAGTGTCGATGTGGTCATCCATTATTGAATTTTTATCCCTTTGCAAACCCTCCACTCTTTATAATGATTTCTTTTGGGAATATTCCCTGTAGGAATATCCTTTTCTTGACCTCCAAGGTTCTAGGCTGGAATCTTATCCACTCATCACACCTATTCAAGTCCTCGTGATTTTCCTCAAGCGCCCTAGAATGCCAAACATGGATAAGTCCTTTAAACCCGTGTTCTACCTCCCGCACGTGCCCTAGTTTCACTTAAACCCTTCTTAAACCCCTTTGTCCTACACGCTTCCCCTCGTGAGCACCGTTCTTCTCACTAGTCCTATGCGTGCATTGCCTTTTGTACTTAACCAATATTTTAGGGCACAAAATTTTTCACAAGGGCCGATGATGTGTAGAGGAGGAACATTTTGGATTTGAGGAGATTGGTTTTGAGGTACGAGAGGGATATATGACCCTATGTGAGTCCAAACTTGGAATGCTATAGGGTATTTAGTTTCTATATAAGCTATGAAACATTTTACATCATTAATTGTAATAGTATTTTCATGAGGATAATGCATATCAACTACATTGGTCATAGCATTTTCTTGGTTTGTATAACTTTCAATGACATTTTGATTAGGCATGGGATTAGAGAAAATATGTATACATTTCGAGTATCCTAGTTGATAACTTCATGGAAATCCTTTTGTTGAGCCACATCATGGCATTTAAATACTTTAGTCAAATTCTCATGAGCAATGGCATCATAGTCAAATTGGGGATCCATGAAGAAATTGATGGAAGTGATTCATAATGCACAAAAATTTCATAGGAGTGACCCCAATTAGCATGCCACCAAAAACTTACTTTCATCATGCCAATGAGGAATAGGTCAAGAAGGATCTAAGATCATGGTAAATGGCTTAGGTAAGTGACATTTCAACTCTTCCTTACTCAATGATATTTAGGCTGATTTTTTTGTTATTAGGTTATTGGTCAATGTTAAAAATAGTCTTATTTAAAGAAATGACAAGAGGAAGAGTATCAGAGACTCTGTCATCTGTCGTGTTCTTGTTCTTAGAACGTTCAAGGATTTGGACTTGTTTGTTAGTTTATGTCTTAGGAGGATCTTTCTCAAATTCCCTCATGAGATAATCTTGTCTTTTATCTTGCTCAAATGCCTCTTCTAGGGAAGTGGGAGAAAATGACCTCACCTTGTATTAAAGGTGAGGTTCAAGAGCTCATAAGAAAATTTGGAAGAGGTTATCATTAGGCATATTATGTTCTTCCCATGTAGATAGGGTCTTCCAACACTTGATGAAAGCTTGCACTAATTCATTTCAGATTGTTAGAAATTGATGAAAGCATTGATATTATTCTCAAGTAGATCATGATATTGGAATTCATTCACTAGGATTGTCACTAGAGACTTTAGCGCAACTATGGAGTTTAGAAGTAAATTATGATACCAATAAATCTCTAGAAATATTCTTAGCTAGGAGTTTTGTGGTAGTGTATGAATTTTCTATGATCCATTCTTTGTAAATATTACCAAATTTCTTGATATGAAGGGTGGAATCAATAGACCTATTGTAAGAAAGAAAAGAAATGTCACCAATATCCATGCTAGTAATGTAAGGTGCTAGAGGCTCTTGTTGGACTCATCTTAATACTTTTTTTTTGGATAGAGGTTGGGTGATGGGCACCCAATTAGGACCATTTGGCACGGGGAGGGGGCATGGCGCCCAAGATCCCACTAGAGGGTGGTTTACTATTTGAGCCATGTTAGCTTGTATTTGAAGGAATTGAGCCGTAGTAGTATATTACTATTGGATAATCCTATTAATAAGTTGGAGAATGAGACTGGTATGGTTAGAATTAGAGGATTTTTTAGATGAACCTAATTTAGAACCTTTCCCTTTTTCTTCCCTATTGTCAAGTTGTTTGGAAATGAACTCAAGGAGACGCTTACTATGCATTTCTTCTTATTCATTTTTGTATTAGGGAAATTGTGAGAGAAACTTCTAAATCTCTCTGGACGGAGGATGATAAAAGTATCATCATTTCTATTTTTCTTTTTCTTTATCCTCGGTGGACCATTGTGATGGGTAGAAGGATTATTTCTAGGTTCTCCTATAGAACAACAATACATGAAAAAAAGGAAACTCAACTTCATGATGATATGATTTAGGAAATGTATTCATAATAGAGTCGAGGGACCCTAGGCCTAGATATTCCATGATGGATTGATGATGTAGTTGAGAACATGTTTGAAAATGAAGGATACAGATACAATTAACCATGTAAAAAAATAACACAAGGGTAGATGGTAGACTTGGGGACAAGTTTTAGTAAGCAAAATGAATTAACAGTCATCAAACAGGTGTAGTCAACACAAGGGCCAATGACATTTATAAATGAGTAAACTAGAATAGATAGGGCCATCCACCGGATGATGGTGTCTATGAAGGCCATTTTTATATTTTTTTGGTTTTTATGCCTAGATGAGGTCAATATTGAAGATGGATTATTTTAATGAGTATTGATTGACCATAAGGTCTATAGGATTCATGTTGGGCTCACCCAGAGAGATGTATGATGGGCCATGAATGTGTCTCAATAACTTTCACTCCTAATTATATTGTTATACAAGGGTATCGAGGAAATGAGTAGGAAACATACATGAAACAACACATAATGGATAAATTTAAAGGGTCTACAAAAGTAGTATGGTTGCATATCTAGAGGGAAGAAACCCCTACACTAGGTCAACCTAGGGTCTCCAACAACCGCAATCAAGAGAGAGGAGAGTACCTATTAATATCTCATTAGATGGGTTATAGGAGGTATGGATCAATAATAGATAAGGAAAAAATGCACAATGTAATCTGAGGAAAGCTAAAGAAAGCTAAGGATTTGATCACAAATAAGAACACTCTACTAACTAGTATCAAAATACATGTAATACTAATCTAACATATAGAAATGAGGGAAGGGAAATGAACTAATCTATGTAAAATGACAAATATAGTTATAGAACTCACCTATACCTATAGGGTGGTCACTGATGCATCTATCTATCTAGAGAAGTAGCACACCGAGAGATAATCACTATTATGTAGAGAAGGGGAACATTGTTCCTATCCTAGATTCACTATATATACCCCGATAATGTAAGAAATCCAACCAAACATAGGAACATCTACTATAATCCAATAAAATTGAAAGATGAACCAAGATCTCGAGTGAGTAGATGTGAATATGGAACAAAAGAGCATAGAAGGTGGCAGCCTTCCTAAGATTCATGCTTCCTCCCTTTGAATGCCAATATGTGGTGAGCATATATACGATGCCATTTTCCATGTCATCAGCCAAGAAAAACTTGCACCAACACCATCACCCATGGGATATGGCATCAGCCAAGGGGACTTCAGTTCATGTGAAGTGAAAAAGAGGTGTCATGGATCAAGTAAATGGGTGAATAAGGATGACTCGGATATTCAAGTAAGGTTTCATGAGTACAATGTGTATGATACCTAAAGCTATAATGATAACTAATGCAATAACAACTAAGGCCAAGATAAAATAGAGAAACTCTCTTTGAGTAATGTCTCTAATAAAAAATGATTACATGAATAATCATTCCCCATTCTTAGTAGACCCCTTAAGCCACTCGCTTAAGAAATAGATACGTCAATGACCCTTATCTACACAAAAGGAAATTGTTAGTAATAGGTATGGAAGAATGAAAAGTGAAAAATTAGGTGTATGCACATTGTAATGAGATATTTCCATGTTTTGCAAGTGAAACTTGTGAACCTCAAACACCCATATGGATTCAATTATAATCACTCCCAAATCCTCTCGTCTATAGATATTTCAAATCATCAACATGAGAAATATCATGTGATAATATTTCATTACAGGACATATATAGTATACATTGTTATACTAAGATATATCCAAAGGTAATGCAAGTCTACTTGCCATTAGAATGACTACATAGTGAAAATTGATTGGTCTTATGTAATGAGGTGTAAGTTTGGATTACTTCCTATACTTGATAGATTTCTTCTTTGGTTTTAACCTCAATTTTTTTAACATTAACTACAAATTCTATAGTAATCCACTTACTATTTTTGTGTCTCTTTTTCTGTCTACATCATCAAAAAGCATTACCCAACCAATTTTACTTATACTTCCATGCCATTAAGAATTACAAGACCTATAACCATCCTATTCTATGTTTAATCCCGAATATAGGTGTGTGACATTTAATCCCATATAATGCCTTAAATGGATCCATGCCTAATGTTGAATGATGAGATTTTTGTAAGAAAAATCAACTAATGGAAAGTACTCCTCTCATTTGTATTATTGATACATACACTACATCCTAAACATGTCTTCCAAAATGTGGTTCATCCTTTCTATTTGACCATTTGTTTCCAAGGGAAAAGTAGTAATCGAAATTCAAATTTGTGCCCAATATAGTGTGTAAGGTTTTCCAAAATCTTAAAGACATGCGATTATCTCGATCAAAGATAATATTCTTAGGAATTCCATGTAAATGAAATATCTCATGGAAAAACCTCTTCATCAAAACCGAAAAATTATCTTTCAAATTACCTATGATTAAGTGAGAAATTTTTATGAGTATTTCCACAACTACCATTATAACATCATGTTTTCCCTTAGATATTAGAATCCCTTGAAAAAAATATTGATAAATTATCACTTTCATTCAAAGGTTTATGTGGGTACAAAAACCCTTCTAGATGAATGGGTTCACCTTTAACTCACCAACATTCCAAACATATCAAAACAAAAATTATGACATCCTTTTTAATCTCTATCCAAAAATACAACTATTTTAGGTTAGCAAACATATTCATCACACATGGGTAACTTTGAATGAGGAGCATTGTCTACCTCCAATACAAGGTTCCTCAATCCATTAAGGTTAGTTACATAATATATCAACCCTAATTAAAATTTTATTTTAGTTTAGAGTTGATAATACATTGAACTATTTCTAAATAAATATGAAACTATATATAGTACATATTATGAAATTGCATATTCATTTATATATTTACAATAAAACTAGGATATTTGTAAGCATACAAAAATCGATAAATCAATTGAAATTGAAAAATATGTTAAAGAGATGACTTATATGATATCAAAAGGTTTTGGAATGTGTCACCATCGAATCGGGAACTTTGTAAGATTCTAGACAAACCCAGTCAAATGTGTTTTAAAAATATTCTCTAGGGAAAGACCATACAAAAGGGTCAAAGATTATATAGATTGAGCCTTCTCTACTATTTTGGACCAATATATAAACGTAGTTTGATTTGTTTTTGGTTCCTTTGTTGTTTCTTATTTCATAGTTTAATATATTTAGATTCACCTATAACCCTACATTTTACACATTTTCCTTCCAAATAAACCCATCTATCATGCAACAAACTGAAGCACACATTAGATTTAAAAATAAAATATCAAAATATTGGATTCGAATGACCTCGATGGTCATATCATTTGTGATTCACCTAGTGTTGCACTATATTTTAGACTTAATGTAGTTCTCCTAGTAATTTGTGTAAAGGTGTATGTAACTATACCTTGACCTAGGTTAGCCTTTTTACTTCCATACTAATAGTAGGCTATGATAATCCATCCCAATAGAAAAACTTGTGTGTACATATGAAAAATTCATATTTATGCCCTCTTTTTTGTGTATGCAATATGAATATGAATCTCTTTCTTCTTTAGCTCGAAGTGGGAAAGGCCAAACCAAAACATATGATTTGTAACACAAAAGAGTAAAAATGGTCCACAAAGATATTATAACAAAAATTAAATGGGGACATGAGCATACAACATTAGTTAAGACCATAGTATGGTCCACACCCTTCAGTGTACTGAGTCTTGAACCATGTTTAAATATAAAATAAAATTTAATTGATATTGTGAGAGATATCTGTAAATTAACTTAAAATCATATCAAAGAGGTAAAATAATCAGACACAAGTTCAAATCAATCAATAAAAGTAGATGAACAAAAACTTATGACATAAATATATGGTTTCATTATTTGTAACTTACACATTTAAGTCTAATAGTAGCATAATGTAATAATAATTATGTCTATATTTTAGTATTTATATTTTCCCCCTTATACTAGTGAATGAGATTTCCTAGTTTCAAATTTTCCATAAAGAGAGTCAAAACTAAATGAAAAAACTTATGCCATAAAGATTTGGTTTCATTTTTTGTAACTCACGCATTTAACTCTAATAAAATCATAATGTAATAATGATTATGTGTATATTTTAGTATTTATATTTTCCCCCTTATGTTAGTGAATGAAATTTCTGATTTTAAAGGAAAGGAATATTATAACTCGAGGAAAATATTGAGGCAAGAACAATTATAGGCATGTTGGGAACATTGATGATTGTGTATGGTGAACAACACGATTCATTAACTCGACCCACGTGGAGGTAAGGGATAAACATAATGTAGATGTGAAAACATGTTTAGGAAATAAATAGGTGTTTAGACATTACATTTGGTGTATTTAGAGAGTTGGGGGTAGTCAAATTCTACAACAATTAATTTCATAGCCAAGTGAGAAATGTTTGACCTAGTAATAAGGGAAGAGCATCAGATATATTTTTAATTACCCCAAATAATACTATAAAAATAATACCATGCCATTACATATAGATCTAGGTCTTAGTGTGGACATAAAATTATATACACAAAAAGAGTATTACACCATGCCTCTAGTATGTCATTATATGCAAGATTCCTAAGCAACAAAAATAGACATTGACAACACTTGTTTTTATTTACTTTGATATTGTTTTATCCTCCCATGATTTTTTCCTATGATTTTTATGAAATTATCCCTTTACTTTTAGACATTCCACAATATTTCACCCAACTCGGTGCTTCTTGTTTTATCTTTAAAGACCTTTAGACACTAGCACCTAAGTAAAGGACAATAGTTCTTAGGCACTACTATCCCTTTTAGGTGCTTCTACCCTTTCCCCTCTTTATTATGTTTAAAATTATGACATCAATTTTTATCTTTTATAAAGTTATATTTATCACTCTATGTCGATTTTAGGGTTGTTAATGATGAAATTCAAGAACATGATTGATATATATATATATATATATATATATATATATATATATATATATATATATATACTTACTTACTTACTTACTTACTATATTACTTACTTACTTACTTACTAACTATTCTAAGGCAAGAGGAGTACAACTAGATAATTGAGCTATTAATTTCTATCTTGACTTGGGAAAAAGTAATAGTTAAGGACTACATTTGGGATACTTTATTCATTGCATAGGAATGGCCATTCATAATATCATGACACATGATATTGGGGAAAGTAGTTATATCCCACTATCTTAGTGATACTTGACACAATGAAAACCTATCTTTAAGGGACACAAGTCTATCCCACACATATCAAAACTACATTAGGTCTGAAATATAGTGCAATGATCATTGAAAATCACATTGGGGTGATCTTAAAGGTCATTCCAACTCAATCATTTGCATATTTTATTACATATAATGTTTTCTTGAGCCTTATGTAGGTAGTTAGGGTTTGTATTGCAAGAAACATGTGCAATAGGAAAACCTTACGGTGAAGTTAGAGTGACATAGAGTGAAGTAAATGTAAGTTTATCATATTGTAAAAGAGCCGATTCACACTTACTACAAGGACACTAGTACCCATTTTAGAAAGTATCATCCAGGGGTGATATTGTCCCCTTATGGGCACTACTATCCAATACAATTGCAAATCACTATCTTTCAAATGAAGCACATACAACCGATATCCGACATAAATAGTGAGTTATTAGTTAATTCACTCTCATCCTTTCATTACTTGCTATTGTTTTCCATTGCATGTTGTATCTTTTATATTTATGATATTATCATATTGATCTCGAATCCTATGATAAAGATTTAATTTCAATTAAATAATTTTTTGAACCCAATTCTTGCATTCTCTTTATCAAATCTTGGATTTATTCTTTTCCAAATTATAGAAGTGTTAGTCATAGGTTTTGCATGCTTCCTCTTTTATGTGCATTTCCTATAGTGGTTAATTTTTCCTCCACATCACACCAACCTCCTCCCATATACTTGTAATCATTCTAAAATTATCGATGAATCTACACATTAATCCTTTTTTAATTCTACTTGTGTATCCCTTAACGAAATCTAAGAATCGATAATGAGAATTCTTATGATGAATACACTAATGTTGATCAGGACCAACTTGATGCTATCACTATTTTTTGATGCACATTATGTGAAAATTTCACTCATATCCCACATTTTCTTGATGATTTATTAACATCCTAGTGTGCCCATGATAATGTTGTTCATGTCAATCTAGTTCATACCTTGGAGCTCTCTTTTATTACCATCCCTTTCATTCCACTTTCCTCTCCCCCACCACTATGGGGGAATTCACCATAAATATTCCTATTCCTACACATAACACTTACTTTTCTTATCCTATCATTTATCATGTCCAACCCAGCTTTCTCTTTAAGAACTTATGTCTTAGAGTCCTTGTATCATGATTTACAAGACAAAATTCATCTGTTAGAACATGCCTCTTCTTATTCTTCTTCTTCTTCTCCATCTCTTGATTATTTTCTTCTCATATGAATCCCTCTTGTGTCTAAAGTTTCTTCTTACCCACTTCCTCTTAATTTCATTTCACCCATTTTTCCTCGTTTTAATGACCATAGAGATCCAAAAATCATCTTAAATCATTTCATGTTTCATGTTTGGACTATGCTTGTGATGATAAATTATTCACTAATTTGTTTCCTTGGAGCCTACAAAAATATGCTTTGTGATGGTTTTATGATTTTCCTTTACACTCTATTAGATATTTCACTCCTCTAGAAAATCTATTTTTGGAGAAAATGGATAAAATGGAGAAAGGATCTAATGAGCATCTTAGTAACTATATTTTGCGTTATAAGAACAATATTACTAAAATTAATAATGCCTTGGATGAATCTAAATTGCAAGATCTATTTGTCAAAAGTCTATCTCCTCCTTTAAAATATTGTCTTCTCTTTGATTCTTTTCATTATTTTGATCATTTATGTCATACTCTTAAAGAACATGAAAATAAGTTACTTTTTATGGGAAATATTAAGTATGTTGATAATACTTCCAATAAATCTACAAAAAAATTCCAAAGTAAATCCATCTTTAAGAAAAATCCTAATGAGCCCAATCATATTGTTAATGGTGTATCTCAACCAAAAAATCTCCAAATACAACCTACATGACATTGTTTTACTAGATTTTCATATCCACCTCATGTGTTGTTTCCTCAACTCATTTAAAGTAATATGATTTCTCTTTTATCCCCTCTTGAGATATATCCTAATCATCCTCATGGAAATATTTTTGATGAAAATGCACATTATGATTATCATAGATGTAATGTACATTCCATTGATAGATGCTTTAATCTTAGACATTTGATCCAAGACTTGATTGAAAATAATGCAATTGAACTACTTGAGCCTACTAATTCTTATTATACTAATGAAAATGGAAAGATTAAGATTTTCATTATCCATTTCCCAAACATGAAAAATCATCCCTAAATCTTATTCCAATCATGCTTATCATGTGGTTCCACCTCCATCCTCTTGTGATCATCATCTTTTGTTTCTTGTCAAGATTTCACTGATATTCCCCATTTGTTACTACTTTTACGAATGTAAATTTTCATGGTTACTTTTCATCACATAGATTACACATTGATGCTTATTTTGGTACTCATGTTATTAACAATGTTATGGTGCATCCTACTTTCAAACATAATGCATGTTCATTATCTTTCTTGTGAGCTATTGGCTTTCCATTATCCCAAATAATTCTTAGATCACCTAATTATCATGGGCATGTGGTTATAACAATCATTGTTGGGCATCTTACTATCTTTATGTCTTTCTCTCGTTGGATCTAAGGTTATGCATTTTGACATGGTATTAGTAATTCATTGGCGTAAGGTTACTAAAGCTATCTCACCTATACTTCATTTAGTTATTAAGTTCACACATGAGCATCACATTGTCACTGCTTCAAGGCATCCTATCACGGACACCTTTATCTTTGGCACATATATCCATCACATCTTTAATTACTACTACCACTAGTGCATCTACTTCTACACCTATTGATGATGGTCCCATGAATTTAACATATACTACTACAAAATCTAGAGCTCCTATCACCCCTTGTTTTTCTTCCACACCTCTCGCATATGATTTTTTCTTCTTACCCATGGCGTCTTTATCAATCCCATAACCCACCTCATAGGGATAGGTCTACACACAAGATGTATACTACACATGGTACATCTAGGCCCACTTCATGGTCTCATTCCCCACATGCACGAAACATTCCTACTCCACGCATTATGATGCATATACATCCACATTAGACTAGTTCCTTGGATCATGTTCACATGCATTACTCTATCACATTAGCAAATAGTGTACCCTTTCCCTTTGTCCTCATTGGATAGATAAATTTGGCACTCATACTTGGAGGATCTCATCCCCATCACTATCTAACAATGCAATCTTGTTCTAGGTTCAATTACAATTGTTGAGGGTGCACTTAACTACATGAACCTCACATAGCACACATAAACTAGGGTGAACCTTGATTCCCTTCCCTATTCATAATATTTCTTATTCTAATAATAAAAAAATAACTAAATGTTTGTAAAAATCCAAAAACATTAGCTTAGATCTTGGTTGCTTTATCTTTGATTTCCTATACTATTCCATGTTACACTTACCTTATCATGTTTGCTTGATTCATAATATGTTCTATCATTTTACATATAAACACACACATTCACATGGTACTTTGAGGTGAATGTAGTTCATCCAAATTTTAGCACATGATGTATGATACTTAACATTTTTTCTACCAAATCCCACGAGAGGATCCTGGGACATCTACCTTCCATACCTTTATACATTCATTTGCTATCATTGTAATATCTACTAATTTCATTCCAATTTTCAGTTATACACATTGTGACATACTATATTTTATCTTGACATGATAATGGGTTCTTCATGTGTAGCATTTATCTTGCAAGCTTACTACCAACCATTTTTATCTACTTTAATTTTGTATTATCTTTTATGATTGTGACTTGTTTTTCGTTATTTATGGGATATGCCATATCCTTTATTGTTTTCTTACTTGTATGGCTATGACTTTGCCTTAAGTGTATTTTGACATCATGAGTGGTTTCATGTGTATTCCACTAGCTACTTTATTTATTTTTTGTTATTTTACTTCTTAGTTAACTAGTTTCTATTATATTATTCCATTTTTATTTTTCAATAACACTTTATGCTAGCTTTCTTCCCATTAATTTAAATTTCCCATGGTTATTACTATGTACATCCCCTATTCCCCCTATAATATTTCTTATTTAGATGTGCACATCAACTTTGTATGCCCTTTTTGGGCATGAATCGCATTGATTCATCTCACACACCCTAAATACATGGCCGTAATCATCGAGTGATTATTTCACCATCTCAAACATCTAGAAATTGGACACAAAATAGTACACATCAATATTTATCCAAACCAAAGTTAAAAAATGGTTTAGAATCATACTTGGGCCAAAACCATCATAGGGATATAAATGCCCAAATAAGATAAGAACGGTGGGTTCTAGTATCTAACCTAGGCGCTTTGTCTTCGGTAAAAATATGTACTTTGTACATTGAATGTTCTCAATGACATATTTTCTTAGAATCCAACAATAGATACTCAAATACAGTTTAATATCTAGTACATAGGAACAAAATCAATGACATGTTTCATACTTTGAGCAAGGGAACTAATTACTCTTCTTTATTGGTTAGCTTTTTTTCTACCGGTATTGAATAAGGAGGGTAATCAAGTGCATATGCAGGAATAATGATATGCATGGAAAAATGTGTCATCCATGGCTAGTTACTATTGGGTTCATGATCATCTACAATATCACTTATCCATGGGGAAACATTAATGGGTGGAGAAAAAATCCAACAACTCTCTTAACACTCTTCTTATGGCGATAAGATGCCTAAATCATCAATATATTCAAATCAATTCAAGAATTGATCACTCTTTACTCTTCCAACCATATCTAAGGAAAAAAAACACATGAATAATTTTATCCATTCTCTCATGGCATTCAAGCATCAATCCTTATTCTGAAAAAAGGAAACACAAATAGAACAAGGAGAAATATCAAGCACAAAGTGCTAAAAAGGTGATATTCAATTATAGACACAAACGTCATTTCTAATATATGTAAAATTCAACCCTAGTGTTATTATCCCCTCTTAGACTCCACAATACACAACCTAAAATTTCCATTCAACATGCTATCAATTACAATATTCTTCTCGTACTACATAAGATATGCTCTCCTATATACTTTATGATAAAAACTATTCATTCACCAACATAATGGAGAAAAATGTAGACACAAAATCATGTACTTCATACTATTACATCATGTCTCTAGTATGCCATTATATGCATACTTCCTAAGAAAGTAAACTAGACATTAACAACACTTTTTTATTTACTTTGACATTTTAATCCACTAATGATTTCGTCCTATACTTTTATATAATTATTCCTTTACTTTTGAACATTAAAAACTATGTCACCCAACTCAATACTTCTTATTTTTATCTTTATATCTCTTTAAACACTAGCACCTAATAAGGAACAGGAGCACCTATGTGCTATTGTCCCATTTGTGTGCTTCTTTCCTTTTCCCCTCTTTTCTTATGTTTAAAAGTGTCACATCAATTGTTATCTTTTCTAAAATTCTATTTATCACTCTAGGTGGAATTTTAGGGTTATTAATGATGAAATTTAAGAGTCATATTTATACATGAATTTATAACTATTCTAAGGAAAGAGGAGTACAACTAGGTAATTGGGCTAATACTTTGTATCTACTACTTGGGAAAAGGAAAATTTGAGGACTACATTTGGGTTGCATTATTCATTACATATGAAGGGAAATTCTAAATTACATCACCTATGATATTCGGGAAATCTATTTATATCCCACCATCTTAGTGTGGTAGCACAAGGGAAATCTAGCTTGAGGACATAATTCTATCACACACATATCAAAACTATGTTGCATCTAAAATATAGTGCAAAATTCAGTTATAATCACATTTGGGTGAATGTTAAGGTCGGTTCCAACTCAATACTATGCATATTTTATTCCATCTAATGTGTTCTCGAGCCTTGTGTAGGTAGTTATGATTTGTTTTAAATGTACATGTGTGATAGGAAAACCCTATAGTGAAGTTATAGTAGCATGGAGTGAAGTAAAGTCAAGTTTATCAAACCCTAAAAGAGCCGGATCTCTGGTGATTTCCAGGACACTAATGCCTAATACTAATATTAAAACCCGGGGTGATACTATCCCTATATGGGAAATATTTTATAATATACTTGCAAAACCACTATATTTCAAAGGAATCATGTACAACCCATAAATTTATTATTCTATAATTATTACAACCCATATTTGACACGATAGTGAGTTATAAACTAATTTCTAACATCCTCTTATTACTTTAACTTTATTTCCACTACATATTGTATCTTATATATTTACGATATTATCGATTTATTTCAATCCTCGATAAAGATTCAATTTCAGTTAAATCCCTTAGAGATTTGGAAAACCCTATAAGGTATAAGGGAAATGACATTATAAGGGTGTATGTTAGTAACCAAAGTATTAATGATTTTCTATATTCAAATATCCGATTCCCCCTTGTATTTATAATAAACACAATGACATTTTATTTTTATGACTATGCATATTTGATATCCAAAGGTGTGTTTTTGTAATCAAGAGTGACCATTTGAGTGTTCAATTTATATTTTATTATATGGGAGAGAGTAACCTTTTTTAGTTCATGAATTATTTGTGTGAGGGAGGGTGTCCTTGCATAACTTGTTCACTAGTTTTTATTGATTTATGAATAAAATATAGGATACATTAATCTTGCACTATCAGCCCTATATGTTTCCCCCTTTTTGGTGAAAGGGAGATTTTGAAACACTATCACTTGAGTTGAAAGATATAAATAGAGGTATTTCATAGATTGTTTATTGATATATGGAAACGTGGTATTCTAGATAGGATTTGCAAGAGTATACATATTAATAGTAATTTAGAATGGTGTTATGCAAGTGTATTAGAGAATTCTTGTGCACAATTAAAGAGATTTTCCCATAGAGAGTAGGTATGTTTTGGTACAAAATAAGGATAAGTCATGATCATGAAGTCATAAATAGTTTGTAAACTCGATAACCAAGGCCCAAGATATGATTTGTATAAGATAGAGACATTAATTAAGAACAAAGGGTTATTGAAAAAGTAACTGGAGTGATGTAAAAAGGTGACTTATATTAAATAGTGAATGGGAAAATTCAAAATAACTTTTCATCTATAATTTATCTTGATATTATGAGGATATTTGAGGAAGAGAAGATGTCGTTTGTTAGGGAGGCATTGTGATTTTTATTTGATCATGTGGTAGATTAAATTTAGGTGTAGATAGTCAATAAATTGGTAAGTATAGAATTTTTTTGGGAAATAGTAGTTATTTTAGAAATTTTGTAACAAATGTGATTTTCTTCCATCTTGAGGTTAATAGGACATAAAATGTCGAATTATATGTTTTCTTCCTTTGGGGTAAACTATATAGTTATATACATCCCAACTAGGAGGCATAAGGTTCTTACTTGTGGTGTATAGTTCTATCCAAGATTAGAAATGATGATCTAGATATTAAATGTGTAGGAACTTTGATACGTATAAATGGATCTTGTCATAACATATGGGTTGATATTGTATATGATTATGTGATTTATGTTGTGCATATAGATGTTCATTCTATGGAGTTTTATGGAAGCCTTCATATGGAGACACTTCTTATTTAGATCTTTGATGATGATTATTGGGACATTCTAGTCAAATTTAGGTTGTGGCATATAGCGTGATTGGGGAGGTTCCCAAAATATTCATATGATCACTACCTTGTGTGATTAATAGAATCCAAATACTTATACTTTTGGATCCCAGATGAGAGATGATAGTGACTCTGGAGAAAGTGTATTGAATATTATGATCACCATGTTTCATGGAGAGAGATTAGGTTCTCTCAGTATATGTTTCCTTACAGATGCATATGGCATGTAGGTTTTAGCTGGGCATGTGCATCCTTAGAGAGAGCCTATGTTTTGATTGAGCTTGATTATCATAACAAGGATTCTTTGATTTTGGAAGTTTATTACAATATTATTGGATTCATTTGTAGTGTTTGATGTTAGTGGGGTGTTAATTTCCTATTGAATGTGGTAGATATGTGATTCTATAGAGGAGGAAAAAGTGAGGTATACGTGGGTCACTATGTTTTGGACCACTTATACCAATATTTGTACATGTTTACTCTAGTGATACATGAGGGAAGTGTAACAACTATTAATTTGTTACAAAAATGGACATATGAGAATGTAGTTGTAATGAAAACTATAGGAGGTCTTAGGGTTGATTGGGCCCATACCAAGATATTTTCATCATGTATAGTGTAACCAAGGAGATGAGGTCTAGAAATGATCTTCTATTAAGATTTATTTGATATATTGGATCCTGGTGGCATTTTATAAAGGCCTTATAAAGAGTATCTTGGTTGGGTTAAGGATTTTGTGGAGTTTCATAGGGTGTGATGCACCATGTGGCTAAAGGAGTGAGGAGAGCTACATTAGTGGGAATGTGTGACACGCCTATTTAGGTTGATGTAGGATATGCCCAAGTAACTAATATATAGAGGAGATATACTTATACAACCTTAAGATATGGGATTTATCCAAGACCGACAGAATGTAGCTATCAACTCCACCTATAAATGAGGTGGATCCATTAACTATAATAGACTATAATAGGGGATGTAGATGACATGGGTTGTACTATGGTGTATACTTGATGGAGGGTAGAAATAAAGTGGGTACTATTATTACTTGTAGTATTTTGTGAGCTTGGAGTTGGTGTGGCTTCCAAAAGATGCAACCGTGGAGAGGGTAATAGATATGATAGTTCCCTTAGTGAGGATGGTGTGTAAGAAGTGATGGAACAACATAATTTTCTATGTATGTCTAAATTGGTGATTTGATGAAAAAATGGATAATTTGTAATTAAATAGCTAGTGTAAAAATGTGTTTTAACTATTACAAGTGATGCATATTGTATAATTTTTTTGTATGCATCGATTAGGAAATTGAATTAAAATATTTTGATTGATACTATTATGGGTGCATTACTCGAGAAATTATATGACATTATGTGTGAGCGTGCGTAGTTATTTGATTTCGTGGTCATAGTCATTTCGAACATACATTAGTGTAGAGCAAGAGGGATGATATTCAAGTAAAGCTATCTCGAGGCCATTGAATCCTATAGGGATTGTGTTATTTTAGTAATTTATGTGGAGGCTAGTATAATCACAAAAACCATATACACATGTGTTTTCAGAGAATCGGGTTCATTTTAAGACCCCCTCCAAAAATAATTATAGAATGGAATGCAAATTTGCCAAAAATATATTCACATTTTTGGAAAATCTTGGAAAAGAGGGTTTCGACATGTGGCGAATGTAGTGTTTTTCAACCAATGAATGTCTATATATCTATGAAACCATCTAAAAATAATATTATGTTATCATATAGTAACATAAACATGCGATCACATGGCATCATCGCGAAAAATACCACTCGGTAACAAGTATTAGGCATGTCGGATGGTAACATCAATATGCTAACGTGCATCAACCTCGTGGATGTTTCCGCCAAAGATAACACATTTATTTTTTTGCCTAGTTCTACCATTGCATTGGAGGATGCCAAATAAACGTGTCACATTGTTATTGGTTGGCATCACTAGAGCTATTCGTGTACAGATCTTCTACACAATGTCAAATGTCTTCAACTTTATAATTCCAACTGGTAATAACACTCGGATATTGACATCGTATGGAAACAAAAAGATGATATTGGATGACATGTTATTGCATTGTCACATGATATCTTGTTTTTGTTTCCATGCAATAACATTCCCATGCTATCAAACATTACCGGTTTTGTGTTCCCATCCTTGACCAATGGGCCCCTTCCTTTCCTATATATATATATATATATATCTGTCTCATTCATTTTGTCCCATTTACACATGCAAGTTTCTCTGGACCAGATTTTTAAGAGTTTCCACTATCCACCACTATTCCAAATGGTTTTTTCTATGATCCACTTCATGTCACATGTACATGGTACTGATACAAGTATATGCCAACCTCTTTTTTTTCAAAAGATCAAGAATCATGGCACCAAGAAAAATTCAATTAGCACTCTATATTTTGTTTACAAAAACCTATTATATCTATAGTTACTACAACTACTGGAAGAACTAGAAATTAAAAGTCAATTTGATAGAATTGGAAACTCATGGTTATATAGATTACTTTACATACCTCGGTATGAGATAGAAACCACATTAGAAAATTTAATGCACATATATAATAGCTACGATGGCTCTTTCCAAGTTGTGTTACCATAGCACCAATTTTTCATCATAATAACCTCTAATGATATTCATCATCTAATGGGGATAACCCATAAAAATGCATTACCTTTATCAATAAAAACCATTCTACCTGATGAAGAAAATAAATTTTTAGAGTCTCATTACAATATTTCTATTGAGGCTAAGGTTAATAATCCCTCCAAAAGAGGGATTAACACACAATCAATCAAAGACCCCTTTCTCCTTACCATGGTGGAATTTTTCCAAGCCCGCATTGTTTTACATGGAAGATACACTAACTTTCCTTAGTGGGCAATGTACTACCTTCTCCAAACCCTTTTCGGTGTTAGATTCGATTGGTTTTCATATCTTTCAACAAGGATTCGCTCTAACCTTGAAAAATCCATTGTGAATCCTAGTGCAGTTATTTCTTCTTCTTGTTTTATTCTTACTTTCTATTATGTGGATTTTCACACAATGAAATCAACATCTACTCCAACTGCACTGCATGAGAAGATGGATAAATATGAAATGTTTATGGATAAAAGTTGGTGAGATTTTTTAAAAGCATTGTATCTTTATTTTTTTCATAAAAATAATCATTTTAAAATCAATTCTAAAAATATGATCTATTTTTGATAGGTTAAAGTAATTTAAACAATGGCTCGACATGGTGTGGTAGATTACACACATAATCTTGTTGGGCTTGAGGAGTCTAGTGACAACATTATGCTTGATGTCACTATGGCTAATTAATCTATGGTTTTCACTAGCACCCAACAAACTAGAAGTAGAAAAAAATTCATGCGCGGTTCATTTGAATCATCCCACAACCAAGACAAAACATGTACTCGAGACAATCCAAGTTTTAATTAATCCACAATACACAATCATGTTAATTTTGATTAAAAAGTTTATAGACTAATGATAATCTGAGTCTTGACAATGACATATTTCATTTTCCTAATGTGCATCCATGTCCAACACATATCCCAGACCCATGGTATCTACTATTGCGTAGAAATTACTTACATACCTGAGAAACAAGAGTTTCACTATGCGAAATTTATTCACCCTTCAAGTTCAGGTGTGAATAAATCATATATTTAAATTTTATATATATTAGTGTTTGTTTTGGGATGTTATCATTCAATTTAACTAGTTTTCCTTAAAATAAGGGCTTGCAATACCACCACCCCCTAACAATTGACCATTGCAATAGTATATCAATTATGGACAAACAACATTAATGATGTAAAAATTGATATTGATTTCATTCTTTTTAATTACTCGTGTTATCTTGTTTGAATCATGCATAAAACATACTCATATTGTAAAAAAATTATGCTTGTAGAATTTTGCAACCTTAATCTCATGTTTAACCCATGGCCACCCCTCTTGTCAACACTTAAGGAGTAAATCATGCCCACCTCCCCTTTTTCCTCATGGTAGGGGAAAGAGGATAGTGTTCCCTAGAATGAGCATGGGTACACATAATTATACCACTTCATATTTCCCTAACGTTTCATTAAGCGGCATGAAGAGTGCCAGAGGAACTTATGTTTTAAATAATATAGATATGGATGAGGAGTATCTTGAATTTGAAAGCCTTTATGACATGGCAACAACAATGAAACATAATGATGATCTTATTCAATTTGCATAAAAGGAGTCATCAATGCCACAATAACCACCACTTCAGATCATCCTTCACCAATGGGGAGGAAAATTTGGATGACGATGCCAAAACAAAATTTTCAACTGACATTCTTGTGGCTAATAATTGTATAGCCCTTGTGATGGAAATTATTTTTCATGATATTAAGTAATTGAGGATATAGGAGATCAAAGTGAAAGCTATGATCAAAGAAATTAATGAAAGATATCATAATTTTTCACATAGGGAATTTTTTCATTGATAAAAAATGAACCGATTACGATTGATGTTTTACTTGCTCAACCAAAATTTGGTAATACTATAACCAATAATTATGATAATTTTTAAATATAATTCTTAATAGATTAGAAAATTTGAACACCGAGGCACATTCATATTACAATAAGTGGAATAGAGACAAAAAAACTTGTCACTATTGTAAATGCGAGAAATACTTGGCCTTGGTAAGTACTTAATATTTTGAAGATTATATTTTATGTTGTTATAGTTTATCTACTTTCTAACTATGGGATTTTTATGTGCAGTCCAAATACCATACATTGAAGACTAAAGTGTAGGTGTTAGATGAGCACCTTAAAAAAGTAAGAGAAAGTGTGCATGGAGAAATAGCCTTCAAAGAGAAACTTGTTCATTAAACAAGAAAAACAATACATTGTGAAAGATTATAAAGGAGCATGGATTTGATCTTGATATTTTGTTGAAGAAAAAAACTGATGAGGATCCTACTCCGTTGTTAAATATAGTTCGATGTTGATGTTGTAGAAGCTTCTCCAGACAAGGATCCAAATGAAGAAAAAATATTGATGTCAATCATTGTATTTGTGAAATGAAAACATTATCTTATTTAAAAACTTATACAGTTGATGAATAGTAATACATGTGTCATGGATTTACAATTTAGTTTCAAACATGAATGGACTCAATATTGAAAACTTGGATGTACATTTTTCTCTTGAATCTTGATAGTTGATTCTTGATGTATAGATAGATTATACTTATAGTTTATTTCAAATCGGCTGAATTAAACACAAAAATCGTTATCTCTAGACTCCTATGTATTTTATTAATCCCTAGAATCTTGATGGATATATGGATTATAATATGTTTTGAACATGTGTGGATTCAATATTGAGAAATCAAAGATTGAACATACTTTCCTAAGTAATGTAATTATTATTTTTACATCATCCAGTTTGCACAACTAGTTACTATCTGTTATTTCATGCAATATATAAAAACATAGAAGTGATTTAAAATTTCCAAACATTATATACAAAATATATGTAAAGGAAAAATAACTAAATGACGAGTCACAATATATATTTTAGAAAAGGAAAATGCTCAAGTGTCTGGTAATTAAAACAACCCTATCCTTAATGGTCCTTCATCACTTATTTCTATCATTTACAAATCATGTCTCCACGAGTCCAAGTCAATTTCAACATAATATGAGTCTCCATTGGTTGTTATTTGATTGACATCTCTCCACTTTACAAGGGATGTCCAAGTAGCTAATGCTCTTTCATATGGAAATTTTTCCACTCCATATCTTGAAACATATAGTCTCAAACAAGTTTTTAGATTTTTGTCAAATATGTTGTGAAGTTTTGATTTAATAAATGTTAATGTGCTAAAAACCCTTTCATCTTTATCTGTATGATTTCATATAGTTTGAAGTATTCACTTATAGTTTCCCTCAAAATTCTATTGTGATACAAATTTCTCCATAGTGTAATAGCTCCATTGTTGGTTTAGTAAGAGTCTTATATTGATCATTCATTGTCAATACAAAATGTATTGACTATGATATGAGTAATTTTATATTCAATATATCATTCAATTCTCCTCCATTAACATCTAAATATTTACAAAATTGATCCATTAGTCTAGACATGTATTTTGTAAAGATTTGAGTTGTTTTTCTTCACCAATCATTGGATTCCAGAAATTGGGATTTACAACTCCCATGGCCTCAAGAAGATCACTATTCTTAAATCATTCTCTGATCTTAGAAGATAATGTTTCAAATATCTTCATCAATTTTTCTAGTTATCATACATTGTAACATCAAATAGAAGGCTTTTCACTAGTACTTCCTCAATATTAGAACCTAGGACATAAGGATCTCTTTGGAAAGTGTGCATTGGTATATTTTCCCCATCAAATGAGATAAAAAGATGACCATTGATATTGAACTTTAAATAGTTGTTGGGATATTTTGTATCTATTAAGACCTTCCAACTACTGAATATTGGCTTTTGAAACCAATCTTTTATGGAATATAAGTTATCTAAAATCATACATACATGTTTCCTTAATTTGATAAAATCAACAATGTATATAGATATTTCCTGAGCTTATTTCACCAAGCTATTTATTTCCTTCAACATTAGAAAAATACCACATAATGTTAATAATGTCTCCAAATTAGTCAAATGATATAGCATATATTTCACCTTGTCAACTTCTCTACGATTCATGATCATATACCCTGATAATGACCTATATTCCTAAAATAATTCTACAAAATGGATCATACAACGATATCTATCTTGTGTCAACATATTTCAAAAAAAAATTACCATTTGTAATTCCAACAGAAAATTTCTGAAACTCCAAAAATATTTTAGGACTTCTTGACATGTATGAATGCAAATCACATATAAGCTCTTCCACTTTAGCAACATTTTCAAAATTACTTACAATCTTGTAAGCGAGATTCATTCTGTGAGCCATGCAGTGAATAGGTATCATGTACATGGAAATCATTATTTCAAGGATAATATAAAGCCTATTTTTTTGACCTTGCATGATAGATGCCCCATCAGCCCTAACACAAATCAACTTCGTAGAGATTGAATGATCGTCCATACCAACTATTTCTTTCAAATTTTTAATAACTAGTTTGCAGAGGTTCTCAAAATTACAATTCTTCATCATTTTTTTCATAGCTAGTAAATGATTTTCCCTCAAATGGTTATTGAAATTGAAAGTGTATACATGCATGCAAACCCACGATGTATTGTCTACTATTGTGACCTCATCAATTGATAATGAGATAAAATTCACATTTTTACCTTCTCTCTCAAATAAGTGATTTCAATTTCTACCATACACTTTGCCATTTCCCATGCACTAGTATTTGACCAGTGTGTTGTTGGAATGTTTGGAAACCCATTACATTGAAATAATATCTTATAATCAATGAGATCTGAAATAGGTATTCCCTTTTTTAAATGTGAAATATTGTTCGGAATTGTATAAGTTTTTCTTGAAGACTTGCATCAACAAATTTTGTAAATTTATCATTTATTGTTCCACCTTTCTCAACAAGGTCTTGAATATGTTTATGATGATTGTCATATTCTTCTACATATCTCATATGTAAACAATCTTCCTTGGTTTTCCATCTAGATGTTTTTATTATTGTTCCATCTTCTTAATTTTTTGACTCATATAGTTTCCCACAATGCTTCTCCATTGTGTCTAACTTCAATTGTATTATGTTATTTACCTAGTTTCTAACTACATATAGTACATCTACATTCAGTAGGAGTATCAGTAGTGTTTTCTAGTTCAACGGGTTCAATAAATGGATATTTGGCTGACCATTCAAATTTATAAGTCCTTCCTAAAGTCCACTTCTCACTCTTATGTTTCTAACGCTTGTTTCTGGAATCTTTATATGAAGTTTGAGTTTGATGGAAATTGGGATTATCACTACTATCTAAGTGAATTGAATTACTATGTTGATTATGAATTTCATCTGGTGTAAATTCATTATTACGATTTTGTAGTCACTTTTACCTACTCCTTTTAAACCCTAGGTGCGTCAACATATCACCCAGTTTGAACTAGGCACTCACCCGAGGCTTGCGAAGGCACCAAGCCCCTTTTTTATGTGAGCCTTGCAAGAATATTCATCATTATAGAAGAACAACATATAGACATAAAGACATACATCTTATAACAGAGATAATGAGACTAGATCTGAAATTTAATGATCCATATTACAATTATGAATATTAAAAATAACATACATGAACCAGATCTAAACCATGAACACAATAAAGAACACAAAAACTTAGGTTTATTGAACACCGATATTTAGAACCACCCCATTATATTATTTCACCAATATTATAGTAGCCAAATACATCGATAAATCCATAAATGGACCATATACATCATCAAAGTTTCGGTATTCTCCTATAATGGCTCCATTACGAAAGTTACAACAATGATTGTGTTGTCGCCAAATCACTTTGCACCCTCCGAATGGCTAGGATGTGAATAGGACGTTTGGTGTGATTGGGACACATGGGATCACCTCTCAAGCCGTGGGGACTTGGGCTCGAGGTGAACCTCCGAAGAAGGCTGACTTCCTCTTCCTAAACTAAGTGTTGTACTTACTCTCTAGCGTAACAAAAATGATTATCTAGTCCTATGCTAACATTTTCATGGGGTTTTAGGGAAAGAGATTTACAGAAATGAAACTATACTAGGGATGGTGATGCACCAAATAAAGGGTGTCTTTAGATTCAGGAAGGGTTAATTTGAAGAGGGTGTGTGCACCACAGGTCAACTTCACCTACTGCAACTTAGAGAGGGTACAAGATACCACAAACTAAGAGACACGCGTTCCCTTTGTTAAACTTTATCAGATTGAGAAATATACCAGTTTCCCAGTGAAGAAGGATGAACTCAAGAAGGGTGAACAGACACCACAACTCAACTGCATGCAATACTTCACCACTCGATAAGCACAGAACTCCAAGAACCTGCAATAGAACTTAAACTTGCACAGTGTACCTGCAAGTATGAGAAAGGCACAAAGAAGCACAGAAGGATGAAAGGACCGAGATTAGTCACAAAACACACACTTTTATTTCTTCAATAACATGCACAATGCATCATACATTCAAAAGAGGCAATAGTTTCCATTACAGTCTTGAAGAGGAGGCTTGAAAGTTCTCTCAACACACAAGAACAACTTGCAGAAGAGAGAGGATTCTTGAAAAGTATACACTTGCCTGAGATATCTAACTGTCCAACTTATCTCGAATCTATTTGGAACCCTTTGAAATGAGATTCCAACTTACATTTATAGAAGAATATGTGAGAAAGAAGAGGAAAGGTCATAATTACATTCCTAAATTGAAGGCCCATGATGTATTTATTGCAGTTAGTTGAACCACCTGAGAAGGTTCCATCATGGGTCATTAATTGCCTGATGACCTAGTCTTCTCAATTAATTAAAAGAATATTTAAATAAAATATTTAAATAATAATAATAAATATTATTATTAAAATATTTAAATAAAAATATTAATTTAATTAACATAATGTTGGGACCCCCCCGTTGACCCGTTTGACTTGAAGAGGAGGGGGTCCATGTGGATAGAGTCTGCACAAATCTCAACTCGGTGAGCTTCGAATCCTCTAACTCGGTGTTGCAATTGATTTTGAACCCCACACCAACTCTTTCCTCGTCTTGGCAATCGGGCTCTTTTGCATTGAGTCCTTCGAATGGTGAGCTATCAAACTTGTTTCTTATCATTTTCCTCTGTTAACTCGAAGCCATTTATGCATTCCACGTTCAAACTTCATGAAACATCACCACGAGCTCCCTGTGAAGTCACCGAGCTCTTCATCCAGCAAACGATCTTACCTTTCCTGGGCTCAAACTCACTTGAATGTCGAGCTTAACCCAACATTTCTAAAAAGAATGGTTTTACCACAATGCTCATGGTTCTTCCTTATCATATAACACTTGCAGTAAGAATGTTTTAGCTTGGCCATAATAAGCACAATTGTACCTTCCAAATGATGAGAAAATGCCATTACCAATAAAGACCTAATGCTGCCATGATGATGACCTAGGTTCATGCCCATAACATGTCGATAGACACCCTTAAGACTGATTCTTGGACAAAGAGACCTTTGGTATTTTGGTAGTGCACTCTGCAATCTAGGCTCCAACCAACAATTATGCCACTATTGGGGTCTTAGTATGGAATGGGTAGCTGTGAGCTACACAATATACTCATTTTTCCAGAAACTAAAAAGATCCTTTATGTTACAATCTGCAACACATAAAATAAGCCCTTCAAAAAAATACGTTGAACAACTGGGGCAACCAAAAGGACCTTGGAAAAATGTACAGGTAACAACCATATGAATTCTTCCTTAGTCGTGGATAAAAGCTAATAGAAATAAGCTAGATAAAATCAGCTTGAAACTACAGTATAATCGTCCATTGTTTAAAAACAAGCTTCTCTGAACCTGGTAAAAGAATATTTTTATTGTCTGATTGGACGTACATAATGGAAGGGTATAAATATTGCCTACTGCCCACAGAGTTTCTCAAAGAGACCATTTACAAGTGACAAGGATGTAGCATGAAAAGCGGCCGACCAGGTATTTCAGAGTTGACCTTCACATTCAATTCGTTTCTAGGAGAAAACATGCTGAGAAATATGAATCATTTCATTCTGCACCGTTTTAAACTTCCATCTCCTGACTCGGGCAAATTTTATGAAGCCTTGAATAGTGTGACTCCAATCACGGTAGTGAATATTTGTTTCTGCGGTACTGCCTCGCTTGAAGCGCTAAAATGGCTTCTACTATAATGCAACATGCCTGCTGCCTGTGCATGGGAGTTTCTCATGACCACCGAATGCTCAGAACTGTACAGAGGATGAGGAGAAGGTCGTGGCAGCTGGGAGAAGTATGCTGGCATAGGCGAACTGATCAGGTCGGACATCTGTTTGTTGCATTCGGTGAAACAATATCAACGCTTCGTGAGGAAACGCGTGTCTTCTGTAAGCTACAATTATGGTATTCCATGAGAAGGCATCTCTTTCATGTGAAAGCATATTCCTGGAAATGCAGGTCCGCAATAGTTGAAGATATGTAGATGGGTTTACAGGGATGTTATGCATGGTAAGCAGAATGTGTGGAGCTTGAAACTTCAACTGTCTCATTCCCACGTTCCCCGACTTACCTTCCGAGTGACTCGCACAAAGACTCGGATCCTGTTTAAACGGCCCGTGTGGAAGTATCATGTTGGATTGCCATCGTCAAATCTCCACGCTTGGCAGTTTGATCGGATTTCTCCCATTTTTTGGCAGTAGACCCAAACTTCTCCCACGCCCGGAATCTTTTCAATGGCTTGCCATCCACGAAAACCCACTTGGCATTGCTCACCTTATTTCCCACGTCCGGGATTGGAGTGCGGGGTTTTGTTATCATTTGGCCATATTTCATTTTGGACAGATGGCCACCGACTTCCACCTTTCCGCTCAGCGTGAGGAGACATCATTTTCTTGGTGCAAACATTTCAGCTGTAGCTTGTAAGGTGTGATAATTCCGACAGAATCCTTTATGCTCGCCAACTTAGTGACTCGTTGAAGATGCTCATATAATTGCAAAGAAAATTATGCTCCATGAATATTCTGATATGAAACAGTTCCACCTCTATGAGATCCACTTCCATGAGTTGCATCGTAAAACAAGTAAGGTCTCGATAGAGAATCTTTGTAATAAATTTAATCAAGTCTCCTGGTAACACTCTTACTGTCACTTAATCGATTTTCATAAAAATATCTTGAAGGAAAATCCTAAATTTGAGGATGCATTCGATGCTGATCAGATAACATAGTTGGACGACTTACTTGCTCAAAAAGGCTTCTACTATACTGCAACATGCCTGTGCATCGAATGCTCGGCCGCTTTGAGCGTAGAACTGAAATTCTCCTAGGAAAGTGCCGTGAGGAAGTAATTGGCTATACGCAGCAGCTACAGGGTAGAGAAGTAAACTTATCTCAGAAAATGAGTGGCCTCCAGAGAGAGTTGATTGCGACAGCTGCCGCAGGGTGATCCCAAGGAACCATTGGTGTTGATCCTGATGTTCTAGTTGCATGTGACCACAGTCATGATCATTGTTGTAAAATATTTCCGTTGTAGTAGAAGAACGAGATAAAGTTTTAGTTGAGTTGTCTCACCTTTTCATTTTGGAAATTCTCTTCCATGGAAGAAGCTCGACCAAATCTTGAGGCAGCTATTGTCTCCGTCGAGTCATTAAAACTGAATTCATATTCCAACAAGGAAGCATCAATCTCTCCATGTTGAATTAAACCGGATCGAACTCATCATTTCTCTACCTCAATGAGCCAACCATCAAAACATCCTCCGCTCCTATCGAGACTCTTTTATGACAAGCCAAACTCGGTTACTGAACTTACATTTCCTACTCATGAACTCGTCTAAGGCTTGTGATCTGAGTTATGACCGAGTTAGGACAAGGCACAAACTCCTTTGATGACTCGTCTCTTTATTCCCGATTTGACACTGTTTTAGCTCGACCAAGCGAGATAAGCTTATCGAACTCCTCGATGGCTCGCATACCAAAAAAATGATCGATCTCACCTGATGACCAGAAGTGGGTCCCTAGGACCAATGTCATGATTTGATAGTAATAAGGCCCTGTTTTCCAATTTTTCCATGTGCGTAAAATTTTATAACAGATTGCAAATATCTCTCCTAGCTCTACCACCTACTCATCACTTAGAGTGAACTACCTACCAAATGTCATCATGCCTTGCCATACTCAATTATCCTCAACATGCAAGTTCTAGCTAAACCATAACTAACTCCACTTTACAACTCTTAATCTTGTCATGATAACCATATCCTAGAATATTATTTCCTTGGGCTACAAGTCTCCATGTTCTAGCCTTATCCATAATCAGATCTGGTCGCATCTCCATGTGTCCCTTATTACAACTCCGACCATGGTCCAAAATATGGTTAAGTCCTGAGCCTATTCTTCCTGGGTGTGAACCTTCACGCCTTCCCCAAAGTTACTTCCGTGCGAGCCTTTGTACCTTACTAGCATGCGTGTGATAAAACCTTCCATGCCTTAGGTGCCTAGTCTCCTTAGGGGCTCAACATTACCCCACACTAGTTTGATTATTTCCCACAAAATATTTTGTGCTCACCGAAAAAAAATCCATTGATCTAAAAATCGGCTAAGGAAAAAAATCTTGCATGATGCAATAGTCTAGATGACTAACTAGAGGATTCAAGGAACTCTACATCTATCTCAGCCTTCAACATTTTCCATGCTTCCAATTATGTGAAATTTCCCTCCCTCTTCTTATCTATTATAATTGGTGTGTATATATTCAACCTTCCCTTTCATTTATTCTATGACCACCACCAACTCTCTGCAAAAACCCTCGAACTCATCCATACATTCTGTGATAGAATCTCAGAGTTCACCAATCTGAAATTCTAGTTTCTCACACTTGGTCTTAATCTTTTCCTTCTATTATGTCATGTCAATAATCAATTACATGCACTCAATTTTATTCATCGGAACCTTCTCTTGCAAGGCCTTGAGGATGACCTCTTCATCTTCTACCCACATGCATCAATAATGGGCTCACATTTCTGACAACTATGTTGAAGCCTCTATCCGCCAAAATGTTTACCTCCTTGAGTTGGGTGAGAAATCCTCCAACTCAGTAATCTGAGCCTCAATAGTGATCTTGTTGTTCTCTCTCTCCTTTGTAAGCTCCTCAGTTGTGGTTCCCACGCCATCCTTGATGTTGGTCAACAACATCCCCACTAAGATCTTCCAAGTACTCCATCTCATCATTATAATTTGTCCTATCTTGGCTCACCAATGTTGGACATTGTCCCAAGATCTTATTAACTAAGGATGCCAACCCGATCATATGCTTCCTTGGTCCGTATGTATCTTCTTGCTTCTCAACCCTTGGCAAATCTCTCCTATCTCCTTTTCCTTTCCTTTTTATCTTGTGACCAAGGTCCAATAGTCACCCCTACATCCAAACTCCACCTTATAACCTCTGAGGACATATTTTGCAGTGTGTTACACACCTTCTCATCAATGAGGTGGCTTAGATCCACCACTTTATATGTTTCTCCCTCCTTCTTCCTCAAATGAATGGTCTCAATCGCATGATCGCTGACCTCAAATTTGGGATTCTCTCTACATGACAATGCAGATTCCAACTTATCATCTTCCTAGTCCTTGTTACACCCCCATCTTGGTCCAAAAGATCCCAAACATGTAAATTTTCTGGGGAAAGGGTGCTTTGGAACCTCACATGCAACACCTTCATGGGATTATCCATGAATTCCATATGAGGGGACATAGGTGTCCACTTATTTCTCTTTTCCTTGCGCTTTGAACGTTGTTTCCTCGGGGTGCTTAACCCTACAGTGAACCCTTTATCCTCCTTGATAACAAAGGAGTCTCCTTTATTTTCTCTCTCTCTGGGCTAGTGGGATGGATAGGTGAAGTCCCTCACACTGGAATATTCATAGGTTCCTCCATAGAATGTGCTTTCTCCTTGGAGTGCATCATTAGACCACCTTTTGGTATCCACCTCATCCATTCTCTTCTCTCCTCCTCAAGTTCTACCTCGAGTTCCTCCCTAAATGTTGTGTGATCTTCTTCTGATCTTGTCTCTATCATAGAACTGGAGACATCATGTACCTTATGCTTTTTTTGTTTCCATCTTCTCCTTCTAGCTATTTATCTTCCTCGCACTCTGGTTGTGAAGCCTCGATGCTACCTTGTTGTGATGTACCTATGCCCCCACTACTATTCTGATGCATATAATACTTTCTCTTCTAGAAGTGTCCAATTTCTCCTCACTTCCTTCCTCTTCTTCTTCCTCTCCTTCTTCCTGACCACTTTCATAGGTGGGATTGGTGCTTCTCATGGCCTTGGAAAGGTGGAGTCTGTAACCTCCACTTCAACTCCTCCCTACATCTTAGGGAACAACTACACAAACACCCGTGGATGTATCCCTTAATGGTAACATTGATCTATGGATGCAGATCCAGGAAGTTTGGCTCCAAGACTTTGACATATGTCGGCCTCATATCATACTTATAAGTTATGTGAAGAGTGTGAACATCAATGTCCACTTTTTCAACATCAAATTTCAGCTTCTGCATGCATCCTTTAACCGATTGATGGCACACTTCATGTATTTAGTAGTGAATGACAAATGGAAATTTTGCACCATGGCCCCATTTCTCCTTTGGCCATCATGAATTTTTCCAAGTGAAGTGTTGCATAACTAAAAACTTCACCTGGTCCCCTACAACTTATGGAAAATCATGTGGAATGTGCCACTCATTCTCAAAATCCTCATGCATTCTCTCTCATACCACTTGTTCATCCTATTCGGGACTTATAAGTATTTGTGATGATGGATCCATCACAAGTAAACTCAAAAATGCACCGCAGAGATGGGTGCACGGTGGGTAAACCCACATGTTCCCATCCGGTCCATCGGGGATGCCAATTTCCCAAATATGGTCAAATAGTAGTATATATCCCCACGTGATATTTTTTCTCCAACCTCATTCTACACCCATGCCTCCTCAATGATACTATTCACAATAAATTACATGAAGTTATAGTGCACTCGTTTGGATACCTGTATGTAATGTACATGAATCTCTTATTTATATCTATCCACCACTCTAATGTGCCTAATTTAATTTAGTGATGAGTCAGGATGCGACTATTAACATTGAGTCACAAAGGTCTGAGATAACCTAAGCTTTCCTCCTTCTCATAGCTTAATTACTTTGCCAATTCTTTGATCTTTGCACATGGCACATAAATCGAGTGTCATGTCCTCACTAATGTTTTTCACAGGCCTTTTACCCTTTTCTAATCAATTGGCCCATAAGTCTCATTCTCCTCCCCAAAAAGTAGAATAAGTCCTCATGCACCTACAACATTAACCACCTAAAGAGTGGGTGGGTTTAGCAAAGAAAGGAAGCTCCCATAAGTTGTAAAACCCTAGTCTTCTATAACTCCTGTTGCACCGAGTCATCCACCCTAGGGTTTGAGCTCATCTACCCTGGAACATCTTTGACTAGATCTCCCACATCAACTTTTCATGTTCATCTATCCTGTGGTTGAATTCACTAATCTTACACCTATAAAGCTTTGAACTCCACTTCTCTACTTTAATCACACCTAGGGTATTGCATTTCTAGTATACCTCAATGGGTTCCTCCTTCTCCACCATCATTTTCTTGGTTCATGCCTTCTTTGTGCCATTACTCTCATGCCCTAGGTGTTTCAATTCCTCCTTGTCTTCCCGAGCTCATCAACTTCAATAGCTTCACTTCTACAACCCCTAGTTACCTCATATTTTTCCTTTCCCCTTGCTACACCACAAGATCTTGTTACAGTTCACACAATGCCACTGGTTTGTAAAAATACTTCACTTCCTTATCACACCCTCGTCACACTTCAATTACTTCAAGAGCACAAAAAAATTTTTGAAGGCAAGGTAGTTAGAATGACTACCCTCACCCCCTATTTATACTTTTTAGACCTCAATGTCCTTCTGACCCACACATATTAACATTAATTTTTAATAAAGTACCTTTTTCCACTTAAATGAACTTCCATGACTCCACCTCATGTGCTACAGTCATAACCTTCTGCATGCTATCATTACTTCCTTTCCACAAACTCCTCCGCATGCCCTTACTACACTAAAGTACTTAACCTCTTGCACCATCCACTAAGTAATTTCCCATGCCACCACCTACCTCATGTTATACTGCATGATCTTTATTTCTCTCCAACGTGGTCTTTAATCAACTCAAATTTTCTCAAAACACCTCTACTACAACACAAACCCAAAACACCTTATATACCACACAAATCATTCTTCTTCCTTTACACCAATCATCCTAGAATGGGTTTTCCATCAATCCAACCTCCTTAGAAATGTGCCAATCATTTTCCAAATTTATATGCCAATCCACCCCACACTAAAGGTATGTGTGGTCCTCTACATAATGGAATCACTTAAAATGTAATTAGCTACTACACACAAATGTGCAAAAACATAGACAAAAAAATGACAAGCATAACAATGATGAAAGGAAACACATAAAAGGAAAATGCATTAAAGGGAAAACCTAAGCTAAATGGCAAACACTGCCTTATTATTACAAACACCAAGAAGACTTATTTATAGTAGGGCTTCAACCTACTCCCATTAAAGAAACCAGAAACCGTGTGCCATCCAAAGCTTCTAACTGGGAAAAGCACCTGAGTCAAGTATATAAGTCACAACATATGGTCCCAACCAATGCACTTGGAACTTCCTAGGGGTGCACAAAAACTTGGAATCATATAAAAGAACCATCTGTCCAACCTCCACTTCTTATTTTTAATGTGTCGATCATGTCAAGCTTTTGTCTTGCTTTCTCTATCTTCTGCTCCATCGGGCTATGGTGCACCTCTCATCCAACTACATCAATTTTTCTATGTGCTCTTCAAGTGCTTTCTCATCATCCAATCCTCCCACATGTGTGCAATACGGGGATGGTAACATAAATTCAACTAGTAAAATAACCTCGATGCCAAACACCAACTGAAAGGGTGTTGCTTTATTGAGTCTCTTGTAGGTTGTTCTATAAGACCAAAGAACAATAGATACTTTATCATCCCAATCCTTCCTTCCAACATCACAATATCTTCATCAATGTGTGGCTCAAAATCTTGTTGAAAGCTTCAACAATTCCATTAGCTTGTGGGTGATAGGGTGTAGTCTTATGATGGGCTACCATAAATTTGCCAATAATATCCTAATAGTCTCATTCAAGAAATGAGTACCCCTATCACTTGTTAAAATCAATGGACATCCATACCTACTTATGATATTCTCCCAAAGGAACCTTGTTGCAGTAGTAGTTGTAGTGCAATCCTTCATAGGTGTTACTTCCGCCCACCGTGTAAGATAGTCTATACAAGTAATGATGTAGCATGATCCTTTCCTATGTCATGGGGAAATAGGCCCACAAAAGTCAATTTCCCATTTTTCAAAAGGTTCCACACTTTCTATAGGCCTCAATGACATTTCATCTCTATGCCCAGGCTTCCCAAGGCACTAGAAATGATCACAACCCCTGGCATATTCTTGAAATCCTTATATAATGTCTCCCACCACAAACCAACCATCAGAATCTTACGCATGGTGGCTCGACCTACATAATGTCCACCAAAATCCCTCCATGAGCTTCCTCCATAATACCCACATGCACTCATGCTCTAGTACACACCGACACAAAATCTCATCCCGACCAAGTTTGTATAGATCTCCACCAATCAACATATAAGGCACGATGTGAATGGAAAGTTGTTTCCTTTCTATACTCTTCATCCATCAAGCGCCACACCTATTCATAAAAAGATAAATATCCTCCAAATCAATGGGTGTGTGTTGTAATCTGAACAACTATGCATCTAACATTGTGTCTTCAATGCTCTGTGCATCCTCACTTGAATTAATTCTAGAAAGATGGTCAGGTCCTGAATTGCACTTTCCTAGTTTGACTACCACCAAAAAGTCAAATTCTTGAAATAACAAGATCCACCGACATATGCGCCCTTGCAAAACAATGCTTGTTTACTAAATACTTAAGTGCCATGTGATCTGTGTAAAAGATAAATGGAGTAGCCAACAAGTACTACCTAAACTTATGTAGTACATAAATCATAGAAAATGCTTCATGCTCCATTGTTGTGTAATTCTACTTCAGCTGGGGTTAACTTTTTCTTCTTGCAAAACATAAAGGGTGATCAACAATCCCTTCTCTAGGTTGTGCTAACACTACTCCAATTTCCATACCTATGCATCCACATGCACATGAAAGGGCTTGTCCCAAGAGGGAAAGTGCAAAAAATGGGCACAATAGTAAGTAAGCTTCTCCTTCAATGTATCAAAATCCACTTGTTGCGCCTCATCCTAGTGAAATCTTCCTTTGTGCCTCAATAGTTCTTCCAAGGGCACGGAAATCTTGGCATAACCTTGATGAATTTTCTATAGTAACCCGTATGCCCCAAAAAATCCATGCACTGCATTGTGCTTTGATTGGTAGGCTCCTCTAAACCCAAAATAACAACTTTGGCAAGGTCTACCAATAAGCCTTCCTTAAAAAATATGACCTAGAAATGTGCCAAAAGGAGTAGAAAAGACACATTTCTTAATGTTTAGAGAGATACTTAACTTCCTACATCTTTCAAACATCAATCTCAAGTTGTCATAATGATCTTTTACTAATCCATACACTATCCAATCATCCAGGTAGACTTGTAGAAACTTATGAATAAAGTTTGAATGTTTGTACCACAATGCGCAAAAATACAAAAGTGCATTCTTAAGCCCAAATGGCATAACCGTATAAGAAAAATTCCCCATTCAATGGTGAAAGTAGTCTTCTCCTGGTCTTCTTTTGCAATCCTTACCTAGTGATACCCTAGAATCCATCTATAAAAGAGTAGATCTCACGCCCTGCTACACCTTCCAATATTTCCTTAGTAAAAGGTGTGGAAAAGGGTCTATAACACATGCAATATTCAAGTCTCTATAGTCTACACATAGATTCCATATCCTTCCATCTTTCTTGATACTAATCACCATTGGGACTAACCCATTCAAATTCTTCAATAGCTTTAATGATCCCAGATTCCACATCTTGTCAATTTCTTCTTTCACCTTTACACATAGATTAGGATTCATCCTATAAGGCCTCTTCCTAATCAGGTGTGCACACTTCCTTTAACTTAATCCACATCTCTCCCAATGAGTGATGAACTCCTTTTAACTCATGATACCATGTGGAAAAAATCTTGGAAGTCCCACAAGCAGTTCAATTATCTTTGAAACCTCTTGTTCTATCCAATAATCACCAATGATTACTTCTTTTGGTTTTTCTTTTGTGCCAATGTTGATCTTCTTTGTCTTCAATGGCTCATGGTAGGTATGTGCCTTCTCATCCACACTATCCAAGACATCACACGTACCCTCTGTATGATCAACATCTAGGTTCTCTATCTCTTCATCTTCTATCAGGTACACCATTTTTCCTTTCTCTTTTCTAGGTAAAGTGCACTCAAACTATACTTCATCCATTTCTTCTCCTTCCTCAAAGTGTGCCTCCAAATCAGGCTCCCTAGAAAATCTAGGATGAGGTCCTCAGCTTTGGCACTATCTCCCAGAGTAAGGTGCTTGACTACCTAAAACCTCATTCACTAATGGTTTAGAAGATAGATACTCAAAAGTTTGAATAATACCTACCATCAACTCTTGCCAATTTCCTCTCGATGACGTAACTCCAAATGGATATACCAAGTGTGTGCACAACCCTACAAAGTGGAATAGAACTTATGCACCCAGAGTGAAGGGGTAAAGCTTTCAGGCCTTCCATCCAAATTTCTCACATTCCTAAATGTGGTACAAGGTGATTCCTTCCCATGATAGTCACATATCTTTGAAGGTGCATTGGTCCATAGAAATCTAACAAAGAACATGATTCTTACCTCGCACACTCTATAAGATTATCTTGATGAGTCATCCACCAATGTGTTTCTATCCCACATAAGGTATAAACAAGCATATTCCTTTGTTCTACTTCACAGTCCACTAAACTTCCATAACATGCAAAAAAGACATCAAGGTGACCTTCTCTAGTGTAACTTGGTAACTGTCTTCCTCCCAGATGCCTAACTAAATGTGCCTTGATGACATGAGTCACAATTCCCTTTAATTCTCTCCCAACCAACTCATAAGTTCCATGTGCCCCAATTATCACATGCAATGCTAGTCGTATCACTCAAGGACTAAGCATCATCCCACTAATGACTCCTTCTCTTGATGGCTCAATAACCTCTGGGTCTCTGATGGTGCACACATAAATTTATATTGATGTCTTCTTCCCCAAAGGCTCGACATAAGGTGTAGACCTACCATCTATTAGTGGAATAATAATGTGCTCCTTCTTGTTCTCAAAGCTGATGTATCCCTTGTTGAAGCAAAATCAACATTATTCACATAACACCAAGGGCATCCAAGTAATGCTGGGAAATTATCTACCTCGAAAGTGCTAAGACTTCAAATTCCCTAGTGAACTTGGCCCCTTGAATGGTTATGGAAGCATCCTTCAAGACTCTCGATGGGTGTAGCTTTAGTTCTATTTGCCATGTACAACACATTTGAAGATGGCTGCAATGGTGGTCTCCCCATCTGATTCCACACATCCAAAGTAAGAACATTAACCTCTTTGCACTATGTCAATTAGTATGTTACTCAAAATCCATCCATCAACTACTACATTCAACATGATCTCCTTGTCATAATCAAGACTATGAGGGGGAAAATTAGCATGTAAGATCTACCTCTCACTGCATCCATCAGCATGCAGTACCTTTCCTCTCAACCATTCTCCTAACAGGGAATGATATTTTCCTAGCACAACATCTTACATACCTCTTTGACATCATCCACATCATTCTGAGGGATCTCAACATTCTTCACTGTTCCAACTTCCGTGACTACTCTTTCAAGCATTGGATCTCCCCTTGCAAGCTCCTAATCACCTCCATAGTCTCCTAGGTAAACCTCCTTCTGATAAGTTGATCAGGGTACTTTCCATGTAATACCTCTTCTCTTGTAATGAGAGGCCTCTACTTTGGTATTTCTCTTGGCATGTGCAGCTTCAATGTGTGTGTAGTTACTAATACATGCTCCAACTCAGGGTTAGATGCCATAGGGCATGAACAGAGGTTCAACGCTTTACACTAACCATTCCCACCCTTGTCCTTCTTCTAGTTCTAGCTCATGTGATTATACAAGTCAAGGAACTCCTCATACTTATGTTTCTTTCCACACCATGAGCATTGTAGTAAATCTAGGCACTCACGCTTGTAGTGATCCATAGATCCACAATTGAAACAAGTTCCATGGGGAAATTCACTCCTTCCTCCACCGCAACCACCACGGCCTCTGAATCCTCCATGAAAAATTCTTCTTCTCTTCCTCCTCCATCTTCATGCCCTTCATGTTGATGCCCCTCATTCTTAGAACTATTCACAATGTTGGCTTGGCACTGCACACACCACACCAGTATCAATCACATCATGAATCTTGGTCTATCAATCGATAGTCCTTATGTATCATGAGTAGTAGATGTACAAATATTACAATAAAGAAGACACATTCTTATGGAGTGCACATTGTAACAAAGGGAATCTACTTGGATCATGATCCCCATGATAGATTTCATAGTCTATTAACATGGCACACCAAATTTTGAGGGAAACTATCCTTGGTGTGTCCTTCTACTTCACAATCCATACACCAAAGTCCATTATGAGTCTCATGTGCTGAATTCATAGACAATTTCTCAAGTTTGACTTTTCCATGGAAGTAATTTGTGCCTCCAAAAAGGGACTTACCCCAATAGTATCAACACTCCCCATGGCCTCAACACACAAAGAAGCCTCCAAGGCCTCACACATGGATCCATGAAAGTCTTATGTGAAAGCACTCATCTGAAAGGTGTTATCAAGCCTCCAAAAAACCATTGAGCATGCTGAGAGGGATGGATATCATAAGATAACTTTGAAAAAGAGTCTTAAAATGTGCATCATACTCTCACACACTTTCTCTACATACCCTATTGAATCTCCTTGAGTGCACTTGATGCTCTTTTTCTCAAATTCAGAATATGAAATTCCACCAAGAAGGCATCACAAGTGTAATATAATCCACCACCATCCATGTGGGTCATATTTTTGGTACCATCTATGTGCGCACCCCTACAACGTAGTTGTAAAATTAGATTTCCTTCCTCTCTAGGGTAGTGATCCCTTAGTGCACCATAGTAATTCACACTTATGTACATGCTCTGTAACATCCTCAACACCTTTATAATCAGGAAAATGAAGAGACATCTCATAAAATACCTGCTGATGGGGTTGTGGTCCTTGTCCACCAGATCCAAAACTTTGATTTCCTCTGTGTTTCCTCCACCACCAGATCCACTAGTTCCACTAACCCCTGACCCTCTAGATCCACCAGATCCTCCAGATCCTCCTCCTATAGTAGGTACAGGCCTGAAGTAGTGCTACTCTATGTTCCCCATCATTGTACTAAACTGAGCTCCAACAATCTGTGAAGTTGAACTACTTCCAGACGTGATACCCACGTTCTGAGCCCACACCTTGTCCAAATGATGTGCCTGATAGGATACCACCAAACACAAGAAATGTTTGCATGGCCATAGATGGATGTAATGTAAAATTATATCTACCTAATGATGTTGCTTTCTTACCAATGCCAACCGTACTAGCAATACTTGTCTCAAAAATTGGAAAACTAAGTGCAAGGGCTTGGTCACCATGTGGGTTCAAATGCATGCCTATGGTCCATCTCCTTTCTCCATCTAACAAGATCTCATCAGAAGCTAAGGGGTTATCCTTCCACATTTTCCAAGATGGGGTAGCATAGACTTCTCAAGGTTCCACATCCTCCACGTGAACCTCAAATCCTTCCCACAATGTCTACCTCCAAACATCCATCATTCCTACAATCTCACATTGTCTCACCAATTCCCTCTCCCGAGCTTCATTATACTTGAGCCACCTCTCTCTCTCTCTCCACTTCTATCATAGGATCCACCATTTCTCACCACACCCACTTCCACGCCCCATGCCTAGTGGGAGTTTAGCTAGCCATAGGAAACACTTCTAAACTCAAAGTGATGATCAAGATCTTGATGGCTAATGGTATAACATGCAAGAAAGATCCTCTCGGTTCTCATAAGAACTCAAACTCAACAACCTCTGGGAAAGAATAAGTAGAAACCACATACTCCAACATGTGTATCTAGTCAACACACCACTCCACCAATGATCAACAACATGAGTCCAAATCAGATCATGCATCATGAAGCCATTGATAATATTCTTGGGTCCACACATGAGGTCGATAGTACCAACTCCTCCTTGATGCATATACACTGAAAACCATTCATATAGTTCTATTGGAAAACAAAAAAAAAGAATGTTTCATAGAGCTCATGATATAAATGCTCCTCTACCCATGTACATGCATCAAACTTAGGTCCAATGTTGAATCTCTGTGTAAACTCATCCTCCATGTTCTTAAGCCAAGTCTCCATGCTGCCAAAGTCAAGCACTCTTCCATCACACACCATTCTTACAACAATCTTCAAAAGAGGTCCCGAAATGGAACCAAAATGTAGTCACTTTTACCTACTCCTTTTAAACCCCATGTGCACCAACATATCACCCATTCCTAAAACTGAGCACTCACCCAGGCACACAAAGGTGTCGAGCCCCTCTTTTTATGTGAGCCTTGCAAGAATATTCATCATTATAGCAAGAACAACATATATAGACATAAACACATACATCTTATGACAAAGATAATGAGACTAGATCTGAGCTTAAATGATCCATATTATGATTCTAAATATTAAAAAGAACATACATGAACCAAATCTGAACCATGAACACAATAAAGAACACAAACACTTAGATCCATTGAACACTGATATTTAGAACAACCCACCATTATATTATTTCACCAATATTATAGTAGCCAAATACATCAAGAAATCCATAAATGGACTAGATACATCATCAAAGTTTCAGTATTCTCCTACAATGGCTCCATTACAAAAGTTACAACAATGATCACACATATCTCTCCTAGATCTCTCTACTTTTTAGCACAAATCCATCACACATCACACATTTCTCATTTTACATCCCCTCTTTGCTTCTCTTTCTATCACTCCATTTTTTCCATTGATCACACACTCTTCTTGTTTCCGTGAAAATCAATACATATCAAGGGGTTCTTGGGAATCTTCTCTTTACCACCTACTCATCATAACATGGTAACATGTCTTAGGCTACCAATACTTTGTTATGTGAATGCATTATCAAACACTATTTAGTTGTATACATTCACACCATCGAGCAAAAACTCAAATTTACGTTACCATCCGATACAATGTGTTTGCTCATCGTCTGGTGTCATACAATCATCTTACTTGGTGGTATCATGCAATTCGCTTACCATCCACTAATAGTTCTATAAAAATGTGTTGGCGCTTCAACCTTTATCACTTACCTTTTTCCTTATACCTTTGGATTTTTATAGGCTTATTCACTTTTACCTTCAGCTTTGACTCCAAATTCCATATCTCAAAATTAATGAATTTTGGAATTATATTGTATTACTACATTATGGTGAATTAATCCTATATAGACAATTATATTATAACATAATGGAAAATATACCAAGATTAGTCACCCTTAGTGGAAATATTAACGTGAAAGTAGGGTCAAATATATTTATGACCCATAAAATTTTGGCAAACCTGTTACTTTACGGTAATGAAAAAATCACCAATTTCAAATTTCCCATAAAATTAACCCCGGTGGTTATGATGATTTTTGTGGCACTTATAGTGTGCTACAAGGCATATGGATCCTCATGCTATTTCTACTTGCATTGTGTAGAGACATAGTTGATCATGAGGTACTATTCAACTGGGGCACAACTATATGGGTGTAGTTGGTGCACAATTTATACAAGGTGCAAGTAAGGGACAGAGGGTTGTGAGGCCAAAGATATTATTGATGACCTAGATATATGAGATGTTTCCTTTGTATGGGCCGACAGGACACCACAGTACTAGTGGAAGATGCCCCGAGAGTGCTTCAAAGGCATAGGGGCCAGCCGTGAGATCACTTAATGTGTTCCATCCACTAACACATATGGGTCCATTAGATGTTATATGGAATCCCTACATATGGAATATAAATCAGTGGCCTAGCTAGCCTAGATTGGATTTCTTGGACACCATCACAGCATCGATATGTCACTATGTTTATTGGGTGGAGACCCATGTAGTGAGTAGGGTACCAATATAGTTTGGGTGACTTACGCCTGTGGTGATACCACCATTATTACCCTACTAGCATTTTCATGCTAGAGAGGTTATAGGATTAAAGGTGAGGGTACCATCATTAGGACCCCGTAGGATACAAGTAACAAAGCGCACATGGTTGGAGGTAGCACCAACATGGTGGGTATGTTTAGGGCCCACCATAGATTATAACATTTTTTGGTTTGAAGGATAGATCTGATAGAGGATCTGTAGATATAGAGACACAAGTCAAGGGTATCGGTGGATTTAATCCTAGTACCAAAGGAGTAGTAAGGAAACCAACACCATAGCACGTAGATAATACGATGCAACATTTGGGTGGATGATATTTAACACCTATCGTTTTCTGATGGTCATGCATCTAAGGTAGAGGCCCATACTAAAGTGTAGAGGGGACATGGTATTGGTTCCCAAGACAGTGAGCATGATACGTGGGAGCCATACCTCTCCACGATGACGAGAAGGAGGTGTATGTGAGATGTTATTTAGATGGTTTTTTAAATAAATGGGTTTGTGCCATATGGATATTGTGAGTAACATGTTTTGTTTGATTTGGTTTTGTAGAGAAAACAATGGAGGATTAGAACTCCTTAATCAAGAGTTCTCGCCATGATATCTTGGATCTAGTGTTAGATGTCTAGGATACTGCAATGAGGTTGGATCTAGTATCACCGTCGACTAGAGATTCAAAGTGAGCGTATATAATATTATAGGAGAGGCATCTAAGACATTGTAGAGATATCATGATGTGCAAGCATTAATATCCACTAACATAGACGTAATGTTGCAGCGCTTATTATAGGTGTAGGAGTCATTGGTACAGGAGTAGGAATCTCTCCTCGTAGATGCCCAGAGATCCATAGAGCATATTATTTCATTGGAGACACAACTAGCGAGAGTGTAGGGAGAGGCCTATAGAGGCCAATCTAGGATAAAGTCCGCAGCCTACACACATAGATCAAATAGCATGGCCCCATCGACCTAAATCATCCGTATGCCTCCATAGGGGGTGAGGGTTCTTGATCCATTCTCAGTAGATGGTTCAAAGTGTTTTTTAATGATTTTGTAGATGTATAAAAATTGATTTTGTATATATGATGATGATTTTTTTATGGTATTTGGGTGTTTATTATTTAGTGATTTTCTTATCAATTTCCTTCTTTCCACATGTATTTATGTGATAATACCATATCCACATAATATCCTATCAAAAGGAGTTAACATCATAATGCTAATATAATGCACATAATATAACAACATCTGCAATAACAAGGATAGTAACACAATATCAAATGTCTCCATCAAAATAATATAATGGGTACAATGAGTCAAAGATAGTCCAAAATGGAATGAAAATAGGTGGACAATAGAGATACTTTGTATTCAACATATTTAGAGAGAATGAAATAAAATTGTTGATTAGTTTTCTAATCTTGGTGTGGTTTTTAATAGTTGTAAGAAGTGGTTTAGTAAGTAATATCTTTCTGATTTCTTCATCCATAATATTGTTGGGGAGGTTCCTTTTTGTAGGATTTTATTCATATCTCTCATGAGTCTAATGATGTCACTCTCTAAACCTATTCCATGGCTACTCAACCCCTTTAAGAATCATAATTGTAAATATTTAATGATCCATAATGAACTTTGTGTGATATTTTTATCCATTCATGTAAATTTGGTTGATACCATCTCATCATCATGATGATTGTGAGAAATTCTCATGCTTGTGGGTAGGTTTTTGCTTCTCCCATTTATGATATTTTGTGGAATAGATTGGAGATATTATCCAAAGTGTTGGTTAATATATATAATATAAATATGGGTAGTGACATGTGTAGACTGAAGCCATATTTTGATGAGTCTCTAGCCAAGGACAAGGAGCTTTGGAGCATCCTTAATGAAGGTGGCCTCACTAACTTTATTCAAAAAATCAAAGGCTAAAACTTGCATATCTCTAAATCTTTTGCAAAAAAAAGGGTTAAAATAATCATAAAATTGGATGGATTTGACATTAAGATAACCGAGGAGCTCATTTCACATGTTACTGGTATGAACAATGATGGCTTGAAATACTACAAGATGAATAGGAACAAAAAAATAGAAATTAAAAAGTTTTGATGGATGATAAAAATTTAATTGAATTTCAAGGTGGGTATCGATGGCATTCTTTGTATCCTCCCTTTAATGATATTTCTAAATTAATTATGAAGTTCAAAACTCTAGAGATAGGTTTGAAACTTTTATCACTTTCCATTTTGTGTTCCTAAATCAATTTCACCATCACCCTATCAATTTTCAATTCGCATCCTTAACTCTTTAGAGAGATCTATCTTAGAGGTCAAAAATGGTCAAATATATTTATCTTTACACTAGGCTATCATCTTCTTGATTTATAAGTATGAAAAATCCCTTAAATTTGGCCTTTTTTTCCTAGAGGGGGTATCCCAAATCCATAAAAATAGATGCCTTAAAACCTCCAAATTACTATGAATCCGTCCAAAAATGTTGACCCTTTCTTTGTTATTGGAAAAGACCATGTGGATAAAGAGACAACTACTATATTGGGCTCCTCAAGTGATAGGATTAATTAATTAATGGACATTTTGAGTTTTTTTAAATCCCATGGTGTTGAGTCCTCTATTAAGGGAAATATTAATAACAATTTGGATAATAATAAAAATGTGGGAGATAGTTTTGGAAATCAATTTTATAAGTCTCCTCAAAAAGGTAAGATATAAATTCTAATAAAAGAAAGGTGGGTGAGATTTATGAGGAAATAACATAGGAAATCAAGAGAAAGAGAAAATTAGAGGAAATATATAATTATATTGAGTTGCATAGGGCCTTTCTTAAATGGTTCCTATAAGAACATAACTTGCTCAAATATTCCTTTTAGAATCTAAGTGATTCAAAAATTAAAAAAACTTTCTTCCTAGGTGAAAGGTTTAGAGGAGAAGGTGAGTTTGTTGGAATAGGAAAAAAAATATAATCAAAGAAAACTTGGTGTCATTTGTGAGCTTCAAAGAAAGTGGTGATGAAGAAATTCCTTTCCAGCTTTGGAAGGAATTATTCAAATCATCAACTTGAATCATGACAATGAAGAGGATTTCTATTCCTCTAAGAAATCCATAGGAAAATTAAGAATAAAGAAAAATACACTAAACTTCATGGTTTGGATTATATGGAAAAAATGTTGAAGGACATTCTTACGACTTGGGATGAAGCCATGTGAGGGAATAAATATGAATCTATTGGTCATTTATTGATTTGTTTTTCAATTTTTCCTTCTTGTGAAGTTGTTATGCAATTTTTCACACATGAAAAAATTGGACAACGGGGTCCTGTTGAACTCTAGGTCTTCACCAAAGGACTTAGGGGCCTATAGACAATTTTGTGTTTTGAGAACATTTATGATGTTCCAGGAGGATTCAGGAACATATTGAACTATTTCTCCTTTCCCAGGTTGTCAAAGCTCAAGGTTTACTCAGAGCAAGGAAATCAACATTTGAGAGGCTCATTCTCAAATGAATCATGTAGAAATGATCAAAATCCATAAATCAGGTTTAAAAGGGTCTTATTGTGCTTACATTACCCCCTATTTTCAAGAAGGACCCCAATAAAGTCGTTTATCGGACCAAAATAACATCCTGAGAGAATCCATATTAAGGGGGCTAAGTTAAAGGATAACTCACTCGAGTATCTTGCAAGCTACCCCGAAGCCAAGCTTGACACAAAATACACTTCCCAATTTAGAAGGCCTGAGAAGGTACTATAAATTAATTCTTTCATAATTTGTGAAATGGATCAGTAGTTGAGCTTGAGATTACAAATTCAAGATGACATTGATCCAAAAATTATTATAAAGGATCGAGCTCACGGGAGCTCAATATATACCAAGCTCATGGGATCGAGCTGAAGATATCACATGATCTCACAAATGTAAGAAAGGAGCTCAACATGGTTCATCGAGTGAATCTTGAGTTCATGAGTAAACAAATAGAATTGAGTTCAAACAATAGGGAATGAGTTGATTAGAGGAAGCACATTATTCAGGTAAATTTGGTAAGAGGGAGAGCTCAAGATATCTAAGCCAAGTCAACATGAAATACATATAGCCCAAGCTCGGGAAATGTAAAATGAATCTCAACAGTTTATCACAAGGAGCTCGGTATCACCATAGAAATGAATGCGAGCTCAGGATTAAAGTTTGGAGAAGTGAGTCATATCTTTCAAATTAGGCGAGCTCGTATGTTGGGAGGATTGAGTTGTAATGTTTGTGAGAAATTCAAACTAAGCTTAGCACATGTAATTCGTGACTGAATCATGCTATAAGGCACCTAGTGAGTTTTTTTCTAAGAATCAAGGAACAAGACTTAGTGAAACTCAAATCAAACACAACTTGGGAACATTAGCCCACTCGACCAAGTCAAGCTAGGTCGTGAGCTATCAGAGAATTATTGCTCATTTTCTAGTTGAGAAGGAAAATTCAGGTTTCAACTCCACATATCAAATTAGAGCATTTCCAAGTGGAGATGTGAGGATGGAAAGTCAAGGTGTATTTAACACTCGGGAGGTTAAAGAGATGATCGCCATGTTAGAGCTCTCATATTGGCAAGCCATCATGATCATTCCACATGAAGAAGAAGTCCAAGTAGTTTCCTATTCACTAGGTAGGTTGTCAGGAGAATTTTGGGAGGAAGAATAGGTTGTATGATCATGACGAGTCACTGAGTTATCCACCAAATTCTTAGGATGGTTGGCATGGTGAACAAGTCATGAGGATTTTGAGTCATTTTCTGATTTATTAGGTGAGTCATGTCATGCTTGAAGTGGAATATGGAAATGGACACATAGAGGATCTCTCGAGTCATAGGTTGAGACGAAGTGGTCAGGTTATTAGCAAAGGTACATGGCGAGGAGAGCTCATTGCTAAGGATGGAAAGTCACTCAAGAGATTGAATAATGATTGGTGAGCTCACTATTTTGGAAGAATACCAAGCATCATTTCACCATGGAATTCGGAGGATTGCATTATACGTATAGAGTCACTAAAGCGAGAGAAGTTAAATCCGTCACCTTATCAAGTCTCGATGGTGACCATGTAGAGTAGCCATGTCCAAGTAAAATCTTGCAAGTATTATATTGATCAACCAAGCATAACGACATCAAACTCACGCGAAGATGACTCAAAGATAATGAAGATAGATCCACTCGGTCGATTTGAGCTCATAATGAGTGACTCAATGCATGGGTAACTTGGTGTCTCGAGCATAGAACCGATGAGGTGTTTAGCAGGGGTTGAGTTGCATCGAATGGATGGATTTGTGATCGGTGCAATGGATTAGCTCAAGCTTAAATTCTCCTATGGTGAGGTCATGTTGACCAACTCAATATTGAGATCAATGCATAGACACACATCAAACATGTTCACGAGGGATAATTGAATGCATGTGTTTGAAAGAATGAACTCGATCCATGATTGAGGTCCAATGTTTGGTCCGATATCGCAGAGACAAGTTCACAAAGAATTGAAGGGAACTAAATATCTCACAAAGTCAAGATTTATTGGAATATTTTGTGACTCAAACCATATGGCTTCATGAGAAATCTCGGAAGATATAACGGGATGGCTTGAATTATGGTGGTCGTCTCAATGATGAGTCACTTGTTGCAAAATCTCATAGGAAAATGAACAACTTGAGAGAATAGCACGAAAGGTCGAGTTAATAAATAGCTCATGGCATCTAGTTCAAGGAAGTGGTTCACGGAAGTGAGCGGGTTGTGCTTGTTTTCATAAGAGTATAACTCTATGAAACATAACGAACTCTTTCCCCTCAAAGATTGGAAATGGCTCACCTTGTGAGATCAAGTGAGCGCAGCAGAGGTGAATCACTTTTTGGGGAGTCGATTTCAAAGATAGGAGAAATGAAGTGTTAGCCCAGGTGATACAAGGGAAGCGAGTCCATTTGTATAGATAATTTTATATAGTGATTCGGTTCATGGTAGAAGTCATGGTGAGCTCGAATAAAAGTGTTTGGTTCAATGAAGCTCGGAAGGTTTATCATGAAGAGCTCGGCGGTGGGAAGATTTTCATACGAAGCTCACTAAGTCAATAGTTCGTGCTAACAAGGATCCCGTCGCATATGAAAAGGAATCAAGGAAATTTCGAGGCCCGATAAGAATAAACAAGGCTTGGTGGATAGTTATTCAAAGTGTCGAAGGCACTCAGGGGCTCATAGAGCCAAGTCATGAGCTAGGCAACACGCAGGGAAAATAAATCATAAAGAGTTTGAATACATCAACACTATTCGGTGGTAATTTGTGAAGATAGTAGTTCGGTTCGATTCGGGATTCTCGTAGAGAAATTTGATTGCAAAGTAGTTGGAGCTCAATAATCTCGGGTGAGCCAAGATCTCGGTCAAGAGATACATAGTTCAAAGTGATACAAGAGGATCTTGAACAAGGATGTCAAATTTCATGAATGATGGGCTCAGGGAATGGAGCTCGGAAAGAAAAGTAGTAGAGTTGAATTTCAATGCAAAAAAATTGAGACCTCAAGAATAACGGAGTTTACATAAGATCAACTCGCTAAGTTGAACCATGCATATAGCGAGTTAAGGCAAATACCAGGTAAGCTCATAGATCTTGGAAGAGGGGAGATATTGTCAAGAGTTTCTCATCATTTGATCAAAGTCAAAAATAGCTCATGGAATCATGGAAACATGTCTTAGTGGTGAGCTTGATGCGATGGAATCTTAGTTGTGGTGAAGATCGGAGGAGCTCAAGCCTAACTCGGTGAGTTGGCTTGGCGAGCCAACCACCGAGTTGGGATATTTTTCCCTATTTTCATGGCTCCCGCCTTCTTCAAGTCAAACCATTAATGGGGGTCCCGCCATTATTTTTAAAATATTTTTTTTTTTTTTTAATATTTTAATAATATTTATTATTATTATTTAAATATTTTATTTAAATATTCTTTTAATTAATTAAGGAGAACTAGGTCAATTGGGTATTAATGATACATGATGGAACCTTCTCAAGTGGTTCAACCAACTGTAATAAATACATCATGTGCCTTCAATTTAGGAAGGTAATTATGAACTTTCCTCTTCTCTCTCACATATTATTCTATAAATGTAAGTTGGAAGCTCATTCCAAAGGGTTCCAATAGGTCAAATAGGTTGGAAAGTTAGATATCTTAGGAAAGTGCAAAATTTTCAAGAGTCCTCTCTCTTACTCGCAAGTTGTCCTCAGTATGTTGAGGGAAATTTCAAGCCTCCTTTCCAAGACTGTAATGGCAACCATTGCACTGCTCAATGTATGTTGCATTGTGTACGTTGTTAAAGTAATAAAAGTGTGTGTTTTGTGACTAATCTCAGTCCTTTCATCCTTCTATACTTCTTTGTGCCTTTTCTCATGCTTGCAGGTACACTGTGCAAGTTCACATTTCTATTACAGGTTCTTGGAGCTCTATGCTTATCAAGTGGTGGAGTGTTGCATGCAGTTGAGTTGTGGTGCTTGTTCACCCTTCTCAAGTTCATCCTTCTTCACTGGAAGACTGATAACTTGTTTGTCTGATCAAGTTTAACAAAGGGAATGTGTGCTTCCTAGTCTGTGGTATTTTGTACCCTCTCTAAGTTGCAGTAGGTGAATTTGACTTATGGTGCACACACCCTCTTCAAATTAACCCTTCTTGAGTCTGGAAACACCCTTTATTTGGTGCATCACCATCCCTAGTATAGTTTCATTTATGCAAATCTCTTTCCCTAAAACCCATGAAAATGTTAGCATAGGACTAGATAACCATTTTATTGCACTAGGAGTAGTACATCACTTAGTTTAGGAAGAGGACGTTGGCCTTCTTCGAGGTTCACCTTGAGCCCAAGTCCCATAGCTTGAGAGGTGATCCCATGTGTCCCAATCACACCGAACGTCATGTTCACATTTTGGCCATTCAGAGGGTGTAGTGATTTGGCGACAATAGAAGTTATTATTAAGTAGTTGTTTCTTTTTTTTGTTTAGATTGGGACATTTTTACTTTAATTTTTGGGCTTATAGACCTCTTTGGTGGTCCCTTTGTACAAGGGTAGAGTATTTTTTAAAAACTCCCTTTTCCAATAATAAAAACAAATAATCTATCTATTTTAAAAAGGGTGCAAACAAAAGTATCTATACAACTACCGAGGTAACCCCTTTCTCACTTGTTTATAGTGTTGAGGTGTTCCTTCTACTCAAATTTAGATACCTTCGCTCCACATTTATCTCCATGCAATCATACCCAATGAGGAAATATATTAGACCTATTACCATGCCCTTACATTCCTTGACAAAAATGAGCTCATGATATATATCATAATTGTAAATATAAATATCGTGTCACTAAACAACACAACAAACTTTTCAATCCTCAAAATTTTGAAATTGGAGATCTTGTCTTAAGTTATATTATACCCATGAAAAATAATCAAAATGCACTCAAAAGTGGTGGTGTCCCTATCTCATTAAAGACATATTAGGTCTTAATACCTATCATCTACAAACTATAACATCCCAACTTAATACGTTGTTAAAATTGTGAGAATCGTTATTATTTGATCAATTTAAGGAATAATTGTTTAAGTTGGTTATGTTGATACTTGTAATCGTTAATAATTTAACAAGTTAATAACAAATATTTACATATATATATAAGTATATAAATATATATGTAGATATATGTTGACAATAATTTAATCAACTAATAATAAACATGTGTGTGTGTGTGTGTGTGTGTGTGTGTGTGTGTGTGTGTGTGTGTGTGTGTTTATTGAAGATATAAATTAACGATAATAAATATATATGTAAATATAAACATGTGTGTGTGTATCTCAGTATATATATGTATGTATACAAACACACACATATACTTATGCTTTGGTTGGGTCATACGACCACCGTGGCTAGAAATTTTGGTTTTTTTGGAAATTTAAAATTGGTCATGGACCATTCAAACTAAAGTTGTAAGTGATAGTAAAACTTAAGTTTAACTTAAGCCTGGGAGAATTTGGAATGTTGTTGATTAATGTTTAAAATTTTTGATGGCCATGTGACATGGCATTGGAAATCAGTATGAAATTTAAAAATTTCAGGTTTTTTGGGAACCGTTATCTTCTTAGAGAAGGAAAGCATATAAAAGTGGATGCATTGTTGGTATTTACATTTGATTTTTCGAAGCTTTGCATGGAGCTCGACATGGAGATTTTTTTGTAATTACTTTTATGGATCAGGCATGGTGAATTTATTATTGATAAACCCCATCAAACATGGAATTTTTTTGTTTAAATATTGTTGTCATGTATTTTTTCTAACCCTAAAATTCAAAAAATTGAAACATGATAACTAAGGTGAAAGTGAAAAATTGCTTCAAAATCTCCCTGAACCTCTCTCTTGTCTAGTTTATCTTTCATATCATGATCATACCAACCTTGAATTTCCTCCTATTACATTTAACAATTATGTGAAATTGTTTTAATTGATGTAACAATGTCATTACTTTCATCTAGTAAAGTAATTCTCAAGACTAGTTCTTTGGTAAGCGGAAAAGACCAATTTTGGCCATTTCAAGGCATGTGTGCATCCTCTAGGAAGGTTCCAAAATATAATAATCATATGTATGTGGTATTAGAGATTCTTGAATGTGTTAAATTTTTGTAGGAATATTTAGGTAATATTTTGTGGTTTAGGGACAAACTATGCAAAAGCGGGGTTTTCAGGTGTAAGGAATGGATGGTCAAAATATGAACCTGAACTTCTCTAGATGATTTTAGGAGCTATGTAAGGGTTTATAATGAAAACAAGTACAAACCTTAAATATTATATAATATTCTACATGGTGGAAGAATCATATTTTACACAGACCTAATAATTTCTCAAGGTATTTCAACTTTCACAAGTGCACCTCATTATCCTAATCAAAAATTTCCTTTCTTGGAGTTCTAGGAAGAATCAAGCTCTAAAACATGTTCTATAGGTTTTATAATTGTCTTTATAATCATTATCATATAGTATTTTACCTCAAAATACTTTTTCAAGGTCCAGGAGCATAGTTTTCAAGTCTCATCTAGTGCGTAGAATGTGTTGATCCCATACTTAGCCAATTTTTTTACTGCCACATGTCATGATTTCTCTCATGTCACCCTTTTTAGTACCTACTTTCCATATCCTAAGGGATTAGAGGTAATTTGAGTTCCCCCATGTGATCCTCCTCTCTGGTCCCTCATATGACCCTCTCTAGCTCCGTAGGGGGCTTAACTAGCTCATGTTCACTACACCAGACTATGCCACTTAGTAGCATCTTGCTCCAAGAACCCATTTATATACAACTTTTCCCTTTGAAAAATGGGATAGAGGGGACAAAAATAACATCCCCATGCAATCCCCTTCTCTAGTTTCTCACATGACCTATTTTTATCCCTTGGGTGTTTTCTTGGCTTTCTAATCTCCTTCACATTGCACTATATTACGATACTTGCACAATCTCTCTCAAAGCACCATTTTGTGTCCATTTTATCCCTTTACACGAAGGTGATAGAGGATATAGAAATGAGCACCCATGAGAAGATCATTTAACCCTATTTTTAATGACACTCAACTTTTACTCACCCATGGTCAAATTGTTGTTAGCAAGGAAGCACAAAATGAACTAACTTATTTGTAAGTGGAATTCCTTACACACTTTGAGCCCTACTCCATTGTTTCTGTTTTTATACCTCCAATAACATGAAAAATAATAGAAATGCTGCCAAAAATGTTCCAACAACCATGACCATGGAAACTAAAAATTCTTCATAACTCTTCAACCAAAATCTGATTTAATTGAAATTTTCACATAATGATATACTCCCATATGCATTTTTATGAATTTAGATACATACTATATGATTCCCTGTTTTTTATAGCAAAAAACTTGAAACCCTAAATCTGAAATTAGCCTTTTTATTTGTAAAAGTTCTAGTGGAAGAAACACAACAAAAATTGGAGCATGGGACCACAAAGTGCAAAGATGAATCCAAATATGGTGTTTTCATTGAAAACCAAAACAAATATTGTTAGTTTATAAAATTATCACATGCTCTATATATTTAATTTGTAAAAATATTAATTCTCTCAAAACAACAAGCTCTACTCACTCGTAACATCCGAAACATTGCAAAATAACTAACTTGGGTGGTCAAATGGGCATTTTTCCCAAAATAGCAATTTCTAAAAAAGTAACCTACTAAAAATGGAAACTTCATAAAAATGGTAAAAATCATCAATGGAGATAATATAAGTTTTATATGAGCTTTAGAGGATAAAATTTGAGAAATAAGTAAAAATTCCTAAAATAATGTACTCCCGACCCCACCTGGCAAAAATAGAAAGCAATTGTTGGCTCCATTTTCACTCACATCGCTACATTTTTTCATAATCACATGTTCATAAATTTGTTTCACATCTCAAAGGATAAAAATTACTCTCTAAAAGGAACATGAAATAGTATATCAAAGCGTAGGAGGTGCAAGTCGTGATATTGTGCGCTTAAAAAAGAACTTGAAAAGTTTCAAGAGCCCTTGAGTCCAAGATTCATCATAAACTCATCAAGAAAACTGAGAAGCATGATGCTTTGAATTCATTGTGATCCCTATAAGAAGAAAGGTGAAATAAGCTAGTCAAGTCATGAAATTATTCAAGCCATCATATGTGAAGAATCAAAGGATCCTATGTTTTCATCAAAAGCATCTAAGCACAAAAGTATGCAAGCACACTAAGTTTGATTTCATTCAAGTACTATGGAGTAGTGAAGGCTAAATTGGATGATATTCATGTGTAGCACCATGAATGAAAGAAAAATAAATCAACCCAAATTCATTTGATATTGTTCTTAAACACTCAATGAAACACCTAGTAGTGTGGTCAATACTCATAGGATGAAACATTGAAATTGAATCTCACTTCACTGCCATCAAGATGCATTAAACATGAGCCTTCAAAATGAAGATAATGAAAATATAACACACAAAGTGATTCCATAATCCATGATGATTAATAATAAGGTAAATCTCATTATAGATCCCATATATTCTCTTGAGTCAAGAAAGAGGGATCCATCATAGCCTCTTTTTCTTCAAGAGAATACAAGTCCATCTTTCATGATGGTAGAAATCTTCCCATGAGAAACATGTGAATAGGAGGTGTATAAACATATTTTGGATCCAAGAAAATAAATAAGGTAACGATCTTCATTCAGATAATTGTGTGTCCTAGAATAGGAAATCATGTTTGTTTCATTTACTTTCACTCACTTGGTGTTGCTCTTAAACACTCATCTAAAACATTGTAGTATGAGCATATCTGAATAAGGAGGTACTTTTGCATCATCTCATTCCATTCCAACTATTGGCTGCTTCTCAATAATTTAATTAAGGTTAATACTTTAACCCACCTAGTGTAGATTCGTCTTAGTAGTAAGAGAAGGATAAACATCAAGAGGTTTGAGCACCATGGAGTTGTCTCTCATGATCATTGGAGTCATTTGTGAAATCCTAAGGAGAAAGAAAGTGATCCTCACTCTCACTGTGAGATCAAGAAGGAATCATCATGAGTGATGCCCGTACTTATCTCAAGATCACATCGAATGTCTCACAACAGTGTTCCTAAACACTCATTTAGTGGTCTAGAGTGTCTCTCAGATCTTGCAGATGGAAGAAATTTTTAGCATCATGTTTCCAATCACCAAGTCCTTCATCAGCAAAGCTTCATCTTCATATGATCATTCAACCCCTTCTCTTTTTTTCTTCTCTCTCTCTCTCCATATTCTAATTTTTAATTGAGAATATGTTTTTTCCTATTTCATCATATTCACTTATGTGAACCTTAGATAAACATTATAAGATTCCTTTTCCAAGAATAATAAAAGAATCACTTCCTAGGAATATGAAATATCATGAGTGATGAGGATAGGTGAAGAGTCATATGGAGGGTAGATGAAAGGACAATTTGTAATTCTATAAATTAGAATGGCTTCTCTATTCCAAAATGGTTAGCAATTAGTGATTGAATGTATGTTGTAGAGACTACCACTTCTACATCAAGCAATAAAATCTGCAATTATTCTATTTCTTGTCTTATGTTCCTCTACTCTCTCTTTCCAAATTTTCATATATGATAATCTCGTAAAACCAAGACAGGTTTGTTTGCCTTTTGATAAATGAATCAATGGAATTCTATGTCTATGATTTGTTATGTCTTATCATTGTTTACATTTTTATCTTTTTCTAATTGTATTTGGACTAACTCTAGTTATTGTATGTGAATTATGTAAGCCTACTCACAATAGTAACCCTCTCTCTTCTAATTTTTGCAACTCCCCTTAACCCCTCATTGCTGAAAATTCCTCGCTTGTACCATGTACAAATACTTTTCCATGGGTTCATTGGAGTTTTCCTATGTGATCCCCGGCCTATTAGCCACCCCAAAACTTTTAAGTAGTTTAAGTAGTTTACATTCAATAATGGGAGCCTCCCCATTGATAAGAAGGTGGAGCTTAGCCTCGTACCATTTGTGAAAACTCAATAATTTGTAACATGAAATATTATTTTGTCAACAGCTTTTTCTGAATCCTGGGAGGGATTTTCCAGTGCACCCATAAAGATCTCTAGAAAATATAAAAATATATATTCCAAAACAAAAAAAAAATGTTTCAAAGAAAAATCAGATTTTGAAGGTGACTCTATCAAGGAATGAATCTTTATCACATTAATTTCCCACATCACGATGATGAAGTTTCAATATTTTTGTTCAATACTAATGAGTGATAACAATAATGAAGAAGATGTCCACTAAGAAATTAAGATTTCTAATCAGCCATCATTCTGGAATAGCTCGTATAAAGTAAAGGATTCGCATATCAAATAAGGCTCGTACTTCAAGCAAAGGTCCTGAATCGGAAAAGGGAAATAAGTTTAGTAAATTTTCTACAAGATCGATGAAGAGAATTTCTAGAGAAGATAAAATTGTTGCTTGTGAAGATTCTATGATCAAATCCTAGTGGCTTCAATTCAAGCGGAATGCTACTAGAGGAAAGAGGGTAGGAATTGTACCTATTAAGGATCAAGAATCCAATATCTTGATTAAAAATATGTAGAAGAGATATGAATTTTTTTATGAATCACATGATAGTGAAGAATCCACTGAAGGTAATATTTTCAACCTCATGTATTTGAACGAGAAATTTAAAGCCTTTTCTTTTGTTTCTCTTTATTTAGATGATTTTCTTACATATGGAGATGAAGAAATGGTAGCCTTGAAAAGATATTTCTTGCAGATTTTTTTGAGTGTTGAAGAAGGAAATTCTTATCCCAAAAACAACTCTAAAATTATGAATTATGCTAAGGCTGTGAAAAAAAATGTATGAGCATCTTGAAGAACTTCATAATGGTGAAGAAGAAGAGATTCATCCTTTGGAAGAAGATTATGATAATTCTCCATATTATGAGGTTTTTGTTCCTAAAAGACTCTTGTGCACTTCTCATGAATTTTCTGTCCTTGAACCTTCTAATGAAATTCAAATCAGCACCTTGGAGGATGATGAAGAAAACATGAAAGTTGAACCTCCATTCATAAATTCATTTTGGATCGAGGCACAACCCTTCAAAGGAATGATGTGTACAAGGGATGAAGATTGTTATTCTATCTCGATGATGTAGTTCTTACTTGTGAATTCCACCAACCATGAAGATGTGCAAGAAATCGATCCTCCATCCCGAACTCAATTTATTTGGGAGGATGACTTTGAAGTAATCATGGATAATTTTCTTTCCAATTTTGAATCTCCAATTGATGCACAAATCCCAAATGATGAGATATAGATAATTAAATAATCAAATTCCCTTCTTTAGAAAAATGTGGAAGAGAAAATTTAACATGACCTCTCCAAGGAGCTGATTTCACCATCCTCACCAAAAGAGAGTAATTTTGATCACCATAAAAAGTATGGATCTTTTCCATTTCTTTGTAAAAAAGAAGACTTTATAGGATGTGTTCAAGGTGGAAAATAAAATTTCCATCATGTTGCAATATCACACTCTTCCTCACGTCATGAAGATCATTGAGAAATATTGAATTGAAAGGTGTGCCATTCCCATGAAATATGGATCTCTTCTCTCTATTCAAAAATTATGAAAACCAAGAATGCCCTATCTTACAAGAAGGTAACCCCTAGATGACACAGAATATGGATCATAAGGAGGATAATTTTTCAAATAATTTTTGGCCATGTTTAGATCATAGTTCCATCCATCTCCTTGAGTTCCAATAAGAAATAATTTCAAATGAAGGTGAAAATGAGTATGTGGTAGCTTTAAGGAGAATTTTGTGCAAGATTTCTTGAAGATTGTAGAAGAAATTGAAGACCCTCAACTTAGTCTCGAAATCTTGACACATGCCATGAAAATGCAAGATAAGTATGATTTCAGTCATGATCCCTATTTTGATGCACTCATGCTAAAAATGAGATGGAAAAAATGGGTGAGCTCAATGTTCTCTTTGAAGCCTCGATAAATGAGTATGAATGTGAAAATGAATCTTCCTCTTTCTTGTTCTATAAAGAAGGTTGTATTCATACTTAATAAAAATTAAATTAAATTCTTAAATCTTTTATAGATTTATTCATTCATGAGGAAAGTACCTCCATCACAAGAAATAATACCAACAAAGTGATGTTGAGCTAGTATGTATAGATAACAATTGTTCCAAACAGCAAAGTGAGAAGCTAGAAGAGGCTTGTGAATGGGAAAAGAATCAAATTTCTCTCACCACTTCTAAATTCCCGATGATTCTAGGAATGATTTCATGTTGCAACCTTCATTCAAGGATGGTGAATACCTTCATGACAAACATAGTGATTCTATTTTTGAGAACATGGAGGAATGGCTTCTTATGGTCACAAAACATCAAGTGGAGACTATAAAAGGAAAGACTTTCAAACAAGAAACAAAGTTTTCATTAAATGCAAGAGTGTTTTCAATGTAATATCAGTATAAATATGGAATATTGGTTTCTCTCATTCTTCTCAAACCATGCAGATCCATCACGAGAGCATGGTGGGATCGGATAATGATCTTCGAGCTTCATAGGTTTGAATTCATCTCGTTGTTTCCTTTGTGGACTTGCTTTCCTACTTTTGGTCCTGTTTGTTTGGTTTTTCCTTGTGTGTGCTCATTACTTGTGTTAATGGTGAAAAATTGACTTTATTTCTTGATTTGAACAAGGAATTGGTCTACTCACCCAATAGTGTTGAGGTTATATATTTACCTTTTACATTATAATTTCCTTGAGTCAGATCCATTTGTTTTCATGAAATTTTGCTAAACCAAAAGTTTGAAATTTGAAACATGAAAACTAAGGAAAATGTGAAAAAAAAATTGAAATATCCGTGAACCCCTCTCCCAACTAGTTTTTCTTCCGTGTCATGGTCATCCTAGCCTTGCGCAGTCCTCCAAGATTTTGAAAAACATGTACAAGAGTTTGAATTGATGTAAAAATTCATTACTTTCATCAAGTAAAGTATTTCTTAAGACTAGTTCTCTGGTAGGCCTAGAAGGCCAATTTTGGCCATTCCAAGGCATGTGTCTATCCTCCGAGAAGGTTCCAAAAGATCATAAACATACACATGTGGTATTTCTATTGGGATGATGAAATACAACCCAAGTATGAAAGGTACATAATAATTGGGCACACAGGCATAGGGCACGTAGACGCACGTGGAACTATAGTGAAACAGAGTGCGCCTAGGAAGGCATGAAACCAAGACTTAGCCATTTTCTAGTTTGGGGCTAATTTTAGCCATGGAGTACGGAGAAAATTTTGTAGAATACTTGAAGAACACACAAAGGATATTTTGGACAAGTAGAATATCAAGCACCATGCATAGTTTTAGAGATATTAATAGTATATACCACTATTGTATTATTAGATGATCTATTATTAGTGAGCGTGCATGCTCTTGTACTTATACTGTAAGGGTGCATGGCTATTATTAGCATGTAGTATATTTTCAAAAAGGTGTGTGGATGGTGAATGTAAATTCCTAGTACCTTTAAATATGTATTTATTTGCACGGTTTAAGGTACCACTTTTGTATCGTAGTTATTTTTCTAATTTACGGGCACACATGACTATGGTGACTATATTATGGATGTATGAATCTTATATGTTTTACACCAATTAATATAATGGATCATTTTGTATGGATATTGATTGTAGACATGTTTTTGAATAGTTATTATATGGTAAAGTTAATCTTGATTCTTATTTGATTGTACATGTTAATGGTTAAGATATAGATCTAGTTATGCAATGTAATATAATTGGTTATTTGTTATGGATCTAGAATATTTTTGTAATCATGTTATCTTCTGGAACAAGTTTACATAAAAGAGAAACCTGTACCCTTGTGCACTTTGGGTGAGAAATCAGTTTAGGCTGAGTGATTTGTTAGTGTGCCATGGGTTGTTTGTGGTAAAATCTAGCCTACATTTTGATTCCATTATCGAGACCTCTTTTTCAATTATCTCGTCAGATGTTGCATGATGAAGACGCACTGCGGTTGACCTTGGCCAATATTGAAGATGGATAGACTATTTAGAGGAAGAGTATGCTTGTAGATTTAGCATTAGACCCGATTTTAATGCACATGTGTGAGTTGAGAAGAATCAGTATCACGAGCTATATGAGACGTTCTTCACCATCTTTCCTATAGAGTTGTATGAGTGGCTGGTTGCTTACACATTGAAGAGAAATTGGAGTTTCGTACACTTTTTTGGACATAGGAAGAATTACAATATTTGTATGATGTTGATCTAACTTGGACACGCATTGTAGATCATTGGTGGAGTGGTGTTCTGAATATCTATATTTTGGAGTACGCAGTTTCTACTTATTATTTTCCATAGGTTGTTGAGTTCCAATTCTTGCATAAACCCAGAGGATCATATTTAGGAATTATTCCTTTAGTGATGAAGATCTTGATCATGACCCTGGATTTGTAACATCGTCCTATGGCTAGCTAAACCCCACCATGTGTGGGGCAAGAGCAGGTGTGGTGAAATATGGCAGACCTAGCGGCAAAAAGGAAGAGAGAAGAAAGGAATATTAAGTTTAATGAGGTGCATAAGAGGGATTTGGAGAATTAGCATGAAGTTTTAGAATGAATGGTGTTGTGGAGAGAGATGGCTCATGAAGGATTTGGAGCTCACACAAAGGACATGGACCGAGCATCTAGAACTCCCCCATTTGGGAAAACATGGTATAGAACCCTCTTAAAACTTAGATGAGAGAGCTTCAAGTGGAAGCTACATAGACCACATGCATGCATTTTATCCCTCCCGATGACGTAGCCCTTGTACTTGGTTTTCTAGTTTCGATAATAGCTATTAGTAATTAATCTAGTGTGGGCAGTAGAGTAGTGATAGATAGAGTTAGTTTGTAGTCAATTTCAGGAGTTAATCAGATATCTTATTCATCTATGATGGCATAATCGTTGTCTATGTTATTTTGAGGTCCAGTTGGAGGTATGTTTTATGGCACGTCATAAACACAGAACATGGGTGCGCAGAATGTTGGTGTCACATCTAGAAGTAGTACAACTTTGTAGACTGTAGCAATTCATTTTATCACAATTTTTGGAACACAAGGAAATGCATCCTTTGATTCGGTACCTACTATAGTGGGAGGATCAGGAGGATCATGAGGCTTAGGTGGATTGAGATCTAGAAGATTTGATGGTTCTAGAGGTGGAGGAAACACAGTAAATAATACAGGCTCTAGATCTTGTGGGCACGGTCTGCACTAGCCCCAAAAAATTTATATGGAGATTGTCTTTTCATCTCCCAAAATACATAGGAATAGAAGATGCAGTTGAGCACGTGCATATGTGTGATGTAGTGCCCACTCCCCTTTGACATCTTTTGATATTGATAATGACACTGTAGACTATATGATGGACATTTTATAGTTTTGATTTAGTATGATGTTAGATGTGAGACCATGGATTATTGTTGACTTTGATTATATATGATGCATGATAATTATTAGAGACACTTTATACATTGATGTTGGTATACTATTTGACATGGTTATATTATAGATGTTGTTCGAAATGTGATATTTGATATTTTGAGTAAACCTAGAAAATAGAAATTATTTGATGATGATATAGTTCTTGATTAAAATACAAATGATATAGTTGTTACTTTGATGTTGTTGTGATTCATTTATATAGATGATTTTAGAATTATATTTATATTCATTTTGGATGTTCTGATATGGCCATGAGGCTGAAGGAGGTATTTATGTTTTGCAGGTTAAACCATCACAACAAACATCGGGGATTGGAGACCAACCACATTGGAATTCTAGATGAATTCAACAAGGTCACCATGGCAACTAGTTTTGTTTGTGTATGTTCATTTGTTGTTAGGGATTTCCATGGGGGGAAATCACCTTTAAATGTGACCATGGGTTTTGTGTATTTTTTCATGTGGTTCCTTGTTTTATTGTATGTGTTTTATTAGTGATGTGTCCCTTTCTTTTATTTAATTAAATTGTGGTAGATTAATGTGAGAAAACATATGGTTAAAAGTTAATTAATTAAATTGGGACATAAGAAAGTAATTATTAAAGTTGTTGACCCTTGTGTTAAATGTTGTGAGGTGTGTGTAAGTAAGGTTGTAAGTGATGTGTAAGTATGTGTAAGGGTTGTGTAAGTCAGATTTTGGAGTATGAAACACTCCACCTCCTTGGAAATTTGAATTTGTCCTTGGAGGCTTGTGGGACAAGTAAAACTTGTCCCATGCCTCTTAATTTTATTTACCAACCATGCCTATGGTTGGAAGGTTAAATTTAGACTTTTATAATGCATTTTGGGAAGAAAAATTGTAAGTTTTAATTGCACTCTTCTTACATTTTATTTAATTCAAGTCCTTTGGGGTGTGGGCTTTTGGAGTGTGTAAGTTTATTTTTCATATTTTCACCCACCTCTTTATTGTGCTTTGGAGAATGAAATTTGACTTTTGTGTTAGAGTTGAAGATGTGTGAAGTGGCATCCTACATGGATCCAACTCATCCTCTTCCTTTCCCTCTTCTATAAAATTGAAACTCTTTGCTTTGTTTTGGGTTGTTGAAACTTTGGAATTCTTCCTTGGGGAAAATTTTCTTGTTGATTGGAGCTCTTGCTTTGGAGGAATTTTGGGAAGACTGTTCATGTTTGTGCTTGGCTGTTTGGAGTGATTGCATTGGGATAGAGACTGCTGTTTTGGAACTTAGACAACTCCATCATGGAGAGGTAAGAGCTTGGCTCTTGAAATACTCTTTTCCTTTATGAATGTGCTGGTATTGTGTGAATGTTTTAGCATGTTTTGTGTGTTTATTGGCTGTGGGTAGACTACCATAGGAATGGTGTAGGAGGAGGCTATGGGGAATCCATGTGGGGGGCATAAGGGAATGCCAGTGGCATCAGAATTCTTGTGGAGGGAGTTTGGGTTTGGGATCCACCATGGAAAAGAAATAGCTTGCATTTCTTACTTTGTGGGGGCATAAGGAAATTAAGGAGGGATTGTGGGGGGCATAAGGATATGTGTGATGAATTATATTGGTGGTTTGTTACAGGTGGATGCCCAATTCCCATTGGGAGGCATAATTAGCTTCCCCCATAGTTCTTACTCCTTTGGCTTGCATGATGAAGCCTGAGTTCTATCTTAATGTTTTCAATGCAGTTGTAAACTGCTATTTTGTTTTGGACTATGTTTTATTTGGAATGTGCATGTTGAAAGAATGTTGTGTGTTTGTGGAAGCCTGTTGTTGCCATGGGTTGAAATACATATCTTATTGCATTGTGGTTGGGGCTCGGGGCCAATGATGAAGGATGAATTCTCCTTTCATTAAATGTCATGATTGGGTGGAGAGCATTGCCTTATCCCCACTTTTGTTGTGATCAAGTTGGAAGAAAAGGAACTTGCATGTTGCTGTTCTGGAGCAGAGGAAAATACAATTTTGACAGTCCCTTGTGAAATATATTTTATTGTAACCTTTCCCACTTGAAGTGGATGAAATTGTAACGTATTTTGTGAAGAGAAGATGTTTGTAATTGGTTATGAAAGTTGTATATTCGAAATGTGAAAGATATTTATATTCTGTTCTGGTCATTTGAAAGAAGGAAATTGAAATCTGTTATCTAGCATTCAAGGAATTGAAAAAAAAATGTAAAGATGTATTTCTTTTAAAATCAATAAAGGATTGCAAGACCTTTCCTCATTTGCATTGTTGATTTAAATTGGAATATCAGATTGTGATTGAAATCCCTATTTGGAAAAATGGAAAAGGAAGAAACACGTATGAAGGAATTGCATTATTTTGTCCTTTTGAAAATATGGCATAATTAGAAATTAGACTTTACATTTTAGCTTTTAAATGGTTTTCTTATATCAAATAATTGTATTGGACTAGAATAGAAATGAAATTTCCAATATGGAAGATGAAAAAGTTAGATAGATCCCTCAAGATTTGATCCCTATCATTGTAAATTTAAAACTGGTAAATAATTTAATTAAAATGCATAGTTCGAACCTGCAAAACAATAATCAACAATGAAACATTAAAATTTGGCATGCTATGATATCAATGAACTCAATTTTGACAAAAATACTTAAGGAAATAATTTAAAACATTGCAAAATTGGGCCCAAACCTTTCACAGTCATTTTGCAGTCTTTGTTTTTGTCAATTGTTGGAAAAATTCAAATTGGAATCAATCAAGTAAAATCACCTTCCAAAACATCCTAAATCCTTCTTAGAATAATTCTCCATGTTTTTTGGCATGTTGAGTGAAGGAGAAGATCAAATTGAACCAAAATTTATAAGTTAAAATTTACCAGTTTACTTTTAAAAAGCCTACAAAACATTTTCATGAAATTAACCCCTTAAACTTGGTAAAAATGTAAAATTTATGATTCTTGTGAAAAGAGGGAATTGAGAGATTTCTAGAAAGTCCTCATTTTACCAAAAATGAGCTGCCTAGAAAAATTTATGGCCCTCTGAAGTTTTCCTTCCCTGGGCAGAAAATTTTAGGAAAATTTTCCCTGGCAGGCCCGCGGCCCAAAATTTTCCCTTTGAAACTTAGAAAAAAAAATTGAAAATAAAATTTCAGGAATTTTTTTTAAATTTCCCTACCACCCCACAACCAATCAAAGGCTTCCACATGGCATGGCGGAGGGGCGGAACCCTCGCAAACTTTGTCCTTTTTGAAATTCTTTTATTTGGAAATTTTTTGAAAAAACACCCGCAGCCCCGCACTCCCGCCCCTGCCTTGGGAAATCTCTTCTGTGGATGCATAAAGCCACATGTCAAACTATCCCTTTTCCCCTCCCCTTTGGAAAATTTCTCCAACTTTCTCCGCTGCCCCGCCCTTCCCTCATTCTTTCCCCACTTTGGCTTGTTGAGCACCACGTATCCCCTGGCGACACAAATGGAGGCACGGGTGCAAATTGGAATTTTCTCCCCCCACGTAGAAAATTTTCAAAACAACTCCCCGTGACCCACCAACCTAAAAATTTTCATTTTCCCCACTCGACATGTGTCCCTTTTGGGCAATTTTGCATCCTCATGCCCACAGCCTCGCCCTTGGGGAAAATTTTCACCCCAAGGCCCGTCAACCCATAACTTGAGTTTTATAAGGAGTTAGGAGGACTTATTTATATCATCGGAAAGGTGAGAAAATTTTCTATCCAATGGGAATGATTTAGGAAAATTTTGAATGTGTTAAGTGTGAGAAAAATCAAGTTGAAACTCTAATCCTGTTAGAGAGTGGGTATGGTGATAAATTACCCTCTGAACCTAACTGAAGCTTCTAACCCTAAAATTTAGACCTTGTGACTCTCGATAATTGTTAATAAAATAATAGTATGTTCTAGTGTAATTTAGACTTGTTCTAGAACCTATTAGTGACAACTGTTGTCTCGTAACCTAGTTGTAGACACTCTTAACCGAGTTCTGGAGTGGGTAAGTAAGACTTTACTCTGATGATTTTAAATATGTTTTCCTTTCCCCACTGTAATTAAACCTTGCTCTTGATTTAGATCTTGTGGAATTAAATACCTTGGGTATTTAATTGTTTTGGTCCCTTAACCCTAAAATTTTAATCAAAGAATATTTAGCTAAAATGTCAATATAGTCAGTGATTAAATTAATCCCAAAGGATTTCGAGCTAGGTGTAGACTTATTACACTTGTTGCTTTATATTGTGGAATTAATAATTATTATAATGGGAAAAGTTATCAGTTGAATTTAATTGTCCTGAGACTTTGGTTGTTTACAAAAAAATAAAAAAATATTATTCCATAATTTTTTAACTAAACCTAGGTTGTTCTTGGGTCTCGAGTGGGTTGTTTCGAGTGGGTGTTACATGTGAGATATTATAATGTGTGAAGCGTATTATGGCTACACAAAGGTGCAGGATAAGTTAGTTCGAAACTATATTGCAATGGTGCACGCATAGTTGGTATAGTTAATTTGATCCGAACTAGACTTGTGTAGACTATATTACATTGTGTGATGCCTTCTTAAAGACAATTTTATATACCCGAGTTTGAGCGAGAAGACCATTAGTGCGCTCAAGGAAATCAAGTAGGGTACGACCGAGATTTTTGGGAGTATGATGCATGGTTTAAGACCCTTTTGTCAAATTTATCTTATGACATTCACCCGATCCAACATGCTCAATAGTTCGTTGGAAGACTAGTCATACCTTTTAGAAGGGTTTTCTCACATAAGACTTATACAGATCTGCATGAGGCACTTGAAGTAGATATGTGCGTGAAGGTAGTTAGCGGTGTAAACATAGGAGTTAGCCCTTTTTAGAGGCTTAAATTATAGAAATGGTGAAACAATTAGAGAAATTATCACTAACTCAAAGACATGAGATGCGTAGCGAATTTGGTTTGCACAGACAGTTGTGAAGTAGAAGGGCATACTAAGGATAGTTTTCATCCTAAATATATGTGTGTCATATTGTTTGAATACGAGATCTGTGAACTTAGATCATGATTCAAGCAGTTCCCATTATTGTAATGCGTGATAAGGAAGAATGTGTCTTGTTACTTGCAATATTTGCAAGTATACCTCTCATGATACTAAGAATTACATGTTGATTGATCATATTCATGATGTCATTGATATTGGTGTGTGAAAAACTAGTGTTGTAAATAATTCAAAGGAACAAGGTGAGCAGCATGAGGATAATAACAATGAAGGGCGCTTTGATGGAGGCCGAGGTAGAGGTCAAGGTTATCGTGAAGGATTCGAGGCCGAGGTTACCACAGTGGAAGGATTTAATTTCCATGAGGAACGTGTTATACATGTAGATCCCCTGATCATTATAGGCGTGAATGTCCTAAGAACATTATTTTTTTTTTTCATAAAGAACCAAAACTATGAAGAATGTCTGCATTAGCATGAACACTTGAGTAAGAAGAAAAATCATGACAAGGTAGCATGAATGGTTAGAGTACAATGCATTGTGGAAGATTAGTGGATATTGAAGTTGACACCTGATCTTGAGTTGGTACCTATGAGTATCACTACATGCGCCGAGAGGTTGTGCATGTCGTGAATTTCCAAATAAGAAGTATGCCATACAAAATAGGAGGTACTACATGCAAAGTATCTAAACCCTATACATCAGAAGGAAGTTTATCAAGAAATCATGGAAGTGATTAGGAATTTATAGGGTGAGATACAATGTTTGATAGAACAGTTGTAGAAGTTAGAACAGAAGAAAATAGTTAAGCTTCCTCATATGGATGTTGATGATATACGGGAGTTTTGTAAGATGCTGCAATAAGAAAACATCATTCCTTTACTGGGGGAATGAATGGTAAATGGAAAAGACACCGCGTTCAAGTTGAGTGTGAAAGACAGATTTTGTAGGTTAACCTACCTTCTCATAGCTTGGATTATGACAAATATATCACTCTAATTTTTTTTTATGGATGGCTCTTGAGTAACATTTTGACTAATATGGATGTAGAAGTGAATGTACTCACTTTGTATGTGTGGATTTAGATGGGGAGAGCACCATTGTAGCCATCTTTGAATGTGTTTTTATGGTAAATAGGACTAAATCCATGCCCATTGGAGTCTTGAAGGATGCTACTATTACTACACAGGGGGCCAAATTTACTAGGGATTTTGAGGTCTTGGCACTTGCAAAGGTAGACTATTTTCTAGCACTACTTGGGCGCCCTTGGTGTTATGCAAACAATGTTGATCTACACTTTAACAAAGGATATATAAGTTTTAAGAACAAGGAATAGCATGTCATCATTCCTTTGAAAAATGGGAAAGTTGCACCCTTTGTAGAGCCATTAAGTGAAAAATATTTGAATAGAATATATGCACACACCATTAGAAATCTAAAAGTCCTTGAGCCATCAAAGGAAGGAGTTATCCAATGGGATGATGCACAGTTCATGAGTGATACTACAAGTGTTGCATGTGACAACTGGGCACATAGCACTTATGAAATGGTTGGGCACGAAGTAAGGAGTGCAATTACACACATAATTAGGTGGCATTGTGTTAGGCATTTGGGCGAACCATGTACCAAGGTACACTAGTGAAGGAAATCCTGAAGTGTTCTTGTGTGCTATGGAAGTTCAGTGGATAGATCAAGTTGAAAGAAGGAATATAATAGTTTATATTCTACGCGGGACAACAACACATTGGTGGATGGTTCATAGGGATAATCTCTTAGAGTGGCGAGAAGTGACAATTACCTTCTCTACTAGATTTATCTAGAGCAATGCGCCTACTCAGATATGTCAATCAATGGTAAATACCATGTTCGAGTACCATGTTCAACAGTGTGAGAGACTCTGGAAAGAGGTTTAGGAAGCTTTACCACCTTTTCTATGGGTGTACAAGCTCTACTACACCTTGCGAGGATGTGCGCATGCATGATATGTCTATGTAGAGTTGAATAGAGAGATTGGAAATTGGAAAGAACTGACTGCATGTATGATTCAAACCTTTGACTATTTTTCCACTAAACCTCTAGTGAATGAGGCATTATAGGTTATGAAGTACTTGACTATGGGAGATAGTGCAAAGGATAAGGAACTTATTCAGGAGTTACTCGTAGAGACTCGCACCTAGAGGCACATTTTGAAGAGGAAGAGATAGATGTATGATTAAAAAAATATGACCTAGATGGGGTATTTAGGATTTTAGTGTTAATCTAAATAGGAGGACTAAAATGTTGTAAATGAACTAAAACGGATATGAGAATAAATGTAAATAAACTATTCTAAGTGAAATCAAACCCTAATATGTAAGAGGAAGAAAGGGAATGACTTAGCAGATTGATTATGAATGTCGCAAGTTGTCACACATCTAGAACTCGAACTCGGTAGTCCAAAAACACTTAGGGGGCCCCGGAAGGGCATATCTAGGTTATCTGAGATGACACAGGTTCCTAGGATTGTAATGGGGCACCTCGGGGTGTCCGGTTTGTAATCTGGTGCTCAAAATAGTGTAAATCCTCAAAATCTTAATCTAGAATGGTCGTTAAGTGTCTCCGAGTACTTCATATCTATCATGTTGGGTTCGTCAAAAGAACTGGATAATGTCCCACAATGTAAGGAGAAATATCCAACCCTAGAAAAATAAAAATGCATATGAATGGGGTAGACTAACTTCAACCGCCAAACTAGTGGACTTATCACCGATGGTTGCACTACATTGAGACCTTGATGTATTTTTGGTGTGGTTTAGTGTGGTTTACCCTAGGTGCTCTCGTGTCACTCGCACTTTGTGAAGAAGTGAGAAATAGTAGCTATATAACTATAAGTAGCATGTGTGCATGGAATATAATGGAATCCCTCCACCTATTTAGTGTGTGATGTAAATCTCCTAGCTTGAGTGTATGGCATTATGTGGATGCAAGTGATGCCATGGATGTAGCCATAAATGAGGTGGTATTAGTGATAAGATGCAATGACCTATGACCCTTATTATGGTCTTATAACTTTATATTTATAGGGCTCTCAAGATTAATTTCATAATTAATCCAAAATGTCAATTGAGAAGAAGATAAGGATGACCAACAACTACAAGTGACCCAAAAAGAAGCGAAAGAGTTTGCGCATATATTGGGGCACCCAGAGTGGGACTAGGATGCCTCGAGGCACCCAAGATAGTTAGGGCGCCTTGATTTAAGGCTAGAATGTCAGAATGGTCATGACATGGGTTGATAACTATCGAAATACACGAGAAAGAATAAATAAAATATACGAAAAAGGTGGCCAAAATGGGGGATTAATTAGTAGTTTGTACACTTGAGAACCTTTTAAATAATAGTATAAGACCGGGCTAAATATTGTCTAATGTGCAATATTTGTGTTTACATTTTCCCCCACTTTATGTTGGTGAGTGGAAAGCTCGGTAACATAAAGTAGATAGAGATGCATACCTAATAACCATGTAGAGTGTAGAAGAATACGCGCCAATGGAATAGACTCAATTATGGAATGATTAAAAGAAAAATGTGGAGGAGCGTGTATCCTAAAGATGAAAAATGTGAATAAAATTGATGAGAGTGAACTTAGGGTAGAACACGTGTGTAAATGCTGCTACATGTGTGTGATGTATCTCGCATGGTTAGTATGGTAAGTACCGTTGTGGTGTGTTGTCATTATCATTTTTGTTGTAGTTTTTATTATTGCCCCCAATTCGATTACTTGTTTCTCATACGGTGGACCTACAAGGAGAAAAATATCGGAGTAGTCAAATATGTATGTATGTAAAAACACACGAGTGTAAAATACGCTAGAATAAAAAGTGCAAATATAAAAATGGAACATGTGCACCTGATCCATGTCAATAAAAAGGGTGTAGAAGGATATCTTATAGTGTCACAAGTTTTTTGGGTGATCTCACGCCACCCTAGTTGAAGAAGTGTAGGGAGGAAATGCTCTGTTTCCTCCAACTCTAACTACTTCTTCTAAAATTTGTTAAAGAGATCTTTATATTGCGTTTTTTTGGGTGATCCTACACCACTAGATGGAGAAGTGTAGAGAGGCCACCCACTATAACCCCTAAGCCTGTAACCACTCCATAGAATTGCCAAAGGACACTATTTCTTGTTGAGTCCATTGTGTATGGAGTTCGTAGAATGGTTTGAACTCACTCGTTGTGTGTGAACTAGTGTAGATACATTGTGTTAGTAGAAACCATCAATGATGCCCCCATTATTTGGGGGCGTAGGTGATGACCCTAGAAGGAGAATGTGGCCCGAAAAGAGGACCAACCACACTTTGACCTGTAGAACTCGTGACCTATAGGGGAAAGGGAAACACTTGGTAGATACCAAGGCACACACAAAAGGGGATGGCTAGCCAATACAAGTGTTAGTCTAAACACATGCATGTAAATAAGTGTAAAATATGTAGACAATGTAGAAAAACTACCAAGTATAGTAGTGTAAACATGCAAGAAAACAAACAGACCACACAAAGTGGGTTTCAAACATGGGACATCACTCACAATGTCATAAGACACGCAAGGCCATCATGGCTGCAAACAATAGTCAAGTGTGCAAACAATCAAAGGAAAATCCCGTAAACAATAGCAAACAAAGCAGACAAGTAGAAATAAAAAGGTAGTCATGGAAACATGTAATCCTGCAAAACAAGTGTTACACATAGAAGACCCACTACCATGTTAGAGTGAAAAGCAATATGTCAAAGCATGTATAAGAAAGTAGTAAAATATGTTAACTACAAAATGAAAGAATAACACCTATATGAGATGAATTTGGATGCCCCCAATGTCTAGTATAGTAAGGGTAGAATGCGAGCATCCATGCCATGTGTAAATTTCTTGTATCTACAATCACACTAAACAAAAGTGTGAATGTGCATGAGTGTATGATAATGGCATATCATAAGGAAATCTAACATGTGTAATAGAATGAGCATGTAAAACACTAGTAAGAAAGAGTAAATGCTACCAAGAAAATGTAGTATGTTATGGGTGGATGGAATGTAATGCAAAATATAATAATAGGAGAAAATTTCCCCTCAAGTGTATAGAAGTGTATGCAGTGAGGTTCATTTTATTTTCCCCCTCATCAGTAAATAATGAACCATAAACGAGAGTGCGTCATCAAGAAATGGTCGAGTAGTATTGGTTGTATCTAGTGCATCGAGATGAGTGTGTATGGGGAGTGGTGATGGAATGTGACATGTGGAAAAGATGTGCATGAACCCTATAAAGGAAGCATGTATCACAAATTTATTGATGGTAGGAGTGATGATTTATCCCTAAGCATATATCACTATAGAATGAATGTATGGGAATGAGATATATGGAAAGATGTGTGTGGACCCTATAGCCTAAGTGTATACCACGACATGTTAAAATGGAAGAGTGATGATTTATCTCTAAGTGTATATCACTATGAGATGAGTGGATGGGGATGGAGTGTAAATGAGCATGTAGTGGATAATAGAAGGTGGCGGTTTAGCACTAAGTGTGGACCACTATGTGATGAATAAGAATGAGGTGGTGATTTAGCCTAAAGTGTATATCACTAAGGGAAGAAAGATAGTGAGGTGGTGATTTATCCTAAAGAGTATACCACTAAGTGATGAGTAGGATAAATGAAGATGTAAGATAATGTTGTAGAATAAGATAATAGAGTAGGTGATGATCGGATGTAAAAGGATAATGAAACATGGATACCACTACGTGATGATTGAAGGCATGCTAGTGTAATGGGATAAGTTCGAATTGAGAAATGTAATAGGATGATATAATAGAAGATGATAAAATGTAATAGAATTATGTAAATTTGATGGAAGGAGTGGTGATTTAACCTAAGGTGTATACCACTATGTGATGATGGGTGTGGGTGACGATAGAGCCTAGAGTGTTGGTCACTAGTCCGATGAATGTGGTATGATGATATGTCACATGTAAGTAAGGTCCATTTGATTGGTAAACCCTTAGTAGTCAAGTATGGATTGAGGAACTAAAGTGTATCATAGGGTGGTGAGTGCAGTGCATAGAAAAATGTAGTGTAGACGACCAAGGTATTGGAATGTGTAGTGTAGGTCATGTAATGTAGATTGTGTAATGGGTATGGAATGGAACGTAAGAAATGTGTAGATAGAAGTAGAATGTGTAATGATAATAGATAAAACTAGACCCAAGTATAAGGAAATCTAGTGTAGGATGTAGAATAAGTAAGATGTATGAATGTAATGATAGCAATGTATAGAAATGGCAGATGGAACGATGATAGATGGAACTAGACCCAGGTGTAATGGAATATAGTGTAGCGTGTATGATATAGATGATGTATAAATGACTATTAGATGAGGTATGTATAGGATGATGTAGAATGTGTGGTGTGTGGTGTTCATTGTAATGATAATATGTGATAAATATTTTGATATGCAAGGGATCAAAGGAGTGAGACACATGACCATGGTAGAATGAGGACAGGGGGAATGTATAGTGTCTATGCCCCCAAGTGACAATGTGAAAAAGAGGACTATGAAATACCATCAAGAAAATCATTTTTGTCGGGATCAAAACCAGCTGGTGCGGCATTGGAAACTTGGTAGGTGATAGAATGAGGTGGATCATATAAAGATGCATTATGATGAAGGAGATAAGAATTCATCACATATTCTTCATCCGTAAAAGCAACTGGTGGGCATCCATGAGCACACCAACATGAAATGTTAGGTACATATGTAGGAGAAGAATCATTAGCAATGGAGATAGTACCAAAAGGCATGGGGAAGGAGAGTGAAGAATGAAGTGGGTCGAGGGTGCCACCAATATAATCAAGCCAAGATTATCCAAGTGTAAATGGAAACCCACGGGCGTGTGCATAACAAATATTGTTAAGTGAAAAACTCGTAATCCATAAGCCATTGTAATATGGAAATAACTCGTAATAAAGATGGGGTGAATGGGGAGGTGGAAATATGTCATTAAGCATCATGCCAAACCTAGGTAAGCAATCACATGTACAAATAGTATCAAATAATGAGATCAATTTGAAGGGTAGTCACGAGATGATTATTGGTGGAGAGGTAGATGAAACTACGTCGACATTGTTAATAGATCCCTTATATAGGATCATGGTATTAAAGGATGGAATTTTTTTGAACCATTGCTCTTCCGGGCCATCGGCAACAAATTTTCTTCAAAATAAGAATTGTCCACACCGAGAGGAGTAAAATCAAGCTTTTGTAATGTTTCATCAGTGAGTTTGATAACATCAACCTCATCATCGGACTCAAGGGAAATGTCTATGTCTGCACATCATCTGTTTGGATAGTGTTATCGAGTACGTTCAAGGGTGGTGTAGGAGTAGAGGGTGGTGGGGATGGAGTACTAGCAAGGACAAATACAATGGGAAAAATAATAGCTGAAGTGTGAGTAGATATAGCAGGAGAAGGAATGATAGGAATAGTAGAGGTGGGTACACTAGATTGGCCGACATCATATTTATCTAGGTTAGCATATGGAATAGGTTGAGGTAGTGGGACATGCATAGAAGTGATAGCATTAATGTGATAATATTTTAATGGTTCTAGGTCAACATATATGATATGTTCATAACCATCATGAAGGAATTTGACACATTGATGTACAATGGAGGGTATGGATTGCATGGTGTGGATCTAAGGTCTTCCTAAGAGGAGATTGAATTGAAAAGAAGCATCAAGGATGTAGAATTTAGTAAGAATAGTTTTAGGTACGACTTGAATATGAAGGGAGATTGTGCCTAGGCATGTATGAGTGGAGGAATCATAACCACAGATGAGAGTGGAGTTACGAGAGATGAGACTATCATTGATGCCTAATTGTTGTAAGAGGGAATGGGCATAAAGATTAATGGCAGACCCATTGCACTAATGAAAATGGTAATGAGAAAGGGTGCACAAGGGTTATTATGGGTGGCAGGTGATATGTCCTCATTTGTAAAGGAGATTGAATGGGGTAAATTACAAAGAGATTGAATGAGATGGGAAAAATCTTCAGTAGAAGTGATCACGCTCAAAATTAATGGCACAAAGAGTATCCTCAAGGGTAGTCCGGAAATCTAGTGCATTATGTAATAAATCCTAGAGGAATATCTTAATAGGTATATTTTAAATTTGGTCAATTATATCATAGCCTTTAGGAGCATGTGGTGGAGTAGTGGATGTGACTGGTGGTTGTATGGAAACTGGTGGACCAGCCGGTGGAGTGATACGAGTGCAATTAGTAGTGACTATGTTGATGGATGAGTCTGTTGGGGGTGGGAGAAAGCAAGGTGGGTGCTGAGTCTAAACACGCATGAAGTTGGTTGCATGGTAGTAGTTATATTGGTGACCTTGGTAGGTGTATAGGTGGGGTACAAAAGTGGGCCACGACACTGTAAGGGGATGACATGGTCGAAGAAAAGGGAATCAAGATGAAACCTTATAAGGTGATAGAAAAGATGTCACGTTCACCAAAATGATTAACAAAAATATGACCTAAATGGGGTATTTAGGGTTTTAGTGTTAATCTAAATAGGAGGAATAAAACATTGTAAATGAACTAAAAATATATGACAATAAATGTAAATAAAATATTCTAAGTGAAATAAAACCCTAATATACAAGAGGAAGAAAGGGAATGACTTAGTTGATTGAGGATGACTATCGCAGTTGATGCACATCCGGAAATAGAAATCGGAAGTGTAGATGAACCCTCAGGGGCCATATGAAGGGAAGATCTGGGCTATTTGAGATGACATAGGCACCTGAGAGTGTACTTTGGGCACACTCCATGGTGCCCTAGTCTCATAGATCCAGGTACTTGGAACAATGTAAATCCTCATAATCTTAATCGGGAATGGTTGTTAAGTGTATCTGAGTGCTTCTTTTCTATCACGTTGGATTTGTCGAAATAACTAGAGAATGTTCCACAATGCAAGGAGAAGTATCCAACCCTAGAAAAATAAAAGATGCATATGAATGGGTTAGACTGACCTCAACCACCAAACTAGTGGACTTATCATTGAGCATTGCACTACATTACGTACCCTGATGTAGTTCTGGTGTGTGTGTGTGTGTGTGTGTGTGTGCATGTTGTGCCCTAGGTGCTCTCGTGTCAGTCGTACTTTGTGAAGTAGCGAGCAATAGTAGCTATATAAATGTAAGTAGCATGTGTGTATGGAATAGAATGGAATCCCTCCCCCTATGTAGTGTGTGTGATGCAGATCTCTTAGCTTGAGTGCATGCTATTGTGTGGATGTAAGTGATGCAATGGATGCATCCCTAGATGAGGTGGTAGTAGTGATAAGATGCAATGACCTAGGACCCTTATTATGGTCTTATAACTTTATTTTTATAGGGCTCTCAAGCCTAATTTTGTAATTAATCCCAACATTACCGACGAAGAAGAAGATAAGGATGACCAACATCTAGAAGTGACCCAAAAATAATCGAAAGAGGTTTGCATATATTGGGGTGCCCAAAGTGGGACCGGGACGCCTCGGCACCCCAAGATAGGATGGGGCTCCCTTATTTCAGGCTAGAATATCGGAATAGTCATGAAATGGGCTGATAAGTGTCAGGAAATACACAAGAAAGATGAAATAAAAGATAAGAAAAAGGTGGCCAAAAGGTGGGATTAATTAGTACTTTGTACAATTGAGAACCTTTTAAATAGTAGTATAAGACTAGGATAAATATTCTATAATGTGCAATATTTGTGTCTACAATGCGAATAACTTGGGTGCGCCTTCCTAGAGAAAGAAAAGGATAAGATGATCTATGTCATTGATGATGAAGAAGTGGAGAATATTGATGTTAAGCATACAAAGGCTACGCACGAGGTCTTGGATAGTTAAAATGAGAAGGTGTGTGCCTACCATGAGCCGATGAAAATGAAGAAGGTCAACATTGGAACAAATGTTGAACCTAAGGAGGCCATCATTGGATATTATTGGTCTGACTCTAAGGTTGCTAAGATAATTGAGCTATTGCACGACTTCCAGGACTTGTTCCCTAGAGGCTATCATGAATTGAAAGGGGTACATGAATCTTTTGGCGAGATGAGAATAAATTTAAAAGAAGGTGTGCACCCAGTTAAGAAGAGGCCCAACAGATGAATCCTAACCTACGCGTTAAGGTGAAGGAAGAAATAGATAAGATGTTGAATTATGGAATCATCGATCCCATTGAGGAGTTAGAATGAGTTAGCCCTATGGTGAACAGTATTAAGAATTATAGGAGAATCAAAATTTGTGTGGATTACAAGGATTTGAATCATGCATGTGTAATAGATCCCTTTCCCACACCATTAATAGAGGATATTCTGGAAGGCATTGTAGGGCGCGAGATTTACTCCTTCGTTGATGGATTTTCTAGATATTATCGAGTAAATATTGCTAAATAGGAAAAAGAAAACTTTCACCACCGAGTGGGGAATTTTTGCAAACACGGTTATGCCTTTTGGAATGAAGAATACACTTTTAGTATTTTCATGCATTATTGTTCAAGCATTCTAGGATTTCATTCATAAGTTCTTGTAGGTTTACTTGGATGATTGGAAAGTGTATGGGCTAGTTAAGGATCGCTGTGATAAATTAAGGATTATGTTTGATAGATTCTGACAGTTGAGAATCTCTTTGATCATTAAGAAGTGTGTTTTTGCTACACCTTTTGGGACTTTTCTTGGGCACATCATCTGTAAGGAAGGCTTGTTAGTGGATCCTACTAAGGTTGTTGTTATTTTGGGATTAGAGGAACCTACTAACCAGAGTGAGGTGTGTGGATTCTTGGGGCACACAAAATATTACAGAAGTTTATCAAAGGGCATACTAAGATTTTTTTTCCCTTAGAGGAATTATTAAAAATCAAAGGCAAGTTTCATTGGGGTGAAGTGCAACAGCGCTCGTTTGAGACATTGAAGGAAAGACTTACTACAACACCTATTTTGCACTTTCCTTCATGGACCAAACCTTTTCATGTGCATGTGGACACCTCTAGCATGGCCATTGGCATGGTATTAGCCCAGCCTAGAGAAGGTATTATTGATCATCCTATTTGTTTTGCAAGCAGGAAGTTAACACCAATTGACAAACTAAACAACTATGGAGTGTGAGGCTTTGGTATGATCTACGCGCTACATAAATTTTGATAATATTTTTGGGAAAAACCTTTTATTTTCTATATAGATCAGATTCCATTGAAGTACTTGGTGAAAAATCTCATTCTACGAGGTGCATATGTCATTAGATTATGTTATTTCAGGAATTTGATTTTATTGTGGTGGTTAAGCCAGGTAAGAGCAATTATGGACCAGATCACTTATCAAGGATTAATACAGGAGAGGAAGCATAGAGAATTGAGGATACAATGTTGGATACATAGCTATTTAGATTTAACCATGTGCCCTATGACTTAGAAGAGTATAGAGAAGAAACAACTTGTTATACGTGTCCCGCCTTACATGTTGATCAGTGGAGACTTATACAAACTAGGCTAGGATGAAGTTTTGCATTGGTGTGTACTTGAGCATGAGCATGAATCTATTATGGAGGAGGCTCATGGTGGTATTATAGGTGGAAATTATATAGGAGATGCTGCCACACGTAATATTTTCTTGGCTAGTTTGTGGTGGGAAACACTATATAAGGATTGTAAAGAATATTGTAAGGCATGTGACCATTGTCATCGGCTGCCTTGAAATCTGGGCATAGAGATTAAATTCCTTTGAGGTTGATTACTAGTGAAAAACATTTTGAGAAGTCGTAAATTGACTTTTTGGGTCCTATTTCCCCACTCGTGCATAGGATCAATCACATTATATCATAACTTGTACAAACTATCTTACAAGGTGGGAAGAAGCAATGCCTACAAATTATTTCACCATAGTTATAGCAAAAAGGTTTCTATGGGAAAACATTATCAGCAGGTATGGATGCCCATTGGGTTTGACAAGTGATAAGTTTACTCATTTACTTAATGAGACCATCAGGATACTCTTAGTAGAATTTATGGTTGCACACCATAAAACAACACCCTATCACCCTCATGATAATGAAACTGATGAGGCCTTCAATAAGATATTAAGCCACACATTGACTAAAATTTGTGATGTTGGAAGGAAGAACTGGGATGATAAATTCTCCAATGTACTTTGGGCATATAGGACAACCTACAAGAAGTTGAATAAGGCCACACCTTTTCAATTGGTTTTGGCACAAAGGTTTCTCTACTATTGGAATTCATGTTACCTTCTCTATGTAATGTGAACGTAGGAGGTTTGGATGATGAGAAAGCATTGGAAGAGTGTATTGATAAACTGATGCAGTTGGATGAGAGGCACGTTATAGCATGATGGAGTCAAAGAAAAAAAAAAGGCTAGGCGGGAGGCATGGCATGATAGATATATTAAGGATAAGAAGCTTGAATTTGGATAGATGGTTCTTATTTATGACTCAAAGTTTTTGCACCATCTTGGGAAGCTTAAAATGCATTGGTTGGGACCGTATATTGTGGCTTATATACCTGATTCAAGCACTTTTCAGTTAGAGGCGTTGGATGGGATACAGTTTCTTGATTACTTCAATGGGAGTAGGATGAAGCCCTACTATAAATAAGTCTTCTTGGTGTTTTTAATAAGGCAGTATTGCCATTTAGATTAGGTTTCCTTAATGCATTTCCTTTATATGTGTTTCCTTTCATCGTTGTAATGCTTTGTCAATTTAGTTCAATGTTTTGTGTAATAAGTGTGCTTATCTGCCAAAAGTTGATTACTATCTAATTGTTTTCATACGCAAAGGACCACACATACCCTTAGTATGGGGTGGAGTATATATAGGGTACATGGAATAGATTTGAATGTTATCTAAAGATGGGTATGAATAGTGCTATTGTGTAGGTGCTTGAAGTAAAGGTGTAGATAGAGAAATTTTTCTCATTATTGAAAACTAGGTATGGATGAATGGACGACATAGTGTAATGTGAGGTACGTGCGTTGCGAGTAATGAAAACTACTTAGAGAAAGGCGTAGTGGTGAAGTACTTGGTGCATGAAGGTGTGTGAATGGAGGTTTTTCACTAAGGAGTAGTAGGCGCACTAGAAGGTTATGACTATGACATGGAAAAATTAGCGCAGAAAAAGGAAAGAAATGCCAAGTTAATGATGAGTTTGGTGGTAGTTGGGGAATAATAAATGTAGAGTTTTTTTGAAAATCTATATAAGGAGGTGTTGTGAAATCATTTTACCTTTTTTATTTTGAGTATTCAAGAAAGTTGAAGAAGAGCAAGATATAAAATGAGTTGTGATGTGAAGAGAATTGCAAACCAGTCAGATTTGTCATATTTATGCATGGGATTATCTCGACGCTTCATTGGAGAAGGTGTTACACCACACAAAAGGCATGTGGGAAGGAGAAATTGAATGTTAGGGTTTGTATTTGAGCTAGGGCACATGGAATCAAGATAGGGAATGTGGATTTGGAGTTGTAAATCTTGAACCTATTGAAATAAAATGCATTTATTGTTCCTTGTGCACTAAGAGAGCACCTAGAGCAGCCACATGGGGAAGGAAACAAAAGGAAGTTGAGGTCAAAGTAGAAGATGCCATTGAAATCCATTTTTCTGAGATGCAATACCCAAAAGGGGTTTTTATGGGTCACGATTGGGATTCTCACATTCGTCGAGTGCAAAGTAAGTGACTATAACCACAGGAACAAAGATAATAAAGATGAATTGGACAAGTTATTGGTAGTGAAGATGACTTTGAGGATAGAGAACGACATGGCCATGTATGATGATGTAGGTGAAAACCGCTAACAAAGGTGGGAGTTTTGTAATTATATGAAATCCCTTACTTTGGAAAACCAGAGAAGGTGTACCAGTAGTTGATGAACAAATTCCATAAGGACTTATTCTATTTTACTTGGGCAATGAATGAGGCTCACCGCACCCTTGATTTGGAGTTTGACAGGACTTAGAATTTTAGGTAGTGAATTAAGCAGTGACCTCACTGACAAGGAGGTGATAGAAGTAAAAAAAGAAGGCACTGGGATATATGAAAGAAGTGTGTGGGATATATATCCTAAGTTTCGAAGTATCCACTTGTTCAAGTGGAAGCACACCTCCTGACTAATTTAAACAATCAAGAGCATTGGTCACAGGTAAACAAGGCATGGTTGCATGTAGTGAAGAAGATGACAGAAGGAGTGGTGTATAATTTGGTTGGTTTCATTGCTGAAACCATCATTAAATAATTACATGAAGGTGAGAAAATAATTTTGGCGTGATCCTTTTGTCACTTATTTTTGTTGAAATTGGAGTGCCCGATGGGCCAAAGGATAAAATTTGGTAATATCCTAAGGAGAAGAAATCTCTAGCAGAGATTTGTTAAGTACACATGTGATGGGACCATGAGTGGCCCCTTTAAGAAGAGAGAAGAGTTGTGGTATGAGCACCTCCGCACTGCGTTCGAAGAGGAATGGAGAATACCAAAGGAGCTTCCTGTGGTATTGGGAAAATAGGTACAGTTTGTAATATATCAACACTTCGCATCACACATTTTGGTATGAAGGATGGAAAGTGGAACCCCTAGTGCAAGCTCCCATATTCCTTCACCATGCACTATTTTCAAGCATCTATACATAGGTTCTCGGATGCATGTCGGTTGTTGTTTAACACAGACAAAGGTAGATTGTGACTACCACACCCTCAGGAAGACTTACGTTTATCCAAGTAAGTCTACATATATAGAAAAATTAATTTCAGATGATATTAACATGAAGGCTATGAGTTTGGCTATTGGAAAGTTTGGAGCAGCCCTTATGTATATTCACCTCAAACCAAGGTTGGAAAATGGGAAGTATGTGGAAAATGAATTCAAGCTCCTGGACCACCCAAGGGGAAACATATTGTGGGAACATTACAAGATGAAGAAGACACCTTGCCCCTTGAGGAAGAAGAAGGAGAGGAAGAAGAACTTCAGGAAGATAGTGGTGGCTTGGAGCATAGGGGTAGAAAACAACCTACTATTGGAGAGAAAAGAGAGTGCAAGGTAGCCCTCCACTTTGTAGCAAGAAGATGAAGGGTTGGATATAGGCATTATAGACGTGGATATAGAAAGAAAAATGAGGAACCTCAATTTAAAAGAGTGATAAGAAAACAAGGACTCAAAGCACAAGGACATCACAACCCCTTAGAAGGTCACCTAGAACTTCACCTGTGAAGGTAGAGCCAGAAAAGAAGAAAAGGTGCATGTACATTCCTTGGAAGGATGATGAGGAAGATAAATCTGACAATAACACGCTAAATAATCCAAGGAAGAATGAGGATGTAGAAGAGCCTCAAGTAGATGAATTAAAGAAAGACACAGAGGAGTTGAAGGAAACAAATTTAGAAACAAATAAGGGCAAGCCTTCAGTATGCACCATACTACAAATATAGGTAAAGGACCGGTGTTGGATTCGGGAGTGCACCCCTAAAGGTAAGCACTCGAGGAAAGGAAAGGAGGAATAAATTTATGAGACACCAACAGTTGGGTACATTGATGACCCAACCAAGATCATACGCATGTGGTTCCAGAGCACTTTGGAACCTAAGGACCTTTATGGTTGGGAGTTGATGGATGAAGACATGACAACTACATGCACACAAAAACAACTATCTTGGAGCATGCAAGAATCATATGGATGAGCCTGAATTTGATGTATGTGAGGAATCATATGTGTTGTGTAGGTTGAAAAAGGCACCACAAATCGCTCCATTTCATAGTTAAGCCTACTTTGGGATGTCCAAAGAATAGGTGAGCAATGCTTTAATGAAGGTAATGTAGAAGTTATGTGTAGAAATGTAGAAAAGTGGAAACTATTCGGGCACTCTTGGAAGATAAGAAGGATAAGGATACTAAAATCAAATGCCTAATAGAAGAAAAAGAGATAGTTGAGGCAACGGTGCATTCGATACTCAGTATGGCCAAACAAATTGGGGACGAGATTTTGAAGAAGAGGCTAGAGTTGGAAGATAAAGTTACACAAGATTTTTCATCTAGCTTTACACTACTTACGCACTTTAGTTCATATGGTGCTAGATGAGGGCCTGTAAGAATGCCAAAACCCAAGGATGTTGCAGAATGGGAGCAAAGGCTAAGGAAACAATTGTGTGCAATATTACAGTTTATGAATCCAAACTCCAAAATTTGAAAGATGAACTAAAGAAAGCAGATTTGGTATTGAACATGTACGAGGCCCCAAATGTGATTATCAAGACAAGAACCATAGTGGAATAGTATGAGCTTCAAAAATTAGTAAAGAATGAAACACTTGGCCATGTAGAGAGGCTTACTTTGATAGCGAGACAAGTGTGACATGCTTGTAGCAACCCAGGACCCACACAAGGATAAAATAAAGGACATTCAGAAATTAATAGTGCAGTGAAAGGATTTCATGGATGGAATGGTCTCAAGCATGGCCAATGTTCTTAGATTATTGTGGAATGAAGGTGAGAACATGAATATTGATGAGATGAAAACAGATTTGTAGACATTACAGATAAAATAAATAAAGCACTAAGTGATTGGAATGAATTAAAGTCAGAGATCAAACCATAATATCTTGAGTTAATTCTACCTGTGGAAGAGTAGTGTGCCAAGTATTTTCTCATTCTTTGTACAGTTGTTCTTTCATTCTTTATTCTTTTTCTTGGATACATAAGTTATGATTACCCATTTTTGGGGATGACAATGAAATTAGTGTGGGGTAATGTTGGGTTGATGAAATATAGCCTAAGTATGAAAGGCGCAGAAGGATTAGGTACGCGAGGCATAGGGCACGTGGACATGCGTGGAACTATAGTGAAACATGGCATGCCAAGGAAGGCATGAAATTAGGACTTAGCCATTTTCCAGTTTGGGGCTAATTTTGGACATGGAGTGTAGAGCACATTTTGTAGAAGACTTAAAGAACACGCAAAGGCTATTTTAGACAAGTAGAAGATCAAGCATCATGCATAGTTTTGGAGCTATTAATAGGATTATAACATTGTTGTATTATTAGATGATCTATCATTAATGATCTTGCATTCTCTTGTACTTATCATGTAAAGGCGCATGGCTATTATTATCATGTAGTCTATTTTTAGAAAGGTGCATGGGCGGTGAAGGGAAAGTCCCCAGTACCTTTAAATATGTATTGATTTTCATGGTTTATGGTACCATTTTTTTATCAGAGTTATGTTGTTGATTTACAGACGTGCATGACCATGGTGACTATATTATGGATTTATGAAGATTTTGTGTTGTACAACAATTAATATAATGGATCGTTGTGGCCAGATATTGATTGTAGACATGTCTTTGAATGGTTCTTATATGGTAAAGTTAATCTTGATTCTTGTTTGATTGTACATGTTAATGGTTAAGATGTAGATCTAGTTTATGCACTACAATATAATTGGTTATCTATTATGGATCTCGAATATTTGTATAATCATGCTAACTTCTAGAACAAGCTGACATAAAAGAGGAACCTTGTACCCTTTCACACTTCGAGTGTGCACTCGCTTTAGGCTAAGTGGTGTGCTAGCACTCCTTGGGATGTTTGAGGTAAAATATAGGCTACAATTGCATATTATTTAATTTTTGGAAGAGTTTTAGGTATAATTAGGGAATATTTGGTGGTTTAGGGACAAACCGTACAAAAAAGCGGAGTTTTTATGTGTAAGGAATGAATGGCCCAAATAAGAACTTAAACTTCTCCATATGATTTTGGGGCTCCATAATAATTTATAATGAAAACAAGTAGAAAATATAGATCTTATATAATCTTTTACATGGTGGAAGAATCATATTTTACACAAGACCCAATAATTTCTCAAGGCATCTCAACTTTCACAAGTATACCTCATTGTCCTAATAAAAATGGCCTTTTAGATTTTCAGGAAGAATAGAGCTCTCAAACCTATTATATTGGTTTTATAATTGTATTTGGAGTTAGAATCATATAAAAATTTACCTCAAAATACCTTTCCAAGCTTCGGGAACATAGTTTTCAAGTCTCCTCTAATGTAGAGTGCTTTAATCCCATACTTCACCAATTTGTTGATTTCCACATGTCATGATTTATCTCATATTGCCATTTTTTCATTCTTTTCCCTTTCCAAAGGGTAAAAAGGGTATAAAATGAGTTCCCCCGCAATCCCCTCTTTAGTCCCTCATATGACACTCTCTAGCTCTGCAAGAGGCTTAACTAGTTAAACCCATCTCATGCTCACTGCACCTGCGGATCATGCCACTTAAGAACATCTTGATCCAAGCACCCATTTGAGACCCTCTTGTCCCTTTTCACCAAGGAGATAGAGGGGAAAAATGAGCGTCCCATGCAAGCCACCCTCTGTGGTTTCTCACATGACATGTTTTCAACCCTCGGGTGCTTGTTTAGCTTTCTCATCTCCCTCCACCTTACACCAGATTGTGACACTTGGCACAATATTTCTCAAAGTGTCATTTAGTTTCCCTCTTTTCCATTTACACCAAGGGTATAGATGGTATATAAATTATTTCCCATGATTATCTCATTTAACCCTAGTTTTAACCACACTCGGCTTTCACTCACCTATGGTTGAACTGCGGTTAGCAGGAAGCATAAAATGAACTAACTTATTTCTAAGTGGATTTATTTACACAATTCAACCCCTAATCCATTTTTTCTACTATTATTATACCTCTAATAACATTAAAAAACACCATGCATGCTGCTAAAAACGTTCCAGAACATCCATGAGCATGGAAACTACAAATTCTTCATAACTCTTCAACCGTAAATCTGATTCATCCGAAACTTTCACACAATGATCTACTTTTGGGTGCCTTTGTGATGAATGTCGATACATACAAATGATTCCCTAGGTTATTTACAATAGAAAACCTAAAACCCTAAATCTAAAAGTTGCCTTTTTTATTTTCAAGAGTTCCAATGGAAGAATCACAACGAAAATTAGAGCACGGGACCACGATACAAAGTCAAATCCAATAATGGTGTTTTCATTGCAAACGAAAACTAATATGACCAGCTTTTAAAATCTACACATTTTCTATATATTGACTTACTAAAAATAGTAATTATCTCAAAACAACAAACTCTAATCACTCATAACATATGGAAATAGTGCAAAACAACAAACCTGGGTGAAACGAGCAATTTTCCCAAAATAACAATTTCCAAAAAAGCAACCTGCTAAAAATAGAAACTTCCTAAAAATGGTAAATCATTATCAATGGAGGTAATCTAAGTTTTCTAGGAGATTCAAGGATAAATTTTGAGAAAAAAGTAAAAATTCCCAAAATAATAGCTCTTGACCCCACCTGCCAAAAATAGAAAGTTTTAATTTTGAGTGTGGATAGTTGTTGTTAGCCCCACTTTAAATTGCCTCACTAATTTTTTCCATCATCACATGGTCATAAATTTTTACACATGTCAAAATGATTAAGATAAATGTGAAAATATATGCCTAATCGGATTGTTATTGTAGCAATAAATAAATACACAATTAAGTACATAAATTAACCAAAGAAAACTAATCCAAAATATATGAAACCATAAGTGTAAAGAAGAGGTAAGATGACTTAGTTATTTCAAAATTATTCCTATATTTTGCTGCCGCAAAGGCTGATTGGATGAACAAAAAGGAGGATCATCCTACGGATCCTCAAAAAGTGTGCTAGTTGATTATCTCGCTTGGGTGGGAACACGGAGAGGGACAAGGGTGCTGTGGGTGCCCTCGACCTATTTATGGGTTCTTGTGTCTATTGTAATAATTTTTACACCCACCAAAGAACCAGGGAACCCCATGCACGTCATCCTATCACCCAAAGGTGTTGGGTGCACACCCGAGGCAACCTTGCGTGGGCACCGAGTCTCTCCTTTATGTGATTTTAGTGGGAAACATCATCTATGATAGGAATTTAAAGAGAGTGAGTGGAAACAAGACATGTAATCATCATAGAGCTCAGAAACGACTTCTAGACCAATGCATTCATTCCAACCAAAAAGATACTTTAACAAAATAGGAATCATATCAAACAAAAAGGAAAATGCATAAGGATTCATACTCATTTCATAAACATACATGAAACAGAACTATGAAGATATAAGGATGGACCAGAATCATTAATGATCATATTCAAATAAGTTGGTAACCTCATTACATCCATTAGATTCATTACAGAACATCACAGTATGGCAGACCGAAGTCATACATCATAACTAGATCTACATTCCTTAGCTCTCAAAAAGAAAATTTACAATCCCAAGCCCCTTGATGCATCCTTCTCCTATATTTTATCTACCCAACCCAATATAACTCCTCGTGGTGTTTCTGTAGAGCTCCGCTCTCTATTGATCTCCCCCTCTTTTTTCCTATGTGGCGCTTGTATTTATAGGTCCCTTGAACTGCCAAACCACCTTTCTAAGGCTTCACATCTGTTTCCATGTGTCCAGATGTGGTCCTCCATGGGAGAATGCTCCTTTAGGCCTGAGCTCTCCACTCCTTGCCACGATGGTCTTCTAGAAACCTCCATCGCAAGGCATATTCCTTCCTAGGCCAACCTGTCACCATGCTAGCACCTTATCCACTCCGCATGCGTAATCAAGTCACACTTTTCTTGTGTTCTGCCCGATATGCCAAATACGGCTAAGTCCCGAGACCTTGTTCTGCTGGTGCGTAACATAGTTCTTCTAAAACCCTCCTAGAACCCTACCTTGCACACTTTCTTCTTGCGTGCCCACCCTTCAACTTAGGCCTTATATGCCCATGCACCTTTTTGTACTTAGTCAATATTTTAGGGGCCCAACATCACCCCACACTTTACCTGTTCTCCACCCTTGGGAACACTTCTTCAAAGAAAGAATTACAATAGACTTAACGTCTTGGAAAAAGAATAAGGGAATGAAGAATTGGGAAAAAATGAAAGAATGGGGAAGTGTTGTCATTACTGCAACAAGATAGGAAAATCTTTTCGCAAGTTGGCCTCCAACTTGTTCCAGGCATCGACTTCATTTTACGCTCTCTGGCAGAGGTCGCCGACTAGGGTGCTTACCTCCTCAAAACCCAGTCCATTTCCTCAAGTGTTCAATATAGGGAATTGATTGTTTTCTTGGACTATGGTGTTTCTATCATCCTTCTCCTTCTCAGTTTCTTCCTATTTTTCACTCATTGGGATTGTCTCACCCTTTCTTGGTTCATCGCCTTCACTTAGAGTAGTTTTAGTTCATGCATATTTTTATCCATGTCTCCTTGGAAACCATTAAAATATGGTTATTTTAGCTTGTCATCCTCTGAACTTTGGAGAATTTGGCACTAGGTTAGAGAAAGAAGTCGATTTCTCTAGAGGATTATCCTACTTGCAAGGTCCCACACTACAGGATAATCCCATGTTATGCAGGTTGCACTGGTTGCCCTCGTACACAAATCGCAAGCAATCAGGGGTGCTGTAATTTTGCATCAATAGTTTTGGCACACTCGGTGGGACAGAAGTCAATATTTTCACTTTTATCAAGATCAGGTGTGTGTCTTGGTGAATTTCCATCCTTTAGAGGATTTATAGCAACACATATGGCGACTCCATCTTTTAAATCCACTAGTTTTAGCAGCCCAAGTTTATCAAGTTCATGAGAAGAGTTCAAACCCGGTCTATAGCAGGGAAGAAGGTATCTTTGATTACTTACAATTATCTCCAGTGGAGGAAGGAGGGGAAGAAGATCGCAAAGGTCACCATCTCCACCTAATAGAACCTTGTCTACACCTCCACCTGGTAGACCTTTTCTTCAATCAACAAGAGTTCTATGACCAATCAGGATGGCGCAACCCAATCCGTATGTCAACTTCATGGGAAGTAGCCCACTTTCCCGAATTCTCAAAATCAGGTCTCGATTGCAGCACTAAATAATATTCCCTATTTCACAGGATAAAATCATACTACTCCTATTGACCACATCTAGGACATCGCCAATGTTTGTGCAATTCACAAAATCAATGAAATGGATATTACGGTCAAGTTGTTAGCTTCATCTTTTAAAGGTAAATCTTTACAATGGTTTAGGAGCCTAACAGCAGGGTCTATCCAGAATGGGACCACTTTTGCACAACCCTCCATAATCAATTTAGGGAAAAGGAGATAATCTGTCTTTATTGGAACAATTGACAACAATCAAGAGGGCTCCTAATGAACAAATGACATATTTCAATTTCCGTTTTCAAAGGACATGGGATAGAATTCACACAGTGATACCAATAGTTGAAGGTGCCTTTTTATACTTCCTAAAGGCTATAAATTCAGATATTGGAATGATGATACAATCCATGGGAGGTATAACCTTACCTACAGCCTATAACATAGCTATCGTAGTGGAAAACTGCTTGATTCAAGCTGATAAGCTAGCTCCTAGGCCACCAATGCCTCTCTATCCAGACATGGGAGCTCCTACAACTAGTTAAACACCATAGTTGAATCCCATTCCATCCCCTAGGAATCAAAGCAATAGTGAGGCTTCTACTTCTTCAAGCACTTCAAAAGAGTTATAGGAGGTCATGAAGTAACTACATAACCTAGGAAATGAGCTAGTGACTATCAAGAGACAACAAGCTCGAGTTCTAGACCATATCAGCCTCAAATCCAATACCAAGCTAGGCCCCCATACTAGCAAAATAGACCACCATCTCAAGCTACAAATCAAAATTTGAACTAAGGACAACCTCAAGTTGTTAGGCCATTCTGACCATATGATCCAAATGTGGCTTCAACGTCAAGAGCCTTGGTTCCAACACAAAACAACATGGCACAAGAGTATGACTAGTGTTACCCTGCGGTCTACCTCACAATCAATCAACATGTTTCAATGGTGCACTAAACTAAGCCTTGATGGTACAAACCATTGGTGTGTCCCAAGAACCAAGTCAAGAAGGAAATCAATAGCAAGAAACCCAACAAGAGGCACCTCCAATGGAAACCACATTGGTCAATTGGCACACAAAAGAATTCTGTGGAGTTAATCAACCTCCTTTTCAGGGTGTAGCTGTCAATACATGATCAAAGAAGAGGAACATAGAGGAAGGACAACCATCTAATCCAGTTATTTCTCAGCCCACCCCTACACAACAAGGAGTTGGTAGATCAAGTGCAGCTCCAAATGTATCAAATCGTCTAAGGCACCCGTCACAGCAGCACATGTGCCTGTTCAAGCTCCAGAAAAGTCTGTGCCAAGTAAAGGGAAACAAAAGGATAATTCATCCCCTTTCAACATCATCGATCAGATGAAGAAAAATCATGTTAATATTTCCATGTGGGAGTCACTAGAAATCCTAGGACAACGAAATTTGTTGCAAGCTGCAATGGCTGCTTGGTCTACCTTGAATAGATCAGACCAAGGACATGAGAAAGTTCTCACTAATGTAGTGCAACAAGGTGGTGGTCAACCAAGCAAAAATTTGAAGCCTCCACCATTCTATGTGTCATTAATTGTCGGGAACCACTTAGTACACAACTGCATGATCGATTCGGGGCAAGTAGCTCAGTAATGCCAAAGCAAATAGTAGATCAATTGGGTCTAAAGTATGAGCCAATGCTGAAAGGAGTAGTGTAACTAGATGGAACAACAAAGGGGAACGGTTGGGATCATCAAAGGTTTAAGTCTTACACTACATGCTTGTCCTAATGTCACAGTCTTGTAAGATGTGTCTGTAATTGACCTTCCACCACTCTTTGCATTGTGTCTATCAAGGGAATTCACAACAAAAATTGGTGGGTATCTATCTGCAGATTGGTCACACATGATTTTTAGGATGAGGTATGGAGCCAAGGCGACCATCAGATCAAAACCAATTGCAAAATTTCACATTGAGCCTCATGTGCCAAGTCTTATCAATGCAAATTGCTCATCCTTTGATCAAGAAGAGTGTTCAAATGATTTGGAAATAGGTACCAAGGTCGAGGGTATTCCAAATTTAACTTTAGATGAATGGGAAAACAAAAGGCATGCATTTGACCCATACAGGGAAATTGAAGAATCTGAATTGGGCGTGTATTGTGTACATGAAGAAAATTCACCCATTCCTAATGTCACTAAGCCCAAAAATAAGGACAACAAAATTTGGCAACTATTTTTTGATGGTTCAAGAAGCAAACAAGGTGTTGGGGGTGGTGCAATGTTGGTTTCACCACAAAACATCAAGTACTATTCATCTTTCAGATTCCAGTTTACCTGTTCAAACAACACAACTGAATATGAGGCTTTGATTCATGAGACTTCATTGGGCCAGAAAAGAGGCATAAAGAACTTGCATGTGTTCGGGGATAGCAAGCTAATTGTCAACCAAGTTAGGGGAAACATGCTGCAAAGAATGACGTATTTAGGAGCTACAAAAATAGGGTATGGGACCTCATTGAAGAATTTAAAGCATTCAACATTGATTCCATACCCAGGAAGAAAAATGAAGCTATAAATAGGCTCGCAGTAGTTGGAGAAAATTTTGATGTGGTGGATAGTATCAAGAGAGAAAACATAACCACATATCCATGTGATTATAAGGCCGTAGTTCCGACATGAATAACACAAGGTGGCGGTGTTTGAGAACGATCAATAGATCGTTAATTTCTTGTAAGAAGAGGATGAATTCTTAGCTAGGAATCAAGACAAATTAGAGCAGCAATATGCGGGGATCAAGTAGTGCAGCTGCACGGACAAACAAGCTTCTCAAAGGCTTGGTTACGTTGGAGTCCATCTTCAACTGAATGATCAATTTTGTAAAGAGAAATCCAACATACAGGTCAAGGGAGAAGATTCAAAACCTATTTCGGTTGGGAAAGGAAAAACACTCCAAATCAAAAAGGTGGCCACTGAACAAGAAATATATGAGTTCACATAACTTTGCCAAGAATTTCTAGATGTCTTCACTTGGATTTACGAGGACCTACGAGGTTTCAATCCGAAACTAGCACAACATACAATTGAACTGGATCTAGATGTTAAGCCCATTAGGTAGAAGCGAAGACTAGTCAACCCAAAAATTGAGCCTCTTATGAAGAAAGAGATAAACAAGCTGATAGAGGCAAGAATTATATTTCCAATCAAGCACTCAAGTTGGGTTACAAAATTGGTACCAGTTCGGAAGAAGAACAGAGAAATAAGGTTGTGCGTGGATTTTCGGGACTTGAATAGGGCATCTCTCAAAGACCACTACCCACTCCCTCAATGGAGAAAATATTGCAAGTGGTAGCTGGCTCAAAAATATTTTCTCTCCTAGATGGCTACTCGGGATATAATCAAATAATGGTAAAAGAAGATGACCAGTTCAAAATGGATTTCACCACCAAATGGGGCACCTATGCCTACAGGAAAATGCCATTTGGATTTTCAAATGCCGAGCCACTTTTCAAAGGGTGATGGACATGGCATTGAAGGGGTTGATCAACAAAATAGTACTGATATATTTTGATGATATCACTGTGTTCTCCAAAAACACAGCAGATCACCTCTTTCATCTGAGACAGGTATTTCAAAGATGTAGGAGATTTGGGATATCGTTGAATCCAAAAAATGCATATTCTTGGCTCATGAAGGAAAGCTACTAGGCCATATTGTGTTGAGGGAAGGATTAACAATTGACCTAGAAAGAGTTGAAGAAATTCGGGAATTGCCCTTTCCTGGTCATAAGAAGGATCTTCAAAGCTTCTTAGGAAGGATCAATTTTGTTGGCAGATTTGTACCAATTTTTTCCACTCTTTTGAAGCCAATAACACTGATGTTGAAGAATAGAATGGAATTTAAGTGGATAGCTAAAGGTGAAACAAGTTTTGAAGCAATAAAAGAGGCTATATCCCAAGCTCCAAATCTTGTGAATCCAGACTTCTCTAAGGACCTCATGCTCTATGCCTTTGGTGGTGGAGACACAATTTCTACAATCCTAGTGCAACAAAACAAGGAGGGTTCTAAATAACCGGTTACCTTATTCAGTCAAAGTAAGGAGGACTATGAAGTGAGGTAATTTTTCATTGAGTAGCAAGTCCTTGCAGTGATCGAGGGCTTAAAGAAATTCAAGTACCTAGTCTCAAACAATAAGATCCAACTGCTAGTTTCACATGCGGAGTCAAGGACTTCCTTCTAAACAAATATCTGAATGAGAAACGTGCAGGATGGATCACTCGTGTCATAGAATATGACATTGAAATTAAAGTCACTAAGTTGGTCCATGGGAAGGGATTATGCGAACAACTAGCCTTGAGTCAACAAGTTAAAGCAGGTGATGAAAATGAAACTTCCTTGGTACTACAAGACGATCAAGAGTAGAGAAATGATGATGTGCCCACTCCTTATTGGACTCAAAATATGGTTTTCTTCCTACAAACAAGCATATGCCCTCTAGAAATGAGTAAAGAAAAGAGGAGATACTTCAGATTACAAGTCATTACATATGTTCTTGTTGATGGTGTTTTGTTCAAAAGGGACATCAATGGTGTTCTTTTAAGGTGTATTAGAACAAATAAAATTGAGAGATTGTTATAGGAGTTTCACGATGGAGAAGTTGGAGGTCATTTTTCCCCACAGGTAACAACTCTCAAGATAATGAAGGCAAGTTATTATTGGCCCACAGTGTTCAGTGACTACACATGGATCAAAAAGTGTAAGAAATGTGCTTTCTTCATAGGAAAAGAAAGATTAGCATCTCTCCCATTGCACCCAATTTCAGTTGACCAACCATTCATGTAATGGGGATTGGACTTCATCAAGGTCATCAATTCAAATTCAAGCCAAGGCCACAAGTGGATTCTGACAATAGACTATTTCACCAAATGGATCGAGGCAGTAGCACTCAAAGAAGAAAACAAGTCTAGCATACTAGACTTCTATGAAGGAATAATGACTAGGTTTGGAGTACCAGCCACTATCATATCAGACAATGCATTGGCATTCCTAGGTTCCAAGATCATAGAATGGGTTGTTAAGAATGGAATCTACTTGAGCACCTCTTCAAATTATTACCCACAGGGTAATGGGCAGGTAGAGTCCACAAACAAGAATTTTCTAAGAATCATCAGAAGGACTCTAGATGAAAACCAAAGGACATGGCATACAAAGCTCAAATCAGCCTTGTGGGCTGACATGATCACACCAAAGAGGTCTACATGTAATTCCCCTTACAAGATGGTCTCTGGGGAAAGAGGTAGTGTTTCCTATATCATTAGAACTACCTGCATTGGAGCTCATAAAGCAATTGGAGTTGTCGATTTCAAACCAATGGATGTCAGGTATGCAGAGTTGATGGAATTGGAAGAAATCAAGAGAACATGCAGTTCAAATGACAGAGAAAGATCAATCCTTAGTCAAAAGATGGTTTGATAAGAAAGCAAGAGCAAGGACCTTTCAGGAAGGGGACTTAGTTCTAAAGTGGGATGCAGATCGAGAAAAAACAGGAAGGCATTCCAAGTTTGATGCCATTTGGAGTGGCCCCTACATGGTCATGGGATGTAAAAGTAGCAATGCCTTCCAATTGTCTACCTTGGAGGGAGAGGAGCTTTTGATTCTGGTTAATGGAATCTATCTTAAACATTGCTACTGAAAGGAAAAATTTCACCATTGTATATATTAGTTTAGGAGTTGTAATTCCTCCAAGTGCTTGTAGCACACTACCTTGTTTTAGTTTAGGTTGCTTTTGTAATAAGTGTTTGTGCACTCTCTGCATATTCTATTTAGAATGTGTATGACATTTTGTGTTTGTACATAGTTGTGCCCTTGTTGCTCTTGCACTTTCTAGTTTCAGGGAGTTTGGTGATGAAGCAACCAGTCCTCAACCAGGGGTTTCTTTTGAAATGAAAATATCCAGTAGCACCCCAGAGGTTGGAAGATAGTTTTTTCAAGTGACAAGCTAGTTCGGCAATCAATATGACTCCATGCCCAATGGATCCCCTAAGGTCATTGGTCACACATCTAGTAGGCAGATGTCCCAGAGGTCGCCAATTGTTATCTATTTTTATCCATGTCTCCTTGGAAAACATTAGAATAGGGTTAGTTTAGCTTGTCATTCTTTGCACTTTAGAGAAGTTGGCACTAGGTTAGAGGAAGAAGTCATCTTTCTCCTGGAGGATTATCCTACTTGCAAGGTCCCACACTACAGGATAATCCCATGTTATGCAGGTTGCATTGGTTACCCTCATCCACAAATCGCAAGATATTATGGGTGCTATATAAGCGTTAGTGTGAGTTATCTTATGTGTCCTCCTCTCATATTGGAGGGTCATCTCACATGGGTTAGGTTAGGTTTAGGTTTAGGGTTTCATGTGTGCCATGCACTAGGGTTACTCAAAGACCCTATATGTACCCCTTTACTATTCATTTATGAGCATCTCAAGACACTCCGATGTCTTTCCTCTATGCAAGTTTTGTTTCATTGAGAAAGTTTCTTCCATTATTGATCAATTTTTTCTGCAATCGCTAGAGCTATCATGATTCCATTGGAGTGCAACTACTTCGTGGTGCCTCATTTCTGATTCAATTCTCACAAACTCTTTTCATGGTATCAGAGCTACACGACTTGCCATCACACCAAAAGCTCAAACTGATGGTGAGAGGGATCTCATTGTGTTAATTAGTTGCTACACCAATACCCTCCCGCACGATGGAGTCAGGTATACACCCAATCAGGCCCAACAACATTAGGAGGAAGTGACACTAGGAATTTCCTAGGAGGTCACCCATCCCAGAACTACTCTGGGGGTGGCGTGCTTAACTATTTGGTATTAGAGCTGAGATCGGGTAAACATGTACTCGATATTTTTTGGTTGCGATTACTCTTTCTTGGTTTCATTTTTACCCCACATTCAAGTTTTTCGATCACTATTTTCTAGAATTATTTTGCTAATCTCTCTAACAAGCTTTCTTGGAAAGTTGTGTCATTTTTTGTGCCTTTTTTGTGCATGTGCAGGTTTTCATCATTCCTTGAGCAATCGGGGTTTTGCCACCATTTTTAGCTAGCTGCAGCTAAATCCAAAATAGAGTATTTTCTAGTTTTTAATTTTTTATTTAACTAGAATTTTTTTAATCTCTATTTCTAGTTTCTCTGTGTTTTTATAGGATATTTGTTGCAGGATATTTATTGTAGGATATTGAGAGTTTTGTTGAGTCGTTCCTTACGTGTGCATGTTTCTCTTGTGTTTTTCAGTCGTATTGTGGTTATTCTCTGGCTGGTTGTCTTGTGGTTGTTTACTTGCTCTCTCGTGGCCTTTTTTTCTCTAAATTGGACATTTCCGAATGATAATTTATTACACGTTATTGTCGATTTTTTTCTCTAATTGTGCGTTCAAGTGTGTAGTGACATTCTGGGCCTACTTTTGTCTTCCAAGAGCATTTTCAACCTTCTGAAGATCATCGATTCCTTTTGAGTCCTTATTTAAAAACCTTGTATTTCACCCTTATTATTGCTTGCGACTAGTGAGCACGTCCGCCACAGTCTGCAGCAAGGGGGTTTCCTTTTACGACGTGAGACAATTTTTCTCACCACCAGGGTTGGCTTTCACCTCCTTTCTTTTTTTTTTTTTTTGTGCTTGTTTACGATGTCCTATTTGTTGCACTCCACGAAACACTATTGTGGTATCCTCTCTTACGCGTTATTACGTTGATTGCAAGATGAGTTACCAAGTGTTTCAAACCGCACGCACGGACCCGATTGTAATCAACGCACTAAACTATGAAGTGTTAAAAGTAGGGGTTTGTTATTGTCTGGGTGGTTGTTTTTTTCTCTCGCATTTCTTTCTCTCTCTCTCACTATGGATGTTCTTTCAATTCCTTTGCTTACATCGTTCAACTTTTTTGAATGGAGATCGAAAATAATAATGAAACTAAGAGGCAAAGGGTTATTCCGCTTCACCATGGGAACCGAGACCGAACCGGATGACGAACCTAAAAAATCTAAGTGGTTAAACTACGGTGATGAAGCTTTAGTCTTCTTTGCATGTTTGTTTCTCCTTACTTGCTCTTCCACATTGAGGCATTTGAAACACCTAAATTTTGGACAACAGATGAAATTTTGAGAACACGATGACATGAGAGCGCATGAGTTGGAAAACGAACTACTAGGGTTAAATCCTAGTGATTTTGAAAACCTACAAGCATTCTTCTTGAAGTTTGTCCACACTAGATCATTGTTAAAGGGATGTCAAGTAGAGAAGAAAGATTCTCAACTGATCTTGTCAATTCTCTCTAAGTTAGGTCCTGAATATTCTAGTCTTTGTGTCAACTTTTTACGCTACAAAAGTTGCCTTGGGCAAGGATTGGAATATGCCCTCCTTTGACTGTTTTTCATCCCAACTCATTCGAGAATAGGACAAACTCATTCAAATGGGGTCTCTCAAGTCCAAGTCACATGCCCTTGTAGCAAGTACTAGTAAGGAAAATAATATTGTTAATGAGATAGAGAAAAAGGATCAACCTAAGAAAGAAACCAAGACCAAAACTAAATTTAACATGAACACTTTGACTTCTGAGCCTAGAGCACAAAAAGACAAGTATTTGTGTTCCTATTGCAAGAAGTCTAGTCACGACGAGCAACATTGTTTTCGGAAACAGATTGATCACTTATCTCATTTACTTGAGAAGAATAAAATAAGTGTTCCTGAATCCATAAAACAAAATTCTCCGAAGGCCGAGTCTTCCACTGTAAAAGGTTCTAAATCTGATAAGAAGAAAGGAAAGGCCCTCGTAGCTTGAGTTGCTCCTTCATTGATGTGGATTATAGATTTCGGTGCCTTGCACCACATGGCTTCTTCGCATGTTGAGTTCTCCAACATTGAACCTTGTGATATGTCCCAAATCACGTTGGGTGATAACATGAAAGTGTCGGTTTCCGGTAGTGGATCGGTAGAGATAGATGGGGGAACATTCAACCAAGTGTTAAGTGTTCCTGATCTCTCTACCAATATCCTATCGGTTTACCAAATTACTCACCTTGGTGAAGGAATGCAAGTGGAATTTGGTCCTAACTCGGTGATTATTCGTGAGCTTAACAATGACACTACAGTGGCTGAGGGAAAGGAAGATCACCATTCATAGTTGTATACCTTTTCCCACTTTACTTCTGATTCGACTTCTACTTCTCTACCTACTGAGGTTCTTCAACTCTCTGATTCGGACTCTAACTCCTTAGATGATGATGTTGTTGAGCATGCTCCTCTTCATGACTCTTAGACTTTTGAGTCTTCCAATTCTGACAGTAGTGATGATGAGGACTATGTCCCTTCTCACTCAAGTGAAGAATCTTCTGACTCTGAGCTTGATTCTCCTAGTCCTCTTTGGGCTAGGAAAACTTTGCAAAGTGCTAGAGATTTAGTTGGAGATACTTCGATATGAGACATACTCGCTCAGATTTCATTGGACCCCACTCTTTCTTCACCTTTGCTTCTGATTCAGTTGTCTCCTCTTTTTCTTCGTGTGATGACAGCCCACCGATCTGAGACTCGCTTGGTTCTACTTCTGATGATGAGGATTATGCACCCAGTTCTGATGTCGAGAGTACTACAGAGGACTCTTCTCCTCCTTCTCTCACTATTCCAGAGAGTATTGACACATCCCACATCTCATCAAATATTGAGCAGTCTCCTATACAGTACACTTGTGATGTACTACAGGTTCTTCATCCATCTACAGGTATTTCAGAGGAGTTCATCATCTCCGTTGTTGGGTTTTCCCCTTAAGGACTCTTGCCACTTCCACTTTCTTCGGAGACTTTCATTAATCCACCCTTGTTTGTGGATCCATTTTCTGTCATGGGGGATGTTTTATTGCCTTCACATTAGTTGGAAATCCTTTCTACAGGTGTTCACCCTTCATACTCTGACAGTTCTGCACTCGTGACATTACCCTTGGCTCCTTTGCACTCGCTTGCTAGACCTATGTCACACTTTCGTGGACCCGGACTCGAGTTTTTCATACTACTTTGCCTTCACTTTCCTTTGTGGGTGGGCGATTTCCAAAGACATATTTTCTATCCTTCCTAAGGGTAGACACATAGTATGGTGTAGATGGCTCTCCTCCAGTCTAGAGGTAGAGGATCTCATCATCGACATTCTTCTGGGAGACTTCTTAGAGTTGCAGAGTTCATATCCATCCATGGCATCTTCCGCATCCATCTCATCTCCCTCATCTTCTCTCTTTTTCATCTTTTCGAGAGATTTCCCCTTTATACATGGGTACCTTTATAGGCTAGTCTATGGCCAGGACCCATCTTTGGCATCTTTCTTAGATTAGAGAGTATTTTTTTCTCTTGTGGTGGATGTTTTTCCCACTGGGTTTTCCTTCGTCACTTGGGGACTTCTTTTGTACATGGGTTTCTCATTAGGCTTTATGCCGGGACCCATTTTCTTCTTCTTCTAGGAATATTGTGTCTGGTATATGGGCACCTTATCAGGCCTTTAGTTGTCGGGCCCCATTGACACATCTTTCTTAGTTGTTTAGGAGTGTCTTCTCTTTTCATCTAACTCATCATAGCTGCTTACCCTAACTTCAATGAAGGGGGTGTTAGTGTGAGTTATCCTATGTGTCCTCCTCATATTGGAGGGTCATCTCACATGGGTTAGGTTTAGGGTTAGGTTTAGGGTTTCATGTGTGTCATGCACTAGGGTTACTCAGCACCCTATATGTACCCCTTTACTATTCATTTATGAGCATGCCAAGACACTCCACTTGTCTTTCCTCTATGTAAGCTTTGTTTCGTTGAGCAAGTTCTTCCATTACTGATCAATTTTTTTCTTGCAATCGCTGGAGCTATCATGATTCCGTTGGAGTGCAACTACTTCATGGTGCCTCATTTCCGATTCGATTCTCGTAAACTCTTTTCAATAACTTTACATCAACAGATTACACAAACCAACAAATTCCACATCTCCATCAAATTATTACTTTCTCAAAAACTTGTATGCTTGATCTTCTCACATATCTAATTGTATATAGTCATCATTCTTCTCATATCTACTTTCTACAATGTTTTTCAAATTAACTACTTCATGAACCTCTTCTGCACCTTTTCCCACTTGGATTTATATGGACATTTCTTCCTATCATGGGTACTTTAGTAATCTATCTATCCATTTCCCTACATGCCTACTAACTTCATGACATCATGTCCTAATTAACACCATTTATCACACTTTACTATCCTTATAGCATCTACCCATTGGTTTTTATGCTCTTCAACATTGTTATCCTCCTCTCGACTATCATCCTTCCTATAACCCCTAGCTAGTTGATTTATGTCTTATTTTACTAATTAAATTCTAGTGGTTCTTTTCAGTCTTCTTCTTTAAGGTTCTAATTAGTTATTGTGCTTGCAATAAGATATCTAAGCAATGCGGGGAGGTAAGTATGAGGTAGGTATACTTCATTTGGTGATTTTTTTATTTTTTTATAACACTTTCACTATTGTTTTACTTTCATCATAATTTACTCTTGCTTTCATATGTTACATAGGTATTTTCCCAAAGACCATATTTTTTTTCACTATTGTGACCCACGATGATCTTTAGCTAGGGCATATGTATGAAAATAAATTTTTATGCTTACTAATGGTTTCTCTTGCACAGGGGTTACGATGCATTTTCCTCTTGAGAAAGTGCTTTAACGGATCTCGCTTTGAGATTGGGGTCTAATCGGAATGGGTCATATGGGCTAGACCACAACATTTGAGAGATGTCGTTATTATGTCGAGTTAATTTACCTTTTCCTTGTTTCTTCCCTTTGTTCACACATTACACCCATTATGTCTACCTATCTCATTATGCTCACAAGTTGTGTATGTTTGTTACATGTTATTATCCCTACCTCTAGTCATCATCGACCTTCTCCATTTCCTTCATTTATCTCTTGGGTTCCACCCGACACTAATTTCCTCCTTCGACTTTAGGGCTCCCTCAAATTTGATGCCTTTGCCCATGGGTGATGGCATTGGGTTTGGATTTTCTTTGGGCAACAGCATGTCAAGTATATATCCCCCATCACCATTGTTTTTAATAACCACCATCAATCAATTGATGTTAAAGGCACTAGTTGATATTGGTTGCACGTCTTCGTACATAATTATACTTGAGGACTTGGAGCTTACCCTTTTGCATTTGGGTCACCATATTGAGTTATGACTAGAGATCTTCTTGTTGAGCTATGCCCTTCTCCACCCATAGTGAATCTCTCTTGATTTTGTTTTCTTTGTGGAGGATTATGCATTAGTAGTCACACACACACACATTCAATAAGTATTTCTAACCCTTCTTAGTCTTTTATCTTGCACTTATATCTTTTTTATTGGTTATTCATTGAAAGTTAAATATGTAAGGAAAGACTAACATAATTGCGGTGTGGGTATATAATAACCGGATGAACATGGCGAAATGAGAAATGAGCAACAAAATATGAGTCCAAGAGAGGAGAGATGAAGGAAGGGATCGAAGGCAAGATTCCTCTATTAAGAGTGACTGAAGTAGAGGTGCGAAGGACTTTTTTCTATAGCGGTTGAATGAAAAAGGAGGAGAGGTACGAAGGGCCGACAATGAGGGAACTCACGATATAGTCGTGAAGGTTAGGCCTTGTCTTTATATTCCTCCTATGTCAATAGTGGTTCACTAGAGTAAGCCCTTGATATTTGTGGGTTGAAAATGCCCATGCCATTTAAAGAAGTAGTTGTCCTCAATTACCTTTGGAAAATGGAGGTATAAGAACGTGGAAGGGGTTGTTTGCATCCCAATGAGGATGTGAGTATCGATCAAATTTGACGAAAACAAATACAAGAAAACCAGGAGGAATCGGAGGAGTTGTGTCGCAATTGATCATCATCAGCCTCTCTGAAGTCATCATGTCTGATGGTTAGAGGGATTGATCTAGCCATAGGAGAGTTAAGGGACTTTAATATTTGAAGGTTGTGGTTGTTGACCAGCCGTTTTTAGCAAAAAGATGGGGGTCATCTTTGAACTCAATGATTTCTTGTTCAGAAAGGTAGGAATGCGTTCCTGACAGAAGGATTTCCCAATCTTGAAAGAGAGGGAGAGAAGTATGAATGTTGAGTAATAAGTTCCAAAATGATGCTTGTGCAGAACTAGAACCATGTTGCTTGAAGATTACATTGAGGGAGAGGGTTGTTGTGAAGCCTTTCCATAGGTTAGCCTCGTAGGAATTATTGGAAAATAGAGGTATGTCCATGATAGGTGGAAGTTGGCGAAGGTCGCCAACGAGGATGATAGACCTATTCCCGAAAGCAAATGTTTTGGAACAAGGGAAAGCTTCCTGAAGGCAGTAGTCAATTTTACCGAGAACGTTTGGGCATGGCAATCAACTTTACCGAGCAAGTTTGGGTCGATAAAACTCCTTTCATCAATTAGAATATATTGGACATGTTTAAAGGAGTATTGAAAAGATGTTAAAGAAAGAGGATCAAGCACACCGAGATCGTTTCCATATTTAGGTAGATATTGATTTGAAGAATGAAATTAAACTAAATTAATTCATGGTCCAAAAATAGGAAAATCGAATAGAAGTCCTCGATCCTATTGTCTAACACCTTCAATGTAATAAAATAGATCATTACCTCTATCTATTAGCTGCCCTCAATTTATGAATGCTAACAATTTTTTACATGTATTGAATTAAGTTACCAACTGTTATACAAAACATTTTGAATCTGTTTTTCCTATTATCCTTAGGGAATTCAAGGACCATGTAAGACAAGATTAATCCTGGATTCCTACCCAACATGTGCATAAGAGACATAAGCTATGGTATACTGAGGAATGATGGGTGAAAAAATGTCAGGTTGTATGATAATCACAAATTTCTTTAATTTACAGAGGACATGGTTGCCTCACCATACATCATAGTCTTAATGGTGAATAACTTTAACAATGACAAATGTGTCATTCATAAGAAGGAACAAACAATGGAATATGTCTTTTGACATTGCTATGTTCCCAAGTCTTTCAACTGAATAGTATCACGATATACTACCCTGTTTGTTGAAAAGAAGTATATGATGGATGACAAATGAATGGTTTAAACATACGAAAATGACATTTAAACCGGGAAAAATTGCATAGCAACTAAGTGTCTCAATCCCTCAACCAGAAAGTAATGGCCACGTGAAGCTCAACATTACTTCACTCCTTTCAAGGTGCAAGTACACAAAAATTTCTTGAAGACCTCTTAATCTACAAAAGGAAGTTGTGAATTTCAAATCAAAATCAGTAGAACCTATTGCAACAGAATATCAAAATATTTTTGGAATGTTTATTTATTTATTCAATTAGAAAAATGTTTCATGCCATATAGAGTCAAAATTTCATATTACACAAAGTTGTTGATGTTAAATAAAGGGTTCAAAATATTAGAGAAAGATCTCTAGTTAAATAACTTAAGCTAAAACCAGGAAAATAGAAGGAAAAATGCTGCCTCCTTAGCCCAAAACACAGAGCTGATGGAAATCTGGAAACCAAGAAGCAGAAGCTTAAACTTGGCAGGCAACTCGAGCACCGTAGTATATTCACACCAACCAAAACATGAGCTTTTCCATCAATTCACATGCAATCCTCAAGCAAAGCCCTGTAGAACAATTTTTTTGGGGGGTCAATTCCATACATTGCCACAGAGCAGGGGCGACCATACGTCTACTTGTCCTATCTCTTCTTTGCTTTGCGTATGGCACGACACAGGTGAGAACTTCTATGTTTTACATTAAATATCGATGTTTAATAATTTCCTCCCTCCCAGGAAAGGCCATGCTTCTGATAGTTCTCAGACACCCACCACTCCTACCCAACTGTTCGAGACCACGTGAATGACAAATATAAGTCCGTATTTCACCCACCAAAAAAATCAGATTATTATGCCTCTGCGCTTGGCTCGTCGAAAGGGTCGGGCTTTCTAATATAGAACACACCTTTTGGCGTAATAATAAGAATAATAATAATTAATATTATATTTAACCAACAACAATGTAACAACAATAATAATAATAATTATAATTATTAGACTACTTTATGTAAGTATTACCTTATGTAATATTATTATAGGTTAAATTCTTGTTGTTTATGTGTTTTCCTTTTACGATCATATAAACACAAATACCCACACACATATACCGATAACGAAATCGAATAAACCTCTCCAACGAGCAGTGATCAAATTTGAGCCCGTCATAGCCCGTCCAAGGGCTTGCAACCCGTCAGAGAAATGCAAACAAAAAATTAGCCATCAAAATAAATTCAAAAATTGTAAATTGCCTGACAAAATAGAAGTATAAATTATTACATAAAGTTTCAAAAGAAGTTATGAAATGAAAAATTCCTTGTCACTTGTTAGTTGCAAATCCCAAAGTGGGTGTAGATGTTTCATCACAATTAATGAATCATTGAGTCAATGGGAATTAGGCAGTGGGATATACTATTAGTTCCAATTTAATGTCTGATATCAATACTACAATTCACCATGAAAATATAAAAGTAATGTCTATAAAAAATAATTTGAAAATGTTTGATTTTGAATACTAATGTTAACAATCTTGCAAGATGGGATTGGGAACCGGGATTGCTACAACTTGCAACACAATTGAGAACTCCATTAAATGGTTGCATTTAATTTCATTTCTAATTCTCCAATACCTGATTCTCTGAAAATATTCTACAGTCTACAATGAAAAGCTTTTGAAGTCATGTACATTGCATGTCATTTGTGAGTCTCCATACTTTGAGTCTATGGTATCAATAACATTGAGGAATAATACCAGTACCACATGAGCAAATGATTTTTTTGGAAACAGAAAATCCAATGTTGAAGTGGTGAGCGATGGCCCATGGATGGTCTAATGAGATTTCTACGTGTGGCATAGGTATGCCTATGGTCCTTGAATGATTTTGTCTCCTCCTCTTTAACTTTCTTTCAATGCACATTTAGTTTCCTTATCATCAATGGAAATTGCGCTTCCATGGTTGCTAAATGTTGTTTGGATCACACAACAATGTCACTGGGGATTTGTAACCTGATTTTTCTTAAATGAAAAATTATCATGGTGTAGTCTATGAAATGGATAGTTCTGGCTAGGCTATAATTTATATCTCGAAATGGATTTCCCTATTTTCATAAAACTTATACAAACATGTGTAAATTGAGTGAATTATAAGTGAAGGATTTCAAGATGTGGTTTGTGTTCTATTTGGTTTCATACCTTCCTACACCAGAAACATACCCTTAATACTCAAGTCTGGTCAGATTTTATATTTGATGGGATTTTGGGAATTTTTTGTGTTTAAATATATTTGTTAATTTAAAAAATTATTATTTATTTTTTTGACGTATATAGTAGATATATTCTTGTCATGTGAAATGTAACTATATATATTACTTTTCATCATGGAAGGGTTGGTTAAATATACACCCTTCACAATGAAATTTGGAGTAGCCCTTCAAATTTGATCATTGCCAATGAGTCTTGAAATTGTTTCCAGGCTATAAAATCCACTATACACATCTATTGCTTTCGAACAAGTACAAATCTGTCATAAAACCACATTTGTGTATTAGCATGGGTCCCACTTTATTCACAATCAACCACAACTTCTTAAATTTTCAAACATTCGTAAACGATATCTTTCAAGAAATTAATCTCCGTGGTTGATTGGTGAGATTTGGGTCGGTTTCTGGGGATCTGTACAAAGGTTTAGTGTGAAATTTCTTTCAGGAAGATTTCTTCCTAAGAGAGATCTCAAGAGATACGCCGGCGTCCATCATTTTTGCAAGCTTTCAATATGCACAATTTTAATCAAGAATTTAGTGTTCTAACCCCAAACGCGAGGAGGCGGCGGAGGAAGGGGGGAGGCGGACGCGGAGGAGGAAGAGAAGAGGAGGAGGAGGGGAAGGAGGAGAAGGGGAGGAGGAAGGGACGGAGGAGGGGAAGGAGGAGAAGGGTAGGAGGAGGCGAAGGGTAGGAGGAAGGAGGAGAAGGGTAGAAGGAAGGGATGGAGGAGGGGTAGGAGGAAGGGACGAGGATTTAAGAATTGTGGGCATAAAAGCAGATGGAAACTGTATGTTAAGAGCTCGCGACAAAATTGGATGGTGACAAAGAATTGCATGAAGCGTATCGTCACATGGTGTTGGACTACATGATAAAACATGAGACAAAGAAAATCGTCACAACCCACAAGATCCATGGCCTGTTAAATGATGCTAATTCATCGTACACTGATGAGAAAAAGGGTATTATAGAAAGGAAAAAACCCCTGAAAGGCTGTTGGTCCAGAGCGAGGAGGATAGCTCCCTTGTGCATTACACTGTCGACGGCGATGATTCTCATTATCATGTTCTCCGCTCCCCTGATCATGAAATTAACAACGTGGATTTCAAAACCTATTATGATGGTTTCACGACAAACATGCTCATGGATCTGGTGCTTGTGCATGTGCCTCCCACACTGTCTACAGAGAATCGATCCATGGTTTGTGCCTCAGCAGCGGTAGATGACAACAAGGACTACTGAAGCAATATGTCCCCCATCTTCAACTCTCCTCACACCAACCATGTTGGGGTTCACAGTATGTTTTTATATCACGGAATTCAACACGTCAATTTCATTCTGTATATATGTTCATTTTGACAACAATTACTAACATTGAAAGGTACAGAGATTCAACCACACATCTGCTTGATTTCTTAATAAATTGTAGTTTATTATATGAATATTAATTATGAGCATATGTTATCAAGTAGGTCGAAAATGAATGCCTGATTCCTATGACTCACCCGCTAGACATGCCCGCCACGGTGAAGATCGCATTCTTTTGTATCAAATCTGTATTTCGCACTGTTGTATTAGTAACTTTATTGGTTGTATTTCGTACGCGAAGTGTACGACGGAAACGCCGAAAGCTATCGTGCGAGGAAGTCAAAGTGGAGGGAAAGAGCAATGCGAGAGGAAGATGGGCGAAGAAGGGGTATGAGGGCGGGGACGTGTGAAGGTGGGGAAATCAAAATTGGGGAAGCAATCTGAAACTTTACACAAGACTAATTGAACACAAGGTTGTTAAGCATTTGAAGTCGAAAAGGCATGTTGTGCTAGACGAGAATGCACTGTGTACTTCCTCTAGCACTTTTCAAGCATGTTTTTAGTTGTAAGCTCGAGTAATTGTAGGGAAAACATGTGATGTAGGACCACCCTTTAAGGATTGACGTAGTAATGAAAGTAAGATTTTATCAATTGATTGAGAATTTCTTTTTTACTATTTTTTTAATATGGAATTTAATAAACTAAATTCGATATATCGGTTTACTAAAATCATCTCTAGCATCCATGCTTAGGTAATTTTCCGAAGTGACGGAGCATTCCGCGTGTGCAAATGCCTTTCGGCATAATAAAATTTTACGATTTCCAAGCTATACAAATATTTTAGATTTATCCTCATGTTGAGTGCATACGCTAGGACTTGTTCAAATGGTGTCCCGTTAGTTGTCGGATGGGGTGGAGTCTTCCGCATGTGCAAATGTCTCATTGCATAAATCTCGGCCAATACTCGAATACTCGACAACTTTAAAAACACTCAAATTTTATTAAAGAAACTTAAATTTGCAGCCAAAACCATGTATTTGCAACATTTTCTTTCATTGCTATTAATGCTTTCTTTTTGTTGGGACATTTACGATAGCCTTCAGTCTTTTGTCTGAGGGCGCGCAAATTGGAGTGCAAACACCAAAAGAACTCTTAAAATAAAAACACAAAAACCTACACATTTGTTGATATGTGAAGTCAACATTTGAATAAGCAGGTTGCGGTCAAGCTGGCAGGTGGGATGATTAGTCCAAGCACGGGAGAATACTCGTCGAAGTTTTGGAAAGCTATCTAGTATTTTTAATTACTAATCTGTCTACAGGCGATCAAAGCTCATGATTCTTTCAGAAGATTGCAAGAAGTTGTTTGGTCAAAAAAGGTGCAAAAATGGATTTTATGAAAAAAGAAAAAAATTGCCATCAATGCGTAGAACTCGAGAAAATATACATGTTTCTAGAGTAAACGACACCTGAAATGGAGCCACGGAATGAAAGATATGGCACGTGCAAGTTTTTGCTACTACATCTTCTCGGACCATCAAAAAAGATGGAAAAATAGATATTATGAAAAAATAAAAAAATTGCCATCAATGCGTAGAGCTCGAAAAAATATACACTTTTGGAGAAAACGACACCTGAAACGGAGCCACGGAATGAAAGTTATGGCACGTGCAAGTTTTTGCTACTACATCTTCCTGGACCGTCAAAAAAGGTGAAAAAATAGATTTTATGAAAAAAGAAAAAAATTGCCATCAATGCGTAGAGCTTGGAAAAATATACACTTTTGGAGAAAACGACACCTGAAACGGAGCCACGGAATGAAAGTTATGGCACGTGCAATTTTTTGCTACTACATCTTCCCGGACCCTTTCCAAAAATGGCAATTTTTTTCCATCCTTCTAAAATTTGCCAACCGATGCGAACTTTTCCACGACGCGCCAACCGATGCAAACTTTTCCACGGCCACCACGTGTGTGGCTCGCGATTGCCCGTACATCGTCAACCAAATGATCTCGGCCCTCGCTGATCATAAAATGCACATATATTGTTCGAACGGGTACAGTTAATATTGTTTTCATAAAATGCACAATCATTTCAAAACAAAAAGAAGGAAAAACATAAAGGAAGCAGTATTCCATAAAAATAAAACCCCTAAATTAAGTGAAACAACTCACAGTTACAACAATTGAGTTTCAAACCAATTTCGTGAACCATTTGATTTAAGATTACTTTTCAGTGTAAATTTCTAAGGACGCCCGGATTGGAGGCAAATTTAAGCAGCGAGAAGATAGCTTTCTACGATATAAATGTTAATCTCTTTTTCCTACATATTAAGCCAGATCTTTCACGATTTCACAAATTATTTAAACCCGCGTAGAGGAATGCCTGTACAATTGAAGTGAAATAAATTACCTGCGTGTTGATGTTGTCTAGGAGATTCGAACTCGTACTCGATTCGGCGGAAACTGCTCAGGCAAAACATAACTCGATTTACGGTGTTTATGTGATACCTGGAATAGCTGCGAGGTAAACATTCTTGGCTGAAACCCGCACAAATATGATGTTTTAATACAGTGCACAATCATTTCAGGATAGAAGTACTCGAGGAACTTTTCCACGGCCGCCACGTGTGTGGCTCGCGATTGCCGTACATCGTCGACCAAATGATCTCCGCCCTCGCTGTCATCGTCCGTGTCAGAGCCCCTCGGGCTTTCTAACATAGAACACGCCTTTCGGCGTAATTACACTCCTTGGCTTTATCCATACCTTGACTACTCTTATTTTAAATCCTAGTAGGATACCTATCTTTATCTTAGGTATAGGGCTTGGAAAGCTATAACTATTCTAGGGTTAAAGTCATTATCCTTTAGAATTACAACAAAAAAAAACTCTTTGAGTACCTTTGATATCTACATTTTGTGTTCAAACTTAGATTCTATCCCTATATTTGAGAACTCAACTAGGAACCTATCTTTGCACATGTCATACAAGAATTACTTTTTATTGAATCATATTTTGAAAATCCTCCACAAAGACACATGACCGTGTTAATTTCTTTATGAATTTTGTAGTATGTAAAAGTGGTGCCACTATCAATTTGTTCTCGATTATTTAGTAAATTTCAATTTTTGGTAATCTAGAGAAAGTCTTATGTACTTTGAATATGTTCCTTCATAGTTACACTTGTATCTAAGTTTAAATAATGATAATCATTTTGTCCTAATAAACTTGTCTCTCGTGTTCCAATAACACCTATAGATATTGTTACTAGTTTAAACAACCTACATTATATAAGACAAATCAATGTGTATTTATTTATTGGTATAATCTATATTAAATGTAATTGTAATACCGTGTATTATAGTTAATAATGTAAAACCACTTTCCACCGTCTCCAACGTTCAATTAAAACAAAATAGCAGGAGCTCTAGTATTTTTATAATCTACAATGTTAATTATTAAAAACTTTCCGAGTGGTTAGTTACGTAAGTGGGGAGTGGGCGGCTCTAATTTAAAGAAAAATTTGCGTTACAAAACTTTAGTGATTTTAAATGCTTAAATAATAAGTAGTTAGAAGGGCGAGGGTACATAAATACAAAATAGTAGGTGTGCACGTTGGCATGGATGGAGGCACATTTTTATTCCCTGATTCATGTTGACTATTATTTATTCGCAAGAGATTACGTACAGTAAGTATATCACGTAATTAGGGTAAGCTAGGCTTAGCTGCTAACGTAAGACGGGATTCCAATTTGTAACTATTCCGAGAGGACGGGGCGGAAGAGTCCGTACGCAGATGGACAGACGAGAGCAACTCAGCGATCGGACGGCGAAAAACCCGCGGCGTCCTCAATCTGACGGCTGTGAACCCGGCGCGGGTTTAGGAGTAAGAGAGTACGGGAAAAGGCCGTTTGAAGGGGACTGTCGGTCTGGAGTTTAGGCGTTAGGGTTTGAAAAACTTTGAAGGGCAGGCGGCAGAGGGGTTAGGGCAGTTATCAAGAGAGTTTAGTGGGGGATTAAGGACGAGCTGGATGATCTGGTCGCCCTTAAAATTGGGAGTCGGGACCCTCATCACTCTCACCATTCCATGCACAAGCCCTGTCTGCTTCTTGTAGGCCCATTTCTGTTGATGTTTTTTCTTTTTTTTTTTCCTGCCTTGTTTTTGTCTCATTTGGAGTCATCATTGCTAAAAAAGCGCTCCCGGAATGGGAGGGGGCGAGTGGCGAGGCTTGATGCGTTGCTCTTTTTAAGATTTGAGGTGGTGTTGTGGGTGAAAAGAAAGACGAAGAGGAAGACGAAGAATGTGTGATTGAGGGGAATGTTGTCTGGATCGAGGCCATACTCTATCCATTCGTTTTGGAATTCTGAGAGAAAGGCTGGTGGATGTTTTTTTAAGCTCTCGGACCAGGCTTCATTCCCCTCAAATTCACCTTCTCTGCTGCTGCATCAGCATTTATGCTCTCTGCACAACCCCGGCTCCGTCGGAACAGGCATGCTTCAAGGCCGTATATAAGAAACGCCCTTCATACACGTTTTTCCTCCTTATTTTCTTCTCTGTGTCGGCCTACGTCATGACTTTTTGCTATGAGTTTCCTGCGCTGAGATATTCCTAATCTGGAACTTATTTTTGTATGGTTTCTTATTAACTTGCTTCCGCTTTTTCCATATATGGCATCAAACCATTTTACTAATTATGTGGTTGGAAAGGTTGTCGATGATCCAGATCGAAATGTTACAGTCCGTGGTTTCTGAAGTATTTTATGTGCTTACTTTGTTTCAATTATTACTGCCTTGTATCTCCGACTGGTTAGTGTCGGGATTTTCTTCTTTATTCTACAGTTTGTTTTCCTTTGGATTTATACATCAGATCGTTTAAAATCTATTTTTCCGATGAGGCAATCTATTTTTCCGATGAGGTAAATTTATAGTTGCACTGATTTGAGTGTTTCTGTATGGAAACTTCGTTTGGAATTATGTTGTTTTTAGATCTAGTTCTATGAGCTAGGGTTTAGGGAATACGCTTTATATTAATAATACTCTAACCGTTTTTATACAGGATGAAGAGAAAATTTGCGAGGCACTGATCTTGGCGTTGTTCGGATGTGGGGACTGTTGTCTGGCTCGAGATCATTCAGATTTATTGATCGTTGAAGCTGAGTGATGTCGGACCAGGCTTCATTCCCCACAACCAACACTCGCATGGACGGATTCACTGTACACGGTGTAAGCCTTCCCTATTTTTATTTCTATTTCTTCTTCCACGCTGTATTTAAATGTATCTCAGAGGAATGTTTTTGTCTACAAGAAATATATATATATATACATGTTGTTATTCATATTCTATGCACGCCTTTGTTTGTTCATTGTTGTTTATAACACTGTAAATCGATCCTCTACACCCTCTGTTTGGCAGACTTATACTCCTGGCTGGAAATATATAGCATGTGGCTGGGGCCGCCAGCCCTTTATCTTGCCATTTAGCAGCTTAGTGGATAGTTTTAGCATACAGTTTAATTGTATACGGTAAATCAGTTAGTACCATTTCCATGTTTGTTAGTTGTTACCACTTACCACCGTTTTCTGAGGAAGTATTCTTCTTGCATTTTATGGTGTCGGGACACGGACCCACAATATTACTCTCTCATTTGTCATTTATTTATTACATCTTTACCTGTGAACATGAACGAGAGCAATGTGTAAATGAAACGTTACTTGCCTTTGTTGTTACTGTTATTGTTGCACGCACATAATGCAAGACCAAGTAAATGAGGCGTTGGCAATTATATTTGCAAGCACGATTCAACACACTCTGTCAAGTAATGCGATATATGATTTAAATGTGTTGCAAAACGAAATGTGTGGTTGGATGTTTACATTTACACGATTTCAATGTGTGACCACAGACATCTTGCAAAGCATTTTAATTTTATTATTAGAATTTGGATGATCTTTTATCGAAACTTACGTACACACCACACTCTTCCAACTTAATTTATGACGGGCCAATCAACTTAATAATAATTAATTTATGGATCCAATTTAATAAAATATTTTTTAAAAAATAACATACTTTTATTATACAATGATCAATTACTTAATATGTTATTAAGTAGCCGTTAATATTGTTCTCCCTTGTATCGAAATCACAAATCTTGTGATATTGTAATCTTAGTGGAGACAAATAGAATAACAAGTACTTGGATACGTTAAATGAGTGTAGGGTTCCTTTTCACAATAATTATAATTTAATATTTTTAGTAAATATAATTAAAAATGGTTACTATTTAAAATACAGTAAATAAGTAACAAAGATTTGCTCTTCAGGAGTAAGTTTGAGGGTTGTAATTACGATGGCGTAGTTACAATTGGAATTCAAAGGCATTGGTGAAAAGAGTATTTATAAATATTGACATGTCTTCTTATTAATGTAATCAAACCAGCAGCGAGGTAAGGTATGGTATGGGCGGTGATGAAAACTGTTGTCAAAAAGCATAGTAGTTGTGGGTGAAATAAAGGCTATATGTAACAACAATCTTGGGATAACATGGTAGAAGATTTATTGCAAGTGGAAGATATGCGAGCTATTTCCAATTCCGTAGCTGAAAACAAGCTAGAAATATTCAAAATAGCCCCGGCTCTATATTTGGTATAGGCGTAGGCTCTAGTTTTAAATATATTGGTGCTGTCGACCATTGTTAGAAATCTTCATCTACTTGATGGGCAGCCTCAGCGGTTCCATACATTTATTCCCGGGTAGACGTTGATCCTGTCATTGAATCTGGAATCTCGAATATTATGAGTTTAATCATTTAGTTATTATTAAACATATATTTTTGAAAGCATGCATGAATTCGGAACCTGAGAAAAGAGGTTGAGAACAATGAATTTAGGCAGCAAGTTACCAGCTTACGTTTAGTTGTTTAATTTGAATAAATTCCAACGCCCATAGTGATTGAAGTTGCTTCTGCTTCTTATTTTAATGAGCAACTTTAATAAGGGACATTTTACTAATCTATCGCAACTTGAAGGTAAATTCTGATACTAATGTATTCTAGGGTTTGTGTTTATCATAGCTTAATAGAAACTTCCATTAATGAAATATTGCCTATGCATGTAAGTAATAAACAGATAATACTCTACCATTTAAAGAAAGTATACCTAGTGAAACTTTGAAGTTTAAACCAGTATGACCATGTGTTGATTGATGGTATCAGAATCGAATAGATCCTGATAGTGATAATGGATCTGTGTATTTTTGGATAGTCCTCGTCATGTACAGTTTCATTCAAGCTTCTGACATTTTTTCTATTGCCGTTTCCAATAATTTGATAGGGGAATCATAAGTAATGGCTTTAATAGATTATGACTCTTCTGGAAGATGGTCTTAATAACTATCTGCACCCGAAGATTGGCAATTGAGAAGTCTGTGCGGCATTTATCGCCATTCTGGCAAAAATTTAAGATTCCGCAGGGCCCCATCACGGAAATCCATTAGGGTCAGGACTCAGAAATTAGAATCAACCCATGACCAAGTCCTAATACTAACTGGTGGGTAAATTGGTGTTCATGCATTGATAAAATGTACACGTACTTGGACTCATTTCCCTGTCAATGCCATAATTGATAATCAGTCTATTTGATTGATGGGCCCTGGGCTCTGTATAACTATGCTCGTGCATGTTCAAATTTGTACTTGGCATCACCTTTCAAATAATACGCGTCACCCTCTTCAATAAATGGGCAATGGTCTCTAGACTGACTCTCTGGTCTCACAGTCGCAGGAGCATCTAAACCGATGTAATCTCATTAATGCTGACTTGAAAGAAATAGAAAGAAAAAATATTGGGGTCTTTCGAACAGAAAGCTTTTAGGCTTTTTATGGGGGCCAAGATTTTCTGTCAGCCCTAAAACCTGTGAAAATAATTCGAATTAGTGTTTTATTTGACTGGTTAAAGCTCGTGTAACTTGCAAGGCGGAGGCTGAAGCCGGGAAATTGTAAGTTGTTCACTAACTGCTGTATTTGTTTAAAAGGAGGTCAACGGCATAAAATCATTACCCAAAAAGATAAATAGTTATCGGATTCGGACATCATCATAACCTGCCACTGCCTCCTGTCTCTGCATGACATGACATTTGTCCATCGTCTTTTGACATACAAATATTAGTGCTAATGATATTAGTATTGCTATTGGTAGCTATGAGCTACTCTAGTCATCACTTAATTATTCATTGCCTGATGATGGTATCGATACAGATGAGCGTATGTGGGTAGAAAATGACATTGTGGCATTGGATTCTTCTCTACAAGTGTAGTTTATTTGTCCATTACATTTCCTGGTCTTTGAGGAATGGAATATGGAGTAGAAAGACTTGGATAGATGACAACGATGGTTTCTCTTCTCTCTCAAGAGGAGTACATCGATCATGGTATACACAGCATTGTTCTGCTCCCATTTAGAAAAGAAGACAAGGAAATGGCTGTTTCTCACCGGCAACAGAATCTGGTGGTGGTTATACGTCCGTGTTCCATGCTACTTTTGGTTGCTAAATCTGTATTACGTCTTTGCTTACTTTAGGCGCCTTGTTGCTATTTATATAAGTTGAATATACAGAGCAATATAAATAAATAACACCTTCCCTTTTGACCTGCGTGTGTGGTTTCCAGAATAAATTATGCTAACTTTCACCCACTTCTCATTCCGTGGGTACCATAGGAGTGAAAATGGAAACCATGTTTAGACATTAATTAAAACACCTTGTGTACCTCAACCAAATGTTGGGACCTCTTTCGGAGCTTTCGTAAACTAATTGTAAGCATGGACAACTTCGTCTTACCTGTGAAGACGGTATACCTCACCCTTCATTTTCATGTTTGGACAGGACAACCAAAATCTCCCAAAAAGCTCCGAGTCTAGGGATTTGGTTGATGAGCGACTTAACTAGTTCATTACACCCAAAATATAAAACTTCTCGCGTTCCTTGTTTAACTTTTGTCATTAGGGTTTGAAATATAAGATTTATTTAGATGAATTGATTTTATATTAATGTGCACACCATAATATTAATAATTTGTAATATATAATTATTAGAATATGTGGTAAATAGGAGAAGACAAAAGCGAAGATGAACTTGTTTTGGAAGTTTATTTGATTGTCGTAGAAGGATGAAAGAGTTAGAAAAGATTAGCAAATACTTCATCTCTAATTCCAAAAGTGTGAGATGAACAACGACTAAATTGTCAATTATGAACAAAATCGTTTGAGGTTTCGTACCTATTTGGCAACTCTATGCAACAAATTACTAGTGTTACAAAACTTTTTGTGTCTGTGTGGAATATGCCTTCGTGAGAAACACTAGGTTTAGAAATTGTATGAAACCCTCTAAATGATTTTAAAGAACTTCAAACCCAAACCATGAATCAAAACCCTTCGAACACGAGATATTGGTTGCATTGAAGTGCAATTCGTGCACCGTATACATTACCACTACTCAAAAAAGGCCTTAAACCTCATGTAGTTTTCCACCTAGATATGTGATATTTATATGGATGTAACTATCTTTGATAACTTGATCCTCTGGTAATATTTGCAATAACTTGGCGTGTTTGTGCTTGACTCAATTTAGAGGGTTTGCAACTTGGGAAGATAGATGCTTGAACCTAGTCAGGAATGCTTCAGACTTGTGTAAGTGTTACTCTTATGTGTGTTACTGCTTTAGGAAAATTTAAAAGAGCTTTAAGTGCCTTTTGAGATATATTTAGCTTGTCATACTCTTGAGAGTATTAGGTGAGTAAATGAGTGCATTTGACTTGCTTTTATAAGTTTTCGTAGGTTTAATTTTGCATTAAGGATGCCATAGGAAATGTGTTACCCATCAAAGATATCAAAATGAGAAAATAACCCTTGGAAAACTTGGGACAAAACCACCAATTTCAAAACAAATCACCAAATGGTTTGGTATTTTTGACGGTTTTATACATCCATAGAGTGAGATCTTGGAAAGCTCGAGCACAATACTTAGGAGTGACAAATTGTTCTAGATTGATGTAGGTAATTCTGTGAGCAATCGAGCAATTGTAATGAAAAGAACAAGTCATGGAATATAGGGATAAGAATAGTTAATTGAGTTTGAAATGTGTGCAAAAGTCATGATTTAAAGAGTAAGCCAATACTAACATTATATCAAGTAATAAAAGCATGGAGTACTAACATTATTTCACATAATACTACGGCCATTTTTTTTTCTCACATATGCAATGGGAGCCTACCAAAGGAAAAGAAAGGATGGAGTTTGATTGGGGTGTGGCTTTAGACAAAATTACCCTAAGGATTCAACAAGTGGAGAAGGATGTTGATTCTCTTGGAGAGGTCAAGTTAGACTTGGGGGATAGTGTGATGAATCAGTATTGATGCCTCAAATAAAATTTGTAGTTTTCAAATTTTTATCAAAGAGGAACGTGGGTGGGCTTAAAAATATGGTTATGGACATTCAAGGAGGTTGGTTAAATTGGAGCGTGGACACAAAAATCACATGATTAAGCTATACCTCAACAACTCAACCACATGATGCGATGATAATTACAATAATGTTGGTCACACTAACATTGCAAGCGGTGTGGGGGGTGATGTTGGTTAGAGGGTAACCAAATTAATCACTCATTGAGTAATATGCGCAGCACATCATGTGGTCGAGCATGAGGGGAGAAATACAAAGGCTCTCGTGATGGAGGTGGAGTGGTGGAAGTAGGAACTTGTTGTGGAACTAGAGAAGGATGTGGTGGTGGTGAAGAAGTGGGTTGAGCTTGTTTGGAATGCACTTTAGGCAAAGGTGGAGATTGCTTTGGATGCTCAATTGGAGGTGGGGGAGTGGAGGAGCAAAGTGGATGGAACTGCTTTGGAGAAACATATGGGGGTTCAATGACATGCGAGGATGAAATATCTTGTTATAGATCGATAACCTTTTATGACAAGAGAATGAATGACTCACAAGTGTCGCATTGTAACCCTTTTTTAAGTGGAGGAATGAGACCACAACAAAAGATGAATTGTTTTTCTAAGTCACTAGGTTGAAGGATAAGATGGTGTATACGAGCATTGAATCACAAGATATAATCTTGAATAGGTTTAGAGGGGCCTTGATGTAATGTAGGAATGTGATCACGTAACCATATGGCCATTATTAAGAATGAAGCGATGGAGGAAAGCATCCTCCATGTCATAGAAAGTGATAATGGACCCAAAGGGTTAGTGGGTATACCATTGTAGTGCCTCATCAATAATACTATAGCAGAATGCCTTAATAAACAAGTGGTCATTAGAGTAATCAGTCATAAGCGTGAGGTAATGTAGGATATGAGCATGAGGATCACTAGTACCATCAAAGCATGTGAAAGTAGGGATGCCAAAATCTTTAGGGAAAGCGGAGTTATGAATATTTTTAGGAACATGATTTCCATGTAAAGAATTGTTGTCAATAGAGGCATAATAGGATCTACTTTATAAAGTAAGAGTATGAACTTGCGATTGGAGTTTTCCTACAACATGCATGAGAGATAGAATATCCTGTGAGGGGATGGTAGGAGATGGTAATAATGTATTAAGTGGTTGAATTTTTCCATTATGAGTTATCATAGGGATGTTAAGAGGCAATATAGTGGAGTCAAATGCTAAAGGATCAGTGGTAGATGATGACATATGAGCTATAGTATGACTAGTATCAACACGATCCCTAGTAGGTGTGGTGACCGGGAAGATACTTCTATAGGTGAGGATGTAGTAGGAAGCTAGAGGATGTGGGGATAGAAGAAGAAGAAGCAATAGTGGGGGTTGACTCATGTACAATAGTAGATATAACCCCAGGAGAGGACAAGAAGGGAGTGGGGGAGTCACATGCGTATTAAAATAATGAGACCCATGATGTTGATCAGTAGAAGATGGGATTCTAGAAATAATGTTATGGTCATCATAAGAATCAATAGGATCATCAATGTAATACGAAGGAGAATGAATGCTCGAATGAGATGTGTGAGGAGTACTATTAGAAGTGGCATAAGATAGAGGAGTAGGCTGTAGGAGTGGTGGGGTATAGGTAGGAGGTACATCTGATTGGGGATCAATGCCTAATAAATAATCAATGATAGAGTCATCTAAAGCATTAGGTGACATATTAGAAGAAGGACCACATGTAACTGGATGACATGGTGTACAATGAGTGAAAGCAACGGGGTCATCAACAAGGCATATACCTATAGGAGAATCAACAAGATTAGTTGGCACATGTTGTTGGCCTTCCAAGATAATTTGTTGAGTATCATCAGGTAAAATCATAGGAGCACTATATAAAGCCTTAAGCTCAGCTATGACAACCTCATCATAGATGGGATTGATGCTAAAATGAGACATGATGGGAGAAAAGAAGAACTATGCTTAACCACCTAAGTATTAAAAAGGATCCGAAAGCAAAATGTTCGAAGAGTAGGGTTCACCAAAATTATTAACTAAAAATAGAGAAAATATAAACTTTTCTTATTTTATGAGTTAATCTAAATAGAAACTAAATGCTATATTGAAATTCTAGATCTAAATATTTTATTTGATTATTGAAATAATAGGAAATAAGAGGGATATGGTACTAACCTTAATTTAACTTACCTCACTGTGTGTTGGAATATGGCAGTGTGATTGAACAACCTCAAAAAGGGCACGAACTAAGTATTTGACTATCTTGAGGCACCCGAAAGTCTTGGGAAAAGTTTTAAGTTGCACAAGGACATATGAAAATCCATTGGGGGTAGATGATAAGTCACCTCTCATTCTATAAATTGTAACACCATTCCCATTTCAAAGGGTTGGTCATTAATTTTGTAAGCTCAAGAGTGCATTCTACCTTGAGAGAACAAAGGAGATAGCCAAATTCTTCCTTTCCCCCACTCTCTATTTTTCCTCCATTCTCATACTATGTACAACTTGGTTTAAGCAATCAATACAAGAAGGAGTTTTGAGCCTTTTTTTGACTAAGGGGTTTATTGATACTTTGTAATCATAAATTCCATTTGGTCTTGTTGCTACGTGTAGAGTTTTTTCCTCCTAATTTTAATGCATGTGATAAAAATTCTAATTGATGTATGCAAGAATCTGATTTTCTACTTGCAACATTAGTTCTCCTATCTAATTTTTCACTCCCCTTTCCCTCTCTACAGATAAAGTCCTCTCTTACAGGTATTTGCAAGATTTTCCATAGGGTTAGTGGAGTGTCCTTGTTGGATCCCCAGTCAAAAGGCCACCATAGAAATCCACCTTTTCATGTGCATGCATATACGGTAGCTGCACCGATTAAGTAGAGGGACTTAGATTCCCTAGCGTTGGCAAGAAATCCACAAGTTTGTCCACTGACAAATTTTCTCGCCAACAATTTTTGGCACCCACCATGGGGCAGATTTAGCAAGATATCTACACCCAAAATACAACCGCAAGGTCCAATTTTTTTAAAAAATGAAATATTGAAAAAACAAAAAAAAAGAGTTCATGAAAATCCATTGTTGAAAGATACACTGTCGGTTCTCGCATGTGACCTTTCATATTCCCACTTCAAGAATTTCCAAAATTTGGCTGAAGGAAGATACACTAGGTTGAACAGGTCAAGAGGTGGTGTTGTTTCTAATTTCAAGGCTTTGCAAAATCAACAAGAACGAATTAGAGATAATCCATACTTCTTCTCTCAAGCCTCCTCTTCATCCTGTCTCTTCAAGTAGTTCACTGACAATCCTATCCAAACTTCTGTTGATACTCCCCTTCAAATTATCCCATTTTTCAACCACCATTGAGCATTGAGTTCCCAAAAGAAGAAGAATTTGAAGAAGAATTTGTAGAAGCGAGGATTGAAGTAGAAGTAGAAGCGAAACAACGATGATAGATGAATCGAAAGACCTCAACCCATTGTTCCATGGGGAAGGAATACATACCGCTTTCTCTTGAACCCCCTCTTCACGATCTACCAACGAATTCTCGCAAGAACTTGCCAAAGTTCAAAGGTGACAAAACACAACATCCTGAAAGAACACATCGCTGCCTTCATGACATCATGTGGAATTCTTGGTGTCCAACATGAAGATTTTGCTATGTAAGATTGTTCATGGAGTCTCTCCAAGAAAAATTAGTAGAATGGTTCTACCTCCTGCCTACCCAATCCATCACTGGTTGGAATGACATCAAGACTTCCTTCGAGGAAAGATTTAAATCAATTGAAGACTGTCAAGACCTCTTGGTGTAGTTGTCTCAAATGAAGAAAGGAGAAAGTGAAACCATGAGAGAATTCATGGCTCGCTTCAAATGGTTTCTTCGTAGGATACCGAAAGAAGATTCACCATCTAAAAACAATATCAAGAGATTCTTCATCAATGCTCAATCATCAAAAGTAGGATTTTTTCTACAAAGATCCCAACCAAGGAACATTGTAGAAGTAAAAGGATAGCCATTGAACTTGATGACGATATCATCCTCTCTGGAAAGATCAAGAATCCATCAAAGGGAAAGGCCCAACATCCTAGAGATGAGAGAACCAATCCATCGTTGTAAAAGTTGGAAAATGAAATGGCATCATTGAGGAGGGAGATATTTGAATGAGTTTCTTCCCAAAGAAGCAATGAAAATTAGATTACAGGAGCACCCCGAAGGCTTTCCTTGGAGGCCCCACCCATGAACGTAAATTGTAGATTTCAAGAAAGTGAAGAAGAGCTTGAACAAGAAAGTGAAGGTGGCAACTTCCTAGAGATCGATGAACTTGAGAACGATAGAAAAATCAGATTTTGTGAGTATTCCGAGGTGATGAAGAAGATGAAGAGGATGCACCTGGTTTCTCATGTGTGGTATTCACTTGTTCTCAGTTCGAGAAAAGAGCATATCCCTCCACTGCTGCAAAAGAAAAGAAGGTTGATGATCCTCTTGTGGCGACTCTGCAAAACAAAATAATTAGTCGAGGATCCCCACTTCCATCTTCCATGAAGTCTGCATTGTTAGAGCCTGATCCCATAGCAAGTAAGAAGGCTCCTGCAATCCCAAGTAAGTCTTCTGATGTCTCTTCCAAGTCTAAATCTAAATCTTCTCCTGTAAAATCTGGTATTTTGAAAGCTCCTAGTGTACCTTTCAAAGTACCATTTGACTTCATGGAATACGAAAACAAAGAAAAAGTACAACTTACTTTGAAACTGAATATTTGTGGACTCATCCTGAACAATTTGAGAGGTTCATCCGATATATCAAGAGTGGTAGTCTAATACCCAATGCTGTAACTTCTAGTTCTAAAGGCATGTTGCTAAACCCACCTACACCTCCCTCACAGAACATTCTCTCTTTGAGTGCATCAAAGACTAATAATTTTGAACCTTTTTATGTCTCCCTTCTTATCAAAGAATAAGTATTAAACAACCGCATAATATGTTTGGGTGCCTTAGATAATGTCATGCCTATGAAGGTTTCCAAAACTCTCAAATTCACTATGACTCCACCCGGTGGCTCTTGTTACTCTTTGGAGTCAAAAGAGGTCCCACTTGTAGGGAAGGTCAAAGATGCACAAGTGGCTCTCACTAGATTTCTAGACAAGAAAGTTTCAGCGATGATTTTGGTAGCAGACATCCTAGCCTCGTTCGGAATGTTGTTGAGTAGAAGTTTCTGTTGAGACTTGGGAGGGAAAATTCAGATGAATTGGTCATCTGCAACCATATCAGTAAAGGGAGACATGGAGAAATTTCTCCTTGAGAAGAAGATGAGGTACATGGTATGAAATTTTGGAATCCCAGAAGCTAACATCTTGTATCAAGGTAGCAAATAGATGAATCACTTTGTGGAAACCGAGGAGGAAGAGGATATCCCCATCTTGATAGGTCCAGACATGCCTTCCCGAAGAGATTTGGATTTTGAAGAAGCATTGAGGAGATTCGAGTTACAAGAGGGAAGCCCCAAATTACCGATGATGCAAACTATGAAGAAAAGGAAATGGTTCTTGATAATTTTTAAAAATAAAAATCAGCTTATGTGCTTATCCGCGATGAAGAGATTTTCTCATTCCCATTTTAAGATATGGACTCCTTTGATCATGTCACCCAGGAAGAGACCAATCCAGTCTATAATGAGCCCTTGATAAATGGGAAAGAACTATCTATGCAAGGACTATTAAGAGTCGTGAAAGAAATAGAAGACCCTAAGATCAATCTTGAAATTTTAATGCAAGCCATGAATTTGGAAGACAAACATGAAGCTGACTTGGAAACCTCAACCAGTGTGAAGATGGGCTATGTTGAAATAAATCTAGATGAGAAATATGATGTCCCTCTCGAGCCAATGGTTGGTGGATACAATGATGAAATTGAGGTATTTTCTTTCCCATTTGAAGAGGAAGAATCTTTCCATGATGAACAAATTAAAGAAAGAAGTTTTGAGGCCTTTGAAGCTGAATCTCCTCTAGACAAAGGAGTGATAAAATGCATCGATTCCCAAGATGATGAGGTAATCCCTCTAGATAGTTGCCTTGAGCTGAAAAATAAAGATTCTTCAAAGGCGTACAAAGAGGAGCTACGAGGAAATGATGAAGCATAACTCCGTGCAAGAAATATTGGATGTAGTAGAAGTTGTAGAAGACCCCGAGATGATTCTTGATCTCTTCACTCATGTCATGGACATACAAGACAAGTATGAGGTCATGTCCAATCCTTTCGTCAGTACTCAAGCACCTCACAATGGAGTAAAGGAAAAGGATAAGTCTGAGGTTTCTCATGGAAAAGAGGTCAATGAGCATAGACCTGGAAAGAAAAGAATCCAGAATGTTCAAGTAATTTGAACAAAAAGCAGCCCTGGGGCAGCGATAGTGTGCTCAATGAAGAATCATCTATGTGGATAAACATGGAATGCAACTGACACTATGAAACCAATTTCAAAGAGGATGAAGGCAATAGAATTTCTAAGTGAAGGACTGAGCATCAAGAAGCTCATGTAGACTCACTCATACCAAGTACACAGACAATTGTGAAAACACCTGACTTTCATAAATAGCTGAGGAGAGGAGGCTACTTTCTAGAACTAGTCAACGGCTTTGCAGAACAACATCACTCAGTGTTTCACACTTAGAGGTAACTTTTAAGGAATGAAAAGAGCTTTAGTGAAAGAGCTTTGTTCCCCACCTTGTACCATAGGTGATTACTAGGCGTGTTTCCATTTTTGATGCTTGTGTTTCCCTTCATGTTTTGTGTCATGTTTTTCCTTTCCGTCTTTTTGTGTGTGTGTGTGTGTTTCCTTCTTCACTCTCTTTCTCTCTTGTTATAGGTTGTACATGACTCCACAGGGCCCAATGGATAAGACACTGGTCAATATGTTGTAAGTTGAGATTTTGGGAGTTCTCATGCCATGTCTTCACTACACTCATTCCATGTCATGTACCCAAGATGGATCATTAGGGTTAGAAATATAAGATTTATTTAGATGAATTGATTTAATATTAATGTGCACATCATAATATTAATAATTTGTAATATATAATTATTAGAATATGTGGTAAATAGGAGAAGACAAAAGTGAAGATGAACTTGTTTTGGAAGTTTATTTGATTGTCGTAGAAAGGATGAAAGAGTTAGAAAAGATTAGCAGATACTTCATTTCTAATTCCAAAAGTGTGAGATAAACAACGACCAAATTGTCAATTATGAACAAAATTGTTTGAGGTTTCGTACCTATTTGGCAACTCTATGCAAAAATTACTAGTGTTACACAACTTTTTGTGTATCATGTGTGGAATATGCCTTTGTGAGAAACACTAGGTTTAGAAATTGTATGAAACCCTCTAAATGATTTTAAAGAACTTCAAACCAAAACCATGGATCAAAACCCTTCAAACACAAATATTGGTTGCATTGAGGTGCAATTCATGCACCGTATACATTACCACTACTCGGAAAAGGACTTAAATCTCATGTAGTTTTCCACCTAGATATGTGATATTTATATGGATGTAACTATCTTTAATAACTTGATCCTCTGGTAATATTTGCAATAACTTGGCGTGTTTGTGCTTGACTCAATTTAGAGGGTTTGCAACTTGGGAAGATAGATGCTTGAACCTAGTCAGAATGCTTCGACTTGTGTAAGTGTTACTCTTATGTGTGTTATTGCTTTAGGAAAATTTAAAAGAGCTTTAAGTGCCTTTTGAGATATATTTAGCTTGTCGTACTCTTAAGAGTATTAGGTGAGTAAATGAGTGCATTTGGCTTGCTTTTATAAGTTTTCGTAGGTTTAATTTTGCATTAAGGATGTCAATAGGAAATGTGTTACCCATCAAAGATATCAAAATGAGAAAATAACTCTTGGCATACTTGGGACAAAACCACCAATTTCAAACCAAATCGCCAAATGGTTTGGTCTTTTTGACTGCTTTTATACATCCATAGAGTGTGATCTTGGAGAGCTCTAAGCACAATACTTAGGAGTGACAAATTGTTCTAGATTGATGTAGGTAATTCAGTGAGCAACCGAGCACCGTAATGAAACGAACAAATAATGGAATATAGGGATAAGAATAGTTAATTGAGTTTGAAATGTGTGCAAACGTCGTGATTCAAAGAGTAAGCCAAGATTAACATTATATCAAGTAATAAAAGCATGTTGTACTAACATTATTTCACATAATAATGCGGCCATTTTTTTTTCTCTCACATATGAAATGGGAGCCTACCAAAGGAAAAGAAAGGATGGAGTTTGATTGGGGTGTGGCTTTAGACAAAATTACCCTAAGGATTCAACAAGTGGAGAAGGATGTTGATTCTCTTGGAGATCTTTGGGTTGGACTTGGGGATAGTGTGATGAATCTGTATTGATGCCTCAAATAAAATTTGTAGTTTTCAAATTTTTATCAAAGAGGAACGTAATGGGCTTAAAAATATGGTTATGGACATTCAAGGGAGGTTGGTTAAAACCGGAGTGTGGACACAAAAATCACATGATTAAGCTATACCTCAACAACTCAACCACATGATGCGATGATAATTTTAATAATGTTGGTCACATTAACATTGCAAGCGGTGTGGGGGATGATGTTGGTTAGAGGGTAACCAAATCAATCATTCATTGAGTAATATGCGAAGCACATCATGTGGTCGAGCATGAGGAGAGAAATACAAAGGCTCTCGTGAAGGAGGTGGAGTGGTGGAAGTAGGAGCTTGTTGTGGAACTAGAGAAGAATGTAATGGTGGTGAAGAAGTGGGTTGAGCTTGTTTGGAATGCACTTTAGACAAGGGTGGAGATTGCTTTGGATGCTCAATTGGTGGTGGGAGTGGAGGAGCAGTGGATGGAACTGTTGGAGAAACATATGGGGGTTCAATGACATGTGAGGATGAAATATCTTGTTATGGATCGATAACCTTTTATGACAAGAGAATGAATGACTCACAAGTGTTGTATTGTAACCTTTTTTTAAGTGGAGGAATGAGACCACAACAAAAGATGAATTATTTTCTAAGTCACTAGGTTGGAAGATAAGTTGGTGTATACAAGCATTGAATCACAAGATATAATCTTGAATAGGTTTAGAGGGCCTTGATGTAATGTAGGAATGTGATCACGTAACCATATGGCCATTATTAAGAATGAAGCGATGGAGGAAAGCATCCTCCATGTCATAGAAAGTGATAATGGACCCAAAGGGTAAGTGGGTATACCATTGTAGTGCCTCATCAATAATACTATAGCAGAATGCCTTAATAAACAAGCGATCATTAGAGTAATCAGTCATTAGCATGAGGTAATGTAGGATATGAGCATGAGGATCACTAGTACCATCGAAGCATGTAAAATTAGGCATGACAAAATCTTTAGGGAAAGCGGAGTTATGAATGTTTTTAGGAACATGATTTCCATGTAAAGAATTGTTGTCAATAAAGGCATAATAGGATCTACTTTCTAAAGTAAGAGTATGAACTTGCGATTGGAGTTATCCTTCAAAGCATGCATGAGAGATAGCATATCTAGGAGGGAATGGTAGGATATGGTAATAATGTATTGAGTGGTTGAATTTTTCCATTATGAGTTATCATAGGGATGTTAAGAGGCATATAGTGGAGTCAGATGCTAAAGGAGTAGTGGTAGATGATGACATAGGAGTTATAGTATGACTAGTATCAACATGATCCCTAATAGGTGTGGTGACCGGGAAGAAACCTCTATAGGTGAGGATGTAGTAGGATAGCTAGAGGATGTGGGGATAGAAGAAGAAGAAGCAATAGTGGGGGGTGACTCATGTACAATAGTAGATACAACCTCAAGATAGGACAAGAAGGGAGCGGGGAGTCACATGCGAAAGTATTAAAATAATGAGACCCATGATGTTGATCGGTAGAAGATGGGGTTCCGAAATAATGTTATGGTCATAATAAGAATCAATAGGATCATCAATGTAATACGAAGGAGAATACATGCTCAAATGAGATGTGTGAGGAGTACTATCAAAAGCGGCAGAAGATAGAGGAGTAGTTGTAGGAGTGGCTAGTGTATAGGTAGGAGGTACATTCGATTGGGGATCAATGCCTAATAAATAATCAATGATAGAGTCATCTAAAGCATCGAAACATATTAGAAGAAGAACCACATGCAACCAGATGACATGGTGTACAATGAGTGAAAGCAACGGGGTCATCAACAAGGCATATACCTATAAGAGAATCAACAAGATTAGTTGGCACATGTTGTTAGCCTTCCAAGACAATTTGTTGAGTATCATTAGGTAAAATCATAGGATCACTATATAAAGCGTTAAGCTAAGCTATGACAACCTCATCATAGATGGGATTGATGCTAAAATGAGACATGAAGGGAGAAAAGAAGAACTATGCTTAACCACCTAAGTATTAAAAAGGATCTGAAATCAAAATGTTTGAAGAGTAGGGTTCACCAAAATTATTAACTAAAAATGGAGAAAATATAAACTTCTCATATTTTATGAGTTAATCTAAATAGAAACTAAATGCTATATTGAAATACTAGATCTAAATATTTTATGTGATTATTGAAATAATAGGAAATAAGAGGGATATGGTACTAAACTTATTTAACTTACCTCACCGTGTGTTGGTGTGGTAGGCTATGAATGAATGGCCTCAAAAAGGGCGGGAACTAAGTATCTCGACTATGTTGAGGCACCCGAAAGGGTACTTGGGAAAAGTTTTAAGTTGCACAAGGACATATGAAAAGCCATTGGGGGTAGACGATAAGTCATCTCTCATTCTTTAAATTGTAACGCCATTCCCATTTCAAAGGGTTGGTCATTAATTTTTTAAGCTCAAGAGTGCATTCAACCTTGAGAGAATAAAGGAGATAGCCGAATTCTTCCTTTCCCCCACTCTCTATTTTTCCTCCTTTCTCATACTATGTACAACTTGGTTTAAGAAATCAATACAAGGAGTTTTGAGCCTATTTTGACTAAGGGGTTTATTAATAATTTTTAATCATAAATTCCATTTGGTCTTGTTCTACACGTGTAGAGTTTTTACTCCTAATTTTAATGCATGTGATAAAACTTCTAATTTATGTATGCAGAATCTGATTTTCTACTTGCAACATTAGTTCTCCTATCTAATTTCTCACTCCCCTTTCCCTCTCTACAGATAAAATACTCTCTTACGGTATCTCGTGAGATTTTCACAAGGTTAGTGGAGTGTCCTTGTTGAATCCCGATCAAAAGGACACCACAGAAATCTACCTTTTCATGTGCATGCATATATGGTAGTTGCACTAGTTAAGTAGAGGGACTTAGATTCCCAAAGCGTTGGCAAGAAATCCACAAGTTTTTCCACCTAAAATTTTTTTCTTGCCAACAGTTTTTGCGCCCACCATGGGGCAGATTTAGCAAGATTTCAGCACCGAAATACGACCACAAGGTCCATTTAAAAAAAAAAAAATATTGAAAAAACAAAAAAAAAGAGTTCATGAAAATCCATTGTTGAAAGATACACTATTAGTTCCCTAGCAGTGACCTTTCATATTCCATAGTGTCTTTTCATATTCCCACTTCAAGAATTTCCAAAAGCTGGTTGAAGGAAGATACACTAGGTTGAACAGGTCAAGAGGCGGTGTTGTTTCCAATTTCGAGGCTTTGCAAAATCAGCAAGAATGAATTAGAGATAATCCATACTTCTTCTCTCAAGCCTCCTCTTCATCTATCTCTTCAAGTAGTTCACCTGACAATACTATCCAAACTCTTGTTGATACTCCCCCTTCAAATTATCTCATTTTTCAACCACCATTGAACATTGAGTTCCCGAAGAAGAAGAGTTTGAAGAATAATTTATAGAAGCAAGGGATGAAGCGAAGTAGAAGCATAAACAACGATGGCGGATGAAGCAAAAAGACCTCAACTCATTGTTCCATGGGGAAGGAATACATGCCCACTTTCTCTTGAACCCCCTCTTCACGATGTACCAACGAATTCTTGCAAGAACTTTCCAAAGTTCAAAGTTGACAAAACACAACATCTCTCGAAGAACACATCGATGCCTTCATGACATCATGTGGAATTCTTGGTGTCAACAACATGAAGATGTTGCTGTAATATTGTTCATGGAGTCTCTCCAAGAAAAAGCAAAGAAATGGTTCTACCTCATGCTTGCTCAATCCATCACCTGGTTGGAATGCCATCAAGACTTCCTTCGAGGAAAGATTTAAATCAATCAAGACTGCCAAGGCCTCTTGGTGCAGCTAGCTCAAATGAAGAAAGGAGAAAGTGAACCCATGAGAGACTTTGTGGCTTGCTTTCGAATGGTTACTTCGCATGATCCTAAAGAAGATTAACCATCGAAAATAGTATCAAGAGAATCTTCATCAATGCTCAATCATCGAAGTAGGATTTTTCTACGAAGATCCCAACCAAGAAACATTGTAGAAGTAAAAAGAATGGCCATTGAACTTGATGACGATATCATCCTCTCTGGAAAGATCAAGAATCCATCAAAGGGCAAGGCCCAACATCCTAGAGATGAGAGAACCAATCCATCATTGCAAAAACTAGAAAATGAAATGGCATCATTGAGGAGGGAGATATTTGAATGAGTTTCTTCCCAAAGAAGCAACAAAATCAGATTATAGGAGCACCCCGAAGGCTTTCCTTAGAGGCCCCATCCATGAACATAAATTGTAGATTTCAAGAAAGTGAAGATGAGCTTGAACAAGAAAGTGAAGGTGGCAACTTCCTAGAGATCGATGAACTTGAGAACGATAGACAAATCATATTTTGTGAGTATTCGAAGGTGATGAAGAAGATTAAGATGATGCATCCAATTTCTCATGTGTGGTATTCACTTGTTCTCCATCCGAGAAAAGATCATATCCCTCCACTGCTGCAAAAGAAAATAAGGTTGATGATCCTCCTGTGTCAAATTTGAAAAACAAAATAATTATTCGAGGATCCCCACTTCCATCTTCCATGAAGTCTGCATTGTTGGAGCTTGATCCCATAACAAGTAAGAAGGCTCCTGCAATCCCAAGTAAGTCTTCTGATGTCTCTTCCAAGTCTAAATCTAAATCTTCTCCTGTAAAATCTAGTACTTTGAAAGCTCCTAGTGTACCTTTCAAAATACCCTCTATTCCCCAAAAATCTACTCATGCTTCCAAACCTGTCCTAAATCCAAAAGTAGTCCCTTCATCACCCTCACCCACATCTTCTCCTTTTGACTTCATAGAATACGTAAACAAAGATAAAGTACAACTTACTGAAAACTGAATATTTGTGGACTCATCCTGAACAATTTGAGAAGTTCATCCGATATATCAGAAGTGGTAGTATAATACCCAATGTTGTAACTTTTAGTTCCAAAGGTATGTTTCCAAACCCACCTACACCTCCCTCACAGAATATTCTCTCTTTGAGTGCATCAAAGAATAATAAGTTTGAACCTTTTTATGTCTCCCTTCTTGTCAAAGAATATGTATTAAACAACTACATAATAGATTCGGGTGCCTCGGATAATGTCATGCCTATGAAGGTTTCCAAAGCTCTCAAATTCACCATGACTCCACCCAATGGATCTTGTTACTCTTTGGAGTCAAAAGAGGTCCCACTTGTAGGGAATGTCAAAGATGCACAGGTGGCTCTCACCAGATTTCTAGACAAGAAAATTTTAGTGATGATTTTGGTAGTAGACATCCCAGCCTCATTCGAATGTTGTTGAGTAGAAGTTTCTGTTGAGACTTGGGAGGGAAAATTCAAATGAATTGGTCATCTGCAACCATACCAGTAAAGGGATACATGGAGAAATTGCTCCTCGAGAAGAAGATGAGGTACATGGTATGAAATTTTGGAATCCCAAAAGCTAACATCTTGTATCAAGGTAGTGGGCAAATGAATCACTTTGTGGAAATCGAGGAGGAAGAGGATATCCCCATCTTGATAGGTCCAGACATGCCTTCCCAAAGAGATTTGGATTTTGAAGAAGCATTGAGGAGATTCAAGTTATAAGAGGGCAGCCCCGAATTACCGGATGATGCAAACCATGAAGAAGAGGAAATGGTTCTTGATGATTTTCAAAAAGAAAAATCAGCTTATGTGCTTATCCATGATGAAGATATTTTCTCATTCCCATTTGAAGATGAGGACTCCCTTGATCATGTCACCCAGGAAGAGACCAAGCTAGTCTACAATGAGCCCTTGAGAAATGGGAAAGAACTATATGTACAAGGACTACTAAGAGCCGTGGAAGAAACAGAAGACCCTAAGATCAGTCTTGAAATTTTAATGCAAGCCATGAATCTGGAAGACAAGTGTGAAGTTGACTTGGAAACCTCAACCAATGTGAAGATGGGCTATGTTGAAATAAATCTAGATGAGAAATATGAGCCAATGGTTGGTGGATACAATGATGAAATTGAGGTATTTTCTTTCCCATTTGAAGAGGAAGAATCTTTCCATGATGAACAAATTAAAGCAAGAAGTTTTGAGGCCTTTGAAGCTGAAGCTCCTCTAGACAAAGGAGTGATAAAATGCAGTGATTCCCAAGATGATGAGGTAATCCCTCTAGATAGTTGCCTTGAGCTGCAAAATAAAGATTCTTTAAAGGTGTACAAAGAGGAGCTGCAGGAAATGATGAAGCATAACTCCGTGCAAGAAATATTGGATGTAGTAGAAGTTGTAGAAGACCCCAAGATGATTCTTGATCTCTTCACTCATGTCATGGACATATAAGACAAGTATGAGGTTGTGTCCAATCCTTCCATCAATACTCAAGCACCTCACAGTGGAGTAAAGGAAAAGGATAAGTCTGAGGTTTCTCATGGAAAAGAGGTCAATGAGCATAGACCTGGGAAAGAAAAGAATCTAGAATGTTCAAGTAATTTGAACAAAAAGCAGCCCTGGGGCAGCGATAATGTGCTCAATGAAGAATCATCTATGTGGATAAACACGGAATGCAACTGACACTATGAAACCAATTTCAAAGAGGATGAAGGCAATGGAATTTCTAAGAGAAGGAACGAAGCATCAAGAAGCTCATGTATACTCATTCATTCCAAGTACACGAAAATTGTGAAAACACCGCTTTCATAAGCAACTGAAGAGAGGAGGCTACTTTTTAGAACTATTCAACGGCTTCGTAGAAAAACATCACTCAGTGTTTCCCACTCAGAGGTAACTTTTAAGGAATGAAAAGAGCTTTAGTGAAAGTGGGTTGTCCCCCACCTTGTACCATAGGTGATTGCTAGGTGTGTTTCCATTTCTAATGTGTGTGTTTCCCTTCATGTTTTTGTTGTTTTTCCTTTCCATCTTTTTGTGTGTGTGTGTGTGTTTCCTTCTTCACTCTCTTTCTCCCTTGTTATAGGTTGTACATGACTCCAGCAGGCCCAATGGATAAGACACTAGTCAATATGTTGTAAGTTGAGATTCTAGGAGTTCTCATGCCATGTATTCACTACAATCAGTCCATGTCATGTCCCCAAGATAGAGCCAATTGTTGTCGTGTAAATGTGCAATAGGGAAATTGACAATGTTCGAGCACGACAACTATACCCCTGCGCCAAAATTTTGAAGTCTATCATTCCAAGACACCTTGACTCTATCCAGTCAGTCTAAATGACCTCTCGAATAATTTTATATCATCCCTCCAAGTGATTTAGGAAATTCCATTTATTCCCCCTAGGTGATTTTAGGAGTTCATTTGCAAAGCTACAGGCAGTTGTGGGAAGGGCTAGCATTGGCTTTCCCAGAACTGGATCAACCCCCCTGGAGTAGAACAAAAGGGAAAAATTCAACATGGAGGTGAATTTAATACCCTAGAACATCATGGAAATGATTTTGGAAGGTTTGGTGAAGTTTTCAAAGTCTTAGATCAATCTGAATTAAAAACAAGGTTCACAAGCCTAGGTAGTACACAAACCTAAAAATAGCTGAGCTTCAGAAGAAGATTATAGGAGCTCCAGATGGAGTTAGGAGTAAAACAAAACATCTCTGGAAAGAGGATTCCAAGCCCTAAATGATGGTGAAATCATATTTTTCACAACACTTTGGAGCATCGATCTGCAGAAGTTTTCTCACCACAGTGGAGTACCAAATCACAATTCGATTTTTCAGGGGATCAAATGGATGAATCAAGACATGATACCCCCACCATTGGATTCAAAATGTTATTTATAGTTAGGATAATATAAAAATTGACCAAAATATTCCATTAGGAGATCAAGATATCATCATCACAAGTTGCCCTCTTGGAGCGTGTTCGAGACTTAGCCAAATTTTGAGAGGACACGTGTCAACTCCAAGAGGTCAGGGATTTTATGTCCCCGACATCCCTGAGCTCAGGTACATCAATCTTGGAAAAAATTTCCCAGCCCCCATGTGACCTCTAGGACCCTCATGTGACCTTCAAACTTGACAGATTCAACCCCTAGGTGCATTTTGGAGCTCAAATTCCCTACCATCGGATCGAAGACACATGTCAACTCCAAGACCACCGTGGAATTTGATGTCCCTCACATCCCTGAGGTTAGGGATAGAAGACATGGAAAAATGTTCCCAACCCCTATGGGGAGTCCTTTGGTCATCCATGTGACTGACTTTCAGCCCCTAGTGCTTCTAGTGTTTTTTCAAGTAAATCCCCTACCGTCGGATCAAGGACATGTGTCGTCCTCTTGCTCACCATGGAATTTGATGTCCCTCACGTCCCTAAGGTTAGGGACATCAGACATGAAAAAATTCACCCCACCCTTGCATGAGAATTTTTTGAATATTCAAATCGCACTTAGCCATTTCTTCCCCCTCATTTCTCCTTCATAGCTTCTCACCATGCCATGGCCTTGTTCTTGCTTGTCTAGACACCCGATCTGCCATTAATGATCTAAACCAGATCCTTCATGGTCACCAAACTCTCCACACCATGAAAACACAACAATATTAGAGAAAAAGTGCTGAAGAAATGAAGAACGAGAAGAAAATGAAGGTTTTTTGCTAGATAACCGTGAAGTCACCCGATCGAGAAATATTCATATCTCACAAGATACAAGTCGGATCGAGGTGCCATATTTTGCAGACTTCCACATTTTTCAAGATGATCACAATGTAACAAATGGGAGGTCAAATGGTGCTCTAAATTATTTTTCCAACAAAATCCTCACTTCGTGCACCGGCTCACATTCGTCGATTTCCCATCATTCCGACAATGGAAACGAGCTAAAAACTTGCACACGAAAGCTCCAAATGAAAAACCTATCATAATGGAGTTGTTTTCATTACAAATGGAGACAAAAACCAAACCTATAAATTTTGATCTCCATTAATGGCCACCATGGTAGCTCCGTGCTCGAAGCCACTGCCAGGTGAAAATTTTAAATTTTATTTCCCGACATTCTAGTGGGAAAATTATGTGAAATTCGGAGGAAATGAGCATGATGACAAGCCAAATCCATAAAAATAGACTCCATCAAAAAATGAGTACCGGAAATCCACTTTCTAAAAATAGTAAGCTTTCCTACACATGCTTGTTATTTTTGTAAGTCTTCGTCAAAAGTGGCTATGGAAAAGGCAGTGTGCACTGAAGACCTCTAAGAAGCTAGAATGATTATCCGAGTAGAAAACAATGAAAATGATCACTTACTAAAAATAGTAAGTCCCTTATATAGGTGCTTACTAAAAATAGTAAGTCACCCCAAGAAGTGGTCAAAGAAAAGGCAATGTGCACAAGATCGAATGAGGGAGTTCATCACATCACGATGGTCGAGAAGAGGAAAAATCACCTCTCACTAAAAATAGTAAGCCTTACATATTGACACTTACTATTAATAGTAGGTTGTTCTCAAAGGGCAAGTTTGGCACAATGAGACATAGAGGGGTGATCATCTTAGGGAACTAGACAATGTTTTTAACACTCACTACATAGTTCGGGTCATAGGTATATCATACACAAGCTAGGAGTTTTGGTCATCAACGAAACAATTCACTCAACTTGGTGAGTGTTCATGAGCTAATTTGAAGGAGTTTCACAATGTGCAAGGAGTTCGAAGATTCAGAGTTTCACTGCATTTGGAGCTTTCCATCAACGAGGACCAATGGACTTCATCGAGAATGACATCTCCTCTTCTTCTTCTCTCTCTCTTTCTCTCTCCTCTTCCCCCAACTTTTCTCTCACTTTCCAATATTCTAATTTCTGTTAGGGTTGCACTTTTTCATATGTCTTAATGTAATAAGTCACCTTTATGTTATAAAAAGGGACTTAATATTCTCCTAGGAAGTCGAAAAGTTTTAAGTTGCACAAGGACATATGAAAATCCATTGGGGGGTAGACGATAAGTCACCTCTCATTCTATAAATTGTAACACCATTCCCATTTCAAAGGGTTGGTCATTAATTTTGTAAGCTCAAGAGTGCATTCTACCTTGAGAGAACAAAGGAGATAGCCAAATTCTTCCTTTCCCCACTCTCTATTTTTCCTCCATTCTCATACTATGTACAACTTGGTTTAAGAAATCAATACAAGAAGGAGTTTCAAGCCTTTTTTGACTAAGGGGTTTATTGATACTTTGTAATCATAAATTCCATTTAGTCTTGTTGCTACGCATAGAGTTGTTTCCTCCTAATTTTAATGCATGTGATAAAACTTCTAATTGATGTATGCAAGAATCTGATTTTCTACCTGCAACATTAGTTCTCCTATCTAATTTCTCACTCCCCTTTCCCTCTCTATAGACAAAGTCCTCTCTTGCAAGTATCTGCAAGCTTTGCCACAGGGTCAGTGGAGTGTCCCTATTGGATCCCCGATTAAAAGGCCACCACATAAATCCACCTTTTCATGTGCATGCATATATGGTAGCTACATCAATTAAGTAGAGGGACTTAGATTCCTAGAGTGTTGGCAAGAAATCCACAAGTTTGTCCACCCAATAAATTTTCTTGCCAACAGGTCCCAAGTCCTAAGAAAATATTTGATGCCCTCATCATTCTAATAGAGGTCCATGGATATGTGATTTATTTGGTCATGATGGATGAGACTAGGATAGACAATGTCAAGGTTACAAATTTAAATTTTTTCAATGAACATATTGGTTTTAGGTAGGTCTTTGAAGAGGCTATGTGTAGATCTTGTCTCAACATCAGAGTCGGGATCCTCACTATTTATTAACTAAAATATGAGCATTTTCTTCTCAAAAGTTCAAAACCAAGAACTCGAAGATATAAATTTTATTCATATAACATGGGTTCGAGATGACCTTGTTCCTATGTACCAAGTCCTCTACCTTTCCATTGCATGTTATTCATCATTTTATGAATATTTTTGTAATTAGAGGATTCGTAATAACTATCCATTTGATCATCGTATAACTAAGATCCCAAATATCCATGAATGTGTTAATCCTCTAAGTATCCATACTATTTCCATAGAGTATTACTAATGTAGTAGACATGATCTTATTTTATATGGGGAGTTAGGTCTTTGGTAATCACGTAGATATAATGGTATCTTACCAACATGAAAGGAATTTTTCAAGATCATACTCACCAATACCGTTATGAGATATTTTCAGTTCAAGTTGTGGATTAGACATAGATGGTTGAGATTGGAAGATTGTTTCAGGATCAATATGGTTATCAACATTAATGGGTATGATATAAGGTATGGAAGATATGTTTGTGGAAGGAAAATAATTTGTATGGTTATACCTTGCCTCCAAGAGCTTGTAATATTCAAATGGTTTGGCATCTTTAAGCAAGGTGAACTCTTTTCCATTATGATGGAATTTTATGCATTGGTGGAAAGTGGAAGGCACAACTTGCATGACATGTATCCATGGTCATCTCAAAAGGATATTGTATGAGGTCTGAACATCAAATACATGAAAAAGGTTGTCTAGAATTCACGGGATAACTTGTATGGATAAGGTTATTATTCTCGAATATTCTCGTTTAGTGTTGTCATAATCGTGAATACTTATAACATTATCTCCCAAACTCTCCTATGCATGATCAATACATCTTAGTAACTTTGTAGAACATATATTTAAGGAATCTTCATTTGTAATAAGTACTCTTTTTATCTTATGATTAGTGATGTAAGCTTCAATGTATAAAGATTTTATTTTGAAGGTTTGGGTTTAAGAGGTCTTGAGGACCAAATGACAATATATGACTTTGGGTGAAATATTGGAAATGAGTGCATGAAATTGCTGCATTTTGATGTCTTTAAGAACATGTGGCTTGAGAAGAGCATGAGTAAGGATTTCTTGAAGTGTGGGAAATGTTTTAAGTAACTCCATGAGGGAGATATGTGCGGGCTTCATCTTTAATTTCTTAATAAGATCATAAACACTAGATGTGGAAGATTTAACACTAGATTTTGGTTTTGGATTGTTTGTAGTTGTAGGATTTGACACTTGAGGCATGGTGGATGTGGAAATTTTTTTAGCTATGGGAACCCAAACCTTTTCTACCACATGGCCATTGTATAGTTAGGAGCTTTGAACTTGATTATGGCAATGGAATTAGGAATTTATTTAATAAATGAAATGATTGAATTGAATTCAACATTGTTTGAGGATTTTCCTTTTTTAGGAGCTTTACCATTTGTACCATGCTTGGGAGAAGAATTCAAAAATACCCTTAAGTTTCCATTGTGCATTTTTTTAGGTGATGGATTTTCAACCACATAGTCTCGCTATTAATGAGATCTTTAGTGTAGTGGAAGAGTCTCATATAATGATCTGTATCATGGATGTCAATGCCATGAAAATGATAATATTTGTTTGATTTATACTAAGATAGTTTTGGATTCCCTTCTTTGAAGGGTATTATGATGGGGTAAGTAACCATGTTGGAACTTACTAGTTGATGTAGGATGCTTGAAAGGCTTTCTCCCAATGGTGTGAATTTTCTTCATTTATAATCACGAGGGATAATATCTTCTTTACTTGGAACAACTATTGCTTTCTTTGATTTAGATGTTTTCATTTGATTGTTTTCAACATTATGTACATTGTAATTATCAATGACTCCATAATTGACGACTTTTGGTTTTGATTGATATACTTGGATTTTTCTTGTGAATGATTTTTTTTGTTATTTGTGTGGTCCTTGGAAGGAGGTTTGATTAACCCTTTCATGATGAGGGATTTTTCAATTTGAGTCCCATTTTAAATGAATTCCTCAAAATTAGTGAGAAAATACATCTACATGCGAAAGTATAGTTCATTATTAAGGTTTGTAATAAATACGTTTTGTCATGCAAAATTTCAAGCAAGAAAAATTGAAACTTTTGATCATGATAACTAATCCCACAAATCAAAATTCTACTTCTCGATCCACCGTGGACCCTTCACTTGGCCAAAATGTATTCAATATCACCCTCATTCAGGCTTAGAGGAAAGTACTAACATGATTATTCAATGTGTAGGGAAGAGTGTCTAATATTATTTATGAACTCATTGAGATTTGATGAAATACAACTTTCTCTGGAGGCCTTAAAATGTCATTTTTCATACTTTAGCTAGTAAAACCCTCGAAGAATAGTCGAGAAGATATAAAACATATGAGGATTATTTAAGAGAGTATTTAATATTTCTAAAGAAATTTAGGAAAATTCTTGGAAGAAAATCTGATTCATGAACAACTTGTGTAAGATCGGGTCTTCTAGGTGCAAGGAATGAATGTCCTAACGTTGAAAAATAACTTCTCCAGATGATTCTCGAGAGTTATAAAAGGAGTTGAGAACAAAAACATATAGGAATCGTAAATCTCTTGGAATCCTCTATAATTGGGAAACATAAATTTTTCACTAAGGCTCAAATATTTCTTAAGATAGTTCAAAACTCTGCAGCTGCCCCTTTTAGTTCAAGATGGAATAGGTCCTAAATTTAAATTATCTTTAATAATTACATATCAATAATGGTTAAATTGAGATTATTAGGTATTTTTAATTCAAAATCACACACACACACACACACACACACACACACACACACACACACACACACACACACACACACACACACACACACACACACCGAAATACTTTCCTAATCTTATGAGGTGAAAACATCTATTTAGGTGTCCCAATTTGGACATGCAAGGAAACATTTTCTTGCATAATTTGGATAAGTCACACTTTGGAAACTTTTTTGTCCCCCATGTCCCCTATGGGAAAGGGGGACAAGGGGGAAATCAAGGTGAAACCTAACTCTCTCTCCTAAGTTGCACTTTGGACTTCTAATCGCCTCTAACTATCCCTTTTGTCCCCATGGTACAAAGGGGACAACGAGGAAATCAAATTTCAACCTCCCTTATCCTACTAGGTCATACTTTTGTGTCCTTTATGTACCTTATGTCATGTCTATCCCCCAAGGGACAAGGGGATACAAATTTGTGACCTTGATCCTTCACACAACCCCTAGTCACCATGTGACCATCTTCACTCCCTTTAGAGCTCATTTTCAACCCCTCACTCTCCCAAGTCACACTTTGGAGACATAGGTGTCCCATTTTTCAACCAAGGGACAAGAGGGAAAACATGTGTGACCTCACCCCTCATTTGAAAATTTTTCTAACTCCTTCAAGTTGTTAGGATCTTGAGTAGGTCAGAAAACACATGAAAATTTCATAATCTCTCCATCTCTCTAAAACTTGTCATTTTTCAAGAAAATTGGTGTTGATTTATCTTCCAAAATCCATTTATGACTAGATATGCTAGAGCATAAAATTGAATAAAATTTATTTTTGATTCTACAGAGATCCAATGGGTGAAAAATCTTGAAATTTGGAGCACGAATCTTAGAAAAAAACCTAGATTTTCAAAACCATTTTTACTACAACTAGACATGTGTAAGTGTCATTTATGAAAATAATAGTGTGTTCATGACTAGACATGTCTAAACCTATTCATTTTATAACAAATTTTGAATTCTTATCATCAACAACATCCCGAATAAGTAAGAAACATCCAGAGGATAAGACTTGATAAAAATAGTAAGTCTTGTAATTGAGAAAAAAGTTGTGAAACTCACATTCTTCCTATCTCATTAATTTTTTCAACCATTGAAATTGTAGGAAGTTTTCTTGAGGTTAAAATAGTAAATATAAACCCCCACATTCTCTTAAAAAATTAGTCTAGAGGTGGTTTCTACATTGCATAGTTTATACATGAAGATGGATTGTTCAAATCATCCCAATTGTGGTAGAAAGGAGACATCATGATTGAATTCATCCAAGAAGGATGGTTTTTTCATACTGAGGAGAGATAGGAATCTCTGAACTGAGTCTTGACGGAGTCTTTCAACCTTTTCTAACATGAATTGATCCTCCAGGGTGAATAATACTTATGTATCTCCATCATATCCACTACTCCCAATGTGCCTCAACCCAAGATCGTCATGTTTACACGAGAAATAAGTTATCGCATGTCCATGAAGTGTAATATCTCACATCATTGTTCCTAAACACTCATTCAAATGCCTTGTAATTTTCCACAAAGGCATAGAAGAAATAGAAGGCAACCACATTGTTTATGCTCAACAAGAGGTTGAAGGCACAAAGTTTAGATGAGTAAAAACAAAGATGTTTAGGAATACTAAGTATGTTTCCATCATGAAGGATACATAATTATCACTATATCTCTCCCTAAAGGTAAGGGACATCATATGAATCACACTATGATGAGGAACAAATCAGAGTGAATCAATGTGTATGAAATATAGTCACTTGGACAATGGGTGAAATCAAGAACATCATGAGGTCTGTAAAGGATTTGAAACATCAGTAATTTCATTGATATTTGATTCATCAACAAAATGGTAATCAAGAGCATGATAAGATAATATAATCATGAGTGATGTTAACATCATCTCAAGCTCAAAAATGTACATCTAATGAAAGTGTTTTTAAATACTTAAACAATGCTTTGTAATGTGTTCGCCTCTTGGAAGTCAAAGAGGTGGCATTTACTCGTGTTTCAATATAGTTTATAGGTAAATAATATGGAGCCCATTTTCAGCAATCCCTTCAAGTTCCATTCAGAAGTGGAAACCTATCTCCATGAGGATAAATTGAGAAAAACATGTCTCGGAATTCTAAGTATATTTCCATCCAAGATGACATATTTTTCACAAAGGAAAAATTTGATGTGTTGGTATCCAAATTCTGTCATTTTGTAGCCGGGATGAGATCTAATCGACCCTTTGTTACTCAGATTTGGAGAGATGGATAAAAACTTTAAGAGTATTTGATCTATCCTCACTACTTTAGGTCGTGCCTCTTTAACTAGGGTGAGAGGACCCTTAGTGTAACCTCTGTTTGATGAAGGAGATAGAGATATCCTTCTTTTGCAAAAATTCTATGAAGAGAACCTTGGGAAAATATGGTCAATGCTCCATGATTTAACTCTTAAGAGTTGTCACTTCTAAATGATGGAGATATTTTCAACACAAGGCTAAGGTTACTGAAGACATTAAGAAATCCTGATTGTTCTGCATATTTTTACAAGTAGATTTTGTTCCTTTGTTGATACACAGGAAAACATGGGTAGTTCAGGGTGGATTAATGGTTTTAAATGATTTTGGTGGGAGATGAAGCAGATAAAGTTGATTATACCGGATCTTTGGAGGGAATTCACAATAATGAACAAATTCACAACAAAAAGCTTCAAAATAGTCAAGATGTTCCTTCAACTAGAAGGTGTGCTTCAATGGAGGCCCAGAACAACACGTTTTCACATAATCTTTGAGACTCCAACATGAAGGCTCAATTGAAGACTCAATTAAACACTAAAGTTTCTGATTAATCATGCCTAAGGTACACCCGAAGACTTATAGACAATCTTTATCAACAAATGATAGTGAATTGATTTTAAATTTGTTTATCTCATCCAAGATGAAGGCTCTTCTTGAAATGAAATTACAAATACCATTAGAACTATCACAGGATGATCCTATGTGATTTCACAAAAATTTCAATGTAAGATTGCAATAGGAATGAAAGAAACTATTTGCAGACATTCTGAAAATAAAGAAAACACAAAATTGCTAGAGATTAGACACAAATTAATTCCAAAATTGCTTAGATTCATCAGCAGGGGAAAGCTTCCAGAGAAATCTCAGTGCTTTTCAATGGCTATACATCTGCAACCAACTTGACACGACAAAAAATCTAACACAAAAGAAAATAATAGGTAATCTCGGCTTTGGTCTCTCAGGGAAGACAACTTTCTCAAAAAATTTTTCTCAAGAATTCAAACTCACCATTTGCAAGAGTATTCTCATTGCATTTATACATTTTTTCCCACTCAATTTTCCCCCAAAAGAGAAGAATATTCAAGGGACTTTTCTTGTTACCAATTTGTTTCAGATAACAACATTTAACAAATTCAAATCCGAAATCTACCAGGTGGACCAATTGTGAACTGATCACATTTCTTGGGCCCTCGACTAATGACTAGGATGCCATGCCACAACTTTTTGGGAGTCCCTTTAATCATTCTGATTTTTTCATGTGATAAATCCCCTTTTAATCATTTTTCGAGCCTCTGCATAATTGGACTTGATAGGTCATCCCTTTTTGCTCTCGAGGCAATGCCCTTTTCACCTTTTGCGTACATGTACTTTCATCATTTCATCCTTTTTCCTCTCTGAAATTTTACTCTGCAACTTCTGGATCTAGCATTTTTACATTTTTACAAGCCCGAGAAAAAATCCACTTCAAAAGTACCTCAAATTTACAAATTGAGCTCCCAAATTGATTCAATTGAACTTTGTAGACCAAAACAACACAAATTTGCCAAAAAATTGATGAAGAATGATGCAAAAAATGCATCTCCAAACATCCTAGAGCTTCAATGGTGGAAAAATCAAATGAAATGCACAACTACCATTGATCTTGCCTTTCAACTTTTAATCGAGCCTCTCCACATGGAAAAATGTGATTGGAAATGGGCTTGGGAGCACTTTTTGACATTTTATAACTTTTGGAAAAAGTAAAATTTTGACATTTTTCCCTCCACCCTTAGAAAATGGCTTGACATGTGTCCCAATGTGGGTCCCAGAGGAACCATGGCTCGATTATGCTATTTTACCTCATTTTTGGAAAAAGGAAAATTTTCCAAATTTTCCCGCAGCTCTGCCCTTCCACCTTTAGCTTCTAATGTGGGTTCCAATGGACCTGCACTTCATTTTTTCACTTTATACTTATTTTCCAAAAAGGAAAAAGTTCCACATTTTCCCCGGGCCCGCACCTCCATTTTTTACTATTCAATGCTGGCATTACTTTCCTGTCGGGGCCACGCTTCAACTTACAATTTTATCCCTTTTTACAAAAGGAAAAAAACCTTAAATAACCCCGAAGCTCCATTTCTCCATCTCCCCACCTGCCACGTGTCTCAATGGCACATTTTGAGATGGTCCCAAAAAGTAGAGACCCCAAACAAGTGCGGGCTCAACACGTGTCTCATTCTGGCAGAGTTGTTAAAAATTTGAAGGTTCAATGCGAAGGTGCCATGTGTCTAAGGTCCGAGATAGTCTCCTTCGGCCATTGAAAAGTCCAAGCAAAAAGGCAGAGTGAGCGGAAGCCTCCAAGTGTCCTCCTGGTGCTTCTTCAAAATAAAACTCAAGGGGCCAGGTCCCCAAACATGTGTGGTCCCTCCATGTGTCCCAGCCCTTTAGGAAGTTTCTTGAAAATTCTAAGGGAAGGGAAGGCCCGACAGGAAACCTCCACATGTCTTTATGGTGCAACTTCAAGATGGTGCCCAAGAGCAGAGACCCTGAATGAGCGTGGGCTCACCACGTGTCCCAGGCTTAAAAATTGCTTTGAAAAGTTTAAGTACAAAGTGGAGCCAGCGGAAGCCTCCACCTGTCCCTCTATCACAATTGTTAAGGTGGGACCTAAGGCGGATCCTCAAATGAGCGCCAGCCCACCACATGTCCATGGCCTACCAAAAATTACTAACTGCATGAAAAATTTTTCTAAGTCCGGGAAAAGCAACGGAATCCTCCACGTGTCCCCCCAACGCAAACTCCAAGGCCAAACCAAAAGGTGAATTTTCAAATGAGCATCGTTCCTCCACGTGGAAAAGTTTTGGGTTAAAGTGAGCCATAGAGTTTTTAGAGTGCCCCACTAAGCCGCATCCAACCAAAAAGGGCCACATTTCCACTGATGCAGAGATGTAAATTTGATGGGGAAAACTCACTCAAAACCATAAAAATGTAGAAAACCACCATTTGAGCCCGAGATGAATTTTTCTTCAAGGACAGAAATTTGAAATGTTATAAGTTTCAAACATGATCCTCTCGAGCTACATCCAATCTTGTTTCCTCGTAGTATTTGGGACAAAAATGATAGGGAAACAATACGTGACTGACGGAAAATGGAAAGAAAGGAGAAACTCAAGTTTTATGCCCAATTTATAGACTCCTTCAGATGGACAGAGAAAAAAAACAAATTCTGGACCTTTAAGTGATCCTCGACCAAGGAAGGGACTGATCATGGCAACCAAATGGAGGACAAAGTCTTTCAAGCACCAACACGGGGAGATAAAAAAATGACAAGAGGCCGCAAACTGAGGAATTTCAATGAAAATGGGGTGAGACTAATTTGAGCACCAACATCGGCTCCGACTCGGGATGGGCACTCCCTGTGAGTGCCACAAGAACAAATAGCAGACCAAGTGCCAAAAATAGACCATTGGGCAACAAAGTCAAAGAATAAGCTTGCAGAGTAGAACAACCACAACCATCCTCCAAAAAATGAACCAAGAAACCAACAAAACTAGGTCACCAAGGACCAAAATGAACAAAAACACAAAAGTAGATGAGAACAAAGAACTATACACTGATACAAATGGAGTATACCTTGATTCTAAGAAATCAATCAAGGAAATGCTTCAAATGCCTGCCATTAATAGGAAATTCAAGTAGTTCCCCATCTAAGTCTTTTAGGAAGAAGGTATTTTCACCAATTCAAATATCAATTGAATAAGGGCCCATCCACAATGCATCAAATTTACCATGCTTGCCCTTATCTTCATGCCTACTATCCCATAAAAGCACAAGATCCCCAATGCTTGAAAGCTCTGGGTGTCACCTTTTTGTCAAATAGCTTCTTCAACTTTTCTCTGAACTTCACATGTCCACTGATGGGATGCCCTTCTCTCTTCATCCAACTCAATAATCTGATTGATTCAAGCATCATATGGACTAACTTCTTGGTCTTCAATCTATTGAACAAACTGAAATGAAGACAATTGCAAATGGAGGGGCAGACAAAGCTTGAGTTCCATATACCAATTCAAATGGGCTTTTACTAGTAGCTCTTTTGATAGTGATTCTGTCATCCCAAACAAAAACTTCAGTTGCTCACCCCACTTCCTTTTGTTCAGCTCCAAGGTTCTTCTAATGATCTTCAACAAGTTTTTATTACTGGACTCAGCTTGTCCATTTCCTTAGGGATTGTAGTTAGAAGCATATGTCAAATTGATCCCATACTCTTTGCACATTGCCACCAAAGGTTTGGCTCTAAAACTCATGGCATTATCAACAACAATTTTAGCTGGCACTCCAAATCTGCATATGATTTGATTCAACATGAAGTCCATGATCACTTGGTGTGTTTCCTTCTTGGTGGGGATTGCTTCCACCCACTTAGTGAAATAATCAATGGCTACAAGAATCCATTTATGACCAACACTGGAAGGATCAAAATTTCCCTATGAAATCCATTCCCCATTGTCTGAATGGGGCTTCAACTGACATAGGCTGCAAAGGAAGGGAGCTTGAAGCTTTCATTCTTCCAGAAAAATGCTGGAAACTTTCACATTTCCTCACCAATAGAGTTGTATCCTTGAAGAGAGTTGGCCACCAATAACCAACCCTCAAGATTTTATGTGTTGTAACTCTCTCCAAAAAATGTCCCCCATAGACCCCTCCATGGAGATCAACAATTATTTTGGGGGCCTCATTTTCAGTAATGCATCTCAAGAGCACTCCCTCGGGTTCTTCCAAGCTAACCCAAAATCAGTAATGACATATTTTTGAGAGGCTAACTTAAGAGCTCTTTTCTGATTTTTACTCAAATTTTCAGGGTAGCATAGATGTAAGATAAAATATTATATCTTTGTACCATTCAAAACTTACCAAATTTTCAAGGACATCCACCCTTTCTCCTTCTACTTCATTTACCTCAATAGTTTGCAGGTTGCTCTCAGCCATAAGCTTAGCTAGGCCCAAACCTCTTACCAATTTCATGGTTTGGATATCCATGTCATACTCCTGTAACTTGTTCACCCATCTACATCTTTTTTGAGACCTCCATCTCTGATAAGATGTCTTTCACCATGGTGTGGGGAACATAAGAAACAACTTTAGAACTCAAGATGTAGGGTCTAAAACCTTTGTTTCTTTCACCAAGGAAAATGCTTGCTTCTCCATGATGGTGTATTTCAACTCAGCTCCCTACAATGCCTTACTTGAAAAAGGCAATTGGTCTCTCAGCCCCTTCATCATCCTTCTGTAATAAAACAGATGCAATGGTGTTTTCTAAAGCAAAAGAAAACACTTGAAAAGGCTTCTTGTAATTTGGAGCTACCAAAAACAGGTGCATGCTTTAGTGCTTCTTTGATCCCATCAAAATCCTAAATGGCTACTTCTTCCCACTTGATAATATGGTCTTTCTTCAACATGCAAGTGATGGGGAGAGTCAACTCAACAAAGTTAGACACAAATCTTCTAATGAAATTGATTTTCCCAAAGAAGGATTGGATTCCCTTCTTGGTTCTTGGAATTGGAACCTTGTTGATAGCCTCTACCCTTTCGGGATCAATCATGACACCATCCTTTGATACAATGTGACCAAGAAACTTGGCCTTTTGCACTCCAAAATGGCACTTCTTTGGATTCAAAGAGATACCAAATTCTCTGCATCTAATCAACATCTTTTCCAAGTGCTGCAAGTGATCATTTCTCTTCTTGGAAAACACAGTTACATCATCTTGATAAACAACAATGAAATCATTAATGTAACCAAAAAAAGCCACATCCATTTCCCTTTGAAATGTTGCTCCAACATTCATTAGACCAAAAGGCATTCTAACATAGACATATGTTCCCCAAGGAGTGGTAAAGGAAGTCTTAATTCTTTCTTAATTCCTTTACAACAACTTGATTATAGCCAGAGAAACCATCCAATGTAGAAAGCAACTCAGATCTAGTCACTAATTGCAGCATATTTTCCATGTTTGGTAGAGGATAATTATCTTTCATTGATGCTCTATTTAGATTTCTAAAATCCATGCATAGCCTGATATCACCATTCTTTTTCTAACTGGCACTAAGTTTGCAACCCAAGAAGAATACCTTGTTGGCTGAATAATCCCTCCATCCCTTAGCTTCTTCAATTCTTCTTGCATCTTCATGGAGAGGAGTGGATTAATCAGGCCTCTACTTTTGTCTAAATGGTTTTACATTTGTTTTGAGAGGAATTTCATGCTGAAACAAATCCTCTCTGTATGCTTTCAGCTCAGAATAAGACCAAGCCAAACAGTCCTGATATTTCTTCAACAATTGGACATAGGACTATTTTTCTTCCTTGCTCAGATTGCTTCCCAACTAGATCTTCCTTGGTTTCTCCTTTGTGCCAAGGTCATGCTCTTCAACATCCCTTGAGGCTGCTATATGTCTATTAATAATGCAATCAACATTATCAAAGTTTGATTCAAGAGCAACCAACCCTCTAGGAATGGTATTAGTTTTCAATTGATGATGTCTTTTCCAAAAAAGTTTCTTTTCCTTCTGTTGCACACACACCATTGGCTCCCAATCAATACACTGATCAAAAACTCCCCTTTGTTCTACAAAAACCATTTCACCTGGGCATCATCATCAAATACTTGCCAATTTTTTACGTTGTCAGGGACAGATGGCCTTGTTAGTACTTCAACATTATATTCACAATTGGGGACATTGAACAAACATCAAACCAAGATCCCAAGACTACAAGCTGGTCTACAACAACATTGAACTTTCTATCATGATGCACAATATTAAATGAGTCAAACATTTCAATCAAATCCCAAACTGCATGCTTGTATTGTTTCATTCTCTGATTTTTAGTAGCATACAATTTTCTAATTTGTTTGACAATCAATTCTGAGTCTCCTTTGACAATGATATCTTTAATATAATACTTCCAAGAAATTCTCAAACCTAATAACAATGCTTCATACTCAGCAATGTTATTAGTGCATTCAAAGTTAAGTTTGAAAGAAAATACAAACTCTTCTTGCTTGGGAGATCAGAACAATGCCAACACCATTTCCAAACTTGGAACAAGCTCCATCAAATAACAAGGTCCAAGGTAAACCAACTTGTTCAAGACATTTACACTGATCAATCTTGTGCTCCTTCCATCAACAAACCCCACAAAGTTATCTACATCCACATCAACATATAACACTTCATAAGAAGCATTATTTGGATCTTCAATGAGGTGCAACATTTTCTTCTCTCCATACAACTTTACAAGGTTGCCTTCAATTGGAATGGTGGAAAAAGACATATCCATCTAAACACTTCCACCAACACTTGCAGCCCACTTTCTTGATAACAACATGCCCCATTTGGCAGGGCAATCAACAATGACAACATCAAGTTTCAAGTTCTTACCTGATAAGGCTGCAAGTTGTACCACCAAACCTTTCACACATCCAACAATGGGCACCTCTCTAGATTCCATGGCAGTGCATCTTCCATATGTTGTTGTCACTTTGATATCCAACTCATTCATGACCTCAAGAGGCATGACATTGCATGATGCTCGAATCAAACATACAATTGTGCAACAGTTTGTCCTTAATGATCAAAGTTGTAAAAAATGGATCAACATTTAATTGGGATTCAACCAAAGATGTCCCCAAGTAAACCTCAGGTGCTTCTCCAAGATCTTCCAATGCTGGTGGTGTTTCAAGGTCTGCAATGGTTGAGGAGGAGTTTCTACAATGTTTACATTTCTGCCTGGGGTACTCTTTTCTTCTTTCAATCCCAAGTACTCAAATGCTCTCTTCTTGTGCTCAGGAATCCTAAGCAACTCAACAATTGGAACACTAACTTTGATTTGACTCAAAACTTGGGCAATGTCATATGGAACATTCTTTGGCAAGGCAACATTGGAAGGGAGATTAGCAAACTCATCAGATGGCATGGGATTCTTGACAGTTTGGGCATGAGGAGAAGTATGAATCTTGTTTGGGACAACAAGGCCTTTGGAAGGTGTATCTTTCTTAGGAGCCTCTTTAGGAATACTAGTAAGCAATGGAGTTTTAGGTTTGGCTTGAGGCCCTGCTCCTTTGACAACTCTACTCCTAGTATTATAATCCTTTTCTTGAGCAACAACAACATTCATCAATAATTGCCTATCTTCCTCCGAAGGGATTCCTCCATCATACTTCTTTATCATTAAAGCTCTTAAATACTCAAAGTCATTATTAGGTATTTCAAAAGCTTGCACTACATCTACTTCAAAAGTATGAGGAGGAAGAAGTGGTACCCAATGAATGCAATCCCAAAAATTACAGAGTAGTTTGAGCACTTATCACTTTGGTTGAAGTTGCTCCTTGTTGTGAGCTTGAAGAGAAACCCATCATGCAAACATCATCATCAATACCATCATCATTATCAAATTCTTCTTCTTGCTGATTTACTTCACATGGAGGATGGGGTAGAAAGCATCTATCACACCAATCAATCTCATTGGCTTCATCAACAACAACAACCCGGGAAGTCAGAGGATCGGCACCATTCTACTTTCACGTGCTTGGGGATGTCTATTTTAGATCCCATGGGTCCTTTACCTCATCTAACCTCTGATCACCCCTAGGATGATTTCCAAATCTATCATGATTTTGTGCCTTTTTTGACCTTGTGAACTCTGCCCAATTCCTTTCTCTTCCTTCGGGCTAGTTTGTAAGAGATTTCTTTGACAACCCCTACCAAAGTTTTAACAACCTCCTCAAGATCCACACTCTTGCTTGCTTGAGGTTTTTCTGGGTTTATCAGTTTAACACCCTCCCTCTTAGGAGGTTTTCCAATGGCCTTAATGTTGTTCTCAATTTGCAGAGCCATAGTAAAGGCCTGCCTCAAAGTGTCAGGGTTTTTATCCCTCAAATAGTATGCAACCTTCTTGTCAAATGCATCAACATACTTTATAAGACAAGATTCATCACATGGCCTCAAATTCACAGGAAATCTTCTCAATGTCTTATTAAATCTTGTATTAAAATCATGCACTGATTCATTAGGATTATTTTTAATATTCTCAAATTCTGACAAAAGAAACCTAGGGTCTGTTTTGTCACCATACTGCAATCTAAATGCATTCTTCATTTCAGTCCAAGAATCAATAGAGTTATCAGGAAGAGATTTATACCAGTCCCTTGCATCCTCTTCTAATGTATGAATAAATAATTTAATGTATACATCTTCAAATTCTATTTCAAATCCTCCATCATATTGACAAAGAGTTTCAAGTGTTGATCACCAGTTATTGCATTATTTCCTTGAAACTTTGGTAATCTATTTCTTACATCTTGGGGAACAACATTTGGATAACCAAACATACCTCTAAACTGATGGGACCAAAAGTATTAACAAAAATGGAGGTCTGGGTGGAGGCTGAGCCATATTATTCTAAGGAGGTGATCTTACAGGAGAAACAAATGATGAGGAGTGAGGGGTCTGTGTGGTACATGGATACAATTTTTAGAATGACTACCCTCTAAAGGTTCTGTCTCTTGGAAAAATCTATTAGATTTTGAAAATACAGGGGTAAATCGAGAAGCAAATGTTTCAAATACAGATGATGGACCCTCTCCAGATGGAGAATTTAATTCAACAAAGAGGCTACCTGATTCAAAAGCACTTGAGGAAGTACTGCAATCTTCAATCACAAGCTGATTAGTTTCACCAATGGAGATCTCTTTTCTTGATGCTTGATCTCCAACAACCTTCCAAATTCTTCTTCCTTTTGAATTAGACTTTCCCAACTCTTGAAACAACCTTCTACTAGGGTCCTTGGCAAAGAAAGATCTTCTTCCTTCCATCTTTTGTAGATATTAGTGACAAATCTTACTTGATATATGTTAAGACACTGGTATTTATAAAGAATTTAAATCAACATGGTCACCACTAAGGATTTTCACCTTAGTTTGTGCAAATGCACTATGAAAGACCTATCAAATGTCTGTCAATACTAGATTCATGAAAAGCTTAACAATAATGCTCTTCTTTTACCCAAATTTATCAATGATGATAAAATCTTAGTGCAATAACTCGTATAAAAAATATTACACTTTAAACTCACAACTTTTAAACAATTTTTATATCTAAATCACAAATAAATAATGATGTTTCAAAATGTATTTGCACTTTAAAATCTGTAAAAAGCATTACCAAGGTTTACGCACAAATGTAAATACCTTTGTTCAAATACTTCAAAGAGTCCCCAAACGGTGCCATGAGTGTTGGTATCCAAATTCATTCTCCTTTCAAGGCCAAGCAAGAATCATGGATTTGACAGAGAGCTTAGAGGAAGATAGATCATATGTGTGTCATTTTTTATATCCAGGGGATGAGATCTAACTCGACTTTTTTACTCGTTTCATTTTGGAAGATGGATAACACCTTTAAGAGGATTTAACCTATCCTCACTACTTTAGGCATGCCTCTTCAACCAAGGTGAGAGGACCCTTAGTGTAACCTCTGTTTGATGAAGGAGATGGAGATATCCTTCTTTTGCACAAATTCTATGAAGAGAACCTTGGGAAAATATGATCAATGCTCCATGATTTAACTCTTAAGAGTTATCACTTCTAAATGATGGAGATATTTTCAACACAAGGCTAAGGTTACTAAAGACATTAAGAAATCTTGATTGTTCTACATATTTTTGCAAGTAGATTTTGTTCCTTTGTTGATACATAGGGAAAACAGGGGTAGTTCAGGTGGATCAATGGTTTTTAAATGATTTTGGTGGGAGATGAAGCAGGATAAAGTTGATTATACCAAGATCTTTGGAGGGACTTCACAATAATGAACAACTTCACAATAGAAAGCTTTAAAATAGTCAAGATGTTCCTTTAACTAGAAGGTGTGCTTTAATGGAGGCCCAGATCAACACATTTTCACATAATCTTTGAGACTCCAACACGAAGGCTCAAATTGGAAGACTCAATTAAACACTAAAGTTTCTAATTAATCATGCCTAAGGTACACCAAGACTTACAGACAATCTTTATCAACAAATGATAGTGAATTGATTTTAAATTTGTTTATCTCATCCAAGATGAAGGCTCTTCTTGAAATGAAATTGTAAATACCATTAAACTGTCACAGGGATGAGATCCTATGTGATTTCACAAAAATTTCAGTATAAGATTGCAATAGGAATGAAAGAAACTATTTACAGACATTCTAAAAATAAAGTAGACACAAAATTGCTAGAGATTAGACACAAATTAATTCCAAAATTGCTTAGATTCATCAGCAGGGGAAAGCTTCCAGAGAAATCTTAGTGCTTGTCAATGGCTATACATCTGCAACCAACTTGACATGACAAAAATCTAACACAAAAGAAAATAACAGGTAATCTCGGCTTTGGTCTCTCGAGAAGATGACTTTCTCAAATTTTTTCTCAAGAATTCAAACTCTAACCATTTGCAAGAGTATTCTCATTACATTTATACATTTTTTCCCACTCAATTTTCCCCCAAAAGAGAAAGAATATTCGAGGGACCTTTTCTTGTTACCAATTTGTTTCAGATAACGACATTTAACAAATTCATATCCAAATCTACCAGTGGACCAATTGTGAACTGATCACATTTCTTGGGCCCTCGACTAATGACTAGGATGCCATGCCACAACTTTTCGAGAGTCCCTTTAATCATTCTAATTTTTCATGCAAGAAATCCCCTTTTAATTATTTTTCGAGCCTCTGCATAGCTGGACTTGACAGTCATCCCTTTTTTCTCTCGAGGCAACCCTTTTCACCTTTTATGCCTGTACTTTCATCATTTCATCCTTTTTCCCTCCTTTTCCTCTAAATTTTACTCTACAACTTCTAGATCTAGCATTTTGCATTTTACACGAGCCCGAGCAAAAATCCACTTCAAAAGTACTCTCAGATTTACAAATTGAGCTCCCAAATTGATTCAATTGAACTTTGCAGACCAAAACGACACAAATTTGCCAAAAAATTGATGAAGAATGATGAAAAAATGCATCTCCAAACATCCTGAGCTTTAATGGTGGAAAAAAATTAAATGAAATGCATAACTACCATTGATCTTTCCTTTCAAATTTTAATCTGAGCCCTCCACATGGCAAAATGTGATTGGAAATGGGCCTGGAGCACCTTTTGACATTTTATAACTTTTGGAAAAAGTAAAATTTTGACATTTTTCTCTCACCCCTCCACCCTTAGAAAATGGGCTTGACACGTGTCCCAATGTGGGTCCCAGAGGAACCATGGCTTGATTCTACTATTTTACCTTATTTTTGGAAAAAGGAAAATTTTCCAAATTTTCCCCACAGCACTCCGCCCTTCCACCTTTAGCTTCTGATGTGGGTTCCAGTGGACCTGTGCTTCATTTTTTCACTTTATACTTATTTTCCAAAAAGGAAAAAATTCCACATTTTCCCCATGGGCCCGCACCTCTATTTTTTACTATTCAACACTGGCATTACTTTCCTATCGGGGCTGCACTTCAACTTACAATTTTATCCCTTTTACAAAAGGTAAAAACCTTAAATAACCATAAAGCTCTATTTCTCCATCTCCCCACTGTCCACGTGTCTCAATGGTGCATTTTGAGATGGTCCCAAAAAGTAGAGACCCCAAACAAGCACGGACTCAACACGTGTCTTAGTTCGAGTAGAGTTTGTTAAAAAGTTGAAGGTTTAGCAGAAGGCACCATGTGTCTAAGGTCCGAGACAGTCTCCTTCCTTCACCATTGAAAATTCCAAGCAAAAAGGTAGAGTGAGCGGAAGCCTCTAAGTGTCCTCCTGGAACTTCTTCAAAATAAAACTCAGGGTATGGTCCCCAAACATGCATGGTCCCTCCACGTGTCCCATGCCCTTTAAGAAGTTGCTTGAAAATTCTAAGGGAAGGGAAGGCTCAAAGAAAAATTCCATGTGTCTTTATGGCGTAACTTCAAGATAGATCCCAAGAGTGGATAACCTGAATGAGCACGAGATCACCACATGTCCCAAGCCTTAAAAAATTTCTTTGAAGAGTTGAAGTACAAAATAGAGCCGGTGGAAGCCTCCACCTGTCCCCCTATCACAATTGTTAAGGTGGGACCCTGAGGCAGATCCTCAAATGAGTGCCAACCCACCATGTGTCCATGGCCCACCAAAAACTATAATGGATACATGAATTTTTTTCTAAGTCCAGGAAAGTAGTGAAATCCTCCACATGTCCCCCCAAACAACTCCAAGGCCAAACCAAAAGGTGAATTTTCAAACGAGCGTCATTCCTCCATGTGGAAAAGTTTTGGGTTGAAGCAAGCCATAGAGTTTTTAGAGTGCCCCGCTAAGCTGCATCCAACCAAAAAGGGCCATGTTTCCACTGATGCAGAGATGTAAATTTGATGACAGGAAAACTCACTGTCAAACCATAAAAATGTAGGAAAACCACCATTCGAGCCCGGAGATGAATTTTTCTTCAAGGACAGAGAATTTGGAAATGTTAAGGTTCAAACATGATCCTCTCGAGCTATATCTAATGTTGTTTCCTTAGGTATTTGGGACAAAAATGATAGGGACAACAATACGTGACTACAAAAATGAAAGAAAGGAGCAACTCGAGTTTTGCACCCAATTTACAGACTCCTCAGATGGACAGAGAAATGAAAAACAAATTCTGACCCTTAAGTGATCCTCGACTAAGGAAGGGACTAATCATGGAAACCAAATAGAGGACAGTTTTCAAGCACCAACAACCATCGTGTTCAAGTATCTATAAGGAACAAGTAAGAATGATCTATAGTCAAGATACTGAGGTACCTAGGACTATCAGGTTTGTAATATCAGCAAGTCATCTATTCCTATTAGAAGCACACGAGCAAGAAATTACATAAGCATCCTAAAGTTGGTGTCATTCAAGGAGGATTTTGGAGTTAGAAAATCCAATGGGATGATTTTCATTTGGAGTACCATGTTTGTATGAATGAGAAACCATCTCAGTTTCATCTATTTCAATTCACATAGTAGTGTTCTTAAAAACTCATTCAACACCCAGTAGAGTGATCACACCTCAAAGTAAGAAGCATGTACAACCAATTCATTTAAGTTCAATGGATGGCCATAAAGACATGGATCACATTCAAGGAGAAATCATTCTATCTGCAAGTGAAGACCACTCTAAGTAAGTAATAAACAATCAATTATTTTTAGCATCATAGAATTGATTCTTGGTCACACAGGTGAATTGTGATATCCTAGAGAAGTAAGAAAGCTATCCTTATATCCAAACTCCTTCCTTATAATCAGAAGAGATCATCATGTTCCTATCACAATGTAGATCTCATAATAGTGTTTCTAAACACTCATTCGATACTATGGAATGTTTTCATATATCACGAAAAAGATATTCTGATCACAAGACTTTTAATTCAACAAGTTCTTCATTGTTAAAGCCTTCATCTTCATTAGATTGATCAAACCTTCTCTCTTTTCTTTCCTTTCTCTCCATATTCTAATTCTTCACTAAAATGTAATTTTCCCTATTTTTTCTTATCCACTTAGGTGAAATTAAATTTAACATTGTAAGATTCCTTTTTCATTAATAATAAATAGAATTACTTCCATTCCCCGGAATATGGAAGGTCAGAAGTGGTGAGGAAAGGTGAAAATTCATGTGGGGCAAGATGAAAGGAAAAGTTGAATCCTATAAATTGGAATGGCTCCTCCATTCCACGGCGTTAAAAATTATGTATTGTTATATGTTTTTGATATTTGTATCACTACTACATCAAGAAATAAGTGATTTAATTCCTATATGTCCTTTTTTATGTTCCTCTATCCTCTCTACTCTCCAACTTTGCAAGAATGGTGATCTTGTATAACCAAGAAGGAATTTTGTGTCCTTGATTAATGAATCATCATAAAAAAATTCTTTGGATTATTAGTCTTGTTGATTGCTTACATTATTGTGTTCTTCTAATTAATTGTAGACCTCATCTAGTTACTATTGGTGAAAATCTTATAGTGCATGTTCACAACACTAACCCTCTCTCCTTATTTCTCCTACTACCCTTTACCTCCCTTCACAACAAATCCTTGCTTGTACATTTTATAATCACTTTGCCACATGTTTAGTGTAGTAATCCTTTGTGATCCCCATCATAACATCCACCCACTATTTTTAGTTAGTTTACATTAAATAATGGGATCCTACCCATACCAAGAAGGAGGGGTTTAGCCTTGTGACTGTTGGTGAAAACCAATAATTTGCACTATAAAATTTTTATTCACCAATAATTTATAGCAACTCCTTTGGAAATATATGCCCTTTGTTCACCCTTTAAAGATATATGAAAATCCAAAAAAATAAATATTCAAAAAATCCATAAAAAAGCTGAAAAACTAAAAATACCCAAAAAACCATCCGAATGATCAAGAGTCTTGTTGTGATCCTATTGAAAAATATATATTTTTCTAGTTTCATTCCTATCTAATGATTTGAAAAAGATGGAGAAAAGAATATACACTCAAGCTGATCGTGTAAGTGGCATTGTCTCTCCCACATTCAAGGAACAACAAAGAAATTATTTTAGACTTCTCATTATTTAGGTAGAAATACAAGCTCACGTAAATCATCTTAAAGGTCATATTGAAGAACCAAATGTAGAACTATTAGTCCTCATCCCTCTAGAAGAAGAAAGAGAAGAATAACCAAAGGAAGAATATTAAAAAATGGCTAGACCTCTACCATGGGGACATATTATTGGTCTTCTACTAATTTCCCCACCACTTCATGAAATTTCAAATTGATCAAGAAAGAATTTTCCAAAATTATATGGAGATGGAAAGAAACATCTAGATGATCACATCACAACTTTCATCATAACTGTGACATTCTTGGAGTGGGACATGAATATGTTTTTATTTGACTATTCACATAATAATTTCAAGATGCCATTGCAGACTAGTTTTACTAGTTTCCATCACATTCAACTACTTATTGGGATGACATGAAAACCAGGTTTAAAGCAAGATTCAAGACTACGAAGATTATCATTCCCTCCTTGCTCAATTATCTTAGATGAAGAAAGAACCAAAAGATCCCATTAGATAATTTGTAACAAAGTTCAATAAGCCAATTAACAAAATTCCTATTGATCTTTTTCCTATTGTAGATGCCCAGGGTTCCTAAATTTATTTGCATACTACAGAGAGAGTGAAAAATAACACTTTGGATAATGATCAATAACTTTCTAATGATGAGGAAGATGATCTTATCATTTCAGAAAGATAAATAACAATTCAATGAAGGATAAGATAAATATTTTTAAAGATGAAAGAGCCAATCCATTACTGCAAAATTTGGTCAATGAATTGAATTTATTGAGGAAGGAAATTTCTAATCATTCCTCACATAAAAATAGGAACAAGAATCAAATTACATGAGTGCCCCAAAGGAATTCCTTAGATGTCCCACAATTTAATGTAATATGTGGGACCAATGAATATGAAGGAGAAGAAATTGTTGAATCAGAAATTGAAGAAGAAGACAAAGATGAATGTTTCAGGATTGGGTATTTTGAATACTCAGTAGATGAATATTTTTATGAATCCACTGATACCTACTCTTGTGTAGTGTCCACTCACTCACAAACAAAGAAAGAAACATCTTATTCCATTGTCTAAGATAATCATTTGGGTCCTAAAGTTGTGAATCTGAAAAATAAAAACAACAAAAGGAGGATCATCATTTTCTTCTTCCATGGGGTCAACCAAGAAGAATCTTGAGACTACCTCAATCAAGAATCCACCCACCTCTTCAAGTAATTATATTTCATCTCCTCTTTACAAATCATCTTTTGCCTCTTATTGATCCTAAGAATGCAAATCCTACTCTTGTCAAGGATTCCATTATTCTTGATGTGCTTACCACTTCTACACCTTTTGACATCATTGACCATTTTAAGAAAACCAAAATCTAAAATTTTGAGTCTCGAGTACTTGAAAATCATACCAAAAAATTTGATAGGATTTTACAGCTTATCATAGGAAGTAGTTCTATTTTGTGTTCCAAAAATTCCACTTCCAAATAAATACCTCTCATTCCTTATACCATTCCTTCTTAGAATATTACTACTTCCAAACCCTACACCTCTAGGAAATTAGAATCTTTTCTTCTAGCCTTTGTTTTCAATGGATATAAATTGAATAATTACATTATTAAATTTGGTGCCTCTTACAATGTCATGCCTAATTTTTTTTCTAAAGTTCTTTGTCTCTCTCTCATTCCTACTATTGGCCATTTATAATCCATAGAAACCAAATAAATACCTCTTGTTGTCCAGGTCAAGGATGCTCAAGTAGCATTTGTAGATTTTCCTAAAAATAAGATCATAATGAAAATAATCATAACAAATATGTCACCTCATATGGTATGTTGTTGAGTCGTAGCTTCATGAGAGATGTTGAGGGATATATATATATATATATATATATATATATATATATATATTATATATATCAATTTTAAAATGAATAATCTCCTTCCTATTAGGAAAATGAAATACATCATTCAAAGACTAGATGACCCAAGGGCATATATCATATTTCAATATTCAAGGTATTACAATTTTTTCATAGATTCGAAGGAAGATGATGAGTTTTCCATATTGATGGAGGAGTACCAAGGTATGAAGAATCTATTTGTAACGCATCATGATGATATAATGAACTAGAACTTGATTATGTGTTCTTCCCACTAAGCATGAATGCAGATTCTATATTTTTTAGTGATGGAGGTCATGAAAGTCTTAAACTATAGTAAATAAATACCAAGGTGGTGATTGGTGTGGTTAATGAATGTGTAATGATATCAAATAACTTATTTTAAGGTGAGTCTGATGTTTCCAATCATGTTCTCAATGTTCAACATGAAGTTCCATTCAATGAGTATGATTGTGAATACAAACATTTCTTTCCCCATTGGGAGAAGACGACTCTTTCAAAGAGGAATTCATGAATGACAATATTCTTGGGTCTCTTGAAGTTTAATCTACTCAAGAAGAGGATGAATTCATCATGGAGATGGATTCCCAAGTTCATAATGGTCAAGATTGGAAAAATTAGGATCTTGATGTTTCAGCCCCAACCTTGCGCTCGTTCTCCTTTCATGAAGATGGATAACTTCTCGATGAAGAAAAAATGGATGAGATAGTATTTTATTATCCTAAGGATGATTTCATTCAAAATAAAGACCCTCTTAACAAGGAATGTATGAATAATAATGTTCTTATCAATGTTGAATCCAATCAAGGAAATGATGCTTTCATTGTGAAGCCAAGTTTTGAGGCTCAAAATGACAAAGATGGAGAAGGTGATGTTTTTCATTATTTATATCTGAACTTTCACCCATTTTCATTTCAATATATTTAATCATTATACACATCACATCATATAAATAAACACATAAAGAAAGAGTTGGTGTGAATGAAATAAGACAATTTGGATCAAATGGTAAATATAGAACATCAAGAGGCTTGTAATAGTGTTGAAAATACCAAAACATCTTATAAGAATCAACTCATGAAATGAGTGGTCATGAATTATTGAAAAATAAATTAAAAAATATTATCAAATATCATAGGCCTCAATATGAAGACAACAAGCCTAGTATGATCGGGACTCATTCTCATAATAGTGAGGGAAATTATGCAATTGGAATGAAGTTGGGAATAAATGAGAAGAAGGAAGTAGAGTGTCAAAGAAAAAAAGGAAATGAAATGACTATGTGGACTCTCAATTACAAGAACAACCATGAAAATTTCTCAAATATTTTAGAAATGGTTCATATTTCAACAAGCCTATTAATGCATTTGTTGAAGAAAGGAATTCAACGATTCTCGTATATGGGTAATAATTTAGTAAGAGTTGGTGCTACAGTGAAAGAGGGTTGTCCGCCGTATGTAACATAGGTGATTTAGGATGTTTTTTCATGTTTTTTTAATTTTTAATTTGTGTTTCCCTCCTCATTTTTTGTTTTTTTCCCTTGTCGTGTGTTGCTTATGTTTGTTTTTCATTTGTGTTTGTAGTTCTTCTTATTTTTCAAAGTGTGGTGACTCTATTTCCCAATGTATAAAGAATTAATATTATCCCCCATGAGATACATGAGGTCATCTATTTCCCCTTATATTCCAATGTTCATGAGCTAGAGCCAACTGCTGTCATGCAAAATTTCTAGCATGAATATTTGAAACTTTTGATCATGAAAACTAAGCCCACAATTGATAATTATGCTTCCCGGGTGTGAACCCTTCCTTTGGCCAGCCTTTCTTTAGTATCACCCTCAACTAGGATCAGAGGAAATTACAAACATGTTTATTTAGTTTGTTTTAGTGTGTAGGGAAGAGTGTCTAGTAATATTGATGAACTCATTGAGATTCAAGGAAAAACAACTTTCTCTATAGGCCTAAAAGGTCGGTTTTGGTCATTCTACAACCAATAAACACCCTATGGCAACATTTATCAAAAATATAAAGTGTTTTAGGGTGACGTTTGAGAGTATTTAAGATGTCTAAAGTAATTTAATAAAAGTTTGGGAAGAAAATGTGATTCAGAATAACTCATGCAATATCGTGTTTTCTATATGTAGGGGAATGAATGTCCTAACCATGAAAATTGAATTATATGAATAATTCTAGGAGTTTTAGAATGAGTTAATAATAAAATCAATAGGAATAATAAAGGTATTGTAATCTTATATAAGGTAGAAACATTAATTTTTCTCCAAGGCTCAAATATTTCTCAAGATAGTTCGTAACTCTGCAGCTTGCCCCTTTTAATTCAAGATGGAATATGTCTTAAATTTTTAATTTCAAGATGAATTAAATATAAATAATGGTTAAATTTATATTATAATGTGGTTTTGAATAAAAATCATATAAGTTTTGACCCCAAAACACTTTCCTAAGCTTCCGAGGTGAAAACATTAGTTCAGGTGTCCCAATTTAGGAATAAATGGAAAAAATTTGTAATTTGCATAAGTCACAATTTCAAAACTTTTGTGTCCCCTCTATCCCAAATGGGAGAATGGAGACAAGGGAGATAATAAATTATGACCTCACTCACTCTCCCAAGTCACACTTTGGACTCCTAGCTGCCCCAATTGTCCCCTGCCCCCATGGTGCAAGGGGACACCAAAGTGAGACTTTTGTCCTTCCCATAGGTTGTATTTTAGTTTTTTTGATGTCATATATATCCCCTATATCCAAAAAGGGGACACAAAAGAGTTACCTAGATCATTCGTACCTCCCCCTTGGTCACCACACAACCATCTTCAATCCTTGTAAAGCTCACTTTCACCTCTCACTCTCCCATACCACACTTTGGACATTTAGGTGTCCCCTATAATCCCCTATGTCCCCAAGGTACAAGGGGTACACAAAAGTGTGACCTCACCCCTAATGTGAATTTTTTTCTAATCCCTTCAAGTTGTCAAGGTCTCGGATAAGTTTGGAAAACACATGGAAATTTCATCAACTCTCTATCTCTCTCAAACTTATCATTTAAAAATAAAATTGGTGTTGATTTCATTTCCAACATCCATTAATGATATGACATGATACAACATAAAATTTCATCAAATTTATTTTTTTATTCTATGGAGATCGGACGGGCAATAAACCTTGAAATTTGGAGTAGAGAATCTCGAGCAAAACCCTATATTTCAAGACCCCTTTTTTTTTAACCTAGAACTTGTAAGTACCATTTCTAAAAATAATATGTGCTCATGAATGGAAATGTATAAATATATTAGTTTTCTAAAAGGGTGAATTCTTAGCATATGTAACCTCTTGAACAAGAAACAAACATCAAAAGCTGAAAAATGTGAAAACTTGTTAAAAATAATTGCAGTCCTAGATAGGACTGCTAAAAATAAGTAAGTATTGTATTTGAGCTCGAAAAGTTGTGGAACCTCCCATTCTACATATATCATTGATTTTTCCATGATTTCAAGGCCATAATTTGTAGCGAGGTTCAAATACGAAATAAAATCCCCACCGGATTTAAAAGTATCAAACCATGGTGATTTTTACATGACATACTTTGTGCATGAAGCTAGATCGTTCAACTCATCCCAATTATGGCGAAAGGATTCATTGTGGTTGAATTAATCCAACAATTATGATATTTAATTCACTAAGGAGATATAGGAATCTCCAAACCAAATCTGATGGAGTCTTTCAACCTTTACAAACATGAATTAAGCCTCCAAGGTGAATAATAGTGATGTTCTTGCATCATATCTACTACTCCCAATGTACCTTAACCCAAGATCATCATGTTTGTATAGGAGCAGGAAGTTATCATAGGCCCATGAAGTGAAATATCTCACATCAATGTTTCTAAACACTCATTTAAATGCCCTATAATGTTCCCATAGCTCATAGAAGAAAGAGAATGCAACCACATTGTTTCTTCTCAACAAGAGGTTGGAGGCACAAAGTGTAGATGAGAAAAAATAAATATGTCTAGGAATACTAAGTATGTTTCCATCATGAAGGAGACATCATTGTCACTATCTCTCTCTCTAAAGGTAAGGTACATCATATGAATCACACTATGATGAGGAGTGGATTAGAGTGATTCATTGTGTACAAAATATATCACTTGGATAATGGTTGAAATCATGAGCATCATGAGGTATATTAAGGATACGAAACATCAATAATTTCATTTATATCTAATTCATAAAAAGAATGGTCTTCAAGTAATGATAATGATAATGCAATATCATCATGAGTGATGTTGATATTCATCTAAAGCTCAAAAATAGTGCACATATCATGAAAGTGTTTTTAAACACTTAAACGTTCTTTTCAGTAATGTGCTCATCACTTACAAGTCAATGAGGTGGAATTTTCAATGTTTCAATACAGTTTGGAGGTCAAGAACATGGAACCCATTCTCAGATATCCCTTTAAATTCCATTCAAGAGGGAGAAACCTATCTCCATGAGGATAAATTGAGAAAAAAGGTGTATAGGAATACTAAGTATGTTTCCATCCAAGGAGATGACATATTTGTCACAAAGGAAAAATTAGATGCTCAAGTAGTGATTTGATGATCATCATATCCCGACTGTTCGCGATACCCTAGAATATTTTCATATCTCACATAAGTAGAATATGATCATCTAAAAAGGCTTCATTTTCATCAAATTGGACAAATATTCTCTATGTCCTTTCCTCTCTCTGCATATTTTAATTATTCACTAAAAATGTACATTTTTCCTATTTTGTATTATTCACTTAAGTGACCTTCAATTTAACATTGTAAGAGTCCTTTTTCATCAATAAGAAAAAGAACCACTTTCATTCCATAGAAATATGGAAGATCACAAGTGACAAGGAAAGGTGAAAATTTGTGTGGGGGAGATGAAAGGACAATTTACAATGCTACAAATCGAATGACTCCTCCACTCCAAAGTGTTGGCAATTGTGGATTGTTGTATTTTGTTGAGATTCGTATCACTAATACATCAATATATAAGATTTACATTTCCTCTATCCTTTTCTATGTTCCTCTATCCTCTCTACTCTCCAAATTTACAAGCATGGTGATCTTCTATAACCAAGAAGGAAATTTGTGTCCTTGATTGATGAATATATAAAAAATTGTGTCTCTAGTTTATTTGTATTACCATTTTTTTGTTCTTGTAATTAAATGTGGACATACGCTAGTTATTGTTGGTGAGAATATGACAGTTCCTACTCACAACATTAACCCTTTTCCCTTATTTCTCCTACTCCCCTTTACCTCCCTTGAAATAAAATTCATCCCTTGTATATTGTACAAATAATTTCCCATAGGTTTAGTGGAGTACTCCTACATGATCCTCGGCCTAACATCCACCCATTATTTTTAGTTAGTTTACATTTAATGATTAGATCCTCCTCATATAAAAGAAAAAAAAATTCACCAACAAGATGCTAACCAATTGTTTCTCTAGAATAACATAGGGGAATTGGTTCATGATTCATCATCATCATTGTAGAAATTGAGATAAATTTTCATTTTTTCTTTGTTTGGTATTTCAAAAGTCCATTATTATAATCTAGAAGTCTAAATTGAAAGAAAAAGTTTAACAAATTTCTCTTAGAAGTCTACGAAGTTAGTGATGGATCCTTTGGGAAGATGAAGGAACCATTCTAAGGATTGTCCACCAAAACTCTTTGGAAATGAATGCAAGAGATGCACATTATTATAGGCCACCTATTTGCATGCCATAAATAATTATTTAACGTGTTTTCTAGTGGCTTTTATATTAATTAAATATGGGAATTTCAAAATATTTTTGAAAGGGTAAGCTCAATATGTCATATTCGAATGGATGAGGCAAAATTACTAACAATTGAGATGTTTTCATTATTTTTACATCACAGAGATGGTATCCTTCATGTTATGCCATTATTATGTGAATGGGGAATTGTTTTGTGGGATAATCAAGACATCATAAAATTTTTAATTGGTTATCTCTATTTTAGTTTCAGCGGAATCATTAGTTACTTTTGAAGCCATGGAAGCTAGATATTTTATCACTTCATTGATTTAATCTAACAAATCTTGATTTGACTTACTTATGCACTAGATTTTTCTTTTCCTTTGTATTTATTTTAACTTGATTCAGTTTCATTTTTCTTACTCAATTTTGGTTGGCTTATAATGTGTTTCAAATTTTGGTCACCAAAATCAAGGTAATTTGGCTCCCATCTTAAAGAGGCGAAGAAGAAATTGATCTTTGTTCTATTGAAAAAGTACTTAATTTTTTTCTTTTTCTTCTTTGGAAACATCATTTTGTTGGTTTTCTTCCTCTTCATCGTGCTTGTGTATCTTCTTCTAAAAATATAGAGATACATCATTATCATCTTACTTGATAATACCGGTTTTTGCGAAAATGTCATAATCTCCATGTTGTGTTTGGACCATTTTGTATAGTAAAATTTGTAATGTGGAATTTGTTTGAGAATGTGCTATAGCTACACGTAGAGTTTGGATAAAGTGAATATCTAATTACCTAAAATTGGGAATCAAAATTTGATTGTACTTAAACTTGAAAAAGTGAATGTCAAGTATAAGACATAAGTGTTAAAATTGATTTTTCATAGACTTGATAACGTGAATATTAAAGTGCAATCCCTATAGAGAATTTGATGTTGAGAATGATTTTTTTAAAATTGAAAAAGTGAATGTCGAATTAGAATACTTAAAGATACGAAGGATAACTCTTAAAATTTGACAAAGTGAATGTAAAAATATAAGATGTGGAAGTTGAAGATGATTTTGATTAAACATTTTATATGCTAGAAAATGTTAGTTATGAATATAAGAAAACAAATATAGTTTTGTCTTATGTTAATCCCTTCAAATAATACCTCGGATTGAGCATATGACAACACTATCTTTGTTTTCTTATATTTCTTATGGATTCTATACATGCCTCTCATGGAGGAGGAGAGCTAAATTTATAGTTTGTGGGAGAGGAAATGGAGGGTGAGGATTGATCCAAGTGGGATGAGGATCAATGGTTAGAAATTGAGGAGAGGATTGGAGGATTCTAGAATGGAGAATTCTAGAATTTGAATTCAAAATTCCATGGAGGGAAGAAGCTTCCATTGAATTTAAAATTCAATGGAAGGAGAAGTTTAGAGAGGCTTCTAGAAATAGAAGCCTCTAGATTTAGAGGTGGAGGATATGATTAGTTTAGGATTATATTAGATTAATAAAAGATGATTAGGGATGTGATTACATGGAGATGCTAGGTGTAGGGTAGGTGTAGGAATATTAAATTCCTAGAAAATGATAATAAGGATTATGGTGGGATAATGGGATATAATAATGAATTAAAGGGATTAATGATGAGATGTGATATTAGATAAATGATGAAATTAACTAGGATAAATGGTATATGTGGCATTTTGTAGGAAAGAGATTAATTTAGATAATGATGATGTTAGGATATTTGTAGGACAAATTAATCATAATTAATTATGTCGACATTTTAGATGTCTACATTTTTCCCCTCTTTGAATGGTTATTACGGAGCAATGACCATTCAAATAAAAGAAGAGAAGATGTTAGGATGGTGATATGATGCCCCTAGATAGTTTAGGTGAGGAGGAATGAGTCGGGTAACCACTCAAAAATATGAGAGGTCCAAGTTAGTAGATGAGATAGGATTAGAGGATGAGAAGATTGAGGATTATAAGAGAGGAGAGAGGATTATAGGATTGATTGAATGGGTTGGATTATAGGATGCCTCAGTCAAGGGGTTGAGATTAAGGATATTGGATTTGAGGATTATATAATAGAAGGATTGTTGATGTTGATTAGGATATTGATGAGGATGTAGGATTAGAGGATTAGAAGATATGAGAGAGGATTAGAGGAGTAGGAGATTAGAATATTAGGAGATATTGGATTTTGGAGTAGAGGATTCCCAATCAATGATGTATGATAAGGGTGAAGATTTAGGATTGGTGGATTAGAGGATGCCCTAGTCAAGGGGTTAGGTTTTGAGGATTTTGGATTATAGGATGCCCTAATCAAGGGGTTAGGATTGAATATTTGGGATTTATATTTGAATATTTTATATTTGAAGATGTTATATTTGAGGATTTTGGAGTTGAGGATGTTTTGTTTAAGTGGATACAAAGATAGGATATTAGTTTATAGGATGTCGATTAGGATGATAAGACATTAATGAGAAGAGGATTAGGATGGTGATTGATGAAGTAATGAAAAATAATGTTTGAGTTTGATTAATAAGATGATTTTTAAATGTGCCCCCAGCCAAGGGGTGAGGATTTTGGATGTTGGATGTGAGATGATAATATTTGGATGTGGATATTGATTGATTGGATAGGAGGATGAGGAGGTTAGATAGTTAGTTAGATGATGATGAGGATTAGGTGTGGATGATGATAAGGCTAAAATATGATGATAGAAGGGGGTGTGCTACCATAAAGTGCCCATTGTTATCATCATTAGTAATGTTATGGATGTGGCATAGAGCAAAATGCATCAAGGTATAAAGACCATGATGATTGAATTACCAAATGACCTTGTCCTCATATCATTGAATAGATTAATAAAAAAATATGGTCCACATATCATTGGACCATGTAAAAAAAAAAAGAAAATAAAAGGGGCCTCATATCATCGGCTAAAAATTAAATGTAGAAAAATAGGAAAACACACACAAGAGAAAGCACACCTATTACATTTTTTTAGTTTTTGCTGCTGTAATTTTGTGATCTTTTATGGATTTTTTGAATTTTTTTGATTTTTTAGATTTTGGATTTTGGATTTTTAGATTATTTGATGTTGGATTTTGAGATTTTGGATTTGGGATGGGGAAATGGTTGAGGATAGGTAATATGAAAGGATTCATGATGGGATAGCTCATGGGGGGATATGAAGGGATGTAAGGTGGTACATGAATTTATCCTATAAGTTCTAAAATATGTTCGGGTAGGATGAAAGGGAAGGATTGAGGGAAATCGATAGATTGGATAGGATATGGATTGGCTGATAGGTTATGATTAGATGGGATTTGGGATGGGATATAGATAGATAGGATGAAGTATGTGGTAAATGATAAGGTGGGGTATATGGAATATAATAAGATGTGCCCCCAAGTATAGGGTTAATGGATTTAGGGATAGATGCGATGCCCTAAGTGTAAAGTATGGTGGTCTATGTGGATGGATTAATGGGTATGATGTTCCCAGGTGTAGGGTAGGATGAAAATTGAGGGGTATCTAAAATGGATGATGCCCCCAATGAATGGTAGTAAGGCTTCCCCCAGTCATGATGATGACAATTGAATAGGGACATGAGGATGATAAGATGAAAAGGAAAGGATGATCATCTTCCCATAGATGTTTTATCTAAGGAAAATGATGTGGATGTGAAGGATGGAATAAAAATAACATTAATGGTGAACAAAATATTGAGCCCAACGAAACATGTTATAACACAAGATTTGTACTAAAACATAAGTGTGACCAAGTTTAAAACAATACTTGGAAACATGCGAGCCCTATTTCTCTATTAGATAAAAGTGTGTGTGATTGTAATGATTTATTACTACGTGAAGTGAATACTTAATGGGTAGTATGTGAAGAAAAACTATCCACTTTGTATAGAAATTTATTAAGTTAAATGGGTGGATGGAGGGTGAATACAAGGTTAAGTCGTGCATTATTCCACTGCTAGCTAGGCATCCATATCCCCAATGGAGATGCATCGATTCTTTTCGAACATTTATCTACTTCCATCTAGGTGTCCATAGCTCTGATAGAGATGCTAGAAACACACCTAGAGATAATCTTGAGGTGGATTTTATTTGATATTTTTTATTTTGATATGATTTTTGCTTTTTTATATTTGAATTTTTACATAAAGAGGTTCCACTCTCTTGAGAAATCTCAACAAGCTAAGAGTAACTAGTCACTTGATGTGGGGATTGAAATGAGTGTGGAGATGACATTGGATAGAGTGTAAAAATACATGCCCAAGGGTATTCACTACAAGTTTATTAAGTATGTTAAAGTGTGTGGATCTCTAGGAGGAAATTTGTGCTTGAATATTGGAGGCAATGATATACCAAGGTCACACACTTGTAGTAGGTACCATTGTCTTATAACATGTGTGAGAAAGCTAGGGATGGGGTAAGATATGATTAGACATGGATGAAGAGGATGAGGGTGGTATAAGAGCCCCATTCGATGGTTTAGGATTGGGGGTAAAGGGGATGGGGCTGACTTAGGAGTCAAGGTGGATAAAATAGTTTTCACATGACTGGGCGTAAGTGATGGAAGGGATGAAATAGGATTAGAGGATGAATTTGATGGTGGATTAGGGGATGTGTGACTACTTAGGAGAAATTTCATAGGATCATATTGGAATGAAGATGACAGGGATGGAGGACTATGATGAGATGTTGGGGATAATAATTTTGGTTAAGTTGATGGGATTGTTTTGGATATGTGAATGGGACTCAATTATAGGTTTTACGATGATTAGATTTAGGATTTGATATTTTGGATGGTGATGGATTATCCACATGAGTTTTGATGGGATGATGGTGTAGGTCATGATAATTGATATTGGATTTGGAAGTTGGAATTTGGGATGGTTGTTTGGAATTTAGATTGGTGGCTAGATTAGAAATGACATAAAGGAGGTCCTCTTTGTTTAGGTAAAAGTAAGTGAGGTTGTAAAATTTGATGTAATTAGCTTGTGGGGATAGTGGTTTATGTTGATTATGTCAGGTTGTAGATTGAGATGATTTGGGTTCTGAAAGAGGAAGTCAATGGGGTAAGTGGTAGGGATCTTAGGAAAGGGAAATTTCGGATGTGGTTGATTGGGAGATGATGGTTTAGGAGGTTATTTGTTTATACATGATTTAAGATAATTTATTTTTGATTGAATTTTTGGATGGTTTTTAAGATGTTAGGATCAACGTGGGATGGTTGATTTATATGATGAGGTAGGGATTGGTTGAGGTAGGATGTGAGAGTTGAGATTTGTTTATTAAGGTGTTGGATAGTGTGTGGGATTTCATGATCAAAGAAATATGGTTGAATTTGATGGGTGGGGGATAATGGGATATCTTGGTTTATGGATTTAAAAAAGAGGTAGGGGTTTGGATGTTGGTTTGGAGAGGATGGGGATTGAGGATCAAAGTCCATGGTTTGATAGGATGTGTGGGTGATTATATTTGGATTAGGTTGGTTGATTAAGGATGGTGATGGGATTTAGATTGGGATTATTTTATTAAGGATGGTTGATTATGATGATGGTTGATTGATTAAAATTTTAAGGTGATAGGATGGTTAAGGGTGTTCACAAGAAAGAAACATACATGCAATACACACCTTAACTAGTCAAGTGGGATTGCAATCAAACTATATCCCACTTTTAATACCACACACAAATGATGGTAACGTAACCTGACACTCCATCTATGTGTTTTTATCCCAAATTAACCCCTCCAAAATTAATTTGGATAACTCATTTAAAATGGACTTAGCCATTTAAACAAGCCGAGACATTCAAACACTAGTTGATTTCCACCTCTCAAAAACACTTGACGATAATGGCATTTAAAAACACACATAGAGCTCAAATAATTCATTAACATGTTATATTCAAAAGGCCGTGTGACATTCATTTGGACATTAATTTCAATGCCAAGTGATAGGCCATGTGGCAGGGTTTTGGTGCTCCTCACTCAGGTCCAAGCATTCTGCAGACTTCAAGTCCACATAATTACTAATGTTAAATAGGATTTCAGTGTCCGGCTTGGGTCGAGGAAAGCCAAAACCCTATGGTGGGTGAAGTAAATGAAACATGGTGCAAGATCAATAGACGATGGAAGACATGTGGCGACATCCCATAACACTTCAAGGCAACAAACTCGATTGAACTCAAGTCCATGGAATGAACTAAGTTCGATAAAGCTTTGTTTCTAGGTGGTCTAGTAGGTCAAGGCACAATACATGGCTGAATTTCTATAGAGAAAACAATTTTAAGTCTACCTGGATAGAAATTGTGATGTTAAGGTGCAACCAATGAAAGGAAAGAACAAAAGTGAGAGAGATCTGACATAAGACATACATGGAGCCTTCTTACTAGTTTGGCGGGGTTGATATGGTATAACTAAAGTTATGACATTACGAGGAGCATGGAGATTTCTTATTGGTTTATGTTTTGTGGTTATCAATTAAGGTAAAAGAATAATATGACATTTTGAGGAGTGTGGAGATTTATCATTGGTTTATGCTTCATGCTCTGACAAGGTATTTATAACTGAAGACTGACATTGAGACATGCGTGGAGATTTCTCATTGGTTTAAGCTTCACGATGGATAATGGAGGTTTCATAAGGCCCGACCCTACAACCAATGAAAGACCAACATGTGGTAAAGGAAAATCAATGCACACATAGACAAAGGGAAATCCCTGAGCTAATCAAAGGCCACCATGTGTCACTCTCTTGTTCATCCCGATATGGAAAAAATAAAATGGCCATAACTTTCACTCTAGATCTCTAAATCACACAAAATCGATCATTTTGGAAAGGTCTCTTTGATCCCTTCAATTTGGCATCATTTAATTTAGATATTAATGGAGTTTTAATAGGTGTAAAAAAGAAAAAAATTGGCCATTGATGAACACAAATAGTCATCCAACCCTTGGATCAACCAGAGCATGCCACAAGTCAATGCATGATCAGTTTGTGCTATAATATTGAAACCACCATAACTCCTATTGCAAAGATTGAATCCATGTATTTTTGGTCTTGATGGAAATTTTCTGATATGAGACACATTTTGGACCATTCAAAATCAGCTTTTTCGTGGATTCTAATAGACATAAAATAGGGAAATGTCAATTGGGTTGTTAATGCACATTTTCAGCTAGCTCATCCACCCATATTTGATCTGATTTAACCTCCTTCTTTTACAAGAAAAACAAACATAGGGAGGTGCATCTGATAGCATTGCAAATGGAATTACAAACATTTAATGTTTTCTTTGGTGATTGGAATAAGAAATCCAAGTTTCCCTCTTCTTCTCTTCCTCTCTCTCCTTTTTTCTTCTATAAATAGTGGAGTAATTCTCATTGTAAAGGGTTGGATACTTTTGGAATGCAAGGGCATCATTGTAGAATGTTGCACAAGTGTTTTTGAGTTACATGCCTTAGATTTTAATTCTACAATGTGTTTATAACTTCTTCCTCCATTATAATGATCTGTGCATCATCTTAAAGCAATAAAATACTTGTTTTATGGCTATTATTCTACCCTAGCTGGTGATTTGTTGCATTTTCTTTCCTCTTCATTTACTTTCAGTGTGTGTAATGTATGTTTCTTCATATTGCAGGGTTTATTTCTATTGTGCATTATTTGAAAATATAAGTTTAAATGATGCTCTGGATTATGGTTTTCATTTCTTCCCTTTCCACCTTTATTATTCTCCATTTTTATCTCATTCAAAAGTGTCTTTCCCCTTAGTTTGGTGCCATCTCCTCCCTTAGTATAGGATTTTCCTTTTATGCATCTATCTCTCCTTGGTCCCTTGGAGTCATAGATTAGTATTAGGTAGTTACATTTACTTTCCTAGGAGTAGTTTAACATTATAAATAGGTAGAAGAAGACGAAATTCTCCAAAGGTCTATCTCATTTCAAGTTCCACAACTTGGAGACAATCCCATGTTGGATCAAATCCTTAGATCAATCTGATTTGGGATGGGTGCAAATTTTAGCTCCAACACTTTTGGCATGCCTAGTGGGACAAGTATGAAAGCTTTATTTTCATTATCTTTCTAAGTTTTGGTGTGTAACTTAGTAATTTCTAGCCTTTGTAGGCTTCTTTCAACACATCTAGTAACTCCAAGATCTATATCAACTAGTTTTAGCAGTCAAAGTGCTTAGTTTCATGAGAAAAATTCATATAAGGTCAAGAACAATGGAAGAAGGAGCTTTTGATTACTTACAGTTATCACCAGGAAGAAGAATAAGAGGAAGAGAAGTTCAGAGATCACCTTCACCACCAAATAAGAATATTTCTATTCCACTTATTGGTAGGAATTTCTTGTAGTCTTCTAGAGTTCTGAGACCTATTATTATGGAAACACCACAGAGTAATTTACCATTTGTCAACTTCACGGTGGAATCCCTCTTGCACTTAATGCACAACATGACATACCAGTAGTTGCACTCAAAATTATTCCATACTTTACTAGTGAGAATCAAGTTACCCTACTGAGCACATTCAAGATGTTTCAAATGTATGCTTTGTTTATCTAGTTATAGAAGATGATGTAGTAGTTAGATTATTAATTTCTTCACTCAAAGGTAAATCACTCCAATGGTATAGAATCTTGAGACCCACCTCTATTACCAATTGGAATGATCTTGGCACTGCACTTTACAACCAATTTGGGGAAAAGGAAGACAATATTTCCTTGTTAGAATAACTAACCACTTTTAAGAGGGGTCCTAATGAGCTCATGGTAGAATTTAATTTCATATTTTAGAGGACATGGGACAAAATTCCAACACTCTTGATACCAACTCCAAAAGGTGTTTTTCTTTACTTATTGAGAGCATTGAATTTTGATATTACATTCATGATTCAATCTATGGGGATGGAACATTTCTTGGGGCATATACAATAGCCATTAGGGCTGAAAATTGTCTAATACAAGATGAGAAAATAACCCCTACGATTTTTATGCCTTTGTACCCTTAATTTCCTCAACCTATGCAACCTACCATCACTCCCATTCCTTAAAAAGTCACCATTATTCTCCCTCCACATCCTCTTCTAGTCAAACAAAAAAGGATAATGATGAAATGAAATCCTTGGTAAGAAATTTGTCGAACAAAAATATATCCTTAGAAAAACAACTAGCCCAACCTTATAGAAATTATTCTAATCAAGGGAAATCTTCTAAGGATTCAATCAAGGTTACCAACCCTACAGAAACCAATACCCTAATCAAAGATATGGGAAAAATTAGTAAAATGATAGGTGGAAAGGTCCAAATTCACCTCTCCCACTCCAGATAACTACTCCTACTCTGCCAATTCCCACTGTTAATGTAATTCAAACATTAGTTCCACAACAAAACAATGTGATACAAGAAACAAAATGGTGTTTCCCATGCAATAATCCACATAATCAGTTGGTTTGTACAAATGCATTACAAGATCATGTGTTTATGGTTCAAAACTCTTACAATCAAAGTGAGAATTATTTATAGAAGTAGTCAATCCTAATGTGGAAGGATTTCAAGAAGTCAATCTAGAGACTAATCTTGTTTTCTTTAGGACTGATGAGTTATGTGCAATGAATCACGTAGTGAGCAGCCATCAAGCCTTAGATTCATGCTTTTGATAACACAAAGTTTAAGAATTTTTTTGGATTATCAACCTTCATCTTCTTCTAGTCAAGGCAACACTATTAACAAGGAAAAGGAAGTTGACATAGATGCAAATAAAAACAAATTGCCCGAGGTTCCCATCAAACCTGTTTTAGACAAGGAAGTTTCTTCCCAACCAAAATTTTTGTCCAAATGTTACAACAATCAAGGAAGGATAATATTGTACCACAATTGCAAAACTCCATGGGCTTTTCTTTCAACATTGTCTAACATATGAAGAAGATAAACGTTAGTGTGACAATGTGGGATGCCTTGGCTATTCCCTCACAACTAGATCTTTTACATGAACCTCTTAAGAAACTTCCTCAAACTGATCCAGGTTTCTCAAAAGACTCATGTTACTGTCAATTTGTGCCAAGAAAACAAAGAACAAGTAAGAAAAGTTGTCAAGATCCCACCCTTTTATATGTCTTTAATTGTGGGAAAGTATTTAGTTAATAATTACATGATTAATTCAAAAGATAATACCTTTATAATGCCCATAAAGATTGTTGATATCCTAGATTTTAAGTACAACCCTATTTCTAAAGGTGTTATATAACTTGATGGATCAACCATTGAAATATTAGGTTTTATAAAATATATTGAGTTAACACGTCATGTTTGTCCAAGTATAACTATAACCCATGACATATCAATGATTGATTTAACTCCCATGTTTTCCATTTGCTTATCAAGATATTTCATGGCTAAAGTAGGTGGCACTTGTATTCATATTGGACTCATATGCTCATAAGAATGAGATATGATAAAATATTTACCATACAAGTTGAGCCTATATTTTCCTATTGGATTGAGTCTTATAATTCTACCCCTCCCCAACCAAATTGTCTAATACAAGAAAATCATGAACAAGATTCGATTCTAAGAGTAGCCTATTCCTCCTTTAATTCATGACTTTTTATTAGATGAATTGGCCAATGAATGCTATGAGTTTGATCAATATGATAAAAATTTGTAAATTGACTTGGAAATTCCTACATTCTTGAAGAATGATCTACTCTTCCTATGCCACATAAGCAAGAAAAGGATATTTCTTCCGGATTGTGGAAGATTTTCTTTGATGGTTCTAGAAGCGAAATGGAGATAAGGGAGGTGTTGTGCTAATTTATCTAATGAAAAAAAAATATTCTTTGTTCATATATTGTATTTTGCATGTTCTAACAATGTGGTGAGTACGAGGAACCGGTGCATGGTCTTCAAATTCTTGAGAAGAGAGGAATCAAAAAATTGTAAATCCTTGGGGATACTAAATTAGTCATCCACCAAGTTAGAGGGAAGTTTGTCACAAAGAATAAAATTTTGAAAGATTATAAACATAGAGTTTGGGATCTTTTAGAGAGTTTTGATTCTCTTGATCTACAAGTAGTGCCTAGGAAATTATACAAAGAAGAAGACCGTATGACAACCCTTGGTTCACAATTCTCACCTGCTTTGAAGATATGTTTAAAGGAAATAGGCAACACATCAAGGTATTGATCAAAACATACATTCCACACAATGAAACCAGATGGTAAGTATTTGACAATGATGACAAAATTGTGCAATTCATCCGAATGAAGATGAATTTTCTTCAAGAATACAGATCTTATTTTCATGATAGCTACAGTGACCAAATTATTTATCTAAAGACAAACAAATTGTTTAGAAGAGAGGAATTAAAAACATTGTAAATATTTGGGGATACTAACCTAGTTATCCACCAAGTTAGAGGAAAGTGTAGACACCATTTTTGGTATCGTTCCTCCCATTCACCACCGCACTTTCTCTCCTTCATTAGGATTGCCCATTTGAATCCCATTTCCAACCAAAATTGTATATTCAATTAATCAACCTTAATTAGTTAATTGATCCCCTTTAAATCCCTAAATCTCATTATATGCTAATATCTAATTGATAATTAAATATTCCAAAATAATTCATATCACCCCACCTAATAATTAAATACTCCAAAATCATTCAAATCATGCACCCCACTCACGAATTAAATAATGCAAAATAATCCACATGAAATCCATTATTGCACCTAATCATTCAAATCATGTTCCCCCCACTCACCTAATTAGGGTTAATTTTTCAAACCAGGATTACCTGATAACCCCTAAATTAACCCCATCTTTAGGCTATAAATACAAGCCATCCCCCCTCTTTCAGACAAGTTAGAAGTCATAACAAACCTCTGATATTATAGTTCCCCTTTTTTCATATCACCACGCTCCTTGTGATTCCACTTGTATCACCATAATATCATCCTCATGCCCTTGTGGTTCTCTTAGTTTGGTTTGCTTTACATTTATCTTTGATCAAATTAGTAGCTCCTTTATACATCAACATTTTTAGGTTTTGTTATTTATCATTTTCTGCATGTTATCTATCTATCTTTCATTTATATAATTTTATATTATCTAATAGGGGTTAACATACTTGAAAGGAAGGTAACACTTCTAGAATCGACTTCGCCGATAACCCCCACATATACCATCTAATCCATTTTTCTCTCAGTTTCCTCTATTTCGCAGGTCTATCTAGCTCACACCAAGGACATTCACTTTACGCCCATCCATATGTCACCATCTTATCTCAAGGTACCTTAAAACCTTACATTTGTGAGATTTTTGATTTATTTATTTTATCTAGCTCACTAATCTATATAGGGACGAAGAAAATTTGAGCAACATTCGACACACACCTGTAAGTACATTACCCACAATTTCTTCCTTGGTGCCTCCTGACCCCACTTCACCCCCATTAGCCTAAAATCATAATTTTCCATTTTTTAGGGTTGGTAATAACTTCCTTATTTTCCATCACCTAACTCCAAAATTTTCACATGGTGTTCCTTTCATAATTCTGCTCCTTTGACTCTCTATGTTCATTTTCCTTGTTTCACCATTTAAATCTCAAAATTGCTATTCCTCTTCACCCTGGTCCTATAGAGAGCCTCCTGAGACCAGTAATCACACCTTTTCACCCTTCATTTTGACCCAAATCCCAAATCACCATTACTGAATGTGTGTTAGAACACATTTCCCCATCCATTGCCAAAAAAATATATACTAAAAAAATTTGGTCATGACCGGTGTTGATATCTTGTACTAGCTAATCATTTCATTGCAGTTATTAATCATTTTTTATTAGATTTCACTCCATTTCTAGTAATTTGATTAATTTCTAGATATATCTACATTTTAAAGAAAAAAACTTTTTCGATCGTGTCTGTGTATGCTCTTCTCTTGTGCTTTCAGGCGATCTTGAGAATAAAAACAACCATGATCATTTACTATCCATTTAGCTAATCTTATGTCTATAGGGTAAACTTAATCAACATCCTCGCTTTGTATCATTCTATATTTCTATTGTACTAACTTTGTAGCTAGTCCATGTCACTTGCTTTCTCACATAGGGATTTATCTGAGCCTACTCTTCACCTACGTCAACTTGCAGCTAGATAAAAAGGAAAATTGTTATCTAGGTACTCTTATTTTCCTTATTTAATTTTTTTTTTTTCATCGTACTTTCCTTTCATTTTATGTGTACTCATCAAACATCACACCTCATTTTGGATCTAAAAAGAACCTTCCTTTCTCATCTTGCTTGCTCATATAGCTTAAATAGGAGGTTCAATCTTTTTCGCATCACATATTTAGCACACACTGCCTAAAATTCACAAATTAATTAACACATCAAAACATTCCTTTCACCTGGTTCACTGATTGGGATTTCATCACCCAACAGGAAGCCACTTTAGACATTTCCCAGCCATAACATACCCGAAACCAAACTTAGACTGCATCCTTATAGTACTAACTTATCCATCTTCTTCACATTTTACCATAAAAAAAGAATTGTTTTCTTGATTTTTTCTGATAAAATTTATTTCATGCCCGTAGTCACTCGCTTAGCTACTAAAAGAATGGAACAGAATTTTGTGTCTACTAGTTCTTTGCATCAACAAACATCTACAATGAAATCATTATTGCCTTTAGTTCCCTCCCTTATAGAAACTCAACCATTTATTGATGTTTCTCACATAGATCCCTTGATGACTCTTCAACACTCGGTGAGACCAATCCGTTCTTCTATCACAAGTCTATTCCATCTAGACCAGCTACTCCACCATCTCATTAGGTCAAAACCCTCCAAAATGCCTCTCATCCCTTGTGGTGACGTGCAATTTCAAGAACTCCTTAATGCTAACCCAACTTCTCTCCAAGATTATCTACTCTAGAAATCTATTCACTTCCCCGATGTCTCCACCGATTCAAAATTTTTTATCCTTATTAGACCGATCATAAAACTAGCTATTTATAGTGAATGAGATCTCCATGACTCACCTTTCCTCTTCTTCTGCCAATTTCTCATCCCACTAGACCACTCAGATAGTCACACATATCCCCCACAATCTTCCCCCAATTAATACAACAATCAACACTACCCTTCCTCTCATGTCTTCAACTTCATTCACCACTATCATTCCCAATCAATATGTCCAAACATCATATCCTGTACCTGAACAATATAATCCTCTTACCTCCCATGTCATTACCATTACATCCCTTTACATCACACAACATTCATCAACAATATCAACCCATGAATACCCATTATCCCCATATGGCTGCCCAAACATTTACCCCAACATCCTATTCAATCCCTATAATCATATTATCTTCTTATCTCCCACCACAAGTTTATCAACAACTACTCCTCTCCTCCTAACCATGACAACTGTGACATATAATCATCCCCATCCAGTTCCTCAAACACCCACACATCCACATAGTTCCTCACCAAATTCCTACCCCCACATCCTATACGCAACCACCTCCTTTTATCTCTCAACAAACTCTCTCCAATGATCTTGTTCAAGATTTAGTGAGTAGGTTAGCAAACCTCGAGGCCACCACCTTAGGGATGAAAGTCTCCTTATCATATGAACATATATGCAATGATCCTATTCACCCATGTTTGTTCCCATCAAACCATATCCTCCACATTGGGAATTTCCCAAATTCACCAAATTTAATAGCAAAGAGGATCCTCAACAACATATCCATGCATTCAAACACATGCTACCTTATTACACATGACCAAGACTTGATGTTTTATACCTTTCCCATGTATTTGATCAGTCTATTTTCATGGATTAGTATAACAATATACCTCAATACTCTATATTTTCCTTTTCCCAGCTCGCGTAATTATTCTTAGAACACTTTCTCAATTAATATTGCATGTAAAGTAACCATTAATGATCTCTATACCATCATACATTTTGAGGAAGAATCCATCATGGACTTCATCACCCAATGGCGTAACACCATAAATCAGTTATCTTTCCCTCTTCCACAAACTGATCTTATCAAAAAAATTTCATGGTCATGTGTGAAGCATATAGCTTCTACATTACAGATCCAATCTTTCCAAACTTTCGATGAAGCCTTCACTATGGATCGAAAGCTTGAGACACGTGCCCTCAAATAGGGTCACTTAAAATTGAGGTCAAATAAACCCAAGTGAAAATTCACCAAATCATCTTCCCAAAATGACAAATCAAAGGAAGCGACCAATGTTATAGTTGTCAAATCATCCCTACATCCACACCTACTACATGGAATCAACAACGAGTCATGCAAGACTAACACCCAATTATACTCCCCTTGGGGAGTCATATAGCACAATATTCGATAAATTGATGGCCATCAATCTCATCACACTTCCCCCATCTAACCAGTTGATGAGTCTAGACCAAAACCCACGTGGTATCGAGAAGACCACTACTATAAATATCACCAATTCCGAGGACACGATAGAGAGGTGTCGAACCTTCAAATATATAGTCCAAAGACTCATCGATCATGGCAATCTTCAAGTGGAAAATCCTAATGCATCCCCTAACCAACCACTTGACATATTTAAACAACCATTCCCAACCATGCACCAAACAATCAAGCCACCACTTCTTCTATACATCCCAAGCACCCAACGCTTATACCATAAACACTTCTACAAAATGTTTATCAAATCCTATCTCATCCATGATTCACCCCTTCATCAACCATCATATACACTCTCTAGACATTTTTCCTACATCCACAAGTTCATCAACACTTATTCCCATACCCACACCAATCATATCTACATCTATCTTATATTTATTCCACACTCATACCTACTTCCACACATGTCACATCTTTCCCATTCAAAAGCATATCACTAATGCCCTTGAATCATTTATAAAATAACCATCCCCATCTAATTATACCACCACCATTGATCCAATACATATATCGACTCCTTTATCTATTACACCTACTTCATCACTTATCACATCCACTTCATTAGGTTCAACTTATCTACACCATTTCCGCCCTTTACCCATTGTACCATCCTTAGCATTAATCAAAATTCCTCTTTCTACACTCTTACCCACACCCACTACATCAACTATTGTGACCACATCTACATCACCTTATTCTTCTACATCACTTTCATCACTTGAATAATTTTGGAAAGCACTTCAACTTGCAATAACTTCAAGTGATCCTCCCATCTCTTCTACACAATCAAACACCTTCACATCAAACCAATCTTCACTTCCTTTTGACATCATCATGCAAATACTACTCCCTCCACTTGTATCAACCACAATACCATCTTCGACCCTCTAGTAGATATTGTTGTCATTCCTCCCAAGGGTGCCTCTTCAAAAACAAGATCTAGACCCCTTGGCACATTTCCTCAACGTCCTCTTTCATGTCCTCACAAAAAGGTAGAGCTTCCTTCCCCTAAGACCAATCCTCCTAAATCCACATCATCATCTTCTATTTTGGGACCCCTCCCCACATCATCTTCTTCTATTTTAGGACCACTCCCTTCATCATATTATTCTATTTTTGACCACTCCCTTCATCATCTTCTTCTATTTTGGGATCATCCCCTTCATTGAAAACATCTCTACCACTAATAAAATGACACAACGATGACCTCTTTCTAAACCACCTCCCAAAACTAAGTCTAGGTCATCCACATCATCAACCAATATCCCAAATCAAACACAATCGGCTCCTTCCTCTTCCAAATCTAAGACAGTATCAAAGGCTCCCATCACACCACCACACATCAAACCATCATCAATTTCATCACAAAACCTTTTACCTATAGCCACACCATCACCTATTCCTTTGGGATATTATACTACAATGTTTTACCAATTGCTCCAGGCCTCGGAAATCACCTTGCCACCAATTAAACCCTTCAAACCAAGTGCACCAAGACCCTCATGGTTTGACTCTAACCTTATTTTTGCATACCACTATGCACTAGGGCATGACACTAAACATTGTAGAGCCCTTCAAACCATCATACACAACCTTGTCAATAAGGATGATCTCCTTGACAAGGAGGAACCAACTCTTCCACCAATGTATCCACTTCCTCCACCCCACATTCATTTACAAAATATCCAAGTCACCTAGTCCATCCAAAACTGACATCACCATTCCTCCACCTACTTCATCTCCTCTTGAGGAACGTTCTCCTCTCTACATTGATGTTGTTTGGGTAACTACTCGTTCAGGCTCACATGACTTAAATCAACAGTCTAAACAAAATCAAGGACCTTTTTGTCATCCCTCCTCCTAAGGATCTTACCTCATCCACACCCCCATCACAACCTAAAGTTTTCATCACTACTCCCACCACTCAATCCCTATCATCCCCTTCATCTTCCTCTAAGGCCAAGGTATCTATTTTGGCCGCTCCTAATCCCGCTTCCATCGAATAGACCATCATCAAACAACTTCACCAGGCCCCGGTTAAAATGTCACTTTATGAGCTTATCCAAAGCTCTCCTAACCACAAACATGCTCTTATTGAAGCTCTACAATGGATCTCGTATCATCTGATGAGCCTCAACCCCTTGGCTCTTATTGATGCTCTTTTATCATCCACCACCATGTCCTTCAAGGATTCAGAAATCCCCAACATGCCACCCAAAGAACACGATCTTCCTCTCTTCATCATGGTCTACATCAATGACACATGCATCCGACAAACTATGATTGATAATGGTGCTAGTATCAATATAATTTCTTCTCACACCTTCAACTAACTCAAACTACTAACACCATTTTCACTGAATCTCCTACCATCCTCCATAATTTTAATGATGTTGTAACCCCCCATTAGGTACATTTGTCCTTCCCATTAGTGTTAGCCATAAAATCCTCCATGATCTCTTCTATATTATAGAAGGATAATTTCAGTATAATATTTTTGATTGGATGTCCTTGGATTTGTGTCATGCATTGCATCCCATCTACCCTCCACTTTGTTGTATTAAATATGAACATGAAGGGACCATTTATACTCTCCCCGTCGATGCCCCTCCTTTCAAGACATGTCATATGACCTATCAACCTAAGGATGTGCTTGTCCCCAAATCCAACCCTTCTTCTTCGGTGCATCCACCACTTCTTCTCTGTTTTACATCTACATTACCCATGACCCCATGATGGATCTTTTGATGTTGTGATGTAACGCCTTGCCTTAGGAGAATATCAAATCCTCACTCTTAATTATCTTCCTTCTCCCAACCACCTCGGACACCCTGATAAGGCCCCTATGTATCAATCAAACATTGGGAAATTGTCTCATTTGGCCCCTCTTCTCTCAAAACTAACCTAGTCTATGGTGGCCTCGATCGACCTTCTTCTCATGCTGAAGATCACCTCACACCAAACCATATATCGATGGTTTTAGATTCCTTAGAAAACCATCCTTCGCTATACATACCTCCACCATTGTGCATGGAAGGGGTTTAGTATGGGGCATTATGAACAAGGTCACCATGACCATGTCTTCAAACAAACCCACAAACCATGTGAAAATTTTGGCTTGGGATAAAAAGATCCCTCCATCCCCCCTTTAGGCACTTCTGCATCCTCTCCCATCAACATTGATTCTCCTCCCTTCTCTCCATCTCGACTATCTCACCGATCCCGATGATATCAATCTATTCCCCCTAACATTTTTTTTTTAATTTCCACCATTTCCCTCGGACCGGTCACTTATCAGGTTAGAAATGAAATCCGGTCCTTTCCTCTCAAGCATCCAGCGATGGTAGGGGAAGATTCCCCTACCATTGAAATTATTCAGTGTAGCGATGACACCTCCATTCTTTCTTACATGGGGTAAGAGACTCTCACATCCAAAATTCCCTTCCCCCTAACACTTCCACTCTCTTGAATGAGTCCACTATTGATATTGACATCAAGACTCCTAAATATCCTCACATCCTTAAAGTGGGCCAATCTCTGAGCCTCAAGAACTCAAAGCCTTCACTTCTTTCTTATCCAAACACATCCATGCATTTTCATGGTCATACTCCAACATGCTAGGTCTTGACCATTCTATCATTATCCATAACATTGTCACCATTCCCAATATTAATCTAGTTGGGAATAAGCTTCACCACATGCATCCTCGAGTTTCCCTCCTTGTCAAAGAGGAGTTGCAACATCTTATTTCTACCAATTTCATCATCCCCATTGACTATCACTAATGGGTTTCTAACATCGTAACCATCGCTAAAGCATCAAGAAAATTCGTATATGCGCCAAATTTCAAGATCTTAATCTCGCTTTCCCTAAAGATGACTTTCCTCTTCCTAACATTGATCAACTTATGGATCTTACCACGGGTCATGAGATGCTTTCTCTTATGGATGGTTTTTATGGCTATAATAAATTCTCATTGCACCAAACAACCAACATAAGACCTCCTCCTTCATCACCCCATGGGGGACCTTTTTCTATCGTGTCATGCCTTTGGTTTGAAAAATGTTGGGGCCACCTATCAATGAGCCATGACATATATCTTTCATGATCTCATACATAAGACCATAGAAGACTATGTTGATGACCTCTTGGGAAAGTCCAAACATCGATGTGATCACCTCTTTTCCTTTGAATTCTTTTTAAGCATCTCATATGTTTCTTCCTTCTCCTTAATCCCACCAAGTGTGTTTTTAGTGTGTTAACTAGTAAACTTCTTGGATTCGTCATTTCTATCAAGGGTATTGAGGTTGACCCCACCAAAATCAAGGTTATCCTTGAGATGCCTCCTCCTTCCAATCTTAAACAACTTCACAATCTTCAAGGACAAATTTAGTTCATCTACCACTTCATCTCACAAATTTTATACCATTACCAACTCTTTCATCATCTTCTTTGTAAAGATGTCAACTTCCAATGGGACAATAACTGCCAAAAAAAAGCCTTCGATGATATTAAGTAATATCTCCTATCTTCACCTATTCTTACACCTCCATGTGAGGGGGAGTCTTTTTATCTATATATATCTACCACTGATCATGCCTTGGGTACCATGTTAGAACATTATGATGGCTAAGGTAGAGAGAGGACATCTATTACATTAGTCATACCCTACACAAGTATAAAACTTGCTACACTTTGAAGCTAAAAAGATGTGTTGTGCCCTTTTCTTTTCCACTTCTAAGCTTCACCATTATCTTCTTAATCAAAAAAACTCATGTCTCACTAGATTTCATCCTCTCTAAAACCATGCATTCTAAACCTTACCACAATGATTGCATCACTCAATGGCTCATGCTCATGAGAAATTTTTACCTAGAGTTCATCTCTCAAAATTCTATTAAGACCAAGTGATTGCAGACCAATTAGTGAAGCCCCTCTTCCTACCACTCATCTTCCTCATGATAAATTTCCTGATGAATCCATTAAAATATTCATCACGAGTCTTTCCATCTTCATATAAATCTCTTATTTTTGATGTATCTATATGTCAATAAGGGGATGCGCCGGCATCATTCTCATTCCTCCTTAGGACACTCCCATGCCCATTTCCCAAAACTTGACTTTGAATGCACAAACAATATGGTAGAGTATGAAGCCCTTATCTTAGGTCTTGAAACTATTATCCTTTTAGGTGTTCAAATCCTTGACATCTATGGGGATTCCAAGCTCATTATCAAAAAAATTACAGGAAATTATCAATGTAAAAATGACATTCTCCAAAAGTATCAAGATATCGTCCTATTTCTCCTTAAAGTCTTTGATTCTTATACTATTCAAGTCATCCCTCACTCATCCAATCATTTTTGAAATGATGGCTTCCTTTGCATCTCTCATCCCATGATAACTAATGAATCCAAACTTTCAGTTGTTTTCCATCATCATGATCAATCATCTCACATCTGTAGTTTACCTCATGTTCATGTTGTTGAATGTAACTCATCGGATTTTTGGTACTCTTAAAATCTTTGATTATCTATCCAAATCCATCATTCCCTTATACCTATCTAATAATGGTAGGAGTTCCTTTCTCTGACACACTAAATGCTATGTCATTCTTGGTGGTATCCTTTACAAACATGGGTTCAATGGTATTCTCCTTCGATGCCTTAAAACCCATGAATCTACTCGTGCTATCCAAGAAGTCCACAATGATTTGATGGAATTTGTGGTTGAAATTTCTTCACCTTGGTTATTATTGGCCTTCTCTCAATCAGGACTATTGTGAATATGTTAGGAAATGTGTCAAGTGTTAGCAACATTCCAATCTTGTCCGTATTCCTAGCTAATCCTTATGACTAGCTCAGAAATTTGGCCCTTTTTGTAGTGGGACCTTAATCTCATTGGTGCCATCAATCCTCATTCTTATCAACATCATCAATTCCATCATCACTTCAAATAAATATTTCACTAAGTGGGTGGAATTAATTCCCACTCACCTCAACTAAATCCAATTAGATCGTTAACTTCATCTACGAACACATAATTTTTCACTTCGGCGTCCCTCACAAGATCATCATGGAAAATAGAAAGTCATTCAAAAACAAATATGTTAAGAAACTCTATGACTCATTCAATATCAAGCTTAGTTTCTCATCTCCTTATTATCCTCAAGCTAATGGTTAGGCTAAAGCGACTAACAAGACCTTGTGTAACATCCTTGCTAAAACCATCGATAAAAGAGGTCGTAATTGGAATCTTCAGCTTCCCTTCACTATTTGGGATTATCAAACCAGTATTTGTACCTCCATAGGTGCTACTCCTTTTATCTCATATATGGTTGAAGTTGTTCTTCCCCTCGAAGTTCAAATTCCATCCTTACGTGTGTATCTCTTCATGACTTCATTTCTGATGAATATTATCACCAAGAGTGTCTAGTGGAACTTGAGTTGTTAGACAAGAACCACCTCCTTGTTCTTGAGCATCATCATGTTTATCAAGAGTGTGTCCAATGTTCTTATAACAAGCATCTCAAAGAACGTGACTTTAAAATAGGTGACCTTTTCTTAAAATAAAATCAAAATGTCACTACTCTAGAAAGGAGCCAATGGGGAAAGTTTTCTCCCAATTGGATTGGACCTTACATTATCACGCATAAGTATGGGTCTGGGGCCTATCATTTGGCTTCCCTTGATGGTAAACCAGAGATTGAACCTCTTAATGCATTGCACTTATGACCATTCTATTGTTAGCATATATACCCATGAGCAGATAGTCATATCTTTAGATCATTCCTCCATCATTATCCCCTTCCATCTATCATGGTAATGATATGGAACTATGTGGTCTACCATCACTTCCTAGATATGACCTTAAATATGGGCACCATGGCTCTGCTCATAGCATATTCATTATGGATAGGTTATCCCCTTTGGTGAGAACTCCATGATCATTACACCCATCACCCTCTTATTCACTTATTGGAACCATGCAAAGGGTCTCAGGGGTGTCTTTTGTACATTCATTGTCCCCTCCTAAGTGGTCTACATATATACATAACTCTTCCCCATCAAATAAAAAAAAAAAAGACCGATCCCTCGCATGCAAATCAAAAAAAAAAAGCAAACATGTAAATCAAAAGAAATAGAATGATCCCTCGAAGGACATCTATCATATATATTATGTTTTCCATCTATATTATGTATAAAGTAAACCATACCCTCGAAGGATGGATACTCTTTTATTATGGCATTTGAAGGCTTCCGCATTGATCAACCTTCCTTTTTATCAAAATTCTTAGAAAGCTTCCCGCATTGATCAACTTTCTTCTAGTATTTCTCTTTCCCTTTCCCAAAGTTGGGGCATAGACTTAGGGAGCACCACTTTTGGAGAACCCTCTTCTCATGTATAAGTTACATCTCAAACCCTTTATTTTGTCAACATTAGGTTTATGATATTATTGCATCCATGTTTCCCTCATGGTATTTTGATATAACTAACTATCATTGGTTATGTGTTAACATTTTCTATTGGTTGCAAGTGCAATGCCTTCAGTGATTCTCTTTCTTTTTTAGCTCTAATCCAGTTTGAAGCATGGTTTCCATGTATGCCCCTTGCTATGATTATGTGTCATTTATCTTGTTAAGGTCACCTTTTATCAAGATCACATTCTTACAGATCAAATTTCAAACCATGAAATCTATATCTATATGCTTACTTTTAAGGATGACATATCTTACAATCATCCACAATTCCATGAATTATGTTAACACTATCTCTAATGCACCCTTCGGTTTGGGAATTCTACTTGATCACCATTGTAGTTTGTGAATCCTACTTGAGGATCTCTCTCAAGTAGAATTCATTATCCAACAACTTCTCACCCCCACCATGATAAACAATCTCTTTGATCCATTGATCCTCACTCCTCATTTCCACTCATCACCACTTATCCCCACATCACCTATCTCACCATTCCTATCCCCTTTCATTACCCTTTATTCCTTCCCTTTCTTCCCACTTTCCCCTTTTCATTATTTTGCTTTCATCTTGAAGATATTACTTAACCATCCATATGGTCCGGGACTCTTAGTTGAGGTATACCCCCTTCCTAAGATCTTCCCATTGTAGAAACTTCTCCACCATTTCCTATTCCATTAGACGACAATCACCACAACAAAATCTTTCTACTCTACCTCTTCCACTTGACACTCTTGCATCATCACTCCCACAACATGGGCATCCTAGTTAAGGATTCCCCTCACACTCTCCACTCTACACTACATATATTCCTCCATCCATTCATGTCACACTCCTTTGTTTCCTTCCTTCCTTGTTATCACCCCTTTCACCTCTTGTTCCATTCTCGCATACATCATTCCTTCTTTTCTCATTCTTCCTAGTATCCATCTTCTACTTGGTAATCTTACTTACACATGCTTGCAGTATGGAAAATTCACTTGAGGGTTCCCCTTTAGTCCATCTTGTCATACCCTCTTCCCACCAACTCCATCAATCACTTACTTCTTCCCATCATTCTTCTTCTTTGGCTTGGCAATCCTACTTAACCATCCTCATCGCATGGAAATATTACTTAAGATTCCCTCTTAAGAATGATATGCCATCTAACCCTCCCCCATCCCATCATATTTCCTCCATCTTATATCTCCCACCCCTTGCCATAATCATCCGATCCAACCAAATCATTCCACCCCCTGCACACAATACACTATTGTCTTTCACCTTTATATCATCACTTTTGGTTTGACGATATTGCTTGACCACTCCTTCGGCATGGTGATATTACTTAAGATTCCATCTTAAGGATGATTTGTCATCTTGCACTCCCCGATCACTCCACATTCTCACCATATATATTTTCTTATCACTCCCCATCATCACATCCACTCACCTCCTCCTTTATTATCGCAAAACTACCTCCTTCTTGCCCACTTTTCATTTGGATCATCCCTCACTTTGAAATCTTACTTAACCACTTCCACATGAAAATCTTACTTAAGGGTCCTCCTTAAGTTGAAATCATTATTCTAGACTTCTCCCTCTCCTCATTCATCATTCCCTTCATTGATTTTTTTTTCTCCTTGTCTTCCTTACCAACCAAATTTTCATCCTACCATTATCCTTTCTTAACCTATCATATCACAAAATATATCTCCTATCTTCCACTTATCATCACGTTCCTTTCCCCATTTTACCCTCCTTGATCCATTGTCATTCATACTTCTTCCTATCATTTTTTTATGTCTTGTTTCTTCATCTTTACCTCATTCATCCTCATCAAGTGCATCCTCTTCTCACCTTCATCTTGGCAAAAATCATTATCCCTCCTTTCTTTACTCTTTCCGCTCCATCTTCTCGAGTTCTCCCACATATCCACCCCCATGTCTAATCACATTATTGATGGTCTTCCCCTAACATTATTTCATCATCATCTTCCATTTCCATGCTAATAATTATTGGTGGACTTATCCTAAAATTCACTCATCCCCATTCTACGTAACCCTATTCACTCTTCTTGACATCCTCAATTATCTCTTCATTCCTTCATTCCCTTATGCACACCAATCATTATCGGTGGAATTATCATGACATCCCTCCATTAGAGTTGCTTTCTACATCATCTACAATCTCTATTTACCTCTTGTTTCACCAATCAACCCCAACAACATCGACACATAGTCCATATTAGTCCGAAGCTCACCGAGGCATGCACATGTGCCAAGCCCCTCCTTTATGTGAGATTTATGAGATGTTCCTTCCTTAATAAGGGGGTGTTGTACAAATAGAGAATGACACACCCATTCTTTACAACTAGATGTAAGAACTAAATCCTAATCTAATGTACCAGAACATAAGATATCATGATCATATCATAATGCAAGTAGAACTAAATCACGATTATCATCAAGAAATCTAGTAATAAACCCATGAACACAAAAGGAAATGTATAGATCAAGATCCATCACATAAGTGCTTCAGAATCACTTCATTATATTCATTAACTAAATACAATAGCCAAGATTACATAAATTGAGTTCCATGTATGAAGATATTTATAGTAATAGAAATTCGACACATTAAAGAGCTTGCCATCACACACTACATATTATTTTACTAACTATCTTCCTCTATTTCTTCTATACTCACACATATACCTCTCTCATAAAACCATACATATGAGGAACTCTCAAGGAATCTCCTCTTAACCGCTCATCATTACATGAGAAATCTTGAAGGAATATTTCATGATTTCCCTACCACTACCCAAGAACATGTTAGATGTCATCACGCGTTTCTCGTAATCAAGTGTCCTTAGCATGCATGTGTTAACTAATCCATAACAAACTCAGCTCCTTATCCTTTCATGATAATTATATTGATGCCCTGGAATATCCTTTCCTTAAGTTGTAAGTCTCCATAGCTTATCCATATTTGTATCTAGTCACTTTTTCATTTGTTCCCTAAATGCATCCTTTCCTGCTATCCAAAACTCACTAAGCTTGAAATCTATCCTTCCTAGGTGTGAGCCTTCGTACATCTCCAAGAACTACTTCCATGCGTGCCTTCGCACCTTGCTTCCACATGCCATAGAGTTTTGCACCTTAGGTACTTAGTTAATTTAGGGGTCCAACATCACCCCACACTAATCTTATTTCCACCTTAACAATCCTTCGCACTTCTCGAACAAAGTCTTGATGACCAAAACCTGATAAGGCAATAACATTTTTCCTTAAAAGAATAAAGAATAATAGAATTGAAATAATCTAAATAAATAATTGAAGACTGGAAGAATATGCTATGCGACTAAATGGAGGAGTTCACGGAACTCCACGTCTATCTTGTCCTTAAATTTCTCATAGGCCTTCAATTCTGATAAGGCCTTCCTAGTGCTTCTCCCATGTTGTTGGGAACTTGGTCTATGGTAATTTACTCCACATATCCCTTTAGTGCATTTATAGCTACCACCAATTCTATGCAGACACTCTCGAACTCATCCATCTCGCTTAGTGATGTAATCCTAGAGTTCACTAATCCTCGAATTCCAAGTTCTCATGATTTGTTTTGATTTTATCCTTCTGATCTGTGGTGTTAATAACCAACTATGCGTATTCATCCTTGTTGGTGGGGTTGATATCTTGTACATCCTTGAGGGAAGCCTCCTCTTCTGCTACTCCGTGCATTAATGATGGGCTCACATTTTTGTATCTGTTGAAGCCCCTATGTGCCAGTATATTTTCTTCATTAAGTTAGGTGAGCAAGTCCTCCAACTCAATGATTTGGGCTTCAAAATGACCTTGTTTTACTCCTTATCCTTTGCAATATTTACAGCCATCGGCCCTAAGCCATCCTTGATGTTTGTTAGCAACATTCCCAAAAGGTCTTCAAGATATTCCATCTCATCCCCATAGTTTGTCCTAGCTTGGCTCACCAATGTTGGACATTGTCCTAAAATGCTCTTCACGAGGGAGTTAACTCGGTCGTATGCTTCCTTAGTTCACACCTATTAATCCCTTAATCCGACAAGGTCTATCTATCTCATTTTCTATTTTTTTATTTTTAGCTACTAGGGTCTAAATAGTGGCTCTGAATCCGAGCCGCATCGGATCACCTCCGACACATCTTATGAAGCACACTGCATGTTTTATTATCTATTAGGTGACTAAGATCCACTACCCTATATGTTTCTCCTCCTTTCTTCTTCTAATGGGTGGTATTGATCACATTATCATTGACCTCAAACTCATGCTCTTCGACATGGAAATGAATGTTCTAGTTAAGCATCTTCCCGGTTTGGGCATACCCCCTTCTTGATCAATTAAATCCCATCCATGTAGCTTTTCTAGAGGAAGGGTGGATTGGAACATTTTGTGTAATACCTTCGTGGGGTCATCCATGAAGTCCATATGCAGGGACATGGGTGTCCACTTCTTCCTCGTAGTTTTTCGCTTCGTCCTCTACTTATTTTCTCCAAGGGTAAATCCTTTATCATCCTTTATAGTAAAGGAGTCCCCCTTATCTCCCCTTGGGTTGGCGGTCCGAGTCGGGAGGCCTTACACATTGGGCTCTTCTCGGTCCTATAGAGTGATCCTTTCCTTCCTCATGCACCTCACCCACATCTGTGGCTTCACCTCGGCTTCTAGTTCTTCTAACTCTTCCTCCAACTCGCCTTGAAGGTAGTGGGGTATTCTTCTTATCCTTCCTATGAGCCTATTATGGGGCTTGATGCATCATGTATTTTTGTTTTTTTCTTCAAGATATTCCTCCTCTTCCTTCTCTTTCTCACACCCTAGTAATGATGCCTTAGCACCATCTTGTAGTGAAGTGTTGGTGCCCTTCCTATCATTGCGGCACATGTAGTACCTCCTCTTCTAGGAAGTATCTAACTTACCTTCACTTTGTTCTTATTCTTCTTCTTCAACCTGTACCACTTTCATGGGTGGGATTGGTGCCTCCCACGACTTTGGAAAGGGGGATTTTGTAACCTCCACTTCAATCCCCCTTTTTGGGGCACAACTACATCAACACTCAATTGACGTATCCTTTTATGGTCACATTGAATTGAGGGTGCAAGTCCATAAAGTCTGGCTCCAAAAATTTGACATAAGTAGGTCAATTACCATAATTGTATGTCGCATGCAATATATGGACATCAACATCCACTTTTTCTACATAAAAGACCATATTTTGTGTGTCCTTTATCTGGTTTATGGTGCACTTCATGCACTTAGAAGTAAATGCGAAGGGGTGCTTACACCATGGCCCCATCTCTCCCTTGGCCATCATAAACCTTTCTAGGTAGATATGTTGAGTAACTCTAAGTTTTACCTGATCCCCAAAAACTTGTGGAAATTCATGGGGGATGCACAACTCATTATCAAATGCTTCGTGCAACCATTCAAACCACATTTTCATCCAAGCCTTATAGGTTCTTGAGATGGTTCCATCATAAGTGAACTTCACAATTTAAATTACAGGGATGAATGCACCAATGGGTGAACCCTTATGTTCCCATATGGCCCATGTGGAACACCAATCTCCCAAAATATGATCAATAAAAGTATGGAGTCCCATGTGATTTTTACACCTACCCTATTTTGTACTTGTGCTTCTTTAACAATTCAGTTTTGATAAACTCTGCAAAATTATAATGTTCCCTTTTGACACTCTCGAGGCCACATACAAGAGCCTCTCATTGATGTATCTCCACCTCTATGATGTGACCAACTTGCAATTAATGAGCCAAGAGGTGACTCTAAACACTTGGGTATGGGAGATCCAAAATCACATGTGCCCTTCCTCCCTTCTCATAGCTCAATCTCTTAGCTAGCTCCTCAATCTTTGTAGTGACACATAAATCAAGTACCATGTCCTTGCCAGGTGTTCTACAAGCCTATAACTGTCCTAATCAAGTGGCTGTAATCCTCATCATTCTTCCTATGAAGTATAAAAATTCCTCATGGACCTATGAAATTAACCATCTAAACAACAGGCAGGTTTCACAAAGAAAGGTAGCTCCCATAACTGAAAAATTTGAGTCTTTTGTAGTTCTTGTTGCACCGATTCATCAACATTAGTGTAATACCTTGACAATCTGTTATATTTCTCTTTACATTACAAGTGTTGGCATGTGATTTTATTGAATGAGGTGTGTTCCCTTGTATGTTGAAGATCATGCTTGTTATGGATAAATCATTTCTACTCTTGGACGGAAATGATATGGCTTTCAAGAATCCATTTTCACTTCTTATTGATAATCTGTAATCTAATTTTGAGAGTTGCAAACTTATCTCTTTTACTGACTCATCCTTGGATCAATTTCAATGATCCAAGGAATGTTTTAAATCTTCTTAACAGACTGAATGGTAAAATTAAAATTCATTATTTTGAGAGACATAGTGGACTGAACTTTGTATGTTACAAATTCTTTGGTCTTGTGTGAACGTGTCTTCATTAGGTTGTATGTTTGTGCTTGGGTCTTTGGGATTGATCTCTGTAGGACATTAATGGTGTAAATGAAATATAGTTTGCTTCATGACTATAAAGGGGATCAATATCCTCAAACTAAAGGATTATCCTAATAGTATCATAAGCTAGGTAAGATCACCTACTTCTTAGCTACATCTACTTATTTGGGTTTCATTCTAACCTAAGATTCTTATTCTATTTTGTTGGGATGGTGTCCTAACCTAAGCTCTTGTGCTAAATGAATAAGGGAGAGATTACTAAAGTAATGTTAGGCTATATTAACCTAATGCCTAATACTATATGGATGTGAATTTAATCAAACCTAAGGTGGAAATTACCTATGGCAATGTTTTAAGACCTAACGTAATTATTTTTAGACTAACCTAAGTTTTGGGGAAATATATCCTAAACTATTAAAAAGGAACCTAAGGGTCGCATGGCACCACATTTAATTGATTTGATTGGGTTTAATGTATGGTACTACGGGCGATGGTTCTAATGGCATTTAATTGATTTGATTGGGTTTAATGTATGGAGGTACTACCGGTTTTGTAAAAGTGGGAAACATCATCTATGATTTGTGTTTAAGATATTTAAAGAGGATTTAAGACATACAAGAACCATAGAGCTCAGAATGGCCTCTAGATCCTTGCAGCCATTCCAGACAGATAGTACTTAATAGACTATATGACTTGTATCATAACAGAAAGAAGTATACAAACATCCATACCTAGCATAAACATAAATGAAGAGAACTTATGAAAAATATATGTATGCATCGAATCATTGATATTCATATATATCATATATATAAATTAACCTAACCTCATTACATCCATGGAGCCATTACAGAATGTCACAAAGAAGCAGACCACATGCATGCATTACAACTGGACTAATGTAGCTAGGCTAAAAAAAAGAAAAATTACAATCCCCATACCCAATACATCCTTTCCCAAATGCAATTACCCACTAACAGAGTTCTTGCAGTATTTCTGTAGAGCTCCACCCACTCTCTTGTTCTCTCTCTTTTTTTTTTTACTCTATAGGCTTGTATTTATAGCCTTTACTGGACTGCCAACTCATCCTCCAGCACCCTCAGATCCGATGCCAAGTGTCTGAATGTGGTCCTCCATGTGAGCATGCTCCTCCAGCTTGAGCTTTCCACTTTATACCATGATGTGCTTCTAGAAGCTTCTACCGTAGGCATGCTCCTTCCTGGGCCAACTTGTCGCCAGGTGGCACACCTTATCCATGCATGCAAGTCGGGTCATGATTTTCACGTGTTCTACCCCAAATGCCCAATTTGACTAAGTCCCAAACCCTTGGTTCTATCCACACATGTGTCACGTGCACCACGAGCTTCCTTAAACCCTTCTCTGTGCTCTTTGTCCTTGCACACCTTTCCTTAACTAGGACCTTGCACACCTACGCACCTTTTGTACTTAGTCAATATTCTTAGGGGCCCAACATCACCCCACACTACACTATTCTCCTCCATCGGAACACTTCTCTTAGTGAAAGAAAGAATACAATAGGCTTACGCCTAGGAGAAAGAATAAGGGGATGAAAGAATGGGGAAAGAAGAAAGAATGGGAGAGTGAAAGAATCACTTTACAACAAACTAGGAAAATCCTTTTGCAAGTTGGCCTCCAATTTATTCCAGGCATCGACTTCTTCTGCTCTCTGATAGAGAGTCACCGACCAGGGCACTCACCTCCCCAAAATTTAGTCCATCTCCTTACGCACACTCATGGTATCAGTGATCTTCTCCAATTCCTTGCATATATCCTCCAGTGCATCCATTCTTCATGTAATGCATGGATATAGTTCCTTCATAGTTTTTGATTGAACCCTTAAGGTTTCAATGGCTTCAATTTTTTCAACCTCGGCAAGGATTTTCTCTCTTTCCACCCTATTTCCCTTGTTCTTCTCTTGGAAATCCTTGAGTTCTACTTCATGAGTGGTGACCAAGGCACTGCCACTTTGTCTCTATCCATGTAATTGTTGTATGTGGCCTCGGCCTCGGTCAGAAGAAGCAGCCCTTACATCAGCAAGCACTTTGTTGTATTCCACGTGATGAGTGCTATGATCTTCAACTTATCTTCCTTCTCTAGGCACATGGCCACTTCTTCTGCAGACTCCAAGGCTAGTGGTTGTCTTTCCATGGTGAGGACCCTTGTTAAATCCTCCAGGCATCCCAAGGTAGATCCATACTTCTACACGGGTGATGCTAGGTCCGGATGCTTCAATAGTATAGCCTCATTGATGGATTCTACTTTCTTGTACACAACACTCACCTTGGCCTTTTCATCCTTCAATTCACGCTGCCACTGGGTGATCAACCTCTCCTAGCTTAGCTCCTTTTCAAAGTAGCTAGCTCTTCCTCTTTCTTCTTTAGCTCCCCTTCCAGGTCTCTGACCCTATCATTCCACCCGAAGAGTCTAGCCTCTATCTCAATGGAGACTTTGTTGAGCACATTGCATAGTTTTCATCCAGAGATTGTTGGGTATCCACCACTGGGTTGTCTTCTCTTGGTCTGGAAATGTTATTATTTCCCCATGGCTTACCTCAAACTCTAGCTCATCAAGGTGGGACTCTATAGCCCATGAGAGCATCTTCCTTGTCCATGGATATGTAGCCTCCTTGTCAAAAGATGACATTGCTACAAGCTCCTCTACCGGAATGGTACTTTGGAACCACATGTGAAACACTTTCTTGGGGTCATCAATATAACCCATCTCCGGCCTCTCCCCCTCTGTACACCTTCCTCCCATGCACATACCCTTGGGTATACTTACAGTTAAAACTGGGCCTCTAGTGTTGCCACATTCCTCTTCTGCGCTCTCCTCCTTCTCCTTGTTCAATACTGGCTCAACGTTGTGTTCCACTTTGTCCTTCACCAGGGTCTCAATGTCCCTTGTCTCTTCTTCTTCTTGCCACCTTGGTTGTCTGTCTACTGTAGAGCTTGGAGCCTCTTGCTTCTTGCACGCTAGCCTCCTCATCTTTTCCCATGTCTTGGTGCTTCCTCCTACCTAGCTATCCTTGCACCACACAAAAAGGAACCCTTGTTCTTCTTCTCTACCTTCCTCCTCTGAATCATGTACATTGAAAATAGGTGGCCCTTGATCTTTCCCGGGGTCCTCTTCCCCACTTACTTCTTCTTCACTATCATCCTTTTCTCCTATGCACTTGTCCAAATTTCCAACTTCTTCCGAGGTGGTCTCCTCTTCTACCCTCTGCTTCTTCCTAACTAGAGATTCCGGTGTAGGTGACTTTGTTTCTTCTTCTTCTTGATGACTCCTTATCTGATGGATTTTCTAGCTCTGGAGTCTTCTCTTTTACTATGGGCTTTTTCTTGCACGTACATACTGAGTTCTGCACTTGTCTTGTCCCGGGGAACCTATTGCCTGTGTCTCCACCACACTTGGAATTTTCTTTTTCTAGTTCTTTTTCCTCCCATTTGGGCATGGGTCTCTTCCTCCCAGTTGGATCTTGAGGTATAGATACCTCATTTCTCCATATGTGCCCTTCTCGACTTGGGTCTTATGCGAATGTACACGCGCGCCGCGGATCCTTCTGCAATGGGCAGAGTCATGGGCCTTGTCATTTGTTCATGTGATACATACCACTCCACATATGTACATGCATGCTTGCTTTCTTGGGGTACACCAACCCTTTGCATTTCCCTATGGTCCTGGTCCAGATTACCAAGGTCCAACTTAAAATTTTGGACTCCTTGAACCTATTTACTCCCACTTGGAAGTATTGAGCTGTGAAGGAAAAGGGGAGCTTGCACCATGGGCTCCATGTCCCATCTATAGTTTGAATCTGCCCAAATAAAATGTTGGTACACAAAAATTCCTTCTCCCCTGGTGGCTGCTTGGTAGTTGTTTGGGAATTCTCCATTCTACCCCGAATGTGTTCCTTAGGCACATATACCACTTTTCCAAGCACGCCTTGTGCACTTGTTGTCATAGTGTCACAAGCGTATTTCTCAAACCTTTTGGTGGGTGAGGGGTCTTCAGCAGGTACTCCCATATGAACTTATCTGATGCATCTGGTACCCCGATCTCTGAGAACATGATGGTTAGCAACACATTTCCAAAGAGGATCCTATCACCTTCCTTCACGCAGTTAATAATTTCATCCATGATGAATGCGGACAAATTGTAGATGGTGCCCTCTAAATCTTTCTACACACATTCAACCATGGCTTATTGACTTGGGTCCATCTCTCCTGGCCATTTAGCTTTGACACCGGTGTGCGTGCCATCTTCATCACTAGATCCTTAATGTCTGACATCATAATACCTTGACCCCTTCTTGCATGCAAAAGTGGCGATAGTTTCCTTAATCACTTCTTTGTCAGTCAAATCATCCTCCAAACCATCTCCTTCACAGATGAGGCCTGTGAAATGTGAAATGAGCTGAGGAGTTATGCACATCTTGCCCTGCCTGAAGTGGAAATAGTCCTCATGTACATGCGTGACATCAGCCATTGATATAAGCACTCAGGTTTCCCAAAGTAGGGCAACTCAAAGAGTTGTAATAACCCTACCTTCTCCAATTTGACCTTCACATCATCATTATATATGGGAAAACCCTCTGGTGTCCTTTTTTTTTTGGGCACACTAACTCCAGCACCATTTCCTTCTCGATTGTGTTTTTCCATGATTATAATCATTTACAGACATGTTCCTAAGATGGGACTCCCACTCCTTCCCCAACAACACTCCATCTGGGTACTGCATTTCTGCATACCACTCCTCATTTGTGTGTGCTTCAATTTCTTGTTGCTTTCCCTTTCCCTTTCCCTTTCCCTTCTTGGGTGTACTAGCTAGTTTCTTGGGTGCCATTATCTAGGTCTTCTTCCCACTTCAATCACTCCATGTTACTCTTTCTTCTTCTGGTCTCTCCAACCTTAGATCTCAAACTTGTGAAGAAAATTACTTAAACCCATGCCCTAGTTCTTCAAACCCTAACTGGGATACTCCCTTCACAAGATGCACCTTCTCACAACTTCTCCTACTACCCATGAAATCCCTTCCTCCTGGTTCACAAACCCAAACTAGTTACCCATGCTTTAATCTCTCCAAATTTTTCTTCACATGGATCAGTTTTTGGAAGCCCTAGTTTGCAAAGGTGCAAAAAGTGCTTCATTCTCCTTATACGCAAAGTGAAAAATGAAGTGCCTCGACCCCTTTATTTATAGTTTTTCCCTTTTTAAGCATTAAGTGCTACTTCACCTACCACCATACTTTTTACATTTAATGCAGATTTTTCAAACAAAGCCCATCTTCAGCGCTTTCACTCACACGCCCCAACCTACATGTGCGGACAAACCTCCAACCTTCTGTCGTGCAACCAATCCAACATGACAGGAGACTCTTACGCGCGCGTACCCAGCACTGAAGGCACTTCTTCTTCTAATTTTTTCTCTCTCTACCTCATGTTGCTTAATGCACTTTCTCCTCCTTTGTACGTGGGATCTAAAGTAGCTTTATCTTGACACCAACCATCCTTTTTCCATCTTTTCTTTTCATACACCTCTTTTAACAGGGCCATTCAACTAGGATTTTTAACACAAACCACCTTGGCACTTTAACCATGCACTCCTTCACATTACTCCACCCCACACTAAAATGATGTGTGGTCCTCTGCGCACTCACAAATTCTCAAAAAGTAGCAATAAGGTTACTGGCACCCAAGGCACAAAAAAAAAACAACACAAAAGGGAAACACAAGAAAAGAAATGCATAAAGGAAAATTCTAAACTAACTGGAAAAACTACCTTATTTACAAACACCAAGAAGACTTATTTATAGTAGGGCTTTAGCCTACTCCCATTGAAGTGTCCAGGAAACTTCATCCCATCCACTTGTAACTAACATGCACCCCCAATCAAGGATGTACGAGATTGTGTAAGGACCCAACCAATGGACTTTCAACTTCCCAGGATGGCAAAAAATTTAGAATCATAAAGTAAGACCATCTGCCCAACCTCAAACTTCTTGTTTCTTATGTGGCGATCATGCCAAGCCTTTTAGCTTTTGCTTTCTCTATTGTTTGGCTCCACTTGGCGAGTGATCATCTCTCATCCAGCTTCATTAACTTATCAATTCTCTCTTCCAGCGCTTTCTCATCAGCCAACCCTCCTGCATGTGCTATTCATAGAGAAGGTAACATGAATTCAATTGCTGAAGAATAACTTCCATGCCAAACACCAATTGAAATGGTGTGGCTTTGTTCAACCTTTTATAAGTTGTCCTGTAAGCCCATAACACTTGATACTTTTCATCCCAATCTTGTCTTCCGACATCACAAATTTTGGTCAGGGTATGACTCAATATTTTGTTGAATGCTTCCATGGTTCCATTTTCTTGTGGGTGATAGGGTGTAGTCTTGTGATGAGCCACCATGAACTCTGCTAATAGGATCCTCACGGTCTCATTCAAGAAATGCATACCCCTATCATTGGTTAAACTCAAAGGACATCCATACCTCATGATAATGTTCTCCCACAGAATCTTGCCATGTGGTGTGTGTTGTGTAGTCTTTAGTTGGGGCTGCCTCTGCCCACCTTGTCAGATAATCCATGCAAGTGATGACATAGCATGACCTAGTCCTACACGCCACTTTGGTGTAATAGGGCCTACAAAGTCTATTTCCCACTTTTCAAAAGGTTCCCATGCTAGGGATAGGGCAAAGGCATTTCATCTCTCTTTCTGGCTTGCCAATGTGCTTGACAATGGTCACACACTTTACAATAGTCTTTACAATCCTTGTACATGGGTTTCCCACCACAAACCTACCATTAATATCTTACGCGCGGTGGCATCACTGCATAATGTCCACCCACACTTCCTCCATGTGCTTCCTCCATGATGGCGAGGTGCTCATGCTCTAATACACACCTACACAACACCTCATCACATCCCAACTTGTACAAGTCTCCACTTGATCAACATGTAGGGCATGGGTGCGTATGGCTAGTTGCTTCTTCTCTAATGCCTTCATTCCTTCCTGACACCACACCTTCCTTTAAAAATACCACAATTTCCTCCAAATCTGAGGGGCGTGCCCACAACCTAAATAGTTGCATGCATCTGGCATTGTCTCCTCAATACTCTACATGTCCTCCCCTGAATCAATTCTTGACAGATGATCAGGTCCACAATTTCTTCCCCAGGGCTTCACTACTACGGTGAACTCAAACTCTTGAAATAACAATACCCATCGACATATGCACCCTTGTAGAATGGGCTTGTTCACCAAATACTTTAATGCCATGTGGTCGGTGTAAAATACAAAGGGTGTTGCCAGTAGATATTGTCTAAATTTGAAAAGCACATAGATCATTGAATGCGCTTCACACTCAGTCATGGTGTAATTCTACTCTGCTGGTGTCAACTTCCTACTTGCAAAACAAAGGATGATCAACAATTCCTTCACTAGGTATGTGCAAGTACTACTCCAATAGTGGTTCTGAGGCATCTACATGGACATGGAAGGGCTTGTCCCAAGAGGGAAAATGTAATATAGGTGGTGACAAGCCTATCCTTTAATGTATCAAATGCCCTCTGTTGCGCCTCTCCCCAATGGAAGGCACTTTTATGTCTGAGCAGCTCTTCTAAAGGCATGGTAATCTTGGCATACCCCTTGATGAATTTCTTATAATAACCCATATGCCCAAGGAATCCACGCACTTGCACTCTAGCTAGTAGGCTCCCCTAACCCCACAATAACTGCAACTTTAGCGGGATCTACTAGCAAGCCCTCCTTACATATGATATGCCCCAATAACATGCCAAAGGGTGTAGCAAATACACATTTCTTAATATTGAGGGATATCCTCAACTATCTACACCTCTCAAACATTAACCTCAAATTGTCACAATGGTCTTTTACTAGACCATACACTATCCAATCATCCAAATAGACCTGAAGAAACTTATGGATGAAGTCTGGAATGCTTGCACCACTATGCATGAAAAAATAGTAGGCACATTCTTCAACCCAAAGGGCATGACCATATATGCAAAACTTCCCCACTCAGTGGTGAAAGTTGTCTTCTCCTGGTCTTCCTTTGCAATCCGGACTTGGTGGTACCCCAAAATCCATCCATAAAGGAATAGATTTCACCCCAGTGACTCCTTCCAAAATTTCTTCAGTGAAGGGGGTTGGAAAAGGATCAATGACACAAACTACGTTTCAGCTCCCTATAATCCATGCAGATCCTAATCCACCCATCCTTCTTGATGTTGATTACCATCAGACTTATCCATTCTGATTCCTCCACTGCTTCAATGATCCCAGAAGCTATCATTTTTTCTATCTCCTCCTTAACCTTTACACACAAAAATTGGGATTCATCTGGTAGGGTCTCTTCCTGACCGGGCATGCACCATCCTTCAGCTTTATCTTCATCTCCCCCAAGGAATGGTGAATGCCTTTGAGCTCATGGTACCCACACGTGGGAATAAATCCTCAAATTCATGCAAAAATCAATGATCTTAGAGACTTCCTTCTCTACCAGTAATCTCCAATAATAGCTTCCTTAGGTTCTTCTCTTGAACCGATGTTAACCTTCTTTGTCTTTAAGGGCTCATGGTAGGTGCATGCATGAGTATCAACACTATCCACTACCTCACGTCATCCCCTACAAAATGGCTAACATCCAAGCTTTCCACTTCCTCTCCATCAATCACATACACCAACTTCCCTTTCTCCTTTTCCAAACATGCACGCTCAAGTTGTAACTCTTTTGTTTCCTCTACTTCTTCTTCAAAGCATGCCTCCAAACCTGGTCCACCTAGTAACTCCAATAGCCTATCCTCCATCCATGGCACTATCCCCCATGGTAAGGTGCTTGATACCCTGTAAGGCCTTATCAACTGATGGCTTGGTACTCTGATACTCAAAGGTTTGAATGAGGTCAGCCATGAGCTCTTGCCAATTCCTATCTAGCGGCGTGTCTCCGAATGAATGTACCATGCACACATGCACAACCTACAGTGTAGAATACAACTTGTGCACCCAGAGGGATGGTGGAAAAGCTTCCACCTTCTCTCTAGATCCTCTTCACACTCCTGGATATGGAAAGAGGTGGGCTCCTTCCCATGGTAGTCCTTGATGGTGGTGGGCACGTTGCTCTAGAGAATATGAGAGAGAGAATTCTTACCTCACGCCATTCCAAAAGGCTCTCTGATGGGTAGCCCACCACCATGCCACTATGCCAAGAGAGGGACATAACTTAACATCCCCCTCCATTCCTTCTCATTCTTCCACTGAGCTTCCATCTCCCATAAAAATATCTCAGGGAAGGCTCCTCCTGAATACTTAGGCAACTCCTTTCCTCCTAGGCATCAGACTGTGCACTGCCTTTGTCACCTTGGTCACCGACCCTCTCAACTTCCATCCCATCAATTCATAAGTTCCATGTGCCCCAATTGTCACATGCTAGACTGGTGGTATCACTTTCTGACTGAGCATCTTCAAACTGGATAACTCCATTGGTAGGATGTATTATCTCTGGGTCCTTGATTGAGCACACATATATCCTATCCAGAACTTCTTCTCCCAAGGGTTCAGTATAGGGCATCGACTTCCCATCATCCAGGGTATAATGACCCACTCCTCCTTATTTTCAAAGCTGATGTACCCTTTGTTGAACCAAAGGTCCGCATTGTTCTTGTAACACCATGGGCACCCAAGTATTTGGAAATTGTCTACCTCGGTGAGCACCAAGACTTTGAAGTCTCCAGTAAACTTAGCTCCCTAGATAGTGATAGTTGCATCCTTTAAGACACCGATGGGCATTTCCTTAGTCTTGTTTTCCATATACAACACATTCAAAGATGGTTGTAATGCAGGTCTTCCCATCTGATGCCATGCATCCAAAGTTAGAACATTAACCTCCACATGTGTGTCAATGAGGATATTACTAAGGAGCCATCCATCTACAACTACATTCAATGTGATCTCCTTGTCATAGTCAAGGCTGTGAGGGGAAGGTTTGCATGTAAGACCTACCTCTCTGCTCTCCTCTCTCTGGCACATGTGGTACCTTCTCTCTCAACCATGATCCTAGCAAGGGAATGATATTCTCTTGCCTTAGCATTTTACACACCTCCTTGACCTCATCCAGGTCATCCTTTGGTGCCTCGACTCTCCTCCCTTGTTCCTCCCTCTGGATTTCTCCTTTAGACACTTGGATTTCCCCTTGTAAACTCTGAATGACATCCATGGTGTCTTGATATACCTCCTTTTGATGTGCGGGGTCTAGGTACTTTCCATGAACTACTTCCTCCCTTGAAACCAGGTTCTTCTGCCTTGGTATCTCTTTTGCACATGTGGCTTCTTACTTGTTGTTACAAGACAGGCTCCAAACCTACATCCCATGTTACCCGAGGCATCCACTGTGTGTCTTCCTTCTTAATACTGACCATTGCAGTGCCCTTGTCTTTCTGGTTGTTTGATTCATGTGCTCAAACAACTCTAGGGCACTCCTCATACTTATGCTTCTTTCCACACCATGAGCACTACAACAGGTCTGGGCATTCTCATTTGTAATGCTCTGTAGACCCACAATTGAAATAGGTTCCATGTGGGAACTCATCCTTCCTCCTCCATGGTTACCATGACCACCATGAAATCCTCCTGAAAACCCCTTCCACGTGCCTCCATCTGCGCTCCTCCTCATAATGGTGATCATCACCCTTGGAACTACTAGCAATATTGGTCTGGCACACCCCATGATCAATGGCCTCATGGATCTGATCAATGAGCCTATAGTCCTTAGTATCATGGGTTGTAGAGGTGTAGATCTTATAACAAGACACATTCTTCTGATTGCATGTTGTAATAAGGGGCATCTACTTGCATCATGATCCCCATGAAAAATTTCACATCTACTACCACGGCATGACTTGTCCTCCGCGGGAAATTATCCTTAACATGCCCCTCTACTTCACAATCTATGCACCATAAACCACTACGAGTCTCATGGGCTGAGTTCACAGACAAATTTCCAGTTTCTTGGCCATATAGCAGCAATCTGAGCCTCCAGGAATGGGCTAACACTAGTATCAACACTACCAATAGCCTCGGCATGCATGAGAGACTTCCAATGCCTCACGCGGTCTGTAAAAGTTTTATGAGATAAGGCCCTTCTAAAGGGTGTGATCAATCCTCCAACAAACCACTAAGCATGTTGTGAAGGGTGAATATCATATGATAACTTAGACAAGAGAGTTTTAAAGCACATCATACTCCCACACACTCTCTCTGCCATTCCTTGTTGAATCTCCTTCAAAGCATTGATGCTCTTCTATTCAAACTTTAGGGAATGTGGAATTCTACCAAGAATGCATTCTTTAAAGTAGTATAGTCCACCACTATTTGATGAGGGTCATATTTCCTATACCAGCTATGCATGTGCCCCTTGCAACGTGGTTGTAAACTGACTAGCCTTCCATTATGGGGTTGTGATACCCTTTGCATGCCATAGTAGTTCACACTTGTGAACATGTTCCATAACATCCTCAATACCTCTATAATCGGGAAAATGTAGAGACATTTCAAAGAAAACTTGTGGGGGTGGTTGGGGCCCAAATCCTCTGAGCCAGAGCCTTGGTTTCCTCTTGTGTTTCCCTCCACCATCCACTGAGTCCTGAACCACCAGATCCACCAGTCCACCACCTGAATCCACTAACCACTACGAGCCACCCACTAGACCCACTAGCTCCTATTCCTCCTGAACCACCAGATCCACCAGACCCACCAGGTCCTATAGTGGTCATGCCAAGGGTCCCCATAGTTCCACTGAGTTGTGTGCCTATGGTCTGCGACAATGCCCCACTACCAATAGTATACCCCACACCACTCCCAGATGTGAGACCAAAATCTTGTGTGTCTATACCTTTCCCAAAAATTCCTAACACTGGGTTGGTGTTTGCAGCCATAGAAGGCCCAAATGAGAAATTATACCTCTTGGGTGTAGACCGATCACCTCCAATGTAACCAACTGGACTAGCAATATTTTCCCCCTGATCTAGAAAACCAAGCACTAGGGTTTGGTCACTAGGTGGGCTCAGATGTGCATGCCAATGGTTCTTCTTTCTCCATGTGAAAACTCTCATCAAAAGCCGAAGGGGTCTCTCTTACGTGCTTGCCAAGATGGGGTCACACAGACTGCTCAGGTTCCACATCCTCTGCGTGAACCTCAAATCCCTCCCACAATGTCTACACCATACATCCATCACACCTACAACCTCACATTGTCTAGCAATCTCCCTTTCATGCGCTTCACCATACTTGAGTCATCTCTCCTCCCTTTCTTTCTCCATCGCAACATCTTCCATCTTCCTCCACTCTAGCTTCCTCACCCATGCTCAGAATGGTTTAGCCGGCCATTGGGAATGCCTCTAAACTCATGGTAACCATCAATATTTTCATAGCCAGAGGGACAACACATAGAAATGATCCTCTGGGCTCCCTCAAAAACTCAAACTCAACAACCTCTAGACAAGAATATGTGGAAATGGCATACTCTAGAGTGTAGCTAGCCAATACTCCTTTCCACCAATGATCCACAACATGGGTCCACATCATATCTACATCCTGCAGCCTCTGGTATTCTTCTTGGGTCCACACACATGATCCATAATGCCAACTTGATCTAGATGCATAGGCTGAGAGCCATTCATACAGTTCCACTTGGGAAGCAGCAAAAAAAAGTTTCATACAGATCATGGTAGAGGTTCTCTTCTACCCATCTACGTGCATCAAACTCAGGTCCAGTGTTGAATCTCTAAGAAAATTCATCCTCCATGTGCTCTTGAACCATGATTCAACACTTTCCAATGTTAACCACTCTGTCATTACTCACTACATAGATCATGATGTATGTTATTTCCCACTACAACTTTGAAAAGAGGTCCCAGGAAATGGAACCAAGATGTAGTCATTTTTACCCCTATCACAAAAGAAAGGAACCCCATGCGTGTGCACGGCCTATCACCCAACGGATGTTGGGTGCTCACCCGAGGCACACGCATGGGTGCCGAGTCTCTCTTTTATGTGAGTTAAGTGGGAAACATCATCTATGATTTGTGTTTAAGAGATTTAAAGAGGATTTAAGACATACAAGAACCATAGAGCTCAGAATGACCTCTAGATCCTTGCAGCCATTCCAGACAGATAGTACTTAACAAGACTATATGACTTGTATCATAACAAAAAGAAGTATATAAACATCCATACCTAGCATAAACATAAATGAAAGAGAACCTATGAAAAAATATGTATGCATCAGAATCATTGATATTCATATATATATATATATATAATGGTAACCTCATTACATCCATGGAGCCATTTATAGAATGTCACAGAGAAGTAGACCATAGTCATGCATTACAATTGGACTAATGTAGCTAGGCTAACAAAAAAAAAAAATTACAATCCCCATACCCAATACATCCTTTCCCAAATGTAATTACCCACTAACAGAGTTCTTGTAGTATTTCTACGAGCTCTCCACTCTCTTGTTCTCTCTTTTTTTTTACTCTACTAGGTGCTTGTATTTATAGCCTTTCTGGACTACCAACTCATCCTCCAGTGCCCTCAGATCTGATGCCAAGTGTCTGAATGTGGTCCTCCATGCGAGCATGCTCCTCCAGGCCTGAGCTTTCCACTTTATACCATGATGTGCTTCTAGAAGCTTCTACCGCAGGCATGCTCCTTCTTGGGCCAACTTATCACCAGGCTGGCACCTTATCCATGTGCAGTCGGGTCATGCTTTTCACATGTACCCTTGGTTCTATCTGCATGTGTCATGCATGCCACGAGGCTTCCTTAAACCCTTCTTTAGTTCTAAACTTTTGTTCGAAGCTTCATATTTTGACACTGTACTCATATTATGTACTTGCGTGTTCTGAACTTGTAGTTGAATCAATGTGTTTGATTCTGCACTTGTATTATGAGCTGGATTTTTACTCTTATTCAAGGATTTGAAAATGCTTTGAACTCGTTTTGGGGACTATCTACTCAAAAGAGACTTGAGAGATTAGTTTTGGTTTGAAGTTGATTTGGTAATCTCTTTTGAGATCTTCTCCTTTTAGCTTCTTGTTGGAATGGTTGTGGTACTTCTACTTTTGGAAACTGTACCGCCTTCTTTGAACTTGATAGGGCATGTGAATACGAAGTATATTCTTCCCTCCTTTGCTCTGAGAAAACCCACGTCTTGTTGAAGGATTGATTGTTTTGTTTGAAGGATTATTAGACTGTAATTGTATCTTGTTTTGGGTTGGTTTGATCTAGAGTTCGTTGGAACAGTTGTTAATAGTTTTAAGGCTTATGGAAATACGGTATGCACACTCCTTCTTGTGATCAATGTTTGAAACAAACATCTTCTCTGTCACAATCTTTTTGATGGAGTTGTGTAAGTCTTTTGTGGTGAATTCTGTTTTGATCAAGCTTGAGGTAATGTTGGGACCTTGCTTGACTTTTTGTGTTTTGGATCTTCTTACTCTCTTCGGATCCTTTAATTGATTTTTGGGTTTTATAGAGAGAAGAATTTGAACACTCTCGAGCAAAAAATCTTGTATGGAAGGTTATATTACCTCTGGTTCGAGTTGGTTCTTTAATTTTTCTTAATTGGATCACGAACTACTTGTTCTTTTGTATTGAGCTATCGAAGCCTTGTAAATGGGATTTCAGTTCTTTTGAGTTCATGAGTACTTCTGAAATTGTTTAGCATTTTGCTATTTCAGGATTTTGTATTCTTGTTAGACTCATTACATAAATCTCAGGGTCTTTAAAAAGAGAAAGGAATGTGATTCGCTTAAGGATAGTATTGTGTTTTCGAGACTGCTCTTACTGTACTTGATCGAGAATTGAATTCAAACTTGTGTTTAATGAATGGGATAGATAAACTAGTTGGTAAAGATTTGTAAGGGAAACTAGGAGTATGCTTTCTTCCAACTGTGTGTTTGGTTTTGTGTTCTCTCTTGGGAACTAGTTAAGAACTTCTAAGTTTGAAATAGAAATGGGAATTCATTTGATAGTGTAAATGAAATGAATTATTGATTGGACTTTTTTTAATTGAGATCCCTTTTTACTATTGTTTGGGTAAGTTCATTTGATTGAACTTCCCTATATTCGATTCTCCTCTGAGATGGAAATTTCTTTGTGGATTGTTGGTCTACTTTGTACAAGTCATTTGTTGTAATGGTGTATAAAGAGAGTAGCTGATTTGGTTCTGTTGAATAGGGAAAGTAAACTTGTTTCGACCGACTTCCATGCCTGAATGATTCATACTTATTTTGGATTTGATATTGGAAGGTTTACTATTTTGCACCCTATCTTTTATGAATCCTCTTTTGAATGGAAACGGGAAGATATTTAATTATGTGTGAGTCTAGCTTGGATTTTTGGAATGTCTGGTTTTAGATTTATGAATTATATCTTCTAACATGTGGAAGTTAGTTTAGACTTGCAGGAGGACTATTTTGACTCTCTACCCCTACTTGGATTGATTTGGGATTCTTGTTAGATGTTGTTCCTTTAATGTTGAATCCTTATAATGTTATCTTTGAACTGAGGTAGTTTGGTGTGTTCTAAACATGTTTCTGTCTTTCAGATGATTAAGTGTATAAGGAATAGTATGTATTGATTCTTCTTCTTTGCTTAAGTTGTAGGATGAATCATCCTAATATGAGCTATGTTGTATATAACTCTTTTGATACTTAGTAAAGATAAATGTGTATTTATACTCTTATAAAATTATGAAACAATTGGATGACAAGACCTTTTATTGTTTAAAAGTAATTGATAGGATCAATTAAACTGTATGTTATAATGCAGATGTTGCGGATCATATTATGCTCTTTTCTTAAAAGTGAATTTAGAATCTGTAATTGAACTTCTTTTTTGGTTGATATTACTTATGCTTATTTGTATGATATATATTAATTGTTTCATTAAAGTAGATTTGTTTTAATGGAACAATTAGTGGAATGCACTTCGTTTTAATGCTTAGTGCTTATCATGCTCAGTTCATTGAACTGACCCATGCTAGCAATTTTTGCAAATGGACATCGTAAGTGATAAAAAGAAGGCAAAATTTTTTATGAAGCATTGGCTTATTTAATTATGGATTTTATGTAAAGAGTTTTGAATCATTTTTGAAATGTATAGGGAAAAAAAAAATGTTCTCTTATGAACTTAATGATGATTGACATGTAGTATGTTTGTAATGCACAGTCTTGTAAATGTATATTTATCATCTTGAATTGAAAGGTTTGAGTTGGACTTCAATTTTTGGTGTCAATTCTTTTGTACTTGTATGACAAAATAATAGTGATATCTTGGCGGTATTATTTATATCTGTATTGTATACTATTGCTGATATCATGTAATATGTTGTATTAAGGGGATAGTACGATCCCCCTTATTATAAGGAAACTTGTTAAATTGTAAAATATGTCATTCTTTATCTACACAACTAAAGTTTAATAATGAAATATGCTTTGGACATACAATTAAACTATATGAGTAAAGAACGATAAAAAGGATATGTTAATCCTAACATCTAACTGTGTAGAGGAAGAATCTTCCTCTCTCAAAAGAATGAAAGATAAAAGGAATGGTGGTTATGATCATTAATCTTTGTACTTCATTTGTAAAGTAGACACTTGCTGAATCTAGGTGGATGACACCCTTAATTTGGATAGCTAGGTTACATTAAGAATTGAATTTTTGATGGTTGCTGTCCTATTTTGGGATAACTACTTGTTATACCACGTTAATGAACATTAATGTAAATATGAATTAATGAAGTTCTCCATATCTAATACGGCCAATTTTGGATAAATAACTTAATGAATGATTGGAATTAGGGTTAGGTATGGTTGTTAAACCTGAATCTTAATTCTATATTAGTTATGAATTAATTACCACTAAGGGGTATGTACATCTTGATGAACGGTTCTCACGGATGTTGGCACATGCCAACTACAGGACTATACCTCGAGAATTCCTGGTACTTCTCGAGGATATAATGTTACAGTTGACATGTGGCAACACCCGTCCGTATTTGTTCATCTAGATGTACACACATCTTGACTTGAACTTAGTTTCTTTCTAGGTCAAGTTAGTAGCATGTTTAGGATAGGTAGTAGCTTTCAATGACTCAGGGTACCTTGGCACATCCGGTTGACTTAGGTCAGCCGAGTATGCCCATATACCCTAAGTCATCGTGAGCATCTTCCTATAACAAATTATGTTGCTAACCTGGGCCAGGGTCAAACCTTTGGCATGTGGACTGATGGTAGTCAGTAAAGACCATTCTAGATAACAGAAGAGTGAGGTGAAGGACGTATTCCGTAATGACGCGAGTATATTGTCTGAGAATAATAACATGAACAATATGTTCAAAATCTTTGGCCAAAGTATCGTAAGTTCTTTGGTTGTGTTGTCCTATGTCACCTAGTGTAAAGCAACGTGATTGCGGTTGAATATTGGTAACAAATATTCATATAGGTTCTTTAAACAGATCACTCAAGTACTGAATGGGATAGGAAACCAAGTATACGTAGTATACATAAGGTATTCTATACTTTAAGACAAAATGAGAGATTGGTTAGTAACCGAGAGTCATGGAATGAGAGATTGGTAGTATACCGAGTCATTACAAATGCATATGGTTATCTGTTATGAGATTGAGTGGCATGGAATGTGTGTTCTAAGTGATGTTTTATTTAGAACAAAAACATTATGTACCAAAAAGAATTTCTCTTGTTTCTAAAGTCTTAAAATGGGAATGTTACATCTTGGTATCAGAGCTGAAGGTTGCAGCTCTTGGACCTATTATGTCCATAATATGATGAAACTTAAATTTTCTTGTTAATAGAAAATTGTTAGAACAAGAGGAAATGTTGCAAATAATCCTCCACCTGAGGAAGGAGTAGCAACTACCCAAAAACGCAATGAGATCCTTCTTTGCCTTGTTGGACACAAGAGATCATTTGGATGTACTTGAACAAGTAATGGGAAATGAGGAGGAAGAAGATGTTGGTAATAATAATCAGCCACCTCCAAGGACAATGCCAATTTAGGCATTGATAATAACAATGTGAACATACCTGATTAGCTTGAGAACAAAATGCTAGGCTAGTAGCTGAGCTCACTAATGACATAAAAAGGATAAGTCCACCCAAGTTTGATGGCACCACATTAGGAGATGGAGCTGAGAATTGGCTCAATGAAATGGAGAAATACTTTACAATAAGGAATTTCTCAAAAGAAACAAAGGCGATATGGGGAGCATATCAACTTTCCCATGAGGCATATTCATGGTGGGATAACTATAAGGATGAGTTAAACATTGATGAAACTAATATCACTTGGGATAAATTTAAAGGTTACTTTAGGCAACGTTGGCTACCAAAACTTTACTATGATCAGAAAATGACTGAATTCCATAACTTAGCTCAAGGAAAGATAACTATAACTGAGTATTGGGAGTGGTTTACTAAACTCCTTAAGTATGTACCTCAATATCAAACTGACAAGAATTTCAGGATACATAAATTTATCATGGGATTGAATCCCATTATAGGAGGAGAGGTGGATGTTCACAACCCAACCATGATGGAAGGGGTTGTTGAAAAGGCCATAAGGTAGGAACAAAAATTGAAGGCAATTTTTGCTCATAAGGAGGAAGTAAGGAAGAAAATCCCCAACTCCTCTTCATCATCTCTTACACCTAAGAAAGGACCATGGAAGAAATTCGAATGAAAAGTAATTTTTCATCTGATACTAATAAGAAAGAAGAAACAAACAAGTCTACTTGTAATGCATGAAACAAATTTACCAAGAACAATAATAACATATAGAAGTCCTAAGGAGGTCAGAATGATAATTCTAGAGCTAGAAATAAATCTGAGCCTAGGAAGGGACTTGTAGGAGGTTGTTATAACTGTGGAAAAGATCATTACACAAATCAATGCCCTTTAAGCAAGGATGATTGTAATTAGTAGAACAAAATACATGCTGTAGTAGATGACAAACATGATGAAAATAGGCCATGCTTATAGATGTTCCTGGGTAAGTTATTTGACATACCTATAACTATTCTTTTTAATACCAGAGCTACTGAATGTTTTATTTCTAGTAAATTAGCCTCTAAAATAAAAAGAAAAGTTAGAAACATGGATAAAACATGGACTGTACATTATGAAAACAATGTTGTTCATACAGTTAGTATGTGTCTTTTTGGAGCAGTCCTTGACTTACCTAGTTTTTCCACAGAAGTTGATCTTTATGTTGCACCTTTGGGGTCTTATGATGTAATCATAGGTGTTAATTGGTTAGCAGAACATAAGGCTAAAGTGGATTGTTTTGAAAAACACATTAGTTGTTTAGATGACCTATAAAAAATAATAGAGATTTAGGGTGTGAAACGTGAGATTTCTGTTAGAAAATTGTCAGCTATGCAACTTAAAAAGGCCAAAAATAAAGGTTGTACCTTATATGTAGTAAAAATTATAGAAACAAATGAAGAGAACAATGATGTCTTGGAACGATATCCACTTTGTTACAAAACTTTAGTGACGTGTTTCTAAAAGAGTTACCAGGTATTCCACCCAAAAGAGAGTTTAACTTCACAATTGAGATCAATCTTGGGCCGAGCCTATTTCTAAGGCACTTTGTATCGAATGACTACTATAGAACTAGTAGAGTTTAAGGCTTAGTTGCAAGAACTTTTGTCTAAAGGTTTAATTATACCAAGTTTTTACCTTGGGAGCACTAGTAATTTTTGTGAAAAGAAAGATGAAACACTTAGATTTTGCATTGATTATAGAATGTTAAACAAAGCAACAATAAAGAATAGATACCCACTCCTAGAATGGATGATCTATTTGATCGGATGCATGGAGCATCGATATTTTCTAAGATATATCTTTGATTTGGATATCATCAATTATAGATTAAGGATAGCGACATTCATAAAACAACTTTGAACAAGGTATGGACATTATGGGTTCATGGTTTTACCTTTTAGATCAACAATGCACCAACAACATTTATGAATTTAATAAATAATATATTTCAAGAATAATTGGAAAAATTTGTGCTCGTATTCTTGGACGACATTATCATATATTCTAAAAGCATAGAGGAACACCATGAGCATTTGAAGATAGTTTTGGAAATTTTGAGAAAAAGAAGGTTATATGGTAAGCTATCTAAATTTTCTTTCTATGACACAGAAGTGCACTATTTGGGACATGTAATAAGTAAGAATGGAATTTTTGTAGATCCTTCTAAAATTGTAGCTATAACTGAGTGGCCTACACCAAAGAATGTACATGAAGTTAGAAGCTTCATGGGGCTTGCTGGTTACTATAGAAAATTTGTAAAAGATTTTTCTAAGGTGGCTGCACCAATAACTTCATTACAAAAAGGATAAGAAGTTTGTTTGGAATGAGAAATGTGAATCTACATTTAGAACTTTGAAGGAATAGTTAACTTCAGCACCTATTCTAGTTGTACCAGATCCTAATGGAGACTTCACGATTGTAAGATGCATCTAGGGAAGGTCTAGGAGGTATTTTGTTACAAAATGATCATGTCATAGCTTACAAAAGTAGAAAACTAAAGTTACATGAGTTGAATTATGCTTCACATGATTTAGATCTTGTTGCCATTGTTCATGCACTACAAGTTTGGAGGAATTACTCTGCTTGGTAAACCTTTTGAATTGAAAACTAATCATCTTGGGATGAAGTATATTTTCACTCAGCCAAATCTAAATGCAAGACAATGAAGATGGTTAGAGTTTTTGTCTCAATATGATTTTGATATCAATTACATCAAAGGTAAGGAAAATAGAGTGGTTGACGCTCTAAGTCATAGGAAGCACATTTATGCTCTTATAACATTGAGAACTTAGTTTAAGGATGAAGTAAAAAGTGTTATGGAATTTGATTCTTACTTTCAGCAAGTAAAAACAACACTTGCTGTAGATCCAAATGATGTGAGGTATAAAGGTTTTCACTTTGACAACAAAGGAATCTTAAGATTTGAAAACAGAGTATACATACCTTTGCTAAATGATTTAAGAAAGAAATTGTTAGTAAAATTTCACAATTCACCTTTTTCTAGACACCTTGGTATTACAAAGATGCTTGCTAATATAAAACAACAATATTTCTAGAAAGGGATGAAAAAGGATGTTATTGATTTTGTGACACATTGCTTTGAATGTCAACATGTTAAAGTTGAACATATGCACCCAACCGGTTTATTGTATCCTCATAGCATACCACAGTACAAATGGCAAGTAATAAGCATGGACTTTGTACAAGGGTTGCCTATGTCAAGAAATAAACATGATGTTATTTTAGTAGTTGTTGATAAACTAACAAAGGTAGCACATTTTATTGCTGGTAATCTGAAGGATGATTCTCCTGTATTGGCTAAAAGATTTGTACATGAAATTTTCAGATTACATGGAGTACCTGAATTAATCATATCTGATAGAGATCCTAGAATGACGTCAAGGTTTTGGCAAACACTTAATGTAACTCTAGGAACTAAGCTGAATTTCAGTTTTGTGTATCATCCAGAAACAAATGGACAGACTGAAAGAGTTAATCAAGTCTTAGAGGATATTTATGAATGTATTGTATGGATCAGCGATAAGTGGGAAGAGTACCTTCTACTAGTTGAGTTTGCATATAATAACACATATCATGCCTCACTTAAGATGGCACCTTTCAAAGCAAAGATACAAAAGAAAATGCAGACCCCCATTAGTTAGGACAACATTGAGGATAGAGAGGTAATTGGACCTGAAATCCTTACAAAAATGGAATAGCAAGTTAAAATGATTCGTGAACGCTTGAAAGAAGCAACAAATAGGAAAAAGAGTTATGCTGATTTAAAGCGGGTTGACAGGAAATTTGAACTTGGTGAGAAGGTATTTCTTCGGGTTAAACTGAAAAAGAGCTCTATAAATTTTGGCAAGGCTGCCAAGTTATCACCTCGTTATGTGGGACCCTTTGAGATAGTTGAAGTAATCAACCCTGTAGCTTACCATTTAGCATTACCTCCTGCTTTTTCACGAATGCATGATGTTTTCCATATTTCTTTTCTTAAGAAATACGTTTCAGATTTATCACATGTGTTAAATTGGAATTCCTTGCAGGTCCAAGACCTAGGAATAATTGTGGTTAAACCCATACGAGTGTTGGAAACTCGCCAGTTGCATTTAAGAAATCATGAAATAAGTCAATGTAAGGTCCAGTGGGACCAGTTTAATGAAGAAAGTACAACTGGGAAAACTGGAAGATATGAAAACTACTTTTCCATATTTATTTGATCAGAATTGACTATGATGACTGATAAAAATTTGTGATTTTATCTTTATATGTCAATAAGTCTCTAGCTGGGGTAGATAACTATTTATTTTTAAATAAACAACTATGTGAATGCTGATTTCTAGAACTTTAAATTTTGATATTGTTGCAAACATATGTTAAGAAAGTGAATAAATTGATTATCCTTAATGCAATGATCAAAATGAGATAATCATCGGAAAATGATTCTTTTTAGGAGGGAAGTATGTAACACCTTAGACAAACTATTATATTTCTCTTTGCATTACAAGCATTGGCATGTGATTTTCTTGAATGAGGTGTGTTCCCTTGATTGTTGAAGATCATGCTTGTTATGGATAAATCATTTCTACTCTTGGACAGAAATGATATGGCTTGCAAGAATCCATTTTCACTTCTTATTGATTTATTGATAAGATGCAATCTGATTTTGAGAGTTACAAATTCATCTCTTTTATTGACTCATCCTTGGATCAATTTCAGTGATCCAAGGAATGTTTTAAATCTTCTTAATGGACTGAATGGTAAAATTGAAATTCATTAGTTTGAGAGACATAGTGGAATGAAATTTGTATGTTACAAATTCTTTGGTCTTGTGTGAACGTGTCTTCATTCGGTTGTATGTTTGTGCTTGGGTCTTTGGGATTGATCTCTATAGGACATTAATGGTGTAAATGAAATATAGTCTGCTTCATGACTATGAAGGGGATCAGGATCCTAAAACTAAAGGATTATCCTAATAGTATCCTAAGCTAGGTAAGAGAACCTACTTCCTAGCTACGTCTACTTATTTGGGTTTCATTCTAACCTAAGCTTCTTATTCTATTTTGTTGGGATGATGTCCTAACCTAAGCTCTTGTGCTAAATGAATAAGGGAGAGATTACTAAAGTAATGTTAGGCTATATTAACCTAATGCCTAATACTATATGGATGTGAATTTAATCAAACCTAAGATGGAAATTACCTATGGCAAGGTTTTAAGACCTAAGGTAATTATTGTTAGACTAACCTAAGTTTTGGGGAAATCTATCCTAAACTATTAAAAAGGAACCTAAAGATTACATGGCACCAAGGTGATGGTTCTAATGGCATTTAATTGATTTGATTGGGTTTAATGTATGGAGAAACTGCCAATTTTTGCAAAGGCTAGTTAACTTTAGTAGAAACATACGTGGAGGCTTCACTAAATATGGAATTGCATGTTAAATTAAAAATGGCATTCGCCAGTTTTGGGAGGCGGTGGCAAGGAGAGATAAGCGAAGATTTGGGAGTAATGACATTAATGGACCTTGGTTTTTGTGTGCAAACCATCTTGGAAACAAGGGAGGTGGATTTTTGGGAGGTTTTTGGTTTTTCAAGTCTCACAAATTTTACTCGCATGGAGCTATCTCGGTTCTTTGAACCAACAGTTCACTCTACTTCGTGGCTATTTTTGGTTTCTCTAGTCTATTTTCGATCAAAGGAATGTATATGAGGCATTGGAAAGAAAATTTTTTTGGTTGTTGATCTTTTGTGGAGAAGAAAAAGAGTGGGAAGCTTGGCTAGAAGTCTCCTTCAAATTGGTAGAGGCACTATCAGGCATGATAGGCTCTACCCATTAAGATTTCTTGCTTTCTTCTAAGTGATTCATTAAAACAATTCTACTCTCATGAGATAAATATTTGCATGATTTGTCTGGTTAATTACTTTCATGTTTTTATGAATCTCTGTGGTTTTTGGGATGTAAATCCATTACATGGTAATGTTAGTTTTTGGGAAACTTTCTTTGTGCTAGTTTAATGGTGACATGCATGCGAAACTTGTATTTGAAGCTCGTATTTCATTCTAAAACTTGTATTCAAGGCTGGTGTTGTTCTGAACTGGCATTCGTTGCTTTGTGTGGTTCTGAACCTTTATTGGAGCCTTGTGTTTCATTTGAACTTGTATTGGAGCCTTGTGTTTTATTTGAGCTTGTATTGGAGAATTCATGTTTGTTCTGAGCTTGTATTGAAAGGCTTGTGTAGTTCTCGAACTTTTGTTCAAAGCTTTGTGTTCAACATTGTACTCGTATTCTATACTTGTGTGTTCTAAACTTGTAGTCGAATCAATGTGTTTGATTCTGCACTTGTATTCTGAGCTGGAGTTTTACTCTTATTCAAGGATTTGAAAATGCTTTGAACTCGTTTTGGGGACTTTTTTTGGAAAGAGACTTGAGAGATTAGTTTTGGTTTGAAGTTGATCTGGTAATATCTTTTGATATCTTCTCCTTTTAGCTTCTTGTTGGAATGGTTGCGTACTTCGCTTTTGGAAATTGTACCGCCTTCTTTGAACTTGATATGGTGTGTGAATACGAAGTATATTTTTCCTCCTTTTCTCTAAGAAAACCCGCGTCTTGTTGAAGGATTGACTGTTTTGTTTGAAGGATTATTAGACTATAACTGTATCTTATTGTGGGTTTGGTTTGATCTAGAGTTCATTGGAATAATTGTTAATATTTTTGAGGCTTATGGAAATACGGTATGCACACTCCTTGTGATCAATGTTTGAAACAATCATCTTCTTTGTCGCAATATTTTTGATGGAGTTGTATAAGTATTTTGTGGTGAATTCTGTTTCGATCAAGCTTGAGGTAACTTTTACTTGAATTTTTGTGTTTTGGATCTTCTTACTCTCTTCGAATCCTTTTATTGAATTTTGGGTTTTATAGAGAGAAGAATTTGAACACTCTTGAGAACAAAATCTTCTATGGAAGGTTATATTACCTCTAGGTTCAGGGTTGGTTCTTTAAGTTTGTTCTTAATTAGATCACGAACTACTTGTTCTTTTGTATTGAGCTATCGAACCCTTGAAAATGGGATTTCAGTTCTTTTGAGTTCATGAGTACTTCTGAAATTGTTTAGCTTTTGCTGTTTTGGGATTTTGTATTCTTGTTAGACTCATTACAGAAATCTCGGGGTCTTTAAAAAGAGAAAGGAATGTGATTCTCTTAAGGACAGTATTCTGTTTTCAGGACTGTACTGTGTACTTCGATATGAGAATTGAATTCGAACTTGTGGTTAATGAATGGGATAGATAAAATAGTTGGTAAAGATTTGTAAGGGAAACTAGGAGTATGTTTTCTTCCAACTATGTGTTTGGTTTTGTGTTCTCTCTTGGGAACTAGTTAAGAACTTCTAAGTTTAAAATAGAAATGGGAATTACTTTGATAGTGTAAATGAAATGAATTATTGATTGGAATTTTTAATTGAGATCCCTTTTTACTGTTGTTTGGGTAAGTTCATTTGATTGAAATTTCTTGTATTCGATTCTCCTCTGAGATGGAAATTTCTTTGTGGATTGTTGGTCTACTTTGTACAAGTCATTTGTTGTAATGGTGTAGAAAGAGAGTAGCTGATTCGGTTCTGTTGAATAGGGAAAGTAAACTTGTTTCGACCAACTACCATGCCTAACTGAATCATACTTATTTTGGATTTGATATTGGAAGGTTTAATCTTTTACACCCTATCTTTTATGAATCCTCTTTTGGATGGACACATGAAGATATTTAATTATGTGTGAGTCTAGCTTGGATTTTTGGAACGTCTAGTTTCAGATTTATGAATTATATCTTCTAACATGTGGAAGTTAGTTTAGACTTGCAAGAGGACTATTTTGACTCTCTACCCCTACTTGGATTGATTTGGGATTCTTGTTAGATGTTGTTCCTTTAATGTTGAATCCTTATAATGTTATCTTTGAACTAAGGTAGTTTGGTGTGTTCTAAACCTATTTCTATCTTTCAGATGATTTAGTGTATAAGGAATAGTATGTATTGATTCTTCTTCTTTGCTTAAGTTGTAGGATGAATCATCCTAATATGAGCTATGTTTTATATAACTCTTTTGCTACTTAGTAAAGATAAATGTGTATTTTTACTCTTATAAAATTATGAAACAATTGGATGAAAAGACCTTTTATTGTTTAAAAGTAATTGATAGGATCAATTAAACTGTATGTTATAATGTAGATGTTGCGGATCATATTATGCTCTTTTCTTAAAAGTGAATTCAGAATCTGTAATTGAACTTCTTTTCTGGTTGATATTACTTATGCTTATTTGTATGATATATATTAATTGTTTCATTAAAGTAGAGTTGTTTTAATGGAACAATTAGTGGAATGCACTTCATTTTAATGCTTAGTGCTTATCATGCTTAGTTCATTGAATTGACCCGTCTAGAAATTTTAGCAAATGGACATCATAAGTGATAAAAGAAAGAATTTTTTTATGATGCATTGGCTTATATAATTTTGGATCTTATATAAAGAATTTCAAATCATTCTTTAGTTGTATTGGAAAAAAAAATGATGTTCTCTTATGAACTTAATGATGATTGACATGTAGTTTGTTTGTAATGCATAGTCTTGTAAATGTATATTTATCATCTTGAATGGAAATGTTTGAGTTGGACTTCAATTTGTGGTGTGAATTCTTTTGTACTTGTATGAAAAAATAGTAGTGATATCTTTGCGTATTCTTTATATCTCGTATTATATACTATTTCGATATCATGTAATAAGTTGTATTAAGGGGATAGTACAATACCCCTTATTATAAGGAAACTTGCTAAATTGCAAAAGATGTCATTCTTTATCTACACAACTAAAGTTTAATAATGAAATATGCTTTGGACATACAATTAAACTATATGAGTAAAGAACGATAAAAAGGATATGTTAATCCTAACATCTAACCGTGTAGAGGAAGACTCTTCCTCTCTCAAAAGAATGAAAGATAAAAGGAATGGTGGTTATGATCTTTAATCTTTGTACTTCGTTTGTAAAGTAAACACTAGCTGAATCTAGGTGGATGACACCCTTGATTTGGACAGCTAGGTTGCATTAAGAATTAAATGTTTGATGTTTACTATCTTGTTTTGGGATAACTACTTGTTATGCCACGTTTTGGGATAACTCTTTCGACTTGGATGGTTCTCCTCTCCCACTTCCTTATAGTGGGAAACACTTGAAATTATTCAAATCCTAGTGACTTGGGAGTCATTTGTATATTTTTACAGCTTTCCCTTTGGTTTGTTTTCCTTTGGTTTTTGTCTTGTTTCTTTTCCCGCTTAGTGTGTGCTCCCCTTCTGTTTTGAGCTTGTTTTTGACTCTGTTGCCCAATGGATAAGGCACTGGTCTTCTTTTCCCAAAGTTTTCTAAGGTTCTTGATCTTTCCTTGTGGTTTTTGTTCCAAGCCAAGTCATCCCCAAAAGGAGCCAATTGTTGTCACTCTCAAAGTTCCCTCCATTTCCCAAGCCTAAATTGCAAAATTTTGAGTTAGTTCCCTTTGAAATGTGCCTAGACAGAGGTATTTTGAAATCTGGTACTTACCAGGAGATTTTGGACTTTTAAAAACTTATCCATCAGATGGGAAATTTCTCCCCCTTTCCAGAAAGGTCAAGAAGTCCTCCTAACTCCTTGTATTTTGCAAGTTATGGCTCAGTGGACCTATGTGGTTAAATTTTCCCTTTGGCGGGTTGGCGGACCTATGGAGTTCCTTGTGATTTTTGCACTTTTCACCAAAAGGGGTAAGTTAGCAAAAGTGACCCATGAGCCCGCATGGAGAAATGGAGAGATAAGTCCCACATTGGCTGACAGACTAAGTTTTTGGATTTGAAGGAATCATCCAATCAGAGACCGCCATGTGTCCTTGGGGCAGTGAGCCGGCGGAAGAAATTTTTGTTTTGAACCCTTTGTCAAAAAAGGGTTAAAGGTTCAAGTTTTTTGCCCTCCCTTTGGGCCCATAACCAATTAGAGACCACCATGTGTCATCGGGCAGTGGACCCACGGACCCATGGAGGAAAATCAAATTTTGTGCCAAAAGTTCAAAATGTTGCAAATTGAGCCCTACCCCTTATCCAATCAGAAGGTGACACATGTCCTAGTCAAATTGGGAGTGCAGACCCACAAAGAAATTTGAGATTTTGAACTTCTCACCAAAAGGGCTCAAATGGTTGTTTTTGGACTGTGTTTCCTCATCCAATCAAAAGGTGACACGTGTCCAACCTTTGGCGGAGCTGCTGAAGGGGCGGAGGAAATTGAGAAATCACGCCTTTTCTCCCAAATGTTGGGAAACATATTTTTTCCACCTGGCTCATCATTTCTCTAATTCTGACATGTGTAGGGTCCCGATTTCGAGGTAAAAAAGAGGGAAAATGGTTTATTTACATCTGCATCTGATCTTTTTATCACCATTTTTTGGCTCGAGCTCTACAATGGATGAATGTGGATCATTTTTGTCCTTCCTTCTCTGTTTGTGGTCACTTTTTGTGGAAATGCATTTTGGGTCTGTTTTGGAACAAAATCGATGATTTTCACAGGGAATATGATTGATTTTCGAAGAGATAGGGTAATCAGGTGTTTGCAAATGAAAAGGAGAAATGTGCCAACTAGGCACTCAAACGTTTTGGAGGCAGTTACAAAGGCGAAATGATGAGGGAAAATGGATAAGGAAACCACCATTCATCTCTGCCCAAAAAAATCATGTTTGAAATGATGAATTTCAACCTTTTAGGGCATCTACATTTTCCATGAGTGCATTCTTGTTTCCTATCTTTTTCCAAATGAACCTCCAACAAATTTGATCCCATTGGGATATTCTTTCCTTGGAGGCAAAGCAAAGATGAAATAGGATTGTTATAAAAACATGCTTTTCCATTGTATACGGGTTCCTGGCATTTTGAAAAGATTGTAAAAAACTGAAATTGCTCAATACAAAAGTTTTTCTTATCTTCCTCTGCTATTTTCTTTCACTTCTAGCTCTTAGTTAGTGAATTGTTCATCTCTGCATGTAAAGAAACTTTGTGCTCTTGTGTATATGATCTTTGGAACTTTGTGTCTGAAGATTGATACGTATTGTGAAGGTGAATGATCCCATTCTACATTTTTCTATTTCAATACAAGTAAGGTTATACTCTAAAATCTATATATCCAGAAAGTATTGTTGTTCTCCCCCTTTTCCATCTTCTCCATTCTTTTGATCCCTTTGTATTGATGACATTTTGGTATGAAATCTCTTAAAGTATCAGGAATCCACATGATGAAAGTTGTGTATATGTATATAAGTCTTTACTGCTTTCAATAAGGGAACCTCTCCCATTAAAGAGGAGGGACTTGTTATCCCCTGAATGTGGTTTCACCCAAAGTGCAAATCTGAAACCCAATAGTTTTTGGCAACTCTGCTGGGGAATCCATTGTGAAGGATTTCTAGTTTTGAAGAATTACTTCTTGATCATCTCTGATATGGTGAATCCAAGATATACTAGGGGTAGAAGAACCCTTGGGGAAGAAGATCCTCATTTCAGGCTTGTTGGAAAACCAAGGTTTCTCTCTTCCTTCATCAACAAGAAAAAGAAGAGGAGAAATATCTGCAAGCACTCCTCCTGATAGAGATAAAACTTCTAGGAGTGATAGTCCTCAAAATCAGATCAGTCCCAATCTACATGCTCTGATCCTTGTTGGTGTTGTTGTTCCTCTCCAAACAATATTTCCAAGAATGGCAGCTCCTCTACCTTGGGGCCAAAGGGTTGGGCCTCTTGCTCTTCCCCAGCCATTGCATGAATTTCCTAGAGGCAATAGAAAGAATTTTCCCAAATTTAGAGGTGATGGGAAAGTTCATCTAGATGAACATATATCAGCCTTCATTGTTGCTTGTGGTGTTCTTGGTGTTGAACATGAGGATGTCTCTATTAGAATTTTTGTGGAGACATTGCAAGATAATGCTACTGATTGGTTTTATCACCTACCTACTGGATCTATCACCAATTGGAACACCATGACAACTAGATTTGAGTAGCACTTTAAACCAGCTGAAGATGTGCATGCCCTCTTGGCTCAGATTTCCCAAATCAAGAAAGAAGCTCATGAGCCTATGAGGGAGTTTATAGCTAAATTCAATAGGCTGATCAACAAGATTCCATTAGCTACATGTCCTGTAGATTAGATTCAGAAGTTTTTCTTCCTTAATGCTCAACTTCCTGAAGTGAGCTATGCACTTAGGAGAGCTAATCTTGCCACCTTGGATGCTTTGATAAGAGGTTAGCTGTTAGTGTGGAAGATGATATGATTATGTCTAACAAGTTGAGGAGAGATTCATCTAAGTCCAAAGCATCTCCATCTTCATCTTCATCTAGAACTAATGTAGATCAATTAGCCCAAAAGCTTGCTAATGATTTGATTGCTCTCAAGAAACAACTAGCTCAGCATGCTCCTTATCAGGATGTGCCTAGAAGGAATTTCTAGCCTAGAAATTGGTTGACCTCTCCTCAAACCAGATTAGCAATTGAAGGTCCACCAATCAAGGCTCCAATCAATGCCACATGTGAAGTGTTGGAGCCTGATGATGAAGAGGAGAATGAAATCTGTGAAGAGCTCCGAAGAGGAAGTTGATGTAGATTTGGAAGAGCTGAGTGGATCCCATGTCCACTTTCTTACTACTGAAGGCATAGAGGAAGAAGAGGATTACAACGAAAGAATTGCAGAGATGAGCAATGAGTCATATGTTGTTATGAATCGTGAGTAGAAAAATAAGAAAGAGTGATTACAAGGAGGGGAGATCCTATTCCAACTTCTTCCATGCAAAAGGTAGGCTCTGTTGTTCCTTCTTCTTCTGCTCCTACTCCTAAAAATTCTTGTCATCCTAGTGATAGAGTTGATAGATCAAAATTCCCATCTACTGTTGTTAATAATGTTGCATCTACCTCTGGCTCATTTGATATTATTGACCATCTCAAGAAAACTAAGATTCAGATCTCAGAGGCTGAATTCTACCAAACTCATCCCAAGGCATTTGCTAAGATGGTAGAATTTGTGAATTCTAAATCTAAACCTTCACCCCATGGTTCTAAGGGCCTCTTGCCAACTCCTTCTCCTTCATCTCAACCCAGCCTTGTAGCAGCAGTTACTTCATCTGAGGAGAAGATCAAACCATTTTATGTTACCCTCCTCATAGCTGGTCATAAACTCAACAATTGTGTCATTGATTCTGGTGCTTTAGACAATGTGATGCCCGCCAAGGTAGCTCATGCCCTAGGCCTGAACCTAACCCACACTTTTGGCTCATGTTATTCAATGGAAAGTAGAGAAGTACCGTTGGTTGGTAGAATCAAGGATGCACAAGTTGCATTTGCTGCTATGCTAGAGAAAAGAGTTTTAGCAACCATCTTGGTAGTTGATATACCTCCTTCTTATGGCATGCTATTGAGTAGAAACTTTTTCAAGGATGTTGGAGGAGAGATCATGATGGACTAGTCACATGCCCTCATTCTAGTGAATGGGAAGATGAAGAAGCTATTGCCTAAAAAGCAAACTAAATATATTATGCAAAAGATGGATGATCCAAAAGCACAAATACTTTATGAAGACAAAGGTCATGGAAATTACATGGTCATGTCACAAGATGAGGTAAAGCATCCCAAGAAAGTACTTTTGATGAGCTTTACTTTGAAGGGAGTGAAAATCCACCTAGGGAGTGTGTGCCTCCAAATGAAGAAGGTAGCAAAGAAGAAGAAATAGATCATGACAGCTATTTAAAATTGAAAGGTAATAAAATACCCAAGGGGTTGGTGAGCTTGGAGGAGTTATTCGATAAACATGACAGATATATTAAGTCAAAATCTGCCAAAGGAAACTAGTAGTCCACTGAGTATGAGAAGATAAACATTGGAAGTTCTCATGAACCCAAGCTAGTGAACATTGGGAAGTGTTGCACACAAGAAGAGAAGAAGAAGGCTGCAAATTTGTTGAAGAGGTATACTGATGTCCTTGCTTATTCCTATGATGATCTTAAGGCTTTCCAACCAAAAGAAATGCAACATTTCATTCCTCTCAAACCTGGGATCAAGCCCTTCAGTAGAAGTAGAGGCAATATAATCCTAAGATTGCTGATACAATCTTCCAAGAAATTCAGAAATTATTGAAAGCAAAGATCATTTTTCCTATTCACCATTCAACGTGGATTGCTAATATTGTGTCGGTTAGAAAGAAGAATGGTGAGATCCGGATTTGTGTTGATTTCGGAACTTGAATCAAGCATCTTTGAAGGACAATTATCCTCTTCCCACCATGGATCAAGTATTGCAAGTTGTCATGGGTTCAGAGATGTTATCCATGCTTGATGGGTTCTCAGGTTATAATCAGGTTGAAGTAAATGTTGTTGATCAACATAAGACCACCTTCACCACTCCTTGGGGCACCTTCACTTATAAGAGAATGCCATTTGGCCTCATCAATGTTGGTGCTACTTTTCAGAGGGCTATGGACCTGGCCTTTGGCAGCCTCAAGGGAAAGTGCATAGTTGTTTACCTTGATGATCTGACTGTGTTTTCAAAAATCAGAACTGATCATTTCAAACACCTTGAAACAGTCCTCCAAAGGTGTAGAGAGCATGGCATCTCCTTGAATCCAAAGAAATCAGTCTTTTGTGTCACTGAAGGAAAATTTTTGGGACACATTGTCTCTAAGGACAGGATCAAGATTGATCCGAGAGAGTTCAGGGCAATTCAGCAGATCCCTCTTCTAACCAGCAAGAAAGGCGTGCATTATTTCTTCGACAAAATCAACTTCCTAAGGAGGTTCATACCTGATTTTGCAGAGCTTACTTTGAGCATTTCTCACATGATGAAGGGGAAGCAGACATTTGGCTGGTCCTCTGAAGGAAAATTTGCATTTGAAGGCATCAAGAGAGCTATAACAAAGACTCCAATCTTGGCATGCCCATATTTTGGTAAGGACTTTATTATTTATTGCTATGCCACCAAATACACTCTTGCTGTTGTGTTAACCCAAGAAAATAATGAAGGTCATGAGCTCCCCATAGCATTCATGAGTTATATTTTGAAATCCCATGAGCTAAAGTACACCATGATGGAGAAACATGCTTTTGCAATGGTTAAGGCGGTGAAACAATTTTGTTTTTATATCCTCAACTCCCATGCTATTGTTCTTGTGCCTGATACAACTGTTAAATCCATTCTAACACAGCAAGAGTTTGGAACCAAAAGAGGTAATTGGGTAGCCAAATTTCAGGAGTATGATCTTGACATCAAACCCACAAAATTGGTTAGAGGAAAGGGCTTATGTGAGCTGATTGTAGAAGGAGCTGATGCCAAATTGCTAGAGGAAGAAGTTGATATGCCTGTTGTTCTTTTCCTCAGTTTGACTTGATGAATGGTATGCTGACATTGCATACTTTCTCACTTATGGGGAATGCCCATCCCATTTGACTGCCAAGGAGAAAAGAACCATCAAATTGAGATATGCTCAATATGTATTGTGGGAAAATGCATTGTTCAAACATGGTATTGATGGAAGGTTTTTGAAATGCATTGACAAGGAGCAAGCAAAAGAGATTATTCTCAGCTTTCCATGATCAGGCCTGTGGGGGTCATTTCTCTTCTGCTGTAATAGCCCACAAGATTCTTCATGCTGGGTATTATTGGCCCACATTATTCAGAGATGCATCTGAGTGGGTAAGTAAATGTGAAGCATGCCAAACCTTTGTTGGCAGACCCAAATTGGCTGCTCTACCTCTCAAACTAGTAGTGATTGAAGAGCCTTTTCAACAATGGGGTTTAGACTTTATTGGCACACTCAATCCACCCTCAAGTGCTGGACACACTCATGTTTTGACTACCACTGACTATTTCACCAAGTGGGTGGAAGCCATTCCAGTCAAAAGTACTACTTTGGAGGTTGTTTGCAATTTCATCAAGGAGAATATCTTAATAAGGTTTGGGATACCAAACAAGATTGTCACTGACAATGCTTCAAACTTCTCCTCTGCTGAAATGACTGATTTTTGCTATGGCTATGGAATTTCCCTTGCACACTCTTCAGATTATTATCCCCAAGGGAATGGGAAAGCTGAATCAATGAACAAGAACTTAGTCACAATTGTTTGGAAGCTTGTAAATGACTCTTAGAGGAATTGGCATAAGAAACTGTATGATGCTTTATGGGCTGATAGAATTACACCTAAGAGAGCCATTGGAATGTCTCCTTTTCAAGTGGTATATGGAGTTGATGCTCAGCTACCAGTAATGTTGGAACTGCCAGCCTTGCACTTGATGAAGGCCATTGAAGATGCCGTTTTTCCAGCTCATTGGACAAAAGGATTATGTACCTTCAGAGGCTTTGAATGAAGATAGAATGCAGGTGGTTGATAGGATATCAGCTCACCAACTCAAGGTAAAATCTCTATTTGACAAGAAGGCTAAGTCTAGAACTTTTCAAGTGGGAGATGTTGTTCTTCTTTGGGACAAAAGGCATGAACCAAGGGGCAGCCATGGTAAGTTTGATTCTCTTTGGTTGGGCCCATTCAAAATCAGACATCTTGCCGGTGAGAATTCTTTCTACTTGGATTACTTGGATGGTTCTCCTCTCCCACTTCCTTATAGTGGGAAACACTTGAAATTATTCAAATCCTAGTGACTTGGGAGTCATTTGTATATTTTGTACAACTTTCCCTTTGGTTGTTTTCCTTTGGTTTTTTTCTTGTTTCTTTTCCCGCTTGGTGTGTGCTCCCCTTCTGTTTTGAGCTTGTTTTTGACTTCATTGCTCAATGGATAAGGCACTGGTATTCTTTTCCCAAAGTTTTCTAAGGTTCTTGATATTTCCTTTTGGTTTTTGTTCCAAGCTAAGTCATCCCTAAAAGGAGCCAATTGTTGTCACTCTCAAAATTTCCTCCATTTCCCAAGCCTAAATTACAAAATTTTGAGTTAGTTCCCTTTGAAATGTGCCTAGACAGAGGTATTTTGAAATATGGTACTTACTAGGAGATTTTGGAATTTTAAAAACTTATCCATCATAAGGGAAATTGCTCCCCCTTTCCAGAAAGGTCAAGAATTCCTCCTAACTCCTTGTATTTTGTAAGTTATGGCTCAATGGACCTATGTGGTTAAATTTTCCCTTTGGCGGGTTGGTAGACCTACAGAGTTTCTTGTGATTTTTGCACTTTTCACCAAAAAGGGGTAAGTTAGCAAAATCAACCCATGAGCCCGCATGGAGAAATGGAGAGATAAGTGATGCATTGGCCAATAGACTAAGTTTTTGGGATTTGAAGGAATCATGCAATCAGAGACTGCCACATGTCCTTGGGGCAGTGAATTGGCGGAAGAAATTTTGTTTTGAACCCTTTGTCAAAAAAGGGTTAAAGGTTCAAGTTTTTCCACCCTCCCTTTAGGTCCGTTTCCAATTTGAGAGCACCATGTGTCATCGGGGCAGCAGACCGCACGAGAAAATTCAAATTTTGTGCAAAAGTTCAAAATGTTGTGAATTGAGCCCGCCCCCTTATCCAATCAAAAGGTGACACGTGTCCTAGTCAAATCAGGGAGTGCACCCACGGAGAAATTTGAGATTTTAAAATTCTTACCAAAAGGGCTCAAATGGTTGTTTTTGGACCGTGTTTCCTCATCCAATTAGAAGGTGACATGTGTCCAGCCTTTGGCATGGAGTTGTGGAGGCGGAGGAAATTGAGAAATCGTGCCTTTTCTCCCAAATGTTGGGAAACATATTTTTTCCACCTGGCTCATCATTTCTCTAATTCTGACACGTGTAGGGTCCTGATTTCAGGTAAAAAGAGGGAAAATGGTTTATTTACATCTAGCATCTGATCTTTTTATCGCCATTTTTGGCTTGAGCTCTGTAATGGATGAATGTGGATCATTTTTTTGTCCTTCCTTCTCTGTTCATGGTCATTTTTTGTGGAAATGCATTTTGGGTCTGTTTTGGAACAAAATCGATGATTTTCAAAGGGAATATGATTGATTTTTGAAGAGATAGGGTAATCAAGTGTTTGTGAATGAAAAGGAGAAATGTGCCAACTAGAACTCAAATGTTTTGGAGGCAATTACAAAGGTGAAATGATGAGGGAAAATGGATAAGGAAACTACCATTCATCTCTGCCCAAAACAAATCATGTTTGAAATGATGAATTTCAACCTTTTAGGGCATCTACATTTTCCATGAGTGCATTCTTGTTTCCTATCTTTTTCCAAACGAACCTCCAAAAATTTAATCCCATTGGGATATTCTTTCCTTGGAGGTAAAGCAAAGAATAAATAGGATTGTTATAAAAACATGCTTTTCCATTGTATACGGGTTCTGGCATTTTGAAAAGATTGTAAAAACTGAAATTTCTCAATATAGAAGTTTTTCTTATCTTCCTCTACTATTTTCTTTCACTTCTGGCTCTTAATTAGTGAATTGTTCATCTCTACATGCAAAGAAACTTTGTGCTCTTGTGTATATGATCTCTGGAACTTTGTGTCTGAAGATTGATACGTATTGTGAAGGTGAATGATCCCATTCTACATTTTTCTATTTCAATACAAGTAAGGTTATACTCTAAAATCTATATATCCAAAAAGTATTGTTGTTCTCCCCCTTTCCATCTTCTCCATTCTTCTAAGCCCTTTGTATTGATGACATTTTGGTATGAAATCTCTTAAAGTATCAGGAATCCACATGATGAAATTTGTGTATATGTATATAAGTCTTTACTACTTTCAATAAGGGAACCTCTCCCATTAAAGAGGAGGGACTTGTTGTCCCCTGACTGTGGTTTCACCCAAAGTGCAAATCTGAAACCCAACAGATGACAAGACCTTTTGTTGTTTAAAAGTAATTGATATGATCAATTAAACCGTATGTTATAATGCGAGATGTTGCGGATCATATTATGCTCTTTTCTTAAAGTGAATTTAGAATCTGTAATTGAACTTCTTTTCTAGTTGATATTACTTATGCTTATTTCAATGATATATATTAATTGTTTCGTTAAAGCAGAGTTGTTTTAATGGAACAATTAGTGTAATGCACTTCGTTTTAATGCTTAGTGATTATCATGCTCAGTTCATTGAACTGACCCATGCTAGTAATTTTTTTAGATGGACATTGTAAGTGATAAAATATGGCAAAAAAAATTATGATGCATTGGCTTATTTAATTCTGGATCTTATGTAAAGAGTTTCGAATCATTCTTGAGTTGTATTGGGAAAAAAAAGTGATGTTATCTTATGAACTTAATGATGATTGACATGCAGTATGTTTGTAATGCATAGTCTTGTAAATGTATATTTATCATCTTGAATTGAAAGGTTTGAGTTGGACTTCAATTTGTGGTGTGAATTCTTTTGTACTTGTATGATGGAATAGTAGTGATATCTTGGCGGTATTCTTTATATCTGTATTGTATACTATTGCTGATATCATGTAATAAGTTGTATTAAGGGGATAGTATGATCCCCCTTATTATAAGGAAACTTGTTAAATTGCAAAAGATGTCATTCTTTATCTACACAACTAAAGTTTAATAATGAAATATGCTTTGGACATACAATTAAACTATATGAGTAAAGGGATAAAAAGGATATGTTAATCCTAACATCTAACCATGTAGAGGAAGACTCTTCCTCTCTCAAAAGAATGAAAGATAAAAGGAATGGTGGTTATGATCATTAATCTTTGTACTTCATTTGTAAAGTAAACACTAGTTGAATCTAGGTGGATGACACACTTGATTTGGACAACTAGGTTGCATTAAGAATTAAACGTTTGATGTTTGTTGTCCTATTTTGGGATAACTACTTGTTATGCCACGTTAATGAACATTAATGCAAACATGAATTAATGAAGTTATCCATATCTAATCAGGATAATTATGGATAAAGAACTTAATGAATGATTGGAATTAGGGTTAGGTATGGTTTCTACAACCTAAATCTTAATCTTATATTAATCATGAATTAATGACCACTAAGGGGGTATGTGCATCTTGATGAATCGGTTCTCGTGGATGTTGGCACATGCCAACTATAGGACTGCACCCTTAAGAAGTCCTAGGATTTCTTGAGGATACAATGTTGCTTTGTTAACATGTGGCAACACCCTTATGTATTTGTTCATCTAGATCTACACACACATGGATTTGAACTTAGTTTATGTCTAGGTCAAGTTAGTAGCATGTTATGGATAGCTAGTAGCTTTCACCGACTCGGGTACCTTAGCAAATCCAGTTGACTTAGGTTAACTGAGTATGCCCATATACCCTAAGTCATCATGAGCATCTTCTTATAAAAAATTATGTTAATAACTTGGGCTAGGGTCAAACCTTGTGTAAGTGGACTAATGGTAGTCAGTAAAGACCATTCTAGATAAAGCAGAAGAGTGAGGTGATGGACGTATTCCAAAATGACGAGTATGTTGTCTAGAATAGTAACATGAACAATATGTTGAAAATATTTGGCCAAAGTATCACAAGTTGTTGGTTGCGTTGTCCTATGTCACCTAGTTTAAAGCAATGTGATGTCAGATGAATATTGGTAACAAATATTCAAATAGGTTCTTTAAACAGATCACTTAGTACTGAATAGGGTAGGAAACCAAGTATACATAGTATACATAAATTATTCTATACTTTAAGACAACATGAGAGATCGGTTAGTAACTGAGTCATGGAATGAGAGATCAGTAGTATACCAAGTCATTATAGTTGCATATGGTTATTTGTTATGAGATTTATTAGCATGGAATGTGTGTTCTAAATGATTTTTATTTAGAACAGAGAACATTATGTACCAATTTTTTTCCCCTTGTTTCTAAAGTCTTAAAATGGGAATGTTACACTTAGGGTTTCCAAGCTCGTCGACCATTGGAGTGTTTAAAAGTAAGTCCACCCACATCAGCTTTTTTTGTCACTTTTCATGTGGTTATATTCACTAATCTTACACTTTTATAAGTTAGAACTCCACTTTTCTACCTTGATAACCCTTGGGGGGTACTACATTTCTAAGTAAATCTCCACGGGATCCTCCTTCTCCACCATAAGTCTCTTTGTTCAAGATTTCTTGAGTGCCATATTCTTTCTTCTTCTCATCTCTCTCCTTTTCTTGCCCATACTTGATGAATTATATGCTTCTCTTTCACACAAGCCCTCTCCTACTCTGATGTCTTTCTTCTTTCTTACAACATCCCAATACTACACTACAACTTGCACAATTCTTCTAGTTCATGACAAGTACCTTGCTTCTCCCTTCTTTGCAAAATCCTCTTCGTACTTCAATCTCATGAGCACAAAAGATATTTTCTAAGAAAATAGTCAAAATGACTGTTCTTACCTCTTATTTATACTTTTTCAAGGCCTTAGAGCTCCTCTAACCACATGTCTTAACATCACTTTTTTAATAAAGAAATTTATTTCACTTAAATCAACTTCCGCAACTTCCTCTCGCACATCACAGCTATAACCTTCTGGCACTCCACCACTACTTCACTACCACATACCTCCTTCATGCGCATCACCATGCTGAAGTACATAACCTTAGTGTTGTCCACTAAGTAGTTCCCCATGGTGTTTCCTACCTTATGTTGTATTACGTGATCTTTCCCTTCTTCATGGTCTTTAAAATTTTCTCAACATACCTTCATAACCACATGAATTCAAACACCTTAACCATCATTCCTCTCATTCTTCTACCTTTGCACTAATTGTTCCCATCAATCCATTTTTGAAAGAATTTGTCAAACATATTTGACATATATGTTACTTCACTCCACATAAAAATTTATGTATAGTCCTCTGTGCATATAATCTCTTACAATGTAATTAACTATTGGCATACCGACACACAATGCAAAACCCAAAAATAAACAATGAAAAAGGAAACAACCAAAAGGGAAAAGCATTAAAGCAAACCTAATCTTATTGGAAATATTTCCTTATTTATAGACACATAGAAGCCTTATATATAGTAGGACTTTAACTCGCTCCCATTGAAAAATCCCGACAAGCTTGTCCCATCCAGCTTACAATTCAAACATGCTCGAATCAAGGATGTAAGTTATAATATTCAGCCCTAACCAATAGACTTTGAGTTTCCCATTATGGTGCAAAAATTAGAGTCATAAAGTAAAACCATCTACTTAACCTCAAATTGTTTATTATTAATGTGAAGATAAAATCATGCTTTTGTCTCGCCTTCTCAATCTCCTAAATCCATCTAGTGAGTTATCATATTTCATCCAATTACATTAACTTAGCCATGTGCTCTTGTAATGTTTTCTCTTGCCAATCCTCCTGCGTGCACAATACGCATAGAGGGAAGCATAAAATCTACTAGTAAAACAACTTCCATGCCAAACACCAATTTAAATGGTGTGGCCTTGTTCAATATCTTATAGGTTATCCTATACACCCATAGTATAGTTGAGACTTTTTCATCCCAATCTTGTCTCCCAACATCAAAAATATTGGTCAATGTGTGACCTAGTATCTTGTTAAATTCCTTAGTGGTTCCATTAGCTTGAGGGTGATAAGGGGTAGTATTATGATGAGCCACCATGAATGCTACCAATAAAATCATGACTGTCTCATTCAAAAAATGTGTACCCTTGTCACTAGTCAAGATCAAAAGACACTCATACCTGCTGATTATACTTTTCCATAGGAATCTTTCCATTGTGGTTGATGTGTAATCCTTCGTCGGCACTACCTCCGACCACCATATTAAGTAATTAGTACAAGTAATGATATAGCGTGAAGCATTCATTTGCTCAAAGTAGGTAAAATAGTTTCTACAAAATCAATCACCCACTTCTCAAATGATTCAAATGCTAGTTATCAACCTCAAGGGCATTTCATCTCTTCTTTATGGCTTGCCATGATGCTAAAAATGATCACAGCCTTACAAAACTCAATACATCCTGGTAAATGCTTTCCACCCAGAGACCTACTAGTAAAATCTTTCGTGCGGTGACATTTCCTACATAGTGTCCTCCTTCAATTCCACCATGTGATTCCTCCATGATTGCAGCACGTTCATGCTCTAACACACATCGGCACAAAATATCATCACGACCTAACTTGTATAAGTCTCCACCAATTAACATGCAAGGTGTGACACATATAGGTAATTGTTTTCTCTCTAAAGTCTTCATTCCTTCTAGTTTCATACTTGTTTTGAGAAACACAAAAATATCCTCTAATTCAGAGGGTGCACATTGTAATCTAAATAGTTGTGCATCTGGAATTATATCCTCAATTCTTTGTGCATCCTCCCTAAGTCGATCCTTGATAAATGGTTAGGTCACAAGTTACTTTTACCGAGTTTTACAACAACCGTAAACTCAAACTATTGAAATAATAAGACCCACCTACATATGCACCCTTATACAACAAGATTGTTTACCAAGTAGAATTTAAGGGGAGTTGCCAACAGATACTACTTGACTATTTGTAGCACGTAGATCATCAACAATGCCTCATGCTCGGTAGTAGTATAGTTATGTTCTCAAAGTCAACTTCCCCTTACAAAACAAAGAGGGTGATCAATAGTCCCCTCACCAAAGTTGTGCTAACACTATTCCAATTTCCATCCCCGAGGCATCAACATGTACATGGAATGGCTTATCCTAGGAAGAAAACGTAATATGGGTGGTCCATGTAGAATTTAAGGAGTTTCCAATGATACTACTTGACTATTTGTAGCACGTAGATCATCAACAATGCCTCATGCTCAGTAGTAGTATAGTTATGTTCTGCTGGTGTCAACTTCCTGCTTACAAAACAAAGAGGGTGATCAATAGTCCCCTCACCAGGTTGTGCTAACACTATTCCAATTTCCATCCCTGAGGCATCAACATGTACATGGAATGGCTTATCCTAGGAAGAAAATGTAATATGGGTGCAATGATAAGTTTATTCTTCAATGTTTCAAACACCATCTCGCTACGCTTCTCCCCAATGAAATGTACTTCTATGCTTCAACAATCCCTCCAATAGCACGAGATCTTGGCATATCCCTTAATAAATTTTTGGTAGTACCTCATATGCCCAAAGAATCCACACACCGCACTCTGTTTGGTAGGTTCCCCCAATCTCATAATAACAAAAACTTTGGTAGGATCCACTAGCAAGCCTTCTTTACATATGATATGCCCTAATAGGGTTCCAAAAGGAGTAGTGAAAACACATTTCTTAATGTTGAGATATATACTCAATTTTCATCATCTCTCAATCATCAACCGCCAATTGTCCCAATGGTCTTTTACTAGTCTATAAACCATTCAATCATCAAGGTATACTTGAAGAAACTTATGGATGAAGTCCTGAAATTCCCGAACCTCAATGCGTGAAAATATAGTACGTGTGTTATTTAGTGCAAAAGGCATGACCGTGTAGGAAAAAAATTCCCCATCCATTGGTGAAATTTATCTTTTCTTGGTCCTCCTTTATAATTCTAACTTTGATGGTATCTTGAGAATACATATATGATAGAATATATCTCACGCCCAACTAATCCTTCTAGGATCTCCTCAAGAAAGGGGGTTGGAAAAGGGTCAATGAAACATACCACATTCAAATCCTCGTAATTAATAAAAATACTTATCCTCACATCCTTCTTAATGTTGATGGCCATCGAATTATCCATTTTGATTCTTCAACAACCTCAATGATGACTCGATGCAATCATATTTTCAATATCTTGCTTGACTCTCGACATGTAGATTCGATTCATTTGGTATGGTCTCTTTTGAATTAGGCATGTGCCCTCCTTCAATTTGATCTTCATATCTCTTAAAGAGTGGTGAAATCCTTTAAGCTCATGATATCTCGCATGGAAAAAAATCCCGAAATTTGCACAATGTAGATGATCTTTGAAACCTCCCTTTATGACCAGTAATCTCTAATAGTAGCTTCCTTAGGTTCCACCTTCGAACCAATGTTAACCTTCTTATTTTTTAAGGGTTCATGGTAGGTGCACGTTTTATCGTTAGCATTGTCCATTACCTTGAACATACCCATAATATGGTTAAAATATAAGTTCTCCACTTCTTCACCATCAATCACATAGACAAACTTCCCTTTATATTTTTCCATGCAAGCATGCTCAAGCTATATTTCCTTTGACTCTTCCTCATCGAAGCACACTTCTAAGTTAGGATCTCCCACCAATTCTAGTATTCTATCCTCTTTCATGGCACTATCTCCCATAGTTAGGTGCTTAACAACCTATAGTGCCTCATTCATCAATGGTTTAGTACTCCAATACTCAAAATCTTGAAGGAGATCAACCATCAACTCTTGTCATTTTCCTATCTCGATGGTGTAGTACTGAATGAATGTATTATGCATGTGTGCAACCTTGTAAGCTGGAATAAAGCTTATGCACCCATAAAGATAGTGGCAAGGATTCCACACCATCCATGTAGGCCTTCTCACATGTCCGGACGTTAAACAAGGTAGGTTCCTTCCCATGATAGTATTGTATAATAGTAGGTACTTGATTCAAAGAAACCTAATAGAGAACACAATTCTCACATCACATCATTCTAGAAGGTTATCGCGATGGGTCACCCACCAACATGTTGTGATCCCAAGAAAAGTATAGCTAAGCATCCTTCTCCTTTCAATCTCACATCTTCACTAGGTCTCCATTGCTCATAGGAAACCATCAGGGTTGGCTCGCCTAGGGTAACTTGGAAACTACTTTCCTCCCAAACACCTAACTGAGTGTGCAATTTTTACTCTCATCACATAGCCTCTTAACTGCCTTCCAACTAACTAATATGTATTGTGTACCTAATTGTCACATGCCACACAAGTTGTATCACTTATATATTGAGTTTATTCCCAACGAATAACACCTTTTATTGGTTACACAACCTCAGGGTCCCTAATAGTGTGCGCATAGATTTTGTCTAGGTCTTCTTCTCCTAAGGGATTAGTATAGGGCCCCAATTTCCATCTATCAAAGGGAAGATAACATGTTCCTCCTTGTTCTCAAAACTTATATAACCCTTATTGAAATAGAAGTCAATATTATTTCAATAGCACCATGGGTGCCCAAGTAATCTTTGCCGAAAGTTATCTACCTCAAGCAAAGCGCCAAGACTTCAAAGTCTCTAGTGAATTTCACCCCTTGGATAATGATAACAACATCCTTTAAAACACGAATGGGAATTTATTTTGTCTTGTTATCCATATACAATACATTTGAGGATGACCGTAATGGGGACTTCCCATTTGATTCCATGCATCTAAAGTGAGAACATTAACTTTTGTGCCTGTTTCAATCAAAATATTGCTCAAGATTTATCCATCAACTACTGTGTTCAAGTTAATCTCCTTATCATAGTTAAAGTTGTGAGGAGAAAGGTTAGCATGCAAGACTTTTCACTTGCACTCTCCTCTAACACTCGATGCTTTCTCTCGTAGCCATTCTCCTAGTAAAGGGATGATATTCTCTTTCCTCAACATTTTTAATACCTCCCTGACTTCATCTAGATACTTTTATGGAGTCTCAACACTTATTTTTCTCTAACTACCATGATTTATCCTTTAGGAATTGGATCTCTCCTTGTAAGATTTGAATCACATCCATGGTTTCTTGAAATAATTATTTTTGATGAGAAGGTTCTGGTACTTCCCATGCACCACCTCTACTCTAGTAATAAGTGGTTTCTACTTTGGCATCTCCTTGGCATGTGTACCTCACTTATGTTGTCACCAAAGATAGGTTCCAACTCGACTCACGCGCCATGTTTGGCATCCACTGCGAGTCATATTTCTTCACATTTACCATCCCGGGCCTTTTCCCTTCCACTGTTGTTGGCTCATATGTTTAAATAATTCTGGGTAGTCCTCATACTTATGCTTCTTCCCATACTAAGAGAATTATAATAGATCAAGGAATTCGTGCTTATAGTGTTCCGTAGACCCACAATTGTAACAAGTTCCACGTGGGAATTCACTTCTTCCACCTCCACAGTTGTCATGCCCTATAAATACTCTGCATAATCCTCTTCCACAACTCCATCCATCTATTCTCCCTTCATAATGATGGCCCTCATCCTTATAAATTCTTGAAATACTAGTTTGGTGTACACCAATATCAATGGCATCATGTATTTGGCCAATCAATCTACAATCCTTTGTGTCATGAGTAGTAGAGGTAAAAATTTTACAATATAAAGACACATTCTTACGGATCACGCGTGCAGATAGCACATACCTACTTATATCATGATATTTGTGGAAAATCTCATAATCTACCGTCATTACGCACACCGATCTTTAAGGACAACTATTCTTCATATGCCCTTCTACCTCACAATCCATACACCATAACCCGCTACGAGTCTCATGAGCCAAGTTCATAGATAATTTCTCTAGTTTTTTTTTCATTGTAGCAATTTGGGCTTCTAGGAATGGACTAACTCTAGTATCAATGCTTCTTATTACCTCAACATGCAAGGAAGCCTCTAAGGCCTCTTGCGGATCTGTGAAAGTTTTTTGTGATAGTTCCCTCCTGAATGGTGTGATCAGTCCTCCAAAGAACCACTGAGCATGTTGTGAAGGGTGAATGTCATAAGATAACTTAGATAGGAGAGTCTTGAAACACGTGTCATACTCCTACACACTCTCCACCATTACTTTCGAATCTCCTTCAACATGCTTTGATTATTTTCTATTCAAACTTTGGTATGTGGAATTCTACCAAAAAGGCATTATGTAGCACAATGTAATCCACCATTGTCTAGTGTGGGTCATACTTCATGTGTCACTATGTGTGTGTCCTTACAACATGGTTGTAAAATGACTTGCCTTTCACTCTGGGACAGTGACTCCCTTCGCATGCCATAGTAAATCACACTTTTTACATGTTCCGTGGCATCATCAATGCCCTTGTAATCAAGTAAGTGGAGTGAAATCTCATAAAACACTTGTTAATGTTGTTGTGGACCTTGTCCACCAAATCCAAGACCTTGATTCCATCCAATGTTACCTCCACCACTAGACCCACTTGATTCACTAGTTCCAAATCCTCCGGATCCACTAGATCCTCCTCTTATCATAGGTAAGGGGCTAACACGCCGCTCCCTATGGACCCACCGTTGTGCTAGAATTTTTGTTGATAGTTTGTAATATCGAACCACTCGAGATGTGTTTCCCCCACCACTTCTAGATGTGATACTCAAACCCTATGATCCCACACCTTTCCCTAATGTTGTACTAGAAAAAATACCCCTAAACACAGAAATGACTGTGAAACCATAGATGTAACAAATGAAAAATTATACCTCATAGGTGTCTCGTGAATAGGAATACCGATACCAACTGGATTATCAAAAATTATCTCAGGAATTGGAAAACTAAGCACAAGGGTTTGGTTTCCATGTGGGTTAAGATGTGCACATAAGGCCCTTCCCTTTATTCATATGACGAGCTCTCTCATAATCCAGGGGGTTTCTCTTCTACATTTTCCAAGATGGGGTAGCTCAGACCGCTTTGTTCCACGTCCTCCATGCAAACCTTAAATCCTTTTCACAACCTCTCGCCTCCATGAATCCATCACTCCTACAGCTTCATGTTGTCTTGCCAACTCCCTCTCCCAAGCTTCATTATACTTGAGATTCCTCTCCTCTTTATCCATTTCTTTCATAAGGTATGCCATCATTCTACCACGCTAGCTTCCGCACCCGTGCCTTAGCGAGTTTAGCTATCCATGGGAAAGGCTTCCAAACTCAAAGTAATAACCAATATCTTGATATCCAATGCAATAACATTCAAGAACGATCCTATAATATCCCTTAAGAACTCGAAATCAACAATCTCTCGAGAAATAATATGTAGAAATAGCATATTCCAGGGTATAACTAGTCAACACTCTACTCCATCAGTGATCAAAAACACAAGTCCAGTTAGATCGACATCATGCAACCACTGATATTCCTCCAGGGTCCAAACACAAGGTCTATAGTAACAACTTATCCTTGATGCATATGTTGATAGCCATTCATAAAACTCTATTGGGAAACAAGAGAAGAATGCCTCATATATTTTGTGATACGGGTTCTCCTCCATTCATTTTCATGCATCAAACTTAGACCCCATACTAAACCTCTCGAGTAAAATCATCCTTAGTGATTTTAAGCTAGGTCTCAACACTCTCTAAGGTCATTCACTTCATCATCGCACATCATTCTCACAACTTCAAAAAGAGGTCCCAATAACGGAACCAACAAGTAGTCTCTATTTACCTCTTGTTTCACCAATCAACCCCAAGTGCATCAGGACATCATCCAGAATGGTCTAGAAGCTCACCTGAGGTGGGTGCAGGTGCTAAACCCCTCCTTTATGTGAGCTTTGTGAGATTTTCCTTCCTTAATAAGGGGGTGTTTTAAAAATAGAGAATGACACACCCATTCTTGACAACCAGATGTAAGCACTAACTCCTAATCTAATGCACCAAAACTTAGGATAACATGATCATATCACAATGGAAGTATAAATAAATCAAGATTATCATCAAGAAAACTAGTAATACACCCATGAACATAAAAAGGAAATGTACGGATCAATATCCATCACATAAGTGCTTCATAATCACTTCTTTATAATCATTAACCAAAGTACAGTAGCCAAGATTACATCAAAAGAGTTCCATGTATGAAGATATTTATAGTAGCAGAGCTTTGACACATTACAGAGCTCACCATCACACACTACATATTTTTTTACTATCTTCCTCTCTTTCTTCCATACTCACACATACACCTCTCCTGTAAAACCATACATATGAGGAAATCTCAAGGAATCTCCTCTTAACCGCTCATCATTACATGAGAAAACCTGAAGGATTCTTTCATGATTTCCCTATCACTACCTAAGAACATGACAAATGTCAACATGTGTTTCCCCTAACCAAGTGTCCTTAGCATGTATGTTCTAGATAATCCATAACAAACTTGTCTCCTTATCCTTTCATGATAACCGTATTGATTCTTTGGAATATCCTTTCCTTGAGATGTAAGTCTCCATAGCTTATCCATATATGTATCTGGTCACTTTTTCATTTGTTCCCTAAATGTGTCCTTTCCTGCTGTCCAAAACTCACTAAGTCCTAAATCCATCCTTCCTAGGCGCGAGCCTTCATGCGTCTCCAAGAACTACTTCCGCTTGTGCCTTCACGCCCTAATTCCACGCATCACCAAGTCTTGTGCCTTAGGTACTTGGTTAATTTAGGGGTCCAACATCATCCATTCTCATTTTTCCTCACCACCTCTTCATCTTCATCCTTCCCCACCAATAATTATTGGTGGACTTCTCCTAACATCCTTTAACTGGAATTGCTTCTTCTATCCCCCATTCTCTCTTCCCTCCCCTTCCTTGTCCCCACCTCTACCCTTTCTTGTCACTTCTTTCCCACCTCTCCATCTTCCCTTTGCCTCTTTTTAATATCTTCCATGTCTTCATCATACACCTTCTATCTATTTTATTGTCATCCTCATTTCACACATCTCCACCTCTTTTCTAATTCATGTCATTCCTCTCATCTTTATTTTCTTTACATTGCTAATACTTCTCACTCTTCATTGCATCGTATATCGCCATTCTTGGTTTCCTTCCTTCGTATCATTTTCTTTGTTATCATCCCCTCCTTTCTACTCCTCGTCTTATTTCAATTCCTCTCGTATCATCTTCTTCCCATTTTTCCCTTGCACTTCCTTCTTACTTCCCCATTGATAACCAAGCTCTTCAGGGTTATCCCATATTTTTATCATCTTTCCTCCACACGCATCTCCATGTAGTCTGTTTCTATATTCTTTACCTTGGTTTTCCTCTTGATAACCTGGTTCCTTCAATCTTATCCCCGTATCTACTTTTTTCATCTCTTCTTTCCCTATCGTGTTCACCTTCCCACTACCAACCCCTTCATTTCTCTCTCACCCCCACCTTTTCAATCATCTTGTACCAGTTTCTCTTCTATTCTCTTATCTTCTCCACATCTTCTTGGTCCCTCACCATTTCTTTCTTTTCTCCATTCTATCTCCTCTTTTGTCTTCTTTAAATTCTTCATCATCCTCATCTCCTTCATTTTTCCACCATTCTCTCCCTTTTTCCTGATGTTTCCATCATTTCACTCCCTTAATTTTGGATCTCTCTATCCCTTTTTCATAGTTTCACTCTCTTCTTTATCATTTTTTTATCTTCTTCTTGTTTGTCCTTCATCATTCCCTCCTTCCCCTATTATCCCTCTCTCTTATTCTCTTCTCCCTTTTCCCCCTTTTTCTCCTCCTCCATCTACGTCAAATTTTGTACCCTTGTCTCCTTCACTTTTGACTTTTCTTTCCCTTCTCATAATCAACCACTACTCTTGTCCATTCCTTTTTCTTATCTTTCCACTCTCAATCGTTATGTCCTTCACCACATATTCACCCCTTTCATTCATTTTGTCCCAGTTTCCCTTCCTTTTTCTACTCTTCTCCACCTCTCCCTCCTCCACCATAGTTTCTTTATTTTCTCTATCATCTCTTTTGTCTTCCTTACATTCCTCCTCTAACTCATCTCCCTCCTTTTTTGTCATTTCTCTCCATCATCTTCTACATGTTGTCTTTTTTGGTTTCCACTACTTTCATTTTACACATCTATCTCCGCTTTTTCACCCTCTACTCAGTCATATTCTCTCTTCTCTTTCCCTTTTACTTTTCCTTGTTTGTGTGTCATTCATCCCTTCACTTTTCCTCCCATCATCCTTATCTCTTCTTCTTTTTCCATCTTCTTCATTCCCTTATTCTATCATCTTATCCATTTTTTCCTCTTTCATTCCCTGTTTATATTCCTCCATCCCCATACGATTGGTTTCCTCTTCACCGACATCATCATCATCTTCCAATTATTGTTGGTCTTCCCTAACATTCCTTAACTGGCATAGCCTCTACCATCCCCCATTTCCCTTATCACTTTCATCATTTTTCCTATCATCCTTCCCCCAACCATAATTTGTTTTTCTCCCCTAATGTTCTTTACGTGGTGTCACTTCATCCATCCTCCATTCTCTCTTTCTTCACCTCCATTCCCTCATCCAACACCCTTCCACACCATTTCTTCACCACCTCTCCATATTTTCTTCACCCTTGTCCATAATTTCACTTCCTTCATCCTACACACTTTTTCCTTCTCCTCCATCATCCCCCTCATCTCTTTGCATCTTGTCTTCTCCTTCTTGTTCATCCTTCCTCATTACCTTCTTCTCCTATCATCCTTCTCTATTTTATTTTTTCTAGGCTCATTGCATCCGCTCTATTCCCTACCGTAATATTTCTCATCTCCTACTTTTATACATTCTTTTTTTTGTTCTATCGTCTCTTTCCTCTTCTTTAAATTCTTCATTTTCCTCATCTCCTCCATGTTTCCATAATTTCTCTCCCTTCATCTTCATCACCTCCCTCCCTTTATCTTTTCCGCTACCTTCATATTGCACATCTTTGTCCCTCTTCTATGCTTTCACCCTCTACTCTGATATCTTCTCTCTTCTCATCTTGTCTTCTTCTTCTTGTTCGTTCTTCCTCCTTCCCTTCTTCTCCTATCATCCTTCTCTATTATTCTCTTCCTCCTCTTTCATTCCTTTTTCTCCTCCTCCACCATGTCCGCTCTATTCCATATCCTTGTCTTCTTCACCTCTGAATTTTCTTTCCTCATTTTTTACCTACCCATAATCAACCACTACTCCTAACCATCACTTTTTTCTTTTTCTCTCTTTCCTTCACATTCAAGGCCAATTCAAATTCCTCCTTGTTTGTAGACAAAAACTTCTATATTTTATTACACCATATCCTTGTCCTTCTCTCTATAAAGTTTCCCTCTCCTCCTTTCGGGAGCGGTGTAATCTCTTCCATTCTTGTCACCCCTCTCGAGGGGCATCATCACCTATATCCCTCATCACATCTTCCCATGAAATTTTTATCTAAGATAATACCATAATGGTCATCACATATCACATTTTTTTCTTCCACGAATGTCTTCTCTACTTGCTTAGCAAAAGTAGCTTGAGTTCTTCCCCTATTTTTCAAAGAAGAAGGAATGCTTTCTATTTTCTTTATCTAATAATCTACCGTCAATGGAGAACATTTCTTATGAAACATGTATTAAAAATCATATTTACCCCCTTGGGGAATTTTATCTCACAATTCTATCCAATCTACTCTTAATGTCCACCTTTGTGACCATACTCGTTCCCCCTTGGGGCATATTATTTCACCACCCATCTTCCACTTTGTCTTCTTGGTCATTTTTGTGCCTTGTCAGGTCAGGGCATAATTATTTCTTTCCTTGTCCATTTTGTAGATGTATAATTTTTCACTTGATTCCTCGCATACAAAGGATTTTTCATTTGGTTGTGCATACTTTGATGTTTTCCTATGACCCATTGGTCATCACGACTAACATCCATTTGAGGAGTTTCTCATTTGATTCCCTCCATTTCATGATGATTTTCACCCACTCACTGGCTTGTAGAAGATTGTTGTTGTCTCCTTTGAGACCGATCTTTTCCCCTACCCACATGATATCGGAGTCACCACCATAGTTTTTATTATTATTGTGATCCTTTTTTCTTGGGGCATCTTGCCTTGCATTATCATTTTACCCATTTTTCTTTACCCACCCGACATTTAACATCTATCTCTTTCAAACTCGTGATTGACTTCCTTTATGTTGTTGATCCCAAGTTTGAGGGGGAACACTCAATCAATCATATTTTCAATACTTCATCATTTTTGTCTCACACTTTCCCAACACAAACCACTCAACAAAAGGGGCAAATGTAGACACTAGTTTTTGGTATCGTTCCTCCCCTTCACCCCGTGTTTTCTCTCCTTCATTAGGCTTACCCATTTGAATCCCATTTCCCACAAAAATTCATATTCAATTAATCAATCTTAATTGATTAAATTATCCCCTTTAAATCCTCGAATCTCATTATATGATAATATCCAATTGATAAAAAATATTTTAAACTAATTTATATCACCCCACCTAATAATTAAATACTCCAAAATCTTTCAAATCATGCACCCCACTCACAAATTAAATAATGCAAAATAATCCACATGAAATCCATTATTACACCTAATCATTCAAATCATGTTCCCCCCACTCACCTAATCAAGGTTAATTTTTCAAACCAGGATTACCTGATAACCCCTAAATTAACCCCATCTTCAAGCTATAAATATAAGCCATTCCCCCTCTTTTAGAAAAGTTAGAAGTCATAGCAAACCTCTGATATTATAGCTCCCCACTTTTCATCATATCACCACAATGCCCTTGTGATGCCACTTGTATCACCATAATATCATCCTCATGCCCTTTTGGTTCTCTTAGTTTGGTTTGCTTTACATTTATCTTTTATCATATCAGTAGCTCCTTTATACATCAGCATTTTCAGGTTCTTTTATTTATCAATTTCTACATGTTATCTATCTATATTTCATTTATATCATTTTCTCTTATCTAACAGGGGTTGACATCCATGAAAGGAAGGTAACACTTCCTAGAACCGACTTTGTTGGGAAGCCCCCACATATACCATCTAATCCATTTTTCTCTTAGTTTCCTTTGTTTCGCAGGTCTATCCAACTCGCAGCGAGGACATTCACTTTGCGCCCATCCATTTGTCACCATCTTCTCTCAAGGTACCTTAAACCCTTGCATATTTGAGGTTGTTTGATTTTTTTGTTATCTAGCTCACTAATCTGGACAAGGATGAAGAAAATTCTAGCAACATGAAGTGTGCCACAAAGAATAAGATTTTGACACTTATAAACATGGAGTTTGAGATCCGGTTGAGAGTTTTGGTTCTCTTAATCTAAAAGTAGTGTGGAGGAAATTGGAGAAAGAATTAGACCAGGTGGCAAACCTTGGTTCAAAATTCTCACCGCCAAGATATGGTTAAAGGTAATATGAAACACATCAAGATAATGATCAAGCCATACATTCCGGATAAATCGAAACTAGGTCATCAAGTATTTAACAATGATGAAAAAATTATGTAATTCATCTAGAATGAAGATAAAATTTCTTCAAGAATATAGTTTGATTTGTATGAGAGCATATTTTTATTCCCGATTATGAGTTTAGAGGTGAAGAGAAGAACATAATTACAAGGTAATAAAATTCTCAATTGGTCACAATTGCACAAGGAAAAGGAGCTTCTGCTTGAAATATATGTGATGATAATGAGAAGAAATATTTTATCTCCTTGTGTCAAAAGTTCAATGATGTATTCTTATGTGATTATGAAGATCTAAAGGGGTTGTATCAAAACATTGTCTGACATTCTAATTATCTTGATCCTAATGTAAATCCAATTAGACAAAACAAAATTCCATTCAACCCCAATATAGAGCCCCTCATGAGGAAGAAGTTATCCAAACCGATTGACGTAAAAATAATTTTTCCCATCAAGTAGTCTACATGGGTGGAAAATATTTTCTCGGTGATAAATAAAAATGGGTAAATCAGACTTTACATTGATTTCAGGGATTTGAAAAAGGACTCCCTTAAGGATCACTACTCTCTACCTTCCATGGAATTTTTTTGTAAACCATAGTTGGAGATGAAATATTTTCCATTCTTGATGGATACCCAGTGTTTCAATTAGATCAAAGTTAAGGAAGAGGATCAATACAAGACTACATTTACAACAAAATGGGGAACATAAGCATATCAAAAAAATTCTTTTGGTTTATCAAATGTAGGTTATACATTCTAAAGGGAAATAGACATTTCTTTCAAAGGGTACATCAATGAGTTCATCCTTCTGTATTTGGATGATATTACCATTTTTTCAAAATTGATAAAATATCATATAAACCATCTTGAGAAGGTATTTGAAATATGTAAGGAATTTGGGGTGTCTCTTAATCCCAAGAAATGTAACTTTGTAGTCCTTAGGGGAAATATTTTGGGGTATATTATTTCAAAGGATGGCATTGCCATTGATCTAGAAAGAATCTCATCCATCTTCTCTCTCTCTCTCTCTTTTCCATATCACAAGAAAGAATTGTAATAATTTCTTGGAAAGATTAACTTTTTAAGATATTCGTCCAAATTTTTTATGATTAGTCAGGCCTATCACTCTAATCTTGAAGAAGGATTCAATTTTCAAATGGACATAAGAAGGGAAGGAGAGTTTTTCCAAGATTAAACAAGAAAATTTTCAAGATCCTACACATGTCAACCTTGAATATTCCAAGGATTTCATCCTATATGCATATGAGCTAAATCTAGCATTGTTACTATTTTGACTCAGCAAAATGATCAAGGATTGGAGCATCTAGTGGGCTTCTTCAATCAAACACTAAAGGATTATGAATTGAAGTAAAATCACATTGAAAAATAGGTATTTTCTATCATGAGAGATATAAATAAATTCAACAGTATGTTTTCCACTAGAGAATTCATTATGGAAGTAGACATTAGTGAGAAAGGAGCTAGTTGGGTCACTAAAATCATGGAATATGATGTGGTTATTAAGGATACAAAATTTGTAAGAGGAAGAGAACTTTTTTGAGCAAATTCATTTGGATGCTCAAGATGAACAAGAAACATCCTTCATGAATGAATAACTTCTACATGTCGTTGAAGTTCAACAGGATGACGGAGATACAATCAATGATCACAACTAGATTACTGATATGACTCGATTTTTATCTATTAGTGTATACCCTCTTGGCCTAAACAAGAAAAAAATAAGACATTTGAGATTGTATTCCATTCCTTATGCACTAATCGATGTGATTTTATTCAAGATAAATGTTGATGGAGTTTTGTTGAGGTGCATTGAAGGTGAACAAGTAAACAAGGTCTTGAAAAATTTCTGTTAAAATCTGGAACACTGAGAAGGGGGGTGAATCAATGTTTAATTTAACTTTTTAAAACTAATTAAATCAATTTATTAAACTAAAAAGTAATTCAAAAGAGAGCATACATCTAGAAACTTACACAAGAGACAAGTATTTTTAAGTGGGAAACCCAAATTGGGAGAAAACCCACTGAACTAGTGCACTATATGGCAAAAGGTTACAATGATTTGTTGAGATACAACTCAACTCTTGAGGCTACAACCTCATTATCCACTCAAGCTATAACTTGGTGTAGGAAGAAACAACTTCCTAGATTATTTATTCAACTACCACTAACCTTTTGCAAGTTGTCACCCATAAGGAAGAAACAACTCCTTGGTAGGACTAAGCTACGATTCATCTTGAAAAATAAAGAGATGATCACTCTTCACTTTTATGCATTGAACATCGAGATGATGACCCTAAATTTGCAATCTATCTTTATTTCCCTCTTAATGATTAATTCCTTGTATATCAACCTTCTTAATTATTTATTTATTGTAATTGAGTCTCTTTTTGTTGTCTCCTATTAATTTTCAATATTCGTAGCTATCCACCTCAAATCACTCACTCAAATTTTTGCCCTTCAAAATAGTACTCAATGGAATTCACTACCAACCTATATATCTAACCTTGGTTCACACTTCCTCTCTATCTATATCTCAATCACAATGAGCTCTTCATTTAAATCACCTATGTCATCTTATTCAAACTTACATAAACTGTCTCCTCATTTACCAAATCTCTCTCTCATAGGTTTAGATCTCTTTCTAGTTCTATCAGTATCACTTCTAAGCACCCACTTTTTCACTCTCTATTCCTTTTGGTGATTGATATATCTATATTATAGTTTTATTCTACCTTACTTGAATCTTTCATACTCCATTTACATAATTCATATCTTTTATTTTACATATCTTGCTCCAATATCTATCTCTTTCAAAAACTTCTTGTGCACTTCAACTTAAGATAATTCATTTCTCTTCACTCTACTATCTAGTTTTGTCACACAATCTTATAATTTGTTACACAATCTTATAATTTTTCACACATACAAACACTTACCCTTTCCTTTCTAAATATAATCAACACTAGTTTATTTATCTTCTATCCATTTCACTTTCAAAAAAAATCTCTATATATGCACACCCTCGAGATTCTCTATCATCTCTTCAAATCCATTTCATCTCTATAACTTCCAAGACAATTCTTGACCTTCCTCATCATTTTATTTTTCTTCCAAGGACTCTTTAACTTCTACAAGAATTTGATTAATTATTTATTACAAAGCACACAACTCTTCATATACTCTCCACATATTTGACTTCTTACACTTCAAGTTCTAACTCCTTCAAAAGAAAAATTAGGTGCATGGATAACACTGTCCTTGGCATTCAAGATAGCTCTCTTTGTAACTTGACCACCACAACCTCTTCATTCAATTTAGTTAACCTTCCAAATATTTTTCATGGATTTTTTGATCTCTCATATGAGCTAATTCACCTTACTCTATTAACAAAAATTTCTTGAGCAACATTTTTGCACAAAGGCATAAGTTTTGGTTCAACTATATAGTTCATAATTTTCACTTTCACAAGCCAATTCAAGATTCAAACAAACTGGTACTTGTTTAAGATTATTTCATAATTTTCTCATACTTCTTGAGCTTAAACAAGATAAAATATAGCCTTTCATTTGAAGAAATTATGCAAAACTTATAGAAGCCCATTAAAAACCCCGTCTAATCTGACTAGCATGATCTAGTGAACCTTCTACTAGAAAGATCTCTCTAAATTCCACCAATTGATTTAATTATTTTTCAAACAATTCTAAAACCATTCACAAATATATTTTCAATTTTTTGAGTGATTTGATTGGATAACGAAGAATATTTGAGAAAACATTTCTCGAAGAACCCTAGTTCAAGGTTGTGGAATGTAATCTGCTTGAGATGAGGAAAAATTCAAAATCTTATTCAATATTGCATGAAATTCGAAATTTTAATATTATGTGGCTTTGAATAATTTTTCTCCGCCTTCTCTACAAAACTATACATCTTGAAGGAATTTAATTTGTCTCTAAAAATCAAAAAATATAGTACATAGAGTTATAACTAACTATGCTTTAAAAGAATAAGGCTTTTAAGATTGCTTTAAAACCTTGGAACATCACAACTCGTATTGGAGAATCACTTACTTAGTCAATGGAGTCAAAAACATTTGAAGCAAACATTTGAACATAGTTTAAAATTCACCATCCGAGTGATATTGAGAAAGAACAATATAGAGAACATCACCGTCTAACACTAAAACTTACCTTTTTTCCAACTTGTTACTTAGTCACTTATGATTATCAAGTAGAGTAGTATAGACTTGTTTTTCTTGTTTTAACCTAACATGTAGGTTCTTGCAGGAGAACAGTCATCCTTGTTGCAGAGATCACCATCTTCTAAACATGTGGCTAAGTAAACCGATCCTTTAAAGACTCTGTTTCCAAACAAGTGTGCCAATACCCCAATAATTTTGCTCATAGTCTTCATGTTGTGAAAGAAGAATAGAATTTGACTCTGTCTATAGTGTCAATAATGATAAAAAAAAATTGAATTGAAGAGAATACTATCAAGACAATAGTTTCAATAAGTATCAAGACAAGGGCATTCCAAAATAATATAAGATAACCGAGTTTACATATTAATCTCCACTAAGTAGTCATTGCATAATTGATGAAACTCATTAAACAAGACATGTGGAAAGAGTTTGAGATCTTGTTGATAAATTTCACTACTGATGGCATCTTGAATGGGAGCTTACCTTTGTATTTTCCTAAACCTCTCTTCATCTTCCTTACAAACATGACTTCTAATTTTTCATCATCTATGTCCATGTCAGAATCAATTTCCTTGTTCTACCCTTGTGACTCTTTTTTATATTTTTTGAAGGTTGCATCCTTCTTTATTGATTTTGATACATTGATTCTCATTTCATATGCATTCAATATATTGTGAAGATCATCCATTGTTATAGTATTCATTACTTTAGCTTCTTCTACAGGTTGATACTTTAGTATCAAATTATGAGGTTAAGGATCTAAGCACTTTCTGCACAATCACACTCTCTTCTATCTTCTCTCCTAAGCCTCTAATTAGATTTATAATTTCATCAACTCTCTATAAATATGAGGAAACACTCTCACCTTCTTTCATCTTGATGATTTCAAACTGTGTGTTGTATGTTTGTAACTTGGCTAGCTTTACCTTGTTATCTCCTTCGAGACTATCTTCAGCTTTTCCCACATATATTTGGTTATATTACACTACATATTTTTATAAACTCAACCTCAACTAACCCACAAAGAATTACATGCATGGCCTTAGAACTATTTTTAGCTATTGTCTTCCCCTGTTTTAAACCCAAGTAGAATTAGGTAAGTTTTCATCCTGAAACTCCAAAAAGCATAGTTTGACCCATTGAACGTAGGTGATTTGGAAGTAGAGAAGCCATTTTCTTGGTTTCTTTCCATAGTTGAATTCACTGGATCTCCCTTGAGCTGTTAGACTCACTTCACCAAGGCCTGTTGTAATACCAATTTTTAGTTTTTGATTTCTCTTCTTTTGATGCTTTATTTCATCTAGAGCACTTATTAATTCAACCTCAAGATTAACTTTTTCTTCTTCATCATCTGAAATTTCATACTGAGTCTGAAATTTTCCTTTAGAATTACTTGCATCAAATATTTCAATAGCCATAAACAAAGTCTCAGCTAGCATACCTTTATCATCACTTTCGGAGCTGCTAGAGTCACTTGATTGTGAGGAGATTGAACTTTCTTGTGTGTAGAAGTTTTCTTATTCTTGAAGTACTTATTTTTGCCATCATATCTCTTGAATTTATTCTTCTATCTATTAGAGGATTCCTCATCTTATTTGTGTTTATTAGGACATTTAGAAGAAAAATGACCAAATTTTCCATAATTGAAGCACTTGAATGGGATTTTACCTTTGTATTTTTGTGAATCTCTCTTTATCTTCCTTCCAAACATGGATTGTACTTTGTCATCATCTATATCCATGTCAGAATCAGCTGCCTTGTTCTTCCCTTATGAATCTTTGTGTTCTTTGAAGGTTGTCTCCTTCTTTACTGATTTTGAATCACTAATCCTCATTTCATATGCAAATCAGGTCTACCATGAAGATCATCCATTGTCAAAGTAGTCAAATATTTAGCTTCCCCTATTGCTTTGCCACTTTAGCATGAAATTTTGAGGATAAGGATATAAAAAAATTATACAATCACAATTGCTTCTATCTTCTCTCCCAAGCCTCTCGATTAAATTTATAATTTCATCAACTCTCTGTAAATATAAGGAAATACTCTCATATTCTTTCATCTTAATATTTAAAAAAATTCTTTTATGTTTGTAACTTGGATAACTTTACCTTGACATCTCCTTCATAGATTATCTTCAACTTGTCCCACATCTCTTTGGTTGTAGTACACTAGCATAAATTTTATAAACTCAGCCTCAACTAACCCACAAAGAATTGCATTCATGGCCTTAGAATTGTTTTCAGCTGTTCTCTTTTCTTCTTGGTCAATGGGAGGCATTGTTGGAATGGTATAGCCACTATCAACTGATTGTTAGATATCAAATCCAAGAGACATTAGATAGGTTTTCATCTTGGCAATCTATAAAGCATAGTTTAACCCATTAAATAGAGGTTCTTTGGAGGTGGAGAAGCCACTAGCTGCTTGGTTTCTTGTCATAGTTGAATTTATTAGATCTCCCTTGAGTTGTTAGACTCACTTCACCAAGGCCTGATTTGATACCAATTGTTAGAAAATTGAACAATGAGAAGGGGTGAATCGGTGTTCAATTCAACTTTTTCAAACCAATTAAATCAATTACTAAAACTAAAAAGTAATTCAAAAAGAGCAACCATCATCACACGTAAACAAGAGACAAGTATTTTTAAATGGGAAACCCAAATTGGGAGAAAACCCACTGAACCAATGCACTATACCTCTAAGGAGATGAATTTTTTCTTGTTCCCTATCATGTGGCTAGAACACCCACTATCAATGTACCACTCCATATCTTCACTCGTGAATGAAAGGCTATTTGAGATATTAATCCTAGCTCTTTAACTCTGTAGACTTTCTTGTTCTACTATGGAGGTCTTTGATAACAAAACTTCCATACTTTTGACAATTATAACAAATCAATTCATCCTTGTTTCTTGCATAATAATAATTTATATGCCTACCATGACTTTTGGAATACATTCTACACTTTGCAGCCTTGTGACCAAATTCACTACATGTATAATAATATCCATAAAATGAGTATGCATACCTCATGGCATAGTGTCTCCTTGGATATTTTTTTATTCAAATCAACTCTCTTGACTTTTGGAGGTTCTTCATTTGTCTTGGCCATCCTTTTTCTTTCTGATTTGTCATCTTCCTTCTTCTCTTCATATCCCAAACCAGATTTGTCATTTGCATCTTTTTGCTTGCTCAAAATATCACTCAAATCAGCAGTGCTCTTCTCAAACTTATGATACATTTTCAGTTTTGTAGAGGTCTGATCTAACTGAGTTTACAGCTGCTCCATCTCAATTTTGAGCTTCAAATAATCTTTTTCTTTGATCTTGAAAGCATCTTCAATTTTTTTACCTATGCTTCAAATTCCTTGATTATTTCTTCATGTTCTTGAGCTTCCTTTTTCTAAATTTCTTCAAGAAATATGATTTTTCCTTAATAATATTTTACCATAATTTTTCTATCAATCTTTAATGGTGTCTTATATAAGACACTTAGAGCAGATTTCCAAACAGGTCCACCTACGAGTAAAGACCTAATAGTTTCCATCAACCCTTTATTTCTTCAATGATCCGTAGGGATTCTATGGATGGATTATGCCTAAGGTTCATGCTTGAAGTAACCATAACATTGATCATGCCTTGAGGAGATATGAAAATATTCATCAACCCATAATGCCTCATAGAAGAGATAGAATGCAAGAAGAATTTTACCCATTTCAACTCAACACATAGAACCAATTGTGGAAGACTGAATGAAATCAACTTACTTTTTCAATATATACATTGTCTTAAAACCTTGATGAATATACCTTAAGAAAAATTTTCAATATCCTTCAAGTTAATGATTCATTGTTACAGACAAAACACATGTTCTTAATCTCTCTTTTATGATTGTCATAGTGCAAAAATACATGTTTTCAGCTATGCAATCACTAGATGTGATGGAGGATGCAAGTTGACCCATTGAAAGCTTCTTAAAACACCAAAAACTGATCCAAGAAGTATGAAAAAACATAAAAAATCTCCAATAAATATTGTAGAGGCTCACATTAGTCATTGGAGATCAAAATAAGAACATAGCCCAAGAGAGAGAAGACTTGCTCCACTAAAATGGTGATAACTTTTCAAATATACCTCCTTTTGAGAAAATTATTTTTGCAATGGAATTATAGGACATTTTATACAAAAATTTATCTTATGAATTGTTTGAGCACTCATGTATATTTTTTTCCACCTAAGAAGCCAGACAACTCTGAATGTACTTTTCAAAAAGGTAGTTTTGGAAAAACTCGAATAACTCAAAATCCCCTTACAGAATCTGATGAAATTTGACATGGAGCATTGCAAGACATACCTCTACATGTCCTAATTTTTTTATGCATATTGTTTCATGTGGAGATCTGACCAACCTCATTTGCATGAAAGAACATTTCCAATTCTCATGACCAACTTTTGTGAAACATAGAAATTTGACTCTTAGGGCTAATCTGAGCACTGATATTTGATCAAAAATTATATATACACTCTCCAAAAGCTTCTCCCTAACCTATAATTTGATTTCGATACCAACCACCTGCTAGAATGAGCTTGTAGTACCTAAAACCAACCTAGAACCTTCCCGAAAGTGTTTGAAACCACATAAAGCCTTTGAACACCATTGAATGTCATATGATATACATGTTCATGAACTCTCAATTTTTCATCAATTCCATTGACATCAATGAAAACAACCATTAATGCAACAGGTGTAATAATTCCTTGATGGTTTCTCTCGGTGGACATTTCTCTCCCAAAGCCACCGTAGTGAAAATATTAGAAGTAGGTTATTTTTGGCCTACATTGTTTCCAGATTTCTCACAAATGGGTCATAAAATGCAGGGAATGTTCTTTCTCCATTGGTAAGAAGAGGTTAGTTTCCCTCCCACTTCATCATATTTAAGCAGATCATCCATTTTCCTAATGGGGTCTTGATTTCATTGGCATTATTAACGCCCCATCAAGTGTTGATCATAAATGGGTTTTGAAAGTAATAAACTACTTTACTAGATGGACCGAGGCTATGCCATTGAAGGAAGCAACTGAATCAGTCATCCTTGATTTCCTTGAAGACATTGTGACAAGGTTTGGTATCCCTCAAACTATAATTTCGATAATATAAAGGACTTCTTAGGATCTAAAATTTCTAATTAGGCTCTTAAACTTGGTATTTATTTGAATACTTCTTCCAACTATTACCCTCAAGGTAATGGCTTGGCAAAATCCACTAACAAGAACCTAATTAGGATCATGAGAAAAATGGATCTAAATCAAAGGCAATGGCATACAAAGGTGAGAAATTCTCTTTGGGATGATATGATCACAATGAAGAAGGCAATTATCACTTCCCCTTACAAGATTGTTTATGGAAAAGAAGTTAGGCTTCCTTTGTCACTTGAATTTCCTTCACTTGAATTTTCCCAACAATTGGAATTTGAAGGGGAAGATCAAAGAGAAATCAGAATGGTAGAACTAGTTGAGCTTGAAGAACTGAGGAATTCTACCATGATCAAATTAGAACAACATCAAAAATCAACTAAACAGTGGTTTGATAAAAAGGCTAGGTTTTAGATGTTTAAGGTTGGTGATTTAGTCTTGAAATGGGATGCTAACAGAGCTAAACCAGGGAAACACTCTAAATTTTATGCAATTTAGAGTGGGCCTTATATCATCAGTGCTTGCAAGGAAGCCAACTCTTTCGAGCTTTCGATGTCGATGGAGATGTACTATGAATCCCAATTAATGGGATTTATCTTAAACATTCCGATGAAGTAATTTCATTGTATCTTGTACATATTAGATTAGTTTTCAATTCCTCGAAGTTATTTCATCATGTTGTCTTGTTGGTAGTATAATTTCAATTCTCCTAAGTGTTTTGCATAGTTTAATTTCTTTTGGATGGTAGCGTTGCGAGAATTTTCATGATTTTTTCTAGAATAAAGTGTAAAGAGAAGAGTTTCAAGGTGTCAAGAATCAATTGCAATACTTCATAAAGACAAATCCAAAGTAACTAAAATCAGATTTTGGGGCATTTTTTAGATCTTATTCGATCAATCCCAATGGATCAATTACAAGATCAAAGTGGTATGCATTTGATTTTGGCATTTTTGTTGCTCATTTTATTCATGGTTTTCATGGAAACAAGGTGAAATCATTGAGTTAAAATATTTTCCCACTCCTATAAAGATTTAATTCAGAATATTCTAATAATGAGAATGGTTAAATCAAGCAATGATAACCCATCTTCAAGATCCAAACAAGGAAATGTTTAGAATAATTCTAAGCCTAAGTCAGTTTTATGGAGGAATTAAATAGTTGGAGAATTTTCAAAGATCATTCGATCTCCACACTCAATTTAGGCAGTTCTAGAACAAGCTAATTTCATCTTATACTTCATACAACCTAGGGGTAAGAAAAATTCAAGTTCAGATCAGTTTTACAAATTTTCAAGATCAACTCCATGCCTAATGGATGCTTCAAAGATACTGGTATCTTCATCTAGTAGGAAGATGTCCCATGGAGGTCACCAAACTATTATCCCAAATTAACCCCCTCTTGGATTAATTTGGATAACTCATTTAAAATGGACTTGGCCATTTAAACAATCCTGGGACATTAAAAAACCCATCAATTTCCACCTCTCTGAAGAACTCGAATGTTAGAATTTAAAACCTGCAATAGGCTATGCTAATCCATTAGTGGGTTATATTTAAAATGTTGTGTGATTTTCATATGGTCGTTAATTTCAACGCCAATAAGTAGGCCAGGTGGTAGGATTCGATGCTCATCACAATACAAACATTCTCAGTAAATGTCAAGCCTATAGAATTAATTGTGTTGAATAGGATTTTGGGTCTAGGCTTGGTTCAAGGTAAGTCAAAGAACACGCAGTGGGTGAAGGAAAAAAACATGGTGTAAGATCAACGGATGACGGTGGACATATGGTGGTATTCCATAACACTTCAAGGAAATGGACTCGCATACCTCAAGTCCATGAAATGAATCTAGTTCAATAAAGCTTTGGGATTGAGTGGTTTGGTAGGTCAAGGAACTATATGTGGTTGTATTTCTATAGATCCAACAGTTTTAAGTCCTCCCAGATAGAATTTGCGATGTGAAGGTGTAACCAATGAAAGGAAAACATGAAAGTGAGAAAGATTTGCCATAAGACATAAGTGGATCCTTCTTGTTGGTTCATCCTTTGTGGGAGTCAATATGGTATAAATGAAGTTCTAAAATTGTGAGGAGGATGGATCTTTCTCATTGGCTTATTTTTCATGGTTGTCATTCCAAGATAAATGAAAATTCTGACATTGTGAGGAGCGTGGAGCTTTCTCATTGGCTTGCGTTTCATGGTTGTCAGTCAGGGTAAAAGAGTAGCCTAACATTAGAAGGAACATGGATCTTTCTTATTAATTTATGCTTCGCACTCTAACAAGGTCTTTATAAATGAAGACTAACATTGAGAAATGTGTGGAACTTTCTCATTGGTTTAAACTTCACGATGGATAATGAAGGTTTCACAAGGCTCGACCCCACAACCAATGAAAGACCACCATGTGGCAAAGGAAAATAAATTTACATGTAGAAAAAATTAGTCCCTGAGCCAATTAAATGTTTCCATGTGTCACTCTCCTATTCATCCCAACATGTAAAAATTCAAATTTCCATAACTTTCACTCTAGAGCTCCAAATCACAAAAAATTCCACTCATTGGAAAGGTCTCCTTGAGACCTTCAATTTGGCATCATTTGATAAAGATGTTCATGGTTTTTATAGGAAAAAAAAAAAGATTTTTTTAATATTGATACACACAAATAGTTAGCTAACCCTCGATCAACCAAAGTGCACCACATGTCATTGTATGTTTAGTTTGTGATGCAATCTTCAAACCGTCATAGCTCCTATTGCAGAGATTGGATCCATGTGTTTTTGGTCTTGTTGTGTTGGCCATTTTGTGGTTTTTTTTTCATTTATTTCAACCCCCATTAATGGAAAAGTGTGTCATGGTGATGCATGAGTCCTCCTATGATGTTATTCAGGTGTCATGCATGTTGATTGAGTTGTTTGGTGAGTTGTCATGTAATCTTGGTGATTTATCTAGAGTGTTGTGTCATAGTAAGAGATATTGTGAGGTGATTGGTTTCTGTCATGATTTCATTCATAGTACATGATATGTGTTTCTAATGTATATGAGTCTACATGAGTTCAACATGGTCGAGTCATGTGGTCATAGTTATGTCAAGTCACCCAGTTTGTTTCTAGCCTGGAACATCTAGAATGAGGTAGAGAAGGGAGATTTGGGTATCATAATTCATGGTGAAGTATGGGAATATAGTTTTGATAGTGTACCCGAGGTTTATGGTCATTTTTTAGGCATGTATTCATTGATTCAAGGTGCATATTTGAGGTCCTTAGGAAGTTGCTTGTGAGAATCTAATAGTTTAACACATGAAAGTCTCAATGGCTAGAAATATTGAGAGGTAACTATAAATTATGATGATTTTAGATATTATTAGGGTGTTTCCTTGTGTGATGGGAAAAATTTAGGTTTCCACGATGAGAATTTTGTAAGTTATGCAATTTTTAGTAAAACCGGGTAAGAAACAATGTGTTTTTGTGATAAAAGCTTACCTTATGATGCTCGTTGTGAATTATATGCTTTGTCTAGGGACCTAATATCTTACAAATATCTTATATGTTCAGCTATGAATCTTTCACAAAAATAATTAGGTGGTTTTATAGTGATGTTTTTATGAACAATTGTGAAGAAGGTAAAGTGGTCTAAAACCCTAGCTAAACCCTAACTAGGAGTAGTTTGTAGAGAATGAAGTATATTGTCCTAGTTTTTATTGGTTCATCAAAATTAATGATTGTATGTTGTGTATTAATCCTCATTGTTTCCTAAAATTTATGGTTGAGGTCATGTTCATATGTGAGCCCCACCTAAAAATAGAAGTTTCTGAAGAAGGTTTTCGGACAAGATGGTACAAAGGAGTAGCATGAAAAATTAATGGTGCATGATGATTGGGAGTGTTATTAATTTCCATGACTTTTTAGAACATTTTCATGCAGGTTCATGATTTTTTGAGGTCTAAACAGTTGACTAGTTAAAGGATAGTTTTCGGTCTCAAATGGCATGGTCCAAAAATGGTCATAACTTGAGTTACAAGTGGAGTTTTGAGATGATTTAAGTTTTTTTGGAAATTAGATACAAATATATTTCCAGTGATATATTTATTTCCTCATGATGAGTTAATTTGATGGTATTTCAAGGTCATTCTTTGAGTAATAATATTTTTGGTCGCTTAATACAACATCTATTTTTGTGAAAGTTTGATGTTACTTTAAGCATGAGATGGGTTGGGTGATTATTACTATAACATGGAAAGTGAATAAGGATTAATTTTCTATCAAATGAATCAATTTTTATGTCTTTAATGTGTGTATAAATGTTTTTATGAGCTAACCTTTGGAAACAACATTTTTAGCAAGTTTATCCGGTAAAGACAAAAGTATCTCGTGGTTTGAGCATGAGGTTGAGTAAAGGATTATAAATTGCTTAGAAATTTTATACAGGTTATTAAATTTACATTTAGTGGTTACATAAAAAAATTGGTTGATTGTAAGTGATATGGTGCCATTATTAAGTTCCCGTGGTGGTAAAGGGCGCAAGAAACAACAATTTTGAGAAATACAAAGGATATTGGGCCCATTAACTGAAATTATTTGATAGGTTAAATTAATTGCATCTGAGGTTAATTTTTAAATTATGTATTTCTCATGTTTGATGACTATGGGATCTTGAATAATCATATTTTTAAATGAGGAGAATTTTGGCATTTGAGTGCATGTATTTTAGTGATTTTTGGATCAAGAAATAAAGAGTTTTTGTTAGGCCGACCTACTTGGGTCAATTTGTATCTATTAAAATTTATGGGATATTTTTTAATGATTAATGGTTTGAATTTATCATGAGGTACTAAAATCCTTTGGGTTAGAAAGAATAAATGCATATAAAAGTGATGTTTAAGCTCATTTTGGGAGCTATTCTTGCATAGGGGAGTAATATGACCTAGAGGAGAGATATTTGTAGGTACTAAAGCATGGTTTGAGTTAAGATCATATTTTTTCATATTGAGGAAGAAATTATAGCATGACATCAAGATGTTAGAGGCAAGAAAAGTTGAGAAAGAGGAAGAAAGAGCAAGGTTGAAGACCTAGGGTTTGTGAGTTGAAGTAGTGAGCTCAATCAGTTATGGTAGTAGCATTATCAGAGATCAAACATCTCCAAGTGGCTGAGTTAAATCTTGGTCATCATTGGGGGTTGTATCCTCCTTTTGGATTGGGTGTTTCACTAAATTAGGGGTCGGTGCTCGTTGTAGGGTTGGCGCTCTACTAAAATAGGGGTTGGTGATCCTTATGAAGTTGGTGCTTCACTAAATCACTTTGATTTGTGTAATATAAGCAGATTTTTAGTGGGTTTTCTTCCCCATGAGGGTTTCCCACTTATATCTTGTGTCTATGTGCCTCTTCTCATGTGTTATGGTTGTTTTGATGTATTGTGCACACTAAGCAAGTAATGGTTGAATAAATGTGAATGGTTAAATGTTAATGGTTGTTATAAATGGTTAATGGAATGATAAATTTTTAGGACTGATTCACCCCCCCTCTTAGTCCATTGTGCTTCCAATAATTGGTATAAGAGAAGGTCCTTGTGAAGAAAGTGTAGAAACTTGAATGAGATCCTTTGAAGCACAAGTAATGGGTAAGTCTTCAAATATTGTAGCAACATTGAGGATGAAGAATGAAGTAGCTCAATCATGTATTCAAGGATATGAATATTAGGTCAAAAGAATGGAGGAAGAACATGATCAAGCCATCAAGGAATTGAAATCTTAAGTGGAAAGTTTAACTAAAAACCTAAAGGTTAAAGAATAATATTGTAGCAGGTATGAAGCTGAGTTGGATCGAGCACACAACAAGTTGAAGACCTATGAAAAGATAGAGAAAATTTTGAAAGCCCTAAATGACATGTTGGTGAGTCAAGGAACTACAAATGAAAAATTTGGTCTTAGCTACAAAAATAATGTTTAGAGAATCATGAAGTGAATAAATATGAACCTATTGAAACCTCCAAATCTATGAGGAATGAAAAATATCCTAAAAAGGTTATCAAGCAACATAATGCAATGAAATCTATAAGTAAGCTCAATGGTGAGTGTTACTCTTGCAGATATTTTTTTCATAGAGTGAGATTGTAGAATATTTGTTAAGAATGTATTTCCATGGAGCATGGTAAGCATAATCATTCATATAAATCAAGAGATGTAACATTTCCATTTTAAGACTTTAGAAATGAGGATTTTTATATCTAATGTTCTCTCGTTCTAAATAATCATAATTTAGAACACACATTCCATGCTAATCGATCTCATAACAGATAACCATATGTAGTTGTAATGATTCAATGAAACACCATCTCTCATTTTATGACTCGATTTCATACCGATCTCTTATGTTAACTTATTGAATTGTATATTGTTTATACTTGGTTCTCTTACCCTTTTCTAGGTATTAAGTGTTATGTTTATGTTAGAATTTAAGGATTCTAATAAATACATATTTAATCAACTTACATATTACACAATGTTACAATAAATATTTAAATAAAGATTACATCATAACATAAGTAAATAAAGAAATACTTACAAAAATAAATAACACAGGGTGACATATTATTTATAGTGGAAAACCTCAATAGGGTAAAAACCACTTTGAAAATAACCTTTTACTTGAGAACTTATTTTACATCCAAGAAGATCACCTCCTCTGTTGAAACCCTATTTACCACGAGTAACAAAAAATCACACTTGATTTGCACACCTTTGATATATTTCCCAAATATATCAAATGAGGACCTAAAGTCATTTTTATATAAGGTGATCGGGTATGTCTCCCGACCCACATTTTTAACCTAAAATGGTTGACACACACACCTAGGTTTATAATATTTAATATTAGAAATATAATCATTTCATGATATTACATATTTAACCTAAAGTATATACCTAGGTTAACATATTTAATAATAGAAACAAAAATATTTCATATTATTAAATATTAACTTATATATTAGTGATGGAACCATATACATTAAGGGTTGGCCAGACCACTTAATCATTTTGTTCCAACACTCCCCTTTAATGTTAAGTGGGATAACATAACATATGCCAATAGATTACCTACCCGTGGTACACTACAAGATTTACAATCATTAAACCATAAAGGTTTTAGGCTAGCATATCGGTTGAAGGAATTATAACACCTTTATAATACTCAATTTACCTTTTGGTACAAAAGGATTTGAAATCTCAAACATCATCTCGGGATCGGTGGCTAATTATGATTTGTGAGTTTTACATGTTCTCACGAGTTATCATAAAAGGTTATTGAACTCAAGCATATAGGAGTCTTTTACAACCAAGGACATCCTTAACAATATGCTTGTACTAGATGTTTACCAGTAAACTCAATAGCACTAAAGAGTTTACTGAAGACCACCTTTAAGATCTTTCTACACTTCTTTCTAAAAAAGAAGTCGAGGAGGTATACATGCCCGAAGGTATTTTTACACTTTCTCGAAGGTCTTTTTTTACACTTGCCCGAAGGTCTTTTACATATGTCTAAAGGTATTTTTACAAAAACCAAGTTCCATTAGGAGGTGACATTGTCATGCACACTCCCCTTAATGGCAACTCTGACAATCCAAGCTTTTCATGAAAGTGACAAAACTTTGCAGCACTTAAGGACTTTGTGAAGATGTTAGTAACCTACTCTTCAGTAAACATGAAATTGAGATTTATGTCATCACTTTACACCTTCTCACGGGTGAAGCGTATATGTATCTCAATGTTCTTTATCCTCTGATGTTGAATTGGATTATTAATCAAGAACAATACAACTCTGACCACCACATAGAAGAGAAATACTTCCTTTAGCTTACATGTATATCTCTACCAACAACTCGGCAGCCACATGGCTTCTTTACTTCTTCCATTGTACTTATTTGCCTCAAAGAGAAGAAATGAAGACTATTTATTATATTTTTTATTCCAAGTAATGGTTCCTACACCAAAAACTTGAACACATATCTAGTATATTTTATAACACAAAATCGGTATGGTAAGAATCACAAAATCTATATAAGATAGCATTTTCATTCATATTATAATGCAACCCATAATTGATTATTCCTTTCAAATATCTAAAAATTATTTTTGCAGGATTCCAATGATCTCTAAAAATGGTTCCCGCATAAACCTTGAAGTAATTCCTATCAGTATAGGATATATTTGATCTAGTTATAGTTATATAAATCAAACTATCAACTAACAACGTATATAAAATAGGAGCGACCTTTTTCATATGCAGATTTAGGATCAATATTTATTCCAACTTCCATCAAGTAGAAAATGGTTTACAATCAATCATAAGAAACTTTTTCATTACAATGGTTGTATGTTGTGTTTTGAAAAATAACAATAGAAAGTCATTCATTTTAAAGTACTACTTCAATTTCTCTTTAATCCTATGAATTAAATCATAATTGTCACCAAACATAAGAAAATCATCAACATATATACATATAATGATAATATGTGAGCCTTATTGCTTAATGAATATATCATTGTTAGAAGAATAATTAACAAAACCTAACAGCTTAAAGAAGGAAACAATTTTCACATACCAAGCTCTAAGATCTTATTTTAAACCATACAAGGATTTCTCAACTTACAATCATAGTTTTCTTTACCAGTTTCTTCAAATCCTTTAGGTTGAAACATGTAAAGTTCTTCTTTTAAATCACAATTCAAAAAAGTATTTTTCTTATCCATTTGGTGGATTTCCCACCCAAATTGAGTGGTAATTGCAAATAAGGCCATAATAGTACTCATTTTAGCTACAAGAAATGTCTCAACATAATCAATACTAGGTTTTTGAGTGAAACCTCTAGCAACAAGTCTAGCTTTATGTTTGTTAATACTACCATCAGCATTATATTTTACTTTGTATATCCACCTAGACCCTATAATACTTCACGACTCATGTTCATACAAGGTAATTAATGTATGGTACATATGATGGCTTCTAGTCATTTTCCTAAGGTTAATAGGATTTGAACTTTCTAACATAGATTGAGCCCAATTCAATTTCTTATCTAGGAAGATAAGAGTTTCAGAAACATATATAACATTAAAACATCATCATGACCATTTACTAAATCAGAATCAAAACCATCATTTAGAAGCATTTAATGAAGTAACTTCAAGAGAAGAAGACAAAACATGTAAAATTTTCACTAGATTATATCTAGACATTTCATATAAGCTTCGATAATTAACATGTCCTAACCTTTCATGCCATAGTTTTGAATTATTCAAATTTTGAGATATAAAAACAAGATGCAAAATAGAAATCATTAAAAATATACATAAATTTTATTTGAATTATTTCAGTTATTGTACTCTCATTACTATCCTTGATATACCAAGTATCCTTCATGCATGGATTCTAGTTATGTTCATACCTCTTTCGTATGTTCAATATTACCAATGTGTAGAAGATACTTGTCATTCACATTACACAAAATCATAGAAATAGCCTCCTGCATTCATTGTAAGAATGCATTCATGTTATCTACAATTCTTTGAAAACTGGTGGGAACAACCTCAGATCTAGAAACAATTGTCTAGAGTTTCCTTGCCATAAATTATGTTTTGACCCAAATGTTGTAGTTGGTTTCATTCAGGATCTAGGTTTTGTCAAGATGGAAAACGTTAGACTCCATTGTTTTCCTAAACTTGTAAAACACACCTCATTATAATATACAATGTACCACAAAGTTAGATACATATTTATCGATAATAAAAACAACACTTTTAATAGAATCAGATCTAAAGAAACTATTTGATCATAACTAATTTTGTCATTACAATGCATACTAATTAACCTCCCATGATCAAAATAATAACCCGCAATATAAAGGGCTCTGCATTATACCCCAGATCTATATAAAAATATTTCTGACCATATAGAAGTGAAGAAGAGACCCCTAAGAATGCATAACAACTTCAAATTTCTGAAAAAAATTAATGTAGACAAAAATCCACCAAACTTAAATTTGACGTCTAAATGACCATCATAATGACTTATTTTTTGGTCTGTCGTGACGGTCATTTGACCGTCAATTTTAACACAATGAAAGTTTCCTAGAACCTACGAGCTTAAATTTGACGTCTAAATGACCATCATATTGTCTTATGTTTGTTTATCATGACGGTCATTTGACCGTCAAATTTAATGAATCTAAAAATTGTTGTGTATTTCCAGAATGTGAAATTCCAAATTTTTTTCTTTTGTATAATATTAGGAAGGTTATATTTTAACACATTATAATAACCTATTATAATTTATACTTGTAAAAATATATACTTTTTTTTTTTTTTAAATAGGTGTATAGTTTATAGAATGTAAATAAAAAAATATATAGTTCATAAAAATTATAAACTAAGAGCTAAACAAAACAATGAGTGGACTGACTAGTAGGAGATAGATCTTGGAAGTGTGATGCTTCCCCGAATAGGCTGCCAATCCACTTTTTATATAACATTATGGCATGCTCAAGGGACCCATTCGAGGTTCTTTCATTTATTCAATCTTACGAAACCATTGTATGTTTGTTTCGCATTTTCAAAAGGAAGTTAACATTAAAGTATCTCCTTGGAAATATTCTCTTTCTTCTATTTGTCTCAGTGGCATTTGTATTTCTAGAACTAAAATGAATCCTTGTTTTCATTTTCTTGCAATTCCATTAGTGAAATTCATATCATTTCCTATTCACTCTTTTTACATCGAATATCACATTTCGATATGGGTTTTAAAATAATTGCATTTCATACTTCTATGTTTACATTTTTAGCTCACATCAAAATTAAGGGCAACCTATACGCTGGAAGTCATGCCCAGTTGATGGTTGACATAATTGAATCATAGAGAACATTATCTTCTCTCTTTGCCAAACTACACAAAAATAAACTCACACATCTTCTTAAACAACACCTTACTCCGAATGATTTTTCAATGATCACGTGATTAGAGGATTAATAGTGGGCACCTGGATGGTTTCTCTATCCATTCATTAACATAAATGTCATCGATTCCTATGTTTTAATTGCTGATTAAAACAATGACTAATTTCACCTCCCAAAACCTATTTTTCTTCATTTATTCTTTTTTTTTTGTGTCATTTACATATAATAGATTACCAAGCTTATGCCAACTCACATGGTTTTGACTCATAGTCAAGCCAATGCCTCAGTATTCCATGCAAGGCCTTCACCTACTCTCGCCTAGCCCATCATCGCCTTCAATCATGTCACCTATGGATCCTACTCAACCCATTATCATCAAGATCTTGGTGACGAGGAGTTTGCAAAAATCCTTAACCACAACCCTATTTCCTTACAATATTATCTCGTCCATTCCTCTACTCACGATTCATTAGGACATTTGGTATATGACATACATGTTTCCATTCCTTCGCCCTCTCCCCACTTCGCACCGGCTAGCACTAGCTTGGCATTACCTTCTTCCACCTTACCACCCATAGTATCCCAACTTGACCCCATGCCATCAATACCTACAACACATATAACATCGGTCCACAATTTTGACATCATTTACGCCCTTGGTTTCAAACCATTCCTTCACGTGCCATCTTGAGTAGAGCCTCATCTACACCTAACACCTCATATATACCTATTGCATCATAGCCACCCATGGTGTCAACAACCCATAACCCATTCCAAAACATCATCTTCTCCATCCCATAGTCTTTACCTCCAATCACTACAAGGATTGATACATCTACCCCACTTCGCACACATATCACCAACAATCCCCATTCTCATCAATCACCTATTCGAGATATTTTTCGTTTGCATCTATTCCCCCACGCAGTTCTCATACTAGGCACCACCATATACTGGAATGTTGTCCACATCATACATTCATCATCAACCTCCTTATACTGCAGGGGGTGCTCAATCATCACAACCCACCCATTTCCTTATTAAAATGATGATGGAAAAGATGCAAAAATTGGAAGCATTTTCTTATTTATATACTACAATTTTTCAAACATGGGTGTTATATAATCGCCCACGACGATGCTTTACTCCTACGAACATTCCCCATGTCTTTAACGAGACCCATGTTAGACTTGTATAGTGGTTTACCTCAACATTCCATTTACTCATTTAATCAAGTGTCTCAAGCCTTCCTGGACCATTTTTCAATCGATATCATCAAGAAGGTCACTATGACCGACTTATGCTCAACTTGACAATATGATGATGAGTCTATCACTAATTTTGTCACTCATTGGCGAGCCTCATCAACTAGCTAACATTCCAGTTTCCTCAAACCGAGATTATAGATTTGTTCACTAGAGCTTGTGTTAGGAACATCTCACCAACTCTGCAAGTACAAACCTTCCGTACCTTCGATGAAGCATTTACCATGGCATGAAAACTGGAAATTTGTGTCATTGAAGAGAAGAAAATTCAATTACATAACAAAAATGTCGCATTTAAATCAAATGATGCTTCTTCCTCTTCAAAACCCCAAAAAAATTATTCAAAAGCCAAAGGATCTACCAACATAGTAGTTTTAAAGGCTGGCCCATCTCACCCCTCTAATCAATTGAAACCTACCTCCAACCTTTCTCCCATTCAAACTTTTTAGTTTAGATGAGAGAAATGAAAATACACTCCAATTGGGGAGCCTTATTCTTCAGTATTAGAAAAACTTCTTAAGGCCGGAGCCATTTCTCTTCGCCTATAAAACCACATAATGGCTTTGACCACTGCTCATCCTATACCTACATGGTATAAATAACATGACTATCAGAACTATCGTCACGTAAATAGCCATAGCGATGGTAATTGTATAACCTTCAAGAACATTGTCTAGTAAATTTTAGATAATGGAGATCTCATCCTAGATAACCCAAATGCACCTACCAATTAGAATTTATATATCTTCAAGAATATGATCCTTAACCATAACCCATCATCAAACCAAATCAATGAACCTTCAACTAATGACAGTAATGTCTGTGAGGTCCATGTTGTGTTTGACACCATACCATCCCTTCGCAATTTCTTCATCTTCCTTAATAGAGGAGATCCTAGCACGATCTCCTTTACCCACAGAGGATCCTACTTCATCTACTCCTTCACCCAAATAGAGTCCTATTTATCTCCCACTTCACCCATAGAAGATTCCACAAATTCTACTAATGTCATTTCATCACTTACCTCATAATCTAATGAACAACCTTCGGTCTTAACTCTACTACTCACGAGAAAGTCATCTTCACTTTCCTCTCCATCGAAAAAGGAAACTACCTCATCCCAACTGTTATCTCCCCTAACCATAGGGGATCCTTTAGATGTGCCACTACCTATTGGGGACAATTCCCCATTAGCATTCCAAGATCCCGTTGATATGATCTCAGCTCTCTTACCCATAGAGTCCAAAGCCAACCAATTCCCTATCTCACAGACATATTTTATAGGTATTTCTACTAAGATAGCATCATCTTATCTTACAACGGTGTCATTTTCACGCCCGCCGACCACTTGGATTATGTTGATAATTCCATATTTTGGGGACACCTTTGGCTATCCTTTTCAACCCAAATGCAAATGCTACTGCGGATACTGCCATGATCTATCTCAAGGTATTTCAAGGAACCCAATCAACCATGACCATGCCTATTGAAACGAAATCTTTTTCATCACCCTCACCTATATCCAAACCTTTACCAACAACTAAACTTGTTCCTATGCCTAAGAACCTACTTATATCCATACCTTCCCATGTATCTAGACCCATCACTACCTTGGGTGCCATGCCGACATTAAGTATATTTCATCCACCCATCAAATTATATTTAGCCACATCTTTTCAAACTCCCACAAAAACCATTCCTCCACCTAGAAGGAAGACCCAACCTTCTAGGACACATACACCAATTTCACCCACTACAGCTTTGTCACCTTCACCCCTTCTATCTATCCTAAGGCCTCACCCGTCGACCTTGGCGAAGCAACCTCATATCCAAGGTGTTGTCTTCTGAAAATTAATCTATGTTTTCATAGAAAAATTCAATTTTTTTGAGCTCATGCCCTTTGTTGGTGTTTAAGCCAAGTTAGAGATTCAAGAAATTAGCAAAAGTCATACCCTAAAGTTGTTTAAACCCCTATTTTGATCATTTTTATAAATCCTCCCTTTCCTAATCTATGCACAAAATATCCTCTTTATAACCTCATTTTTGATCAAAATTGTTCACTTGTTCTATGGTCGGTGTCATCAAATCATTTTTTTGCCTCCATGCCTCTGGTTCATGAAGGAAATTCAAAAATTGGACTCAAAACGATGAAGTTTTCTTCCTCTACGTATTTTCCATAGTCAGGATGACGGGCATCTTTTCCCCATCAAATTTTGACCCCAATGAATGTAGGTACGCAATGATCCTATTGGATGGGGAGGAATAGGATTTTTGGTGAACTTAACACTTTTGGTCACTTTTGGAAAAAATGGTAAATTTTCCCAAGCCCGATCAGGCTTTAAAGGTAAAATTCAAAGTTGAAGCTGCGAAAAAAAGTCAAAGTTGAAGCCCACAGGGAAAAGTCAAAGGTGAAGCCCGCTAGAGAAAAGTCAAAGTGGATGAGTGGGCCATCGAGGCACTTTTGGAAATTTAACCAAATTCCCAAAAGTGAAGTAAAAGTTCTAGAATGCTCCGCGGCTCCGCCAAGGTCTCGGGCCCACTATTGAAAAGTCAAAGCGGAGGAGCGGAACGACAGAGAACTTTGAGTTTTGAGCCTTTTTCCAAAAAGGTTAAAATGTTTAGAAAAGAGCCACGACCCTGTCTCCAACTAGAACATGCCACGTGTCCTAGTCAAATTGGAGTAGCAGGCCGGCAGAGGAAATTGAGCTTTTGAGCCTTTTTCTAAAAAGGCTAAAATGTTTAGAAAAGAGTCATGACCCCGTCTCCAACTAGAACGTGCCACGTGTCCTAGTCAAATCAGTAGCAAGTGGTGAGGAAATTGATTTTTTGAGCCTTTTTCCAAAAAAAGGTTAAAATGTTGAGAAAATGGCAGCGATCCCATTCCTAATAAGAACGTGCCATGTGTCTAAGTTGGAAAGTCAAAGTGGGGCTGCGGGCCAATTTGTTCTAAATTTTCAAATCTCACAAAAATCACAAAATGTGAAAGGCTTCCCCCATAACCACTCCAATCCATTCTTGCCACATGGACAACCTAATTTTAGAGTTAGAGGAGCAAATCAAATGGTCTATATTTAAACTGAAAAATCGAATGTAACGGTTGCTTTGTAAGATCTAGTTTTTAACTCGCCATGAGTGTTTCCTTCACAACAGAGGAATTTGAAAAGGTGTTGAGGATTTTTGAAGTTGTAATGGTTTCTTGTGAAGAATATAATGGCTTTTTGACGTCATTCCAAGGGTTGGTGATTGATTTCAAAAAAGACCATTGTGCTCTGTACCTGGAAATGATAGAAAACGCCACACTGCTTTTATTTTCTATTCTTCCTCAAATTTATTCCATTCTCAAGCTATGTACGAACTCTTCTCGATCTTCACTAATAAAAGAAGGATTTTTTTCCTCTTTGATTGAGGAATTAATTGGTACTTTGCGACCAATGAGTTTCATTTGGTCTTGTAGCTTCTCCTACGGATTTTTTTTCTTATAACTATAAATGCATGTAAATGAAATTTCTAATTAATGTGTGTGGGCATCTGATATTCTACCCACAACATTGGTTTTCTCCTACCTCCATTTCCACTCCCCTTCCCCTTTCCAAGACAAAGTTTCTTCTCTAGTGAGACATTGATAGCTTTTCCACAGTGGTCGAGAGAGTGCCCGCTTGGATCTCTCGGTCCTGAAGGCCACCATGGAAATCCACTTTTTCATGCATGCACATATAGAAGCTGCACCGTTCAATTAGAGGGACTTAGATTCCCATAGTGTTGTCTTGAAACCCACCAAATTTTTCCACAAGACAAATTTTCTCACCAAAAATTTTGACGCCCACCGTGGGGCATATTTTGCAGCATCTACACCTTAAAACGACCTCAGGGTCATAAAATACAAAAAAATTCTAGAGGAAAATTTTCTAGAGATTGAATAATCACACAAACTACATGGATGTAAATCATGGCTATCCTTGGAAATCCTCCTATTGAGAGACCTGTTTTACTCTTTCACATCCAAGAATACATTGCTTCTGATCTGAGAGAAGTTATTTAGCATAATAGACAAAGTGTCAATCATTACTTCATTGCCATAAGGATTCTGGAGCTGGAAGAGGAATGTGCTTTGTCGAATTGGAAAGGTAGAGACAAATTCCAGCACCCCAGAGAAGAGCATAAACTTTCAAGTTGGCTGATAGAAGATACACTAAAATTAAGGCAAGGAGGACAAGTTGATCCCACATTTGAAGAGCTTGAAAGAGAGGCAAGAGCTGAAGAGGAGATAAGGGCTCAACTTGAAGAAATAGAAAGACTCCAAATTGAAGTAGAAGAAAGAGCAGCAGCAGAAGCAACCTTAACAAGACCGAGGCTAGAAACAAGAATAGAATGGGTGATCATGAGCATGAAGTACGTAGGCCTAACATACCATGGGGAAGAAATAATGGTCCACTTGCTCTTCCACAACCACTTCATGAGCTCCCAAGAGGCTCAAGAAAGAACTTCCCAAAATTCAAAGGGGATGGTTCTCAACTCCCAAAAGAACATGTAGCAACATTCATCACTACTTGTGGAGTGTTGGGAGTTGAAGATGAAGATGTTTCAGTTAGGCTCTTTGTGGAGTCACTCTAAGAAAAATCTGTTGAACGGTTCTACATTTTTCCCCCAATATATATCACATGCTGGGAAGATATAAGAAGTGCATTTGAACATAGGTTCAAGAGCACAGAATATTTTGAGGATCTTCTGGTCCAATTGGTTCAGATGAAGAAGGATTCTTCCAAATCAATGAGATATTTTGTAGCAAGGTATGATAGGTTAATAAGAAGGATCCTATAATATGTGGTACCCTTTGAAAACAACTTGAAAAGGTTCTTCATCGTTGCTTTGCCATCGAATTTGGTTTCTTCCTCGAAGAGCCCCACCAAGAACATTGAGGGAAGATAAAGACTTTGGAATTGAGACTGATGATGATCTAATTCTTTCTGGAAAAGTGAAAGGACCAAATGGGAAGCAAAAGGTCGATTTCAAATTCGGTACCACCGATCCAATGTTCCAAAAATGGCAAATGACCTAGTTTATTTGAAGAAATAGCTATCAAAAATCACAATGAGGAATGCTCTAAGGAGACCAAATCTTCCCGACAGATCAATAATTGCTCCACCTCCTCGTAGGCTTGCTCTTGAAGCACCACCACCAATGCCATTTGTGAAATTGGGGAATAAGAAGGAGTAGACATTGAGGAAAATAAAGAAGAAAGCATGGATGACTAAGAAAACTATATTTAAATTGAAGAGGTTGGCATGCACAATGGCCTAATTGAATACGTTGCTAATGAGGAGGAAAGTGATGAAGAATCTCTAAGTTTTTCATGTGTTGTTTTCACTCGTGCACAATCCAAGAATGGTGTTTCATCCTCAGCAGTTGCAACTCATAGTAGGAAGAACAAAGAAGATAGCTCTCCCAAACCTCCAATAAACAAGATTATTAGGAGGGGATCACCATTACCACCTTCCATGGAATCAGATAGAGAGAAATCAGATTCACCAATTTTCAAGGATCACACTGCTATGCTAAGTAAGTTATCTAATTCTTCTCCCAACTCAAAAGTTGTTAAGAGAAATTATCTTCTAAATACTGGTTTTGTAAGAACATCTAAATTCCAATCAAAGGCTACACCCCCATATCCTTCCAAGCTAATGGCTACATTTGAAAAGGAGAACCCAACACCAAAAGTAACAAAACCCCTATCTTTTAAATTCTCTCCCTCTACTGGAACCTCTTCCTCATCTACCATAACTCCATTTGACTTTGTGGAGCATGCAAGTAAAACCAAAGTTCAGCCCAATTTGACATATTCATCAAGGTAGTTCATGGTAGTAACCCTTTTTCTTCAAGCCCAATCTCTAAAGGCCTATTACCCACACCATCCATACCACCTTCTCAAAACATGTTAGCCCTCAGTGCCTCCAACACCAACAAATTTGAGCCTTTCTACATGTCACTTCTCATCAAAGGCTTCCATTTGAAAAATTGCATCATAGACTCTGAAGCCTCAGATAATGTGATGCCAAAAATTTGTAAATGCTCTTGGCCTCACTTTGACCCGGTAAATGGCACATGTTATTCAATGGAATCCAAACAAGTTCCATTGGTAGGAAGAATCAAGGATGCTCAGGTTGCACTAGCTGATTATCCAGACAAGAAGATACTCCTGACCATCTTGGTGGCAGACATCCTAGCCTCTTTTGGTATGTTGTTGAGCAGAATTTTTGTAGAGACCTAGGTGGAGAAATAAAAATGGATTGGTCATCTGCAACTATCCCAGTGAAAGGAGAAATGAAGAAGTTGTTTCCAGTAAGGAAAATGAAATTCACAATAAGGAAATATGATGATCTAAGAGCTAACATCCTCTTTTAAGATTGTTGGCTAGGAAAATACTTCCTTACATCACCAAAGGAAGATAACTTACCACTCCTCATGGAGGAAGAAGAAGATCAGATTTGACAATGAAGTTTGATGGTAGCCATTCTAGAGCAAGTTCGGAGCTGGTGTAGTATTATACTCTCCTTCCAATGACGTATATCCTTTTACCTACAAGCTACAATTTGACAATACAAAAATACAACAAAGTATGAAGCATTACTCTTAGGCATGAATACAAGAGAGAGGACATGGGAATCAAGAAGTTGAGATGCAAAGGTGATGCAGAGGTTGTGGTAAATTAGGTCTACTAGCAATATCGGGTGAGGAATCCTAGACTCAAGCACTATAGAAACAAAGTGGGATTGCATTGAATCCTTTAATGAATTCTCCATTCAAGTTATCCCTAGGGATAAGAATCAAAAGGCTGATTCTATAGAAGTTTCACTTCCTTAGTGACAACTCATTCTTCTTTTGCAAGGATAAAGTAACCATTGAGATGGTGTTCATACCTAGCATACCGCATAATGGAAATCACTAATAGGTCTTCAATGATGACAATCAGATCCTATCCTTCTTAGAACAAAGGGATAACTTCAATAATTGTTTCTTTGAAGGAAGTGAAAACCCACACCATGAATCACCCCCAAAGAAGAGAAGGAAGGAATTCAAGGAATTGATGAAGAGGGAGTAATCAAACCGAAAGGAAACAAAATCCCTAAAGGCCTAGTTTCTTTGGAAGATATGTTTGAAAAACATGACAGTTCATCTAAGAGAAATAAAAATAGTCTTCTCGGTGTCCATCTCGATTTTGATCAAGAAAACAATGACACTTCGTAGAAATCCAAGGATGGTTAACATTGGTAAATGCTGCTCACCGTAAGAGAAGAGAAGGTTTCTACTCGCTAAAAAGTACTCAAATGTCCCGGCCTATTTCTATGATGAACTGAAATCTTTTCAGCCAGAGGAAATGCATCACTCCATTCCTTTGAAGCAAGGAACTAAGCCCTTCAGGAAAAAACAAAGGCCCTACAATCCAAAGATTTCTAATGTTATTAAATAAGAGGTGACAAATATGGTCAATGCTAGAATCATCTTCCCCATCCACCATTCAACATGGGTGGCTAACATTATGCCAGTAAGGAAGAAGAATAAGGAAATAAGGATTTGTGTAGACTTCAAAATCTAAATCAGGCATCTCTCAAGGAAAACTACCCTCTTCCAATCATGGATCATATTTTGCAAGCAATCACTAGATCTGAAATGCTCTCTTTGCTTGATGGATTCTTAGGGTACAACCAAATCAAGGTGGCAGAAGAGGATTGCAACAAAACAGCCTTCACAACACCTTGGGGCACTTTTTCCTACAATAGAATGCCTTTTGGCTTGATCAATGCTAGGGACACATTCTAGAGAGCAATGGACTTGGCCTTTAAAGATTTGAAATATTGCATTGTCATTTACCTTGATGACCTCATAGTTTTCTCAAAGAGGAGGGGAGATCATATCTATCATTTGGAGAAAGTCCTTGCAAGGTGTAGGAAACATGACATTTCTCTAAATCCAAAGAAGTGAGGTAAGTTGTTGGGACCAATTGTGAAAAAACATGGAGCACACATTGATCCTGAGAGGATCAGAGCTATCTGAGCACTAGCCTAACCAACCAACAAGAAGGGAGTTCATTCATTCTTTAAAAAGGTAAACTTCCTTCATTTTTTTGTGCTTGAGTTTTCTGAATCGACTAAACATATAACTTCCATGATGAAGCCTCAAGCAAGTTTCAAGTGGAATAAGGAAGGGAAAATAGCATTTGATGATATCAAGAAAGCCATTGCTAAAGCTCCAACTCTTGTATCTCTGGATTTCAACAAGGAGTTCATTATGTATTTCTATGCATCGTAACATACACTCTTTGTTGTCCTTGTTCGTAAAATGATGATGTTTTGGAAGCACCCATTTCTTTCATGAGCTGTCCTTTGAAAAATCATGAGCTAAAGTACATCCAATTAGAGAAACATGCCTACATAGTGGTTAAAGCTATTAAAAGTTTCAGATTCTACATTCTTAATTCCCTACAGTGGTGATGGTCCCTGGAAGTGCAATCAAGTCCATTTTGACTCAACAATATCCTGAGGCTAAGAGAGAAAGTTGGATTACAAAGACCCAAGAGTATGAATTGGAGATTAGGCCCTCTAATCTAGTAAGAGGAAATGGTTTGTGCCAGCTGATTGCTGAAGATGAAGCTCTTAGGGCTCAACAGGAGAAAAGGATGATGTTTTCTCAACCTATTCAGGAGGTAGTCCACAAGTGCTCTTTGTCACCACTACTGATGAGTGGTATGTTGATATTGCTTACTACCTCACTTATGGAGAATGCCCTCCTCATATTTATTACAAAAAAGAAGGAAACTCAAGCTAAAGGAATCCAAGTTTATGATCTGGAATCATGCACTTTACAAGAGAGGCCTAGATGGTTGTTTCCTCAAGTGTGTAGATAAGGAGAAACAAGAAAAGTTGCTCAGGGCATATCATGATCAAGCTTGTGGTGGACATTTCTCAACAATGGTCACCACACATAAGATCCTCAGAGGGAGATATTATTGGCCCTCCATCTTTACAAACACTCAAGATTGGGTTTCCAAATGCAAAGCATGCCAACAATTTGTTGGAAAGCCATAACTAGCTACATTGCCACTCAGGCTTGTGGTGATTGAAGAACCATTTCAGCAATGGGGGCTAGATTTTATTGTTGTTCGAATCCTCATTCTAGTGTAGGGGCATACTTATGTACACACTGTAACTAATTACTTCACTAAATGGGTGGAATCCATTCCAACCAACCAAGCCAGCTCTAAAACAGATTTGTAACTTTATCAAGGAGAATATCATTGTTCGTTTTGGAATACCATAGAATATTGTTGTATACAATGCCACCTATTTCTCTTCAAAGGAGCTCACATAGTTTTGTTATGCTTTTGAACCTCCTTATCTCACTCTTCTGACTACTATCCATAAGGAAACTGTCTGCCGAGTCAAGCAACAAGAACATTGTGACCATTATTCGCAAGCTTGTAGATGAGAATAAAAGGAACTGGCGCAAGAATTTATATGATGCATTGTGGGCCGATAGGATCACTCCTAAGAAGGAAATAGGTATGTCACCTTTCCAAATATTGTATGGAGTTGAGGTAGATATTCCTCTCACAATTGAGATGCCAACTCTCAAGTTGTTGTGTAAGAAATAGAAGATGGTCGATACAAAGGCTTCATTGACAAGAGGATCCTCTTCTTAGAGAAGTCTGCAGGAAAGCAGATGTCAAGTGGTGGATAGAATTAAAGAACACCAATTAAAAGTGAAGTAGACATTTGACAAGAGGGAAAAGGCAAGATAATTCAAGGTTGGAGACTTTTTCCTACTATGGGACAAGAGAAGAGAACCAAAGGGCAGCCATGGAAAGTTTGATTCATTATGTCTTGGCTCATTCCAAATTCATGGAGCTTGTCTTTGTGAGATTTTTTTTTCTCCTCTCATACTTGTATGGAACGCCATTGGAATTTCCTCAAAGTGGGAAATAATTGAAACTATATCATCAGTGAAAGTGGGTTGTTCCCCACCTTGTACCATAGGTGATTTCATAGGTGTGTTTTTCCCTTTTCTATTGCATGTTTTTGGTTTAGTTTTATTTGGTTTTTGTTGTGTGTGGTTTGGCTTTTGTGTTTCCTCCTTCTTTCATTCTTTCTCGTAATTGTTCATGACTCTGCAAGGCCTAATGGATAAGGCACTGGTCAACATAATATGTTTTGAAACTTGATATTCTGGATCCTCATGTCATGACCTAGCCATGCCCAATTCAAAAATTTTGAGGTCATGCCCTTCGTTGGTGTTTAATCCAAGTTAGAGATTCAAGAAATTAGCAAAATTCGTATCCTAGAGCTGTTTAAACCCTTGTTTTGCTTGTTTTTAGAGATCCTCCATTTCACGGTCTCGTGAATGTAATATCCTCTTTGCAACCTCATTTTTGGATCAAAATTTTTCATTTGTTCTATGGACGGGTCATCAAATCATTTTTTTTCCTCTATGCCTCTGCTTCGTGAAGGAAATTCAAAAATTGGACTCAAAACGATGAATTTTTCTCCTCTACATATTTTCCAAAGTAGGGATGATGGGTGTATTTTCCTCATCAAATTTTGACCCCAATGAATGTAGGTACATGGTCAGATCCTATTGGATGGGGAGGAACGGATTTTTGATGAACTTAACACTTTTGTTTACTTTTGGCAAAAATGGTAAATTTTCCCGTGGCCTTAATCGGGATTTAAAGGTAAAAGTCAAAGTTGAAGCCCACAGGGAAAAATTCAAAGGTGAAGCTCGCTAGAGAAAATTCAAAGCAAACAAGTGGTCCATCGGGGCACTTTTACAAATTTAACCAAATTCCCAAAAGTGAAGTAAAATTTCTAGAATGCTCTGTGGATCCACCAAGGTCTTGGGCCGCCGCTTGAAAAGTCAAAGCGGAAGAGCAGAACGATGGAGAACCTTGATTTTTTTAGCCTTTTTCCAAAAAAAGGTTAAAATGTTTAGAAAAGAGCCACGACCCCATCTCTAACCAAAATGTGCCACATGTCCTAGTCAAATTGGATTAGTGGTCCAAATGAGGAAATTGAGTTTTGAGACTTTTTCCAAAAAGGTTTAAAATTTTTAGAAAAGAGTCACGACCTCGTCTCCAACCAAAACATGCCATGTGTCCTAGTCAAATCGAAGTAGCGGGCCGATGGAGGAAATTGAGTTTTTGAGCCTTTTTCCAAAAAGGTTAAAATTTTGAGAAAAGGACAGCGATCCCATTCCCAATAAGAACGTGCCATGTGTGTTAAGTTGAAAAGTCAAAGCGGGGCTGCAGCCAATTTGTTACAAATAATAAAATCTCACAAAAATCACAAAATACGAAAGGCTTCTCCTCATAACCACTCCAATCCATTCTTTCCACGTGGACCCAATTTTAGAGTCGAGGAGCAAATCAAATGGTCTATATTTAAACTAGCAAATCGAATGTAAGGGTTGCTTTGTAAGATCTAATTTTTAACCCGCCATGAGTGTTTTATTCACAACAGAGGAATTTGAAAATGCGTCGAGGATTTTTGAAGTTGTAACGGTTTCTTACGAAGAATATAATGGCTTCTCGACGTCATTCCAATGGCTGGCGATTGATTTCAAAAATAACAGAGTGCTTTGTACACTGAAATGATAAAATGCCCACTACTTCTATTTTCTCTTCTTCCTCAAATTTATTCCATTCTCAAGCTATGTACAAACTCTACTCAAGCTTCAATAATAAAATAAGGAATTTTTTCCTCTTTGATTGAGGAATTAATTGGTACTTTGCAACCAATGAGTTTCATTTGGTCTTGTAGCTTCTCCTATAGATTTGCTTTTCTTCTAACTATAAATGCATGTAAATGAAATTTCTAATTAATGTATGTCGGCATATAGTATTCTACTCACACCATTGGTTTTCTCCTACCTCCATTTCCACTCCCTTTTCCCTTTCCAAGACAAATTTTCTTCTCTAGTGAGATATTACTAGCTTTGTCACATGGTTAGTGGAGTGCCCCTGTTGGATCTCTAGTCAAAAGGCCACCGTTGAAATCCACTTTTTCATGTATGCACATATGGAAGTTGCACCATTCAAGTAGAGGAACTTAGATTCCCATAGCGTTGGCTTGAAACCCACCAAATATTTCCATAAGATAAATTTTCTCACCGACACAAGGAAAATTGAAAGTTTCCCATCCCACCTCTTCATCACAATCCTTTATTACACCCAACCTACTAGTATAATGTACACCTTCATCATTACTTGCATCTTTCTTACCAACTATGAACCAATTACTTACAATAACAACATCAATACCTATGATATTTCCTTCTCTTCAACCTATACCTTCTACCTTGCCTCTGCCAACAACCTTCACCGTGCCTCCTTTATCACCTTGGCTAACTTGTCCTCTGCCACCATCCGCTTTCCCCTCTACATCATGTACACCTCCTTCACCTTTTCCTAGGAAGGTGCAACCTAAATTGAAAAACCCACTACCCTCCAAAGAGGTAGTTAAGCCTATAACACCTTATATCGCTAGTTCATCTACTATGCCTCTACCCAAGAAGGTACATCCTAAGCCTAAAACCATACCACCTACCAAACTGGTGGTCAAACCTATCCCATCTAAAATTCCACCTCCTGTAGTACTTCATACATCACAATCACCTACACTTCAATCCAGACCCACACTTACCTCACATTGTGATCCATTGGCAGGGCCTTATGTCAACATTCTAGCTAACCTTTTAGATTCCTCTTTCATAACATTACCACCCCTTAGACCTTACGCCCCACTCAATCCCAAACCAAAAGGGTTTGACAATACTAAAATTTGTACCTACCATCGTGTGCAAGGACATGATGTAGCAAATTGAAAGGATTTAAAAAATATTCTTCTCCAACTTTTCCTTCTCAAGAAAACTTTGATGACGATGATCTTCAAGATGAGGACCCAGTTCTACCTCCACCTATCACTACACATCCTCGTCCACTACCTATTCAACGACCTACATCACCACCTCCACAACCCTTTTATCCACCTCTAAAATTCAAGATAAATATGGTCTGTATAAGAGAGCTATCCAAAATTCCAGTGTGCCCTACTCATTTCATAAGGTTCTTACCCCGCACTAGGTTTTTTTTTATCATGTCATTATACTTTTCTTGACACACCTTCTCCATTCACCCATCTTCCTCAGATTAACATGATCTAAGCTACCACTCGTGCCTTGAAAGTCAAAGGAAATGTGAAAACAAATAGCCCATCCACCAATCTTGTGCCCAATATACCATTTATACCTGCACTTAAAATTTCCATTCGGGACCCACATATCCTATTTTTGATGGGGTCACCCATCATATAATGATAAAACAATTGCACCAATCCCCTCTAAAAATGTTTTTGTATGACCTTGTCCAAAATTCTAAATCCCATCGACAGGCCCTCATGGAGGTTCTATAATCCATCAAGGTTTTACCTAATGACCCGACACCTATGGCCTCCATTATCACCCCTCACCATGTAGCTTCTCTCACCAATTCATCCCCTTCCTCTACACCTACCACTACTCACCAAGTAGTTGCCCTTAGTTTCTTTGATGATGAGATTATACCTCTCTAATTAGATGATCCTGATCCCACCCTTTTCATCTCCATTTATATTGATAATATATGTGTTCGACGCATTATGATCAATGGTGGTGCTAACATCAACATCATCTCCTCACATGTGTACAATCAAATGTGCATCCCTTCAAATTACATGCATAATAACCTAATTATGTTGTTCTTTCAATGAGGCCATTTCTTCCACTCTTGGCACCATCATCCTTCACATTTTTGTGAGCCCCTCGTACCTTTTTGGGCTGTTCTATTTCTTAGAGGGGGAGTTCCGGCACAACCTGTTGTTTGGCTGACCTTGGATCCATGTCATGGGTTGTGTTCCTTCAACCTTACATCGTTGTGTAAAATTTGAAAACGAAGGACATAAATATACCATCTCCACTAAACCTTTGTTATTCAAAACATGCAACATGATGTACCAACCTAATGATGTCATTGTACCGCTTAAGGAATTTAACACTTTTGTCATTTCTCCTTCACCCATGACCCCATCCACCGATGTTTTTACTACCTTTTCGCACCTACCTTCTCTATTCCCACTACCACTAAAGCCTTTTTAGCTAACCTATCTACTAACCCATCTACTTCTCAAAAAAAAATGATTCTTCTACCCAATTTCCTAGTGATTCATCTATTCCCACTACCCATATACCAACTACCGATCCCTTAGAAGGTGTTTTTCAATGTCTCACTCTGGGGGAGTACTACCTGTACAACATCAACACATTCCTTACTCCTCAAGAGTATGGTAACCTTCACCAAAATCCTCGCTATGATCACCACATAGGTGAGGTTTTCCCTTATGGTCCTCCCCACCTTCGTACAAACTTAACATATGGGGGACTCGATACTTCTACCTACTCACCCAAGCCACCTTCCCAAATGTGACCATTTTCCTCTGACCTTTAATCTCTCACCAACCACCGCTTCACCCACACTTTCCTCCATCATTGTATATAGAAGGGAGTTGGCTTTGGATTTTATGAACAGGGCCACCATATTGTCATCCCGTGTACCACACATAAACACATCAACCGTAGTGGTATTGGTTTTTCCAAACCATCTCCTAAGAAATCCTGCGTTGAACTCATTAAGGATGATAAACCTTCTTCACCCCATTTACCAACTTCACCACCTTCACCCACAAAGTCTATGGATATAGAATCCATTCCATCTAAAAATTTTTGTAAACACCATTTCCTAGTACCTATGACCTATCAACATGATTACAAGGTTCCCTCTTCTCTTCCATTCCTATATCCTTACATGATCGATGATGATACACCTTCTATTAACATCGTTCAATTTCGTGACGATGAGTGTATTCTCACCTATCTTGGTGTGGAGGATTCTTATATTCATCAGTTGTTTCCTTCTAAGATACAAACCATGTTAAATGAATCAATATTAACACTCGAACAACCCACACATCCTAAAGATAGACCAATATTTAGATGTTGCTAGACAGAAGCTTTTACCTCATTACTCCAAGATTATAGCAATGATTTTCTTTGTCCAATGCTGATATGTCCGGTATTGACCCAAACATTGTAGTCCACAATATCGTAACTATTCTCGAAAGCCAAACCCATAAAACAAAGATGCGAAAAATGCATCGTCACATTTTCCTTCTTCTAAAAGAAGAACTTCAACATCTTCTCTCGGTTTCCTTCATCTTACCCATTGGTTATCCCCAATGGATCTCTAACATCATTCTTGTCATAAAAGTGATAGGAAGATTCCATATATGCATGGATTTCCACGACCTTAATTTATCCTACCCTAAAGAAGATTTTCCACTACATAGTATAAACCAACTAGTTGATCTCACCGCCGGTAATGAGATGTTATCACTCATGGATGGTTTCTCGGGTTATAACCAGATGTTACTCACCCCGGAAGATCAACACAAAACCACCTTTATCACTCCTTGGGGACCTTCTACTATCAAGTCATTCCCTTTGGCCTTAAAAACGTTGGTGCTACATATTAGCAAGATATGAATTATATCTTTTATGACATCATGAATTTCATATTAGAAGATTACGTAGAAAACCTTATTTTTAAATCCAAACATAGAGATGAACACCTTACAGTCCTTAACGTCATATGTGACTATCTCATTAATTATTGTGTTCACATTCAACCTAAGAAGTGTGTCTTCAATTTTCTCTCAAGAAAAATTCTTGGTTTTATCATTTCTTTTCATGGCATATAAGTCAATCCCACCAAAATCAAGGCTATTCTCAAAATTCCTCCACCCAATAACCTTCACCAACTACATATTTTTCAAGGAAATTTGAAATCTATTCATCATTTTATTTCACAAATTTCTTACCACCGCCACCCCTTTCATCATCTCATCAACAAGGACATCTCCTTTAAATATGATGGTGAATGCCACAAATCCTTTGAGGCCTTCAAACATTACCTCCTCCAACCACCTCGTACTCATTCCTCCTAACGATGACCAATGATTTTACCTTTACATTTCTTGTATGGATCATTCCTTGGGAGCCATGCTCACTCGTCGTGATGAGAAACACAGGGGAGAAGGTGGTTTATTATATAATCCATATGCTTTTGTACTATGAAACCCGATACACCCACTCTAAAAACTCTTCTTATCCTTAGTTTGTATTGCCACTAAACTTTTCCATTAGCTAATTGACCACAAAACCTTTGTTGTCACCAATATAGACCCCCTACATTACATGTATGCCAAGCCCTACCAACATCAGCATGTTGCATGTTGATCATGCTTCTTGTAGACCTAGACCTCGAATTCATCCATCAAAAATCTATCAAATTAAAAACCATAACCAACCAACCTGCAGACACACCCCTCTCTCGGTGATCAATCCTCTAACTTTGATTTCCTAGACAAATCCATTGCTACCCTCTTATTGGATGATACCATTTACCCGATGACCTTATTCTTTGATGGTTCCAAATGTCAGTGTGGAGGTGGTGTTGGAGTTATCCTCATTCCTCTTGATGGTGAGCCTATGTCGTTATCTTTCAAACTAGATTTTGAATGTACTAACAATATCATCAAATATGAAGCACTTGTATTAGGACTTCAAATCGCCATTGCTTTAGATTTTTAATAAATTAATATCTTTGGTGATTCCCAACTAGTTATAAACTAAGTTAATGGTGTATATCAATTTTGTAACAAGATACTTCAAAAGTATAAGCATCATGTAGACATAATATTTACTACTTTTCACCGCTAGAACTTCAAACCACTCCACGTTCCACCAATAAATTTGTGGATACCATGGCTTACCTTGCTTCTAAGATACGCGCTTTTTCCTCTAACTCAAAAATATGTGTCATAGTACAAAGGCTCTAATAACTTTCCTATCTATTTCGAGATTTCAACCTCATCGAACGATTCAACCTAGCCCATGTGACCTTTGGTATAAGTAGTTTGCTAATTACGTTTCCCTTTCAATTCTAATCTAGACCTTACTTGTAATGGCCAACACGCCTTTCTCAAAAGTGTCTCTCACTATGTCATCATGGTTTTTATTCTTTATAAACATGGTTTTGACGGCATCCTCCTACGATGCGTTACAAGTTTTGAAATTCCCTACACCATCAAGGAAGTTCACAAAGGGATTTGTGGAGGTCACTTTAGTTGTTTAGCTATCACTAAACGTATTCTCCATCTATGCTATTATTTTCCAACCTTAAACCATGATTGTTGTGATTTTGTCAAACGTTGTGTGAAGTTCTAGCAACATGCTAATTTTTATCACATGCTAGTCACACCTTATAGGTCGCATGAGACCTTTGGCATTTCTCTCAATGGGGTTTGGATCTTGTTGGAGATATCAATCCCCATTCTTCACAAAGTGTCAAATACTACACTAAATGGGTAGAATCCATACCTCTTATTTCTACAAAATCTGAGAAAATATGTGAATTCATAAACAATCACGTCATTTTTCACTTTGGTATTCCTTGTCGTCTCATCACTGATAATGGAAAATAGTTCAAAAAAAAACCCTATGGAAAATTTGTGATACATTTGGCTTTCAACTCAGTTTTTCTTCACCTTATTACCCTAAAAAAATGGCCAAGTGAAATCAACCAACAAAACCTTAAACAAAATTCTTATGAAAGTATTTGATGATACTGGAAAGGATTGGCATACACACATTCCTTTTTTCTTATGGGCTTATCGCACTAGTATTCATACCTCAACTATTACAACTCATTTCTCTTTGGTTTGTAGTATAGAGATTGTTCCGCCTCTCGAATTCCAAATTCCATCTCTTCGTATCTTAGTCAAAGACATGCTCAACGATGATGATTTTTTCTAGGACCATTTGACACAACTTGAGTTATTATAAAAACATCATCTCAATGCTCTTGACCATCTCCAATTCTACCAAAAATGTATCAAACATGCCTACGATAAATGTGTCCATGAACAAACCTTCCAAGCCAATGACCTCATCCTAAAAGAAAATCAACACTTAACAAAAGAGGAAAAAAGAAAACGGGAAAATTTGCTCCTAATTGGCTTGACCTTATATTGTTACTCATACATATGGATCAAGATCTTATCGCTTTGTCTTCACTTGAAGTTAAACCCAAAATTGAGCCCCTCAATTCCTTGTGTCTTTGACCATTCTACTATTTAATTAAGTCCTATATCACCTCTTGTCTATTTAGCACCTGTCCCTTGAGCACCATTCACCTTCCATTTTACCTATTTTTAGGATCAACAACTAAACTAGGATCATGTGATTACCTGTTACCTTTCAACCTTGTCTTCAATATGAGTATCACGACTCTACTCATGGCATGATTCTCATGTATACTTTTCATTTTTTCAAGATGGAATCCCATGGTCTTTCATCATTTAAAACCTCTCTATCATAGTTTAACTCCTTGATTCAAACTTCCAGCAACATAGATGACTCCCTCAAAAGGGACATATTTCTCTCTATCTCATTGTTATAAATAGACTACTCCCTCGAAGGAAAGCAATACACAGTTATCTATATTGTACTTAGTCTATCATCAAAAGAAGACTATTCTTGTAAAAACTAAAATAAAAAATTCAGAAGCTTCCCGCATCGATCAACTTCATGAAGACCTTAAGGAGATATTATACTCATCACACATAGAATTCCCGCATCAATCAGTCTATCAAAACAAAAATAAAATAAAAATAAAAACAAAGATTAAATTTTTCATCATGGACTTGCCTATTGTGATCTTGGGTCTCTTGCCAAGTCGGCATGCTGTCTCACACTAGGTTACGCTAAAACCAACTCTGCTTTCACCTCATCACCTTTTTCACCCTAATTTCCTACCTACTCAAGGGATGTGCCAAAATGTGACATTTCATAATCATATGACTTTCTTCACCCTTAGAATAGTCAATCATGCAAACACCTTTAGGGTCTTACATTCATAAGCCCATCTTAGGTATGACAAACTCATTTTGGTTCTTACCAATTAGGTGGCTCTTTTGGTCACCTCTTACCCTTCACCTTCTTCATTACTCATTGATTATCCTATATAGTACCAAGCCTTTGACACCTAAATTCAAACCTAAACTCAACCATGCCTAACTCGACCTAAATTCAACCATGCCTAACTAGCCTAAACTCAACCATGCCTAAATGACCTAAACTCAACCATGCCTAATTGAACTAAAATCAACTATGCCTAACTGAACTAAACTCAACCATGCCTAACTAACCTAAAATCAACAATACCTAACTGACCTAGACTCCATTATGCCTAAAACCTACCAACTCATCCCTTTACCTCATCATATTCTTCCCTATCATATGGGAGAACTACATCGGCCTAAGGCCCCTTTTCGCTAGGGCTATATAGGTAGCACTCCAAAGGCATGGGGCCCGTGGAGGTTAGCTTGGCAATTATTTACCCTAACCAATTTTCCCCACTTTTTTATTCACATTTTACCTTAGTTAGTTTCCATCTTATACACTACTTGGAAATTAAACAAACATACAAGTATATAAACACATATAGTTACCTATTTTCATACATCATCATATCATACATTCATCATTTCACATTTCCATCATATCAAATATTAGGAAATTTACACCATAACATACATATACATCATTATTTATTTCCCATGTTACCAATAATTTGGAAATTAAATCAAACCCACAAAAAGGAGTCAATTATGCCTATACCCGACTCAAACATGCCTACATGACCTTGACTCCACCATGCCTAAATAACCTAACTCCACCATGTCTAATGATGGGTGTTGAATTCCCTTCATTTAATCAACTCTCGCTTGATTTCATATTCAAACTACGTGTGTGTATGACGCTATATGCAACAAGAAGAATCTTAGTGATCTAGTAATTGATTGTAGGTATTTATTATTTTTATTTTCTGGGGGATTTTTGCAGTGTCTTTAGGATTTCCTGGCCAAATCCTTATTAAAGATAAAATATAAGAAATTTTCTGAAATAAACACTCATTTCTGAAATAAATAAATCTTCCAGAATTAACGTGTTGCTGGAAATAAAACACACTCTTTCAGAATGAAACAAATTGTTGGAAATAAACACTCTTTGCATAATGGAACAAATTATGGAAATAAACACTCTTTGCAGAATGGAACAAATTGTTGGAAATAAACACACGTTGTATAAGTAAACACACTTTCTTGGAAATAAACACACATTTGAAAATTTTGTTGAAAATGCTTACAAGGAAATAAGAGTCTAATCTATAACACTTGTAGGAACAATTACATAATGTAAATTCAATGAAGAATAAAAAACATTTACAAAATTAACACTTAATAGATTTACATGAATTTCTTAAAAATATAAATACCAATAAAACAAATAATCCTACTTCTTGGAGGAGTGGGCCCTTGCTCCACCTTGAATCAGGATTGACAAAATATGATTCTCTCAAAACAAAATGGCTATCTTATTACTAAAATGTTATGTCTTACAAAACTTCACTATATATCTATATCATATATATCATCTTCCCTTCTCTAATCTATCTACAAGTCTTTATATATATTTCATCATCTGAAGATGCATTTACAATCATAAGTGCTCAATAGTTGTCCATCCATCTATAGGTTCTAGTGAAACAAAATAGTTCTCAAAGTAGATGTGGAATTTAGAAACCTTGTTGGACATACAATTGTTTGATCCTACATAAGTATTTCTGGAGTATGAAGAATCAGAAATCTATTGATCTATTCTTGATTAGAAGGCCCATTAATTTCTCTATCAATGGATTTTGTCAAAATAAATAGATTCCCATTGATTTCAGAACTTTGGAGAAGTTTTGAAACCAAAGGGAACTATTCCAGAACTAATTGTGAAAGTTCCAGAGCTAAGCGTAGGAGTTCCGAACTAAGTGTTGGAGTTCGGAACTAAGTCTGAAGGTTCTAGAACTAAGCGATAGAGTTCCTTAGCTATGTGATGGAGTTTTGGAACTAATCCTGGAGGTTTTGGAGCTAATCCGTATTGAAGCCAATGTTCCCAAAAAGGTGTTGGTTGCTTCATACTTTGATTATCTGACCAAATGTGACATGTTTTATTACAAAAACTGAATTTCCACACACTTTGTTAGGAATTACAGATTTTTTATATGTTATAACTAAATCAAACAAAAGATGGACAATTACATCCTAACTTATACTAGATCAAACAAAAGCCACAAAATGTAGTCAAACTTGATTAAAAGGAGAGTAAAATAAGATCATTTATTACACATTGATGAGGCATATTTTTGCCTTATCATCTCCCCCACACTTACTTGTTTATAACTCCTCTTAAAAACTTGGATTGTGAATTTTACATTCCAATTGACTACTAAGGTCAAATGGTTGAAACTAAATATCCCAGTGCTTAAATTCAGAAGTATTGTACCCTAATCCTTCTTCTATCTTTTTCTCGCTACTCCTTAAAGTGAGTAGTATCTTGAAGCTCTCTATTTTTCAAGGAGGCATGGGAGTGAGAAGGAGAGGAGGCCTTGTTCTCATTCCCATCCACATGCCCCTATGTTTTTCACTAGACCTAAGGGATTAGTGTACATAAAGCTCTAGCTCTTTCCAGACTCCATATTAAGTTCATGGGAGATATCACTTCTCTTCTTAATGTAACTATGAGAAACTCCCATCTCTTCAAGCATCCATCATAAATATCTTCAAAAAATTCTCCTCATAAGAGGTGAAGGCATCAATACTTTTCTACAGACTGGAAATATAATGTGCCTTGAATTGACTGTCAAAGGCATGTGATCTAGAAATGTATAGCAAAGGTAGATGGTTTTCCATAGTGAGCTCTCATGCAGAGGCCAGATGAACTAGCCTTTAATAAATGTTTAGTATCCCTCTCTTTCCATGCTATCTGATTTTGAAGTACATAAACAAATGCATTCAGCTTGGATTTCCCTACATACAGATTGATCATGAAGCCTGTATTCTTTTCCAGCATAAATTTGCAGAGATAGAATTTGCAGAGAAGATTTTTCTACTCTGCACTAGCTGAGGAATATGTTGTCATGAACTTTGATTCATCCTTTATTTCATGTGGAAGGCCACATGCAATCCTTGATAGTTTTCAAAAGATAAATTGCTCTTCTATAAATACATTGTATGCAGAGAAGGTCTCCTACATGTGAGTAATCTTTCACTCATTATATAGACCATTTGTATCTTTACTAGACATTTAAATTTGTCTTCTTCCATTTTGTAAAACTTTTCTTCCCACTCTTTCCTTTCCTTCTTCTCCTCTTCCATCTTACTTCTTAGTTCCTCATTTGATGTTTTGAATTCATTAAGCTTTCTACAGGTATCATCCCATAACTACTTAAGTGGCTAGTAAGTCAGTTCAGTTTGTACAACTTGATTCATTGAAGATATTTTTGATACAAAGACTCTGTTTACTAGACAATTGACATTCTTTTTCCACCATTTTTGTTTGACCAATGTCAATTATTTAGTCCTATCTGTGAGCTGAGTTTTTATTTGCTCAATGAGCATTTCCCTATGCTCCAATTTATTTTTGAGGAAGTTTAATTCCTCATCCTTCTCCCTAATGATAAGTTCTACTCTAGACAAAAATAGAAACTTTATAACTTATTGTTTATCCTATTTTTTTAAAGTTCCTTGGGAATGAGCATTGCTCTTCCATCAAAGGGGATTTCCTTCTGCTTCCCAAGATGCCAATTCATTTTCCTCATGTGGCAAGTGTTGCTAAGTCAGCCATCCCTTGAAAATCCTACTCTTTAAATCGTTCATATTCTTTCTCCAATTCCTTAGTTTGACTTGGTGTTGGGACCCTAAAATATTGGCTAATTATAAGAAGGCACGTAGGTGTGCAAGGCCTATTTGAAGAAGGGTAATGCGTAAGGTGAAAGCATGAAGGACAACTAGTGGCATGCATGCAAGGTAGAGAAAAGGTTTTGGGACTTAACCATATTTGGCATATTGGGTAGAACATGAGCAAAGCATGACCCGACTGCGCATGCGGAGTGGATAAGGTGTCAACTGTCACCTTGGAGCCCATGAAAGGAATATACCTTGTGACAGAATATTCTAGGAGGTCATCATGGTGAAGGATGGAGAGATCTCATCTAAAGGAGCATGCTCCCATGGAGGACCACTTGGACACATGGAAATCAATTTATAACTTCAGAAAGGCATGGTGGTGCTTTATAAGGATATATATATGAGCACCTAATAGAAGAGAAAGACACACATGGAGAGACTAAGAATTGAAGACAAACGAAGCCATGTAAGGCTATTGTGAGAGATCTATGGGTTGGGTTTAGAGGATCTATAGGAGTATGTTGTATCAAGGGGATGGGTTTGAATATTTTTCTTTATACTATGAAGGGCTTAAGTCCAATTCTGATGCATGACATTGGTCTACACTATTATATGGATCTGTGATTGCCTCAATAAATGTAATGTGGTTATCAACATACTTAATATGAATATATGTGGTTCCAATTTTACTTATATCTATATGGATCATGTTTATATATATTTCATATGAGTAGGTGTAAACCCATGTGCATTTCCTTTCTGTTATGATTCGATCTATTTTTGTAGTGATTTTATTATCCGGATAAATAAATTGGTCTAGAATCCCGTTCGAGCTCCAAGATAAATGTATGGTTCATTTTAATTCTCATCACTTAATTTTTTGTCGTAAATAATGCATTCTCACACAACTCACACAAAGGAGGGGCTCGGTGCACGTGCACACCTCGGTTGAGTGCCCAGTGCCCACTAGGTGATAAGTTGGTGTGCATGGGATTTCCTTATTCTTTGAAAGGGCATAAAAATGACTACATCTTGGTTCTATTTTTGGGACCATCTTTTCAAAGTTTTTGTGAGAAATGGCATGCATCCTTGTCCTTGTGATGTGTGATGATAGAGTGCCTAACTTTAGAAAGTGTTGAAACGTGGTTCAAGAGCACAGAGGATGAGTTTTCTCAAAGATTCAACATTGGACCTAATTTTAATACACATAAATGGGTAGAAGAGAACCTATACCATGAGCTATATGAGACATTATTTTTTTGCTTCCCAGTAGAGCTATATGAATGGATTTTAGCATACGCATCTAGATCAAGCTGGTACTATAGATCGCGCGTGTGGACCCAAGATGACTATCAGAGGCTGCAGGATGCGATATGATCTAGATGCATGTTATTAATCACTGGTGGAAGGGAGTGCTGGCCAATTACACTTTAGAATAAACCATTTTGACGTATACTTGCCCAAAATTTGTTGAGTTTGATTTTCTAAGGAAGTCTAGAGGATCATTTCTGAGTGCCATTCCTCTAGCTATGAAGATCTTGGTCATTAATTTGAGTTTAGAAGCATTCCCGTAGACGGCTAATCTACTCTAAGTGTTGGATGAGGAAGTTAGGGTGGAGAAAGATGGTGTACATTATGGCTGAAAAGGAAATGGAGGAAAGATGACTTAAGTATAATGAAGTTTGTGAAAGGGAGATGACTAGACAACATGTGAAATTTAGTGGGATGTTAAGTACTTGATTAGGCCCATTATGATTCATGGAACTAGTGGATCCACAAGACCTAGCGGAATAGAACACCAGGGAATAATCAAGAGGTGTAATGAAATTATTGATTAATTATGATATCAATTCTCTAACACATATGAATAAATTCTCTCAATATGAAAGTATAATAGCTTGGCCACTTCGAGGGGGCAACCTCCAAAACATATAATAAGACTCAAATACTCAACATAATGATCATCCACTACCTATAACCCCTATTTATACTATTCCTATGCTATGGCCATCAACAAGGCCGACCAACCAATGATAATAGATCATATATAAAAGAGATACATCATGATATTAAGTTATGATAGCAACAAGTCGGCTATATCCATCCCATGTAAGATATATAATTAAGGGCATAACATGCCCCTCCCCTTCAAAGCAACATTGTCCCCAATGTTGGGAAGCCCTAGATGTTGTTGCATGAATGCTTCATCTTCCCATGATGCATCCTCAATATTCATATTCTTCCACTTGATCAAGTACTCGGTAATGACTCTGGTCCTCAGTCTTTTGGTGCGTGTTTGAAGAATGCCTTCAGGTTCTAATATGATCCTTCCTTCCTCATCTAGTTCCGGAAGCACTGATTGGGTGGAAATGTGCTGCCCAATAACTTTCTTTAAGAAAGAAACATGGAAGACTGGATGTATTCTACTTCCTGGAGGGAGCTCTAGCTTATATGCCACACTACCAATTTTCTGCAAAACTTGGTAAGGACCATAGTATTTAGGAGCAAGCTTATTATCCTTTTTTTGTTGTTTCAAGGATAATTGCTTATATGGCTGTAACCTTACAAAAACAAAGTCTCCCTCTTCAAAGTGTCACTCACTCCTATGTTGATCAACCTGTTGCTTCATACGGTTTTGTGCCCATGCCAAATTTTCTCTAAGACTAGAGAGTACCTCATGTTGATGCTGAATGTGATCTTCAACTGCTCTCACCTTTGGTTTGACCTTCAAGCTAGATATGAGTGATGGAGGATGGTACCCATAAAGTGCCAGAAATGGAGACATTTTGGAGGAGGTATGAAATGAAGTATTGTACCACCATTCTTCCAGTGGAAACCATTGCACCCAACATTCTTGTTTATCTGAAGTAAAACATCAAAGATATCCCTCTAAACATTTATTTACCACCTCATTTTTCCCATCTGATTGGGGATGATAAGAGGAACTCTAGGCTAGTTGGGTACCTAGAAAAGAGAACAAATCAGTCCAAAAGTTACTTGTAAATATTGGATCACAATCACTTACTATAATTTTTGGCGTGCCATGGAGATTTTGAATTGTATCCATAAAAGAGATGACAATGGTACTAGTTGTGAAAGGATGAGCCATGGCACAAAAATGAGCATATTTGGTAAGTTTGTCTACCACGACCATGATGACACTTTTCCCTTCTGATTTAGGTAATCTTGTGATGAAATCCATTGATACCTCTTCCCATCTCTCACTAGGAATAGATAGAGGTTGGAGAAGACCAGGTGTCTTAATGGTCTCGCCCTTTTTTTTTGGCAAACCAAACATTCTGCCACAAATTTTTGAACATCTCCTTTCAACCCCTCCCAAAATAAATCCTTCTTAACTCTATGATATGTTTTCAGGACCCCAGCATGGCCACCTATTGGAGAAGAATGTAGCTCTGAAAGAACATGGTGTTTAAGTGTAGAGTTCTTACATAGATATAACCAATCTTTGTACCACAATGTATCCCCCTTCCATATAAATTGATCTGATATGGATGGATCTTCCTGGAGATTTTGAATGAGAGTATGTGTGGTTGCATCTTTCTTCCATTCTTCTCGTGCTTGATCTACCCAATCTGCATGTAGTATAGAGATGGCACATAACAATGCTTCGGACTCATCCCTCCTAGACAGAGCATCAGTGACCAAATTTTCCTTTCCTTTCTTATAAACAATCTCAAAGTCATATCCCAACATCTTAGTGACCCATTTTTGTTGTTCTTCTAAAGATAGACATTTTTCTAAGAAATATTTCAAACTATCATGATTAGTTTTTACCTTAAAATGTCTACCCATCAAGTATGGTCTCCATTGTTTGACTGCATGTAGTATTGCCATCATTTCCTTTTCATATGTGGGTTTTAAAAATTATTTCCTTTTAGTTGTTGGCTCTCAAAAGCAATGGGGTGTCCTTCTTGCATTAGTACTTGCTCGATTCCATTTCCTGAAGCATCACACTCAACTATGAAAGTTTTGGAGAAATCAGGGTTGCCAATATTGGAGTGGTGCACATAGCTACCTTCAATTTTTCAAATGCCCTAGATGCTTCCTCATTCCACTAAAAGGAGTCCTTCTTCAATAATTTTGTGAGTGGTTCTGCTATACTACCATAGTTTTTGAAAATCTATGATAATACCCTGTGAGACCTAAGAAACCTCGTAATTGTTTGAGGGTTCTTGGGGTTTCCCATTCCACCATGGCCTAGATCTTGTGAGGGTCCACCTTAACACCTTCATGAGAAACAATATGGCCCAAGTATTCCACTTCCTATACCCCAAAATAACACTTTGAAGGCTTGGCATAAAGTTGATGTTTCTCTAAGACTTCTAAGACAATATTGACATGATGTAAGTGTTTCTCCCACGATTTACTGTAGATGAGTATATCATCAAAAAATACTAAGACAAAATTTCTTAGGAATGGTCTAAATACTTGAATTCATCAAGCTTTGGAATGTGGAGGGAGCATTGGTAAGGCCAAATGGCATCACTAGGAATTCATAATGGCCTTGATGAGTTTTGAAAGTTGTCTTATGAATATCTTCTTGCTTGACTCTAATTTGGTGATACCCAGAACATAGATCTAGTTTTGTAAAATAAATGGCACCATGCAACTCATCTAATAAATCATCAATGATGGGAATAGGAAACTTATCTTTGATAGTGAACTTGTTAAGCTCTCTGTAATCTAGACACATGTGCCATCTTCCATCCTTGTGACACACCATCACCATGGGAGCAGAATAGGCACTTTGACTGTGACGAATAATACCCATTTCCAACATTTCCTCCACCATCTTCTCGATCTCACTCTTTTGCACATATGGATATCTATAAGGCCTAATGTTGGGGGTTGGCTTCCTAGAATCAACTAAATAGCATGATCATGCTCTCTTTCAGGAGGAAATCCTCTTGGTTCCTTGAAGACAACTACATGTTGATTAATAACCTTTTGAAGATCAGGATGCAATACCTTCATTTGCGGTTGGACTTCTATAGAGAATAATCATGCTACAAAACCTTCAAACCCCTTTTTAAGAATCTTCTGCATTTGGTGAGAACTCACCACTAGAGGATCTTTAGCTTGTAGACCTCAAAGTTCAAATTTTTTACCCTCAGAATGAAAGCGCATGAACAATTCCTAGAAATTTATCTCTATGGTGCCCAAGGTAGTGAGCCACTGAACACCTAAGACAATATCAGCTCCACCCATGGGAATAAAAAACATCATAGATTCCAATGTGTAATCACCCATCATGATTTTGAATTTATGGCATTTACCTGAACATTGGACTATGCCACCATCTACAATCATTACTTGAAATTCAGGTGCTGGGTAGATGAAACAATTTAGTCTTGTTGCCAACTTATGATTGATGAAATTATGTGTGCTCCCTAAATCAATCAAGTATTGTTACCTTCTGCTTCTTAAGATAACCCACAACTTGAAGGGTTTGTGGAGTACTAATACCTGATAGAGCATGGCATGAAATAGTGGGTTGAGGATCTCCAGATTCTTCCTCTAATTTTTCCACTTCCTCTGTTGATGTTGCCTCATATTCTTCCTCATCACCAAATCCTTCAATGTAGAACAATTTTTTCTCAAAACATTTATGATTTGGTCCATATTTGCTATCACAGTTAAAGCATAACCCTTTGGCTCTTTTTTCTTCAATTTGTTGAGGTGTCAACTGAATTGGCCGAGGGTAAGAAGGAGACAAGGTGTTACGATCTTTTATGCTAGAAAAGGTCTGCCTTCTACTAGAAATAAATTTTTCCTCTACTCGACATGCCATGATAATAGAATCAGCAACCTTGAGTGGGTTAAACATGCATACCTCATGCTCAATGTGGTCCTTAAGACCCCAAGAAATAGGTCATTCAAATACTCTTCTGTAATATCCTCCACACACAAGGACAAAGTTTGGAATTGATGGACATACTCCTTAACTGAACCAGTTTGGTGTAACTTTGCTAATTGGATGAAGTAATTCTCAGAAACACTAGAACTATAGTGTAATTGAAGCTCTTCAGTGAACACTATCCAGGTGACATTTAGGCCATTCTTCTACCTTTGAGCACATAACCAACGATACCAAACAAATTGATCAAGTTCTAGGTATAAGGATGCCATAGTTACCTTTTGTCCTCTTGGATCTGATGGAGATCAAAGAAATTTTCCATTTGGGTAATCCAATTGAGTGGATCCTTTCCATCAAATTTACACATTTCAAATTTTGGAATCATGCCCCTCCATTGGTGAGAAGATCCACTTGAATGATTAAAGGATCCTCCCTAATTTGAGTGATTTGGATCTGTGTGACCATTTCTAGTAGAACCCATATGACTAGCATTGGAAGTTGTATTAGAAATAGCATTCAAAAAATCCTGCTACATTACATGAAAATCCTTCTGAATCTCACTCCTAAGGCTACCTTTCAATTGATGAAGCTCAACATTAAGGTCATCCTTACTCACCATATTGTTTACCCTTTCCTAAAGTTGGATGACCACCTCAGATACTCCCAAACCAGTAGAATCTGAAGCCATATCTTCCTTATTTGGGGTCATTCCTGGAGTTTCTTGTCCTTTTCCTTGGCCTCGGGTAGATCTACTAGCCATGACGAAGGATGTGGGCCTAGGGGTAGACTTAATAGGGCAAAAATTTTAGGGTTTAGGGTTTCATAATTTTTTTGGCTGAATATAGGAATTTATAAAACAGAAACCCTAGCTATTTTTTGGAGGGTTTCCAAAATATAATAAATTTGAAAATTTTCCAAAAATTATGCCCTAGGGAGCCAAATTATGAATAAATATAGAACCGTAATAACTTTTGCAAAACAAGTCAAAACTTATTGAAATTTGGAGAGAAGCTTACTTGACTTATTTCACCTCACCAAAAAAAAAATTGCAGAAAAATTTACTACCAATCTTGAGATATAGCCGAACCTTCAAAATTAGGGTTTAACATCATCTGGCCAAGATCAAGCTCTGATACCACTTGTAATGAAATTACTTGATTAATTATGATTATCACCAGCAATAGAACACCAAATAACACAATATTGCAAATAAATTATCTCAATATGAAAGTATAATAGCTTGCCACTTCGAGGGGCAACCTCCAAAACATATAATAAGACTCAAATACTCAACATAATGATCATCCACTACCTATAACCCCTATTTATACTATTCATATGTGCTATGGCCATCAGCAAGGCTGACCAACCAATGATAATAGATCATATATAAAAGAGATACATCATGATATTAAGTTATGATAGAAACAAGTCGGCTATATCCATCCCATGTAAGATATCCCGGGCACACGCGATGACGGCATATAGTACAAACTATCAAATGGTGGTAGAATACATAAAACATTCGTAAAGATCTGGATATGATATTATCCCACATGATATTATCCCTCAATGGCATGTGATCACTCCATTTAGAGGCTTATCACATAAAACATTCACCCACACAAGGCTCTGAGGCTACCTTACACGTTGGGAGCATTGATACTAGTGTGAGCCCTTTTTGGAGGCTCAAATCACTACCATGGCCAAATAGTTAGAGAAGTTGTCTGCAAAATCTACACATGAGACTTGTAGTGGTCTTTGGTGCATGGATTGTGAAGTAGAGGGGCATGCCAAGGATAGTTTCCTGGAAGTTAGTACACACCATAACAGTAGATTGTGAAATTTTTCATGGGGACCATGATGTGAGTAGATGTCCCTTGTTGTAGCACGCAATCTAGAAGAATGTGTCTTTCTACTGCAAGATCTGCACCTCTATGACCCATGATACTAAGGATTGTAGGCTTATTGACCAAATCCATGAGGCCATTGATCATGGTGTGTGCCAAACTAGCCTTGCTAATAGTTCCAAGGAAGATGATTTCCGTTATGAAGGATGCACAAATGGAGGGGCACATGGGAGAGTTTTCACGGAGGATTCTATGGTTGCATAGTAACCACGGAGGAGGAAGAAGTGAGTTCCCATGAGGAACCTGCTATAACTATGGATCTACAGAACATTACAGGTGTGAGTGTCTAGATTTATTGTAGTGCTCATGGTGTGGGAAGAAGCATAAGTATGAGGAGTGCCCTGAGTTATTTGAGCACATGATCTAGCAGCACCACCGGAAGGACAAGGGTGCTAGGATGGTGAGTATAAAAATTCGACACATAGTGGATTCCTAGAGTGGCGCATGAGTTAGGGTTAGAACCTGTTTTGGTGACAACACGAGTAGAGGTTGCACGTGCCAAGGAAGTACCAAGGAAAAGGACTCTAGTATCAAGAGAAGAAGTGGTGCATGAGAAGTATCTCGAACCCTACCCACCAGAAGGAAGTGTATCAAGAGACAATGGATTTCATTTAGATTTTACAGGGAGAAATCTAGTGTCTAAAGGAGTAGTCTAAGCAACAGGAGCAAAGGAGGAATGTTGAGGCTCTATAGAAGGACCTAGATGAGGTCAAGGAAGTGTACAAAATGTTAAGGCAAGAGAATATTATTCCCTTGCTAGGAGAATGGCTACGGAGAAGATGTCATGCACTGGAGAAGAGTGTGAAAGGAAGGTGTTACATGCAAACCTCCCTCCCCATAGCCTTGACTATGACAAAGAGATCACACTGAATGCAGTTGTGGATGGTTGGCTATTGAGTAACATATTGATTGACATGGGAGCAGAGGTCAATGTTCTTACATTGGATGTCTAGCATCAAATGGGAAGGCCTACATTATAGCCATCTTCGAATGTGTTGTATATGGAAAAAACTAAGGCAATGCCCATTGGAGTATTGAAGGATGTAGTCATCACCATTCAAGGGGCCAAGGCAGACAATTTTCCATCATTTCTTGGGCACCCATGGTGCTATAAGAACAACGCTGACCTAAGGTTCAAAAACCCGATATATCGCTTTCGAGAACAAGGAATAATGGGTCATCAATCCTTTGACAGAGATGGGAAGTTGACACCTTACACTGAGCCTTTGGGAGAAGAGGTCCTTGATAGAATTTATATGTGCTCCATTAAATACCCTGAGATAATTCACCCTATAGAAGGGGTTATCCAATTTAAGGATGCTCAGTCTGTGAGTGATACAACAAACATGGCATGTGAAAATTGGACGCATGAGACCTATGAGTTAATTGGGAGACAATTGAGGGGGTTTGTAATAAGGGTAACTAAGGTATGCTCACTCAAGCACCTAGGAGGAAAGAAGTTGCCAAGTTACTCTAGAGGAGCATACCCTGAAATTTTCTTATAGGACATGGAAGCTCAGTGGAGGAGTGAGGATGAAAGAAGAGGGATGTTGAACTATATCCTACTCTGAAACTATAGCATGGTGGTGGGATACACATTGTGAGAGTCTTTTAGAATGGTACGAAGTGAGGATTGCCTTCTCTATCAGATTCTCTATAACCAATGCACCCACTATCATTCAAGAATATCACAACAAGGATCCCACCTCCTCCACGTCCGTGCTTGTGAGAAGGCCTAGGTAAGAGGTGTAGAGGCCTTGCCACCATCATTATGGGTGCATAATTTTTATTCCACACTACAAGGTTGTGCGCATGTGTGGTATATCCACTCAGAAACACACCGCCGTAAGGGGGAAATTGGTAGGAGCTAACAACTGATCTCATCCAAGCTTTTGAATATTGGAGCACAAAGCCATCTAGTGGATAAGGCATTGTAAGTGATCAAGTGCCTTACAATGGGGGATAGTGCCATGGTAGAAGACAGGCTACTAGAGTTTCTAGGTGAGCCTAGTTTAGAGGCACACTTTGACGAGGATGAATATGAGGAGATATAATTTGAGTGCACGTGCATAGAAAAGGAAAAGGGGAAGATGGTTTATGTCATAGATGGTGAGGAGATGGAAAGTCTAGATGTTAACCACTCTATAGGTACACGCAATGTTATAGATAGCATTGATGATGAAAGGATGCGCACTTACCATGAGCCCCTAAAAATGAAGAAGGTTAACATTGGGTCAGAAGTAGAACCCAAGGAAGCTATCATTGGAGACTATTGGTCGGAGAAGGAGGTCTCAAAGATCATTGATTTGTTACGTGAGTTCTAAGATTTGTTCCCACATGGGTATCATGAACTTAAAGGCATCCACCATTCCTTAGGGGAGATGAGGATAAAATTAAAGGAAGGTGTGTACCTGATCCGAAAGAGGCCATATCGGATGAACCCAAATTTGTGCATATAGGTCAAGGAGGAGATACACAAGATGGTAGTCGTCAGGTATCATTGAGGTTGTTGAAGAGTTAGAATGGATAAGACCAATGGTCATTAGTATCAAGAAAGATGAGAGGATAAGGATCTGTGTTGACTACATGGACTTGAATGAAATATGTGTCATTGATCCCATCCCAACCCCATTTAATGAATAAATATTAGAAGTGATCGAGTGCGAAGTCTACTCCTTCACGGATGGGTTCTTAGAATAACACTTGGTAAGGATTGCAAAGGAAGACTAGATAAAGACAACTTTTTCCACTGAATGGGGAAGTTTTATCTATATGGTCATGCCTTTTGGATTACATAATGTGCTGTTGTGTTGTCACGCATTGTAGTACAATCCTTTCAGGACTTTATCCATAAATTTCTTCAGTTCTATTTGGATGATTGGACTGTGTATGGTCTATTCAAAGACCATTGTGATAACTTTAGACTAATGTTTGAAAGGTGTCAACAGCTAAGAATATCCCTCAACATCAAGAAGTGTGTCTTTGCTACCCCATTTGGAACCTTATTGGGACATATCATATGCAAGGAAGGCTTACTAATAGATCCCGCCAAGATTGCATCCATTTTGGATTTAGGGGAGCCTACTAGCCAAAGTGTCGTGCATGGATTCCTTGGGCATACAGGTTACTATAGAAATTTCATCAAGGGATATGCCAAGATCCTCACCTCACACCCTTAAAGGAATTTATTAGACACAAGAGTGCCTTTCATTAGGGAGAGGCACAACAGAGGGCATTCCACACTTTCAAGGATAAGCTTGTCACAACACCCATACTTTGTTTCCATGTTCATGTAGATGCCTCTGGTACATTCGTTAGAGAAGTACTGGCACAACCTAGTGAAGGGATTATTGACCATCCCTTGTGTTTTGCAAGCATACAGTTAACATCATTAGAACAAAATTACACCACTACTGAGTGTAAAGCACTATCCATGATGTATGCACTGCACAATTTTAGACAATATATACTAGTAACACCATTTTTATTCTACATGGACCACATGGCATTAAAATACTTGGTAAACAATCTCGTTTCTACAAGGGTGCATATGTCGATGGGTCTTTTTATTCCAATAATTTGAGTTCACATTGGTTTTCAAACCAGGAAAGAGTAATTCTGGACCCGACCACTTGTCTAGAATTGACATAGGAGAGGATGCGCAAATTATTGAGGATACCATGCCAAACGTGCAACTATTTAGGTTGTGGCACATGCCCTCAAACTTAGAGGATATTGCAGTGTTTCTCAAAATGAGTGTTGTACCAGAAGGGATGAAAGCATTATAAAGGAAGAAGTTAGCCATATGCGTCGCACACCCTACATGTTAGTTAGTGGTGATTTATACAAGCTAGGGTGTGATGAAGTGTTACGTCGGTGTATGCTAGAACATGAGTACTTAGATATTATGGAGGAGGCGCATGGAGGAAGTGCAAGTGGACACTATGTAGGGGATGCCACTGTGCACAAGATATTACAAGTTGGGTTATGGTGGGAGACCCTATATCAAGATTACAAAGAGTATTGCAAGGCATGTGATCATTGTCGCACTTGGAAAACTAGGGCGGAGGGATGAAATGCCTTTATGCCCTATTCCAAGTATAGAGCCATTTGAAAAGTGGGCCATAGATTTTGTAGGCCCCATTTTATTAGCCACATGTAGGACGTGATCATGTTATGTAATCACTTGCATGGATTATTTGACAAGATGGGAAGAAGTAGCACCTACTAAGGATTGTATAATGGTTATACCAACCAGGTTTCTATGGGAAAATATTATTATAAGGTATGGATTCCCGTTGAGCTTAACTAGTGATAGGGTATGTATTTCCTAAATGAGACCGTCAGGATTCTATTAGTAGAGTTCGTGGTGGCTCATAATAATACTACTCCTTACCATCCATAAGCAAATGGAACTGCTGAAGCATTTAATAAAATATTGAATCATGACGTTGGTTTACAAGATTGGGATGACAAATTATCAGTAGTTTTATGGGCATATAGGACAACCTACAAGAGGTTAAATAAATCCACACCTTTTCAATTATTGTTTGGCGTAGAGGCTATCCTACCCGTTGAATTCATGTTACCTTCTCTAAGTATAGCGCATGCAGGAGGATTGGCTGACGAACAAGTGCTGGAAGAAAGGATTGACAAATTCATGAAATTAGATGAGAGACAATCATTGGCCAAGTGGAGTCAAAAGGTTGAAAAGGATAAACAAAAAGCATGGCATGATCACCACATAAAAAAACAATTTGAGGTTGGGTAGATGGTATTGTTATATGATTCCAAGTTTCTGGCATCATCTCGTAAAGTTAAAATTCCATTGGCTATGGCCCTATATCATCTCGGACATCCTTGATTCAGAGCGTATGTCACTGAGAGAGCATTAGATGGGATGAGATTTCCAAGCCATTTAATGGAAGTAGGCTGAAACCCTACTATAAATAAGTCTTCTTGGTGTATGTAATAAGGTAGTATTGCCAGTTAGTTTAGAATTTCCCTTTACACAATTTCCTTTCTTGTGTTTCCCTTTCTCGTCATTTTTTTGTTGTTTGTTTTGTGCCTTGGGTGCTGGTAACCACATTATGTTTTGAAGGTTGTGCATGCACAAAGGACTACGTATCTATTTTAGTGTGGGGTGGAGTGATGCGAAGTATAGGCTCGTAATAGAAGTTGAACTAGTAGTCGAAGTTGCGGTTGTAACACTCGAATCATTGTTACTATTTCTTTCATTTTGCACCTGAGTTTAATCTGACCTCGGAATGAATTGTGGATTTATCCATCTATAAGACCCAGCCTTGGATCAGTGGCATTGATCCAAGTGATGCTTTAAGTTTATTCGGGATGAACTAAAATTATAGACCTTACGTAGGTTGCAAGGTCTGAATGCGTTGAATAAGCTATTCCTGGAGTCTAACTCAGGCTGATCATGTTAAATGAATTGGTTCCCGATATCGTAATATCAGGAAGGTCTTGATCGTGGGCCAGGTAATAAATTCAGATACATTTATTCAACTAGCCTATTGGCAGTGCTGGAGTGAATCCTTTTCGTGAATGTATGTCTGTAGGTTCTTATTCTGAACATTTTAAATGTTAGACCTAAACTGGATTTATTAAGGTTAGTAACCTAAAACTAAACTATAACCTATGGGTTAGATTAGTGTTAATCTAACCTAGGCCTAAGCTATAAGCTAAATGTTCTAAGTTAGTAACCTAGTGCTAAGGAGGTTAGACTAAGTATTATCTTAAATCCTAACCTATGTTTCTAACCTAACTAATGAACAAGGAAGAAAGGGGACCTATGAAGGGGTGCGAGCCATGGGCGGTAGTTTCTATGGCATTAAATGGGATGGATAAGCATGAAGGATAGGGATTTAGTGGAAGTTTCAAATGGCTAGTAAGGCTGATGTGGCAGAGTCGCCAAAGTTAGAAATGGTCTTCGACTTGCATTTGTCCATCGCCAACTATGGCGGTCGGTGGCAATGTAGATTGAGTGGGAATTTTGGAGTTAAGGTGATTAATGAACTCGGTCTTCGAGCTCGGGTTTCTCGGGAAGACATGCAAAATGGAAAACTGGTAGTTTGTTTGGTTTTTCATGCGCTCCGGTTTTCTCTCTGTTTGATCACTGGTTCTTCGCACCAGTCTACTTGGAGTTGCATGGCAAAAATGAGTGTAACTCACTCTTTTCTCTGTCAAGGAAAGTTTATAAGGCATGGAAATAACAAATTATTGTTGCTGAATCTAACGTGGAAAAAGAGGAGAAGGCTCGAGCTCTTTCAGTGGTCTTCTTCGATTTTTAAGCAACATTACCAGGCATGTTAGGCCCTAACCTTTAAAAATCTTGCTTTCTTTCAAATGATTTCATTAGAACAACTCTGTTCAGATGATTTTTGGGTTCAGTTGGTTTTTATGGTAGCTTGTGTGATTTGGTTGTTGTATCTTCTTACTGGCTCGATTTTTTCAAGTAAACCCTTGATGGGTGTGTATTGTGTTTCGAACTGTTATACTATCTCGCTGTATTTTGCATTTCGGATAAAGTTGTGGAAATGCTTGCAAGGAAAATACCCGAAATCAGTTCTGTGGGAGTCCATGAATTGTTTCCTTGTTGGGTTCAGGCTACAGTCGATACTTGCTGTTGAACTTGTCGAAAAGGATACTGTTGGATTTTTGTTTGAATGTTCAGTATATTTCGACTTCTTTATAAGTTTTGTCGTGGGTTATATAAGTTGTGGTTACTGAATCTTGTTGGGTTTTGCTATAATACTTAAGTTACTTTTGAACGGATAACTTGCTGTGTTTATAGTATTTGAATGTGACTTTGTAGAAGTTCTCCCTGTGTTGCAATTATGGGATTTAATTCGATGAAAGTTGCAAGATAAATATACATATGAAATGACCCTGTGGAGTCCTTGGATTGTTCGCATATTTTGGATTTCTGTATAATCCTGGTTGTGAATACTTATTGTTTTGGCTCTGTTGGAATTCTTTATATATATATATATATCATGTATTTTGGCCTCTGTAGAAGTGGGTCGTGAATGCCATACGTTTCTACCTCTGAAGGAGTTCAGATGTGAATACGGTATGTTATTATTTTGGTTAGAATTCTTGAATTTGATATGTATCCTGTATCCTTCTACTTCTGTAGAAGTTTATTTGAAGAATACCACATGGTAAGACTCCTTTTAAATCCTGGGGCGTATATTATGTTTTCCCTTTTGAATAATCTCAGTCGTGAATACTGTTATGATTCTTGAGTTGTGGTCGCATGAAAGCAACTTCAATCTAAACTTGTTTTGAGCATTAGTGGTATGGATACTGTTGGAGTTTTGAAATGTTGCGAGTTGGCTTGATTTTCGATTAAACCTTCGTTGTGCGTGCATAACGTTCGGACTCCTATTTTATATTCTTGTGTCCCTTTCTGTCCGCTTCTGTGGAAAGTAAAGGAAGGGCTTTCTTTTCATACCTTACTTGGTTGAGACCTTGTTGAGATTGTTTTCTGGAAAATGACTTCTAATATAAGTCATGGCTGTATTATTTAAGAATTTGTTCCAGTTAAATGAGGCTGTGCATGTTGTGTGGATTCAGTATGAATATCTCTACATAGGCATAGGGAAACATCATTTGTTTTAATGTTATTGAGCCTCTTGTTTGACTGTGATAAAAAGGTTGTTCTTTTGATTTCGGCCTTGGGATCTAAGTCCTTGCAGAGTTTTAGTAGGGACTAGATTGAGCTGTACGTTGCTGAGTGGGATTGTTGTCGTGTTTGTGCATGATTACGTCTTCTGTTAGTATGAATATCTAGTCGTGAGCTTGACTGAACTAAAGAGCTGTTAACTGTACCTCGACAAGTGATGGCATTGGATATTTTCTTGTTTGTTGATTAGTATGGAAGGTTATGTGGAGTCTATTTGATAGATTATTCATCACTGCCTTGGCGCGAGAGCTACTGTATTGCTAGTAAGCTACAGGAAGTTGTTATATTTAAATTTTAACAAAACTGTGGTTCTTCTTGTGGTCTCGTCTGACTTATTCGCATGCGTATAAGGTGAATGCTTTACTCTTGAGGAGACGGTACAGTCATGAGCTTGATTTGAAGGGAAATATGAATGACTCGTTTTCTTTCTCTTCTGTTGTAAAGTATATGTTGATATATTTTTATCTAACTTTTGGAATTGTTTTAACATACTGATGGAATCATGAATTGTTATGATATTCATTTTATTATGTTGAATGTAATGGTCTGTCTGATGTTTGCTGTCCTTGGGATTCAGATGGATAGTTGTTTTAGATGCATTTGTTCTTCTTGGTCACTAACGTTTATGATGAAATATCTGGAAGGTATCTAGGACTATTTAGTAACTAAAATATGAGTTACGCTTGTATAGTCTTATTGTATTACAAAAGCATAATCTGAAATATGTTTGCATGTTTGGTGAAATGATTTCATTTAAACAGTTGTTTAATGAAAACAATTGGTGGATTGCAATTGTTTTAAGAGTTAGTGCTTATCATGCTCAGTTCATCAAACTGACCCGTGTTGACAATTTTTGCAGATGGTTGCCATAAGTGGTAAAAGCACGCAGATCTGATAGGATGTTCAGATTGTTTAATTTGGTTTTATGATGAATTACAGATTGATTCTCTAAATGTACTATATGAGGAAAGATGTTCTTTTTCTGATGAGTATTGTATCAAATATGCTGAATGCATAAAATGTATTTGATTAGCTTGAAGGGAATGAAAAGAGATATTTGTTACTTATATGATTGTATTCGTATCTTGATAGTTTGACCTTCTTCGGTTCAAATGATCTTGAGAGCATTGTTATTATTGTATAATTTGGAGACTTTTGTGATTATCAATGTAAGCTTGCAAGAATATGTGACTGAATACTTATGATTGTTTAGTAGTTCTAGTATGTTCTATCTAAAGCTAAATTGGAATTTAGATCACTGTCTTTCTGGAAGCTAGGGTTAAAATAAACCTGAGCAGGAAGCTAAACAAGCTGAATAAATTATTACTTCCTAGTCTTGATCTAAGTCAAGACAACGTTTAATTGGATTCTTAATCACTATATCTCGATATTAATAAGTAAGATATAAATTCAGTTATGAGAACTGATATAAACCTAAAAAGGGTTTGGTTGGCAATCTCATGTGAAGATTATGGGTTATTGTCCAATTTCGTTGATTTAGAATTATGTATATTCTATGAACTCCTTGATGGGACCTCTAGTCTTAATAACTTCTCTTGGGTAATGGGTTTTATTAAGAAAGGTCATTCTAAGGTGAGGAACCCAGGGATTGGGAAAGACTAACCTTTTGGGAGCGTCTTTTAGTATAATTTTAACTCAACGTGTGTAACACTTATCGGTAAGTAGATCCTTTCGAGGTGGATTTAAAGGATGATGGCACAAGTCAACTGCAGGGTTGTACCTTCGAGAAGATTAGGATCTTCTCGAAGATACAACAATGCAGGTGACTTATGACGACACCCTTTGCATTGATCGATAGGATTTACACCTTTAACTCGAACAAGTTACTCTGGGACTGATTAGGAATGTGGTCATGTTATAAGGCTGCCCTAGGAGACTCGGGGTATCTTGACACACTGGATTAACTAGGGTTGACCCAGTATGTCAGCGTATCCCTAGTCCTTGGGGGCATCCCTATAATGTTGTCATCTCACTAATCCGTTCCTGAGTGAATAACTTGGGGCAGGAGAGTCTGACATAATTCAATATAAGACATTCTACATAACATAGGAATGGGGTGAAGGACGTATTCCAGATTGACGAGTATGCCGTCAAGGAATACGAGACATAAGTATTATGTTTCAAATATTTGGCCAAAGTAGCGCAAGCTGCTGATTGCGTTGTCCTAAGTCACCTAGTCTAAGGGATGAGATGCCGATGAATAATGGTAACAATTATTCAGATAGGTTCCTTGGACAGAGCATTCTAAATCCCAGATTAGGGAAGAGAACCACAAGAGTATTGTGTTAAAATAAAAATGCCAACTCTTTGATACTCATGAATAGATCGGTAGATTACCGAGTCATGGAATGAATAGATCGGAAGTACTCCGAGTCATTACAGCTACATATGGTTATCTATTATAAGAATGGTTGTTTTGATTTGTGAGTTCTAAATTATGTATTTAGAACCAGGAAGCATTTATTAAAAAAAAAAAATTACTTGTTCTAATGTATAATAATGAGGATGTTACGGTGGTGAATTGCCTAGTTGATGAATACAAAGCGTGCAAGGATGAAGGAAGTGCATGGAAGAAGAGGTGGATGAAAAAGGTTAATATCAGGATAAAACTTTAGAGAAACTACATACAAAGGAGGAAGAAGCACATGAACAACACGAGGTAGACGAGAGAAAAAATTAGGTGAAGGATAGAAGAAGTGCCTTTGGCACTATTGACACGTGTGTAAGATTCTTCTATCAGATGGATTATTTACACGCCATAAGGTTGGAAAATGTTTCACACAAGATTGGGTGTGTAAGTGAAGGCGCATAAAGTCAGCTTAGTAAAAGTCACATTTAGTGGTAAGTACGGTGGTAGGTAAAATAGAATTTAATGTTGGAAAGAAGGAAAAGCTATAAATAAGAAGTCAAGCACTTCATTATTTACCTTGCATTTACAAAGTGAAAAGAGCTCTCGTGAACTAGGGCATCCAAAAGTGATCTGTGTGAAGAAAAATTTAAGAAATCGAGAGGATGTGACTAGAGTAGATCCGAAAACTAGTAGGAAAGGAGTACATGGGCGTGGAGGAAGTTATTGAGGAGGAAGTTGTTGAGAAGCATCGTCTTGTGGAAGAATTGTTCCAGTTAGGGTTTGGTGGCTAGGGCATGGTGTTAGGAGGGTTTCTTCGCAAGATTGAGTCTTGGGGTTGGATAAAGTGGTAGAGCAGAGCAAGGAGAAGATATTTGAAGTGTAACCTAACCAGAAGAATGGCACTAAAGAAAGCAACCACCTCACCTAAAAAGTAGAAGGGAAAGGGCAAGGGGAAGCAAATGGCTGCCATCACAAGCACAAATGAAGAGTGGTATGCGAGATGTAATACTCGGATGGGGTATTGTTATGAAAATAATGGGAATCAAATTTTGGAAAATTTCTATGAGTGACTATAATCATTACACCAAAGACGAGAGAAAAATAAATGTCTTTAGATTTGGTTGTCCAAGTAAAAAAGAGGACAACGGAGGGCATGCCCATATATAATGATGAAGTAAAGATTAAATTAGAGAAGGCAGGGTTATTGCAACTTTACAAATTACCCTACTTTGGAAAACCTGAGTGCCTCTATCAGTGGCTAATGGTGCAGTTCATGAAGACCATTTTTATTTCGCAAGGCACAAGATGCACATAACTCCCCAGTTGATTTCCAAGTTCATAGGACTTATCTGTGAGGGGGATAACATTAATGATGACCTAAGTGACAAGGAGGCCATCAAGGAAATAGTAGCTACATATGACTACAAGAAAGGATCGTGATACTTTGACATTATAGAGATTCCAGACCCCGTGATGAGGATGTTTACGTGCTTGGTAACCAATCGCAATGATCAAGAAAGATGGACTCAAGTGAACAAGGCATGGTTTGACGTATGCTGAAAAATATCTTAGGGGACCATCTACAACTTTTCCACTTTCATTGTGAATGAAATCATTAGCAGTGTGCAAGAAGGTGAGAAGATACTATTTGGAAATGTCCTCCTAACAATTATTTTCTCAGAGATCAGAGTGCCTGATGGGATGGAAAAAAATTTGGGAATACCTAGAAGAGGATCCCTTTCCCGTGAAGAGGTTCTTGAAATATACTTATGAGACCATTATAGCCACTCACAAGGCACGCTTAGAGAAGTGGTACAAGTTCATAAGAGATGCATTTGGGGAAAAATGGAGGATTTTAGAGCACTTACTTACACTCGTAAAGGGAGAATCGGGAGAATTCACGGTATATCAACAATTCTCCATTGGTAGATTTAGGTTGATAGATGAAACAATGAGCCCTTGGTGCAAGATTCCCTTCTCCTTCATTACATAATATTTCCAAGCGAGGGTGAATAGGTTCAAAGAGGCCAAGAGACTAAGGTTCAACCTTGGTGAGGTGGATTAAGACCATAGAGATCTACGTACAAAGTTAGCCTACCCCAAGAAGCTTGTGTACGCGGAGAGATATGTCTCCCACGAGATATAAATGATGAAGCCTGTAACATTTCCAATAACTGGAAGGGCTGCAATAAGGATATACCTTCACATAAGGCCAAAATTTGAAAAATGCACTTACTTGGAAAATGATGTATCCATCCCTGAAGACCCCATAGGAAGGAATAATCCCACACCAAAGAAGAGGTGTAGAAAGCACCAAGTGTTCAAACTACACAAGCGGTAAGTGCATCGGAGACAAGTGCCTAGTACTTATACACAGAGAAAGAAGTTCTTAGTGAAAGAAAAGACTCTAGAAGAAGAAGAACCAAAGCACGAAGGACCCATCACTCAAGAAAATTCATGAGAGGAGGAGAAAAAGGAAGTAGAATCTCGTGTCAGGAATAAGCAGAAGGTGACAGAGGAGGATGACTCGGAGGGTATAAAGAGCTTTAAGGCATATAGATGCGAAAGAGATGATGATGATGATGATGAACTTGAGGTATTTCAAGGACCTCCTATATTTTAAGTACATGACTTGGAGGAGAAAGGAGAGGAAGAAGAAAATGAGTACATATTTGTTAAGAGGAATCATAACAAGGAAGAGGAGGATACTCGGTAGAAAGGGGTAAGAGAAGAAGTTACAAAAGAAAAAATGACCCCAAGACTAAAAAAGAATAGGTAGACAAGGCCATCAAGAAAGAAGTATAAAAATTCATCAAGGACATGGTAGAGAAAGAGATGGAACGTAGTGCGGACCTAGTGATGAAGGAAGTAGAGGAGGAGAGCATACAAAATGAATAAGGCAGCATGGGAGGAGATCCCAGTTTGATGTCACGCATAGGGAGAAAGAGCGCAAAAGCATCACAAGTTCATAGGATGGGATACATTGATGATCTGAACAAGGTGTTGCATGCATGCTTTCAAAGCACTATACCAATGGAGAAACTCTTGGCTATGGCATCATTTGATGAGGAAGGTGGATACCCTCCAAAAGGAAAATTCTTTCTTGGGAATTTCAGTCCCACATCGACGATCTAGAGTTTGAAGTAATATAAGGTAAAATAATGTACCAGAGTAAAAGGAGACAACCCTTGGTAAACACTCGGCGACTATCGATGAACAAATCTGCAATGAGTTGAATAAGGTTTTTGTTGAAGTAGAGGCCAGGATCTTCAGGAGGCATGACAGGGTGAAGTTCCTAGAGGCATAACTGGTGAAGATGGAAGAAGAGCTCAAGGAAAGAACCAAGGACTTAAATCAAGAGGAAATAATCATATCTCAACTAAGGCGTGACTTAAAAGAAGAGAAGGCAAGGATGCGTGATCTTTACAAGAAAGTAAATATGATCATAGATGCCATTTCTTGAAGCATCCAGATCTGACACCACCACCGCTGAAGTATGGGTCCACCTTAGAGTGCCTAGAGGAATTGACCCATGTCCACATAATGGAGATGTGACCACCGGCCTTGTAATATTCAAAGGAGGCATCGGCACATAAAGAGAAGGAGGACAAGATGAAGGTTGTGGAAATTGTTGCTTAGTACAAGAAATTCCTATCTGATGTGAAAGTCGCCGCCAAATTCCTTGAGGCCACCTATGACAACTGTACCAATAGAGATAGAGTGGCGAGCATTTTTTTCACCACTCATGAAGCAAAGCTCAAGGATTTCTAAGAGAATAACAAGGGGAAAATAACGAAACATAACAAAATTCTAGCCAAGGTGGAGAAGAAATTAGAGGCTATTGAGACCTTACGAGGATCAATCAAAAGGGGTTAAAGGAGTTATATCCCTAGATCACTCAAAGAATGGATGTGCTTGAGGATTTGGGAAAATAATTGGAGGGGATCATGGAAACAATGAATACCCAAGGATAAGGGTTAATATTTGAAAAGGTGAGCACCCTAGTCGATGACCTTTGTCAACAGAGCACAGAGCGAGGTTAATACCTAGAATAATTTAGAGGTAAACTTGACAAAATATTTCCCCTTCCTCTTGCAGAAGTAATCATAGTTTCCCAATTATTTCATTCTTCCCCTAATTATTCATTCCTTTATTCTTTCTCCAAACTATTCAAGGATAGTCATTCTTTATTCATTGAGAAAATGTTCCTTGGGATGGAGAATAGGTGTAGTGTGGGGTGATGTTGGGCCCCTAAAATATTGGCTAAGTATAAGAAGGCATGTAGGTGCGCAAGGCCTATTTAAAGAAGGACGCACAAGGAAAAATCACACTGGACAAGGTTTTATGAGGGTTTAATAGAACCAGTGGCACATGCGCAAGGTAGAGAAATGATTTTTAGACTTAGGCATATTTAGCATATCGGGAAGAACACGAGGAAATCATGACATGGATGTGCATGCGAAGTGGATAAGGTGTCATCCTGGAAACTTGGATCCCACGAAAGGAATATACCTTATGATAGAATATTCCAGAAGGTCATCATGGCGAAGGATGGAGAGATCGCATCTAAAGGAGCATGCTCCCATAGAGGACCACTTGGACACATGGCAATCAATCTACAACTTTAGAAAGGCATGGCGGTGCTTGATAAGGCTATATATATGAGTTCCGGTAGAAGAGAAAGACACACATGGAGAGACCGAGAATTGAAGAGAGGCGAAGCCATGCAGGAATACTGTGAGGGCTCTATGGGTTGGGTTTAGAGGATCTGTAGGAGTATGTTGTATCAAGGGGATGGGTTTGAATATTTTTCTTTGTACTATGAAGGGCTTAAGTCCAATTTTGATGCATGACCTTAGTCTACACTATTATATGGATTTGTGATTGCCTTAGTAAATGTAATGTGGTTATCAACATACTTAATATGAATATATGTGGTTCCAGTTTTTACTTATATCTATATGGATCAGGTTTATATATATATATTTCAGTGTGCATTTCCTTTCGTTATGATTCAGATCTATGTTTTGTGGTGATTTTCTTATCTGGATAAATACATTGGTCTAGAAGCCCATTCTAAGCTCTAAGATAAATGTATGGTTCATTTCAATTCTCATCACTTAAGTTTCTATCATAAATAATGCATTCCCACACAACTCACACAAAGGTGAAGAAATTTATAAACTAATTTCTAGTATGCGCATTGGATATGCTGGCACGCATGGGATTTCCTTTTTTTTTTTGAAAGGGAATAAAAATGACTACACTTGGTAGAGGGGGAGACATTTTCATGCTGCCTAGAATATCAGTAGCTTCTTTCTCCAAACCATCTTGTTCTTCAATATCCACTGGAGTTTCCTAGACCTCTTATGAACTCTTCTTCTTTGAGGAGCTTTAAAATGTCCTGAAGTGGGCTTCCTCCTTGAGCTTCTTCTGATTTTTACTTCATGATCCATCTTAGGTGAACTATCATTATCAGAGACAAATATTAGTTCTTATGGTATTATTGCAGAGGAAGGATTTTCTTTTAAAGAAACAAGAGGTTTTGCAGCTTTGATCATTCTTTCAGATCTCATCCTCTTTGGCACTTTAACCCCACTTATTTCCTTATTTTTCTCTGTATGAAGATCCATCTCCAAATTAATTTTAGGATAAAAACGGGTTGGTATTCCCCTTCTGATAATATCAGGGTTTTGTTTGAATTTGTTAAGGAACTTTTCCCATGATTCTTCTCCATTTTTATTTGAGAGAAAATGGTGCTGACATACCAAATAGACTAATCCATGGTGTCTAATTGTCTCAACTCCCGGGAATAACTCGAACCATTTTCTGGACTATATACTCTTGTTTTGCAGCCCCATACCTAAGATATATTAGCATCTTAAGGACCTCTCTTCCCACAGTCCCAAATTGGCCATCGCAAGTTAGGTACTTAACTACCCAAAATGTTACTCATCAAAAGGGTTTGGGCAGGTTGGATCTTCTGACCCCCTTGATGATTTTCTTAGTATTATAAATATATTGGGGTTCAGATTCCCCCTCTTGTATCAAGGTTTCCACCAATTCTTTTAGGGTCCCCTTTACGGATTTGGAACATGTACAATTGGTACCCCAGATACATTTCTCATTGTATTTATAGTAAAGGGAATTACAATTCTTTTAACCTTAGTTATAGATTCTTCTAAATTTACAACAAATTCCCTTACCAATTCATCATTGTACTTTGAGAATTTCTTTAGAAACTCTAGCCACCCTGCTTGTTCAAAAATGGCTGCCACTTCTCCATCTACAAGAAGTTGCGTATCATCTTCTGGATCTGACTTCTTTTTGATACCCATGACAAAGAGGATGATTCAAATTATTCCTTCTTTCAAATCCTTACTCTTGTCAGGAGATAGTTGTGGAACTAGTGGATTTGGCTATGGAACTATTGGATTTGGTTATGGAACTATGGGTCTTCTTTGCGAGAATTTAAATATAATTCTATTATTTCTTCCTTGAATTTTTCTGCAACTAGCTTCTCAATTTCATTTATTCCACCCAAATGATATCTCATTATTAATATGCTGCCACTTTTACTTGTTCAATCAACATCACCCTCATGATTACTTACTTTTAATCATAATGTACAATAAATTACTCATCATACGCCTACTAAAATCAAGTTTAATCACACATGCAAACTTTTAATTTAACCTTTAATAAGATCAAGACATAATTACCATCCTTGCTAATGTAATTCCTCCATCTTGATGACTCATCATTCCTAAAAAAGTGAAAAAGAAAAATGGTTAGAAAAGACAGCTAGAATTCTAAAGAAGTTCCTTTTATTTTGAATTAGCCATTTATTGAGGAGACCAACTACCATTTTTGGTTTTCAATTGGTCTCTGAAAGATTTTTTTTGGAAGAGAATGTCATTTACTGTTTTTCATTCCTTCCCTTTTTATTTTTATTTTTTCTTTTATTTTCTTCATTATATATATATAGGAAGAGAACGTCATTTGTTAGTTTTCATTCTCTTCCCTTTATTTTTGATCCATACATTTGATTACTTGATCATTTTGGAAGAACTAGGTTCTTCCATATGATCAAATTCCTTATCTGCTTCAATCTTCTTCAAGAATTCATCCTTAGTAGGAGGCTTCCTATAAATTTTCAGCCTATGTCCATTGACCAGAAGTGTCCTTCTGTTGCCATCAATGGGAAGTAGTTGAATAGAGTCATTTTCAAATATCTGCTTAATCTGATAAGGTCCTAACCACCTGGTTCTCAACTTTCCTTTGAATTGCTGGTACTTGGAATCAAACAATAATGCCCAATATCCTACCTTGAATTGTATTTCCTTTATATTTGTATCACTTCAAGTGCTTCCTTTGGTCTTGGATTATCTCTTTACGTCAGAAGTATTTCCAATATCATCTCATCCAATTCATTGAGTTGTAGAATTCTTTCCATTTGCATCTAATTCAATACCCAATTTTTATATTGTTCTTAATGTTTGTAGTTCAAATTCAATGGGTAACAAGGGATTTTTCCCATATACTAACTCATATGGTGAGAACCTTGTTATAGTCTTCCAAGTTTTTATAAGCCCAGACAACTTCAGGTAACCTCTTCACCCAATCTCTTCTACCTACTTCAACTATTTTGGTGAGGATGTTTTCCAATTCTTTGTTTGTCACTTTTGCTTGCCCATTTGATTGTGGGTGATAGGGAGATGACTTCCTATGATTGATCTGATAATACATCATGAAGGATTGGATCATATTATACATGAACTATGGACCTTGGTCTGAAACTATGCTTCTTGGTGCACCAAACTTCATCATAATTTTGTGCCACATGAAATCAGCAACTGCATCTTCATTAGTATTTGTTAAAGGTTAAACCTCTCCCCACTTTTTCACATAATCAGTATATAAAATAATGTGCTTCTTTCCTTGTGAATGAGGACTAAAAGGGAAAACAAAATCCATCCCGACCTTTCAAATGGTTCAATCACTACTTGAGGTTGTAGAGGCATTTCACTAGTTAAAGTTGGTTGTCCCATCCTTTGACAAGGATTGCCTTTGCTTGATGTATTTCTTCACATCTTTATACAACGATGGCCAATAATAGCTTGATGTAGCAAATATTTCATGTGATGTTATTTTCACTGAAAATTATCATCCACTTGGCTCATCATGAGATGCCCTGAGTATGTCAAGGATTACATATTCTCTCACACACTGCGTAAAACCAAATCAGGACCACATTTAAATAACATTTCATTCAACCATTTAAATTGTGCATTGGTTTTCATTAATCTTTTCATTTATTTCTTAGTAAAAGAAGGGGAAACTTCCCTATTGCAAGATAATTTTCCATATCACAAAACCATGGTGTATCAGCTAAAATAGCAAATAATTATTCATCTAGAAATTTTTCCTTAACTAGATCTTGCTCTTTTGTAGTGTTTAATCTTAACAAGAAATCAGCTACCACATTATATTTTTCTCGGATTATTCATAATGGTAATATCAAATTTTTGTAAAATTAACAACCATCTAATTATCCTACCTCAAACCACTGGTTTGTTCATTAAGTATTTAATTGCTAAGTGATCTCGTATGTAAAAATATTTTGTGCACTCGTAATATAATGTCTAAACTTGTTAATTGTATAAATCATAGCAAGAAATTATTTTTCAAAGTGGTGGTGTAATTTATTTCAAAGTGGGAGTAATATTTTTACTAAGGTAGTAGATAGCATACATTTTCCCTTCTTTCTCTTTTTGTCCCAAAACCGCACACTATTGAGTTATTTGGGGCATCTTTTGCATGTGAAAAGGTTTCTCCTAATTAGGTCCTCTTAATATTGGGTTAGTGATTTTTTTTTTTTAATTTCTTAAAAAATCATGTTGACACTTTTCATCCTAACAAAATTCACAATCCTTAGTAATAAAACCAAACATGGGGGCAACAATTTTACTAAAATATTTAATAAAACGCCTATATTATCCAACATCCTAAGAATGACTTGATATTCATGGGGGTTTGAGGAATAGGTAAGTCTGAAATAATCTTGATTTTATTTTTGTCAACTTGAATTCCTCTTTTTGAAATGTGGTGTCCTAGTACAATCCCCTCATCAACCATCATCAAGCATTTCTCATGACTAAGAGACAAATGGTGTTTCTCACATCTTGTTAATATTCTGTCCAAATTTTTCAAGGCATCATCAAATGTTTCTCCATGCATAGTAAAATCATCCATGTATACTTCCACACAATCATTGGTTAGATCTGTAAAGATTGCTAGTACATCCCTTTGGAAGGTTGTTGGAGCATTACATAGTCCAAATGGAAATACCCTATAGGAAAAGGTACCCCATGGAAAAGTAAAGGTAGTTTTGTCCTGATCCTCAATAGCCACCTTGATTTGATTATATCCACTAAAACCATCCAAAAAGGAAAATATTTTTTTACCTGAAAGGTTTTCTAAAACTTGATCTATGAATGGTAAGGGAAAATAATCTCTAAGTGTAGCTTTGTTCAATTCCCTATAATCAACACAAATTCTCCATTTTCCATTCTTCTTAGGCACAATCACAAGAGGATACACCCACTAACTATCTAAGATAGGGTAGATAAATCCTACTTGCAATAGCTTTTCAATTTCCTTCTTGGCTATGTCCCGTAAGGTCAATTGATCATTCTTTGAGGTTACCTAACTAGTTTAACATTGTTAGTATAAATGTCATGGGTAAAAATACTTGGATGGATTCCTTTAATGTCTTTATAGTCCCAAGAAAAATCTCTAGTATGAATTTTCAAAACATCAAACAATTTAGCTTCTTGATCATTTTCCAACCAGCTGTTAATGTTCAAAATTTTACCTGGTTGAATCTCAAATTGTTTGGTTCCAGTGTGTGATGAACTAATTTATTGAAAGGGTTCCATTAGGGTGTTTAGTGGACATGAATTTGGCAATTGTAGACACTAAAATTAGGTTACACTCCCCTTTGGTCCCTCGACAAATAATCATGCTTCATCACATTCACCTAGCCATGGCCCCCTTCACCCCACTAATATTAATTTAATTAAATTAATTCATTATCCTCACCATATTTATTATTTAAATATCTTAATTTAGATAATATCCACACATACACCTCACCTAGACACCTCATCAATCCAACTCACCCTAATACCTGTTCTTAGTAAGTTTTCATAACTAATTAAGACTTACCCAAACCCTAAAAATCAATGCCTAAATTCTCTCTAACCACATTCATGTATGCTTACAAAAGCTTTCAATTTAATCCGTGGGTTAACAAAATGAGATCTGAGAAAATCAAGAGGATCTCCCTAGTTTAGTAAACCTAGGAAATCCCACCTTGACCGATGTCGGTTAAGCTGAAACCGCTGTCGGTTACCCCTAACCATCACCGGTTAAGCCGGAACCGCTATCGGTTACCCTTTTAACCCCCAAAAACAACCTTATTTTCAAGGTTGGAAAAGATTGGAAAAGGTTGGCAAACATTAGCACATCCCTGAGAGATATCACATCTTCTGAGATCGAATTCCAGTGAGAACACACATGTAAGGAGGAGATCAAGCATTTTTCTCTTACACAACCATCCAACACTCACTCCAACACTGATTTGATCCAACCAAGCAAAAAGGAATACACATGCAGCCCATGCAGAAGATTTCCAGTGTTTGGTGATCCTCAGCAGTCTTCAACTTCTCACCAGCACCTCCATTCATCACTCACAGGCATCCAGGACTAGAATCCAAGTAAGTAAAACATTATACTTCTCTGGTTCATTTCATTTCGTCATTATATTATCACCTATTATTTACCTAGCCACCCATTGACCTCCTTCAACACTCCCCCTCCATATACCCATTAAAACCTCACTAAATCCCACCCAAGCTACCAAATACCTCATTCCAACCAGCCAAAGTCCTTTGTGTAATCACAAAGGAGACCCAAAACTCATTCTGTGGCATTCCTAGTTTTCCAAGTAATCGCGCCGCTTACACCCAACCGTTTTGGTCACCCTTAACTAGCATCGGTCTCTATATTTTCCCATACAACCTAGAACAGTGACCTATCCACCTAATTCTACATCACCCTCATTCACCTATGATCTACCTGAGACCTTTGTCAGACTTGTAGAGACCTAGAACTAATTACTTGACCTTCGGATCTTATTTTAACTTAGCCTATTAGATTAGATCTTTCTTATTGTATTTTGGATGAGATACCCAAATCATTTCAACTACGATAGGATTTACTTTATTATTCACATTAAATTGTCTTAAATAGTGGACTGACAGCCATCTAGGAAGTATCACACTTCCCGGATCTAGCACACACTAGGCAGTTCACTGCACATATTGTTTAAATTTTTCTGGTGGTCTTGCTTTTCATTATAGGTAGTTCCTCCTAGCCAAAAGGAAGATCTCACAATCAGTTGTGGATTCAAAATTCATATGCACGCAATAACCCATCAACCAACATTTGAATAGGTATTCCTCCTACACCCGTTACCCTATCTGTTTCATCAATACTTCAAAGAAACATCTAAGAATCAGGTGAAACATTTTGGCACACCTGGTGGGACCCATCAGGGTTCCTTGCATTTTATTCATTCCTAGGAAAAGTTGTGTGTTTGTTTCCCTTTTGAAAAGCATACACATTAATTTTCTTCCTTGGTAACCCACCTTTTCTTTCTATTTGCTCTAAAGGAAACCTTTCTTTTGGTGTAATTAAAAAGAACCATTTCTTCATGTTTTCTTAATTGTAGTGAAAGAGCATTCCTCTTCCTCTTCATCTTTTTGTGTCATCCAACTTCACACTTTGATTTGGGCTTAAAATAAGTGCATTGCATTCTGATTTATCACATTATCTCACATTAATTGTGGGTAACCTATACGCTGGAATTCATGACCTACTGATGGTTGACAAATGAACCGTAGAAAGAACTTTATTTCTCTTTCTCTCTCTTTGAGTCTTACCAAACCTCACAAAAATTGAAAATACACACATTCTTAAACAACATCTTACCTAGAAGAAGTTGTAGGTGATCACATGATCACAACACACGTGGGCACCTAGAGTCATACTCGTCGAGTCATACTTGAAACCTCACCTTTTAGATATCCTTCTTTGTAGGAAGCCATCCTCACCAAAAAACTCTATTTCACAATTCATGTGTCAGTCCTTAAATAGCATAAGCTAAACAAACATAATAGAAAAGGCACTCCTAGGATCACATTTTTCTTAGTGTTTCTGCTTGGCTTGTGTTTTGAGGTGAGAGATCATGTTCTTCATTTTTATTATTCATCCTTGCATGCTCCTCATCACTACAAAGATGTATACGTAATCCAAGGAATGTTTTAAAATCTACTCTATATGATAAATGGTAAATCAATATTCCAAGAATTGATAGACATATGACTAACTTTGACAATACTAATTCTTCGATTGTTGTTTGAACAAGTTCTATTCAATGGTATGTCATGCTTATATCTTTCTAGTTCGATTGTACATCAGAAAATGTTGACACAAACTACCTATAGCTGTTCATGGCATAGGAAAGATCCGGAGACCTAAGATAGGTAAAGATAATTACTACCTAAACTATGTTACGTAACAAAGTTCCTAGTCTAACCTAAAGCTTCCTATTCTAATTTGATTCGGTTGATTGGCATCCTAAACTAATACTACCAGGTTATATTATGATCTAACCTAATGCATAAATCTATAGCTCAAAAATTAACCTAACCTAAGTGAAAACTACCTTAGGCTATGTGTTAAGACCTATTGTGGTAATTGTGTTTGGGTTATAACCTAAGGTAAATATATATACTACAAATTACCTAAGGTCTAACCTAAACAATTTAATCTACCCTAAACTAATGGGTTTGAATGGGGAATTAGGTGGTCGCATACATAGTGGGCGACGGTTCCAAGGCATTAAAAATGTTGATAAGGTTTTAATTGTTGGAGGTACTACCAGCTTTGGTAGGGGTTAGTGAATTTGGCGAGGCTTAGGTGGAGGCTCCACTAAAATGGAATTCTTTGTTAGATTTGATTTGGCAATGACTAAGCATGAGAGGCGGTGGAAAAGGAGGATAGGCGGGAAAATAGGAGTTAAGGGAATTAATTGTTTTGGTCTTCATGCTCAAACTACCTTGGAAGGCATGCAAATGGTTTGGTATGTGGTTGTTTCACTTTGCATGTTTTGTGATTTTCACTCTGCATGCTCATTGGTTTTTAACCAGCAGATAAAACTACACTTGATGGCTATTTTTGAGGTTTTAAACCTAGTTTCAGTTTGTGGAATATACCCTCAGGCATGATGGAAAAAGAACATGGTTATTTGATTTTTCCTAGAGAAAAGGAGAAGTTTTGAGCTCGGCTGGAGATTATTTTCAGGTTCACAGAAGTGCTATCAGGCATGATAGGCTCTAAAATTTAACATCTCTTTCTTTCCTATAATTGTCTCATTAAAATGATTACCTTGCTCTATGAGATTCTCGGTTTTCATATTTTGTCTAGGTTTATTAAATCATGTTTTTGGTTTTGAATTTCATGGTAAATAGAGTTACTCCCATTTAGAAACTTACCATGTACAGTTCTTTAAAAATATGAATGCATGCAAAGATGTATCTTCTGTAACTTGGATTTTTAATGTTAGGACGGGAAATTGAAGTATTCTGTTTAGATAAATCTTTGTCACTTTGGTTGGATGTGGTTTAGAGTTTTGAGATCTTTGTGTTCCGTCTAAACTTGCTAGAATTTGTGTTTTATTGATCGTGAGCTTAAGTTGAACTTGTGTATTAATGTATCTAGTATTCGAGTTCGTTTTAGATTTGGAACTGGTTCTGGGTTTTGTTAGAACTGTTGATTTAGGTTCTTGTTGTCTTTCCCAACATGTTGGAATTTTATATATCTACTGGTATTGTGGCACGTATAAATCTCTTTGCTTATATCTTAGTTCCATTGAGAGATAGTATAGGACTCTATAACCATGCTTTACATTATTTTGAAATTTGAAATAGTTTTTGTAGATTAGTAACTACAAAGCATTCATATTTGTTTCTTGTGTGGACTCGCACTTTGTGGGAATTCCTAGTCCTACTTGATGTAACATTCCCATTTTTAAGACTTTAGAAACAAGGAATTTTTTTAATTTTTTTGCATGATCAATGTTCTCTATTCTAAATACATAATTTAGAACACACATATCATAACAATCATTCTTATAACAGATAACCATATGTAGTTATAATGACTATGTGCCACCAATCTATTCATTCCATGACTCGGTGAACTACCGATCTATTCATGCGTAACATTGAGTTGAAGTGTTCTACTGAATACTTCATATTCTTGGTTCTCTTACCCTATTCTAGGTTCTGAGTGATCTATCCAAGGAACCTAACTAAATAATTGTTACCAATATTCATTGGCATCATGATCCTTAGACTAGGTGACATAGGACAATGTAATCAGCAGCTTGTGATACTTTGGCCAAAGATTTAGAACATACTGTTCATATTACTTATTCCTTGATGGCATACTCATCAATCCAGAATACGTCCTTCACCCCACTCTATTGTTATATAGAATGTCTTACACTGACTTCCATCAGTCCCCTTACCCAAGGTCTCACTCTAGTTCGGATTAACATCATAAGTCATGATATGAAGAAGCTCTTAAGACTAAGGGTAAATTGGCATACTGGGTCAACCTGAGTTAACCCCATGTGCCAAGGTACCCTGAATCTTCAAAGGGCTACCTCATAACCTGATTATGGTCCTAACCAGTCCGGAGAGAAATCTTGATCAAATTCAAAGTGTGTAAATCTCAATGATCAGTGCAGAAGGGTGTTACCACATGTCATCTGCATTGTTGTATCCTCGAGCATTCGTATTTGTTTCTTGTGTGGACTCCACTTTGTGGGAATTCCTAGTCCTTCCTTGAGCTAGTATTTGGACTTCGTGTTTTATTATAACATTGTGCGGGGAGATGTTTTTGTTACGAAATAGAGTTTTGAGACCTAGGTAGCTCTAAACTATTGTTATAAGTTTGCATTTGATCTTGTACACATATTTTATTATTCATGTTTCCTCTTTACTATTGTTAGAAAACTTTCATTCTTTAGGATCGTGATTTTTACACTTGTACATGACCTAGATAGTTGTTGAATTCCGTAAATGGTTTTGAGCCTCGTTTCTTCCTCTAGTGATCTTTTCACTTTATTATTACAGGTTGTAATGTACACTTTACACTCACGTTTTGTTATTTTTGTGGACTCTGAACTTAGTGGGAAACCTTAGTTCCATTGAGATAGTCTTTGGACTTCGCCCATTTGATTTGAACTCATGTAGGAGTCACTTGTTGTGTTGAACCCATGTTTATATTATTGGAAATAATCGGGGCTTTGATGACGTCGTTTATGGCTCTGCACTGTTTTCATGTAGAGGAATTTCAGATTATGGAAATGGAAGTTGTTTTTCTTTGCATTCGTACCTATGTATTGTATAGTTCTAAACTTTCTTAGGACTTAAACCGAATTTGTTCTAGAACTTGGGAGTTGTGTTCTATTTGTTATAAATGTTTAAAAATTTACAACTCTTTATCGAGTTTTTCTCAAGGTAAAATTGGGAGAATAATTGGATTACTATGGGGAAAACCCTCCAAGATATTGAAGGAAAAACGTTCTTGTTTGATGAATAAAATTGTTAATTCAGTTTAAGAATTGTTTCTTCTTTCCTGACATGTTGATGGTATTTAAATGGGAGTAGTCCTTTCTCTCAGTTTGAGGAAACTTGTATCTCAAACCTCTTAGAATAGACTCTGAGTTTCTTTTATGAGAAGAACTTAGTAATTTAGTACTATATACTGATTATGGAGGGATTACTTGAATTTGTTCTTTAGTTTTGTATTATAATTGTTGAACCGAGAACTGGTTATTCTTTTTGTAATGCAAAAATGAAACCTAACCTTGGGATACCAGTATGAATTGCTTGGCCTTCCTTTGCACAATCATTTGTAGGATTGATGTTGGAAGAGGTTATTTTATTTGGTTTTCATTGAACCCTCATAAATGACAATTTGTTGGCAAACTATTGTTTTGTAACCCTCGGCTATTCCTTGCCTTGCTTGTTGGTTTGAGATGAGTGAGTTGTCTCTGGCACTCTATCTTTTTCAGAATTATCTTTGGATGATGAAGAGTAGAGAGTAACCCTGTATGAGTTTGTCTTGATATTTGAACATTGTTTCAAATCTCCAAAAGTATAACTTCTATATTATAAGTAGATTTAAAACTTACAGGTAAAACCAATTGATCCTCTATTCTTTCTTGGATTAAATGAAATTTTTCTAGATGAATATCTTAAATAGGGTAATTCTCTTTTGAAAGAAACAAAAAAATCATGTTTTGAATTTGTTCTATTCATTGATGTGTAGTGCTTGAGCATAATCATAATGGTTCTTCTTCTTCTTGTGTTTAGGAGATAGATGAGTCATCTTAATATGAACCATGCTCTAAACTGTTCTTTTGCTTGAAGCAAAGATAAATGTTTTTTTCTTTTTATGGCAGATTGGGAGCAATGAGATGTTATAATATGTTGTTTGCCTAATGATAATTGATGGAATCAATTAGACTCTATTTGTAGGGTTGAAATGGTATATAATATTATGTTCCTTTTCATGAAAGTAAAAATTAATTATTTTTAGTGTACTTCTTTTTCGTCACTTTTAATATATTGATTATTGACGTAATAATTGTCTCATTAAAGAAGATTTGTTTTAATGGAACAATTATTGGAATAAAATTCTTTTAAGGCTTAGTTCTTACTTTCTCCTAAGCATTCAAGTGTTGATATGTGATTTCTAGTAAATGGATTGTGTACCTCGATTCGGAAATCATGCTTGATATGTATTAAATTTCTTGCAGATTGCAGATCTTGACTGAGTCAAAATATTAATAGACTCTTTTATTTATTTCATTTTGTGACTGAATATTAATCTGATCACGGAATGAATTATACAGGTATTCATCAATAATATCTAGACTTGGACCAGAGGAATTGATCCAAGTAATGCTTTAATTTTGCGAAGTGATAAAATTAGATCACGAACCTTGAACAGGTTGCAAGGTATGGAAGCATTTAGAAAGCGGGTCAGGAGTATGACTCAGGCTGATCTCGAGAAATGAAACGGTTCCCGATATTTAGTATATCTGGAAGGTCTCGATTAAAGACCAGGTAATAATTCATTGACATACAATTCTGTAATAAGAACAGGAGTGGCTCTGTTCTAGAAAGTATGATACAGGTCTCTCCGAGTTTTCAGGAGAAGGACCAAACTGAATTACTAAGGGTTAGTAACCTAAAACAATAACCTAACCTAGGGGTTAGATTATTGTTAGTCTAACCTAGACCTAGGCTATGTGTTATGATCCTAAAATAAAAACTAAGTGTAAAATGGTTAGCATGGTCATTACCCTAAAACTCTAACCTAAGATACTAACCTAGCTAACTAAGAGTTTTTGGGAAGGGGCCTTTGAAGGGTGGCGAACCATGGGCGCTATTCTCTATGGCAATAAATGGGAAGGATAAGGATGAGGGACAGGCATATGGCGGAGGCTTAGGCGGCGGCTAACCTTGGCAGACTTGGCAATTACTAAGTTTGGAAATGAACTTGAGTTTTTGGATGGACTGTCGCCAATTTCGGCGGTCGGTGGGAGTTGAGATTAAGCGGGAAAATTGGTTTAATGGCACTTAATGTCTAGGGAGTCGAGCCGGAGCTCGCGGAACAGCATGCAAACGAGAAGTTGGAAAGTTTGTTTGGTGTATCGCGATTTTCGGTCTTCTTCTCTCTCTTTCTCTGCTAGTTTACTGTTCATAGCACCAGTTCTCTTGAGTTGCATGGCGAGAATGAAATTCTCTGGCTCTTTTCTCTGCCATGGAGGATATATTGTAAATAGGACAGCGAAATTTTGTTGGTCGCTGTATTTGGGAAAAAGAAAAGGAAGTTTGAGCTCTTCCTGTGGTCTGCTTCGGAAATTTGATCAACAAACAGGCATGCTAGGCCCTAACCTTTAAATATCTTGCTGTTTTTCAAGTGCTTTCATTAAAACAACTCTGTTCAAATGTTCTGTGAAGATTGGATGAATGTTCTATGAGATCTAGTTTGATTATTGGCACTGTATTTCTTCTGGTTCGATTTTTCTTCAAATCCGTTTGTTGGGTGTTTGTGGAAATCGAATTTTAACTCTACTTGTTTGTACATTCTTCCTGGATTATGCATGAGAGGTATTTATTAACAATATGCGAGTGTTCGGCCTGTTTGGCGTGAGCCCTTGGAATATACCTATGAGTAGTATAGGACCACTGTATGTTTTGATTCGTGGTCGCTGTTTCTTGATATAGAAACTGTATTAATGATTTGAAGGAATACTGTAAGAATGATTGGTATTATCGCTTCTTTGGGTGCTCGGTCATGGGATTGTTGACAACGACTAGTGATACTTTCGGGTTTCATTTTGTTTTCAATTTTTGGCTTGGAACAGGTAACTGTAGTGTTACCATAGTCTTTTCGACCTAGCGGAAGTTGTTTTCCCTGTTATAAGGTTAGCGGGATTATTTGTGCACTGTGTATAATATAAATACACCTGTACTTTGTTGTATCGACTCAGTGGAGTCGATGACTGAATCGTATTGCTTTCTTTTGCTGGAATGTAGATTTATCCGCAAGTTTTGTGATTGGATTCTTGTAAAAGCCTGATAAGAAGAAACAGGGCTTTTGTCTACTGTTATTTGAAGTAGTTAAACGATAAAGACTTCCTGTATATGCATTTTCCTTTCTATGTGAAAGCTGTTAGAAAGTTCGAAGCGGCTTAGTTGCTTTTCCTTGCTAGAAATGGATATTCGATTTGCTTCGCTTGTTCTTTCTGAATGTTATCCATGAATAGCATATATGGATTTATCAATCTATGTCATTGTACGTTGCTGTAGGGTTCAGTGGTTATGCGTGCAAACCTTTATCAGTCACTGTGTGAATATATAGATTATGCTATTACGACTTGGACGACTCTGAGGAGTCGAATGAATGATTCATTTTATTCATGAGCTGAATAAAGTTAAGTGTTGGTATTTTAAGTGCCGGCGACTTAATGGAATAACATGTATTTCGATTTTGTTATTGCAATTTGGAATTCCTTCGTGTTTTTGGGATTTGAGGTACAGATTCTTAGGTGGACATGTATGTCTTTGACCTGAGCAAATTAGTGTAAAATGATTGGCAGAGAGTATTTTGCTGTCTGACTATTGATATGCTTTGTTGAGGATTGTCTGTATGAATTCTTAAGCTTTTGCATGAATTGATACCTCCGTTTGAATCATTGGAAATTCCGGGAAGGTAACTTGTACTACTGTCTCTTTTTGAGCTTGACCTTGGACTGTCTTTGTTACTTTTGAGGTCCTTGTGTTTGGATGACTGTTTCGTGTTTTGACCTTGTTAGGGTAAGTCGCGAATAACGCACCAAGACTTGCATGCTGCAAGGTAAGGATCGTTTGGTTGAATTCCTTTCCTTCACTTCAGTCCGATTTTGACTGAGCAAGAATATGTATGCTATGTTTCCTTCCATTTTGATCTGTCCGATCGACTGTGCATGATTTGGAAGTACCGTGTGGGCAACATAGCATAGTCCTTTGGGAAACCTTAGATTGTTGATGCAATAGTTGTTGTTTTCAGCGATACGCTTGTAGCTCTTGTTCTCAACTGGTGATAAGGCTTTACTGTGCAAAAGGAACTTGCATTGGGCTTATGGTTGTTACATGAAATGTTGATGTGTTAGTTGCTGTACAAGAGATTTGCTGAGTTTCTATTTTCGTGATTTAGAACAGTGATCTTGATTTCGGCCTGTCTAACTTGTTCATTTATATACTGGTTGACTGTTTTCATATGTGAAGGCAGTACAGTGATGAACTTATGTAAAAGGAAGTATGAATGGTTTGATTCTTTCTCTTCCTTTATTTAATATTATTGATAATGAACTATCAGTAGGAAATTGTTTGTAACATATTGGTGGAATCCCGAATTGTTATGTTATTTCCTTTTTGGAGAATGAAACAATCTGACCAATGTTGTGATTTTGGGTTTAATGATTGTTGTGTGCATTCGTTCCTTGTTTCTTAATATTTGATGAAATATTAGAAAATGATTAAGACTAATTGTAACAATGATAGAGTTACATAATTGTAATCATTCAGTATTACAAGGGCATAGTCTAATCATGTTTACTTATGTGAATATCTGATTTCATTTAAACAGGGTGTTTAATGAAAACAATTGATGGATTGCAATTGTTTTAAAAGTTAGTGCTTATCATGCTCAGTTCATTGAACTGACTCATGTTGACTATTTTTGCAGATGGTTGCCGTAAGAGGTAAATACAATGCAGATCTGGCAGTCCGATCAGATAGTTTATTTGATTTATTATGAATTACAGCTTGATTTTATGGATGTACTATATGAGAAAAGATGTTTCTTTTCCGTTAGCATTATATCAAGTATGCTGTTGCATAAAATGTAATTGTACGAGTTTCGAAAGGAATGAAAATAAGTGTTTGATACTTATGTGTTGTATTCTATTATGAATGATGAACTTCTTCGGTTTACGTAACGAAGAGGCATAGTTATCTTTGTATAATATGGATGCTTTTGTGATTGACAATGAAAGCTTGTAAGTAATTAGACTAAATTCTTATGAGTATTTAGTAGTTCTAATTTGATCTGGATAATGCAATATTGTAATTTAATTATTGTCTCTCTAGAGGATAGGTTAAAATTGAGCCTAAAAGATAACGCTAAACAAGTTGGATTGAATTACTAATCCCTAGTCCTAAGTATAACAGGACAATAGTAAATTGGATTCTAAATCATTTATATCTTTAAACTAAAAAGTATGATATAAATTCAGTTAAGAGAACTGATAGGCAATCAATGGAGTTCAGGTGGCAATCTCAAGCATAGGTTATGAGATATTGTCTGAATCTGTTGCTTAGAATCAGATGTATTCTAATGACTCCTTGATAGAAGCTAGACCTTAATACCTCTACCAAGTAATGGGATTAATGGAGGAGGGTCGTCTTAAGAAAATGAATCCAGGGATTGGAAATGGCTAACCTTAGGGAAAAGTCTTATGAAGTAATTTAATCTCTAGTGCGTAACGCTTGTTTTTGGGTAGATCTTCTCGAGGCGGATTTAAAGGATGACGACATAAGGTCGGCTGCAGGGCTGTACCTCCGAGAAGATTAGGATCTTCTCGAAGTTACAACAATGCAGGTGACTTATGGCGACACCCTTTGCATTGATCGCTAAGATTTACACTTGATTTCGCACGAGTTACCTTGGGACCGATTAAGAACGTGACCATGTTATAAGACTGCCTCGGAGATTTGGGGTATCATGACACACTGGTTGAATTGCAAGGTTGAACCAGTATGTCCTCATATCCCTAATCCTCGTAGGCATCCATATAACATTATCACCTTGTTAATCTGCCTCCGAGTGATTCAGCTGTGAAAGAAAGGACTGACAGTAGTCAGTATAAGACATTCTATATAACATATGAATGGGGTGAAGGACGTATTCCAGATTGACGAGTATGCCGTTAAGGAATACGAGACATGAACAGTATGTTTCAAATCTTTGGCCAAAGTATCGCAAGCTGCTGATTGCGTTGTCCTAATTCACCTAGTCTAAGGGATGAGATGCCGATGAATAATGGTAACAGTTATTCAGTTAGATTCCTTGGACAGAGCATTCTGAATCCCAGATTAGGGAAGAGAACCGCCAGAGTATTGTGTTAATTAAGAACACTAACTCTTTTTACTCATGAATAGATCGGTAGTTTACCGAGTCATGGAATGAATAGATCGGAGGTATTCCGAGTCATTACAGCTGCATATGGTTGTCTGTTATATAAATGGTTATTTGAATTGTGAGTTCTAAATTATGTATTTAGAACCAGTATGCAATTATAAAAAAAAAAAAAAATTTGACTTGTTCTATTGTCTAAAATGAGGATGTTACTGATAAAATTCTTTTTAAGGCTTAGTTCTTATCATGCTCAGTTCATTGAACTGACCCGTGTTAGCAATTTTTGCAGATGGACTTCGTAAGTGATAAAGAAGGCAAAACTTACATGATACATTGGCTGATTTAAGTCTATTTCTTGTGATGAACTCTGATTTGTTCTTGAGACTGTATTGGAAAAGAAAAGTAGTATTCTTTTATAATTAATACAGTTGTTATGTAGTTTACCTGAATGCATAAGTTTTGTAAATGTAAAGGTTATAAAGATAAATTGAAAAGTGGAAGATTACCAGTATTGGTTGTGTAAATACTTTGCATTTGTATGAAAAATATGGGTTCTATCTTGTTGTCAATATTCATATTATTTATATGTTAAATGGTTAAATTTTAACAAGATTGGATCAAGGGATTAAGTTCAATCTCCCTACTTATGATACAACTTGTAAAGTTGTAGAATGTGATTTTCGTTATATAAACTATAAATCATAGTAATGCAAAGTAGGATGAACATACTTAATAAAAGGAGTGGTTAAGGGTAGAATATACCCTAGCACTATACATATAATGAAAGACTCTTCATCTTTCATAACTATTCACAAATCATATAGAATTGATAACATGACTTCAATTTATCAGACTTCATTTGTTATGAAGTCTAATTTATTTTGGATATATTTTGGCACTTAACTTTCTAAAAGTTAATGTACTTTTTACATATGAAATATTATAACACTACGCAGTTATGCTTAACCGACAATAACTATATATTCAAAAAGTAAAAGCGGAAATGATATAACAAGGTTCTTAAAGGGCTAAATGAATCAATTTAGAAAAGAACTTATGGAATGTTGGATTAGGGATTAGGCAGGTGGCTGAAATCTATTTAAATAATCCAAATTAATTAATCTATTAATAAATTCCTTGGGTATGTACATCTCGATGAGGTTGTTCTGTAGGATGTTGGCACATGCCAATTACAGGGTTGTACCTTTGAGAAGGTTAGGATCTTCTCGAGGATACAACGATGTAGTCGACATGTGGCAATACCCTTCTACATTGATCATCTAGATCTACACACATTGGACTTGATCTTAGTTTATCTCTAGATCTGGATAGTAGCATGGTTAATATATACAGTAGCCTCTAAAACTCGGGTACCTTGGCACATGGGGTTGACTTAGGTCAACCCAGTATGCCAACTTACCCTAAGTTTTCGGGAGCCTCCCCTTATCATAACATATGTTGTTAACTCGAACTAGGGTTAAACCTTGGGCAAGTGGACTGGAGGAATTCAGTAAAGGACATTCTATATAACAATAGAGTGGGGTGAAGGATGTATTCCGGATTGACGAGTATGCCATCAAGGAATAGTAATAAAAATAGTATGTTAGAAATCTTTGGCCAAAGTATCGCAAGCTACTGGTTGCGTTGTCCTATGTCACCTAGTCTAAGGTTTGTGACACCAATGAATATTGGTAACAAAAATTTAGATAGGATCCTTAGACAGATCAATCATTACCCTAAACAGGGTAAGAACAACCAAGTATACGTAGTATACAGAAAAGTATTCAATACTTGATGTTTAACATGAATAGATCGATAGTTTACTGAGTCATGAAATGAATAGATCAGTAGTACACCGAGTCATTACAGTTGCATCTGGTTATCTGTTATATGAATGATTGATAAAGAATGTGTGATCTAAATTATGAATTTAAATTAGAGAACATTATTTATTTATTTTTAAAAATTCCTTGTTTATAAAAGTCTTAAAATGGGAATGTTACATCTTGGTATCAGAGCTGAAGGTTACAACTCTTAGACCTATTGCATCCACAATCTGATTAAACTTAATTTTTCTTGTAACATAAAATGGTGAGAACAAGTGGAAATGTTGCAAATAACCCTCCACCTGAAGGAGTGGTAACTACCTAGAAACTTGATGAGATCCTTGCTACCCTGTTGGACACAAGAGATCATTTGACTGTGCTCAAGCAACAAGTACTGGGAAATGAGGAGGAAGAAGAAGCTGACAACAATAATCAGCCACCTCCAAGTGACAATGCCAATGTGGGTGTTGATAATAACAATGTTAACATACCTACTCAACCTGAGAACAAAAAGGCTAGGCTAGCAACAGAAAAATCACTAATGACATAAAAAGGATAAGTCCACCCAAGTTTGATGGCACCACATTAGGAGATGGAGCTGAGAATTGGCTCAACGAAATGGAGAAGTACTTTGCAATAAGGAACTTCTTAGAGGAAACCAAGGCTATATGGGGAGCATATCAACTTTCCCATGAAGCATCTTCATGGTGGGACAACCATAAGGCTGAGTTAAATATTGATGAAACTAACATCACTTGGGATCAATTTAAAAGTTATTTTAGACAACGATGGCTGCCACAACTCTACTATGATCAGAAAATGACTGAATTTTAGAACTTAGCTCAAGGAAAGCTAACAATAACTGAGTATTGGGAACGGTTTACGAAACTCCTCAAGTATGTACCTCAATATCAAACTGATGAGAAGTTCAGGATACGGAAATTCATTATGGGATTGAATCCCATTATAGGGGGAGAAGTTGATGTTCACAGCCCAACCACTATGGAAGGGGTTGTTGAAAAAGCCATAAGGCAGGAACAAAAATTAAAGGCTATTTCTGCTCATAAAGAGGAAGTAAGGAAGAAAGTTCCAAACCCCTCTTCAGCTTCTCTTGCACCTAAAAAGGGACCATGGAAGAAGTTTGGTAATAAAATCAAGTTTTTAGCTGATAATAATAAGAAAGCAACAATGAATAAGACTGCTGGAAATGCACATAATAATTTTACCAAGAATAATAACAACAGACAGAAGTCCTATAGAGGTCAGAATAATAACTATAAGACTGGAAATAACCTTGAGTCTAGAAAGGGACCTAGAGGAGGTTGTTATAATTGCGTAAGGTTCATTACACAAATTAATGTCCTTTGAAGAAGGATGATGGTAAACAGCAGAACAAGATACATGATGTAGTAGCTAATAAGCAAGCTTAAAAGTAAGCTACACCTATAGAAGTTCCTGGTAAGTTATTTGGCATACCTGTAACTATTCTTTTTGATACAGGTGCTACTAAATGTTTTATTTATAGTAAAATTATTTTGAAACTTAAAATAAAAGCTTGGAAATGGATAAATCTTGGACTGTACATTATGGTAATAATGTTGTTCATATAGTTAGTATGTGTCTTTTTGGAGCAGTCCTTGAATTACCTAACTTTTCCACTGAGGTTGATCTTTATGTTGCACCTTTAGGGTCTTATGATGTAATCATAGGTGTTAATTGGTTAGCAGAACATAAGGCTAAAGTGGACTATTTTGAAAAATGCATTAGTTGTTTAGATGATCTACGTAGAAAATAGCAGAGATTCAGGGTGTGAAACGTGATATTTCTATTAGGAAACTATCAACTATGTAACTTAAAAAGGCCAAAAATAAAGGATGTACCTTATATGCAAGAAAATTTCAGAAACTCTAGAGGAAAACAATGATTTCATGGATCGATATCCGCTGTTACGAGATTTTAGTGATGTATTCCCGGAAGAATTGTCAGGTCTTCCACCCAAAAGGGAATTTGATTTCATGATTGAGATCAAGCCTAGAACTGAACCTATATCTAAGGCACCATATCAAATGACTACTATAGAATTAGTAGAGCTTCGTGCTCAATTGCAAGAAATTTTGTCTAAGGGATTGATTAGACCAAGTGTTTCACCTTGGGAGCACCAGTGATTTTTGTGAAAAAGAAAGATGGAACACTTAGGTTGTGCATTGATTACAGAATGTTAAACAAAGCAACAATCAAAAATAGGTATCTGCTCCCTAGGATTGATGATTTATTTAGTCAGATGTGTGGAGCATCAAGTATACTCTAAGATAGATCTTCGATATGGGTATCATCAATTACGAATTAAGGATGAGGATATTCATAAAACACTTTTCGAAACAAGGTATGGACATTATGAGTTTACGGTTTTACCTTTTGGACTAACTAATGCACCTGCGGCATTTATGAATTTAATGAATAATATCTTTCAAGAATACTTGGACAAATTTGTGCTCATATTCTTGGACAACATTCTCATATATTCTAAAAGCATTGAAGAGAATCATGAGCATTTGAAAGTAGTTTTGGAGATTCTGAGAAAGAGACGGTTGTTTGGTAAACTGTCCAAATGTTCTTTCTATGACACAGAAGTTCACTATTTGGGTCATGTAATAAGTAAAGAGGGAATTGCTATAGATCCTTCAAAAATTATAGCTATAACAGAATGGCCTACACCAAAGAACGTACATGAAGTTAGAAGCTTCATAGGACTTGCTGGCTACTATAGGAAATTTTTAAAAGACTTTTCCAAGGTAGCTGCACCAATAAATTCCTTACAAAATAAGGATAAAAAGTTTTTCTGGAGTGAAAAATGTGAAATTACATTTAAAACCTTGAAGGAACAGTTAAATTTTGCACTTATTCTTACAAGACCAAATCCTGATGGAGATTTTATGGTGGTAACTGATGCATCTGGTGAAGGTCTAGGAGGTATTTTGTTATAAAGTGGTCATGTTATTGCATATGAAAGTAGGAAACTTAAGTTACATGAGTTGAATTATGATCCACATGATTTAGAGCTTGCTACCATTTTTCATGCACTTCAAGTTTGGAGGCATTATCTGCTTGGTAAACCATTTGAGTTGAAAACTTATCATCTTGGGCTGAAGTACATTTTCACTCAACCGAATCTGAATGCAAGACAATGAAGATGGTTAGAGTTTTTGTCTCAATATGATTCCGACATAATTTATATTAAGGGTAAAGAAAATAGAGTGGTGATGCTCTAAGTCGTAGGAAGCACATTTCTAATCTTATAACCTTGAGAACTCAATTTAAGGATGAAGTAAAAAGCGTTATGGAATCGATTCTTACTTTCAACAAGTAAAAGCAGCACTTGCTGTAGATTCTAATGATTTGAGGTATAAAGGTTTTCACTTTGATAAAGAAGGAATCTTATGATTTGAAAATAGAGTTTATGTACCTTTTCTTAATGGTTTGAGAAAGAAATTGTTAGCTGAATTTCATAATTCACCTTTCTCTGGACACCCTGGCATTACAAAGATGCTTGCTGATATAAAACAACAATATTTCTGGAAAGGAATGAAGAAAGATGTTATTGATTATGTAACACATTGTCTAGAGTGCCAACGTGTTAAGGCGGAACATATGCACCCAGCCGGTTTATTGTATCCTCATAGCATACCGTAGTATAAATGGCAAGTAATAAGCATGGATTTTGTACAAGGGTTACCTATGTCAAGAAATAAACATGATGTTATTTTGGTAGTTGTTGATAAACTAACAAAAGTAGCTCATTTTATTGTTGGAAATCTGAAGGATGATTCACCTATTTTGGCTAAAAGATTTGTACACAAAATTTTCAGATTACATGGGGTACCTGAATTAATCATATCTGATAGAGATCCTAGAATGATGTCAAGATTTTGGCAAACACTTAATGTAGCTCTAGGAACTAAGCTAAATTTCAGTTCTACATACCACCCAGAAATGGATGGACAGACTAAAAGAGTAAATCAAGTTTTAGAAGATATGTTACAGATGTATTGTATGGATCAGCAGTATAGGTGGGAAGAATATCTCCCATTAGTTGAATTTTCTTACAACAATACATATCATGCTTCTCTTAAGATGGCACCTTTCGAGGCACTTTATGGAAGAAAATGTAGAACCCCTGTTAGTTGGGATAGCATAGAGGATAGAGAGGTAATTGGACCTGAAATCCTTACGGAAATGGAACAACAAGTTAAGTTGATTCATGAACGCTTGAAAGAAGTAGCAGATAGGAAAAATAGTTATGCTGACTTGAAGAGGGTTGATAAGAAATTTAAACTTGGTGAGAAATTCTTTCTCTGGGTTAAACTGAAAAAGAGTTCTATAACTTTTGGCAAGGCTACCAAGTTATCACCTCGTTATGTGGGACCTTTTGAGATAGTTGAAGTAATCAACCCTGTAGCGTATCGTTTAGCATTACCTCTGCTTTGTCATGAATGCATGATGTTTTCCATATTTCCTTGCTTAAGAAATATGTTTCAGATTTGTCACACATATTAAATTGGAATTCCTTGTAGGTCCAAGACCCAGGAATAATCGTGGTTAAACCCATTCGAGTGTTGGAAACTCACCAGTTGCATTTAAGAAATTGAGAAATAAGTCAATGTAAGGTCCAATGGGACCAGTTTAACGAAGAGAGTGCAACTTGGGAAAATCTAGAAGATATGAAAATTTCTTTTCCTTATCTATTTGAACAAAATTGATTTTGTTGACAGATAAAAAAATTATGACTTTATCTTTATATGACATTAAATATGCCATTTTTGGGCAGATATTTATTTGATTTGGATAGACAACTATTAATGCTGATTTCTTGAATTATAAGATTCTAATATATTTAGACTTGTGGTAAAATAAGTGAATGAAGTGATTGTCCTGATTTATATTGTTAAAAAAATGTAATCATCGGGACGATGATTCTTTAAGGAGGGGAGCATGTAACACCCTTGACAGTTATTATTTTCCTCCTTTACATTTCAAGTGTTGACATGTGATTTTCCTTATAAAGATGTGTTCTTTTGAATTATGGAGATCATGCTTGATATGGATAAATCATCTTTTGTTCTTAAGATCCTTTGACTGAATTGGAATGGCTTTCTTAAATCCATTTTTCATTTCTTGTAGGTGGGTTACAATCTAGTTTAAGAATTGTAAAATTTTCTACTAATCTGACTCATCCTTGGATCAATTACAGTGATCCAAGGAATGTTTTAAAATATGCTCTATAGGATGAATGGTAAATCGTCATTCCAGAATTGATAGACATATGACTGAAATTTGACGGATACTAGTTCTTTGATTGTTGTTTGAACGAGTTCTATTCAATGGTATGTCATGCTTGGATCTTTTCAGTTCGATTGTACCAGACAATGTTGACACAAACTAATTGTAGTTGTTCACGGCATAGGAAAGATCTAGAGACCTAAGATAGGTAAAGATAATTACTACCTAAACTATGTTACGTAACAAAGTTCCTATTCTAACCTAAATCTTCCTATTCTACTTTGATTCGGTTGATTGGCATCCTAAACTAATACTACCAGGTTATATTATGATCTAACCTAATGCCTAAAACTATAGTAATGAAAAATTAACCTAACCTAAGTGAAAACTACCTTAGGCTATGTGTTAAGACCTATTGTGGTAAATGTGTTTGGGTTATAACCTAAGGTAAATATATATACTACAAATTACCTAAGGTCTAACCTAAACAATTTAATCTACCCTAAACTAATGGGTTTGAATGGGGAATTAGGTGGTCGCATACATAGTGGGCAACAGTTCCAAGGCATTAAAAATGTTGATAAGGTTTTAATTGTTGGAGGTACTGCCAGCTTTGGTAGGGGTTAGCGAATTTGGTGGAGGCTTAGGTGGAGGCTCCACTAAAATGGAATTATTTGTTAGATTTGATTTGGCAATGACTAAGCATGAGAGGCAGTGGAAAAGGAGGATAGGCGGGAAAATAAGAGTTAAGGGAATTAATTGTTTTTGGTCTTCATGCTCAAACTACCTTGGAAGGCATGTAAATGGTTTGGTATGTGGTTGTTTCACTTTGCATGGTTCACGATTTTCTCTCTACATGCTCACTAGTTTTTCGAACCATAGATAGAACTACACTTGATGGCTATTTTTGAGGTTTTAAACCTAGTTTCAATTCGTGGAATATATAGGAGGCATGATGGAAAAAGAACATGGTTATTTGATTTTTCGTGGAGAAGAGGAGAATTTTTGAGCTCGGATGGAGATTCTTTTTGGGTTCACAAAGCGCTCTCTTTCTTTCCTATAATTGTCTCATTAAAATGATTTTGCTCTATGAGATTCTCAGTTTTCATATTGTATGGGTTTATTAAATCTATGTTTTTGGTTTTGAATTTCATGGTAAATAGAGTTCTATTTAGAAACTTACCATGTACAGTTCTTTAAAAATATGAATGCATGCAAAGATGTATCTCTGTAACTTGGCCTTTTAATGTTAGGACGGGAAATTGAAGTATTATGTTTAGATAAATCTTCGTCACTGGTTGGATGTGGTTCAGAGTTTTGAGATCTTTGGGTTCTGTCTAAACTTGCTAGAATTTGTGTTTTGTTGATCGTGAGCTTGAGCTGAACTTGTGTATTAATGGATCTTGTATTCGAGCTCGTTTTAGATTTGGAATTGGTTCTGGTTTTTGTGAGAACTATTGATTTAGGTTCTTGTTGTACTAAACCATGTTGGAATTTTGTATATCTTTGGACTGATTGTCGAAGCATGTATAAAGCTCTTTGCTTATATCTTAGTTCCATTGAGAGATAATATGGGACTCTGTAACCATGCTTTACATTCTTTTGAAATTTGAAATAGTTTTTGTAGATTAGTAACTACAAAGCATTCATATTTGTTTCTTGTGTGGACTCTTGTACTTTGTGGGAATTCCTAGTCCTACTTGAGCTAGTATTTGGACTTCGTGTTTTCTTATAAAACTATGCAGGAGCTTTTTGTTGTTCTGAACTGGAGTTTGGAGACCTAGGTAGCTCTGAACTGTTGTTAGAAGTTTGTATTTGATCTTGTACATGTATTTTATTACTCACGTTTCCTGAACTATTGTTAGAAAACTTTCATTCTTTAGGATCGTGATTTTTACACTTGTATATGACCTGACAGAGTTGTTGAAGTCCGTAAATGGCTTTGAGCCTGTGTCTTCCTCTAGTGATCTTTTTCATTGTTAATACAAGGTTGTAATGTACACGGCACTCGCATTTTGTTATTTTTGTGGACTCTGAACTTAGTGGGAAACCTTAGTTCCATTGAGATAGTCTTTGGACTTCGCGTTTGATTTGAACTCATGTAGGAGTCACTTGTTGTGTTGAACCCATGTTTATATTATTGGAAATAATTAGGGCTTTGATGACGTTGTTTATGGCTATGTACCTATGTTTTATGTAGAGGAATTTTAGACTGTTAATGGAAGTTGTTTTTCTTTGCATTCGTACCTGTGTATTGTATAGTTCTGAACTTTGTTAGGACTTGAACCGACTCTGTTCTGGAACTTGGGAGTTGTGTTCTATTTGTTATAAACATTTAAAAATTTACAACTCTTTTGTCAAGTTTTTGCTCAAGGTAAAATTGGGAGAATAATTGGATTATTGTGGGGAAAACCCTCCAAGATATCAAAGGAAAAATGTTCTCGTTTGATGAATAAAATTGTTAATTCAGTTTAAGAACTATTTCTTCTTTCCTGACATGTTGATAGTATTTAAATGGGAGTAGTCCTTTCTCTCAGTCCAAGGAAACTTGTATCTCATACCTCTTAGAATAGACTCTGAGTTTCTTTTATGAGAAGAACTTAGTAATTTAGTACTGTATACTGTTATGGAGGGATTACTTGAATTTGTTCTTTAGTTTTGTATTATAATTGTCGAACCGAGAATCTGGTTATTCTTTTTGTAATGCAAAAATGAAACCTGACCTTGGGATACTAGTATGAATTGCTTGGCCTTCCTTTGCACAATCATTTGTAGGATTGATGTTGGAAGAGGTTATTTTATTTGGTTTTCATTGAACTGTAAATGACAGTTTGTTGGCAGATTGTTGTTTTGTAGAGCCTTGCTTGTTGGTTTGAGATGAGTGAGTTGTCTCTGGCACTCTATCTTTTCAAATTATCTTTGGATGATGAAGAGTAGAGAGTAACCTTGTATGAGTTTGTCTTGATATTTGAACGTTGTTTCAAATCTCCAAAAGTATAACTTCTATATTATAAGTAGATTTAAAACTTACAGGTAAAACCAATTGATCCTCTATTCTTTCTTAGATTAAATGAAATTTTCTGGATGAATATCTTAAATAGGGTAATTCTCTTTTGAAAGAAACAACAAACTCACATTTTGAATTTGTTCTGTTCATTGATGTGTAGTGCTTGAGCATAATCATAATGGTTCTTATTTTTCTTGTGTTTAGGAGATAGATGAGTCATCTTAATATGAACCATGCTCTAACTGTTCTTTTGCTTGAAGCAAAGATAATTGTTGTTTTTCTTTTATGGCAGATTGGGAGTAATGAGATGTTATAATATGTTGTTTGTCTAATGATAATTGATGAAATCAATTAGATTCTTATTTTAGGGTTGAAATGGTATATAATAATATGTTCCTTATCATGAAAGTAAAAATTAGTTGTTTTTAGTGTACTTCTTTTTCGTCGCTTTAATATATTGATTATTGATGTAATAATTGTCTCATTAAAGTAGAGTTGTTTTAATGGAACAATTATTGGAATGCACTTCTTTTTAAGGCTTAGTGTTTATCATTCTCAGTTCATTAATTGACCCGTGTTAGCAATTTTTCATATGGACTTCGTAAGTGATAAAGAAGGAAAACTTACATGATACATTGGATGATTTAAGTCTATTTCTTGTGATGAACTCGATTTTTTTAGACTCGTATTGGAAAAGAAAAGTAGTCTTCTTTTATAATTAATACAATTGTTATGTAGTTTACCTGAATGCATAAGTTTTGTAAATGTAAAGGTTATAAAGATAAATTGAAAAGTGGAAGATTACCAGTATTGGTTGTGTAAATACTTTGCATTTGTATGAAAAAGATGGGTTCCATCTTGTTTTCAATATTCATATTATGTGTATATTAAATGGTTAAATTTTAACAAGATTGGATCAAGGGATTAAGTTCAATCTCCCTACTTATGATACAACTTGTAAAGTTGTAGAATGTGATTTTCGTTATATAAACTATAAATCATAGTAATGCAAAGTAGGATGAACATACTTAATAAAAGGAGTGGTTAAGGGTAGAATAGACCCTAGCGCTATACATATAATGAAAGACTCTTCATCTTTCATAACTGTTCATAAATCATATAGATTTGATAACATGACTTCAATTTATCAGACTTCATTTGTTATGAAGTCTAATTTATTTTGGATATCTTCTGGTGCTTAACTTTCTAAAAAGTTAATGTACTTTTTACATATGAAATATTATAACACTTTGTGCAGTTATGCTTAACCGACAATAACTATATATTCAAAAAGTAAAAGTGGCAATGATATAACAAGGTTCTTAAAGGGCTAAATGAATCAATTTAGAAAATAACTTATGGAATGTTGGATTAGGGATTAGGCAGGTGGCTGAAATCTGTTTAAATAATCCAAATTAATTAATCTATTAATAAATTCCTTGGGTATGTACATCTCGATGAGGTTGTTCTGTAGGATGTTGGCACATGCCAATTTATAGGGTTGTACCTTCAAGAAGGTTAGGATCTTCTCGAGGATACAAGTGATGCAGTCGACATGTGGCAATACCCTTCTACATTGATCATCTAGATCTACACACATTGGACTTGATCTTAGTTTATCTCTAGATCTGGATAGTAGCATGGTTAAGATATGGAGTAGCCCTCTAAAACTCGGGTACCTTGGCACACGGGGTTGACTTAGGTCGACCCAGTATGCCAACTTACCCTAAGTTTTGAGAGCCTCCCCTTATCATAACATATGTTGTTAACTTGAACTAGGGTTAAACCTTGGGCAAGTGGACTAACGGAAGTCAGTGAAGGACATTCTAGATAACAATAGAGTGGGGTGAAGGACATATTCGGATTGACGAGTATGCCATCAAGGAATAGTAATACAAATAGTATGTTAGAAATCTTTGGCCAAAGTATCGCAAGTTGTTGGTTGTGTTGTCCTATGTCACCTAGTCTAAGGCTCGTGATGCCGATGAATATTGGTAACAAATATTCAGATAGGATCCTTAGATAGATCACTCATTACCCTAAACAGGGTAAGAACAACCAAGTATACATAGTATATAGAAAAGTATTCAATACTTGATGTTTAACATGAATAGATTGGTAGTTTACCGAGTCATGAAATGAATAGATTGGTAGTACACCAAGTCATTACATTGCGCATATGGTTATCTAGTTATATGAATGGTTGATAAAGAATGTGTGATCTAAATTATGAATTTAGATCAAAGAACATTATTTTTTTAAATTCCTTTTTATTAAAGTCTTAAAATGGGTATGTTACAAGGAGTTCACATGACTCCTTGACCAAAACCCTCGCTACTTTTTAGTTTTACCTTTCCCACTCGTCCACTCGAGATGCCTTAGGTCATTCTATATACGACATGCATGTATCTATCCCCCCAACTCTCATTCCCACTCCTGCATCGGCCCCATCTAGCTTTGTGCTACCCACGTCTACCTTACCCCCAGTAGTTTCATAGCTAGGTCCTATACCCGCTTATAACTACCATGTTCACGCCACCTCTGTGGTACCCACCACATCATCCATACCCTCAACAATTACCCAAAACGCAACCTCATCCACCCCTAATTTCTCACACATACCCATAGCTACACTACCACCTCCGGTGTCGGTGACCCCTACCCCTTTTCAAAACATGGTCCTTTCCATTCCACAATCATTAGCCCCCATTACCACTAGGGTTACCATGACCCTTCCACCTCCATATACATACTATCAGCAGCCTCTCGTTTCATCTATTATTCACTCTGGGTATCTATCCCTGTTTCACTGCCTTCTTCTCAATCAACCTACATGACAACACCATACACTAGAGTAACACCCCCATTATATGCCCAAAAAGAACCATCTCATGCTACGAGGCCCCCAATCATCGCAACCTACCAACGACCTAATCAAATTAATGTTGGACAATATGCAAACATTAGAGGCATTAGTTTCCAGCTCCCGTAACACTCTCACCTACGACGAGATTTGCAACGAACCCATCCACCCATCTATTCCTATTTTTCCATACCCCTTGCATTTAGAGATGCCTAAATTCAATCGTTTCAATAGCAAAGAAGACCCCCATAGCATTTGCAATCATTCAAATATGGTTGTTATCGATCACTCACGATGATCCTTTTCTCTTGAGAACCTTTCCCATGTCTCTGACTGGACCTGAATTAGATTGGTATAGTGAGTTACCTAGACACTCTATATTCTCATTCAATCAGGTAGCCCAAGCCTTCTTGGATCATTTCTCTATCAATATCATCAAGAAGGTTACTATGACCGACCTATACTCCACGCGTCAGTATGAAGACGAATCTATCGCAGATTTTGTCGCTCACTGGCGTAGCTTGATCAACCAACTCACCTTCCAACTATCGCAAATAGAACTCATCAAACTCTTCACACAAAGCTTGCACTAGACATATCTCACCAACCTTGCAGGTCCAAACCTTCCAAACATTTGATGAAGCATTCACTATGGCATGAAAGTTAGAGATTCGAGGCCATCGAAGAGAAGAAAATCCAATTACGCAATAAGAATTCGACATTCAAGTCGAATGATACCTCTTCTTCTTCCAAACCATAAAACAATTATTCAAAAGCTAAGGGCACTGCTAATTCAGTGGTACTCAAGGCTGGCCTAGCTCATCCATCAAATCAGCTACCCCCTCATCTAATCTCTCGCCCGTCCAGACTTTTCAATTCAAACGAGAACAGCGGAAATACACCCCAATTGGGAACCTTACTCTTCTATCTTAGAAAATCTTATCAAATTCGTATACATCACCCTTCCACCTATAAAACCACACACTTTTTTGACCACAGGTGGTCATCCCATGCCTGCATGGTATAAAGAACATGAATTTTGTAACTATCATCGAGTAAAGGGTCATAGTGACGATGATTGCATCACTTTCATAATATTGGCCAAGAAATGCTCGAGAAAGGTGAGTTAACCATGGATAATCCTAATGCACCTACCAATCAAAACTACACAATATCAAGAAACCATTTCCCAACCATGCCCCTTCGTCTGATCAAACTGGTGAGACCTCAACTCATGATACCCATACCCACGAGGTCCATGCTATTTTTAGTGACACATCTGTTGTTGCCCAATTACCTCACATTCCTTCCATAGAGGAAATCCTATCCCAAAATCCTCCTTCCGCGTTGGAACCCACTGCACCTATTCCTCCAACCACAGAGGAACACCTTTCATCCCCTTCATCACCTATGGAGGAGTCTTCCACTAACATCGAGACCATTTCACCTTTGGCTTCTCCACTTAGAGAACCGATACCCACAGTACTTCTTCAGTCCATGGAGGATACTTATTTACCTCCTTCACCCATAGAGGAGCTTCCATCATCTCCTCCACCTATAGAGGAGCACTCATCATCTCCTCCACCCATCACAGACCTAGTTGAGATACCTTTGCCTCTTGGTGAGCATTCTCCATCAACTACCCAAAATCCTGCAGACCTACTTTCGGCTCTCTTACCCACGGAAGTTGAAGCTAGCCAATTTCCCATCTCTAAGACACATTTTATGGGAATTTCCATTAAGTCCTCATCAACTCCACCTACAGACATATCGTTCTCATGTTTTTCCAATCACTTAGATTATGTGGATAGGGCTTTACTATGGGGGTGCCTTTTGCTTCTGTCTCAACGTAGATGCAGAGGTCACTTGCTTGATACCTCCACTATCTACCCAAAAATATTTTGACCAATCAAACCAAACACAACCACTTCTATCAAAAATCCTTCCATGACACTTGTCATAGCTCAAACCACACCCTTACCCATAACCCAACCTATATCTAAACCCAAACCCACACCTATGGCATCTTCCTCGACTAAACCTATTACCACTTTAGGGGTCACCCCGACCACCAGCCTTACTCATCCACCTATCAAACTAGATTTAGCTACATCCTCCAAAGTCAACACCACACCTACTCCGACACCCAAACATAAGCACCAAACCCATATAACTCATACCCTAGCTGCGCCAATCACACCTACACCTGTCCCGTCATCTTAGGACCTCAGCTTCCCAACATGGCCAAGCAACCTCCACCCATCAATAAACCAAAAACACAACATCCCATTCCTTCCTCATAAACCTCTAATGTACCCAGTGCCCGACACAACTTACACCCACACCCACAGACATCTTTACCACCCATACCTCCAATACCTTCAGTATTTCCTTCACTACCCAGTACACTTCAGTCTATGTCCCTTACACCTCCTACACGACTTCTATCCTCTACCTTCATAGCACCTCCATTATCCCTATGGGTAACTCATCCTCTTCCCCCATCTACCTTTCCTTCTAGACCTCATACACCCATATCACCTTTACCCAAGAAGGTGTAACCCAAAGACAAATCTCCACTACCCCACAATAAGGTAGTCAAAACAACCACACACCCTCCTACCCATCCATCTACTATACCCCCACCTAAACAAACATGACCAACACCCAAAACCATGCCAGCACCCAAAACCATAGCTCGATCCACTCCTCCTCTTCCAAAGACCATTCCTCAACAATCAACTACACCTACACCCAAACCCATGTTCACTTCCCATTGTGATCCACTAGTAGGGTCTTATGCCAAAATTTTAACCAACCTCCTTGATACTTTTATCATCACATTACTGCCACTCAGACCTTACGACCCCCTCAAACCCAAGCCAAAAGGGTTTGATGACACCAAAATTTGTGCATACCATTGTGTGCTAGGGCACAATGTGGAGAACTACAAGGCTCAAAAGCCATCCTTATCTAGTTGTGTCCTCCTCGAAGACAACTTTGACGATGATGACATTCTTAACAAGGAACCTACTTGATGACATCCATTCCCACACTTTGTGCACTCAACAACCATGACCTTCACCCTTACATCTCCTGGAGCCACCCCCAAGATTTGAAATAAACATGGTTCACATCGAGAGAACTTATCGCGCCATCACCTAAATGTCATTGCGCTCACTCACTTCACAAGGCTTTTCTCCTCCAGGTAGGTTTTCCCCGTCATGTCATTATACCACTCATTCTACACCTTCTCCATTTCATGCCTCCCCTTAAATCAACATGATACACGTCACTACACATGCTCAGAAGGATAAGGGAAAAGAAAAGGCAACCGACCCACCAACTAATCCCATACCCAACATACCATCTACACCCATGCCTAAAATCACTATTCACGGCCCCACATATCCTATTTCCAATGGGGTTACACATCGCACCATGCTCAAACAATTAGCACCAATCCCCCTCAAAATGTCCTTATATGACCTCATCCAAACCTCAAAATCCCATTGTCAAGATCTCATGGAGGTTCTTGATCTATTGACATTTTACCTAATCACCCTACACTCGTAGCCTCCATTATCACACCCCATCATGTAGCCTCTCTCACTAAATTACCACCTTCATCTTCGCCCCACCCTATTCACCAAGTAGCCTCCCTTAGCTTCTTAGAGGAAGAGATCGTGCCACACCAAAATGATGACCCAGACCCAGACTCTCTTCATCTCTGTCCACATTGATGACATATGGGTACATCATGTGATGATTGATGGGGGCACTAGCATTAACATCATTTCATCCCATGCATTCGCTTAAATGTGCATACCTGACAATTACATGCATAAACATCCGGTCATGTTGCATTCATTCAATGACACTATCACCTCTACACTAGGCACTTTGTCATCCTCCACATTCGCGTGGGCCCTCGCACTATTCCAAAATTATTTTACGTCTTGGAGGGGGAATTCCAATATAACTTGTTGCTTGGAAGACCCTAGATTCGTGTCATGGGTTACGTTCCTTCCACTTTGCATTGTTGTGTAAATTTTGAACATGAAGGACACACCTATACCATTCCAACTAACCCATCACCTTTTAAAACATGTAACATGCTTTACCAACCCAATGATGTGCTCATACCTATTAATCATGCCCACCTCCGTAACCGTTACTTCTTCACCTACACCTCCACTTACCAACACAACCGCTACTTCAACCGCACATACCTCCTCCATTCCTACACTACCATAACTTCCACGGCTGACCCATCAGCTTCCCAATCCATTAGCTCTACCTCCACATCGACCTCCAACACTTCATCCATCTCAGCTACCTACATACCAACCACCGATCCCTTGGAAGGTGTTTTTCAATGTCTCACCTATGGGGGACTTGATACTACCACTTACACACCCAAACCACCATCACAAACCCACCCATTTTCCACTGACTTCCAATCACTTACCAATCACCATTTTTCCCACACCTTCCTACACCATGTGCATGGAAGGGTTTTGGTTTTGGATTTTACGAGCAAGGCTGCCATACTGTCATTCCATGTACCACCCACAAACATAACGACCATAGTGGTATCGGCTTTCCTGAACCACCTACCAAACAGGCCCGCATTAAACTCATTAAGGACACTAGCCCTTCTCCACCTTCTTCACCCACTCCACCTTCATCACCACCTTCATTGACGGAGTCGATGGATCTTGAATCTATCCCTCCTAACTTTTTTTTTCTCATAAACACCATTTTTTAGGGCCTTTGACTTATCAATGCGAGGGCGAGACCCCTTCCACTCTTCCCTTCCTGTATCCTAAAATGATCGATGATGATACACCTTGATTAACATCTATCAATGTCAGGATGATGAATCTATACTCACCTACCTTGGTGCAGAAGACTCATTTATTCATCAGTCGTTACCTTCTGAGATGCAAGCCATGTTGAATGAATCGACTATCGAGATCAACATTCATGCTCAGGACGACCCGCACATCCTAAAGATCGGTCAATCTTTAGAAATAGGAAGCCATCACTTCTTTTCTCAGAGATCATAACCATGCTTTCACTTGGTCTTATGTAGACATGCCTGGTATTGACCCCACCATAGTGGTCCACAATATCATAACCATTCCCGATGCCAAACCCATCAAATAAATCTAAGGAAAATGCACCCTCACATCACCCTTCTCATCAAAGAAGAACTTGATGCCTTCTTTCCTTTTCTTTCATCTTACCCATTGATTATCCTCATTGGATTTCTAACATTTTCCTTGTCACTAAGGCAATATGGGGACTCCGCATTTACATGGACTTCCATGACCTCAACCTAGCCTACCCAAAAGATGACTTTCCCTTACCCGGTATTGACCAAACTGGTTGACCTTACCGCTTCAGCCACGAGATGCTATCACTTATGGATGGCTTCTCGGTTACAACCAAATCTTGCTTGCTGAGAAGATCAACACAAGACCTCATTCATCACCCCTTAGGGGACCTTCTGCTATCGAGCCATGCCTTTTGGCCTTAAAAATGTTGGTGCCACGTATCAGTAGGCTATGACTTACATCTTCCATGACATCATGCATCACATATTGGAAGATTACGTGGATGATCTCTTGGCCAAATCTAAGTGCCACTCTGAGCACCTCACCATCCTCAAAACCATTTTTGATGGTCTCATTAAATGTTGCGTTCACCTTCAACCAAAGAAGTGTGTCTTTGTGGTCCTCTCGGGAAAAGCTCCTAGGATTTCTTGTTTCCCTACGTCATATAGAAGTTGACCTACTAAATTCAAGGCCATTCTCAAAATGCCTCCACCTACTAACCTTAGACAACTCCATAGCTTGCAAGGTAAATTACAATCTATTTGTCGTTTCATTTCACAATTATCGGATCGGTGCCAACCATTTCATCATCTGCTCAAGAAGGATGTCTTCTTTAAATGGGATGATGAATACCACAAACATTTTGAGGCCTTAAAACAATACCTTCTCCAACCACTCATACTCATCCCACCTAAAGACGATCAACCTTTTTACCTATATATCTCAGCTACTGATCATTCCTTGGGAGCCATGCTCACTCATCATGATGAACAACACAGGGAGCAGGTGGTTTATTACATAAGTTGTACTCTTTTGGACTATGAAACCCAATACACCCACCCCAAATTTTTTTGCTTAGCCTTAGTTTTCATTGCCACCAAACTCCATCATTACCTACTCAACCACAAAACCTATGTTGTGACCAACACCGACCCCTTACACTTCATGTCGCCAAACCTTATCAAAATCAGCGTGTCGCATGATGGCTTATGCTTTTAGCTGATCTTGACCTCAAATTCATTCATCAAAAGTCCATCAAGGGCCAAGCTATTGCTGACCAATTGGCCAATGCACCTATTTCCGAGGATCAACCCTCTAATTTTGACTTTCCAGATGAGTCGATTGTTACCCTTTCCCTGGATGAACCCCTTACCAAATGACACTCTTCTTCGATGGTTCCAAGTGTCAGCATGGGGGTGGGGCTGGTATTATCCTTATTCCTCTTGATGGTGAACCCATTCCCATGTCTTTCAAACTATATTTTGAATGCACCAAAAATATTGCCGTATACTGAGCGCTCGTATTAGGTCTCCAAGTACCCTACGCCTAGATGTCAAATCCATCAACATCTTTGGTGATTCTCAATTAGTTGTAAACCAAGTAAATGGTATATATTAATGTCATAACAAGATACTTCAAAAGTATAAACATCATGTAGATATACTTTTGACCACCTTTGACTGTTACACCCTTCAAACCATCCCACGTTCAACTAACAAATTTGCAAATACCATGGCTTGCTTGGCTTCCCAAATACCCACTTCACCTACCGATTCTAAAATATTTGTCTCCATACAATGAATCTAATCACCTTCTTATTTACCGCGCAAGGTTTACTCTAGCATAACCACTACTCCAAACACTGAGTGACCTTTAGTACAAATAATACTACGATTATCTTTCTCTCTCCATCTTACCTCCCGATCTCACCCATAATGGACAATGTGCCTTCCTTAAAAAGGTATCTCATTACATCATCCTGGGGGGAATTCTCTATAATCGTGGCTTTGATGGTATTCTCTTACGATGCCTCAAAAATTCTGAAATTCCTTATATCATTAAGGAAGTTCATGACGGCATATGAGGAGGTCACTTGATGGCCTTGATGTTGTTAAGAATACTCTTTGCCTAGGCTATTCTTGTGACCCTTAACCATGATTGTTGTGAATACGTCAAATGTTGAGTAAAATTCCAACAACATTCCAATCTTCATCATAAACCCAATCATGCCTTACGGGTTTCCCGTGTCCTTTGGCCCTTCTCTCATGGGGTTTGGATCTTGTTGGAGAGATCAACCCCCATTCTTCCCAACACCATCAATGGATCATCACTACTACCGAATACTATACAAAATGGGTGGAAGCCATACCACTCATCTCCACAAAAGCTGAGAAAATATGTGAGTTTATTAACCACCACATCATTTTTCACTTTGGTGTTCCTCATCACCTCATCACTGATAATGGAAAATAATTCAAAACAAAACATTGCAAAAACTTTACGACACCTTTGACATTCAACTTAGTTTCTCATCACCTTATTACCCACAAACCAATGGCCAAGCTAAATCCACTAACAAAACCCTCAACAAAATTCTTATGAAAGTGGTTAATGATACTGGGAAGGATTGGCATACGCACATTCCTTTTGCCCTGTGGGCATACCGCACTAGTATTCACACTTCCACTGTGGCCACACCCTTTTCTCTAGGTCTATGGTATAGAGGCAGTCCTACCTCTTGAAGTCTAGATTCCCTCACTCCACATTTCTCTCCATGACATGCTCAATGATGATGACTTTTGTCAAGACTATTTAGCACAACTTGAGTTATTAGACGAATGTCATCTTAATGCTCTTGACCACCTTCAAGTTTACCAAAAACGTATCAAACGTGCCTATGACAAACATGTCCATGCACGAACCTTCCAAGTCGGTGACCTTGTCCTGAAAGAAAATCAACATGTAACTAAAGCAAAAAAAAGCAAACGGGAAAATTTGCTCCTAATTGGCTTAGACCATACATCGTGACTCATACCTATGGATCAGGTGCTTATCATTTATCTTCACTCGATGGTAAACTGAACTGAGCCCCTTAACGCCTTACATCTTTGACCATTCTATTGTTGACTTGTAGTCCTACCTCACCTTTTGTCTCTTTCCATGCTCGTCCCTTGAGTGCTATTCACTTCATACACCTCACTAACGATTAAACAAGAATCATGTGAGTACCCATCACTTGTTATCTTCTCTTGAATATGTGTACCACGTCTACACATAGCATGATTCTCATGTTTACTTTTCATCTACCTTTAGATGAGATCCCGTGGTCATTTCACCTTTCCTTTTACATGAGAGTCCTATCCACCACCTTGGTCTTTTCCATGACTTCAAAGCCCTCACATGGGAAATAACTCCTTGAATCAAAATTCTAATCAAAAGATGACTCCCTCAAAAGGACATCTTCCTCTCAACAATTTCTTTGTAAATAGACTAGTTCCTCAAAGGACAGTTATGTAAAGCTCAAAAAAAAACAACGAGAGCAACCAAATCTTCCCACATCGATCAAATTCACGAAGACCTTGAGTTAAATGTTCTTCATTAGACTTCCCACATCGATCAGTCTATCTCAAATAAAAATCAAAACAACAAACCTTTTAGTCATGGACTTTCCCATTGTGACCTCGGATCTCTTTCTCGAAGCGCATGTTACCTCATACCACATAAAACTTAACTACCTTTTACCCTTCTTACCATTCCCACTCCCATTTCCTATTGCCTCAAGGGACCTCTCGGAAACCATGACATTTGGTGATCATGTGACTACTTTTCACCGTAGAACAATCAATCATGCAATGTCTTTAGGGTCTTACGTTCATCACCACTTTCAAGGTGTGATCTACTCGGTATGATCCTCACCAATCAGGTGGCTTTATTTCCCCCTCTTATCTTTTAGCTGTCCTTGTTTATGTTTTGATTACCTTATACAAGACTTGGTCCTTGATACTTACCTTTGGGGTAATCTTCTTCTTTTTCCACAATCAATATCACTTTACCTCTTTACCTCAACCAACCCACACCTAACAAACCTAAACCCACACCATGCCTAAAACCTACTAACTCATTTTCATACCTCCTCATATTCTTCCCTAGCTCATGGGATAACTACATTAGCCTAAGGTCCCTTTTCGCTGGGACTATGTAGGTAGCACTCGAGGGCATGGGGCCCTTAGAGGTTAGCTCGGCCATTCTCTACCCTAAATAATTCATCTTCCATGTTCCTCACATTACATCACACCTCACTTAGTTTCCCTTTTTATACCCAAAATTGGAAATTAAACCACATACATTTATTACACCTAGATTTAATTACTTACCTTGTCACGCTTTCATTATCTCGGTGGCATGTCTGGCCGCACCACCAAAGGCCCGCTTTGATCCCTCTCTAGCCTCCACCATCACCAAATTGCTACCCACAACCTCTACTAAATCAAATCCCTCGCACTGATCCTATGGACCCGCTTCTCACCAACCAATCACCCGTCGTTCACACCGCCAACTCAATGCTTCATTCCATCTGGACACTTTTCTCTCTTTTCTCTCTTTTTTGTCATTTTCTCACTTAGCTAAATGACAAATGAATAACAAAAAACACAGATTTTTTGTTTTTATAACAAACTGACCTAACCAATATCGGTTACCCTTGACGGGCATCGGTCGCATGCCCTACTTAACCATTGTCGATTGACCTATATCGGCGTCATTTATCCTTGACCGGCATCGGTCACCCTCACCTACACATTGCCCTAAATTTTACCCTTTTACCCTACCCCTACCTCCTTTTTTTACCTCACCCACCCTTCACTCGATCATTTACCCCACCCCACCTTTACCCAAACCATTTACCTCACCTTCCTGACCTCATCATTTACTACCTCCCTTTTTCCTCCTTTGGGGACTCATTATTTTACCCCTACCTTGGCCTTACTCGTGTCATGACCTATATATTTGGACCTGGACCATCGCTAGTGGCCTTTGACCTCATGTGTTCGCTATACCTTGTGGCACTATTACCTATGTTGTTGACCTAATGACCTTACCTAGCCTATTGTCATGATTGTTTATCCTGACCCTACCTTTGGTGTACCAAAACATACCTAAACATTCCTACACCTAACCTTCGTTGTGTTTTCTAACCATATCCTATACCTTGGATACTGTAATCACTTCAACCTCATTTGGATAAACCTATCGACCTTAGACAATGTAGAGTTTTCCTGCTCTTCAACCTAGTAGTGTGATGCAGTTTATACATGTGCGTGCATTTGAATGTTGCTACCTTTGACCTTGACCCATTACCTAGATTTCCCGAGTAGACCTTTAACCCTTTTTCCCCATGCCCACCTACCTTTCCCTCACATTTACCTTTTATCAAACCACTCATCACTTCTTCCTTCGCCTCGTCAGTTCCTAGTTTGAGGGGGATCACCTTCACCCACACATGGGGCAACCACATCTTATTTTTGTTAGTGTTGCTTACCAATACAAGCTACGCAACAAAAGGGGCAAAATGTAGACACTAAAATTAGGTCACACTCCCCTTTGGTCCCTCGAAAAATAAGCACCCTTCATCACATTCACCTAGCCATGGCCCCCTTCACCCCACTAATATTAATTTAATTAAATTAATTCATTATCCTCACCATATTTATTGTTTAAATATCTTAATTTAGATAATATCCACACATACACCTCACCTAGACACTTCATCAAGCCAACTCACCCCGAGACCTATTCTTAGTAAGTTGTCATAACTAACTAAGACTTACCTAAACCCTAAAAATAAATGCCTACATTCTCTCTAACCACATTCCCACATGCTTACAAGAAGCTTCTAGTTTAATCTGTGGGTTAATGACACAAGATCCAAGAAAATCAAGAGGATCTCCCTAGTTTAGTAAACCTAGGAAATCCCACCTTGACCAATGCCGGTTACCCCTAACCATCGCCGGTTAAGCCGGAACCACTATCAGTTACCCTTTTAACCCCCAAAACAACCTTATTTTCAAGGTTGGAAAATATTGGAAAAGGTTGGTGAACATTAGCACATCCCTGAGAGATATCACATCTTCTGAGATCAAATTCTAGCGAGAACACACATGCAAGGAGGAGATCAAGCATTTTTCTCTCACATAACCATCCAACACTCACTCCAACATTGATTTGATCCAACCAAGCAAAAGGAATACACATGCAGCCCATGCAGAATATTTCCAGCATTTGGTGATCCTCAGCAATCTTCAACTTCTCACCAGCACCTCCATTCATCACTCACAGGCATCCAGGACTAGAATCCAAGTAAGTAAAATGTTATACTTCTCTAGTTCATTTCATTTTGTCATTATATTATCACCTATTGTTTACCTAGCCACCCATTGACCTCCTTCAACACTCCCCCTCCATATACCCATTAAAACCTTGCTAAATCCCACCCAAGCTACCAAATACCTCATTTTAACCAACCAAAGTCCTTTGTGTAATCACAAAGGAGACCCAAAACTCATTTTGTGGCATTCCCAATTTTCCACAGTAACCAACACTGGTTACACCTAACCGTCGTTGGTCACCCTTAACCAGCATCGGTCTCTGTATTTGCCCATACAACCCAGAACAGTGACCTATCCACCTAATTCTACATCACCCTCATGCACCTGTGATCTTCCTAGACCTCTCAGTAAGACCTCACAAAGACCTAGAATCGATTACGACCTTCGGATCTTATTTTAACTTAGCTTGTTAGATGAGATATTTCTTATTGTATTTTGGATGAGATATCCAAATCATTTCAAATACGATAGGATTTACTTTATTATTCACATTAAATTGTCTTAAACGGTGGGTCGACAACTATCTAGGAAGTATCACACTTCCCGGATCTAGCACATGTTAGGCGAGTTCACTTTGCACATATTGTTTAACTTTTTCTAGTGGTCTTGCTTTTCATTACAAGTTGCTCCTCCTAGCCAAAAGGAATTTCTCACAATTAGTTGTGGATTCAGAAGTCATACGCATGCAATAACCCATCAACCAACATTTGAGCAATTATTCCTCCTACACCCATTACTCTATCTATTTTGTCATACTTCAAAAAAACGTCTAAGAATCAAGTGAAATAGTAACAACAAAATAGTGGTTAAAGTACATGTGGAATTTAGAAACATTCTTTGGACATATTGATGTTTGATCCTACATAAGTATTTACGGAGTATGAAGAATCTGCAATCTATTGATCTGCTCTGATTGGAAGGCCCATTAATTTCTCTATCACCAAATTTTGTCAAATAAATAGATTCCCATTGATTCCAAAACTTTGGAGAAGTTCCGAACCAAAGGAACTATTATGGAACTAACTTGAAAAGTTCTAGAGCTAAGTGCGGGAGTTCGAACTCATTGATGGAGTTCCTAACTAAGTAATAGAGTTCCTTAGCTATGTGATGGAGTTCTCAAACTAATCCTAGAGGTTAGGAGCTAATCCGTAATGAAGACAATGTTCCCAAAAAGGTGATGATTGCTTCAAACTTTAATTATCTCGATCCGAATGTGACCTTTTTTATTACAAAAACTGAATTTCCACACTTTATTAGGAATTACAGAGTTTTTAGATGTTATAACTAAATAAAACAAAATATGGACAATTACATCCTAACTTATACTAGATCAAACAAAAGCCTCAAAATGCAATCAAACTTGATTAAAAGGAGAGTAAAATAAGATCATTTATCACACATTAATGAGGCATATTTTGGCCTTATCACCTAACTAACCTAATTCAAAGATGCCTACATAACCTTGACTCCACCATGCCTAAATCACTTAAACTCAACCATGCCTACATGACCTCAATTCAATCATGCCTAATTCACCTAATTTCCATCACATACACAATAACAATGAAAATTAAAAACATAGGTACATCATCCATACCATAAATATCATCATCTATAACAATGAAAGTCTGTGTATCAATACAAATGTACACCGATACAAATACATACCAGTATCTAAAATCACTCAAATGCATCCTCACTATCTTTGGCACACAAGCCGATATAAAACTCAGTATCTCAAAACTCTCATATATATCCTCACTATCATCAGCACGTAGGATGGTATATACTGAAAATCAATACACTGATCATATCTAGTAACTAATCGTCACCCCATTTTATATCCATACAAATCTCATATAAGTCCTCCTCCTCTCCTCCAACCTAATGACACACAATCTCTCCACCTAGCATGGGTCTCAGTCTAATATTTTCCTAGCCCTCACCTAGGACTAGCCTCCATGAACTTGTAGCCTCACCCTGACCATGTCTCTAGGTTTGTCATTCTACATGTGCTCTACGAACTATGAGTGTGGGATATATTCCTCTCACTCTTTGTTTGTTGTGTCCTGTACTCAACATAAGATGGGACAGCTATCCCAACGGTCGTCAAGTGATCCTGATAGTACCAAGCCTCATTCAGGGAATCCCTAAACCTCACCATTGGCACCATATTTAGTTCTTCCATAGGTCTCATATCAACTTTGTGAGCTCTTCCCTGCTAATCTGTCTTGTATCCTTGTACATGTTACCTAAACCATCCTCCCTATACCATGGGACCCTATCCTACTCCTGCATGTAATATGAGACCCCGTCACGAGCACAGTAAAGGTCCCTTTGCTACTGAACCCGGTCCTATAAATCCACAACATATGCATGTGTAATGGCCGATTGGCCCTAAAACCTACTACATGTGCCTGTAAGGTGGCTACCTGTACTCCATCACCATCACTATCTATTTGGCTTCATGTACCTATGTCAACTAAGCCTAAAAGGTTGTCACATGGGCATGTAGGGTGGCCACTTATGCATGAGTTAATATCAACTAACCCTACACACCTATCGGTGTGTGTCAAGGGTGGCCACCTAACCCCTAACCTGTAGGGTATCTCTCTCCATTGTGATGGTGGCTAAGTATTTTTGCTCTGGTCATAGTGGTGCCACCCATATTTTTGTCACCCACCATCACCTATAACCATCAATGACTCCACTATAATCTATCCATCTATCCACTTGCTACTCCTCCTTCCTGTCGGCACACTCGGATGTGTGGAGACATAGGTATCTCCACACCATCTTTCCATATATGTGCTTGTAAGGTGAATTTCTTATTACATTGTTCATCATGATTATGTCTGCGCTCATAGTGTGCATGAGACCTTTGCATGCCACTATCTTTGGCTGATATTCATTGTGTGTTTCATGATTCGATCGGGTTCTTGTTTGTGGTTTCTACCGGACCATTTCCTTGAGGGTAATTTTAGAAGAATTCTTCAAGTATATACTAACACTAAGAGCCTAATCAGTGATTTTAGTACTAATGAAGGCTTTTGCATTATCTAAAATGATTTTTTGAGGAATACCAAACCTTATAACAAGTTCCTCGAGAAATTCAAGGATGACTGAATCGAGTTGATTCCTTGAGCATGATAGCTTCTTTCCATCTACTTAAGTATTCTCGTAGCTATTAGCACCTATTTATGGCTAGCGCTTGAAGGAGGATTGATCATTCCTATGAATTCAATACCCCATTGCACAAAATGTTGATCTGTTTATATTGGTCGAAGGGGAAGTGTTGTCAATCTTTTCTTACCTACAAAGAAAGTGCATTCTCTGCATTTTTTGACCAAATTATGCACGTCCTCGAACAAGGTAGGACAAAACAGGTCCTTCCATTATGATCTTATTTGTTGTAGTCTTGGAAAAGGAGTGTCCACCGAATAATCCATCGTGAAATTTTGTTAACACTTCTTCAATTTTGTGTCATCAATACATCTCAACAAAGACGCCATCAAGATTCTTCTTGAAGAGAATTCCATCAATCATAACATAAGGAATAGATTATAGCCTCATATATCTTCTCTTTTCTTTGTTTAAGTTGGGAGGGTATACGCCCTTGGAAAGGAATGTGATCATTTCCTTCATCCAGCTACACGTGCCAGGAGTTGCATTCTTTTCAAGTTCTATACGCGGAGGTCTTCATCTAGAAAAATAAAGTCTCAAATTCATCATGCGTGTCCTTAACAAGTTATTTACAGAGCACACTACCTCTAACAAGATTCGTGGCCTTGATAATCACATCATACTCCATGATCTTGGTCACCCACCTTGCTCTTTTTTCACTAATTTCTACTCCCATAATGAAGTCTTTCACAGAAGATTGAGAGACTAATACCTTGATATGATTTGTGATGAGCATACTTTTGAGCTTATTGAGTTTGTGCATGATGGAAAAGACATTTTTATCCATGTGACTATATTTCAACTCGTAATCATTCGGTGTCTCGATAAAATCACTAGTTGTTCTAGTACTTGTTTATTTTCTTGAGTTAGACAAAGAGAGCAACACTTGCATCATCACCATAAGCATAAAAGAGGAAATCCTTTGAGTAATGCTGGGTACATAAGTTTTGGTGTGCAAGTAATTTCTAGCTTGATCTTGTTGATTCTCTCTCTTCCTTTTATTGTCCACCTAAATACTATGTCCTTATTGAGCATGAGGGTGATGGGCCTTACTAGTCTTACAAAATTAGGAATGAAGCACCTAACAAAGTTTGTTTTTACGAGAAAGGAATGTAAGGCTTTTGTGTGCACCAAGTAGGGAAAAATCTAGGATGGCTAAAATGTGCTCAAAATCAATTACAATTCCATCCTTCAAAACCACATGGCCTAGTCGCTTGCCTTGTGCCACATCATAATTACACTTCTTGGGTTTAAGAGATACCCAAAGCTTTCTACATCTCTTAAAGACTTTCTCCAAATGTTCCATGTGATCTGCACCCTACTTTGAGAAGACTATAATGTCATCTAGGTAAACCAAGATGAACTCGTTAATGTAACCTTTAAAGGAAATATTCATGGTGTGCTAGAATTTCATGCCATCATTTGATAGATCGAAGGGAATCTTTTGATAATCATACATTCCCTACTTGGTTGTAAATGTTGTTTTGTATTTATCCTCTTCTTTGACTAAGATCTGATTGAAACTAGAGTACACATCCTACATTGAGAACCTCTACCCGTCGACCACAGGTCTACAAAATCTTCTCCTACAAGGAAAAGGATAGTGATACTTTAATGATGCCTTGTTTAGTTCATTGAAAAAACACAGAGCCTGATTTCACCATAATTATTGCACACTAGAATTAGATTCGTGACCCAAGTAGAGTATTTGATAGGAAAAATTATCTTTGTCTTAATGAGTTTAGACAACTCTTTCCTCATGAGGGGCTCTATCTTTGGATTGACTTGTTATTTTTGTCTGATGGGATGTAGAAACCGGTTGTTGGTATCGTTCCTCCCCTTAGCCCCACATTTTCCTACCTTTATTAGGATTATCTATTCGAATCCATTTTCCCCCTAAATTTCAATAAATCTCATTTCCCACTAAAAATAAATGTCCAATTAATCGGTCTTAATTGATCAATTGATCCCCTTTTAAATACCTAAACTTCGCTATCCAAATATTCCAAATTAAGTCATATCATTCAAATCATGAACCCCACTCATGATTTAAATAATGAAAAATAATCTTTATCAAATCCATTATTTCACCTAATCACTCAAATCATGTCCCCCACTCACCTAACTAGGGTTACTTTGTCAAACCCCAGTTACTTGATAACCCCTAAACTAACCCCATCTCTAGGCTATAAATACAGGCCTTCCCCCTCTCTTTTGAACAAGTGAAGAGTGATAGAAAACTTCGACATTATAGCCCCTCGCTTATCATAATATCATCACAATGCCCTTGTAATGCCACTTGAATCACCATAATACCATCCTCATGCTTTTTTGGTTCTCTTAGCTTGGTTTTCTTTGCATTCACTTTGGTCAAATTAGTAGCTCCTCTATATATCATTGTTCTCGGGTTCTGTTGTTTATTAGTTTCTACATGTTATCCATTTATCTTTCATTTATATCATTTTATCTTGTCAAATGGGGGTTTACATCTACATAAGTAAGATCATGCTTCTTGGAACCGACTTTTTCGAGAAACCCCCTCATATACGATATAATATATTTTCTTCTCAATTTCCTTTGTTTTGCAAGTCTATCCAAATCTGCACTGGAGATCGAGTCACCTTTAGCGCCTATATCCACCATATCACATCTGAGGTACCTTCAACCCTCCATCATTTGAGGTTGTTTGATTTCTTTGTTATCCAGCTCATTAATCTGGATATGGACTAAGAAAACTCAATCAAAATTTTGGCATGCCTAATGGGACCTTTGCATATATTATTATCACCGGTTTTACAACTCCTTGCTTTATCTATCATTTTCTTATTCATGTTTGCGGTTGTAGTTTTTTTTCTATTCTATATGGTACTTTGTTGTTGATGTTAATGTTGTTGGAAGTATTATTTCTATGTTTTCTTAGGGTGTGTGTGCAAGTTCCGATAATGGTGGATACGCTACTAGATTCATCATGGATTCCGGGATGCCTCTATGGTGGCGGTATTCTCATTATTTTATTGTCTATAATTATCTCCGTTATTCATCTCCCAAAAGGTGACCACTCCACATTTTCACCCACCTCATTTCATTGTCAAAGACATATTTTTATAATGTTTACACAACTCTACTACATCCTATCGAGATCCCCGAAATATCACTCATTTTTATTGGTACTTCTTTAGCATATTTCTCAATTTGACGATCTTGCATATCGCCTTATAACAATAATTATTATTTACTCACATTGTCATCTACACGTTCTTGTCATTTTATTTTTCTTTTTTGAGAATCTAATCACAACCTGTCACATGTATGCTCTTCTCTTGTGCTTATCAAAAGTGATCCTAAGAATCAGAAATGTGACTATGGTATCCTACATCATTGTCTTATCGTGGAATATTACTAACCCCTTTTGCAGGATCGTTTCCACATAGTAGTTTTTCATTTTTTTATCAACATACTCACATTAATAGCTCCATATTCTCTCTGGTATTTTTGTTGCGCTAATTGTGCAAATAGTCTACATTGTTGGCTTTCTTGCAAAAGGATTGCTTGGATCCTACTCTTTGCTTTCCTCAACTTGCTGTCAGATAAAAAGGAAAATCATTATACAGGTATTCCTCATTTTCTCTATTTTCTCCTTTTGCATCGTAACTCCCTTTTCATGTGTGTGTCCTCATCGAAAGATAACATTTGGATTTGGGTTAACAAAGAACCTTCATTTCTCATCCTTCTTGCTCACATAGCTTAAATAGGAGGTTCAATCTTCTGCATCACACATTTTACCACACATTGCCTAAAACTTCACAAACCAATTAACACATTGAAACATTCCTTTCACCTGGTTCACTAATTGGGATTTGATCACCCAACAGAAACTATTTTAGACATTTACTAGCCATAAGCGACACGAAGACAAACATAGTTTTCCTTCTTCTAGGTCCTCTTACAGCCATCTTCTTTTTCTTTTCACACTTGTTCTTAATCAAAAAATAAAAAATAAAAATTTAAAAAAAAATTGTTTGCTTGACTTGTTTGGTTTAGTTAGTGTAAAAGTTTCTTTTGTTTCATGCCCATAATTACTCATTCAGCCGCTAAGAAAATGGAACACAACTTTGCTTCAAATAATTCTTCATCCCAACAAACATCCACTGCAAAAATTCCTCATTCATGCCCTTGATTACCTCTTTCATGGGCACTCAACCCCTCATCACGTTTCTCACCAAGGACCCCTTGTTCACACTTTGACCTTAGATGAGACCAATTCTTTCTTATACCATCAATCTATCCCATCTAGGCCAACCACCCCACCATCTATTAGATCGAGACTTTTGGTATTCCTATCATCCCTCGCAGTGATATAGAGTTCCAAAAAATTCTTGATGCCAATCCGGTGGCTCTCCAAGATTATCTCCTTAGAAAATCCATTCGATTCCTCTATATGGTCCACCACTTCAGCAGATTTACTCTTTTCGACCAATCCCGAAAAACACCCAACTTATCGTAAACGAACTTCTTACATCCCAACATGACCTCACTTTTTCTTCTACCAATCCACCATCCCACCAAACTACTTAGTTAGTCACACCTATTCCCCCAATCTCCCTATAATCAATACTACTAGTCATATCACCTCTTTGGCCACAATTATTACTAGTACCACCATCCAACATGCCAACACATCACATCCCCTATCTGAATAGCATGCTCCTCTCACATCACACATGCATGTCATTTCTTCCTAACCTCCTCATATAGGTCCTTTTCATTATTCAGTGTCTCACCCATTCCATCAACCTATCTACACCCACATCCCCACTCAACAATTTCCATAACAACCAACCCAATCCCAAAAATCATACCATGTCCCCATTTCTCAATAGTAATTATTTCAACAACCACCCCTTCAATCACAACCCATGATTCATACTCACCCCTATCAAATTTCCCAAACACCCACGCATCCACAACTACATCAATAAACTCATCTAGCCAATTCTTACATGCAACCACCACCTCTCCTCCCCAAAAGACTCTTCTAAATGATCCCATGCATGCTCTTGTGAATAGGATAGCCAACCTTGAAGCTGCTACTTTAGTATCCAAATATTCATTATCATATGAACAAATATGTAACGAGCCTATTCACCCATTTGTACCAATTAAATTATATCCTTTGCACTAGGAACTGCCAAAATTTGTCAAGTTTAACAACAAAGAGGATCCACAATAGAATATATGTGCATTAAGACATGCATGCTACCTTATTTCACATGATCAGGACTTAATAATTCACACCTTCCCCATGTCTTTGGTCAATCATGCACTAGACTGGTATAATAATAGTATCCCACAATATTCTATATTCTCATTCGCCCAACTCGCACAAATATTTTTATAACACTTTTTGATTAACATCATGTGCAAGATAACTATCAATGATCTATATGCCATTCGAAGTTTGAGGACGAATCCATCACATGTTTTTTCACGCACCGGCCTAGAATTATAAACTAGTTATCCTTCCCTCTTCCACAAAATGATCTCATTGAGCTCTTCTCACGTTCGTGTGCGAAGCATATATCTTCCACTTTATAAATCCAATCATTTCAAACCTTTGACAAAGCCTTCACCATGGCCCGAAAACTTGAAACACGTGCCCTTGAGCAGGGTCATTTAAAATTAAAATCAAATAAACCTAAACATGAATTTACCAAGTCCCCATGAAAAATGACAGATCAAAGGTAGTGGCCAATACTATGATCATTAAATCATCTTCCCCACCTACTTCCAATGTGTGGCCTCAACAAATATCCCCTAGAACAACGCTTGGAGAATCGTATAGTTTAATATTTGACAAAATAATGGTGATTAACCTTATCACCCTTCCTCCTATCCAATCACTTGATGAATCAAGACCAAAACTTGTGTGGTATCATAAAGATCATTACTATAAATATCACCAAGTCTGAGGACATGATATAGATAGGTGTCAAACCTTCAAATATCTAGTCTAAAGACTCATTGATCGGGGTGATCTTCAAGTGGATAATCCTAATGCATCTCGTAAGCAACCACTTGACATATTTAAATAGCCATTCCCCAATCATGCACAAAAATTCAAGACACCACTTCTACTACATTCCAAGCACCTAACACTCATACTATAAACACTTTGCACACTATGGATCAAGATCATATCTCAATCAAAGATTCATTGTCTTCATCAACCATCACATCCATCTCTCTAGACATTTTTCCTACATCCACAAGTTCATCAACACTTATTCCCATACCCACACCAATCATACCTACATCTATCTTGGCATCTATTCCCACACCCATACCTACTTTCACACATGTCACATCTTCCCCATTCACAAGTATATCAATGATGCCCCTTGAATCATTTATAAAACAACCATCCCCATCTCATTCTACACCCACCATTGATCCAACACCTATATTGACTCCTTTATCTATCACTCCTACTTCATCACTTTTCATATCCACTTCATTAGGTTCAACTACCTTATCTCGCATCCATTGTACCATCCTTAGCATCAATCTCATTTCCTCTTTCCACACTCTCACCCACACCCACTCATCAGCTATTGTGACAACATCTACATCACTTTCATCACTTCAATAATTTTTGAAAGCACTTCAACTTTCACTAAATTCAAGTGATCCTCTCATCTCTTTTACACAATCGACACCTTCACATCAAACCAATATTTGCTTCCTTTTGACATCATCATGCAAAGACTATTCCATCCACCTATATCAACCACAATACCGTCCTCATACTCTCCAGGAGAGATTGTTATCATTCCTCCCTAGAGTGCCTCTTCAAAAACATGATCTAGAGCCCTTGGCACATTTCCTCAACATCCTATTTCACATCCTCACAAAAAGGTAGAGCTTCCTTCCCCTAAGACCAATCCTCCTAAATCCACATCATCATCTTCTATTTTGGGACCCATCCCTTCATCATCTTCTTCTATTTTGGGACCACCCCCTTCATCATCTTCTTCTATTTTGGGATCATCCCCTTCACTGAAAATCTTTGCCACTAATAAAAAAACACAATGACGACCTCTTTCTAAACCACCACCCAAAACTAAGTCTAGATCATCCACATCATTAGCCAATATTCCAAAACAAACACATCCGGCCCCATCCTCTTCTCGAATCTAATACACTATTGAATTATCCCATCACACCGCCTCACGTCAAACCATCATTAATGAGCTAAAAAAACTCTTTCCTAATAGCCACATCATCACCTATTCCCTCAAGATATTATACCACAATGTTTTACCAATTTCTCCGAATTCAGCGATCACCCTACCACCAATTAAACCCTTCGAACCAACTACACCAACACCCTCATGGTTTGACTCTAACCTTATTTATGCATACCACTGTGTACCAAGGCATGACACTAAACACTTTGTAGAGCCCTTAAAACCATCATACACAACCTTATCAATGAGAATGATCTCCTTGATGAGGGAGAACCAAATCTTCCACCAACCCAATCAGCTCACATTCCCCAACATACATCTGCCAGAACATCTAAGCCACCCCTTTCATCGAGGAATCTTGCTAACATGCCACCACCAATAGAAGATACATCCAAGGATATCACCAACCTACCACCAAAAGAGGATGTTCCCAGGGATGGTCCCCCTCTTTTGATCAACGTTGTTTGGATAACCACCCGTTTTGGACCACATAACCCTAACTCCACCACACAACCTAAGCCAAAGACCTTTTTGTTATCCCTCCTCCTAGGGAGATTACCTCATCCACACCCCCATCACAACCTAAAGTTGTCATCGCTGCTCCCACCACTCATCCCCTATCAACCCCTCCATCTTCCTCTAAGGCCAAGGTATTTATTTTGGCCACTCCTAATCCCACTTCCATCAAACAGACCATTGTCAAACAACTTTACTAGGCCCCATTTAAAATGTCACTTTATGAGCTTATCCAAATCTCTCCTAACCATAAATAGGCTCTTATTGAAGCTCTACAATGGATCCCATTATCATCTGATGAGCCTCAACCCCTCACGGCTCTAGCTAATGCTCTTGCAACATCTATCACCATGTCCTTCGAGGATTCAAAAATCCCCAACATGCCACCAAAAGAACATGATCTTCCTCTCTTCATCATGGTCCGCATCAATGACATATGCATCTAACGTAGTATGATTGATAATGGTGCTAGTATCAATATAATTTCTTCTCACACCTTCAACCAACTCAAACTACCTAACACCATTGTCATTGAATCTCCTACCATCCTTCGTGGTTTTAATGATGTTGTAACCCCTCCATTGGGTACAGTTATCCTTCCCATTTACATCAGCCATAAACTCCTCCATGAGATCTTCTACATTATAGAAGGATAATTTCATTATAATCTTCTACTTGGATGTCCTTTGATTCATGCCATGCACTGCATCACATTTTCCCTCCATTGTTACATTAAATATGAACATGAAGGGACCATTTGTACTCTCCCCACCAATGCTCCTCCTTTCAAGACATGTTGTATGACTTATAGACCTAAAGACATGCTTGTCCCAAAATCCAACTCTTCTTCTAGTACATTTACCAATTCTTATGTGCCTACATCTACATTACCCCACAATGGATCTCGTTAATGCTGGAATTTAGCACCTTTCCTTAAGAGAATATCAACTTCCCGCTCTTAATTCTCTTCCTTCTCCCAACCACCTCGACCACCCTGATAAGGCCCATATGTATCAATCGATGTTAGGAAATCATCTATTTTGGCCCCTCTTTTCTCCAAACCCATCTGGTATACGACAACCTCGATCACCCTTCTTCTCATTTCGAGAGATCACCCACACACCAAACCATATGTTGGCGGTTTCATCTTCCTTGGTAAACCATCCTTTACCTACACATACCTCCACCATTGTACATGGAAGGGGTTTGGTATGGGGTGTTATGAACAAGGTCACCATGGCCATGTCTTCAAAAAAACCCATGAACCATGTGAAAATTTTTTCTTGGGATACAAAGATCCCTCCATCCCCCTTCAGGGAACTTCTGCATCCTCTCCCATCAATGTTGATTTGCCTCCCTCCTCTCTATATGACTATCTCACCGATCTCGATGATACCAAATCTATTCCCCCTATTAAAAATTTAATTTCCACCATTTCCCTTAGACCAATCACTTATCAGGTTAGAAATGAAACCCGGTCCTTTCCTCTCAAGCATCCAGAGATGGTAGAGGAAGATTCCCCTACCATTGACATTCTTCAGTGTAGTGATGATAATTCCATTCTTTCTTACATGGGGGCTGAGGATTCTCATATCTAAAATTCCCTCCCCCCTGACACTTCCACTCTCTTAAACGAGTCCACTATCGATATTAATATCAAGACTCCTCAAAAGCCTCGCATCCTTAAGGTGGGCCAATCTCTAGAGCCATAAGAACTCGAAGCCTTCACCTCTTTCTTATCCACACATAGTTATACCTTTGTATGGTTTTTCTCGATATGTCAAGTCTTTACCCCTCCATCATTTTCCATAACAGTTTCACCATCCCCAACGCTAAACTAGTTAGGAAGAAAAAATTTCGAATGCATCCTCGAGTTGTTCTCCTTGTTAAAGAGGAGTAACAAATGTCTTCTTTTGGCCAATTTCATCATCCTCGTTGACTACCCCAATGGTTTTCTAACATCGTACCTATTGCTAAAGCATCGGAAAGCTTCATAAATGTTATGACTTTCGGGATCTTAATCTCGCTTACCCTAAAGATGAATTTCATCTTCCCAACATTGATCAACTTGTGGACCTTACCACAAGACATGAGATGCTTCCACTTATGGATGGTTTTTCTAAGGTATAATCATATCCTCATCGCATTAGAATATTAACATAATACCTCCTTCACTACCCCGTGGGGGGCCTTTTGTTATCGTGTTATGACATTCGGTTTGAAAAATATTAGGGCCACTTATCAACAAGCCATGACCTATATCTTTCATGATCTCATACATAAGACTATATAATACTATGTGTATGACCTCTTGGGAAAATCCAAACATTGATGTGATCACCTCTCTATCCTTAAAATCATTTTTAAGCATCTCATATGTTTCTTCTTTTGCCTTGATCCAACCAAGTGTTTTTTTGGCATATTAATTAGAAAAATCCTTGGCTTCATCATTTCTATCAGGGGTATTGAGGTTAATCCCACCAAAAATCAAGGTTATCTTGGAGATGTATCCTCCTTCCAATCTTAAACAACTTTATATTCTTTGAGGTCAGCTTCATGTGTCTACCGCTTCATTTCGCAACTTTCAGATCATTGCCAACCCTTTCATCACCTTCTTTGTAAAGACGTTAACTTCCATTGGGATGATAATTACCAAAGGCCTTCAATGATCTTAAGTAGTATCTCCTATCTCCACATGTTCTTACACCTCCACGCGAGGGGGAGCCTTTTTACCTATATGTCTATTCTATCAATCATGTATTCAAGGTGACATGTTGGCATATCTTGATGGCCATAATGGAGAGCAGGGTTGTCTATTGCATCATTTGTACCCTAGATGAGTATGAAACTTGCTACTGACCGAAGGCTGAAAAGATGTGTTATGCCCTTTTCTTCACCACTTCCAAGCTCTACCATTATCTTCTCAATCACAAAACGTATGTAGTCACTAGCTTTCATCTTCTCAAAATCATACATTCTAAACCTTACCACAATGACCACATCACTCAATTTCTCATACTCATGACAAAGTTTGACCTAGATTTCATCTTTCAAAATTCTATTAAAGGCCAAGTGATCATAAACCAATTAGTTCAAGCCCCTATTCCTACCATTCATCTTCTTCATGAAAAATTTCCTGATGAATCCATTAACAATCTTCATTATGAGTATTTTCCTCTTCTTATAACTCTTTTCTTTGAAGGATCTAAATTTCAGCAAAGGGGAGGAGCTGGCATCATTCTCATTCCTCCTTGGAGAACTCTCATACCTATTTCCCAAATACTTGACTTTGACTACACAAAAATATGGTACAGTATGAAGCCCTTATTTTAGGTCTTGAAACTGTTGTCCTTTTGGGTGTTCAAATCCTCCACATCTATGGGGATTCGAGCTCATCATCAAACAAATTACAGGAAATTATCAATGTAAAAATGATGTTCTACAAAAATATCAAGATATCATCCTATTTCTCCTTGAAGCCTTTGATTCTTATACTATTCAAGTCGTCCCTTGCTCATCTAATTATTTTGTTGACATGATGGCTTCCCTTGCATCTCTCATCCCATGGACAACAAATGAATCCAATGTTAGTGTGAGTTATCCTATGTGTCCTCCTCTCATGTTGGAGGGTCATCTCACATGGGTTAGGTTTAGGGTTAGGTTTAGGGTTTCATGTGTGTCATGCACTAGGGTTACTCAACACCCTATATGTACCCCTTTTCTATTCATTTATGAGCATGCCAAGACACTCCGCTGTCTTTCCTCTATGCAAGCTTTGTTTCTATTGAGCAAGTTCTTCCATTACTGATCAATTTTTTCCTTGCTATCACTGGAGCTTTCACGATTCCGTTGGAGTGCAACTACTTCGTGGTGCCTCATTTCCGATTCGATTCTTGCAAAATATTTTCATGGTATCAGAGCTAAGATCGGGTAAATGTGCACTTGATTTATTTTTTTGTTGCTATTACTCTTACTTGGTTTCATTATTTTACTCTACATGCAAGTCTTTTGATCACTATTTTCTGGAAATTATCTTGCTAATATCTCTAACAAGCTTTCTCAGAAAGTTTTGTGTTTTTTTCTTGTGCATGTTGTCTGTGGTTGCAGGATCCTTGAGTTCTTCACCATGGTTGCTTATCAACAAATGCTATATAGCTCGACCATTTTGGACGGTTCAAACTACCATCACTGTTTCAATCACGCGTGGCCTCCTTTTTCTTCATTACGGTGTTTTTTTAATTGTTCGGAATTTTTAATCATCTGCCACATTTTTTTGCTTCACAGGCATTTTTAATCACATCTACCACGTTTTTTGGGTGTGGGCAAGCTAAAACGTGGCTGTACAGGCATTTTTGGACTGTTTTGGCATTTTTTTGCTTCCTAGGCATTTTTAAACAACTCTGCCACGTTTTTTTGGTCTGAGCAAGGTAAAATGCTGTTGTAAACACTCTGCATGGCCTGGTACATGTTAAACAACTCTGCCACATTTTTTTCTGCCTGGCTCTTTCCCTTGGTGCCCACGCACCTGCAAACAACTCATTAATGCCAAAAAATGGCCTGGAAACTCTCCCGCGCGACCTGCAACCTTCTCTGCATTTTTACACTCCAGCGTGGCTGTTCTTCTTGTTTTTTGGTAAGGTTTCAACCATACACCTTTTCCTTTGGTAAGTTTGTTAATTTCCTTCTTTTTTCTCTCTAAAATCCTCAGTTTTTTAGAAAAAATGGCCTGTGTTTTCTTTTTTTTTTAAAAGCTTTTCTTTTAAAACAAAAAAATCAAACAAACTTTCTAAATCAACACAGTTTGTTTTAAATCAACAAATCTTTCTTTATTTAAAAGAAACTTTCTAAAACGCCTTCCATCATTATTTATTTAAAAATCTTTATTTAAAAATCTTCTCTTAAAACGCATTCTTTCTAAAACTTGAAAGTTTTAGAAAATATTCAAAAAAAGTGTTTTTTTAGTGATTTGCTTAATTAAAGCCTTTTTTCAACATTCATTAGATTTAATTACATTAGATCTAATTTAATTTCACCTTATTTAAACTATATTTCTTTGGCATTATAAAATTTGGTCTGTTGGCTTGTTGTATTTCTAACCTTCTGTCGAGTGTCGAAGACGAAGGGTGAGGTCCGGGATTGGCAGGTGGCTAATCCCCCCTCGCAATACAAACAAAACCTATCTCAAATTCCATGCCATTTCTAATGAGCATACATACGACACCCTTTGCATGCGTTTAGGGCACTTTTTTAATCCATTTGCAGGCTTATTGGCTTTTTACTCATCAATTACGGGAATTGGTTTTTGCTATAACTTTTGACTCGTTGCTCGGTTTTGAGCACTTCTTTAGTCAAAGTTGCATGTTTTTTTGCACTCTAGATGATGGGATCATTATATTTGTAAATTCACTAATTTTATAAAGTACCACATTCTGGGGGGTGTCTTTGTATTGCTTAATTCAGCTCATTCTTTTGAGCTTTGTTCAATTCCTTTTTTTTGTGGACTTGTGAGCACGTCCGCCACAATCTTATGACAAAGGGATTCTTTCATGTGACGTGAGATGCTTTTTCTCACCACCAGGGTTGGCTTTCACCTCCTTTCTATTTTTACTTGTGCTTATTTATGGTGTTCCTCTTTTGTTGTGCTCCACAAAACACTGTTGTGGTCTCCCCTCTTGTGCGTTATTACGCTAATTGCAAGACAAGTTACCAAGTGTTTTAAACTACACGAACGGACCTGATTGTAATCAACGCACTCAACTATAAAGTGCTTTGAAAGTAGGGGTTGTTATTGTCTGGTGGTTGTGTTTCTTTTCTTTTCTTTCTCTCTCTCACTATGGATGCACTTTCAATTCCTTTTCTTACGCTGTTCAACTTTTTTTGAATGGAGATCAAAAATAATAATGAAACTAAGGGGTAAAGGGTTATACCACATCACCATGGGAATTGAGACTGAACCAGATGACGAACCTGAAAAATCTAAGTGGTTAAACCGTAGTGATGAAGCTTTAGGTCTTCTTTGCATGTCCGTTTCTCTTGACTTGCTCTTCCACATTGAGGCATCTAAAACACCTACATCTGCGTGGAAAACATTGGATGTGATGTTTGGACAACTAGATGACATGAGAGCGCATGAGTTGGAAAACGAACTACTAGGGTTAAATCCTAGTGACTTTGAAAACCTACAAGCCTTCTTCTCGAAATTTGTCCACATTAGATTATTGTTAAAAGGATGTCAAGTAGAAAAGAAATATTCTCAACTGATCTTGTCGATTCTCTCTAAGCTAGGTCTCGAATATTCTATCTTCGTGTCAACTTTCTACGCTATAAAAGCTGCTTTGGGCAATACTTGGACGATGCCCTCCTTTGACTATTTTTCGTCCCAACTCATTCGAGAACAGGACAAACTCATTCAAATGGGGTCTCTCAAGTCCAAGTCACATGCCCTTGTAGCAAGTACTAGCAAGGGAAAGAAGACTGAAAAGAAGAAAGAAACTAAGGATCAACCTAAGAAAGAAACCAAGATCAAACCTAAAAATGACACAAACACTTCGACTTCTGAGCCTAGGGTGCAGAAAAGCAAGTATTTGTGTTCCTATTGCAAGAAGATTGGTCACAACGAGCAACATTGTTTTAAGAAACAGATTGATCACTTATCTCATTTACTTGAGAAAAATAAAATAAGTGTTCCTGAATCAATAAAACAAAGTGCTCCGAAGGCCGAGTCTTCTACTGCAAAAGGTGCTAGAAATGATAAGAAGAAAGGAAAGGCCCTTGTAGCCAAAGTTGCTCCTTCATCGACATGGATTATAGATTTCGGTGCCTCGCACCACATGGGTTCTTCGCATGTTGATTTTTCCAACATCGAACCTTGTGGAATGTCCCAAATCACGATGGGTAATGACACGACAGTGTCGGTTTCCTAGTAGTGGATCGGTAGAGATGGATGGGGAACATTTAACCAAGTGTTGAGTGTTCCTGATCTCTCTACCAATCTCCTATCAGTTTACCAAATTACTCACCTTGGTGAAGGAATGTGAGTGGAATTTGGTCCTAACTCGGTGATTATTCGTGAGCTTAACAATGACACTACAGTGGCTAAGGGAAAGGCAGATCACCATTCACGATTGTACACCTTCTCCCACTTTACTTTTGATTCTATACCCTTGCCTTGCTCACTCATGTAAATGAGGTTAGTAAGCTATGGCATGAGCATTTTGGATATCCAAACTATTGCTACCTTGAACAATTGAGTCAAAATAAAATGGTCAACAGGTTGCCTCGCATTAAGTTTTCTAAGGGTCTTTGTGAGGGTTGTACCCTTGGAAAGCATCCTGAAAAGAACTTTGACAAAGGAAAAGCCTGGAGAGCCACTCGTCCTTTGGATCTTGTTCACAGCAATGTTTCTGGTCCATTTCCTTATCCTTCATTTACTAGAGCTCTTTATGTGCTAACCTTCATTGATGACTATTCACGATATACTTGGGTATATTTTCTTAAGCTTAAGTCTGAAGTCTTTGAACATTTTCAGGACTTTAAGGCTCTTGTTGAGAAACAGGGAACGGTCTATCAAGGTTCTTTAAACTAACAATGGAGGTGAATATGTAAACAATAGGTTCATGGATTTTTGTACTTTTGAAGGGATCTCTTTGCAACATACAGTTTCTTATAGCCCTTTGCAGAATGGATTCGTAGAAAGAAAGAATCTGTACTCTTAAGGAGATGGCCACTTGTATGATTCACTCAAAGTCTCTTCCTCCGTAGTATTGGGCTAAAGAATTGAATTGTGTAAATTACATTCAAAACCATGTTCCACACAAGGTAGTAAGAGGGATGAAACCCTTTGAAGCCTGGTTTAGATGCAAGCCTAATGTTGAGCACTTTCGAGTCTTCAGATCCAAGGCTATGGCTCGATTCCCAAGAAGAAACGTAAGGCCTTGGAACGACAATCCAAACCTTGTATCTTTGTAGGGTATCCTGATGGCGTGAAGGGATATCGATTGATGAATTCAACTTCTCATGAGCTATATATTGAGAGAAGTGTTAAGTTCGATGAGTCTTCTTTGACTTCTACTTCTCCACTATAGAGGTTCTTCACTCGTTGATTCAGATTTTAACTCATCGAGATGATGATACTTTGTTGAGTGTGCTCCTCTTCCAATCCTCCCGACCATCGATCCTTGAGTCTTCGATTCGACGGTAGTGATGACGAGGACTATTTCCCTTCTCACTCAAGTGAAGAATCTTTTGACTCTGAGCTTGATCCTCCTGGTCCCCTTTGGGTGAGGAAAACTTTGCAAAGTGCTGGAGATTTAGTTGGAGATACTTTGGATATGAGACATACTCACTCAAATTTCATTGGACCCCACTCTTTCTTCACCTCTACTTCTGATCCACAGTATTTCCGGGAGGCTTATGGTATTCTGAGTGGGATTCTACCATGGATGAGGAGTATTCCTCTCTCATGAAGAACAATACTTGGGATCTCACCACTCTTCCAAAAGGAAGAAAAATCATTCGGTGTAAGTGGGTGTTCAAAAAGTATGGAGTAGATGGAGATGTTGAAATATTTAAAGTGTGATTAGTAACTAAGGGTTTCTCCCAGATAGCTAGGGTTGATTATACAGAAACCTTTGCTCTGGTTGCGAAGATGACTTCTATTCGACTGACCCTAGCCATTGCCACAGCAAACAGATGGAAAGTCCATCAAATGGATGTTAAGAGTGCCTTCCTTCATGGTGACCTAGAGGAAGAGATCTATATGGAACAACCTTCGGTTATGTCCAAGATTCCTCCCTCATTTGTAAGTTAAAGAAGTCTCTTTATGGCCTTAAACAAGCCCCTCGGGCTTGGTATGCCAAGATGGACTCCTTACTTACATCAGGGTTTACTAGGTGTCACTCTGATCCAAATGTTTATATTCTATGGCAAGATGACTCCATACTCATTCTTGTTCTCTATGTTGATGACTTGTTGATCACAGGTAGTTTTTCCTCTATTATTGATTCTGTGAAGATCACCTTAGCCAACAAGTTTTCCATGACTGACTTAGGTCTGCTTCATTACTTCCTTGGGATCTAAATTTCACAATCTGACTCGGAATCTTGATTTCATAACCTAAGTATGCTCTTGATTTGCTAGCTCGGTTTCATATGTCTGATTGCAAGTCCTCTCCTACTCCTTTTCTTTTCTGGGGTTAAGTTGGTTTCAAATTTCTCTACTCCCTTGGTTGATGGTACTCTTTACTGACAGTTAGTTGGGAGCTTGATCTACTTGATTCACACTCGACCGGATTTATCATATGCTATTGGGATCATGTCGATTCATGCATGAGCCACATGAGATGCATTGGAAAGAAGCTAAACGCAGATCCTTCATTATGTTCGTGGCACTTATGCTTTGATGGCATATACTATCATGGAGGGGTTGATATTGACTTGATTAGATTCACATATTCGATTGGGCCGATGACTTAGATCATTGGAAATCGACTTCGCTATAGTTTCTCTCTTGGTTGGGTCTTATTAGTTAGTCTAGCAAGAAGCAAAATGCAATTACGATATGATATCATATACGAGAGGAAGAATACAGAGGAGGCGATTAATGTTGCCACAAAAAGCTATTTGGCTACAGGGGTATTCTCGAGCAGAGTTTGGCATCGACTTTCGGTGGCCTACCATTATATACTATGATAATACGAGCACTATCTCTATTTGTAGAAATCTAGTTCAGCATCAGCAGAAAAAGCACATTGAGATCCATATGCACTTCATATGGGATCTTATTCATGATGGTATCATCGACATTCAGTACATTTAGGCAATGATCAAATTGCGACTTATTCACCAAGCCATTCACTGAGATGAAGTTTCTTCACTTACGGTCTCTTCTTGTGGTGAGGTCTTCTGCAGCTTCCCATCTTCTTAAGGCTATTTATTCCTTCTTTTCTTCTTCTTCTTGGAAGATTGTGTTTGTATATGGGTACCTTATCAGGCCTTTAGTTTCCGGGCCCCATTGGCACATCTTTCTTAGTTGTTTAGGAGTGTCTTACTCTTCTGTCTGACTCATCACATCCACTACCCCAGCTTCGATGAAGGGGGGGTGTTAGTGTGAGTTATCCTATGTGTCCTCCTCTCATGTTGGAGGGTCATCCCACATGGGTTAGGTTTAGGGTTAGGTTTAGGGTTTCATGTGTGTCATGCACTAGGGTTACTCAGCACCCTATATGTAGCCCTTTTCTATTCATTTATGATCATGCCAAGACACTCCGTTGTCTTTCCTCTATGTAAGATTTGTTTCTGTTGAGCAAGTTCTTCCATTACTAATCAATTTTTTCCTTTTTATCACTTTGGAGCTCTCACGATTCCGTTGTAGTGCAACTACTTCATGGTGCCTCATTTCTTATTCGATTCTCGCAAACTCTTTTCAATTCTCATTCCTCCTTAGAGAACTCTCATACCTATTTCCCAAATACTTGACTTTGACTACACAAAAAATATGGTACAAAGATGTAAGCCCTTATTTTAGATCTTGAAACTCTTTGTCCTTTTGGGTGTTCAAATCCTCCACATCTATGGGGATTCGGAGCTCATCATCAAACAAATTACAAGAAATTATCAATGTAAATATGGTGTTCTGCAAAAATATCAAGATATCGTCCTATTTATCCTTAAAGCCTTTGATTCTTATACTATTCAAGTCATCCCTTGCTCATCTAATTTTTTTGTTGACACGATGGCTTTCCTTACATCTCTCATCCCATGGACAACAAATGAATCCAAAATTTTTGGTTATTTTTCACTGTGATCAACCATCTCACATCCACAAGTTACCTCACATTAATAGTGTTGAACCCGACTTAGTAGATCTTTGGTACTCTCAAATCTTTGATTTTCTATCCAAATCCATTATTCCTTCATACCTATCTATGAATGGTAGAAGTTCATTTCTCCAACATTCTAACTATCATGTCATTCTTGGAGGAATACTCTACAAACGTGGGTTCGATGGTATTCTTTTTTAATGCCTCAAATCCCATGAATCTACTCGTGCTATCCAAGATTTCCATGATAGCATTTTTGTGGACATTTTAGTGGTTTGGTTGTCACTAACCACATCCTTTTCCTTGTCTATTATTGGCCTTCTCTCAATCAGAACTGTTTTGAATATGTTAAGAAATGTGTCAAGTGTCAATGAACATTCCAATCTTGTCTGTATTCCTAGCCAACCTTACAACCATCTTAGGACCTTTGGCCCTTTTTGCAATGGGGCCTCAATCTCATTGGTACTATCAATCCTCATTCTTCTCAACATCATCATTCTATTATCACTACAACTGAATATTTCACCAAGTGGGTGGAAGCTATTCCACTCACCTCAACTAAATCCAATCGATTGTTAACTTCATCAACCAACACATAATTTTTTTGCTTCAACGTTCCTCACAAGATCATCACTTTGAAAATAGGGAGTCCTTTAAAAAATATGTTAGGAAACTCTATGACTCATTCAATATCAAGATTAGTTTCTCATCTCCTTATTATCCTCAAGCTAATGGCCAAGCCGAAGTGACCAACAAGACCTTGCATAACATCCTTGCTAAAACCATCAATAAAACAGGTCATGACTGGAATCTTCAACTTCCCTTTGCTCTTTGGGCTTATCATACCAATGTCTATACCTCCATGAGTGCTACCCCATTTTCTATCATATATGGTTCTGAAGTCATTCTTTCCCTCAAAGTTCAAATTCCATCCTTACAAGTGTCTCTGTGTCACTTCATTTCTGATGAAGATTATCACCAAGAGCACCTAGCACAACTAGAGTTGTTAGACAAGTGCCACCTCCTTGCTCTTGAGCATCATAATTTTTATCAAGAGAATGTCCAACATGCTTTTAACAAGCATCTTAAAGGATGCAACTTCAAAATAGGTAACCTTGTCTTAAAAGAAAATTAGAATGTCATTACTTTACAAAGAAGCCAACAAGGAAAGTTTTCTCCCAACTGGATTAGACCTTATATTATCACACATAAGTATGGGTTTGGGGCATATCATTTGGATTCCCTTGATGGTAAACCAAAGACTGAACCTCTTAATGCATTGCACTTATAACCATTTTATTGTTAGTATATATACCCATGAGCAGAGATAGTCATATCTTTAGATCATTCCTCCATCATCAGCCCCTTCCATCTATCATTGTAATGATATGGAACTATGTGGTCTACCGTAACTTTCTCAACATGACCTTAAATATGGGAACCATGGCTCTACCCATAACATTTTCCTTATGTTTCATTTATCCCCTTTTAGTGAGAAATCCATGATCATTACACCCAACACCTTATTTTTATCTATTGGAACCACACTAAGGGTCCAGGGGGTGTAACTTGTACAATCAACATCCCCTAGGTAGTCTACCTAGCTATACCCAACTCTTCCCCATCAAATACAAAAAGAAAAGAAAAGAAAGTAAAAGTAATGGATGCTCCTATCTCATGTTATCTTATCCAAAATAGACTGATCCCTTCAGGATAGTTGTTCCTAAAAAGCATATAATGAAAGTAGAATGATCCCTAGAGGGAAAAATATCATGCATATCTTATCCTTCCATCTAAAATAAAATTCAAAAAATCCAAATGCAAAAGAAAAAAGTATACCATACCCTCGAAGGATGGATACTCTATTGTATCATGGAAATGAAGGCTTCCCACATTAATTGGCCTTCTATATATGATAACATCCTAAGAAAGTTTCTTGCATCAATCAAATTTCTCATATACATTGCAGACTTCTCACATTGATTAGTTTGCATCTTCCCCCTTCCCAGAGCTGGGGCATAGTCCTAGGAACAACCACCTATGGAGAATCCTCTTCCCACATACAAGTTACATCTCAAACCCCTTTATCGTGTCGACATTAGGTTTATGAGATTATTGCATCCATTTTTTCCTCATGGTATTTTGGTATAACTAACTATCGTTGGTTATGTATTAACACCTGCTATTTTCTACAAGTGTAATGTGTTAAGTGGTACTCTTTCTTGTTTACCTCCAATCTAGCTCAAAGCATGGTTTCCTTGTATACCCCTTGCTATGATTATATTTTTTTCCTCATTATGGTCACCGTTTATCAAAATTGCATTCTTCCATGTCAAATTTCAAACTATGAATTTTATATATATATATATATATATATATATATATATATATATATTTTTTATTTTTACCTTCAAGGATGGTATATATTAGCATCATCCATAATACCATGAATTGTTGTACTATCTATAAATTCTCTCTCTCGTAAAATTTTCATTTTGGGAATTCTACTTGATATTCATTGTAGTTTGTGATTCCTACTCTAGGATCTTTCTCAAGTAGCATTTGTTATCCAATTTATTTCACCCGATTCTTAGATCATTTCTTTGAAGTGTTGATGAAACAGATAGGGTAACGGGTGTAGGAGGAATACCTGTTCAAATGTTGGTTGATGGGTTGTTGCATGTGTATGACTTCCGAATCCACAGCTGATCGTGATAGCTTCCTTTTGGCTAGGAGGAACTACTTGTAATGAAAACAAGACCACCAAAAGAAATTAAACAATATGGGCAGTGAATCTGCTAGTGTATGCTAGATCCAGGAAGTGCGATACTTCCTAGATGGCTATCATTCCACTATTTTAAACAATTTAATTCCGTAAACAAAGTAAATCCTATTGTTATTTAAAATGATTTAGGTATCTCACTTAAAACACAATAAGAAATATATCTAATCTAATAGGCTAAGCTAGAATAGAATCCAAAGGTCAGATGATTGGTTCTAGGCTCTACGAGTTTGCTCGACGGAGGTCACGGATAGATCGCAGTGTGAATGAGGGTAAGATGAAATTTTGTGGGTAGGTCTTTGTTCTAGGTCGTGTGGGGAAATACGAGACCAGGTGTCGGTCGGGGTGACCGATGGAAGTTAGGTATAACCGTGTCGATTCTTCGTGAGATCTGGAAATATCATAGAACAAGTTGTGGTCTCCTTTGTGATTGCACAAAGGACTTTGGTGGGTCAAGATGAGGAATTGGGTGACTGGAGTAAGTTTGGGCGAGGTTTGAATGGGTATATGGAGGTGACAACATTGGAGAAATTCAATAGGGGCCAAAGTAAACAATAGATGATAAAATGATGATAAAATGAAATAAACCAAGAAAGTATGATGTTATACTTACTTAGATTCCATTCTTGAATGCCTGTGTGTGAGAGATGGAGGTGCTTGATGATGGGTTTGAAGGTTACAAGTGATCACCAACTAAAGAAAAGCTTTTACATGGGTTGCATGTACACTCCTCTTTCTTGGATAGATCAGATCATGGTTGGGATGGTTTTGCAGGGAAGATGCTCAATATCCTTCCTTGCATGCAAGTTTTCTCTGGAATTTGCTCTCGAAGATGTGTTATCTCTCCGAGATGTTTTCTTGCTCATCAACCTTTCTCCCAATGTTTTTGCCAAAATTTTACTAACCATGAGAATAAGGTAGTTTAGGGGTTAAAAGGGGTAACCGACAACGGTCCGTCTTAACTAGTGACAGTTAGGGGTAACCGACGTCGATCAAGGTGGGATTTCCTAGGTTTACTAAACTAGGGAGATCCTCTTGATTTCCTTGGATCTCATGTCATTAACCCATAGATTATACTAGGAGCTTCTTGTGAGCATGCGGGAATGTGGTTAGAGGGAATGTAGGCATTGATTTTTAGGGTTTGGGTAAGTCTTAGTTAGTTATGGAAACTTGCTAAGAATGGGTCTTAGGTTGAGTTGGTTTGATGAGGTGTCTAAGTGAAGTGTATGTGTGGATATTATTTAAATAAGATATTTAAATAATAAATATAATGAGGATAATGAATTAATTTAATTAGATTAATTAAATTAATATTAGTGGGGTGGAGGGGGTCATGGCTAGGTAAATGTAATAAAGGGTGCTTATTGGTCGAGGTACGAAAGGGGAGTGTGACCTAATTTTAGTGTCTACACCAGCAACTCCTCATCCCCCACTATGGTCACCATGTATTTGATCCATTCATCCTTGCTCCTAATTTCTACTCATCTACTTCCATCTTAACAATCTTACTTAACCACCCCTTCCACGCAGGCATCTTGTTTGAGATGCACCCTCTTCTGAGATTTTCTGTTGTAGAAAATTCTCCACCATCTCCTCTTTCATCAGACAACAATCACCACCACACACATCTTTCTACTCCGCCTCTTCCACTTATCACTTTTGCTTCATCACTCTCACCATGTGGGCATCCCAATTAAGGATTCCCCTCACACTCTCCATCTTACACCACATATATTCCTCCATCCATTCATATTACACTCCTTTGTTTCCTTATTTCCTTGTTATCACCTCCTCTCACCTCTTGTTCCACTCTGGCATACACCACTCACTCTTTTCTCATCCTTCCTAGTATTCATCTTCTGCTTGGTAATCTTACTTACACACTCGTAGTATATAAAATTCACTTGAGGGTTCCTCTTGATCCATCTTGTCATCAACTCTCGTAATCACTTACTTATTCTCATCATTCTTCTTCTTCTTTGGCTTAGTGATCCTACTTGAACTATTCTGCCGCATCGTAATATTACTTAAGATTTCCTCTTAAGGTTGATCTAGCATGTGTCCTTCCCCCATCCCATAAAATTTCCCTCATCTTATTTATCCCACCTCTTATCATAATCATCTGCTTCAACCAACCAGTCCAACCCTTGTACCCAATATATTCATGCCTTTCACCTTCCATATTGTCACTGCCAATTTGGTGATCTTACTTAACCACTCATGCGGCATGGTGGTCTTACTTAAGAGTCCCTCTTAAGGATGATTTGTCATCTTTCCTTTCCCCATCACCACACATCTATGCCTTTCACTTTTTCTTGACATTCACTATCATCCCATCCTCTAATAATCTATATCGCCATATTTTGCATGGATATATTACTTAACAACTCCTACGGCATGGCGATCTTACTTAAGAGTCCCTCTTAAGGATGATCTGTCATCTTGCACTCCCCCACCACTCCACATCCTCACCATCCAAATTTTCTCATCATTCCCCATCATCACATCCTCTCACCTCCTCTTCCATTCTCGTAAATACCACCTCCTATTTTCCCACTTTTCATCTCCATCATCCCTCACTTGACAATCTTACTTAACCACTTTCATCTCATGACAGTCTTACTTAAGGGTCCTCCTTAAGTTGAACTCGTCATTCTAGACTTCTCCCTCACCTCATTCTTCATTCCCTCCATTGATTGTTTCTTCCTCCTGGTCTTCTTTACCAACCACATTTTCCTCTTACCATTATCCTTTCTCAACCTATCCTCTTATGGAATGCATCTACTACTTTCCTCCACCTGTAACCATATTTTTCCCCCATTTTCTCCTTCTTGATCCATCATCCTTCATATCATTTCTTTGCATTCTTTTCATATTTTGTTTCTTCATATTTTCCTCATTAATTTTTGCCCACCGCATCCTCTCCTCACCTTCATCTTAGCACAAATCATTATCCCTCCTTTCTTTACTCTTTCCACTCCATCTTCTCGAGTTCTCCCACATATCCACCCCCATGTCTAACCGTCATTATTGATGGTCTTCCCCTAAAATTATTTCATCATCATCTTCCATTTCCATGCTAATAATTATTGGTGGAATTCTCCTAAAATTCACTCATCCCCATTCTTCACAGCCCTATTCACTCTTTTGAAATCCTCCTTTCTTTCTTCATTCCTTCCTTCCCCTCACGTACACCAATCATTGTAGGAAAACTTCTCCTAGCATTCCTTTGTTAGCATCACTTCCCACACCATCCATTCTCCTTTTTCCTTGCCACCTCTTCATCTTCATCCATCCCCACTAATAATTATTAGGGTAATTCTCCTAATGTCCTTTAACCAACATTTATTCTTCTATCCCCCATTCTCTCTTCCCTCTCCTTCCTTTTCCCCACCTCTACCCTTTCTTTTCACTTCTTCCCCACCTCTCCATCTTCCCTTCACCCTCTTTAATATCTCTATTGTCATCATCATACACCCTCTCTATTTTCTCATCCTCCTCTTATCATCATTTCATGCATCTCCACATCTTTTCCAATCCATGTCATTCCTCCCCTCCAAACCTTCTCTTTACGTTCCAATACTACTCACTCTTTATTGAATATATTTTTTCTTGGTTTCCTTCCTTCTACATCATTTTCTCTATTGTCCTCTCCTCCTTTCTACTCCTTGTTTTATTTCACTCCCTCTGTATCATATTCTTCCCCTTTTTACTTCACATTTCCTTCTTACTTCCCCATTGATAACCTAGCTCTTCGGGTTATCCCATCTTTTTATCATCCCACCCTCCACATGCATCTCCATGTGGTCTGTTATATATTATTTACCTTGGTTTTCCTCCCGATAACTTGGTTCCTTCAATCTTCTCCCCATATCCGCTCTGTCATCTCTTCTTTCCCTATCATTTTCACCTTCCCACTACCATCCCCTTCCTTTCTCTCTCACCCCCACCTTTTCAATCATTTTGTGTCACTTCCTTATCTATTCTTTACTTTTCTCCACATATTCCCAGTCCCTCATTGTTTCTTTCTCTTCTCTATTCTACCTCCTCTTTCGTCTTCTTTACATTCTTCATCATCCTCATCTCCTTCCTTTTTCCATCCTTCTCTCCCTTTTCCTTATTTTACCCCCTACTCTCATCTCATCTTCTTGTTCATCTTTCCTCATTCTCTCTTCTCCTATCATCCTTCTCTATTATTCTCTTCTACCTACTCTTAATTTCTTCACCTACAACTTCTATCATTCATTTCTTTTCTTAGTTTTATCATCTCTTTCATTTTCCATCATTTCTCTCCCTTCATCCCCTTCACCCTTCGTCACTCCCTTCATTTTGACTCTCTCTCTCCCTTTTTCTTAATTTCACCCTCTACTCTGTCATTTTCTTGTCTTCTTCTTATTTTTCCTTCATCATTTCCTTCTTCACCTATCATCCCTCTCTCTTATTCTCTTCTACCTCTTTCATTCCTTTTTTCTCCTCCTCTGTCTCCATCTACTCTATCCCATACCTTTTTCTTCTTCACCTTTTCTTGCTCTTCTCATAATCAACCACTACTCCTGTCCATTCTTGTTTTATCTTTCCACTATCACTCATTACATCCCCATTTCCATTCCTTTGTCTACTCTTTTCCACCTCTCCCTCCTCCACCATAGTTTCCTTATTTTCTCAGCTCTATCATCTTTTTCTTCCTTACACTCCTTCCCTAACTCATATCCCTCTTTTTTCATCATTTCTCTCCATCATCTTCTACATCATTCTCCATGTTGTCTTTTTTTTTTTGGTTTCAAAGTGCTTTCATTTTGCACTTCTCTCTCCCATTTTCACACTCTCCTTTGTCATATTTTATCTTCTCTTTCCCTTTTACTTTTCCTTGTTTGTGTGCCATTCATCCCTTCACTTTTCCTCCCATCATCCTTTTCTCTTTCTCTTTTTCCATCTTCTTCATTCCTTTTTCTATCATCTTCCCCGACATCATCAACATCTTCCAATTATTGTTGGTCTTCCTTCAACAATCCTTAACGGCATAACTTCTACCATCCACGATTTCCCTTATCACTTTTGTCATTTTACCTGTCATCTTTCCCCCTCATCTCTTTGCATCATGTCTTATCCTTCTTGTTTTCCTTCCTCGTTCCTTTCTTCTCCTATCTTCTTTTTCTATTTTCTTTTTACAGGGCCCATCGTGTCCTCTCTATTTCCTTGTATTATTTTCCTCCTACTTTCTTTCTTTTCTCTGTTCTATCATCTCTTTCCCTCTTTTATGCCTCCACCCTCTACTCGGATAAGTACTCTCTTCTCCTATCATTTTTCTATTATTCTCTTCCTTATCTTTCCATTGAAGAATGATTCAAAATCCTCCTTGTTTGCGAGATGTTAGCTTCTTTGTCCTATTACACTCGATCCTTTTAATCCTCTCTATGAGGTTCCCCTCTATTCCTTTTAGAAGTGGTGTCATCTCTTATACTCTCATCTACCATCTCGAGGGGAACATCATCACATATATCCCTCATCACATCTTCCCTTGGCATTTTTGTCTAGGAGGATATCATAACGGTCATCATTTATCACTTTCTACTCTTCCTAAATGACATTTTATCTACCTTTTTCTTTACAAAAGTAGATTTAATTCTTCCCATTTTCATCGGAGAAAAGGAAGGTTGTGTCTTTTCTTCGTTTACTCATCTATTGCCAATGAATAACCTTTCTTATGACACATATATTCAAAATAATACCCCCTTCTTGGGGCATTTTATCTCACACTTCTATCCAATCTGCTCTTCATGTCCACCTTTGTGACCATACTCATTCCCCCTTGGGGCATATTATTTCACCACCCATCTTCCACTTTACCTTCTTGGTCATTTTTGTACCTTGTGTTGGGGCATCATCATTTTTGTCCTCGTCCCTTTTTCAAACACATAATTTTTTTCTCAATCCCTCGCATATGAATGATTTTGCATACCTTTTGTATTTATTTGTGCATACTTTATTTTTCTCCTATGACCCATTAGTCATCATGGTTTGCATCCATATTGTAGTGATTTTTCCCACTCAATGGCCTGTAGAACATTGTCATCGTCTCCATTAAGACCTCCATTTTTCCCCTACCCACATGATATCGGAGTCACCACCATGGTTTTTAATGTTATTGCAATCCTTTTTGCTTAGGGCATCTTGCCTTGCATTATCATTTTTCTTTACCCTACCAATCTTTAACATCTATCTTTTTCAAACTCGTGATCAACATCCCTTAGATCATAAATCCCAAGTTTGAGGGGGAACACTCAATCAATAATATTTTCATCATTTTTGTCTTGCATGCTTGCCAAACGTAACCCACTCATCAAAAAGGGGCAAATGTAGGCACCATTTTTAGTATTGTTCCTCCCTTCACCCCGCATTTTCCTGCCTTTATTAGGCTTATCTATTTGAATCCATTTTCCCCCTCAATTTGAATAAATCTCATTTCCCACAAAAATAAATGTTCAATTAATCAATCTTAATTGATTAATTGATCCCCTTTTAAATACCTAAACCTCGTTATCCAAATATTCCAAATTAAGTCATATCACTCAAAAATCATTCAAATCATGAACCCCACTCATGATTTAAATAATGCAAAATAATCTTTATCAAATCCATTATTTCACCTAATCACTCAAATCATGTCCCCCCCACTCACCTGACCAGGGTTACTTTTTCAAACCCAGGTTACTTGATAACCCCTAAACTAACCCCATCTCTAGGCTATAAATACATGCCTTCCCCCTCTTTCAAACAAGTTAAGAGTGATAGAAAAGCTCTGACATTATATCCCCTCACTTATCATAATATCATCACAGTGCCCTTGTAATGCCACTTGAATCACCATAATACCATCCTCATGCCTTTGTGGTTCTCTTAGCTTGGTTTTCTTTGCATTCACTTTGGTCAGATCAATATCTCCTCTATATATCAGCATTTTCAAGTTTTTTTATTTATCAGTTTCTACATGTTATCCATTTATCTTTCATTTATATCATTTTATCTTATCAAACGGGGTTGACATCTGCATAATTAAGCTCTTGCTTCTTGGAACCGAATTTGTTGGGCTGCCCCCACATATACCATCTAATATGTTTTCTTCTTAATTGCCTTTGTTTTGCAAGTCTATCCAGCTCACAGTGGAGATCAGTCACCTTTAGCACTCGTATCCACCATATCACATCTGAGGTACCTTAAACCCTCCATCATCTAAGGTTTTTTTATTTCTTTTTTATCTAATTCATGAATCTATATAGGGACAAAGAAAACTTGATCAACATGGGCTTGATGTTAGGATCAAGGTCGATGGATTTTTTAGCAACACTTGGATCAAAACCTTTGAGGTCTTCATACTCCCATGAGAAGATATCACTTTATTTTTGATAGAGAGATATGAAGGCCTAATTTTCATCATGCACGCAAGCTTTACTAAGCAACAACTCTTTTTGTGTGTAATAGTAACTAGGTTGCGATCTTCTTGTGTCACATGCATATTCTTCTCTTCACCCTTAAACTCATCATCATGGCTAAATACTTGCTCTAGGGTGACCATCCCTTTAGGAAACTTATTTTTCTTGAGTTTTATCACTTGTTCACAAAATTTTTCATGTAATTCAGCTTGCATGTTTGATGATAACTCAACTTCATTCTGTATGAACTAGATGATCTATGTGTCACATCGAATATTTACCAACTGGTGTTGTTGTTTTGGATCAATGGTTTGATCACCATTTTCATTTGTTACATGTTTCCTTTCACAAAGTCCTCTACATGAGATAACTATGAGCCAAGCATGGCCATCCGATCACCTCCTTGTTCATTTTCCTTGGAACCACCTGCGCAGGTTTAGAGCATCAAATCCCTCAAGGAGGTCCAAAGTCTATTTATATAAGCTTTGAGAAGCTTATTCTTTGTTGCACTTTTTTGGTGACCTGTGGATAACCAATTTTGTGTCCCTAAAGATCTACAAGTGCCTTGATCTATTTTTTTCCATAATCAAAAGACCATGCACCAGCTTCTTCTTACTCTGCTACATTTTTAGAGCATGCAAACTACAACCCATTTGTGTAAAGAAGAACTTCTCATTTTTGTGAGAAATGAGAATAAAACCTATGCCTTCACTGCTCTCGCTTCTAGATCCATCAAATCATAACTTCCACAGCACCCACACTTTTTTATTTTGTTTGAGAGCACGTGGCAAAGACAACTTCTTCTTCAAGGATGTAATATGTCCTAAGCCCAATTTCAAAATCCTCAAGCTCTTTAGCATATGGATCAAATTTATGGTGCCTTTCCACCCACTCATCTAGCACTAGATCAGGTATAGGAGGTGGAACAGGTTGCTCTTCGAAACTGAAATGTGTTCCTCCGTAATTAGGCAATTGGCTTGAAGAGGAGATAGGTCATATGACTCTACATGATAGGAGAATATTGGCTCATCTTGTATGGTAAACCGGGTACCATACCTTATCTTGAGTAACATATGGGACCAATCAAAAGACAAGTAACCACCCACTTTTGTAGTAAAATCTCTTGATAAACAAAGGGAAAATAAAGGAGGTAGGTCAATGATTGACACATCTTGAGTTATTGTGAGACTTAGACATGCATGGAGAGTCAACTCAAGATCCTTGATGACTCCTAGAGTGGTAACAGTTGAGCCATCAAGTTGTAGGACTCCTTTTGTCAAGGGGTTGTACTTAATACCTAGGACATCAACAATTTTCTTAGGCATGACGGAAGTACTAACACTTAAGTCAATCATACAATTATGGATGAGATGTTTGCCTATGATCAAGGACATATAGAAGGGTGGGGTTTGACGACATTACTTACCTTTTTTCTCCTCTTCTTGGTAAATTTTAACAAATTGTACACTTTGTGAACAGTTGGATCGAGACGTGGAAGTTAGGCAAGACTTTCATACAACAGTCGCATTGAGATGGAATGGTTAGAGCATACCACATTGTGACATTTATATTTTTCTTCTTCATTTAGTCCTTAATTTTGAACGTAAAACCCACTTTGACTTATGTATTTGGGGCACAACAACATTTATTCTCAAGTGTTCAGGCATAGAGGTAGGGGCCTTAGCTGGCGTAGAGGCTTGACCTACCAAAAAGAGGGGCACACAATGCTTTAGAAGGAGAATTTTGTAGAAGCTTGTATGTAGTATCATGTGCTCCTTTACTATTGGATGCCTTAGTTGCATATTTCTTCTTTTGAGGATTGCCTAGTGTTGTTGGAATTACAAATTACATGCCAAACTCAAACATCCTCTTTTTGAACCTTGTGTTATCTCAACTTAGACAGTAGTCCTGTTTGCATCATCCACGGCTTGGTTGATTACAAAAATTCCTTGGCACCAAATAATATCAAGTTGGCTTCAGATGGGGCTTCGAGATTTTTTTATTTTTAGGCTTGTTTGTGCTTATGGAGGGTTCACAGTTAGAATCATTGTGGATCATGTAGGATTGTGCACACGCATCATTAGCACAGTGATACTGACTATGAGTCATGTTATAAGGAAAGCACCATTTAGACTAATGAGTCATATTATTATGAACCGAAACAAGTTCTTAGCTTATGGTTGTAGTTAGAAGAGGTTGTGTTAGAGGAACAACTTGCAAGGGTAGATGTGCATTATCATTTCATCTCTCATTCTACTAGTTCTACCCATACCTTCGGCTTCCATATTGATTCCACCAAGGATGATTACTTTGGCTTTGTGCCTGATTAGAACTACTTTTGTAGGATTGCGCCTACTACTTTTTTCCAATGATATGACCTTATTGGACAAGTTTCTAATCATGGTCTTCAATTCTTCATCTTATTTCTATTGCACGTGAGGGTAGGGACATATATGCAACTAGTTGCATGCTCTACACTAAAATAAGAGTAATGGAAGTTTAGGGCACATAAGACATCTCAAAGCAAGGTCGTGGGTGGCCTCAAGACTAACTTTCATGCCTAGATGAGATTTTTTTCCCTTATTGCAATATTGTAAGCTATAGGTAAGGTTCTTCCTCCCATTGATTGAATCATGACTGAAATTTCACTATTTAAAGCTCTTAGATAATAAATGAAAGTTTTCTAGGTTATAGGCCTTACCACTTAAGGAATTTTGTCCCAGTCTTTGGAATCGATGTTGAAATCAATTATTTTTTCATTGGGTACCCTCTTTGTTGTAGTCATTTGCTCCACCAAAGATAGGTGATCTAATTTTTCTTCAAAGTAATTAAATAGAATTACTCCAACCTCATCCTAAGTGGTAATAGATGTAAGTATCAAGCCATGGTACCATTGGAATGTTTTACCTTTGAATGAAGCCACGAGTATTCTAATAGCTATCATGTGTGATCGGATAGACAGAGAACACGTTTGCTACATCTTGCATTTATCTCAACAGGGGTGACTTGTTTTTCTCCCATGAAGTATGGAATGATTTTCGGTGTGGTTGTTGTCATATCATGTTGTTTATTAAGAATGAGCGGGCTTCCACCATTACAGGTTGGCAAATTTCCTCGGAGGAGGAGGTTGTTACAACACCATATCAAGGCACACGAGTTTGTTTTGAGGAGTGGAATGGGCACGGTGCGCTAGATATGGGGATGCATGCGTGAGATATCTACTACATGTGATTCTTTAATGCTAGATATATTCAAAGGATCCTTCAGCTACAATACTCTATCTGGTATGAACTCTTCTCATAAAAGGTACTCTAACTACTAAAATAGTGGACCTGAGTGTTGGGAGTCGCTAGATGCGTTGAAATGAACCTCCAGTGTAAATCACTAAGTCATACACCAAAATTAGCAATACTTGAATTTAAGCTTTCAATGTTGGTCCCATCAAAGTGCTTCAAACTGCTGTTGGTAGTCAAACTTGTACCCGTGTCTCAAATTTAGATGAACGAAGTTTTTTTGAGTCAACAATGGACAATGGAGTCTCCAAGTGTGGGACCTTGCATGCTTGAGACAGACCTCTAGAAAGGCCAGTTCCTCTACCTATTTCTATTGTTATTGCTCATCCTAATTATAGAATGGAAATATAAGCTAACAAGCCAAGGGATCGGGGATAGAAGGATAATAGAAGGGAAAACTAAACTAAAAGGGAGGTTATTACACTAGAAAAGAGGGATGAACACTATCTATTCTAAGTGAAAATGAGGGTAAAGTAATTAAGGGAGGCTATGAACGTGTAACAGAGACCAAAATGCACTTACACGATCGATTTCATGAAACACAACAAGAAAATGGAGTTGCAAGAGATTTAAAATGACATAACAATCACACAATCTAAGAGAGAGGTAAGAAAGAAGAATAAAAATAGGTTAATGTAGGGAATAGCCACAAAACAATGATGTTTATTACTTACAGTATGCACAATCGATTACTATGGCATTTGGAGGCTGATATCTATATGCATGAACCGATCTAGAGGTCTCGCGACTCAAAATACAAATTTTGGAATACTTAGAAACTATTATAAGATCCAAATTTTCCAACCCCTTGCAATGAGCCAAGCTCTTAAATTTATAGATCAAGGAAGAAGAGGAGAGGGGGGAAAACTTGAATTTAAAACACAACCATCAATAGCAAACATTGACTTCCTATAAATCTATTTAATGTGTTTCCTCATGTTTATTTGGCATATATGATAAGGAAGGAGGAGAAATCCATATCAAATATGTTGGTTGGAGCAATTAGATCTACTCATTAATGGTCTAACAAATTTTTTCCATCTTCTCACCTACCAAATCCTACCGAAATTTGAATTTGAATGTTCTACACTGTAGATGTCGTTAGTAGGTTTCTAAAAATGTCAAGCTATGAGTATCGGAAGATACATAGTGCTAACCATGCATGTAAGACACATGGCATGCACCGATTGATCAAAGATCGTCCAACTACACATTTATTTTTTCATTGTCTACCATGTGTCAAGAAATGATTAGTCTTTAGGATTTGATACCCAAATGACATGTTTTTATTTTTATGTGTGGCACACTAAAGGTTTGACACATGCCACATGACATAGAAAGGCGCATAAGAAGGTGTCAAAGCATGCATGTAGAGGAGTGAGACATGTGAGGAAAATAGAGGAAGGGCATGCACAAAAGTGACACACATGGGAGGAATGGGAGAAATACCTAAGGAAGAAATGTATGGTTGAGGCGCAATTATTACAAAGTAATGTATAAGGGGTGCATGAGAGTGTTAGGGAATTAGCTGATTTTGGGAAGCAAGTTTAGGGTGCATGTGCAGGTGCATGTAATGCTAGGGAAGAAGGTGAATGTATAGAGAGTGTATGAAAAGGGGAATATGGAACAAAGAGGGAAATGAAAAGGAAGATGAAGAAGGCATGGAAGGAAGGAACACATGAGTTAGGTAGGGAATCTGCGAACCATGGAGATGTACCAAAAGAAGTAAGTGAAGTGTGAGAAACCTACAATGTGAAACCATAGATCCAAATGGGGATGTAAGTTAACCAAATAACTAGGGGAGTTATTTGGATAACAAGTTCTATAGTGATATATCCAATGAACTACCATAAAATAGTGTCAAAAAATGAGGGGAGAACCTTATGGATCCAAAGATCCCAACTAAATGAGTAGGAAGTGTATAAACAATTAGAGTGTGTCTATTAAGAGAAACTAAATTAGGTGGAACATTAGGTATGTTAGCAATAGTGGAAATATTAAGTGCAAACATAAGGATCAATTCGTGATTTAATATGTGTGTAACATATATAGTGCTAGGAGGATTTCCATTATCAATCGCAAGTAATGGAGGGAGAAACGTGAGACTCAATATAAGAAATACGTATAATTTGGGAAGATTGGAAACATTAAATTTTTATATACTATCCCATGTGATCATAGACATAAATGTGGGAAGAGGCTAATTAATTTCCCCATAGATATTACAAGATGAGGTATAGCCATAGTAAATGATTCATGCATAGAATCTTAGAAAGTGAGAGCATTAGGAATCATTATCAAATCAACACATTGTGTTCTAATTTTTATGAGTAAGGTGCACGAGGGATGTAACAATGGAATCACTAAGCATATGATCAGTAGAAGTGCATCAAGAGTGATACATAAGGGGAGGAGTATCATGGGTGCCAATAGAAAGTTGATCATGTAAATCAATAACACTATAGTCCATCACAAGAGGAGAATGATGTGAAATATATGTAATGTATTCATCATCATGGACGCGAGAAATTTCAAAAATAGTAGCAACATGAGGTGTGGATTCTATTGTAGCAATATCTATGGAAAAATGAGTAACAAGGGCATTCTATGTCATGGCATGGGTAGAATGGATTCCATGCATAGTATGTAATGAAGGATGTCCTAAATGAATATTATAATTTAGAGTGTTAGGTGTAACATGCCATAAAACATTTAGTGTGTAAGATCCCACAATAATGGGTAGATAGATTTCACCTAATACTTACTTAGTTGTAGTATCAAAGTCATAAATAGACAGAGTAAATTGAATTAAATCAGTAGTAGAATTTCCTAATTAATGGAGATATAAAATGCTACATATATTAAGAAAAAAACTATTATCAACTAAAGCACTCTTAACAAGGACATTATGAATGTGATCCCGAATATAAAATGAAGGATAATTTTTAACAATTTCTTTGAGAATGAGAAATAGACTTAAGAGCTTTTGTGTCAAATTAATATGCATGGGGGCTATGATAGATAGGATATGTGGTAAATATGGATAGATAATGATAATGATCCTTGAGATTTGGAATGATGAATGAAATATATTGAAATCCACAATGAAATAAGGAAATCCTAATGTTACTATGGTTAGGGAAATGATGAAGAAAAAAATGAGGGATCCTATGAAAATTTAGGGTTTAATCAATAAACGGGTTCACCAAATGATTTAAATAAATTTAAATATTTATCATAGGAATGAAATCAAATGAATATAACAGTAATAAAAAATATCTATCATGTAAGTGAAAATAAAGTATCTACAATAGGGAAATAAGAGTGGTTTACCTTTTATATGAAGATATGAGTTGATTTTGGACTAGGAATTAGGTAAAATAGTCTTAATCGAGTTGTGTATACCTATTGGTTGCTCAAATGTGCACCCGTGTCTTGGATCTCAAAAGGGACGAGGTGTTTGAGACCACAATGGAACCATCCCCAAGTTGTGGGACCTTGCGCACTTGGGATGGATCTCCGGAGAAGGCCGGTTCCTCTATCTATTTCTACTGCTACTGCTACTCCTAGTGCTTTGAAAGGGGAAACTAAGCTAAGAATGCAAAGGGACCAGGGAAAGAAGGATAACATGAAGAAAACTACACTAAAAGGTGATAGCACCAAAAAAGAGGGGTGAACACTATCTGTTCTAAGTGAGAATGATAGGGGATGCGTGAAAGGAGGCTAGGCACGAGTAGCATAGCAAAACACACGTTCACCAAATTTTTCTCATGGAACACAACCAAATATGTAACTACAGGGACCTAAAGTATCACAAAAATACATAATGCAAGAGAAGAGGTAAGAAGAAGGAATGCAAACACATTAGGATAGAGAATAGTCATAAAATGATGCTTATATTACTTTCATAATGCATGAACTATTACAATGATAAGGAGACCAATATCCACATGTAAGAGCCAAACATGGAGGTCTGCAACTCAAAATACAAAAAATATGGAGTCCTTAGCAACATGCGTAAGGATCCAAAGTGTCCAACCATTGCAATGAGCCCCGATCTTATCTTTATAGATTCATCCCAGAGGAAAGAAGGAGAGAGAGAAGTTGGAAAACTGATTCGAAGCTCAACCACCATCGTCAATACCACCCCAAATTTTTCATGTCTGCATCAATTATTTGTTCGGTGCCTCGAAGGAGGAGGAATGGTGGATCGAATCATATGAGATCTGGTGGTTGAAGAAATTTGATTCTGTGTTAATGGCTTGATAGATGTTTTCCCATTTTCTCCCTACCTAACCTCTCCAAAATTAAAGTTTCAGATCTTCAAGGTGTAGATGAGGCCGAGATCTTTCCAACGGTGCTAGATTTATCGATTTCGAGCACTGAGCCAAAAGATATGCTCATTTGAATATTTGGGTGTGCAGGAGGAAGATTTATGTCCATATCAGGTCCACGTGGCAGCCTTGCACTTCTTGGATATTCATCCCCATCTTTATGCTCTTGAAATCACGTTGGATCAACATGTGGCAACCTTCACAGGCTCCTTTGGATCCTTTGTATTTTTCCTAAGTCTCTTTTCTTAGCAGGCCAAAAGTCATACCCTGGACATGTGGAAAGCCCGCGCTTCTTTGAGGACTGCCTCCAAACTTTCCTTTTGATATTACGTTGTTGAACCACGTGGATGCTTCCACTAGTTCTCTATACTTAGTCATTTTTAAGGCTCGCTTTTGCTTTTGGTTTTGACCTCTATTGACCATTTGCTACGTGGAGGGTTGGCGCAAGTTTGAGTCTTTGGCCTGGATCCCACTTTTGAATGTGTTTCATTAAGACACTTAGCACCCTCCACTGATTCAAAGAATTTTCAACTGCCAATGCAACTTTTGGGGCTCTGGACACATGGAAGTTTATTGCTCATTTGAGCCTCGCCCCAGGATTGAACTTTTGGAGATGTGCCGAAATGACTAGAGAGAGGGTGAACAAATGGAGTGTGGGCACAAAGGAGAAATGGAAGAAATAGGTAAAGAGGGGTGCGTGTAATACACGCAAGAGGAATGTCAGGGACTTAGATGATTGGAAGGTAATTTTATAGAGGTGCGTGTAAGGACTGCATAATGGGATAGGAGAGAAAGCGAGCACGCAGGAGGAAGGTGCGCAAGAGAAAATGGAAGGAGATAAAAGAATGCGAAGGGGAGCAGGATGTGTATGTAAGTTATCCAAATCACTAGGAGAGCTATTTGGATAAAAATACCTACCTAGAAAATTGTGACCTAAAAGGTGTGGGATACTACTAGAAATAAGTTGCCTATCTTTAGTCGATAGTGTTTTTTTTTGGGCGGTAGTGTCCAAGAAATGGCTATAGGTTTGGTTTTTAGGGTTTTCTCTATCACCTTCACCTCACATTTTATCACTTTGACTTTGATGCGAGTTTTATCTTTCACACCTTTACCTACAAAACAAACCCTAACTAGTTATAAGAGACTTAATCACACATTAAAAGATATTAAATATGCATATGCTTGAGTCAACTAACCTTGATAGTCAACCCAATATGACTATCACCGAGAGTTACACTACATTTCAAACTCTATGTAGTTCAATTGTGTGTGTGATTGAATTTTGTCCCTTGAATCTAGGTTTCCCTTATTATAGTGGCACCAATATAAAGGGATACAAATAATTTTCTTCTGATATGAATGTGTGAGATGGAATTCAGAAATAGCCCATCCTAGGAAGTGAATAATGTAGCCAAAATGTAGATCTTGAATGTTTCTCTTTTCCCAAGTAGTAGATAGTAAGTATTAGCCCAAAGTTGTCAAGCCCCTGATGATAGTAAGTAAGTAATGTATATATGATTCCCTTGTTCAAAATTTATCATTAATAACAAGAAAATCAGACCTAGAGTAATAAGAAATATTTGAGAAAATGTACCAAATGATGTGGAATTTGAAAATCAGGAAAAGGAGGGAAAATGATAGAAGCACCCAAAGGGACAAAGAGCACCTAGGTGCTCCTATCCATAATGAGAGGTACTATCTAGAATACTTGTAGGATATAATGGTAAATATAGATCGGGGTCACATGTTTTCCAATGTATAAAAGTAAATTGTTCAATCCAGAAAGAAAATAAGAATATTATGTAAAAGATAAAATAGTGTAAGAGTAAAATAATTGTTGTTAATATCTATTTTTCTTATTTATAAATCATGCATATAATGACATTGTTAGAGGTGTGATGTACATATAAAGAGAATAATTTCATGACTATAGGAGCACCCATGGTGTTTCTAGTAAATCAAGACACATAGACCAAAATCAAGGAAAACAATCAAGTAGTAACACATACAAGCATGTATACATGAAACCAATATGTCAAAACATGATAATATGATGTAGTAACCAACAAGGGGGAAGTATATGAAATAAGAGATTTCAATGCTACACAAGACAAGCTTTTTAGACATGTTAGTATGAAAAGTAAAAAGTACAAAATAGAGATAATTTAGTGTGAATGAGGATTTTCAAATGAAATATAATAGAGCAATAGCACATGTAGGATGTGGAGGGATTTCCCCCAAATGAAAAAATTTAAGGACACATGAGTGACCCTATAAGTGTATTGTTCTTTATGTATTTCATCCAAATCAATATACCCAATGAATACATGTGTGTAAATAAAGAAAGCATGTTATTTATTAAATAAAATTGGAAAACACGCGGTATAGTGTAAAGTGATAACAACTCAAGAATATGCACATTTATTGATTTTGTATTTTTATAAAAAAATATATGCTTTTGTATTATCACAATGAATAGATATGTATAAAATATGTAGGTAATGCGAGAGAGCTACTAAATATATTTCAATATATCATCGGTATGGTATGGAGGCCTAGGGTATAATAACACATCAAGAAATATAAATTATGGCGAGTGAACATGGGACCAAGTAGAAGTGGATATATTAGATTTGATTACTGATCTAAAAGGATGATTCAATATAAACACTAAATCATATTTGTAACTTAGATCAAATAGGAAATATTTCTATAAACCACTTAACTAAACTTACAAGTGAAACTAAAAACAAAGGTGTAGAGGAACTTAAATTTCCATCACTTATTTCTAGAGATAGCTAGGACAAAGTGAAATAGAGAACCTAGGAGAAAAAAACTAGAAACCCTCACAAACTAGACTGAACAACAATTGTGTCTAGTTCATGGTCCTCCAACATGGTTAGGACCTTTTGTATGGTCTTGGAACTACTCTGAGATAAATTATGTAAATTTTTAGATTTCGTACCTTCTTAAATTTATTATTTAATTTCAAACCCTAGTTATCACACATGTAGCGAAGCTCTCCAAATAGATTGATCATCATCTCAAACCCTATATATGGATGAAAATTCCTACAAAATAAACATTATAATAGTTTTGGGAACCCCCATGCACCACTTTTATTTTAACTACTCGAAGAGGCATCAAACCACACATTTTTCTCTACATATAATGTGATATTTAGATAGATCACTCAAATTTAGAAAAAAAAATTACCATGTTTACTTTGACTTGAATCTCGCTAAGAAAACTTAGAAAGTGGATGTTTATATTCTTAAAGATGAGTGATATAGATTCCTTGACTTGGTTTGTATCTACAGACTTGTGTTTCCTTCCATAATGACTATAGATGTGTAATTCCTAGATTTAGGGAGATTTAGATGCCTTTTGCAAGTGTATGAAGTGAGTGCTCTAGTTTCTTACCTTAGGAGTTCTAGGTTACTAAATGAGGAAGTTATTACTTTCATATATAGTGTTCATAAATTAATTTTCTAAGAAATGCAAGCCCAAGGGAAGTATAAGACCTAATGAAATATTTTAAATTGGAAATGTAGTTAGAATACATATCGGTCTAAGATCGTATAAAGAGGTTAGGATTGTATGATATGGAAATGACCAGACTTCTACGGTCTGGATAGGATTAGGGAACATTCTCGAATAAATATTGGAGATGGTAAAAGGATGTATTACTATATATTTTATGCATTAATTCTCAGGATGGTTCAACATGGCAGTTTCTAAAGATAAACAAGATAAAAAATAGACCTATGAAAGTGTTAAGTATGAATGGAGAAGTTTTGTCTAGCATAATAAGAATGCATAATCAAATCAAGGGTCTTCAAAGTGCAAACACAAAATTTGAGTGTTTATAAATTAACCCATTATACAAAATGGTAGGATATCTCCACATATATATATAATCTATGCAAGGCAATCGGGGTTCATTTTTCAATGTTTGGAGAACCTTACTATGAATTAGATGAGAACAGCTTGGCATTTCTATTAAAACCCATAGGAAAATAAGGTATTGAGGGTTGATTAGGACCTATGTGAACTTATGTTAGATAAAAATATATTTTTTAAATTTAATTTTACATTTAAAGCATGTTAAAAGTGGTTAAATAGTGCATAGTGTCTGTTTGAACACATGAGATTAGGATCAAATGGTGGATCAGGGCCACTAAGGGAAAAAAACCTTGGTATTAATATTTTGTAAAGAATTTTTTGGTTATTAATCAGTGTTTTCTCCATCCATTATCATGATTAATAGGTTTTGAGTGAGGTTTTATGATTTTCTCTTCCATATGACCTATTCCTTGAGAAACAGTTATTAATTTCCCCATCCTTGTTGGGTGTGTAATATTCAATGTCATGGAGGTGTTTCATGGTAGGATCAATGTTTTTAATTTCTACCATATTGCAATCCATTGTTGATTTATATACATAAATGATTGAATTTACTAGAGTACAGAGGATAATGGTGTCAACAGATATAGATGGAATTGTCTATGTAGAGGGATATGTAACTTGGTAAGAAATGGGATTATATTTTTGGGGTTCTTCAATTGTGGAGTATCAAGAAATAATTTCTAGGTCTCTTATTTATCAAATGATGTAACCCGTATTATGGTCTAGATCTTGGATGATTTTGACAACATAGTTGATGCCATTAAAAATATGTACCATGGTATTTTTCCACAAATTCTAATAGGATTAACCATGAAGAGACACACAAAAGATGATGGAGTCGGAAAATGGTAAGATGAAGACATAATAAAAATGTTAAAAATGTATCGTATCTCCAAGATGATAGTGTCAATGACCTAATATCATAAAAGTAAATATGTATGGGGATTGGCCATATAAGGGGATTTATAAGTAGTTTATGGCATAGGAAATTATTGGCATGTAAAAAATTTAAGCATTTTGCTTTAAAACCCTATTGAAAATTTTTCCCCTTTCGATCAACATTGTTAAAATTGCAAAATTTCAGTTTTCAAAATTCGACTTCTAGAAAAGTTTTTGGGAGCCTCGAATCATGTCGGGATTGTTTTTATGTAAAAGGAATAGCTTATGGATTTGAAACTTACAAGCATGACAAAATATCCTACATTATAAACTTTTTCTTCACGATCACACTTTGAAACTCCTAACTAACATATCTCCTATGGTACCATAAACCTAGATCTAAGGAAGGAACAAAGGATTATTTCAATAAATCCTCAACATACAAGGGAGTGTGATAAATTTTATGGATGAATTCAGTGAAGTTCAGTGAAAGACAGTCTTCCTAGAGGCCTAAAAAGGCCAATTATGGTCATTTTGAAGACATTATGCACCCCGCGAAAGATTTCAGAAATATATAAAACATCTAAAGGTAGTGTTGGGGAGTCTTGAAAGTTTTAGAGTAAATTTAGGAAGATTTAGGAAATAATTTCTCATTCAAGGAAAATAATTTCAACATCAGGTTTTCTAGGTATAAGGAATGAACATCGTAACAATGAAACATGACTTCTTCCTGGATGATTTTGGGAGCTCTATAAAGAGTTAGAAATAAAACATGTATGCATCAGAAATATATGATAATTATCTACAATTTAGGAGCATAAATTTTGATATAATGCTTAAAGGTTTTATGAAGAATTTCAAAACAAGCACTTGATCATATTTATTATAGAAAAATCACATAAATGTTAACTTTCGGTATATTCAAGTCTTGAAAACAATTCCATTGATCTTATAATGTGTTTTGGAGTCAAAATCATATAATATTTAATCCTAAAACATCATGCTCATCCTTTGAGGTGAAAAAACAAGTTCTAAGTCTATTTATGGACATCCTAAGTAAACCGGCTTTCTATTTTGGTCTCTGTCACAATTTTGACACCTTGTGTCCTATATGTACCCTTGAGGACATGGGGGCATGAGGGACACAAAATTTTGACCCCATCCTCCCCGAGGTTACACTTTAGACACCCAAGTGTCCTGTGTCCCTATTGTCCCTTTTATCCCCAAAATGCAAGGGAGACAAGAGAGGCACAAAAATATGACCTCACCCTAGTCGCACTTTTGTGTCCCGAGTGTCCCTATTTTCTCCTCTTCCCCCATAAGGAAAAAGGAGATAAGAAAGTGTGAACAATGTAAGGATGAAATTTTTGGACCCCATGCAACCTCACTCATCTCTACAAGTGTGTTGGCGAGAAAACATTTCAGGGATTATTTTGTGGGTTCCTTGCCAATGCTCTAGGAGTCTAAGTCCCTCTACTTAACTGATGTGGCTATCGTATATGCATGCATGAGTGAAAGTGAGTGCTCTCCAAATGGCCTTATGGCTAGGGATCCAATAAGTGCACTCCACTAACCATGTGGAAAATCTAGTAATCTCTTTCTAGTGAATACTTTATCTAAAGAGTGGAAAGGGGAGTGAGAAATGAGATGGGAGAACTAATGTTGCAGGTAGAAAATCATATTCCTGCACACACTAGTTAGAAATTTCAACACATGCATTTATGGGAAGAAACAACTCTACAAATAGCAACAAGACCAAATAGAATTTATTGATCACAAAGTATTAAGAAACCCCTTAGTCAAAGAAAGCTAGAAACTCCTTGTATTGATTGCTTAAACAAAATTTGTACATAGTGTGGGAATGGAGGAAAACTAGTGAGGGGAAAATGGAAGAAAATGGATATCTCCTTTGTTCTCTCAAAGTACAATACACTCTTGAGTTTACAAAATCAATCACCAACCATTTGAAATGGGAATGGATTTATAATTTATAGAATGAGAGGTGACTCATCATCTACCCCCCAATGCATTTTCATATGTCCTCGCACAACTTAAAACTTTTCAACATCCTAGGAAAATTTTAAGTCCCTTTTTATAACATAAATGTGACTTATTACATTAGAAACATTAAGAAATATGAAGTGCAACCTCAATAAAAATTAGAATATTAAGAAGATAGAGGAATTTGGGGGTAAGAGAGAGAGAGAGAGAGAGAGAGAGAGAGAGAGAGAAGAGAAGATGTTGCCCCTGATGAATTTCGACGATCCTCATTGATGGAAAGCCCCAATGCGATGAAACTCTAAATCTTCAAACTTGTATGAAAATCCTTCAAATCAGCTCATATATGCTTTGGAACGAGTATTTAAAAACAATGTTGAATGGTTCTACCAATTTCCACCCCGCACAAGATACTCCTGTAACTCAAGCCATGAAGTGAGTGTCGAGAGATACTGTTGAATTCTCTAAGATGAGTCTCGAATTCCCTATGAGAAATGCCCATGGATGATCTTGAATGATGGTATTGACCTAAATGATCATCCCTCTATGTCCCATTGTTCCAAAACTACCCCTTGAGTATGACTTACCATTGATAGCGAGTACCCACATGGGAGACTTACTATTTATAGTAAGAGGTGATTCTTGCTTCTTCTTGACCATATTGATGTGATGAAGTTCTTCATTCAATCTTGTGCACACTACCTTCACCTCGGCCACTTCTTGGGTTGACTTACTATTTTTAGTAAGCACCCATATAGAGAGATTACTATTTTTAGTAAGTGGTCATTTTCACAATTTTATGCTCTAGAAAATCATTCTGGATTCATGGTGATCTTCAGTGTACACTTCCTTTTCCATAGCCACTTTTGATGACGACTTTCCAAACATAGCGAGTCTGTATAGGAAAACTTACTATTTTAAAAAGTGGACTTCCACTTCTTGGTTTATGATGAACATATTTTTCCAAACTCGGCTCATCATCATGGTCATGTCCTCCAAATTTCACTTTATTTCATCCATTAGAATGCTTTGAAATAAAATTTAAAATTTTCACCTGGCAGTGGCTTTGAACATGGAGCTGCCATGGCAGCCATTAATGGAGCTAGAAATTTTAAGGTCTGGTTTTGTCTCTGCTCATGATGAAAAAAACTCCATTACAATAGGTTTTCCATTTGGATTTTGTGTGCAAGTTTTTATCTTGTTTCCATTTACCAAATTGATTGGAAATATGACAAATGTGAGTCGGTGCACGAAATGGGAATTTTTTTGGAACAAATATTTTAGGGAACGATTCGACATCCTGTTTTTGCATATTGATTATTTTGAAAAATGTGGAATTCTCCAAAAGATGACACCTCAATCCGACTTGTATTTTGCAAGATATGAGTATTTTTGATTCGGTGACTTCGTGGTTATTTGGCAAAAATCTTCATTTTTCTTCATTTCTCTGTCGTTTCTCATTTTTCAACCCATTTTTTCTCTGATACCTATGAATTTTCATGGATTGGATGGTTTTTTATCCATGGTAGAGCTGGTTTGGTGTAACAATGGTGGACCAGTGTCTAGAAAATCATGAACAAAGCCATGGCAAGGTATGAAGCTGTGAAGAAGAAATGGGAGGGAATGGCTAAGTGTCGATTTAAATTATTCAAAAAGAATGCATATCAAGGGTGGGGCTCATTTTTTACATCCCTCACCTTAAAGGGACATGATGGACCTCAAACATGGTGGAGATCTCACGATTGAGAATGGAGTCCCGAAATCACACGGGGGCTGGAAATTCTCTCTTGAGGTCACATGAGTGAATAGGAGTCTCCTTAAGGGATGGGTGCATTTTTCCATGTTTTATGTACCTCAACTCAAAGGGACATGAGGGACATCAAATTCCATGGTGCTCCAGGTGATGACACGTGGCAGCAATCCAATGGTGAAGGCTTTGAGCTCCCGCAAGCACCTGGGGGCTGAACTGGAGATCCTAGAGGTCATATGTGGGTATAGAGGGCTTCATGGGGTCTAGGAACATTTTCCCAACCTTTATGTCCCTGGCCTTGAGGGACGAGAGGAACACAAAATCTCGTCAGCTCTTGGGCTGAAAATTTAACTAACTCCAAACCTTGAGGATAACTTAAGAAGGGAATATCTTGAGCTCCCGATGGACTTTTTTGATGAAATTTTATATGATCTTGACTATAAATTGCCTTATAAATCCAATGGTTGGGGTCTTAGGTCTTTATATGATTTTTGATCTGGTACTCCACCTATACATGAGAAAAATGGATTACAAAAACATTTTGCCAAACTGTTGTGAAAAAAATAATTATTTCATCTTGTAGGGCTTGGAATTACCTTTCCGAAGATGTTTTTTTTTCTCTTAACTCCATCTAGAGCTCCCTAAATCACCTTTCAAAGCTTAGTAGTTTTTTTGGCATGTGTACTACCTAGGCCTATGAACTGTAATTTTGGTAAAATCGCCTCAACTTTTCCAAGTCCTTCCTGAATCACTTCCATGATGTCCTAAGGCCTTTGAATCACCTCCATGTCTAGTTTTTATTTTATGTTCTACTCCATGGGGTTTCTCCATTCCTAGGAAAGCCAATGATAGCCCTTCCCATAACTGCCTAAAGCTTGCAACTTTTAATGAACTCCTAAAATCACCTAGGGGGAATGAATGGACTTTCCTAAATCACCTAGGGGATGAGATAACATTAATTGGGAGGTCACTTGGACTAACTGGGTAGACCTGGGGTGCTTGGAATGGTAAGACTTGAAAAAATTAACACATGGGTATAGTTTTCATGCTTAGAAATTGTTAATTTCCTTGTTGCACATTTGCATGACAACAAGGAATAATTTACTACTCCCTCATCTCATTCACCTCTCTCCACATGCTTCCACTTGTCATGATCTTTCTTCAAATCACCCTTTTTGTCCCTTCAATCCCCATGTCCTTATTTCATCATTTCCAAACTCTCTCTAAACTCAATTTAAACCGAGGTTCAATTTATAGTTAGTTGGGTGAGCTAAAAAGATTATAAAACTCTCTTAAACTCCTCACTCGCCACACAACCTTATACATCACCATTTTCATGATAGGTTGATGTTGAAAATATCTCTAAACTCTATTTTTACCCATAAATGCTTCTAAATTTCTTCCATACATCCATATCCACCAAAAATAAATATTTGGACATAACTTTTCATCCCGAGTCTAATCACCTTAAAATTTTGCTAGAATATCCCTCTCCAAAACATCTTTGGGAAGATTGTAATAAAAAAATCATTGATGCCATATATTTTCACAACAAAAATGAAATATCAAACCCTAAAACCTACCTTTTCAATTTCCCGAGAGATCGTGTAGGTGGAAACAATGAAATTCGGTCAGAAGAAGACACTGGTGCAAAACAAAATATTTTGAGAGTGGTTTCATTACAACTGACACCAAAGAGTGTAATTTTTAAAAGGGTAGGTGTTCATAAAAATATACTTGTTAAAAATAATGTTTCCCAAAGTGATGAATTCTCAACATTTGTAATACCCCAAAAAAGTAAGAAACGTCATAAAAGAGTAATTCAGAAACATTATAAAAATAGCAATATTCAAGAAAATGGGCATCTAAAAATAGAAAGTTTATAAAAATAGTAAACCCTCATCAATTTTAATGATCCAAATAAGATAATAACATCAAATAACAAAAATGGTGATAAATTTCTACAACTAACAGCTTTCAAGACCTACCTACTAAAAATAGAAAGTTATGGATTTTAGTGCAAAAAGTTGGTGGTGAATCTGATTTTTTCATCTTAGTGATTTTTAGTAAAATTAAGTTAAAATAATCAGGTAAAGATCTTATTTCAACCCCAATCACATAGTATTTAGGTGTTGGAGATAGTGATGTCACTCACATGGATCTTGAAGACCTCAAAATAGGATGCTCAAAGGACCTAGGGAGCCAATGGAAGAAAAACACTTCTCGAGTGGATTGTTTACAAAATGGGGGCATCCATTATCTATTAAAAGTACAAAATTTATCTTGATATATGCAAAACATTATGAACTTGACTCTAGAATAGTATGATCAAATGACTTCTCAGTTCTCACAGTCCTCACTCCTATGGTATCTCTTAGTGTTTACAAATTCTAACCAGAGGGTAAAGATGGTCAACATCACCAAAGAATTTGAATCACAAAAATTATTGAAATATGACTCATACCTACAATGTCTCACACTCATGTCATGGCTCGAGAAAGGTAGGAAACCTTCTCATGTGCCTAAAATATTGTCAAGGAGTGAGTTCCATGAAGGCTACTCAGATGTTATCATCCTACTAAGTAGGGTAATGGGCGAAGAGACGAAAAGGATTTTTAGGACTGGATGGCTCAATTCATCCTCATTACCACTAAAGGGAACCAGATAGTGGATTGGGGATAGATTATAAGTGGTAATATTCATATGCATTTGTTTCATTTTCCTTCTACTAGAAAGTTCAATATGAGCTCGAATCTGGTACATGCTCTCATTTACACAAGACCTTTCAAAGGCCTCACTTCTACCCTTAATGTCTCTCAAAAATTATTGGCCTATGAAAAGTATCCCTATATCACACACAAGGATAGTAACCATCAATTCTCTATGGTGAATGATGAATTCACCATGTTTGTTATAAACTTCAAGAAGGAAATCCTTAAGCTTCTACACTAACCGAGGATATCCTTAAGCTTCTACACTAACCGAGAAATATGGGAGATTCTTCACTCAGTTCTCAACCTTCACCTACATCAAGGTTTTGGGCTTCGATCTCACTCCTCATAGACTTCCCAGGTACCCTAGTGATAATGATAATTTTTGAGTTATGTAGGTAGCTTTTTCATGTTAATAATAGGTGTAGGAACAATAAAAAGAATGGTATATCCTTCATAATCTATTCATGTAAAATATTACATATGCATCAAATATTGAAACTTCGTTTTCTTTCCTCATCTTCTATTCTTATACATCTAGTTCTGATTTTAACATTAGGACAAATACTAAAGCCTTCACCTCCTTGGATTGCACCATAGTCCCCAAATTGAGGACTATTGGATCAATTTCCTAGATGAATTTGAAGTAAGGAAAAGAGACCATATGCAAATGAATGTTGATCAAATGAGGAGTTTCAACTTTGATTGGTTCATTAAAGGAGTGGGAGATGATGGATCATATATGTTTGATCTAGAGTACCAAGCGGTAAAATCTACACCTCTTCCACCTATCTCATGGAACATAAGAGAATCAAGTGACATCAATGAGAGGACTAAAATAATGATTCAGAGATCAAAGGAGTGGTTTAGGAAAAATATGATTGATCTCATTGATCCTAATGGGCTCCTAACTCTCTCGAGGTAAGCATCTCACATCTCATCCTTGAAGGTATATGAGAAAACCATGAGCTCCACTCACTCAGGGGATCCCATGAAGAGAAAAGTAATAGAAGAATAAATTATAGAAGAATCTCATGGTAGAGGCTTCATAACAATATTAGAGTCACTAATAACCCCATTTAAGATATCAAGAAATGTGACTAAGGATGAGATTGAGAAGGAATAAGATCATTGGGACACGATATTTCCATTGGTATCGAGATGAGTACTTTTCACTCATTCATATTGATGGGTAAAAATTTATTCACTTCCATAATTGAGATCTTGTCCCCTATTTGGTCTCTAACACTAAGTTCCCAATATGAAATGTTGAATGAGGCTACCTTCGAGATTGATTCTTGTGAAGAGATCACATCAATTTTTTTGGAAATTATAAGCAATAGTATACAAAGGATTGGATCTCCTCTAACTAGAAAAATTTCATTAGTGGAAGATCTTTTGAAACCATTTGAGGAATTGGTCAAGAAAGAATCGGGGATCCCTTATTGCTCAATGAAGAAACTTTGGAATCTCTCATGGAAATCAGATGTACACTTTCCAACATTACAAATGATCATTGAGTTTGGTTTAATAAATGCAAGAGAATTAGTTATACTTCTAAGACCTATATCCATGCTTTGAGTTTTGTTCAAATTATCTAAGAAGAAAAGGTAGCACTTGTGGTATCCCACTTCAACAAGGAATTCAAAGGTGAAGAAATATTTTCAAGTGTACTCCCACAAGATTTATTGGTAGTTGATTCTTTTTCAATAGAAGATTCCTATAATCCATCAGAGTGATCACCCCTCTCTTTTTCTTTCCTCCTCCCTCTTGTTCTAATTCTTCATTGAGGAGGTATTTTTCACTATTTCATCTTATTCACTTAAGTGACCTAAAGTATAACATTCTAATGAGTTATTTTTAATTAATGAAAAAAGACTCACTTTTTTTTCCTAGTAAAATCAAATGTCACAAATGATAAGGGGAAGTTAAGATTCATGTGGGGGGGTAGATGAAAAGACTATTTATAAAAATATATATTTAGATGATCTCTTCATTCCATGGGGGTTGTCAATTGTAAGTTTCTAACTAGAGAGATTCATGATACTAAGATACAAGCAAGAGATTGCATTCTTATATTTTCCTCTTTCTCTATGTTTCCTCTATATCCTTACATGTTTAATTTTTTACACATGATGATATTTTAAAACCAAGGAAGGTGTTATTACCTTTGATAAATGAATAAATAGAATTTTATGTCTATGATTTGTTATTCTTATCATTGTCAATAAGGTTTTATTCCTCTAATTGAGTGTGGATTAATTTTGGTTTATGTTGTCAAGTTCATTTGGTGCTTATTCATAAAGTTAACCCTTCTTCCCTAAATTGTTACTCTTATAGTGCCCACCAGCTTCTCTCCCTTGCATGACAATTTACTCTATGTTCTATTCATGGTTGAGTCATTTATAGGGATTATATCATGTTATTTAGATTGAATTGCTATGATATTGTTGCTATATTATCTCTTATATTAACTTGTCCTTATTAGGATGATATATAGGGCTCACAAAGCCAATTTATAGCCTTATCCTTACCACTTGGTTTTGATATAGTGTTATGGGTATTATTGATCTAGGGTTTACACAAATTATATTTTGGATAATGTTTATAATGGTTAATTGTTTGAACATGTGTACGTTAAATTGTCATCTCTATCTAGAATGTGCTAACCTGACTTGACAGTTGTGTATGAGGCACATGGTGCCAATATTGTTACCATTATTTCTTGTTTTGGTATTGTTTTTACGGAGGTTATAAAGATGAGATTTAAATGGGTTATATTTTGTATGCTATGGATGTATATTTCTTTGGCCATTATATCTATATGGATATAAATTGATTATATAAATTATGTGTTTTAGCTTGAAAAATTATTTGATCAATTGGATGTATGCATAATCATTCATTTGGTTTATTATATCAAGCAAGTATGATGATGTTTGAATCGATTTTGTAGGATATATGTTCACCAAAGCAAAGCGTGGGACTCAAAGATACACGTCTAAGATTACACAATTGGCTTCATGTGCCTAATCCTCACCCTTTATTTTTGGTTTCACCTTTCTTGTCATTGGTTGGGATGGAAATGGAATCCATAATTTTTCTTGGGTGTTAGTATTTTGGCTTAGTCACCTTGGATGATTGGCCCCTTTGGTTTCTTTTTAGTATTATTATATTAAGATTTTGTTTGAACCAATTTTATGAGTTTAATGGTTACTATTTTATTAGATATTATTATATTAGTGTAACTTTTTTTAGGAAGTATGAGACCATATACACATGGGTTAGGTGGGCCCCATCACCTCTCCCTATCATCTACTTTTTCCAAGCCCTAAATTGGGTTAACATGGTAAATTATAAGAGGTACTTTTATCATTGGGGTTCTATTTACATAAAAATGGACCCCTTGAATCTACCTATGGGTAGGGGGACCTTTTTCAAGGCTCAAATGGGATTTTCCCTCCCATTTGATCCTCTCTTTACATATCAAATTCATAAGCTTATTTTTGAGCCACCTTGGAATTAGAGGAGACTTTTTTATGTTTTAATTTTACTTTTGGTATATATTCCTCCATTATTTATTTTGTCTTATGCTTGATAGGAACTTGGGGTGTCTAGTTTTTGATAAGGGGATAGGTGACACATGTCACCATCACAATAGTTTGAATATTTTTACTTCTTCCTTATTATTCCTCCACCTTGAAGGGGGGGGGAATTTTGAGTCTCATTTTTACATGGGGAATTTGGGAGAGAACTTTGAATATATAGAATCCTAGAGGGGATTGTTGGTTTCTCCTTATTCACTTGAAGCTCATGGGAAGCTTGGGAAGAAGAAATTTAGCGTATAGAGGTTGGACATAAAATATGGGACTTGGAATGTATGGATTGAGAGGTAATCCTATTAACTACTTATTGATTTTTTCTTGTTAAAATGATTTTTTTATTGATTGTGTTTCAATGTCAAAGGGATAAGTAATAGATTTTTGTAACATTTTTAGTTGTATGGAAACATGGATATCATGGAAAAAATATTTTCTTTTCTTTTTTAACTCTTGGGAAGCAATTGTACTTCATTTGTGCGTGTTGGTATTTTATTTTCAAATTAGTTTGTTGTGTATGTTGGGTGTTTTATTATCCCTCTTCTATCCCGATGCATCTTGAAGGGATACAACCTCTCTCTCAATGGGCTTGGAAGGAGGCTAGAATGTAATTATGCCAATTAGTTGGATAGACAACCAAGCCACCTCTCTTGTGTTGAAAACATACTTCTTTGTGATAGAGTATGTTAATAGAGCCTTACTTGGAGTTGCTACGAGTTAGAGACATGGTGTATTTAATCACAATTTTGACATATTGTTTCTTTTATTTGGAATAAGGAATTTACACTTGTTTTTTAATATTTGCATAGTTTATTTCCAAATTGTAAGAACAAGTAAATTGTAAAATGAATTTGTAATATAATTAATACTTCTTTGTTATCACTCTTGCATTAATAAATTATTATATTCATGTTATATCAAAAAGGGGACAGATTTAGCTTTCTTTTTCTTATTGATAAACATATTGAATAGTGTGAAGATATTGTAATAATTGAATGAGAAAATAGGTATATATTTGCATTATGGAATCTCTCATATGTACGAATCTTAAATTTTGAGATTTAATGATTGAAAGAGGGTTAATATTAAATTTGTTTTTAACCTTATGTAACATGTGCCTTAAAGGAATGATATTTTGTGTATGTAAGAAGAGAATATTAGCTATTTTACTTCTTATTTTGGGAAGGAGCAAAAACAATACTTGTAACTCTTGATATAAAAAAGGGGTAAAATATTGTAAGATAAGAATACTCCTTGTTACTAGTGTTATCACAAAGGATCTCTCGGTTTTAGTTGTAAACTACAAAATTTCTTTGGTTGGCTTCATTTATATGACCAATAACACTCCTTATACCATGTTTCAAAATTCATAATTATTGAGTAGAGAGCCTTTTTGAAAACCTATGAATTCAACAAGTATTCCTTGGTTATGAGTAGTTTCTATGCTAAGAGAATTAGATTTAATTGTGTTAAGGAGGTGTACAAATAGAATTTTGGATGCTTAACAAACCTCCAAAGTTAGTTTAGTTTTTATTTTATTTCAAGAAAGGAGAGAATCTTAGATATCAAAAATGTAACTCCCTACTTTCTATAATCAAAAATAACTTAGACCTTTTCCATCTAGATAGGAAATGATATTTTATACTAATCAAATTATAGTCTTTATTTGTATTTACAAAGAATGATTATATATGTATTTACATCATTATAAATGATAAAATTATGTAATATAAAAGAGATAAAAACTCTATTTATACGTGGTTGTATATTAGTTCCTAAACAAGTATTTATCATGACACTTATTTACATGCACATGTGTGTGTGTGTGTGTGTGTGTGTGTGTGTGTGTGTGTGTGTGTGTGTGTGTGTGTGTGTGTGTGTGTGTGTGTGTGTGTGTGTGTGTGTGTGTGTGTGTGTGTGTGTGTGTTTATTTTTATTTTCTTTCCCTCTATTCTTGTATAAATATATTAGAAATTGGTTTTTGTATGGGGTTATCTATAATTACAATTATGCATTCTCGTTTCCTTATCCCTTTGAAAAAAATATAAATTCAAGGTTTTAGAATTGTATGAAAAAAATTAAAAATAAATCATAATAATACAAAAATAAATAAAATTTATTCGGGGTTATTATGGTGTTTGGGTGGCCAGTGCCAACCCACCCCTCTCCCATGCTTACCTTCTTAGGCTCACCCGATCTAGTGTAAACCCCGGATCCTTTTACGCTTTATACCGCCTCACCATGCCCATGTCTCCATCAATATGCTCACATCTATTTTTGTGTGAGTAACCACCTTTCCCCACTTCAATATGGCTTTGAACATAAATATATAAACAATGAAACAATAAGAAATATATGGATATGTTCCATATATGTCTATAAGGTTAAATAATTTGTTTCCATTTGGATACATATACATAGTTTCCTTCTAAATCGGTAATAGATAAACTATTAATCTATCCTCCATGGAAGCCCTTACTTTTCCTGCAAGAATAATAGATAAGAAATGAAACTATAGAAATTAATGAGTAATGAGTAAATAATATGAGGATGGACAAGAATAAGGAAATCTAGGGTTTCCTAAGATCAACAATAGAGACCGATTTATATCCAAGGGCTCATATGGATTGGGAAATGAAGGGAAAATATAATTGACAAATTATAGATTCACCATTAAAATTCTAAATATTATAGATTATGTTGTGTAGTTAATTTAATCACAGATTTAGCTTATTATAGATAGCAAATTATAGAGCTTAATAACATGAGTTGAAAGTAAACAACTGAAATTAAAAGAAGACAGATAACACCATATTTAAGTGGGAAAACTCATAGGATAAAACCTCACTTTGAAAAGAAATGTCTATATTAAGAATTATCATATTTTAACCCAAACTTTCACTTCCTTCCTCGGTCTCACAGTAAACAACTCACTTACATTAAAAGTTCAAATTTTTCTGTATAGGTCAATAACAAGATTAACAAAGAGTCAATCCCATGTGGTATCATCATATTTATATAGGATGGGTGAACAATCATGTTAATTACTCTATTCGAGGTTGTGTAGACTCGACTAAGTTTATTTTAAATAAACATTTTAATAAGGGTCATAAGTGGTGGTTTATCAAATGATATCCCACTTCACATTATCAACCCCAACACTCCCCCTTAATGTTAAGTGGGAGAAACATGCATAAACATGTTAACATTAGTTCCTTATGTAAACACATTGTGGATTTTAGTGAGACCATGAGACACTATTTTTCCGTGGTTCAAAATAGTGTTCCAAGGTTTCCATAAAAACCACAATGCAAAGGAACATAAAAAACAAAACATGCCAAATTATATTTTTCTACAAAAGGATTTACATATCCATGAATCAACAATAGTGATTTTGGCTAGCATGCAGACAAGGGAAATCATACAGATCTTCCCATACATAAATTCTTAAGACCAATGCTTTACATATGAATACTTACATCAGATTATGGATCCTTTTATAAACTAAGGCATACCCATAACTAAATCTTCGCTGGGATTTACAAGTAACTTCACACATAGTGTGACATATTTACTTATTACAAAATGGAGGAAGTATTAGAAGTTTACAATATCCATTAAGAGGTGGCATTGTCATGCACACTCCCCCTCAATGGAAACTCTGATAGGCCCAACAAGGCATGAAAATTGAAAAACTTTACGAAACACACAGTGGATTTGTAAAGATATCTACAACTTGATCTTCATTCAAACAAAACTTGAGATCAATATCACCATTCAGGACTTTCTCTCAAATAAAGTGCATATGAACTTCAATATGCTTGGTCCTTTGATGTTGAACTAGATTGTTTGCAAGAGAAATGCAACTTTGGTTGTCACATAGAAGAATATTACTCTCTTTGATTCCCATGTGCGTTCATCCAATATTTTTTCAGCTACATATCTTCCTTTGCAGCTTTCATAACACTTATATACTCTACCTCAGTAGAATATATAAACACTTGTTGGTTTCTTCTTGCTACTCCAAGTGATGGCACCTGCACCAAACTTGAAAACATATCCAGAAGTAGAATTTATATCTGCAACATCACCAACATGATCAAATCACAATAACCAAATAATTGTGCATCATTAGAAGATGAATAAAATAGACCATAATTAATTGTTCCTTTAATATATTTCAAAATTATTTTTTCCATTTTCCAATGAACCTCATAAGTATATTGCATAAATCTTGAAACAACTCTACTGCATAAGAAATATCAGGTCTAGTAATAGTTAAATAAATTAGATTACCAACTAGTTATCTATACATATTAGGATCAAATTTAGCACATGTTGGTTTAGGATCTAACTTAACACCAACTTCAATAGGAATGGAAATAGTCTTACAGTCGATAACATTAAATATTCTAAGAAAATTCATAGCATACTGAGATTGAGATGTAAAAATAGACTTATGATCTTGAAATATTACCATGTGAAGAAAATGATTTAATAAACCTAAATTAGTCATTTCAAAATGTTATTTTAATCTTTAAGTGATTCTAACAATTAAATTTATATCACTTCTAGTAATCAAAATATCATCAACATACAATACAATAATGATAATATGATTATTTTCAAACTTAACAAATAAATCAATATCAAAACAATAGTTAGAAAATCCAAGATCATGAAAGAAACTGATAATTTTAACATAACAAGCTCTAAGAGCTAGTTTAAGACCATACAAAGACTTTTTAAGCTTACAAACATAAAGTTATTTACTAGGTTCTTCAAAACCTTTAGGATGTCTCATGTATATTTCTTCTTTTAAGTCACCATTTTAAAAAGCATTTTAATATCCATTTGGTGAATTTCCCAACCATATTGGGAAGCCAATGCAAGAAGAATTCTAACAATACTCATTTTTATACATGAGAAAAGGTCTCAACATATTCAAGACCAGGTTTCTAAGTGAAACCACGAGCTACCATCCTTTCCTTAAACTTTTCAATTTCTCCTACAGAGTTATATTTGATCTTGTATAACCACCTAGATCCTACAATGCTTCTCTTAGAGGAAGAGGGGGACTAGTTCCCAAGTGTTATTTTTAATCAAAGCATTGTATTCATCTTTCATAGCCTGAATCCATCTATCATCTTGACATGATTCTTCAAAATATTGTGGTTCAACCTCATAGAGGGTCATCAAGGCATGATAAGAATGTTGACTATGAGTCACTTTTCTAAGATTAGCAGGCTAAGAGTCTTGAACAATACTTTGAGCCCATTTAGGAACCTTGTGATGCAAGACATTTTGAGATGACTCCCCCTCAATCTCCATCATGTCTAGATCAGGATAATCAACCTCTTGAACTTTTGTTTCCATAATGTTAAGAGAGAGAATTATCGGGATTTATCTCGGGAGAGCAGCATATGAGGGTTCATGATAAGCATCATAGAACCTATTTTCTCAATGATGTCATGCTTGAAAGGATCATAAATCCTCAAGTGCTTTATTTCTATAACCATATCCAATAAAAATACAAGAAAATCAGGTTGGATCAAGATTCTTTTGTTTGTCTTTTAGAATGAAGATAGAAGCAAGACTACTAAAGAACTTTAAGTGAGAAATATCTAGTTTTTACTTTGTTCATACTTCATTAGGAGTAGTTTGATGAATATATTTAGAAGGAACTCTATTAATAATATAGATATTAGTATTCATAGCTTCTTCCCATAGAAACTTAGGCACATTATAAGCATGAATCATAGTCCTATCCATTTCTAAGACAGTCATATTCTTTCTTTCTGCAATGGTATTTTTGAGGGGAATAAGGAGTAGTGAACTCTCTTTGAATCCCTGATAATATAGAGAACTCCTAAAACTTTTTCTAACATGTTCATCTCCATTATTAGTTCTAATTCTCTTAATTTTTAGGTTAGAAGTATTTTCAACTAAAGCTTTATATTCTTGAAACTTAGACAAGACATCATACTTCTTAATGAAATAAGACCAAGTCATTTTAGAGAAGTCATCAATAAAGAAAACAACATACAAATAACCACTAAGTGAAGGAACCTCAAGTGGACCTCTTACATCACTATAAATCAGTTCTAATATCTAAGAAGAATTGGGATCATGATGTTTTTGAAATGGTTCATCATGTTTCTTACCACTTAGGAAACTTTCACATGTTTTATGATCTAATTTTTCTTTGGAAAACCAACAACAAGATTCAGTGTAGACAATTCATATAGGGTTTTGAAATTTATATGACCAAGTCTTTCATGCCAAAGCTGAATATCATTCCTAGAAGAGAAATAAAAATAAGACTCAGACACAAAACTATCAAATATATACAAGCCATTTTTTTGAATATCGGAAGCAATAACATTACTATACTTATCATTTACATACCACTTATCTTATAGAAAAAGAACTTTAAAATTTTATTTAGTTAGTGAGAGCAATATAGAAGAATATTTTTTCAGTTGAGGAACATACAAGACATTCCTAATTACTCCATTTGATAGCTTAACATTGCCACAACTTTCAAATCTAATGATGGAGTTATCTCCTAGATAGATATTTTCCTCACATTTAACTATGTCTGAGAGGATACTAGGAGTGCAATTCATGTGCCTAGAGGCACCACTATCAAGAATCCATTCATTTTCATTTGAAGCTGAAAGGGTAGTATACATGGCAATAGACTACTCACCACATTTTCTTGATTTTGCTTCTAATTTTCCTTATGACTATTAGGATTTTTGTTCTTAGCATTCTTAGTTGATTTTTTATTCTTTACTCTATAATCAAACTCTTTATGCCCAAATTTTCCACACTTGTTATAAGTTCCATTAAATTTGACTTTAAAGTTTTGACTATTTTTAGCAGAAATAGACTTAGGATTGGATTTGAATCTTGATCTGATATTAGACTTCTGATTAGGATTATTATTATTATTCTATTATGAGTAGACTTATGATTTTGAGAGAAAAATTCTTGGGAGCAGTCTCTTTTGAATCAAAATTATCCATTACACACTCTTCTTGAATTAACAAAGAAGACAGAGTGTCTGAATCAAGCATATCATTCTCATTTTGATACTTAGAGTTAAGAATAGATATATAATTTCTAAACTTTTCATTAATGTTAATCTAGATTATAAAGTACATAAGCTTATCTTGAAATAATTCACAGTTGTAGCCATCTAATTGAGCTTTAATGTTCTTAATTTTAGCTAAATAATTTACTATCTTCTTAACCCCCTTCATGGGAGTTGTAAACATCTCTAAAACTAGCTTAATTATTTTATAAAAATGACTTCCTTCATGTATTGTCTCTAATTGCTTCAAAGAATAAGTAGGCAAGTCCATATGACCTATATGCATTAGGAATTCATCTTTTACGCTTTGTAAAATAATTGACAGAGCTTTCTATGATCTCTTAGAGAAGGAGCTAAGATTTTTAGGGGTTACTTGTCTTCCTATGGGTCATTTTTCCATATCAGTCACAATCTTGTAACTTTCTAGCCATAAAACAAGCTTTTAATCAAACTCTCCAAATGCTATAATTCATTCCATTTAACAATTGAGACTTATCCAATGAAAAACTAGTTGAACTAGCCATTTTTAATGCTCAGATTCGACACTAGAAATGAATACTACTAAAGAAGCCAACTGGAGGAAAAAAACTTAGCTATAGACCTTTTAGTTATATGCTCATAGATAAGTGAAACAGAAAATCTCTATAAGGTTGCAGAGTAAAGCTCGACCTTTCCAAATTTTGGAATCTGCGAGATAAAGACACTTAGAGAACCCACATAACACTAACTTGGAAAAATTGTGGAATGAAAAAAATTTACAAATCCATGACACAAACAAAAATTTGAAACTCATGAAACAAAGAAAAATTTTGAAAGCTACAAGACAAAGAAAAAGATACCCGCGGTATAAAGAAAGTTCACAACCTACAGAATAAATAGAGTTTAAAAAATCATAGATGAAGCAAGATATGACACGTGTCTCTTTTTAATTATCTTGCACTTCGTAGTGTAGCTAATAAGTCAAAAGACAATTAATTAAAAATAGACAATGAGAATTGTATACATGTGTCTTTAATTAATTAGTTCATTATTTTACACTCTAACAAACTTCAAAGAAAATAAGAAATCAAAGATAGTAACTAATCAATTAAATGATGTAACTTTCCAAAGATCTAATGACTAGTAATATACACTTGGCGGATTTACGAAACTTTAAATAGATTGCCTTGGGTGGACTTAAAGTCCCCAGAATAAGCCAAACTTTAAAATAAAGTTCGGGTCTAAAATTAAAGGAAAGTGTCGCAATCTTAGTGGCTAAGCCAAAGAAAATACTAAAACCTTGAAAGATAAAGAATGGCACTTGTGAAGACCGACACTTGTAAAAAATTAAAATACATGTCAAAATGTAATTGGTTCAAACTTTGCAATGCTACCAAAATACTAAAGAAAACTTGAATGCATGTGGATCCTTTTAAATGGAAATTTTATTATCCTAATATTTAATTATGCATAGTTTAATAATTATTTAATTTCATTAATTAAATAATAAATGGTTATATTGTTATATGGTTAATCAACCATATTTGTCTGTATGCATACTGTTATATTGTTTTAAACAATATATTTGTTTTTATGTAATTGTTGCTTCCCGGGTGATTTGGAAGCTTGTTTATTCTGGCATTTGGTTGCACCTGTGCAACTCATTTTCCCGGATGTATTTGGCTGTGCAATATCTATAAATATTGCAGCCTATTCACTGTAATTTTTTAGTTGATTGAGATTAATAAAATTACACAGGCTTCCGTCCCTGTTTCTCAATCTACATTTGGTACGGAGCGAAATTACAGCCTGTGAAGGTGTGGAAGAGAGAATGCGGCGAGAGAGAGAGAGATTGGAGAAGAGTATGCAGCATAGAGAGCACATGCGGCCTCCTGCAACCTCCCAGCCTCATCTCTGCCTTTCCACATCCCCCAGTTCGTTCCAGGTGTTTGGAAGCAAAAAAATTTTTTTTTGGTGCTGGTTGCACTGACAAAAAAATTGCTCTGAGTATTGAAAATAATAAAAAAAATATAATTTCTCAATAAGGGTTTTGTCTCTAAATTAGAGAATCATTTAGTATCTACTATATTTGGAGGTTGTTTTGCTTGTTTTGGAGGTCTATTGAGCTATTCATCAAACCCTAGCCGAGTCTTGTCTTGCACAGATCAAACTGAACATCATGTGCTTGAGGATCGAGTTGTGATCAATACACAGAGCAAAGAATAATTAAAAAAAGAAGAAGGAGGCACCCATGCTGGACCTGCACAAAATATACAGTGGAAGAAGAGAATAGGTGGCCAAAGAAGAGGAAAAATGTTTTTGTGAGAAAAATCACCCTCCTCGTTATCTTCTTGCCTCCCGATCTCTTTATACACTAAAAAAATGCATTTTTTGGACATCCACAGTAGTTTGCGCCAGAAAACCGCTGTGGTAGCTCCATCTAGTATTCTTGGGATCACAGCCTGTGACGATATGCAATTCGTGGCCTTCGAGTGCGGGATAAGCAATTTTGAGAGGCATTTCTCCGATCAAGTCTTCCCATCGCTCCTCCAGCAGATCCATAATGGCAGACGCTTGATCGGGTGTCGCGAGAGAGCTCATAATAGCAAAACACGTGCCTGGCAAAAAAACCACACAAGTCCATTCTAAAAAAGGGCTCACATTCCCAATGAAATAACCACCCTTCATTGTCATGAAGTCGAAGACCCGGAAAAAAAAGCGTCGGGGAATGAATTAAACTTGTTCACGAGCCAAGTGCAAAAATCGGCTCTGTTTTATGCAAATCGGTGCGTGGAAAATTTGGAAAAAATCGGCGGCCAAGGAGAATACGGCGTGGTAGCTGAAAAAAAAAGCTTGAGATCCGTTTTTAGGCAAATAAGAAAACCTAAAAATGCCTCTTCACCAGCATGCGCCACGTGGAGCCTCACCAAGTCACATTTTTTTAAAGGTAAGTCAATTTTACTTATCATTAAATACAAATTCCTTCCTTTCATAGCCCAAGCGCCCTAAGTGGGCAAGTTGGCTAGTGCATGTGCCTTGGGAGTGAGAGGTTTGAGGATCAAATCCCACAAAAAACACTCAAAAACTCTCCTTTTGCATCTGGCGGATTTTTGGCGAACTGCTAAATTTAGCAGGCTTTTTTTGAATTTAGTTACAACTAACTAAATTTAGCGGAGAAATCCCTAATTTAGGGTAAAAAAAAAATTTCTCCCATCTGGTCTGTTTTATCATTCCAGACATTTTTTGCAAAAGGAGACCCATCTAAAAATTGCATTTTCAGCTATTTTTTTGCAATTTTTAGCATTTTGGGTCGTATTGGGCTCAGGAGGTCACCAGGACCCCGAAACTGAAATTTTTGGCCTGTTATTCAAATTGTACTGCATATTGTACTAATTTGCAGGTTGCCATAGTCAACTGCAAAACTTTGTAACTGCTCAGAAACTGGCAGAATTGTAATAAAAAACAGTAAAATTGGTTCTGTAACACTCACGAGATCCTAGATCTCATTCGCAGCGTTCGGTATATACAGTGCCTCTGGGAAGCGCTTACGGGTAAAGCCGTCGCGACTACTACTGCACTTAACACCTAATATAGCTGCAACAACGTCGTCTGGGCATCGTCCCTATAAATCGACGGGGAGTAATAAGGTCACAGTGCACACACTATGAACCATCCCATCCGTCTGTGAACGATTGCAAGACATAAATCCGGACTGAGAAATTATCCGAGTATATAGCGAAGTTACGCGCGCGTATGAGGATATTTCTTTGAGCCGGTGTCAATAATCACACAGACCCCATCAGTACTGTCTTGGTACCACGTATCGAATTCTTTCACGTACGTTAACGCCTCTTTCACGTACCGCCGGGTATATAGAAAGGGCGAGCTTCTTCCACGTACCGACGGGTATATCGGAAGGGCGCGTATATAGAAAGGTTCGGTATATCGGACTGACGGTATATAGATTGGGAGACCTAATACATGGTGTGATAAGAGCCAAACCTGTCGGTGATCTCTGCAAAATGGGCACCAATGCCCCCAAATTTTTCTTCGGATTCACAATTGCTCGGAGGAAGCAACTATCTTTTGCTTGGAAGACAAAAATAAAAACACAACTTGAGTTTGAAGAAATCGCTGTTGTGGTGGTACTCTAACCGAGATCACCAGCGGATGCAACACAACAACGACAATTTGATAGAGCGATCGAGAAAGCAAAACTCATCATCTTGTTTGGAGTGTCTGACGATGTGCAAGCCCACATTCGAGATGCCACATCAGCAAAAGAAGCTTGGGATAAGCTGAGCACAATATATGAGGCCAAGAACAAGAATGTCATACTCAATTTGCAGAGTCAGTTACATACATTGAAATTCAAACAGAATGAGAAAATTGAAGCCTTCCTAAGAAGAGTTGCAGAGTTGAGGGCTTCACTTCTAGCCCTAGGAGAAGAGGTCAAAGATGAATCTCTCGTTCCCATTGTTCTGAGAGCTCTCCCTTCTTCTTACCGCATTTTTGTCACAACTCTAAACTTGTCAGATACAACAATTAGTTTTGACAAGCTAGTAAACCTACTGCAACAAGAGGAAGCAATGCACAACAAGGATGATGAAGAGGAGCAGACATTGTCTTCACATCAAAAATGGAAAGGAAAAGGTAAAGGAAAACCTAAATCCTATCAGAAGTCCCCACATCAGAATCAGTATCATGGGGACAATCAACAGAAGAAGCGATGTCCAATTTGCAAAAGAGGACATGACTTGCAAGAATGTTGGTTTAACACATATAAGAAAGGTTCATCAAGCATTCGGACCACAACAACAACAAACTTACAAGGACATTCAAAAACTATCACGGGCGAAAAAGGGGAACTGGAAAAGAAGACCCCACCAGAAAGGTAATATTTTTGAGCAACAAGATCAGTCAGACAATGAAGACTTCTTGTTCACTGCTCGATCAAGTGAACCATCCATGTCATCTAGTGACGTCTGGTATGTTGATTAGGAGCCACTCGACACATGACCGGCCACAGAGACTGGTTTATTTCAATGAGGACACGCCATCGAAAAATCATGTTTCGTTGGGAGATGATTCTTCATATACGATTCGAGGATTGGAAACATTTCTCTACCCCTTGGTTCACGCAAATGCAAACTATCGGATGTTCTATATGTCCACAGGTTGTGAATCTTCTTTCGGTCAGTCGACTCCTAGATCACAACTGAAAATTGACTTTGATAGTCGATCCGCAAAAAATGTGTTTGATTCGAGATAAATCCAAGGCTCGAAAATAATTGCAAAAGCCTCAAATGTGGGACGAATGTTTCAACTTGATTTCATTCACAAAAATGATCAAGCACTTGTGGCTAAAAACTCCACCTCAGCTCAGTTGTGGCATCGGAGATTTGGTCATGTAAGTTTCAAATATCTCGAAACACTTCACCGGTGTAATATGGTACATGGGCTACCATCTCTTCAGAAGGATACGAGACAAGTGTCCTCACTGCTTAGCAGGAAAACAACACAGAGTTTCATTCCAAATGAGTACTTTTCGAGCTCATGGTAAACTTGACCTGGTTCATACCGATCTGTGTGGTCCAATGCAGCCAAGTCATTCAGGGTTCCAGTACTTCATGCTCTGTGTTGACGACTATTCACGCAAAATGTGGATTTTTGTCTTTGCAAGAAAAGTGAAGCCTTTGAAACATTCAAAAAGTTCAAAGTGGCAGTTGAGAAAGAAACTGGTCGTCACATCAGAACTCTCCGCTCAGATCGAGGGGGGGAATTCACCAGTGATGAGTTCAGAGACTACCTACAAACTCACGGGATTCGTCGACAAATGCCTCCTCCACACACACCGCAAAAAAATGGTGTTGTCGAGAGAAGAAATCGTACTATCATGGAAATGGTGCGATGCATGATCGATGATTCCAAACTTGCAAAGACATTTTGGGCAGAAGCAGCAAAAACAGCAGTGTATTTGTTAAACAGAGCGCCCACAACTGCTCTTGATGGAATTACACCACAAGAAGCATGGTCAAAAAGGAAACCATCCATTGCACACCTCAGAGTATTCGGGTGCAAAGCCAGCATGCACATACCCAAACAGAATAGAAAGAAATTGGACATGAAGTCACAAAATCTCATCTTCATTGGATACAGTGAAGAGACTCTTGGGTACAGATGATGGATCCTAAGACCCAGAAAAGTCTACACAAGCAGAGATGTTGAGTTTTCGAGAAGAAGGAAGCGAGAGACTCCTCCTCCGGACTCACAAGATGTAGATTTTTCACCAGTTGTAAAAATTGAAGCTAATGTTCCCTCAGAAGATGAAAGTGATGATGGGGATGATGGTGTTGATCAGATAGAACCACAACCCATGGGAACAGGTCAACGTATGCCTAAATGGTGTACAAGCACATTACGAGATGCAAGACTGGATGCTCCACCGGATACATCCACCCCTGGACCACGGACTCACAGTAAAGCAAGAGAAGAAGTTAACTTTGCTTTGATGAGTAGAGTCATTGAATCAGACGAGCCCTCTACAGTCCAGGAAGCCCTACAGTCAAAAGCTTGGAAAGATGCCATGGATTCTGAATATCAATCAGTGATGAAGAATAACACTTGGCAGCTTGTTGATCTTCCACCAGGGAAGAAACCCATTGGATGCAGATGGATATTCAAAACTAAGTACAAAGCAGATGGGACAGTGGACAAGTGCAAAGCAAGACTTGTAGCAAAGTACATACGAAAAAAAGGCATTGACTATGAGGAGACATTTGCTCCCACAGGCTAAGATCAAAATGATCGGGATGATCTTTGCTCTAGCTTTGCAGTTTGGATGGAAAGTTCACCAAATGGACGTAAAAGTGCCTTCTGAATGGAGATTTACAAGAAGAAGTCTACATGACTCAACTTTGAGGGATATGTTGTACACAGTCAAGAAGAAAAGGTATGCGGACTCGGAAATCTCTATATGGCCTCAAACAGGCACCCCGGGCATGGTACATCAAGATTGATGAGCATCTCGTACAACATGGATTAAGTCAAAATCCATACGATCCCAATCTCTACCTCAAAAAGCAAGGGGAGATGGTGATTGTTGTAGTTTATGTCGATGATCTAGTCATCACTTTGGCGTTCGATGAAGATGATTGATGAAACGAAGAAAGATCTTAAGCGATCATTCGACATGACGGATCTCGGGCTTATGCACTCTTGTCTTGGGTGGAAGTATGGCGAAAAGAGAATCACATCTTTGTTTCTCGAGATGAAATATACCAAGACAACGCTCGAGAAGTTTAGGATGATGGATTGCACACCAATTGCTACACCTATGGAGAAGCAGATTACGATTATCTCGTTCGAGATCCATCTCTGAGGTAAGTGCCACTCTCTCGGCGGTGATTGGGAGTCTCATTTACGACCTACACTAGACCGGATATCGGCTTTGCGGTGAGCTATCTATCCGGGTTCATGCGGGAACCCAAAATTTGTCATTGGAAAGCAGCAAAGCGCATTTTTGAGATATCTCAAAGGATCGGTGGATCTTGGTCTAGAATACAAGAAGAATGAAAACTTCTTCTTGAGTGGATATTGGATTCGAGATCATGCGGGTAACATTGATGATAGAAAATCCATACGGATTTGTATTCTTTATGGGATCTGGACCAATATCATGGGGAAGTAAAAACAACACTTTGTTTCTCACTCTTCCACGAAGCCGAGTATCGTTACGCGGAGAAGGCATCATGTGAAGCGATTTGGCTACGTCGCATCTTTGGAAGGACTTGGAATACCACGGGACAAACCGACCACCATGTATGTTGACAATGAAGGTGTTCTCAAACTTGTTCGCAATCCAGATTTTCACGAGAGAACAAAGCACATTGAAGTTCAGGTTCATTTCATACGCGAACATGTGTTGAAGCACAACATCCAGCTTGATTTTGTCAACGGTGAACAACGGCGAGATATTTTCACAAAGTCACTTGCACGTGACAAGTTCGAGTTGTTGAGCATTTCTCTCCTCATCTCTTGATGATGCACAATTAAGGGGGAATGTTAGGATAAATTTTATTATCCTAATATTTAATTATGCATAGTTTAATAATTATTTAATTTCATTAATTAAATAATAAATGGTTATATTTTATATGGTTAATCAACCATATTTATGCATATGCATCTTTGTTATATTGTTTTAACAATATATTTGTTTTTATGTAATTGTTGCTTCCGGGTGTTTTTGGAAGCTTGTTTATTCTGGCATTTGGTTGCACTGTGCAACTCATTTTCCGGATGTATTTGGTGTGCAATATCTATAAATATTGCAGCCTATTCAACGTAATTTTTAGTTGATTGAGATTAATCCACAAATAAACTTAAAGCTTCTTTGCTCTAGCAAATTAAAATATCCCAGATCAATCCTACACACACCAAATCACTAACTCGATACCATGTTAGGGAAACAAAGGAAAAAATAATTGACAAATTATAGATTCACCATTAAAATGTCGGAGATTATAGATTATGTTGTGCAGTCAATTTAATCATAGATTTAACTTATTACAGATAGTGAATTACAGATCTTAATAACATGAGCTGAAAGTAAACAAGTAAAAGTAAAAGGAGACAAATAACACCATATTTAAGTGGGAAAACCCAAAGGAGAAAACCCCACGATAAAGAATTTTCTATGTTAATAATTATCATACTTTAACCTTGCACTTCCACTTCACTCCTTATTCTCATAGTAAATAGTTTTCTTACATAAAAAAATCTCACATTTTTCCTATATAAATCAATAGCTCAACTAGCAGTAGCCAATCCCATACGAGATCATCCTATTTAACAGTCATGTCATTTCACTTTATTCAAGGTGTGTAGACCAACTAAGTTTATTTTAAATAAAAAATTTAATAAGGGTCGTAAGTGGTGGTCTATCAAATGATATCCCACTTCACATCATCAACCCCAACACATATTAAACCTAAGATAGTAACTTGTTTAACGGCCCCATTTTTTTTACTTTTAAAATAATTAAATGAACTTATTGCTTCCCCTATTCTATTGGGAAGATAAATAATTAAAAATTGGGGTTTTTTTCCAAGAGTCAACTTGGTTAATTAGAATAAATACATAAATTTTACTTTTAAATTGTTCTACCATATTTTAGGGTTTAATTAACCAAAGGATTGGTATTATTTATTATCTTAGACTACATTATCTAATTTTTGTTTTAGTGAACTCTTAGAACCTAATATATTGTCATAATGTTGTAATTAAGAGGAATCTTATTTGGTAGTATAATTCCTTCAATGGGAACCCGAATAACTCTTAGATAAATAAAACTCTTTAAACTATTCCTTTGGTGATAAAGTCTTAAGAATGTTAATTTACCCATAAGGTGGGGCTATAATAAATTTTCTTACGATCCTTTTCTTCGTGATAAATTTTAGTGTATAAAGTTTCCTTTGGGATAGTAAAATGAAGATGGAGATTCTATAAATTAATCATATCTTAGTGTTGTTGGGTGAAACAATGTTCATTGAAGAGATAGTTAATAGTTCATGGGATATTAGTCCCTCCTCTTATATGGGGAGGTTCCCTTATTCAGACCAAAATCTAGAACTCTAAAATATTTACAAAATTTACAAACTAATAATTTTTAGTGAGGATGTTGGTAGCATTGATTAATTTCATGATTTCAAATACAAAAGAAGGGTCTGGAGAAGAATAATCAGAAGAATGTAATTGTTTATGATTCTTGGCAAGACGAATGAAATTGTGACACATAGTTACTTTTCAAATTTATTGATCAAGGACTCATAGTTCCTTCTTGGTCGTACAAGATCACCACAACTACACGGATGAAAAAAGGAGAGAAATAAATAACACAACTTTCAAATAAGAAGAGTGCAAATATTATTCTACTCATACATGCCAAAATAACTTGAGAACATACATGTCTACATAATGGAATTTATCATAGTAAACAAGATTTAAATTGAATCACAATTCAATAAATCTTGATCTATGCATAAGAACACAAAGTTTCAGAATCCAGATAATGCAAATAGTACATGAAATGTAACAAAACCAAGAAAGGAAAATAGACAGAACAAGGAGGAGAAAGAGAAGGGTCTTCTTCTATATTCAAAATCAATATTTCTTACATCCAAAAATGTACCAACATCTAACCCCTTTTACAAAGAAAATGAATCCTTATATAGGAAAAGGGGAAAGGAGTAACCACCCTAACTAACTAGTTATTTTAATTAAGTGATAAAACACTTAATTAAATGAGTTACATTCAAATGACTTTATATTACATATTTTTTTAATAAAATAAATTCGAAAATAAAATATAACAACTAGTAGTATTAGGATACTTTGGGAATAATGAAGAGAAGATACACAAGAGGTAGGAAAATTTATCTTGAAACATGCATCCGGAACTTTGTGACCACAGCTGAAATTTTTGTCTCCCTTGGCACAATAGTGTTAGATAAATTTCTCATCCATGCTCCCAAGGAATTCTCCATCTCTAAATTTGTGCCTCCATATTGAGAGAGTCCCTTTGTAGCTTCTACAATAACATTATTGAGTTATGACAATTCCTCCATCTTTTCATTGTTAACAAACTTTGTTTTAAATAAATTCTCCTTTCTGAGCTTATTAAAAGCTTTTTAAATCCGATCAAAAGAGTTCCTTTCTGATAAATTGTCCTTAAAAATCTGAAAACAAAGATCCTAAATTTCTGCAAAAATCTCAACCTTTCAAAGATTCTCCTTTCTAAATCATGTTTTGCAACTCAATTGAGCTTCTTCCAAGACCTTCATTCTCCACTCAACACTAAAAGACCAAGTTTTGGAAATATTGTTTTTAGAGTCATCAAAAATATTATCGAAAAAAGATTTTATCTTTTGTAAATATCTTGAATGACATTTGCCCAAATTTTTATTTCCTTATCAATGTTATCAATTCCTAAATTGATCTGCTCCTGAGATGAAACAATGTTGTCATAGGTCTTGTAGGATTCATCAATGAATTCCAATCATGTGACTAGAATTTTCTCCACCCAAGCCTCAAATGCTTTACCAAGAGTGGAATGTTTATGAATTTATACTATATCCTTAAAATCAATGCTAGTAGTTGTAGGACTTGGTGGGAGTGCATACGAGGAGTCGAGATCCAATGGAGTGTTATCGATGATATAAAGGATTAAATGAAATTGTCCAACACTTGTACATGTTCCTCCAACTGCTTTTAATTTTTTCCTTTCTCATCCCTTTAAATAATATTAGAGACAAATTACCTAAGGTTGTGTACTTCACCTTTGGGGGTTGATTCTCCCAAGGAGATCCTAGTCAACTCAAAATCAGATATTGAAATATCTTTTTCACTCTTGTATTCCTTTGGTTTGGAAATTTCTAAGAATTAATGTCTTGTAAAATCGAGATAAGATGAGAAAAAATCTTGGATTTCTTTATAGGAGGAGGATTATTATAGAGGAGAGAAGCTATTGCATAAAACTTGGGAAACTTAATCTTGAATTGATCCTTTCTCTTCTTACTACCTACCATGGGTTGACCGCAGGAGAATGAATCTCCGGTGATATTTCTGGAGGAGGAAAGGAAAGTGCAATTTAAGAAGTAGGATATTGAGTTTGTGAGGCATCAATGTAAAATTTTCAAGAGAAGTGGAAGGTTTTATCACATCCAATTTAGGCCTAGAGATATTTTCCTTTCCAAAGTCATGAGTTGTTACCTCAACTACCTCTATCTCTTCATCATCACTTTCTTCATTTTCTTCCTCTTTATGTTATTTCTTTTGAATGATCTCTTCCTCACATTTATTTTCTTGGTCAGGGGTTGCTTCCCCTCCTACTTCCCATGTTTCATCCTTTTCATCGTTACATTTTTTAGGATACTCAATCATTTTCTCCTTCTTTTTAGTTTTATTTTGTTTAGCATAAACCTTTGTTCCATAGTCTATCCGAGAAGGAGAAGGAGTGGCCTTCTGTGAAGAAGTTTCTTCTTAAGAATATGTTTCCTATTGAGAAGTATTAAATTCTTTTAATTTCTTATTGAAGCAATGGCTCTTTCTTAGAAGAACAAGAGTGTTGAGATTGTGAGGATTGTCCTTTTCATTTTGGCACTACATATAGCTTGAAATCCTAAAAAAAAATTAGATTTGATCTGCGCAAAGACTCCTTTTTACCTCATAATCATCAACACAATCTTCCCAGTAGTCCTCAAATGTTGGTACATGATGATATGAGATTCGAGATTGTTTCCAATAAATTTATTACTATCAAAAGAAGCCCTTTTCTAATAAGGGTGCAGGTTGAAAGGAGAGATGGTTCTCTCGACATTTTGAGCATCCAAGACATATCTACATGTATAATTTCCCAAAGTTATGGGAAATAGGATGCTAGAGATATTATTATCTCAACAAGTCCTATGAAGAAGGTCCATCTATCTACAAATTTTAGATAGAATAATCTTGTCACTATAATAGATTGGAATTTTGTAAGGAGATCCTTCAAAACCTATTTTTTGAATGTAGGAAAACTTCCTAAACTGAATAAAAAGACTCATGTATAGACTTGAATCAGCTACCTATCCTCTAGGGAAACTCTACTTGTCACATTTCCTTCTAGTAGCCTTACCAAGAACATTATGAAGGCATCATTTACTCTCATGTGGTGGCTCTTTCTATTCTCGTAGGTTAGTTGTGTGTAGAAATCATAAATATAAATATTTTTCTACTTTCTTGACTTCACAAGCCAATCCATATTATGTACCCAACTATGGTGTACATCAAATAGGAGGTCATGTAGAATGTTTTAGTCTGGTGCACTTGGGTGAGTTGTTGAGTCAAATTTTCACAGATGATCTCTCCCCAATTCAGTGGTTGCGTGCCTTCACAAATCAAATTTATGTAAATGCACATCCAATTCTAGAACTCTTGAGTAGAAGGTAAGCCCATTACTCTTTCCAATAAAGTTATCATATCTAACAGTTCCTCAACAAACTCAATCCTGTAGAGAATTTTAGGAAGTTTTGATGGCCCTTTCCTTTTGAATTTTAGCCAAGATTTGGAAATCATGGATTGGTACTTGTTAGGAGTGAGGTTTTACTTGTTGCATGTCGTAAAATGAATAAGTTTTGGACCATACAAAGACACGCACGGGGGAAGGATGACAGAGGAAATGTGCATATGAGTAAGTAGAGTGAGCACACTAAATGACATGGTTAGTGTGTAGAAGAAGAAACAAGGTTGTGCGCATAATTCACTACAAGTAGGCAAAGGACTTAGCCATTTTTTTAGTATCGGGCTAAATATAGACATGGAGTGTGCAACACATAAGGAGAGTTTTTAGTTAAGAAGAGTCTATTTTTGAGGAATGAAATTTTTGTTTATAATTATGCGTGAAAGCTAATAATAGGATTAAGGTGAAGTATATCTTTAGGATTAGTCTATTATTAGGATTATTAGGAAGGCATGCATGATGGTTATTTCTAAAGGAATGTCAACTTTTTGGATGCATGGGCGGTAAAGGGAAAGTCCCCACCCCTATATATACATACATGCATATATATATATATATATATATATATATATATATATACACACACACGTTGATTTGCATTGTTTTAAGGATCCGAGTTGTATCGAGTTATGTTGCTGGATGTACTGTGTGCATGACTCCATAAAATTATTATTATGTATTCAGCTTTTAATATGTAATCTTTCCTATTAGTAATGGAGTATTGTGGATGGATTATGGTATTTGTATGGTGAATCTAATTCTAGTAATAATTTGATTTGTATGCTTCTTTATTATGTATATTTTCATTTGAGCTCATGGATCGATGTTTATGTTGGAATGAATGCTTTGGTAATGGGTTATATGAACATGCATGTTAGCATCTTGACAAGATAATACAAAAGAGGGACATGGTAGCTTCACGTGCTTTGGGTGAGCATTCATATCTATATGAATGAATTGTCGAAATGCCTAGGCACTTGAGTATAGAAAACAAGACTACATTTTGGTTCTAGATACAAGAAAGTGGAAGGTGAGGGAGGAGAAATGGTGGACGTGTGCTACATACAAGAAGTAGAATGTATCACCTAAGTAATTTTACTTACATGCCTAGATTTTTACCCTCACGATGGAATGAAGTATGAGATATATTTTCATTGTTTAGAAGACCTAATGCACATGATCACCACACACATAGCCAACTCTTTCCTTAGAATTTGTAGAAGATGTATTGGCTCGAAATAAATAATAAGAAAACTAGCAGTTTTAAGCCATCATTACACAAAGTATGGTGAGTTGGTTGAAGTATTAAAGGAAACTTCTCATGTCACAAAAGTAGTGTATGATAACCGGGAAGATAGATACTATGTGGTAATATTTCTTGTGGCCAAGGATGAAGTGTATCTCGAAGGAAGTCCAAGACAAGAACAAGGGAAATAGGGCGAGTAACAAGAAAGGATTTTAGCCTAGGTTAAGAAAAAGAGGGATGCAATTGATCTATTATGAGCCTTAATTAAAAATAAGTTTAAGGAACTCTACCCCAAGGTCATGCGCGGGATGGACACACCGAGTGATGCAGGAAATAGCTAGAGACTATGGTTGAAAATTTAAAGGCAGGGGTTGAAAACTTAACTCTTGCATAGGTTCCTAACATTGTTGGTGATGCACCTATGTAAGAAAATAAAGATTTAGAGGGCTGGAAGGCATTGGAATCATTAGTGAACCAAGAATTCCCCCTCCTTTTTCTTAGTAAAAATTTGGTTCTTTCTTTCTTTAGTGCAAAGAAGAGAAGACATATTTTACATTCTTTAATTCATGGAGAGTTCTTTAGAATTCTTTACATGACTAATTAGAATGTTACTTGAGGAAAAATAACATACCTAGTGTGGGGTAATGTTGTATGTCATAAAATTACTAAGTTTTGGACCATACGAGAGACACGCACACACATGGAAGGATCACATAGGAAACATGTGGATGAGTATGAAGGGTGAGCGTGGTGGATGACAGGATTAGTGCACGTAAGAAGGAATAAGGTTGTATGTGCAATTCACTATAGGAAGGTTGAGGACTTTGCCATTTTTCTCGAGTATTGGGCTAAATATAGACATGTATTGTGTGACACATAAGGAGAGTTTTGCAGTTAAGTAGATTCTATTTTTGAGGAATGAACTTGTTTTTGGACTTATGCATGAAAGCTAATAATAGGATTAAGGCGAAGTATATCTTTAGGATTAGTCTATTATTAGGCTTGTCGAAGGCGTAGATGATGGTTATTTCTAAAGGAATTTCTCCTATTTTTGGATGCATGTGCGGTGATGGGAAAGTCCCCACCCCTATATATATATATATATATATATATATATATATATATATATATATATATATATATATATATATATATTATGTTTGATTTGCATTGTTTTGATGTTGTACAAAGTTATGTTGCCTAGATGTACCTGCATGCATGACTCCATAGCATTATTATTATGTATTCATCTTCTGATATGTAATCTTTCCAATTATTAATGGAGTATTGTGGATGGATTATGGTAATTGATGTATCTAATCATGGTATTTGTATGGTGAATCTAATTCTAGTAATAGTTTGATCTGTATGCTTCTTTATTATCTATATTTCCATTTGAGCTCATGGATCTGATGTTTATACTGGAATGAATGCTTTGATAATGGGTTATATGAACATGCATGCTAACATCTTGAAAAGATAGTATAAAAGAGGGACATGGTAGCTTCGTTCACTTTGGGTGAGTGTTCGATCGGTTTGAATGAAGTGCCAGTGTGTGCCTAGGCAATTGAGTATAGAAAAAATACTACAATACTCCTTTTAGGCATCAACCTTAGTTAAAATATTAGAACCTTAAAAGGTAGGAATTCCCATAGCCAAGTTAGTATGGTAGAAATCCAATTGTATAATAATTTGTCCGTAAGGGTCCTTCAATTCCTTAGTTTGGGGATCAAAATAGGAAGCACATGTTAGCACTATGTCAAAGACACTAGATAAATGTTTGGAAAACACCTAAATGAGATAAACCACTATTAAAAACACTCTAGGATAAAATGGTTGGGATATAATCATTCATCCTAGATCAAAATTCAGTAAAATCCATGTGATTAATGCCAATGTCCCCAATTTCGAGACATATGTCTCTAGGGAGGAAATGTATTCATATCTGGCATACTAGAACTTCATTTTGACATATTGGACACTAACTTGGTCCAAAAAAACTACCTTTGGAAAATTTATTTGGAAATAAATTTAGGGAAGGGCACCAAAACTAACACAATTGCAAAAGTGGGTGAAACAAAGATAATACCACTCACTTGATAGATGAAAAGATAGGTGACCTCCCAACGTTCCTAGTGCAACATGAATTTTCAATTTGGTTACCAAATGAGGGAGAAATGAGCAAAAGAGTGATTTTGATTTGGGAGAGGAGGAAGGGAAAAATCAACAAGGTAGGAGTAAATTGTGTGAAGGTGAGGAATAAAGTAGAGTGAGAGGGGTTTATATTACCAATTATCACCCTTATTTCACAATCCTTTTGCTTAAACATGTTAGAATGATGGGTTAGATAAAACTATGCTTGATGGAACAATTTTACAAAGTCCCAATCTCCCTCAATTTATAGTGAACAAATTGGGTTTGCGGGAACTAAAGGTACTTGGGAACTCTTCCCTCGCCTCCTAAGTTCCCTTGAATTCCTATTCATCCAACGATGGAGAGGAAGTCCATATGAGTGAGGATTTAAATAGCCGAAGGTCGGGGAACATGGTCAAAAAGTACTAGTGTGATTGATATATTTGAAGCGACTTATGTAGTGGATATGGTGGAGAAGAAGATAACAGGGGGAAGTGGGGCATAGGGCGGTGGTTCCATTAGTACCTAATATGGATGATGGGACTAACAGAGCCTGATGAAGTGGTTAAAGTGGTGAAGCAGGAACAAGGGGAATAAGGGAATAATTCCTCTTGTTCCTCAAAGATCTGATTCATCTTATTTGAACCCCCATAGCATAAAAATTGACTAACTCCTAACTTCTTCCTCCTCATACTAAATTAACAAAGGCAAAGTGTGACCAGGAAATGCAAGAAACGCCCAAGACTCAATTTTTGAAAATTTCAACATTTTCAAGTCTATTGACAACAAATGCAAATAAATTATGTATTAATTTAAATTTTTTGATTAAGTAGTACTTGAATATTTAATAACGGTAATGCATGTTATTAAATCTAATAGGACCCTCGGTATAATATGACAATAGTATTACCAATAGTAATTCAATCAGGTATAATGATTTTAGGGGTGAACCTATCTTTCTTGATTATAAATTTTCTATCTCGTGACTAAGTTCATGACCTAGGGTTATAACCTAATTTTAATGGTAATTTGGAACCAATATTTACCAACCTTATAGTATTTAATAATTCTAGTCAAGCCTCATGACACAAGTTAACAAGGGTGGTTTCTTTACTATATTTGGGGTATGGTGTTACATGTCTACACTTAATAATATCTCATGTTGTATATGGATTTAGGACTATTGGATTCATGAGATTGGATAATTTATTGACAACACAATATAACTTTACAATAATTGGTTTCCCTCATGGATGTAAATATCATAGTAAGCTTAACTAGCTTTACTCATGCAAACAATGGAGATGAAATGGAAGTATTTATTAGTTTATTAAATGTTGGGTCTAGACATGATTAAATCAAGTAAATTATTAATTAATTTAAAAAAATTCAAAATATTTAAGAGATAATGAGATGATTAATTTAGGCCATGAAAATATTTGGCATGACAACTCCTTTTACCTCATCTCACCAATAAAATTCCTCCCTTGCACTAAGTGCAAGAAATTTACCATAGGTCTATTAGAGTAGTCCTATGTGATCCTTAGCTTTGTGTCCACCCACATATTTATTTTTATGCATTCAAAAATGGGATCCTTCCTTTTACCAAGAGGAGGGTCTTAGTCTTGGAGTGTTGGTAAAAATCCACTAATTTGTCCTTACAAAAAATATTTTGCCAATAGTTTTGGCACCGACCATGAGACATATTTTGTTATTTATGCACCACTCCTAAAACCACAAAATCCTAAAATTCATATATCCAAAAAACCAAAAAAATCATAGATTGAAAATCCAAGATCCTCCATGCCTACTCTACATTTTTCCCATTATGGCTATCCTCGTAAGTTCTCCGGTTTTACATCCTAACCTATTCGTATTCCAAGACACTCAAGTGTATGATATCACAATAGATTTGAGAAATTGTACACTGTAACAATAGGTTGATTTTAATTCATGATCATGTTACTTCAAGATTTATATATTCAAAATAGGAACGTTTCTATAAGTTGTAATGTGCTAAACAAATTCCAAATCGTCAAAGCAGAGCATAAAGAAATTTGTTTCAAACTACAAAAGAATCCTACAACCTGGTAGAAAGAGGATACACAAGGGCTACCCAAGCTAGTATAATAACTGATCAAACATTTGAAAAACAACAACAAGACAATTTTATACTTCCCATTATTCAACATGCAAGGGAAACCAATCAAGAGTATTTTCCCCGAGTTTGATTGTAATTTTCCTCTTGAAGCACCCATTGAAGAGCCATCAATTGAACCACTAAACCTTGTTCCTATGAAAAAAGTAGAAGCATAACTATAGTAAGAAGAGAGAATGGTTATGCTTTTGACTTAGGGACATAATACAATACCATTGGCCCTGGCTCCTCCACTACATGGTTTTCCTAAAGGATCTAAAAATAAATTCCCTAAGTTCTAAGGAAATGGGAAACAACATATAGATGATCACATTACAATGTTCATCATAACTTGTGGTGTGTTGGGAGTTGAACATGAATATGTTTCAATCCACTTTTTTAGAACCATTACAAGAAGCAATTTTTTTATTAGTTTTACCAATTTCCACAGATAACAATTAGAAATTTGGCGGGACATGAAATATAAATTTGAGGCCGATTCAAACCTTTCAAGATTCTCATGCCCTCCGGAATAGTGGTATAAACTGAAAAAAATCCTCATAAGCCCATGAGACACTTTGTAGTTAAGTTCAATAAACTGATCTACAAAATCCCATATGTTTTTAGGCCCACGAGAAGATAACCAGATAATATTCTTCACCAATGCATAGTTGCATGAAGTTTTTTTCATGTTAAGAAGTCAACTTTCTACTTTGGACAAAGCACATGAACTCACAGGTTGATGTAGGGAATAATTGTCGATGTCTAGAAAGATAAATAAGGGATCAAGAAAAGAAAAGGATCAAATTTAAAGTCCCAAAACTACAAACTTATTGGTGCAAACATTGGCTAATGATGTGCTTTCCTCAAAAAGCAACTTGCTCAAAATTCCCTATACAAAGGCATTTCGAGGAAGAACTTCTCAAATAAAAAAATAATTTTCCCCACCTCATATAATTTCTCTTGAAGATCATCCCATGAACACGGAATGTGGGACCCAAAAATATGATGAAAATGAATAAATAGTAGCTTTGGAAAGTGAAGAATAAGAAGGTGATTTTTGATAAAAGAAGTTGGATCTACAGAGGTTGGTTTCTGTGAGTATGCATCCTCTTCCGAGGATGAGTATGAAGACTCTGTAGCTGACATGAATAGTCATTATTGTTTTATTTTCACTCTATCAAAAACCCTTGAGAAGGATAAAGAATCCAAGCATAAATAAATGGAGAGAGATGATGCTTAACCAAATGACGCTACTTCTTGAAAAGATAATAACTAAGAGATGATATCCACTCCCCTCATCTTTGGAATAATCCAAGAAGAATCCTAAAATTGTGCCTCATCGCAAGACATCTTCTAATAAATTCAATTCAAATACCTCTACTCCTTCCAAGAATGATGTTCCCACTTCTTCACACCATAAGAATGATGAAAAATCTCCTAGTATTTCTTCTAATTCAAATCAAAGCAAGATGTTTCAAGGATCTTAAAAACCTTCCTCAAAATCTTATATCGCTTACCATGTAAAAATGGATAAATTTTAGATATTTGAATATGAATACTCACAAACCCACCCCAAATAGTTTAAGAAGATTGTCAAGTTCATAAAAGGTAGAAGATCTAAATCTAAAGTTTCATCCACTTCTAAACGCATTCTTCCCACTCCTAAGCCAAGCCCAAGAAAAAAACTTCTAGCCTATACCCCTTCATCCACAAAAATATTGATCCCTTCTATGTTTCCATGTTGATTAATGGATATTGTCTAAATAATTGTATCATTGATTCTGGTGCTTTTGATAATGTTATGTCACCAAAGTTGCTCAAGCCCTCGGTTTGATTCTCTCTCGGTCATTTGGTCATTGTTACTTAATGGAAACAAAGGAGGAGTGATATCTCTCATATCCTACTCGAGAGAAGTGGGTGAAAATAACTATTCTAGTGGTAGATATGTCAGCTACATATTGTATGTTCCTCAATGGAAGATTTTTCCAAGATATGGGAGGTGAGATCAATATAGACTAGTCTTCTAGTTTGATACCAATCAAGAACAAAATGAAGAAGCTCCTTCCCCGAGCCCAAGATGAAATATATGGTTCAAAATTCAGATGATCTTAGGAAAATACACTCTTTCATAGCAAATAATTGGGAAAGGATTCATTCAAATAACAGGGAAAATTTTCATACAAGGAAAGAGGAAATGGAAACTACTTCATGAGTTTTGAATGAATCATAGAACTATCAATCTTTGAGTAGATGCTAACGAATGTTGCTAATGAAATTTGGAGCATGGATTTTGTGAGAAGATATTCATCAACCGGTTTAGGTGCATACATCATGTTGTAATCCATACAGAAGATCTATTCCCCTTAGCATATAAGTTTCAATTCTTTAACACTAACAACACTTCCAAATATGAAGCCTTGTTTCTTGGATTGCAAATAGATGAAGAGATGGGGATTAAAAATCTCATCATACAGGGAGATGTTGAATTAATTGTGAAATAGGTGAGAGACATATTTCAAGTGAAGAATTATCATCTCCTCCACTACATGAATATGGTGTGGGATTTCCTTTAATCTTTTGATGTTTTTGACGTTACGGCAGTTGCCTAGATATATAAATTCTAGGGATTATTCTCTTATAGTATCTGTCTCCTTGATGATCCCACATCCAGATTTCAAAGGAGAAAATTTTTCAATGGAAATGATATTTCGCTCGAGTGTGCCAGATAACTTTGAAAATTGGTAAATTTTTCATGATGATAATCAAATTTTATCCTTGTTATATGAGACCGTAGATTTCATGTCTATGTATTTTGAAGGAAGTAACTCACTCCCATGGGAGTTTACCAAGAATGATAGTGACAATAATTCAAATGATCAAACAAATAAGGTTGAGGTAAATAAATTGAAAGGGAATAGAATTTCAAAGGTACTAGTTTTGCTAGAGGAATTATTTGATAAACATTACAAGTTCATCCATGGTAAGGCCAAGGATCAACAGAGATATTCATCTGAGTTTGATAAGATAAACATCAAAACAAGTGAGAAGTTGAGGATAATGAACATAGGAAAAAATCCACCTAAGGAATGAAGGAACTCAACGCTTTTTTGAAAAGGTGTTCGACATGCTCTCTTATTCATATGATGATTTAAAATATTTTTAACCTCAATCCATGCAACATTCTATACCCTTGAAACACCGATACAAAAGTATTGAAGAAAAAAAAGGCAATATAATTATAAGATTATTGGAACCATCAAAATGGAGGTTGAATGGTTTCCTAATTCCCACATTTTTCCCGACCATCATTCAATATGGATAGCCAATATTGTACTAGTCTTGGAAAAGAGTGTGTTAGAGCTCAAATATGCACTCACCCCTAAATTATAGACAACTCGGGATTTGAGTCAACATAGGAATGTCTCCAAGTTGTGGGACTCGAATCGATCAGCACCTTGAGAGAAGGATGGCTTCCTCAACTTACTTCTAATGTTAAACTACTCCTAGGAATTGAAATTCAACTATCTGGCTCTACTCTAGCTTTCCAAGGGACCAGGGTGAGAAGGAGATGCATAAAACATAAACATAAACTATAGAAGGCGATACAACCAAAAGAAGGGAATGAATACTTCAAAAAGAGATAAAATGGAAGAAAATTATGATGAAGAGGGCCAAAACGAGATACACATACCAAAGCCGCATTCGAAATTCCACTATCATGATGTACAATACACACGATTCTAAAACAATGCATACAACACACTTATGAATTAATGAGAGGAAAGAGAGTGCAATAAAACAATAGCTAAGGAAAAAATGAGCCACAAAATTAAAGATCATCACGATATAGGAGGAAGATGTAAAAATTTTACATGAAGATAGCCCAAGGCATGTGACCCTTAGTATACTTGTGCTTGCACAAAATGATACCCACTCATTCCTAAGTATCTAACATTAAAACTAGGCATCACTTTACAATATATATAAAAATTGGAAGAAGAAGAAAAGAGAGGGAAATTCGAATTCCCTTTTTCCCCAACCATCTTCATTTAATTTGTTCGGAAGATCTGGTTTTCTACAAATTTGTTTCCCATGTCATTTCCTTATTGAAGAAGGAATGACACCCATACTACATTGAATTTTGGTGGTTCACCACCTAAAATATACCTTTGCATGTTGTATATGCCTTTCTTTCCTTCACCCACCTACCTCTATTAAATTCATGAAATTTGAATTATATCGCATAGAGGTGGTCAAGATTCCTTCAAATAGTATCAGATTTACAAGGATTTGATCATCAATTTGAAGGTTATATGCATTTCAACTTCCCGTAGAAAACTATTGTTTTCATTTGATATGTGGTTTCATGTTTTAGCATTGCGTGGATTTTGACCTTTATGGATTTATCCCACGGCACTCAATGTAACATGGCTTTATGTTAACATCTACATATTTGTTTTCCTCATTCCATGGATTTTCCATTTTCTTTGTTCTACAAATTTTGAATTCGATGGCATTCCATCCTTAGTTGTGGCTTTGTTTCCTTCATTATGTGGCTTGCTAAAATATTTTGTGGTTCTCATCCCATACCCCGCATCTATGCAATTTGTTCAATTTTTACAAGGGTGTAAAAATAGACAACATTCTTGGTGACTCATAAGGGGCATCTTCCGCTAGATGAACCGATTAGCAGCCTTAACATCTATTGGGCATGGAGTCAACCTAATATTATGGAATTAGATCTTCTAGTTGCTTTGCATTTTATTTTCTCGAGACAATCTACAACTAAACCTTGATATTTTGAGCCGCCTTAAAAACATCTTTGATAACATGATGAAATTGTACACAACAACATCTTCAAGAAATAAAACTATGTAAATCACTTAGGGAGAGAAACCTATACTACAACAATGCAGTTTTCTAAAGTTACTTAGAGGAATTGAAATTCTAATATACTATATACAATATGCATGAAATATCCTCATGAGAAGGTTTGAGATGAACCCCATTGATGGGATTTGAATTACAGGTTCAATTGAGATTAGATAACTCAAATGATTTGGCTACCTTGCAAGCGGTGATGATATATGGTCCACTCTAAATAACATCAAACTTAGAGTGTCTCCTTGGTTTAGCTTGATCCGCATCCCATTTCAAAACCATATCTCCCACCTTGAATGTCCGGTCTATAGATTTTCTATCAAACCATTGTTTAGTTAACACCGATGTTGTTCTCTTCTAACCATGGAGGCATTTTTGTTTTCTTCTAGCTCTACACCCTTTGATCCACTCCTTCAAACTCTAGATGCTCATCCAATTCAAGTGAAGGTGGCTCTAGTGATAATGGAAATCTTGCTTCTTTACCATATACCAGTTTATAGGGAGAAGTGCCAATTGCTTTCTTCATTGTTATCATGTCCTCCTGAGAGCATTTCTCACCTTTGTGTGCCACTATCTTTGATTGATGTTCATTGTCCTCTTCATGATTCGGATCAACTTTTTGTTAGTAGAATCGTCCAATCCATTACCTTAGGGGTAATAATTGGAAGAATTTTTTAGATAAATCCCAAGTTGTTGAGCCCAATTAGAAATATTTTATCCTAATAAAGTCTTTTAATTTTAAGAAATAATAGTTTGAGGGATGCCAAACCATGTAACAATTTATTCAAAAAATTCCAGGATGATTGATTCAATAGCTTCCTTCAGTGGCATGGCCTCAATCCACCTGGTTAAATAGTCTAACACTATGAGAACCCATTTCGACTCATGCTAGATGGTGGATTGATCATACCATAGAAGTCAATACCCCATTGTGAAAATGGTTGATCTTCCCGAATTAGATGAAGCAGGAGAGTCACCAATATGTTATTACCAAAGTGAAGAGCACACATGATTTTCATTTTCTCACCCATCTATGAGTATCCATGAACAAAGTAGGTGAAAAATACCCTGATTTTGATCTTCATGGTTATAGCTTTAGCATAGAAATGTCCACACATGAAAATCGGTAAGGATCTTACTACATTGTTCACCTTCAATGCATCTGAGTAGCACTCCATCAATGTTCCTTTTGAATAGGATGACATCAATCAATAAATAAGGAATGGATCACGGTCTCAAATGTCTTCTTTTTGTTTTTTTCGGACCAAGACGGTATGCGCCGAGAGACATAAACTTAGTCATATCAGCAATCCAATTGTGATCATTGAACATGTTTCTCTCATCCTACTGTCATTCTTGATTATTTGAAGGTTCTTCATTCAATAAGGACACGTCTTAGGGTTACACAATGTCTAAATCCAATTTCTCATAGAGTGCTCTTCCTCTTACCAATTTGGTGGCCTTAATGGTCACATCATATTCCATGATTTTTTCACCCATCTTGTTCTCTTTTCATTGATTTCTACTCTCAAAATGAAGTCTCTAACGCTAGAATGTGATACTAAAACCTTTACGTAGCTAGCATCAATTAAATTTTTAAATTTATTCAAGGATCGCATGATGGAAAACACTTGTTTTTCAATGTAACTCGTATTTGAATTCATAATCCTTCGAGTGTTTTACTAAAAACACCATGGACTGCTTCATTCCTTGATTATTCGGTTGTGTCAAAACCATGGTTATACTACATTCCACCCCATAAGCATACAAAATGAAATATTTGGCATAATATGGATTAATCAATGTGGAGGCTTGAGCAATTTCTTGTTTTATCTTTTCAAAGTTGTATTTCCCATCCACGGTCCACTTGAATGTTGAATCTTTCTTGAGCATAAGGGTAATAGGCCTTACTAAACCTATGAAGTTAGGAATGAAATTCCTAAAGAATTTAATCTTTCTAAGGAAATACTACAGATCCTTCTTATGAGCTAGCAAGGAAAGAGTTGTAATAGCTGAAAATCTTTCTAGATTAGTGGAAATTCCATATTTTTAGACAATATGCCCCAAAATCTTACCCCTAGGAACTGCAAAATTACATTTCTTGGGATTAAGGGACACACCAAATTCCCTACATCTCTTAAATACTTTCTCCATATGATCCATGATCCACTTGGATAAAATTTAATATCATCTAGGTAAACCAAGATGAACTAATTGATAAATCCCTTGAAAGCAATATCCATTTCTCTTTGGAAGGTGACACCTACATTTGATAGGCCAAAAGGAATTTTCTAGTATGCATACATTCCCATTTGGTGGTGAATGCAGTCTTGTATTGATCCTCTTCTTTCACTTTGATTTGGTTAAAACTAGAATAGCCATCTAGCATTAAAAATCTCTCATATCCTTCCACTATTTGTAAAATCTGCTCCATGGAGAGAAAGGGACAATGATCTTTGATGGAAGCCTGTTCGAATCCCGTAAGTCCATGTAAAGCCATATTTCACCATTTTTCTTCCTTACCAAAACTAGATTTGTCACCCAAGTAGAATACTTGATTGGAAAAATTATCTTGGCCTCAATGAGTTTGGAAAGTTCCTTTCTCATAAGGGACTCAATCTTGAGGTTAACCGCCTCTGCTTCTACCTAATTGGTTAATATTGGGATTCGTGTCAATAAATTGTTGAACTATATCTGGATTGAATTATTTTAAATATTTGCAATCCCATTAAAATATGTCACTGAACTTCTAGCATAAGGAAACAAAATCTTTTCTTTCAATTTTATCACATACCTTTCCGAGTACAATTTCTTTTCCTGGAGCGATTGAAACTTACTAACAATCTTCTTTCTCTTTTGTCATGTTATCTTCCATTCCTTTGAACTTGTCATCTATACTGAAGATCTACTCCAAAGTGACTAATCCCCTTGGTAAATTGTTTGTTTTCACTTAATAATTTGATCACCATAGACATCCTGAAAATTAGATTGCAATTTTGAAGAAAATTTAGCTTCATTTTGTATGAACCGGACAATCTGCTCATCTTTGTCAAAAACTTTATAGTTGGTTTGATTATCTAGAATGGATGGTCTAACCACCATTTGGATACGTTGCACATTTCCTTTGATTAGATCTTTTGTGGGTGAAAAATGAGAACCAAGAGTTTTCATCCTGATCTACTTCCTTGTTAAGCATCCTTGAAAGCACTTGCAGTTGATATCATCAAAACTCGGTGGAAGATCCCAAACTCTATGTTTGTAAGCCTTTAACAAATATTTTTGGTAGCACACTTCCTGTAGACTTGATGAATGACCAATTCTATATCTCCAAATATTTTCAATAGCTTGATTTTCTTCTTCTCTATAATCAGCAAGCCATGTACCAATGCCTCATATTCTCGCCACATTGTTTAAACATGCAAACTATAATCTATGAGAAAATAATAACTTTTCATTCCTCATAGATGAGCACAACACCCACCCCAGCTCCATTTCTTCTTCTAGAACCATCAAAGAACATCCGCCATAGTCCAGAAGCATTTTCTTTTTCTTTCTTGAATGTCGTGGGCATCATATATTCTTCTTAGAATACTGATAGGTTCTTAGACCCATTTCAAAAGCTTTAATCTCTTTAGCATAAGGATCTAACTTGTGATCTCTCTCATCCCATTCATCTAGGAATAAATTAGGCATGAGAGGAAGAGTAGGCTACCCTTTTGAAACTGAATCTCTTTCACATTCTTCTTATATTAGAAAATTTTATTGGACGAGAGTGGGGTCATATGACTCAATAGGGTAGGAAAAGATAGTCTTAGCTTAAATTGTGAATCTTGTTCCATATCTAGTTCTTATAAGTATGTGAGTCCAATCTGAAGACAAGTATCCCCCCACCTTGGCAGTAAAATCTCTAGATAGGAATATGGAAAACATAGAGACAAGTCAATTATTGATATATCATGGGTTAGTGTGAGACTTAGGCAAGCATGAAGGGTTAACTCAAGATTTTTAATTACGCCTAAAACACCAATTGTTGACTCATCAAGCTAGAAGACACAATTTTTTTATTTCAAACCCAAAACATTAGCAATCTTCTAAGGAATGACAGAGGTACTAGCCTCGGAATAAATCATGTAATTATGTATCAAATGTTTTCCCACAATTAAAGACATGTAGAAGGGTGGGGTTTTTACAATTTTATTCATGTGGTCTTCACTAGATTGACACACATTGTATTCACCTTTGCCTCTAACTTCTCTTCAAACCCTAAACATGTTGGCATATCACCCAGTCTGACCGGGATCTCATCCGAGGTGTGCATAAACTCCAAGCCCCTCTTTTATATGAGCTTTGTAAGAATGTTTATCACCATGAGAGGAACAACACTCAAATATGACTGAATGTACTCAAAGACAGAAAACAAAGAAACTAGATCTAAGCATCAATGTACCATAAGATAGATGAGAACATCACAACCACAAGGAGGAATTAGATCTAAACCATGAGTATTATCAAGAACATATCAATATCCATAACACAGATGTTTATAATCACTCCATTGTATTAATTCATCACATTATAGTAGCCAATAATACATTAAGGATTCCATGGATGGAGATAATACAATAACATAGCCTCTCTCGATGATAGCTTCATTACAGATCTTAAAATCCCATAACACACACACACACACACACACACACACACACACACACACACAATCTTCTCTATCCGAATATCATGCAAAACCCTAAGAAAAGAATGGTAAAAATTTCTCCTCTAACCACTCATCCTTACAAGAAAAGACCTAAAGGAATATTTGATGTTCACCTAACCACTACCCAAGAACATGCCAAATGTTAACATGTGTTTTCCTAATCGAGCATGAAAGTGATAACTAGTCCCTTATAAACTAGGCTCCTTATCCCGTTATGATAACCATAAGGATGCCTTGGAATATGCTTTTCTTGAGATACAAGTCTCCATAGCTTAATGTTATTCATAATTATATCTGGTCACTTTTCATTCATTACCCTAATGCAACTTTACTCAAAGTCCAAAAATGACTAATTCCTAAATCCATCCTTCCTTGGCGTGAGCCTTTAGCGCATCCCCAAAATTTACTACGCTTGTGCCTTCACACCGTATTCTTGTGCACCACACCATTCACACCTTGGGTGCTTCATAATTTTAGGGGATTGACATCACCCCACACTAATGTGATTCCTTCCCATACTTGAAAAATCCCTTATGCGCTACTTCGAGAAAAACTTTAATGACCAAAATTCTGCAAGAATTTTTAATGCCAAAAGGGATATCTAGGTCGCTACCACCTATATGACCAACTAGATTAACTTGAGGAATTCTACTTCTACATCTCCCTTTACCTTCTCTCATGCCTCTAACTCTTTCAATGTTTTCTGTACTTCCTCTCGTGATGTTGGGTACTTTATGTGGCATGATTTATTATATCTTCTCCTTCAGCTCCTGAATCACCACTACCAACTCCGTGCAAAAACCCTCGAACTCATCCATGCATTCGGTGATGGATTCCCAAAGTTCACCAACCTAGAACTCCATCTTTTCACATTTGGTATTTATTTTATCCTTTTGTGTAGTTGTGTCAACAATTATCTCGTATGCTCTCGAGACTTTTTGGTAGGGATTTTCTCCTGTAATACCTTGAGAGTAAGCTCTTCCTCACCTACCTGGGCATCGATTATGGGCTTACACTTCCTGAAACTATTAAAACCCTTATTTCCCAAGATGTATGCCTCCTTGAGTTAGTTGAAAAGATCCTCCAACTCTAAAACCTTGGCCTCAAATGTGATTTTATTATTCTCCTTCTCCTTGGTGAGGTTCATAGCTATCGGCCACATGCCATCCTTGATGGTAACATTGATCTTGAGGTGTAGATCTAATAATTCAGTCTCCAAGGTCTCCACATATGCTAGTCTTGAGTTGTATATGTAGGTCAGGTGTAGGGTGTGAACATTCGTGACCACCTTATCTATGTTAAAGGTCAACATTTGTGCATCCTTCAACCGGTTGATGACACACTTCAGGTACTTAGCACTGAATGCAAATGGGAGTTTGCACCATGACCCTTTCTCTCCTTTGGCCATCACAAAGCATGTCAAACTAAAATGTTACATGATTGCAAACTAAACTTGATCCCCAACAATCTTTGGAAGCTCATGTGAGATGTGCCATTAATTTTCAAAATTTAGGCATAATCTCTTGTACCATTTGTCCATCCACTCCTTGTACGCATTAGATATGCTCCCGTCAAAAGTGAGTTGTTTGAACTATACTATAGGAGATGGGTGCATTGGTGGGTAAACCCACATGTTATCATCTGGTCCATCTGGGACACCAAGTTCTCAAAATACAATTATTAATAGAATGGACTTAAATTTATCTTTCCTCCTAGTTCATTTTGCACTCACACCTCCTCAATGATATTATCTGTGATAAACTATGCAAAATTAAAATTTTATTACTTGAATACCTTGTATGCAATGTACAGGAACCTCTTATTTATGTTCATCTACCTCTCAGATGCACCCAACTTGCAACTAATGAGTCAAGAAGTGACTCTTAATGCTAGGTCTGAGTAGATCCGTAATAACTTGTGCCCTTCCCCCTTCTCATAGTTTAATTTCTTGGCTAGCTCTTCTACCTTCGCAATGGCACTTAAATCAAGGGCCATGTCTTCACCTTTATTTTGCAGGCTCATTACCCTATGGATTAAATTTCCTATGAGTCTCATCCTTCTCCTGTAAAGTAGAAAAATTCTTCATGCACTCATGACATCAACCATCTGAACAATGGTGTGGGTTTAGAAAAAATGACAGCTCCTAAAGCTGCAAGACCCTAGTTTTTTGTAACTCCCTCTTCATTGAATTGTCTACCCTAGGGTTTCTATTATCCAAATAGCTCTCCTAGCAATTTGGAAAACTTACATACACATTCTAGCCCCAGGTTATTCATTGAAGAATTACGCATGCTCAAAATCACTTGGCACATTCCTTTAGTCATAGTTCACATGTGCCCTTGTTTCCTTTCTTCTTCCACTTTCCTCTTCCGCTCACCTTCCACGCGTTCACCTTCTTCCAGTCAGTTTCTTTCCACCCCACGTGCCTAAGTCCTTGACCCCTCGTACACTGCACCCATTACTTTGTAATAGTTGTGCCTTAACCATACGTTCTCTTCTCACCTTGGTTTGATTCATCTCCCCACATGCATCGCACATGCTCCCTCCACACTTTCCTCTCGTTTTCTCCATACGTCCTTCTATGTCGATCATTTTTAACATGTTAAAGTGTGCGGTGTCACTGACCAATCAAGGCGTGCCAATAGGGCATTGAATCCTTATAACAAATGAATGATTGACACGTAGCATAAATAACAAATAGACGTACATTTGACCACCATCTCGGCCAATCGGTGTGCACCACATGTCTTACATATGCTTGACTACTCGACATCTTCGATAGCCATATCATCAGCTACAGAGCTTAGATCGGCTTACACCTAGACTTGTCGAGAAGTGCGACATCAGCTATAATGCCAAAATTCAAATTTTCAAATTTTGGTAGATCTAGTAGGTGAGAACTAGGAAAACATCTCTCTGAACATTGATGAGCGATCTGATTACTCCAACCACCCAATTTGGTATAATCTACCCTCTTTTATCTTCAACACACCAAACAAGCATGGGAAGCATATTTCTAAGATTTCTAAGTGAATTTGAGACATTGAATGCTTCTTGTTAGTGGTTGTGTTTCAAATTCAAGTTTTCCCTCCGTTTCCCTCCTTCCTCCATGGATTCATCTATAAATGTAAGAACAAGGCTCATTTGTTATGTTGGAAACTCTGGATCCTTACACATGTTGCTAAGGACTCCACATTTTCTATATTTTGAGTTACAAACCTCCATGTTTGGCTCTTGCATGTGGATATTGGCCTCCTTATCATTATAACAGATTATGTGCATTATTGGAAGTAATAGAAGCATTGTTTTGTGACTATTCTCTGTCCTAACGTGTTTTCATTCCTTCTTCTTGCCTCTTCTCTTGCATTGTGTATTGTTGTGCTACTTTAGGTCCCCTGCAGTTCTATATTTGGTTGTGTTCCATGAGAATGATTTGGTGAATGCATGTTTTTCTATGCTACTCATGCCTAGCCTCCTTTCACACATTCCTTGTCATTCTTGCTTAGAACAGATAGTGTTCATCCCTCTTTTCTGGTGTTATCACCTTTTAGTGTAGTTTACTTCATGTTATCCTTATTTCCACTGGTCCTTGGCATTCTTAGTTTAGTTTCCCCTTTTAGCACTAGGAGTAGAAGTAGCGGTAGAAATAGATAGAGAAACCATTCTTCTCAAGATCTCTGTCCCAAGTTCACAAGGTCCCACAACTTGAGGGACGGTTCCATTGTGGTCTCGACACCTCGGCCCCTTTTCAAATATCCGAGACGTGGGTGCATGTTTGAGCAACCAATAGTTTCTGGCATGCCTAATGGGACCAGCATTGAAAGCTCAAATTTCATATAACTAAGTTCTGGTGTGTGAACTTAGTGTTTCAACATTAGGAACCTCATTTCAAACACATCTCAGTAACTCCCAATATTTCAAATCTCTGTTTCGACAGATCCTGGGCACCTTTCATGAGAAAAGTGCACACAAGAAGAAGTGCAACAGCTGAAAATTCTTTTGAATACCTCCAATTATCCCTGAGAAGATTTCATTCTAGAAAGCCCATGTGCACATGTCTATCTCCATCATGCCACATCCACTCAACTCCTCCCGAAAGTAGACAACCTATGTAGCTGCAATCATTGCGCATTAGCCACCTCCTCCATTAATAATTTTTGCTAACTTTTATTGAGGGAGTCCCTTGCTCCTAGCCATGTAACATGATATACCAAATGGCATGCTCAAAAGTATTCCTTACTTTATTCGTGAGAATCCAGTCACCCCTCAGGAGCATATCCAGGATGTAGCAAATGTGTGTTCACTCTATTTGATCACACATAATGATGTAGTGATCAGTGCTTTAACTTCTGACCTCTTTCAAAGGTAAAGCACTTCAATGGTACCAATTCTTAAGACTTGGATCTATTAGCACCTAGGATGAGTGGGAACAGCTCTATGTAGTTATTTGAAGACAAATCAGATCACCTATCTTTGGTAGAGCAATTGACAACAATAAGGAGGGCACATAATGAGCGGATGACTGATTTTAACATCATATTTCCAAAGACTTGGGACATAATTCCTCTTATGGTAAGACCTACATCCCAACATGATTTCCTTTATTATCTGAAGGTGCTCAATAGTGATATCTTATTTATGATCCAATCTATGGGAATAAGGACTTTACCATTTACTTATAACATTACAGTAAGGGTAGAAAATAGTCTCATTCAAGTAGGAAAGTTGGCTCCTAGACCACCCATGCACTTATTCCCAGAGAACTCACAAGCCCCCTAGCCTTCTGTGGCCCTTGTTCCTACTCCTAAGTAGAGCACACAACCAGTTTCCTCAACATCCTATCCTCCATCACAGCAAAAGGAGGACAAAGAATTGAATACCTTGATCATAAATTTATCAAACAAGGTAGTATCATTAGAAAAGCAGCAAGCACAAGCATATAGAGGCATTTCTAATCAAATGCATGGCCAAGGCAATTAGTCTTGGTAGAATCAATATGAAAATAAAAGTACATGACCAACCGGTAGAATGATAGATGGCAACCTAATGCACTTTTACCCTTGTAAGTTGTCCCTCCCGTGCCTTCTCTCTCTCAAAGGCCCAATGCAAACCAAGCGCTCATTCCAATTCGAACAACTTGGCACAAAATTCAAAATGGTACTTCCCTTACAAAAATGTCTCATTGTCAATACCATTGCGCTAATTTTACACACACCTAATCCTTCATGATCCGAATGCTTCATCCTATGAACCCTCAACAAGTGCCCATGAAGCAAATAATCTAGAAGGACCAAAGTTCCTCCGAAACCAATTCGATTCTCTTTAGTACGGAGGACTTACGTGCGATCAACCAAGCTGCGAAAGAAACTAACATACCAGGTGCTCAAGTTGCGGACAACAAAATATATAAGAAAAGAATATTAGAGTCTAGCGCTTAGGTCACGCCCAAAGAATGCAAGCGGATCTTCAAAAGAAAAAAGAATCAAACAATACCTCTTACAGAAAAAGCATTCAAATACCTATGCAAGAGGCCTCGCATAAATCTCCTTCTCAAGCAGCACGCACCCATCCTTTGGTAGGCCAAGCCTCTGCTCCAACTAAAATTTAGGCTTCCGTGCCTGAACAGATAAGAAGGGATGTTGTTCCCCAAATTCACAAGGTAGGGGGCTTCCATTCAACATTGTTGACTAGATGAAGAAAACAAACATAAATGTCATAATGTGGGATGCCTTGACCATTCCATCTCAGTGGGATCTGCTGCATGAACCTCGGCCCAACTCCCACATGTTGACCTAGTTATGCAGAAGCCACGTACTTCTATCAAAATCTACTAAGAATAGGAGAAATGAGTAAGAAAGTTTTCTAAAACCCCACCCTTTTATATGTCCTTGATTATAGGCAAACACCTAGTGCATAATTGCTTAGTTGAATCAGGCGCTAGTACTTATGTTATGCCTAAGAAGATAGTTGATGTCTTAGGTCTAAAATATAGCCCTTTGTCTAAAGGAGTCCTACAATTTGATGGCTTAGTTGTAACCACGTTAGGAGTCATCAAGGATCTTGACTTAACCCTCCATGCATGTTCAATCCACGACAATTAATCAAGATGTGTCAATTATTGGCGTGCCTCCTTTGTTTTCCCTATGTCTATCAAGAGAATTTACTACTGAGGTGGGTGGTTACTTGTCTTTTTATTGGTCTCATATGTTACTCAAGACAAGGTATGGTACCCGGTTTACCATACAAGCTAATCCCATATTTTCTTATCATGTAGAGCCATATGTCCCATCCCCTCTCTAAGCTAATTGTTTTATCCAAGAAGAATAGGTTTTGGTTCATGAAGAGCGGTCTCTTCCACCCTCTCGCTCCAAACCTATTACTTGATGAATGGGTAGAGAGACATCAAAAATTTGATCTCTATGCTAAAGAACTGGAAGCCTATGAAATTGGGCTTGGTACTTATTACATTCTAGACGAAGACGTTACGCTTCCGTGCGTGCTCATAGGAGACAAATTTGTAACTGGTCTATGGAAGTTATACTTTGATGGATCTAGAAGCAGAAACGGCATAGGAGTAGGAGTGGTTCTCATTTCCCCTAAGGATGAGAAATTCTTCTTTGCACATAGGCTACAGTTTGCATGTTCTAACAATGTGGCAGAATATGAAGCGTTGGTGCATGGCTTGCTTATTGCTGAAAAGAAGAAAATTAAAGCACTGCAGATCTTTGGGGACATAGAATTGGTCATCCATCGGTCACCAACAAATTCTAGACAAATAATAAGCTTCTTAAAGCTTATAAACATAGATTTTGGGACCTACTTGAGAGCTTTGATGCCCTTAATCTGCAGGTAGTCCCACACGAGAATGAACAAAGAAGTTGACCAAATGGCCACGCTCGGTTCACAATTTTCTCCTACTAAGGACTTTGTCAAAGGAAACACTCAGCACATCAATATGGTAATCAGACCATCCATTCTCGATAATAACACTAGCTGGAAATTGTTTGATAGTGACGCGCATAGATTGTCCAATTTATCCAAAATGAAGTTGAATTTTCATCAAGTATGCAGTGACTTACATATGACAAATGCTATGGTGACCAAGTAATACAACTAAAGACAAATAATTTGCCCAAAGGTCTGGTCACCTTAGAACAAATGTTCATCCAGATGATGATTTCAAGGGTGAATAAAGATACATGCATGCTACACAAGAGGATTGTTCCTCCATTACTATTGTGCATGGAAAGGAGCTCTTGCTCAATGGGGACTTGTCTACATGAAGAAAAATGGGATTTCATCTCTCTCTATCAAAGATACGGTGAATTTTTCTCATGGGAGTATGAAGACCTCAAAGGTTTTGATGCAAGTGTTTCTCAACACTCCATTGACCTTGATCTTAGTTTAAAGCCCATCAGACATAAGCAATGGCCAATCAATCCAAAGATAGAGCACCTCATGAGAAAAGAACTATCAAAACTCATTGAGGAAAAAATTATATTTCCTATCAAATACTCTACGGGTCACAAATCTGGTTCCAAAGACACAAGAAAAATGGTGAAATCAGACTTTGTGTTGATTTCGAGATTTGAATAAGGCATCTCTAAAGGATCATTATCCTTTTCCTTCAATGGAGCAGATTCTAAACTATGGCTTCGTCTGCGAAAGGTTCTCCATGCAAGATGGATATTTGGGTTTCAACCAGATCCTGGTCAAGAAGAGGATCAATTCAAAACAGCATTTACAACCAAGTGGGGGACATATGCATACAATTAAATTCCCTTTGGTTTGTTAAATGCAAGCATAACATTTCAATGCGCTATGAATATTACCTTCAAAGGTTACATCAATGAGTTCATCTTGGTTTACCTAGATGATATAACTATCTTCTCAAAGCGAGTGTGGATCACATGGTGCACCTAGAAAAGGTTTTTGAGAGATGTAGAGAATTTGGGGTATCTCTAAAACCCAAGAAGTGTGATTTTGCGGTGGGTCAGGGCAAGCTCTTGGGCCATGTGCTTTCAAAGGATGGCATCTCGATTGATCCTGAGTGCATTTCAGCCATCCTACCCCTTTCTTTGCAGGCACAAAAAAAGGCCTTATAGTCCTTCCTTGGAAAGATTAACTTTGTTAGGTGCTTTATCCCTAACTTTGTGGGATTGGTTCGACCCATCACCCTTATGCTCAAGAAGGACATAGCCTTCAGATGGAAAATAGAAGGAAGAGAAAAATTCTACAAGATCAAGAAGGAGATTGCTTGTGCACCAACACTCATCAATCCAGATTACTCAAAGGATTTCATCCTTTATGATTATGGTGTTGATGCAAGTATTGTTGTTGTCCTAACACAGGAAATGAACACGGGCTATAATAGCTAGTGGCCTTCTTCAGCTAGATGTTGAAGGATTATTAATTGAAATATAGTCACACTGAGAAGAAAGTCTTTGCCATCATGCACACACTCAAGAAATTCAAGAGCATAATTACCACAAATCATATCAAGGTGTTAGTCTCCCACTCATCTATCAGAGACTTCATCATGGGAAAATAAATTAGTGAGAAGAGACCATGATGGGTGACAAAAATCATGGAATATGATGTGACTATTAAGGCCAAAAAGCTAGTAAGAGCGGTGCGATCTGCAAGTAGATTGCTAAGGATGCATAGAGTGAACCTGAAGTTTTATTATTTTTGGATGAAGACCTCCCACGTGTAGAACATGAATAGAATATAGACCCTATCACGCATGACTGGATGAAGGATATGATCACATTCCTTTCTGAGGGCACGTACCCTCCCAGTTTGAAGAAAGAAAAGAGAAGGCATCGAGGTTGCAATCTATTCCTTATGTTTTGATTGATGGAATTCTCTTCAAAAGAAATCTAGATGTCACACTGTTAAGGTGTATCAACGGTGCGTAGACTGAAAAAGTGTTAGAAAAATTCCATGATGGATTCTTTGGTGGACACTTCTCTGCCAAGACTATAGCAATGAAGATCATAATGGTGGGTATCTTTTGGCCTACCCTATTTATAGATGCACATAGATGGGTCACAAAATGTAAGAAATGTGCTTTCTTTACTGAAATCTGGTTCCAGTACACAAGAAAAATGGTGAAACCAGACTTTGTGTTGATTTCAGAGATTTGAATAAGGCATCTCTAAAGGATCATTATCCTTTTCCTTCAATGGAGCAGATTCTACAAACTATGGCTTGCAAAGGTTCTCCATGCTAGATGGATATTTGGGTTTCAACCAGATCCTGGTCAAGGAAGAGGATCAATTAAAACAGCATTTAAAACCAAGTGGGGGACATATGCATACAATAAAATTCCCTTTGGTTTGTTAAATGCAAGCATAACATTTCAATTAGCGCTATGAATATTACCTTTAAAGGTTACATCAATGAGTTCATATTGGTTTACCAAGATCATATAACTATCTTCTCAAAGCAGAGTGTGGATCACATGGTGCACCTAGAAAAGGTTTTTGAGAGATGTAGAGAATTTGGGGTATCTCTAAAACCCAAGAAGTGTGATTTTATGGTGGCTCAGGGCAAGCTCTTGGGCCATGTGCTTTCAAAGGATGGCATCTCGATTGATCCTGAGTGCATTTCAGCCATCCTAGCCCTTTCCTTGCAGCACAAAAAAAGGCCTTACAGTCCTTCCTTGGAAAGATTAACTTTGTTAGGCGCTTTATCCCTAACTTTGTGGGACTGGTTCGACCCATCACCCTTATGCTCAAGAAGGACATAGCCTTCAGATGGAAAACAAAAGGAAGAGAAAGCTTCTACAAGATCAAGAAGGAGATTGCTTGTGCACCAACACTCATCAATCCAGTTACTCAAAGTATTTCATCCTTTATGCTTATGGTGTTGATGCAAGAATTGTTGTTGTCCTAACACAGGAAAATTAACAAGGGCTAGAATAGCTAGTGGCCTTCTTCAGCTAGATGTTGAAGGATTATTAATTGAAATATAGTCACACTTGAGAAGAAATTCTTTGCCATCATGCACACACTCAAGAAATTCAAGAGCATACTTGCCACAAATCATATCAAGGTGTTAGTCTCCCACTCATCTATCATAGACTTCATCATGGGAAAATAAATTAGTGAGAAGAGACCATGATGGGTGACAAAAATCATGGAATATGATGTGACTATTAAGGCCACAAAGCTAGTAAGAGGCGGTGCGATGCAAGTAGATTGCTAAGGATGCATAGAGTGAACTTCAAGTTTTATTATTTTTGGGTGAAGACCTCCCACGTGTAGAACATGAATAGAATATAGACCCTATCACACATGACTGGATGAAGGATATGATCACATTCCTTTCCGAGGGCACGTACCCTCCCAGGTTTGAAGAAAGAAAAGAGAAGGCATCGAGGTTGCAATCTATTCCTTATGTTTTGATTGATGGAATTCTCTTCAAAAGAAATCTAGATGTCACACTTTGTTAAGGTGTATCAACGGTGCGTAGGCCGAAAAAGTGTTAGAAAAATTCCATGATGGATTCTTTGGTGGACACTTCTCTGCTAAGACTATAGAATGAAGATCATAATGGTGGGTATCTTTTGGCTACCCTATTTACGATGCACATAGATGGGTCACAAAATGTAAGAAATGTGCTTTCTTTACTCAAATCTAGTTCCAAAGACACAAGAAAAATGGTGAAATCAGACTTTGTGATGATTTGAGAGATTTGAATAAGGCATATCTAAAGGATCATTATCCTTTTCCTTCAATGGAGCAGATTCTGCAAACTATGGCTTTGTGTAAAGGTTCTCCATGCTAGATGGATATTTGGGTTTCAACCAAGATCCTGGTCAAGGAAGAGGATCAATTCAAAACAGCATTTACAACCAAGTGGGGGACATATGCATACAATAAAATTCCCTTTGGTTTGTTAAATGCAAGCATAACATTTCTTATGCGCTATGAATATTACCTTCAAAGGTTACATCAATGAGTTCATCTTGGTTTACCTAGATGATATAACTATCTTCTCAAAGCGAGTGTGGATCACATGGTGCACCTAGAAAAGGTTTTTGAGAGATGTAGAGAATTTGGGGTATCTCTAAAACCCAAGAAGTGTAATTTTGTGGTGACTCGGGGAAAGCTCTTGGGCCATGTGCTTTCAAAGGATGGCATCTCAATTAATCCCGAGTGCATTTCAGCCATCCTACCCCTTTCCTTGTAGGCACAAAAAAAGGCCTTACAGTCCTTCCTTGGAAAGATTAACTTTGTTAGGCACTTTATCCCTAACTTTGTGGGACTGGTTCGACCCATCATCCTTATGCTCAAGAAGGACATAGCCTTAAGATGGAAAATAGAAGGAAGAGAAAGCTTCTACAAGATCAAGAAGGAGATTGCTTGTGCACCAACACTCATCAATCCAGATTACTCAAAGGATTTCATACTTTATGCTTATGGTGTTGATGCAAGAATTGTTGTTTTCCTAACATAGGAAATGAACAAGGGCTAGAATAGCTAGTGGCCTTCTTCAGCTAGATGTTGAAGGATTATGAATTGAAATATAGTCACACTTTGAGAAGAAAGTCTTTGCCATCATGCACACACTCAAGAAATTCAAGAGCATACTTGCCACAAATCATATCAAGGTGTTAGTCTCCCACTCATCTATCGAGACTTCATCATGGGAAAATAAATTAGTGAGAAGAGACCATGATGGGTGACAAAATCATGGAATATAATGTGACTATTAAGGCCAAAAGCTATTAAGAGGCGGTGCGGTCTGCAAGTAGATTGCTAAGGATGCATAGATTGAACTCGAAGTTTTATTATTTTTGGATGAAGACTTCCCACGTGTAGAACATGAATAGAATATAGACCCTATCACGCATGACCGGATGAAGGATATGATCACATTACTTTACGAGGGCACGTACCCTCCCGGTTTGAAGAAAGCAAAGAGAAGGCATCGAGGTTGCATTCTATTCCTTATGTTTTGATTGATGGAATTCTCTTCAAAAGAAATCTAGATGTCACACTTTGTTAAGGTGTATCAACGGTGCGTGGCGAAAAAGTGTTAGAAAATTCCATGATGGATTCTTTGGTGGACACTTCTCTGCCAGAATATAAAGTAATGAAGATCATAATGGTGGGTATCTTTTGGCCTACCCTATTTACTGAGATGCACATAGATGGGTCACAAAATGTAAGAAATGTGCTTTATTTACTGAAATCTGGTTCCAGTACACAAGAAAAATGGTGAAATCAAACTTTGTGTTGATTTCAGAGATTTGAATAAGGCATCTCTAAAGGATCATTATCCTTTTCCTTCAATGGAGCAGATTCTGCAAACTATGGCTGGCGTGCAAAGGTTCTCCATGCTAGATGGATATTTGGGTTTCAACCAGATCCTAGTCAAGGAAGAGGATCAATTCAAAACAGCATTTACAACCAAGTGGGGACATATGCATACAATAAAATTACCTTTGGTTTGTTAAATGCAAGCATAACATTTCAATGCGCTATGAATATTACCTTTAAAGGTTACATCAATGAGTTCATCTTGGTTTACCTAGATGATATAACTATCTTCTCAAAGCGAGTGTGGATCACATGGTGCACCTAGAAAAGGTTTTGAGAGATGTAGAGAATTTGGGGTATCTCTAAAACCCAAGAAGTGTGATTTTGCGGTGGCTCAGGCAAGCAAGCTCTGGGCCATGTGCTTTCAAAGGATGGCATCTCAATTGATCCTGAGTGCATTTCAGCCATCCTACCCCTTTCCTTGCAGGCACACAAAAAGGCCTTACAGTCCTTCCTTGGAAAGATTAACTTTGTTAGGCACTTTATCCCTAACTTTGTGGGACTGGTTCAACCCATCACCCTTATGCTCAAGAAGGACATAGCCTTCAGATGGAAAATAGAAGGAAGAGAAAGCTTCAACAAGATCAAGAAAGAGATTGCTTGTGCACCAACACTCATCAATCCAGATTACTCAAAGGATTTCATCCTTTATGCTTATGGTGTTGATGCAAGAATTGTTGTTGTCCTAACACAGGAAAATGAACAAGTGCTAGAATAGCTAGTGGCCTTCTTCAACTAGATGTTGAAGGATTATTAATTGAAATATAGTCACACTGAGAAGAAATTCTTTGCCATCATGCACACACTCAAGAAATTCAAGAGCATGCTTGCCACAAATCATATCAAGGTGTTAGTCTCCCACTCATCTATCAGAGACTTCATCATGGGAAAATAAATTAGTGAGAAGAGAACATGATGGGTGACAAAAATCATGGAATATGATGTGACTATTAAGGCCAAAAAGCTAGTAAGAGGTAGTGCAGTCTGCAAGTAGATTGCTAAGGATGCATAGATTGAACCTGAAGTTTTATTATTTTTGGATGAAGACCTCCCACGTGTAGAACATGAATAGAATCTAGACCCTATCACGCATGACTGGATGAAGGATATGATCACATTCCTTTCTAAGGGCATGTACCCTCCCAGTTTGAAGAAAGCAAAGAGAAGGCATCTGAGGTTGCAATCTATTCCTTATGTTTTGATTGATGGAATTCTCTTCAAAAGAAATCTAGATGTCACACTGTTAAGGTGTATCAATGGTGCGTAGACTGAAAAAGTGTTAGAAAAATTCCATGATGGATTCTTTGGTGGACACTTCTCTGCCAAGACTATAGCAATGAAGATCATAATGGTGGGTATCATTTGGCCTACCCTATTTACATATGCACATAGATGGGTCACAAAATGTAAGAAATGTGCTTTCTTTACTGAAATCTGGTTCCAAGACACAAGAAAAATGGTGAAATCAGACTTTGTGTTGATTTCGGAGATTTGAATAAGGCATCTCTAAAGGATCATTATCCTTTTCCTTCAATGGAGCAGATTCTAAACTAAGGCTTCGTGCAAAGGTTCTCCATGCAAGATGGATATTTGGGTTTCAACCGGATCTGGTCAAGGAAGAGGATCAATTCAAAACAGCATTTACAACCAAGTGGGGGACATATGCATACAATAAAATTCGCTTTGGTTCGTTAAATGCAAGCATAACATTTCAAAGGTCGCTATGAATATTTCCTTCAAAGGTTACATCAATGAGTTCATCTTGGTTTACCTAGATGATATAACTATCTTCTCAAAGCATAGTGTGGATGACATGGTGCACCTAGAAAAGGTTTTTGAGAGATGTAGATAATTTGGGGTATCTCTAAAACCCAAGAAGTGTGATTTTGCGGTGGCTCGGGCAAGCTCTTGGGCCATGTGGTTTCAAAGGATGGCATCGCGATTGATCCTGAGTGCATTTCAGCCATCCTAGCCCTTTCCTTGCTGATGCACAAAAAAGGCCTTACAGTCCTTCCTTGGAAAGATTAACTTTGTTAGGCGTTTTATCCCTAACTTTGTGGGACTGGTTCGACCCATCACCCTTATGCTCAAGAAGGACATAGCCTTCAGATGGAAAACAAAAGGAAGAGAAAGCTTCAACAAGATCAAGAAGGAGATTGCTTGTGCACCAACACTCATCAATCCAGATTACTCAAAGGATTTCATCCTTTATGCTTATGGTGTTGATGCAAGCATTGTTGTTGTCCTAACACAGGAAAATGAACAAGGGCTAGAATAGCTAGTGGCCTTCTTCAGCTAGATGTTGAAGGATTATGAATTGAAATATAGTCACACAGAGAAGCAAGTCTTTGCCATCATGCACACACTCAAGAAATTCAAGAGCATGCTCACCACAAATCATATCAAGGTGTTAGTCTCCCACTCATCTATCAGAGACTTCATCATGGGAGTAAAAATTAGTGAGAAGAGAGCACGATGGGTGACAAAAATCATGGAATATGATGTGACTATTAAGGCCAAAAAGCTAGTAAGAGCGCAGTCTGCAAGTAGATTGCTAAGGATGCATAGATTGAACTCTGAAGTTTTATTATTTTTGGATGAAGATCTCCCATGTGTAGAACATGAATAGAATCTAGACCCTATCACGCATGACCGGATGAAGGATATGATCACATTCCTTTCTCGAGGGCACGTACCCTCCCAGCTTTGAAGAAAGCAAAGAGAAGGCATCTCGAGGTTGCAATCTATTCCTTATGTTTTGATTGATGGAATTATCTTCAAAAGAAATCTAGATGTCACACTGCGTTAGGGTGTATCAACGGTGCGTAGACCGAAAAAGTGTTAGAAAAATTCCATGATGGATTCTTTTGTGGACACTTCTCCGCCAAGACTATAGCAATGAAGATCATAATGGTGGGTATCTTTTGGCCTACCCTATTTACAGATGCACATAGATGGGTCACGAAATGTAAGAAATGTGCTTTCTTTACTGAAATCTGGTTCCAGTACACAAGAAAAATGGTGAAATCAGACTTTGTGTTGATTTCAAAGATTTGAATAAGGCATCTCTAAAGGATCATTATCCTTTTCCTTCAATGGAGTAGATTTTGCAAAATATGGCTTCGTGCAAAGGTTCTCCATGCTAGATGGATATTTGGGTTTCAACCAGATCCTGGTCAAGGAAGAGAATCAATTCAAAACAGCATTTACAACCAAGTGGGGGACATATGCATACAATAAAATTACCTTTGGTTTGTTAAATGCAAGCATAACATTTCAGTGCGCTATGAATATTACCTTCAAAGGTTACATCAATGAGTTCATCTTGGTTTACCTAGATGATATAACTATCTTCTCAAAGCAGAGTGTGGATCACATGGTGCACCTAGAAAAGGTTTTTGAGAGATGTAGAGAATTTGGGGTATCTCTAAAACCCAAGAAGTGTGATTTTGTGGTGGCTCAGGGAAAGCTCTTGGGCCATGTGCTTTCAAAGGATGGCATCTCGATTGATCCTGAGTGCATTTCAGCCATCCTACCCCTTTCCTTGCATGCACAAAAAAAGGCCTTACAATCCTTCCTTGGAAAGATTAACTTTGTTAGGCGCTTTATCCCTAACTTTGTGGGACTGGTTCGACCCATCACCCTTATGCTCAAGAATAACATAGCCTTCAGATGGAAAACAAAAGGAAGAGAAAGCTTCAACAAGATCAAGAAGGAGATTGCTTGTGCACCAACACTCATCAATCCAGATTACTCAAAGGATTTCATCCTTTATGCTTATGGTGTTGATGCAAGCATTGTTGTTGTCCTAACATAGGAAAATGAACAAGGGCTAGAATAGCTAGTGGCCTTCTTCAGCCAGATGCTGAAGGATTATGAATTGAAATATAGTCACACAGAGAAGTAGGTCTTTGCCATCATGCACACACTCAAGAAATTCAAGAGCATGCTTACCACAAATCATATCAAGGTGTTAGTCTCCCACTCATCTATCAGAGACTTCATCATGGGAAAAAAAATTAGTGAGAAGAGAGCATGATGGGTGACAAAATCATGGAATATGATGTGACTATTAAGGCCACAAAGCTAGTAAGAGGCAGTGCACTCTGCAAGTAGATTGCTAAGGATGCATAGAGTGAACTCGAAGTTTTATTATTTTTGGGTGAAGACCTCCCACGTATAGAACATGAATAGAATATAGACCCTATCACACATGACTGGATGAAGGATATGATCACATTCCTTTCGAGGGCACGTACCCTCCCCGGTTGAAGAAAGAAAAGAGAAGGCATCGAGATTGCAATCTATTCCTTATGTTTTGATTGATGGAATTCTCTTCAAAAGAAATCTAGATGTCACACTTTGTTAAGGTGTATCAACGGTGCATAGACTAAAAAGTGTTAGAAAAATTCCATGATGGATTCTTTGGTGGACACTTCTCTGCCAAGACTATAGCAATGAAGTTCATAATGGTGGGTATCTTTTGGCCTACCCTATTTATAGATGCACATAGATGGGTCACAAAATGTAAGAAATGTGCTTTCTTTTACTTGAAATCTGGTTCCAAGTACACAAGAAGAATGGTGAAATCAGACTTTGTGTTGATTTCATAGATTTGAATAAGGCATCTCTAAAGGATCATTATCCTTTTCCTTCAATGGAGCAGATTCTCGCAAAACTATGGCTTCGTGCAAAGGTTCTCCATGCTAGATGGATATTTGGGTTTCAACCAGATCCTGGTCAAGGAAGAGGATCAATTCAAAACAGCATTTACAACCAAGTGGGGACATATGCATACAATAAAATTCCCTTTGGTTTGTTAAATGCAAGCATAAAATTTCAGTGCACTATGAATATTACCTTCAAAGGTTACATCAATGAGTTCATCTTGGTTTACCTAGATGATATAACTATCTTCTCAAAGCGAGTGTGGATCACATGGTGAACCTAGAAAAGGTTTTTGAGAGATGTAGAGAATTTGGGGTATCTCTAAAACCCAAGAAGTGTGATTTTGCGGTGGGTCGGGGCAAGCTCTTGGGCCATGTGCTTTCAAAGGATGGCATCTCGATTGATCCCGAGTGCATTTCATCCATCCTACCCCTTTCCTTGCAGGGCACAAAAAAGGCCTTACAAATCCTTCCTTGGAAAGATTAACTTTGTTAGGCGTTTTATCCCTAACTTTGTGGGACTGTTCGACCCATCACCCTTATGCTCAAGAAGGACATAGCCTTCGGATGGAAAACAAGGAACAAAAGCTTCTACAAGATCAAGAAGGAGATTGCTTGTGCACCAACACTCATCAATCCAGATTACTCAAAGTATTTCATCCTTTATGCTTATGGTGTTGATGCAAGAATTTTTGTTGTCCTAAAACAGGAAAATGAACAAGGGCTAGAATAGCTAGTGGCCTTCTTCAGCTAGATGCTGAAGGATTATGAATTGAAATATAGTCACACGGAGAAGAAAGTCTTTGCCATCATGCGCACACTCAAGAAATTCAAGAGCATGCTTGCCACAAATCATATCAAGGTTTTAGTCTCCCACTCATCTATCGAGACTTCATCATGGGAAAATAAATTAGTGAGAAGAGACCATGATGGGTGACAAAAATCATGGAATATGATGCGACTATTAAGGCCACAAAGCTAGTAAGAGGCAATGTAGTCTGCAAGTAGATTGCTAAGGATGCATAGAGTGAACCTGAAGTTTTATTATTTTTGGATGAAGACCTCCCACGTGTAGAACATGAATAGAATATAGACCCTATCACGCATGACCGGATGAAGGATATGATCACATTCCTTTCTGAGGCACGTACCCTCCCGGTTGAAGAAAGAAAAGAGAAGGCATCGAGGTTGCATTCTATTCCTTATGTTTTGATTGATGGAATTCTCTTCAAAAGAAATATAGATGTCACACTTTGTTAAGGTGTATCAACAAAGTGCGTGGTTGAAAAAGTGTTAGAAAATTCCATGATGGATTCTTTGGTGGACACTTCTCTGCACGAGACTATAGCAATGAAAGATCATAATGGTGGGTATCTTTTGGCCTACCCTATTTACGAGATGCACATAGATGGGTCACAAAATGGAAGAAATGTGCTTTCTTTGTAGGAAAGAAAATATTGGTAGCGCTTCCCCCAACCAATCCAAGCAAGTCATCCTTTTTTGTAATGGGGTATCAACTTCATATGCATGATCAATCCACCTTTAAGCATTGGACATAAATGGGTGCTAAAAACTACAGATTACTTTACCAAATGGACAAGCTATCGTGGCTTAAGGAATCGGCGAGGTAGTCATCCTTGACTTTCATGAAGTTTTAGTCACAAGGTTTGGCATTCCTCAACCATTATCTCGATAATGCAAAGGCATTCCTTTGTGCTAAAATCACCGATTGGGCTTTAATTCTAGGCATTTACCTAAAAACCTCTTCCAAATATTACCCTCAGGGCAATGGTCTGGAAGAATCAACAAACAAGAACCTGATCAGAATCATGAAGCACATAATGAACATCAGCCAAAGACAGTGGCATACAAAGGTCTTGTGTGCACTCTGGGTAGATAGAATCATAGTAAAAAAGGTAATAGGAACTTCTCCTTACAAGATTTTCTATGGCAAGGAGGCTGCCCTTCCTTTGACACTAGAACTAAATTCATTAGTGCTTGCCTAACAGCTGGAATTTGAGGGCACGGATCAAAGAGAAATCAGGATGGCAGAGCTGGTTCATCTTGAAGAGCTCAGAAACTCTATCATGATCAAGCTAGAACAACATCAGCAAGCAACAAAGAAATGGTTTGATAGAAAGGCTAGGCCTCAATCTTTCAAAGTCGGGGACCTAGTTCTAAAATGGGATGCTAATAGAGCTAAACCAGGGCACCATTCAAAGTTTGATGCACTTTGGAGTGGCCCATACATCATCAAGTCCTGTAAAGAAGCTAAATCTTTCGAGTTAACTCATCCAGATGGAAGCACGCTGTAAATCCCAGTAAATAGGATCTATCTCAAACCCTTCCATTAGGTTTTTTGCATCATATTGTATATATTAGAGTAGTTTCATTCCTCCAAGTGTGCTCCATGCACATTGTTTGTTTGTACATAGTTCTTTCCTCTTGTGTGCTTCCTGCGCACACTCTTTTGTTACTTCCAAAGTGTAGAGCTTCTCTCAGTAGTTGTGAGATTTAGAACAAAGTGTAGAAATGATGCTCAAAGTGACAACAGGGACATTTTTATGATTGAACAAGCAAACTCCATGCCCAATGGATGCTTCAGGCTACTAGTCTCTTGCATCTAGAAGGAAGATGGCGTGAAATTTATCAAAATTGTTATCCAAATATCTCTCCTAGAAATTTGGAAAACTTACATACACATTCTGGCCCTAGGTTATTCATTGAAGAATTACGTGTGCTAAAATCACTAAGCACATTCCTTTGGTTGCAGTTCACCTATGCCCTTATTTCCTTTCTCCTTCCACTTTCCTCTTCTCGCTCACCTTCTGCGCATTCACCTTCTTCCGAGTTAGTTTCTTTCCACCCCACACACCTAATTCCTTGACCCTTTGCATGCCACACCCATTACTTTGTAATAGTTATGCCTTAACCATACGTTCTCTGCTCACCGGTTTGATTCATCTCCCCATGTGCATCGTGCGCGCTCCCTCCGCACTTTCCTCTATTTTCTCCATGCACCCTTCTATGCCAAATCATCTTTTGACACACTTAAGTGTGCAACACGCAACCACTCAAGGCGCGCCAATAGGGCTTTGAATCCTTGTAACAAATGAATGATTGACACGTAGCAGAAATAACAAATAGTTGTACATTTGGCCACCATCTCAGCCAATCGGCACGTGCCATGTGTCTTACATACACCGACGACTCTGACATCTTCTAACAGCCATATCATCAGTTATAGATCTCATATCGGCGTATGCCTGGACTTATCATAAATCTGCTGACATCAGCTATAGTGCCAAAATTCAAATTTTCAAATTTTGACGGATCTGGTAGGTGAGAACTGGGAAAACATCTCTCTAAACATTGATGAGCAGATCTGATTGCTCCAACCACCCAATTTGGTATAATCCACCCTCTTTTGTCTTCAACACGCTAAATAGGCATGGGGAAGCATATTTCATGGATTTTCGAGTGGATTTACAGACATTGAATGCTTCTTGTTGGTGGTTGTGTTTCAAATTCAGGTTTTCCCTCATTTTCCCTCCTTCCTCCATGGATTCATCTATAAATTTAAGAGCAAGGCTCATTTGTTATGTTGGACACTCTGGATCCTTATGCATGTTACTAAGGACTCCACATTTTCTATATTTTGAGTTACAGACCTCCATGTTTGGCTCTTGCATGTGGATATCGGCCTCCTTATCATTATAACAGTTTGTGCATTATTGGAAGTAATAGAAGCATTGTTTTGTGACTATTCTCTATCCTAACGTGTTTTCATTCCTTCTTCTTGCCTCTTCTCTTGCATTATGTATTGTTGTGCTACTTCAGTCCCCTACGGCTCCCCTACATTGTGCCTCTTCTCTTGCATTGTGTATTGTGTATTGTTGTGCTACTTGGGTCCCCTACATTTCCAAATAGACTTCCACGGGTTCTTCCTTTTTCACCATTGGTCTCTTTGTATGAGCTTTCTTGGGTGCCATCTCCTTTTTCTGTCATTCTTTCATGCCCTAGGTGCTTCTAACTTTTCCTTCATCCGTCCTAACTCGACGACCTCTACACTTCTCACTCATGCAACCCTCTCCTACTCTTTTGTCTTCTTCCCTACTTGTTATACTACAATATCATGTAACAATTCACACAATTTTACTAGTTCGTGATAAGTACCTTTCTATTTTTCACAAAACCCTCATCACACTTCAAGTCGGAAGAACAAAAAATTTGCTAAGGCAAAGTAGTCGAAATGACTACCTTTACCTTCTATTTATACTTTTTCAAGACCTTAAATTTCCTCTCGACCATATGACTTAATGTCTCTTTTTAATCAAGCACTTTATTTCACTTAAATCAACTTTTGTGACTCCCCTTCACGTGTCACAGTTATAACCTTCTAGCACTCCAATACTAATTCATTTCCACAGATCTCCTTCACGCACATCGTCATGTCAAAGTACATAACCTCTGCATTATTCACCAAGTACTTCCCCATGGTGTCGCCTTCCTCTTGTTATATTGTGCAATCGTCGTTTCTCTTCTGCGTGATCTTTAGAATTTTCTTAACACAACTTTATAACAGCACAAATTCAACACCTTATACATTGTATCACTCATTCTTCTACCTTTGTGCTAATCATCCAGAATGATTCTCCCAATATTCCATCTTCTCAAAGAATTTTTCAACCATATCCAAACATATCTACCAATCCACCCCACACTAAATGTATGCACAATCCTCTATACATGGAATCACTTACAATGTAATTAGCTATTGGTGCACCAATGTGAAACACAACACCAAATATAAAAGAAAAAGAAAAATGATCACAAAAGGAAACACACAAAAGGGAAATGCATTAAGGAAACCTAATATAACTAGAAATACTGCCTTATTTACAAACACACAAAAGCCTTATTTATAGTAGGGCTTCAGCCTACTCCCATTGAAATAACCTGGCAACCATGTCCCATCCAACACTTGTAACTAGCACGTGCCTGAATCCAATATGAAGGATATAATATATGGCCCTAACTAATGGACTTTAAGCTTTCTAGGATGGCATAAAAACATAGAATCATAAAGTAAAACTCTTTTCCCAACCTTAAATTGTTTATTCTTAATGTGATGATCATGTCATGCCTTTTGTCGTGCCTTCTCAGTCCTCTGACTCCATCTAGCAAGGGATCATCTTTCATCCAACTGCATTAACTTATCAATGCACTCTTGCAACACCTGTTCATTAGCCAATCCTCCTATGTGCACAATACGTAGAGAGGGTAACATGAACTCTACTATAAAAATAGCTTACGCACCAAACACCAATTTAAATGGTGTGGCTTTGTTTAATCTTTTATAAGTTGTTCTATATGCCCATAGCATGGCCGAGACTTTTTCATCCCAATCCTTCCTCTTGACATCAAAAATATTTGTAATTATATGACTCAATATCTTGTTAAATTCCTCAGCAGTCCCATTAGCCTTGAGGGTGATAAGGAGTAGTCTTGTGATGAGCCACCATGAACTCTGCCAACAAAATCTTGATTGTCTCATTCAAAAAATGAGTACCCCGATCACTAGTCAAACTTAGAGGGCACCCATACCTACTAATTATATTTTCCCATATGAATCTTACTATTGTGGCCATCATGTAATCCATCATATGCACTACCTCTGCCCATTGTGTTAGATAATCAGTGAAAGTAATGATATAGTGTGAACCCGTCCTTTGCGCAGTTGCAGATGAAATAAGGCCTAAAATGTCAATTTCCCTTTACTTGAATGGTTCAACACTAATTATTGGTCTTAATGGAATTTCATCCCTTTTTCTTAGCTTACCAAGGTGCTTTGGCAATTTTCACAGGCCTTGAAATATTCAATACAATCTTGGTAAAGGGTTTCCCACCAAATTCTTGCCAATAAGATCTTCCACATAGTGGAATTTCCTGCATAGTGTTCTCCAGCAATCCCATCATGTGCTTCCTCCATTATTGCAGCAAACTCATGCTTTAGTACACACCGGTGCAAGACCTCATCTTGGCATAAATTATATAGGTCTTCACTTATTAACATATAAGGCGCAAGCACATATAGCTAATTGTTTCCTCTCCAAGACCTTCATCCCTTCTAGTGCCACACCTATTCTTAAGAACACAATGATATCTTCCAAATCAAAGGGTACATGCTACAATTGAAATAGTTGTACATCTAGCATTATATCCTTAATTCTCTATGTGTTCTCTCTTGATTCAATCCTTGATAAATGTTTAGACACCATTAATCTTACTTGGTTTTACAACAACCATAAACTCAAAATCTTGAAACAATAAAACCCACTGCATATGTGCCCTTACAAGATGGGCTTGTTCACCAAGTAATTTAATGTCATGTGGTCCATATAAAAGATAAAATGTGTTACTAGCAAATACTACTTGAATTTTTGTAGTGCGTAGATCATCAACAATGCCTCACGCTCTATGGTAGCATAATTCTATTTTGTTGGGGTTAACTTCCTACTATCAAAACAAGGGATCATCAACAATTCCCCCTAGGTTATGTTATGATTGCTCCAATCGCCATCCCGGATGCATCAACATGCATGTGAAAAGGCTTATCCCAAGAGGGAAAGCATAATATGGGGATAGTAATGAGTTTATTCTTCAGTGTTTCAAAGGTTGCATGTTGTGCCTCTCCCCAATAGAACTTATTCTTGTGTTTTAGCAACTCCTCCAATGGCACAGTGATCTTGGCATACCCCTTGATAAATTTTCAGAAATACCCCATATGCCCAAGGAATCCGCACACACTACACTCTAGCTGGTAGGCTCCACTAAACCCACAATAATGAAAACTTTGGCAGATCCACTAGCAAGCCTTCTTTACATATGATATGTCCCAACAAGGTGCCAAATGGAGTAGCAAAACACATTTCTTAATGTTGAGAGATATACTCAACTATCGGCATCTCTCAAACATCAACCTTAGATTATCACAATGGTCCCTCACTAATCCATATATTGTCCAATCATCTAGGTAGACTTGTAGAAATTTATGGATGAAGTCCTAAAACACTTGAACCACAATGCATGCAAAAACATAGCATGCACATTCTTCAGTCCAAAAGGCATGACCGTATAGGAAAAAAATTCCCATTTAGTGGTGAAATTTTTATTTTCTTGGTCCTCCTTTGCAATTCTAACCTAATGATATCCTAAGAATCCATCTATAAATGAATAGATCTCGCGCCCGGCTACTCCTTCCAAGATCTCCTTAGTGAATGGGGTTGGGAAAGGATCAATGACACACACCACATTCAAATCCATGTAGTCAACACAAATCCTTATCCTCTCATCCTTCTTAATTCTAATGACCATCAAACTTATCCACTTTGATTCCTCAATAGCCTCAATGATGCCTAATGTGATCATCTTGTCAATATCCTCCTTGACCTTGACGCATAGATTCAAATTCATGTGATAAGGTCTCTTCGAATTAGGATGTGTTCCCTCCTTTAGTTTGATCTGCATCTCTCCTAAAGAGTGGTGAACTCCCTTGAGTTCATGGTACCCACATGGGAATAAATATTAGAATTCACACAACATATCAATAATATTTAAAACCTCCCTTTCTAACCAGTAATCCCCAATAGTATCTTCCTTGGGTTCCACCTTTGAGCCAATGTTAACCTTCTTAGTTTTCAGGGGTTTCATGGTAAGCATGTGCTTCCTCATCAACACTATCCATAACCTTGCATGTACCCATAGTATGGTTAACATCTAATTTCTCCACCTCTTCACCATCTATAATGTAGACCAACTTTCCTTTCTCCTTTTCCATATAGATGCACTCAAGTTACACCTCCTCTGATTCTTCCTCATCAAAATGCACCTCAAACCAGGTTCACCCAACAACTCTAGTACTCTATCCTCTACCATGGCACTATCTCCCATAGTTAGGCACTTAACAACCTATAGCACCTCATTCATTGATGGCTTAGTACTCCAATACTCAAAAGTTTGAATAAGATCAACCGTCAACTCTTACCAATTTCCTATCTGATGGCGCAGCTCTAAATGAATGTACCACACACGTGCATAGCCTTGTAAGGTGGAGTAAATCTTATGCACCCATAGTGATGGAGGTAAGGCTTTCATGCCTTCCATCCAGGCCTTCTCACATGCCTGGACGTGAAATGAGGTAGGTTCCTTCCCATTATAGTCTTATATAGCAGTAGGTGCATTGCTTTGGAGAAACATAACAAATAACATGATTCTCACCCCATGCCACTCTAGAAGGTTACCTCAATGGGTCACCCACAAATTTCTTATGGTCCCATGATAATTTATAGATAAGCATGATTCTTTTTTCAATCTCACATCTCCATTGGGTCTCCATTGCTCGCAGAAAACATAAGGGTTTCCTTCCCCAGTGTAACTTGGTAATTTTTCTTCCTCCCAGGTACCTAATTGAGCATGCCTTTGTTACTCTCATCATAGAGCCTCTTAACTACCTTCCAACTAACTCATATGTTCTCATGTGCCCAATTTTCACATGCCACACTAGTTATATCACTTATAGATTGAGCATCTTCCCACTAAATAACGCCTTATTTTATTGGATGCATAACCTCAGGGTCTCTTGATAGTGCACACATAGATCTAGTCTAGGTCTTCTTCTCCCAAGGGCTCAGTATAGGGTGTTGACTTTCCATCCATCAAAGGAATGATAACACGTTCCTCCTTGTTCTCAAAAATTATATACCCCTTATTGAAACATAAGTCAACATTGTTCTTATAGCACTAGGGGTGCCCAAGTAATACTAGAAATTTGTCTTCCTCAGCAAGCGCCAAGACTTCGAAGTCTTAATGAATTTCACCCCTTGGATAGTTATAACAACATCCTTTAAGACACCAATGGGCATCACCTTTATCTTATTATCCATATAAAACACATTTGAAGATGGTTGTAATGGAGGTCTTCCCATTTGATTCCATGTGTCCAAGGTGAGAACATTAACTTCCACACCTATGTTAATCAGAATATTACTTAGGATCCATCCATCAACAACTACATTTAATGTAATCTCCTTATCATAGTCAATACTATGAGGAGGTAGATTAGCATGCAAAACCTACCTCTCTGCACCCTCCTCCAATGCTTAGTACTTTTCCTCTCAGCCACTCTCCTAATAGAGGGATGATATTCTCTTGGTGCAACATCTTACATACTTCCTTGAATTCATCTATATCTTCCTAAGAGACTTCAACATATTTCTTCTACTCCAACTTCCGTGATTGCTCCTTCAAGCATTGAATCTCCCCTTGAAGACTCCTAATCACCTTCATGGTCTCTTGATAGACTTCCTTCTAATGAGCTGGGTCCGGATACTTCCCATGTATCACCTCTTCCCTTATAACAAGTGGTCTCTACTTTGGTATCTCCCTCGCACGCGCACACAACCTCATTCCATGTTGTCACTAGCACAGTTCTAATTTGGATTCATACACCACCCACAACATCCATTGTTGATCAGCATGCTTTATGCTCACCATCCTAGTGCCCTTATCCTTCCGTTGCTTTTGGCTCATATGCTCATATAACTCTGGGAACTCTTCATACTTGTGTTTCTTCCCACACCAAGAGAACTGCAGCAAATCGGACACTCATGCTTGTAATGTTCTGTAGACCCATAGTTATAACAGGTTCCACAAGGAAATTCACTTCTCCCCCCTCCATGGTTTCCATGGCCTTAGAATCCACCTCAAAAGCCTCTTCCGTGGATTCCTCCATCCACGCACCCTTCATAATGATGACCATCATCCTTGGAACTACTGGAAATGTTGGTCTGCGCACACCAGTATCAATGGCATCATGGATCTAGTCTATCAACCTACAATCCTTTGTGTCATGAGTAATAGAGGTGAAAATATTGCAATAACAAGATACATTCTTATGGATTGCACGTTACATCAATGGACACCTACTTGCATCATGATCTCATGGAAAATTTCATAGTCCACCAACATGGCACGCACCGATATTTATGGGAAAATTTCCTTTGTATATCCCTCTACTTCATAGTATGTGCACCATATCCCACTGCGAGTCTCATAAGTTGAGTTCACAAATAGTTTCTCTAGTTGCTTTGACATGGCAATAATCTAGGCTTCAAGAAATGGACAAATACTAGTATCAATGCTTCCCATAGTGTCATCGCACAAGGTAACCTCTATTGCCTCGCGGGATCTATGAAGGTCTTATGTGAAAGTTCCCTCCTGAACGGAGTGATCAACCCTCCGAAAAACCACTGAGCATGCTTGAGATGGGTGAATATCATAAGACAACTTGGACATGAGAGTTTTGAAGCATGTGTCATACTCCCACACACTCTCCACCATTCCTTACTAAATATCCTTAAATGTGCTAATTCTCTTCTATTCAAACTCAGGGATGTGGAACTCCACCAAAAATGGATCACACGGCATGATGTAATCCACTATTTTCTGGTGTGGATCATACTTCTGTACCAACTATGTGCACACCCTTGTAACATGGTTGCAAACCCGACTTTCCTTCCACTGGGGGAAATAATAGCCTTTACACGCCATACCAACTCCATTTTTGCACATACTCTACAACATCTTCCACACCCTTGTAATCAGGAAAATGTAAAGACATCTCAAAAATACCTGCTGAGGTTGTTGAGGCCCTTGCCCACCAGATCCAAAACCTTGGCCTCCTCCAATATTTCCACCACCTCCAACACCACTAGATCCACTAGTGCCAACTCCTCCAAACCCACCAGATCCTCCTCTTATCACAGGTAAGGGGCCTAACGTAGTTGTGCCCTGTGAACCCACTATCGTGCTAAACTATGTATTGATAGTCTGTGAAGTTAACCCACTCCCAGATGTGGTGCTCAAGCTTTGTGTACCCCCACCTTGCCAAAATGTTGTACCAGAAAGGATCCCTCTGAACACAAGAAATGATTGTGCGAGCCATAGATGTACCAAATGAAAAATTATATCTCCTAGGTGTCACTCAACCACCAATACCAAGACCAACTAGGTTAACAATACTTATCTCTAGATTTGGAAAACTAAGCACAAGGTTTGGTCACTAGGTGGGCATAGATGCATGCCTACAACTCTCCCTTCTCCAAATGAAAAATTTCACAAAAATTCGAGGGGGTATCCTCCCACTTTCCAAGATGGGGTAGCATAGACTACTCAGATTCCACACCCTCTCGCATGAACCTCAAATCCTTCCCGTAACGTCTGCCTCCATAAATCCATCACTCCAACAACCTCGCGTTGTCTCACTAACTCCCTCTCCCAAGCCTCATTGTACTTGAGCCATCTTTCCTCTCTTTCTATTTCATCCACAAGGTCCATCATCTTTCACCACACTAGCTTTTGTTCCCTACACCTAGCAGAGCTTAGCCAACCATAGGAAAGGCTTCCAAACTCAAAGTAATAACCAAATCTTGATAGCCAGTGGAATAACATGCAAGAACGATCCTCTAGGCTCCCTTAAGAACTCAAACTCAGTAACCTCTAGGAAAGAATACATAGAAATAGTGTATTCCAAGGTATAACTAGTCAACACTCTACTCCACCAGTGATCAACAACATGGGTCCAGGTCATATCGGCATCATGTAGCCTTTGATACTCATCTTGGGTCCATACACAAGGTTTATAGTACCAACTTGACCTAGATGCATATGTTGAAATCCATTCATACAACTCCACTGGAAATAACAAAATAATGTTTCATACAACTCATGATACAGGTGGTCCTCTACCCATTTATGTGCATCAAACTCAAGTCCAGTGTTAAATCTCTGAGAAAACTCATCCTCCATGATTTTAAGCCACACTTTGACACTATCCAAAGTCAAGTGCTCCATTACACATCGTTTTCACAATAGCTTCAAAAAGAGGTCTCGAAAATGAAACCAAAATGTAGTCTCCTTTTTCCTCTAACTTCTCTTCAAACCCTAAGCACATTGACATATCACCTAGTTTGATTGGGAGCTCACCCAAGGCACACACAAGCACCAAGCCCCTCCTTTATATGATATTTACAAGAATTTTTATCACCATGAGAGGAACAACACTTAGATATGATTGAATGTACTCAAATACATAAAACAAAGAAACTAGATCTAAGCATCAATGTACCATAAGATAGATGAGAACATCACAACCACAAGGAGGAATTAGATCTAAACCATGATTATTATCAATAACACAAGGATTTGTATCCATAAGCATAAAATAAGATACATAGATCAATATCCATAATACAAATGTTTAGAATCACTCTATTGTATTAATTCATCACATTACAGTAGCCAATAATACATTAAGGATTCCATGGATGAAGATAATATAGTAGCAGAGCCTCAACATGCTCTCGATGATAGCTTCATTACAGAGCTTACAATCTTGTATCACACACACACACACACACACACACACACTCCATCCTTTCTCATACGTGCTCTTCTCTATCTAAATATCATGCAAAACCATAAGACAAGAATGGTAAAAAATTCTCCTCTAATCACTCATCCTCACAAGAAAAGGCCTGAAGGAATATTTTATGATTGCCTAACCACTACCCAAGAACATTCCAAATGTCACCATGTGTTTTCCTAATCAAGTATCCTCGGCATGATAGTTCTAGCTAGTCCCTAACAAACTAGGTTGTTTATCCATGTTATGGTAACCATAATGATGCCCTAGAATATGCTTTTCTTGAGCAACAAGTCTCCATAGCTTAAAATTATTCATAAATATATATGGTCACTTTTTCATTCATTCCCCTAATGCAACTTTACTCATACTCCAAAAATGACTAATTCCTGAATCCATCCTTCCTGGGCGTGAGCCTTTACACATCCCCAAAAGTTACTTCCACACATGCCTTCACGCCTTGTTCTGTGCCCCACAACCCTTCACACCTTATGTACTTAGTCATTTTAGGGGCTTAACACACATTAACCATGGCATGATCTTTTTACACCAATGAATCCACCGGAGGTAGCTACATAATGGCTTCACATAGGAGGTCTCTTTGTGATGGAATGGCTAATGCATACCACATTGTCATACTGGCATTGGTCTTCTTCAATTTTTCCACTATATTAAATGGAAGATCCGTGGATTTTTACATCTATAGCATTTTGTTATCTTTCCTCTGTTGTTTTGGCATTTCAATTGATGACTTTGGTTTAGAAGAAACCTCTTTATTCATGGCAGATTTATTAGGAACCACAAGCATTTATCAAGTTCTCCATTTTGATCCATAGTTTCTCACGGATGTTGATATCTGCTTCAATCCATAGCTTGTTTTTTCCCTTTTTACCTCTTTCCCCTTTTCCACAAAGACATTGTCTTGATCTATGGAAGGTTCAAATTATGATTCCAACATTATTTTCTTATGTCATGTATTATCAACAATGCTGATTTGAGGTCTATGAGAGTTACCCACCACTTAATTAATCGCATAGAAATCCTCATCTCCAAAAACAAGAGGTCGGCATCATTTTTGGCTTCTTGAACTACATTTTCACTTGGATTTGGTGCCTCCAAAAGTGTTTCTTACTTATTGGAAGAGCCTTGAACCATGTATGCTTATAGATGCATTTCCCTTTCACAACCAAGTTAAGTATGTGAAAAATGACATGGGAAACACCATTTTGTTTCTTGTACTACATTTTTTTTTGGAACTAAATCTTGACTTTAGCTAGGACTAGGAAGAGCTTGTGGAGGGTAAATCATTGCCAATGGAAGAGGAGCACCATGACCACCATCTATTATTTTTTTGGTTATGTGCTAATCTCTTATTTGACTTTTGGTTCTTGTATGGTTGATACCCCTGATTTGAATATTTCCCTTAATTTTGATAATTTCTATAAGACGGGGCTTGTTGTTTCTCTAGGTATATAACTTTATTTGTTAAATTTCTAATCAAATCTTTCATTTATTCATCTTCTTTCTATTGTGCGGGAATACGAGATGTGGAAGCAGAGGGTTGTAATCTTGGCTCAAGAATAGAACAACTAAAGGTTGGGTGGCTTCGATTAACTCGGATATAAGGGCATAGGTGGCATGGGGGCTAATTTACCAGCTGGTATTAAACTATTTTTAGCTCTAATTGCAGTTGCATAGGTTTTTGGTAGATTTATCCCTCTCATATATTGTATCATAACAGATATATCAGAGTTGAGAGCTTTTAAGAAGTAAAGAAATGCACCTTCTATTACAGGGTCTCACTGAGCTGGAATTTTTTCCCGTGTTCTCTGGAATCTTGAAGTTAAAATCTACCATTTGCTCATTACGTTCTCTCTTGATTGTAGCCAACTTATCCAAAAGGGACAAGTTATATTCTCTCTCTTCAAATTGATTTCACAAGGCTATAAAAACTCATTCCAATTCTTGACTGAGCTTTTTGTTAAGATTCTAAACCATTACAAAGATTTTCCTTTAAATGATGAAGCCAGAATTTTTATTGCCATGTCCATCTCAACAATTTCATGGATAGCAAAGACATTTTTGATGTCATGAATGTGTTTAACTAGAGTAGTATGGTTTTATCCAGTAAAGTATGGGATATTCTTCAAAGATGCTACTTGGAATAGGATTCTGATCATTCAAAGCAAGTGGACTACTTCTTGTGAAGTTTACAAATGGGTTTGGTGGTTGATGAGCCATTATGATAGGTTTGAGAACTCTTGTCGATTGTAAGAAGAGCCAACCAAGTGGAGGTGTTGAAATATTTTTGTTTAGTGGAGATGGAGATCTCGGAATCAGTCTTCTTCTTCTACCTCTAACTGGAGATAACTGAAAATATTCAAATACACCTTCTTCCCTTGTTCTAGACTATGTTTTTATCCTTCTCATGAATCAAGGACACTTTGGACTATTGAAACTAGTTGATCTTCTTCTCTGAGTCACCATATGTGTAGTTACAGAGCCTTCAAAGGCTAGAATTTCACCAAGATACACATAAAAACTTGGAACAACTAGAAATATTGATTTCAAGGGTCCCATCGGGCATGCCAAAATTGTTAAAGCTCAAATATGCACCCGCCCTAAATTATAGAAAACTTGGGATTTGATTCAACATGGGACTGTCTCCAAGTTATGGCACTTGAACTGAGACAGACCTTTGGAGAAGGTCAGATGCCTCAACTTACTTCTAATGCTAAAATACTCCTATGAATTGAAATGCAACTATCTATATCTACTCTAAATTTCCAAGGGACCGGGTGAGAAAGAGATGCATAAAACATAAACCTAAACTATAGAAGGTGATAGCACCAAAATAAGGGGATGAATACTCCAACAAGAGAGAAAATGGAATAAAATGGTGATGAAAAGGGCCAAAACGAGAGGCAAAACCAAAACCCCATTCAGAATTCCACTTTCATGATGCACAATAGACACATATTTTGAAACAATGCATACAACACACCTGTGAATGAATGAGAGGAAAGAGAGTGAAATAAAACAATAGCTAAAGTAGAAATGAGCTACGAAAACAAATATCTTATTCCTTAAATATCATGCACAGATCATCACGATATAGGAGGAAGATGAAAAACATTTACATAAATTTATCCCAAGGCATGCAACCCTTAGAATACTTGTGCATCACAAAAATACCCACGTATTCTGAAGTATCCAAATTAAAATTAGGAATCACTTTACAATATATAGAAGAATTGGAAGGAGAAAAGAAGAAAAGAGAGGGAAATTTAAATTCCCTTTTCTGCCAACCTTCATTTAATTTTTTCAAAAGATCTCGATTATTCTCAAATTTTCTTCCTGCACCATTTCCTTGTTGAAGAAGGAATGATACCCATACTACATTTAATTTTCATGGTTGAACCGCCTCGAATAGACCTTTTACATATTGTAGATGCCTTTCTTTCCTTAACCCACCTACCTCCATTAAATTCACAAAATTTGACTTTTATCGCATAAAGGAGGTTAAGATTCCTTCATATAGTATTAGATTTACAAGGATTTGATCACCAAATTCAAGGTTATATGTATTTCATCTTCCCGTGGGATACAGTTTTTTTCCTTTGATACGTGGTTTCCTATTTTAGAGTTATGCATCTTTTGATCTTCACGGCTTTATCACATGGCACTCAATGTAGTGCAACTTTATGTTAACATCCACGGATTTGTTTTCCTCATCCTATGGCTTTTCCATTTCTTTGTGTTCTCGTGACGTTTAACTTCCGGTGGTATTCCATCCTTGGCTCAGTATATTTGTTTGCTTCATTATGTGGCTTGCTAAACTCTTCTATGGTTCTTATACCACAGCCCATGACTATGCGAGTTGTTCAATTTTTGCAATGGTGCAAAAATAGACAACAGAGTAGTGAAATCCACATCTCAGTGTGGATTTTCAAAACATGAATCAAGATTATCTAAAGGAAAACTATTTGATTCTCGGTTATGGATCATATCTTGTAAGTAGTAAATGGTTTGGAGATGATGTCCATACTTGGATGGATTTTTGGGTATAATAAAATTTAATTTTCCAAAGAAGATCGGTTTAATAGTGCCTTCACCACTCCATGGGGAAGATTTTTATACCATCGTATGCCCTTCGGCTTGATTAACAAAGGTTATAAATTTTAAAGAGCTATGGATTTAGATTTCAAGTATCTAAAGGGAAAATGCATAGTGGTTTACCTTAATGACTTGGTGGTATACTCCAAGAAAAGAGGGGAGCACTTGTAACAACTTGAAAAAAAATGATCTCATTGTAGGAGGCACCACATTTCCATTAACTCAAGAAGTCAATATTTGGGTTAATCAAGGGAAAAATCCTTGGGATCTTTGTGAGAAAGGAAGGCACCAAGATTGATTTGGAGAGAGTTAAGGTTATTCAAATATTATATCTACCCACCAGAAAACTAGGTGTGCATTCTTTCTTTGGAAAGGTTAATTTCGTAAGAAGGTTTATCCCAGACTTTTCTAGAGCTCACAAAGGATATCATCAACATGATGAAACCCAAATAATCCTTTAAGTGGAAAAAAATGAAGAAGCCTTTGATCCTATCAAGAGTGTTATTAAAAAATCACCTACTTTATTTTTGTCGAGGAAATTATCTTTGATTCTATCAAGAGTGTTATTAAAAAATCACCTACTTTATTTTTGTCGGGAAATTATGTTTAGTGCTCCACATATGCATGGTTAAATAATAATTATGTGAGTAATTATTATCATGTAAAAATTAAGTTAGTATATATTGTTATATATTTTATATAAAACAACTTGTAACAATTATTATTAAGTATGTTTAAACTACTCACATTAATAGTGTGTGGGAGATATTTGTGAGAGGAGTAGTTATAGTTATCTCATAAAATATAGTAAATCCATTTAAAATGTGTGTGTGTGGGGTTGTTTATAATTTTATGTATTAATGAAATATATGAAGTTTATTTCATAATTGTTTTTTTTTCTCAAAAACTTTGATATGTCCTCCACATTTAGTATCAAAGATGGTTAATCATCTTATTGGAAGCACAATGGAATGAGATGTGGGGTGAATAATTCCTACAAAACTTTTACTTCATTTACCATTATTGCAACATTCATGTAAACATCCATTCAACGTTAGCTTATTAAGTGTGCACCATACATTCAAATGAGCATGAAACATGTGAGATAACATGTAGACACAAGATATAATTAGGAAACCCTAAAGGGTAAGAAAAACCACTAATTTTTTGATATTAGACACAACAAATACTCAAGTGAATATTACACGTCATAAGAAATTTCTTTAGTGAGACATCGACCCCACAAGGAGCACTAAGCCCTAAACCCTTGTATATATTACTCACAATAATAAACTCCTATGAATATGAATCATCATAAGAGATTTTTTAGATGTATGACCACTGAAAATATGTTTATACCATATTTGATTGTGATCCCAAACTTCAACTCAAAATTCCTTCAAACCCTCATTCAAGCACACCTTCTTCAACTTACTCTCTCTAGGTATTTCATGGAATTTTCAAGGTCTCAAACCATTTCACACATGTATTATAGCATTATTTAACCTATATCACACTTCTTCAAATCTCAAAACATGTCTTCATACATGTTACACTCATGTCTCCTAGGTTACACTTTTCTCCCATGCACAACTTTTCCTTTGTACTCTACTAAACTCGTAAACTCAAGGGAGGTCTATCATCCATAGTAATTTTGACAAAAATAGCTTAAAAACATACCAATATATTTATAAAAATATTTAATTTGGACCCATATAATTTGGTCATGCCCAAAACCAACAAACTTGCACCAAACAAGCTCAAAACCCCATCACCTGGATGAGTTATAACCACTAACACTAAAACCATGATTATTAAAGCTACCAAAATCCATCACACATGTGTAATATAACATAATAACATAATTCATGGTTGTTAATTATTTTTTACCAATCAAATTATTCATAACACAACTCAAAAGGCTCATATCCTTCACCAAACATATGCTTCCAAGCAGACTGTCTTCACCTTTGGGCCTCAAGACCACACAAGATAAACTAAAATTTATCATGTGAAAACTCATTGGAATCCTCAAGACCTTTATAACACATTCATACATGTTATATCTCATAAAACATACATTTATGCAAACCACACTTACTTTCCTCATCACTAAATCAAGCTTCCCGGAAAAACCGTTTTGCAAACATAACTAGTTTGCATGTTTTTCGCCACTTAAAAGAAATATAAATGCATTTAATCGGAACAAAATTCATCCCTCTTCATTTTCCAACTAATAGAAATCATAAATTAATTCATCGCATGCCTCAATCACCTCAATCTTTCACTTGAGCAATTCTCGTCTCGAAACCAAGAAATCTTTCTTCTCTATAAACTAGCCTAATGACCTAGAAAAACACTTTATCAAGAGAAAAGAAATATAGCAATATAAATACCTCATAATTAAATTTCCATAACATATTATATTTCCTTCCAACTCCAAGTGTAAGGCCTTGAACTGTTGGGGTGTTAATCTCAAGTGGGATATCTCCCACTGCTATATGCCCCACATAAACTTTATTATGATGGTCTTCCACATTTAAGTGTGGAACAAAGCGAATGACTAGAAGAGCTACTAACTCATGGAAATACCTCTTGGGATTGATAATAAACCAATGAATACATTGTTATTGATGAGAAGATCAGGTTGGTTGGTAATATAAATGATAATTGCATTGTATAAGAAGAAATCGCTCTCCAATTTCTAGTGCTAAGAAGTGAGACCAAGGAGTGAAGTGGAAGTGCTGGGTAAAATTTGTATTCAATATTATTAATATAAATAGTGCTTTATTAGTGGGGTTTTTTCCTTTGGGTTTCCCCACTTAAATATGGTGTCTTCTATCTCTTTTATTTCCTATTATTTGCTTTAGCTCTTGTTATTACATTATGTATTTTGCATATCATAATCTATAATCTTTGGTAACTTATATTATGGATTTATAATTAGTATATTACTCTTTCCTTATAAATCCTAATATGGTATCAAATTTGGTGATTATGCGTGTGTAGGATCAATCTAAAATCTTTTAATTAGCTAGAGCGAAGAAGCTTGAAGTCTATTTATGGATCTACGAAGCCCTAGTTGCTCCACAGTCATCTTCAAGCTAACCAGGTTTAAAATTCTAATTCCCGCCTAAATATTTTTTTAAATATTGTTTAAATGGTTTTTTAGATCATGTTTGAGAAATTTTCTACTTAGATATTTATTTTTCATCTAGTTACAGTCATTTTTGGTTTAAATCTATCATCTATGTAATCTTGTTTTAAGTTTTCACGCCGCTTATAGCTATTATAGATATTTTTGTCTATGGATCCAAAATATATCTTTATATCTATTGATTTCATAGCATTTAAATCTGCCCCAACTTTATAAATCTTTATTTTTCGCTAGATCTATTTTTATGAAGAAAAATCCAATCATTTTACACCATCTAGCTTTGCTCTTTGTCATTTTTATTTAAATCCTATCAATTTTACAAAGCTTGGATCATAAAATTGCTCCAAATAGATTCATTGTCCTTTTTTCATGTTTTTGAAGCCAATTCCACTCATAGGGTTCCAAGTGGATTTGATCTGTCAAACTTTCTATTTAGATCTTTGTTTTTTGCAAAGTTCTACTATTGTGAAAGCTTGGTCCAATCATTTTGCACCATTTAGCTTCACATTATCGGTATTTTTATATATCTTTTCATTTTTACAAAGCTCAAGCCAATCAAAAAAGCTCCACCTTACTTCAATTTTTTTAGTTTTATTGTTTATATAATTATCAATTGCAAAACGCAAGCCAATAAGAACTTTGCATGTTTTTGCAATGTCGGACCTCTTTTAGATTTTTGTGTCTTTACGAAATCTGAGAGCCAATAGGATTTCTCCAAGTAGCTTTGTATTTCATAGTTTCATTCTTTTGATAGCTTTACTACTAACATATACAAAGTTTGAGCAAATAAAATTTCTCCAAGTATATTCACATTTCACATATATCAATTTTATGAAAAGTGAACCATTAAGAAGGCTCCACATGTGCCCATTTTTTCTTTAAGTCTTTGTGGTTGTACTACGAAGTGATAACCAATAGAAGTTGTCCACATATATTTGTGTCGGAATGTCTTTCGCGGCGTCATTATATGCTTTATCTTAGCCTCTAAGATTGTGACACCTATCTCTAGATTTTAGAACAAAATTTTATTTTATTTTTGGCTTATTTCAGTGACTTTAAGTTCTCCCAAATCCATCTATTTAAGTTTTGGCGAAAGCCACCAAGTGTCTTTTGTCTTTCTCTAGATTGTTGAAAAGTGGCATTTTTGACTAATACTTTATTAGTCTCTTATCGATTACAAACCAATAGAATGTGTCCACGTTCTTTAGCATTGTGTTTTCCTTTGTTTAATAGTAAGAGTGTGAAAAAATGACCTAATAGAAAAGCTACACATGTATTTAGTTTTTCTTCACATTTTTTAAACTCTATTATGGACCCACTAGTTTATTTGTTTTAATTAATTCCATGGACTTCACGTCCACCAAGGGGATCTGCTTTAGAATTTTCTAAAAAGTAGCATATGTCATGTTTCTTTGTTTAGATCTTCGACACATATTGTATCTGCTTCATTCACAAACTTTAAAATTTCTTTTGTACCACAGACTTTCAAATTTCTTTGTACCGTGGTTTTTTTAACTTTATTGTGTTACGGTTTTCAAAGTTTCTTTGTGTCATATATTTTTAAAGTTTCTTTGTGTTGTGGGTTTCAAATCTCCTTTGTACCATGGTTTTTTTAATTTTCTTCATTCCACATTTTTGTATAGTGGATTCCAAATTTGAGTAGCTTAGATCTTTTGATTTGCAGCCTTTTTTAATCTACTTGTGAGCATATATCTAATAAAAATATGTAGCTAGTTTCTTATCTTTGTTTGGATTATTTGATTCAATTTTTAGTTGGATTCATTTCCATATCATCGAGCATTAAAATGGCTAGTTCTACAAAAATTTCTTTAGATAAGTCTCAATTATTAAATAGAATAAATTATAGCATTTGGATAATTCGATTAAAAATCTTTTTTATGGCTAGAAAATTAATGGATCTTGTAATTGGTGTGGAGACACAACCCACTAGAAGACAAGAAACCCTTGAAAACCTTAGCTCCTTTTCTCAAAGATCCTAGGAAGCTCTATCCACCCTTTTACAAAGCATAAAAGATGAATTTTTGATGCACATAGGTCATATGGACTAACCTACAGCATCCTGGAAGTAATTAGAGACAATGCATGAAGGAAACCATCTATCTCAAATAATTAAGCTAATTCTTGAACTATTTACAACTTTCATCAAGGGGGGTGAGAAAATAGTCAATTATTTAGCTAAAATTAAGAACATTAAAGCTCAATTAGATAGTTATAATTGTGAATTGTTTCAAGATAAGCTTATGTATTTCATTATTCAAATAAATATTCATGAAAAATTTAGAAACTATATCTCAATTATTTATTCCAAATATCATAATGAAACTGATCTACCTAATCTAGACACTCTATCTTCTCTGTTAATTCAAGAAGAATGGGTAATGGAGAATTTTGATTCAAAAGAGACTGTTTCTCAAGCATTGTTCTCTCATAACCATAAAAGCTGATCAAAATAAGAGGAATAATAGTAATCCTAATCAGAAACCTAATATCAGACCCAAATTTAAATCCAATCATAAATCTAACTCTGTTAAGAAAAGTCATAATTTCAAAGTGAAATTCAATGGCACATGTAACAAATGTGGAAAATTTGGACATAAAGAGTTTGATTGTAGATTAAAATCCAACAAATTTTTTAAAAATACTAAAACTAGTAAATTTAACAATCAAAATAAAAATCAAAATCAAAGCAAAATCATGCAAATAAAGTTGAGTAGTTTATTTCCTTGTATACTACCCTCTCAACTTCAAATGACAATGAATGGATTCTTGATAGTGGTGCCTCTAGGCACATGACTTGTACTCTTGGTATCCTCTCATATATATTCAAATGTGAGGAAAATATCTATCTAGGAGATAACTCCATCATTAGATCTAAAAGTTGTGGCAATGTTAAATTGTCAAATGGTGTAATTAGGAATGTCTTGTTTGTTCCTCAACTCAAAAAGAATCTTTTTCTCTTCTCTCAGCTAACTAAAGAAAATTGTAAAGTTGTTTTGTTGCAAGATAAATGGTATGTAAAAGATAATCTCAGTAATGTTATTGCTTTTGGTATTCAGAAAAATGGCTTGTATATCTTTGATGGTTTTGTGTTTGAATCTTGTTTTTCTTCCTCTTCTAGGAATGATATTTAACTTTGGCATGAAATAATTGGTCATGTAAATTTCAAAAGCCTATATGAAATGTTTAGAGTTAATCTTATTGTTAGTATCCCTAAAGTAAAATCTGATCATGAGACATGTGAAAGTTTTTATGTGGTAAGAAACATATTGAACCATTTCACAAACATCATGATCCCAATTCTTCTTAGTTATTAGAACTGATTCATAGTGATGTGAGAGGTCCACTTGAATTTCCTTCTCTCAGTGGTTTTTGTATGTTGTTTTCTTCATTGATGATTTCTCTAGAATGACTTGGTCTTATTTCATTAAGAAGAAGTCTGATGTCTTGTCTAAGTTTTAGGAATTTAAAGCTTTAGTTGAGAATGCTTCTAATCTAAAAATTAAAAGAATTAGAACTAATAATGGAGGTGAATATGTCAGCAAAAAAATTATGAGTTTTGTGTGTCATGTGGATTCAAAGAGTTTACTACTCCCTATTCCCCACAACAAAATGGCATTGCAGAAAGGAAGAATAGGATTGTCTTAGAGATGGCTAGGACTATGATTCATGCATCTAATGTGCCTAAGTTTCTATGGGAAGAAGCCATGAATATTGTAGTCTATATCCTTAATAGAGTGCCTACAAAATATCTTCATCAAACTACACCCCTGGAAGTATGGACAAAACAAAAACCATATATCTCTCACCTAAGAATATTTGGTAGCCCTACTTCTATCTTTATTCCTAAAGTTAAAATAAATAAGCTTGATCCAACCTCCTATTCATGTATCTTTGTTGGCTATGGTTGTAGAACTAAATTTTTAAGAGTTTATGATCCTTTCAAGCATGACATTATTGAAAATAAAAATGTTCAAGTCTTAGAAAAGACTTTTTGTGATGCTTCTCATGAACCCTCCTCTTGCTTCTCTTGAGATAGAGCCTAATAATCCTCCTCCTAACATTATAGAAACATAAATTCAAGAGACTGATCATCCGATCCGATATGATGGAGATTGAGGGTGAGTCTTCTTAAAATTTATTTCATCACAAAGATCCCAAATGGGCTCAAATTATTGTAAAAGACTCTCTCCTTTAATCTTAGAAAGGTAACTCATAGTCAACATTCTTATCATTCCTTGATGACCCTCTATGAGGTTAAACAAAAATATTTTAAATAATATTATCAAGATGATAGATGGATTCAGGATATGAAATATGAATACAATGCTTTAGTTAAAAACAATACTTGGGAACTAGTCCCTCCTCCTTCTAAGAGAAGCATTGTAGGGTCTAGGTGGTTGTATAAGATCAAGTATAACTCTGTAGGAGAAATTGAAAAATTCAAGGCAAGGTTGGTAGCTCATGGTTTCACTCAAAAACCTGGTCTTGACTATGTTGATACTTTTGCTCCTATAGCTAAGATGAGCACTTGTTAGAATTATTCTTGCTTTGGCTTCCCAATATGGTTGGGAGATTCACCAAATGGATGTTAAAAATGATTTTTTAAATGGTGACTTAAAAGAATAAATCTACATGTGTCAACCTAAAGGTTTTGAATAACCTGGTAAAGAAATTTATGTCTGTAAGCTCAAAAATTATTTGTATGGTCTTAAGCAAGCTCCTAGATCTTAGTATGCTAAAATTAACAGTTTTTTAAGATCTTGGCTTCTCTAACTGTTTTTCTGATAATGATCTATTTGTTAAGTTTGAAAACAATCATATTATCATTATTTTCTTATATTTTGATGATCTTTTAATTACTAGCAGTAATAAAATTTAATTGCTAGAATCAAAGAAAGGCCAAAACAACATTTTGGTATGACTAATTTAGGCTTGTTAAATCATTTTCTAGGCATGGTTATATTTTAAGATCATAAGTCTATTGTTGCATCTCAATCTCAGTATGTTGTGAATTTGTTTAGAAGATTTAACATGATTGATTGTAAGTATGTTGTCATTCCTATTGAAGTTGGTGTAAAGTTAGACCCTAAATTAGTTTGTGCTAAATTTGATCTACTTTTTATAGACAACTAGTTGGTAGTCTAATTTATTTAACTATTACTAGACATTATTTTCTTATTCAGTAGGAATGGTTTCAATATTTATGCAAGAACCTTATGAGGATCATTGGAAAATGGGAAAAAAATTGAAATATATTAAAGGAAAAGTTAACTATGGTTTGTTTTGTTCTTTTTCTAATGATGCACAATTATTTAGCTATTGTGATTCTAATCATGTTGGTGATGTTTTAGATAAAAATTCTACTTCTTGATATGTTTTTAAGTTTGGTGTAGGTTCCATCACTTGGAGTAGCAAGAAGCAACCAACAATATATATCTCTTCTACTCAAGCAAAGTATATAAGTGTTATGGAAGCTGTAAAGGAAGATATGTGGCTGAAAATATTGTTGGATGAGCTACATATGGGCATCAAAGGGAGTACTACTCTTCTATTTGATAGCTTAAGTCACATTGATCTTGTAAAGAATCCATTTCAGCATCAAAGGACCAAACATATTGAAGTTCATATCCACTTTACTAGAGAAAAATTCATGAATGGCATATTGATCTAGAGTTTTGTTTGACTAAAGATCAAGTCATAGATATATTCACAAAGTCACTGTGTTTTGTTAAGTTCTAAAAATTTTGTGCCTTCTTGGACCTATCAGAATTTCCATTGAGGGGGAGTGTGCATGACAATGCCACCTCTTAACGATTTTGTAAACTTTCAATACTTCCTCCATTTTGTGATAAGTAAATGGTCACGCTATGTGAATTTACTTGTAAATCCTAACGAAGAATTAGTTATGGGAATGCCTTGTTTTATAAAAGGCTCTGTAATCTAATATAAGTCTTCATATATAAAGCACTTTTCCTTAGAATTTATTTTGTATATGTTCCTTTTTATTGCGGCTTTTATGGGATCCTTGGAACATTGTTTTGAACCATGCAGAAAAATAGTGTCTCATGGTCTTGATAAAATTTGCAATGCATTGTTTGCGGTTTGTATAATTCCACAGGATATTGCAGTAGTGGACTGCATAGTTTAAAACCCCACTAGAACTCTACTATAGTGCACCGTAGAACTACAAACCAGCGGAATAATTGTTCTGTCTTATACAAGTCCGCGAGACACTACTTTAGTGCATCGGAAATGCAGACCCACGTAAAAGTGTTTTTGGTTTATATCCTAAATCATGAGTTGATTTATGGATTTTAATTCCTTTTGTACCAAAATGTGACTTGGCATAAGGAACAAATGTTAACATGTTTTTAATGTTTCCCACTTGACATTCGGGGAGTGTTGGAGTGTTAATGTCAAGTGGGATATCTACCACTTGATGTACGCCCACATAAATTTTATTATGATGGTCTTCTACATTTAAGTGTGGAACAAAGAGACTGACTAACAAAGCTATTGACTCATGGAAATCCCTCTCGAGATTGCTAATAAACCAACGAATACATTGGTATTAATGAGAATATCAATTGGTAATATAAATGATAACTACATTTTATAGAAATAAATCACTCTACAATTTCTAGTGCTAAGAAAAGATACCAAGGAGTGAAGTGGAAGTGTTGGGTAAAATTTGTATTCAAGATTCTTAATATAGACAATGCTTTATTCAATGGGTTTTTTTCCTTCAGGTTTCCCCACTTAAATCTAGTGTCTTCTATCTCTTTTATTTCCTGCTATTTTCTTTAGCTCTTGTTATTACATTATGTATTTTACATATCATAATCTATAATCTTCGACAACTTATATTATGGATTTATAATCAGTCTATTACTCTTTCCTTATAAATACGAGACACAACCAAGACCATCTCTCGCAAACTACTTCTTTAGCCTTCTAAGACTTAAGAACTGACCTTGAGCTCAACTTGCTCCATCACCTCAAAACTCACTTCCACACTTGACCAAATCATGTAACACCCTTATACATGTTGTCTAAGAACTCATCAACCTTCAACAAGCATGAACAACTCGGATTCATCACCTTACCTCTTCAAGCCATTTAACACCCTGTTAGATCAATCATCCTTCAAATTTCACCCTCAAAGAAAAGGTCATAACTTATTCATACCATATCAAAAACACAATATACAATTGGAAATATCTTTGAACCAGAATCACAAAACAAATTGAATGGAGTTTTAACACCTCTTATAGCTCCTACAATTCCAATTTTACCACAAGTTACTCCAAAATACCCCAAAACCAGTCTTCATAAATAAGGCACACTTTTCCCCCATAACAATGACCTGAAACTATCATGGACATGTAGAAAAAAATCCAAGAATAAAAACAATGTCAATTTATTTCTTACATTATTTAGGAAACTTTTCCTCAAAATGAACTTATATAGAAACAAGAAATTTTAAGTGGGGCCCACATATAGTCACATGCTCTACTATACCTTTCTATAAATCTGGAAGAGTCCTCCACAACATCAAATCATCACTTTTTGCAAAACCAATCAAAATCGGCTCAACATACCTCTTTTCTCCAAGTCACTTTGAGCTAGGGTTTAGCTAGGGTTTCAAAACAACTTATCTTCTTAACGACCATTCATAAAAACTTGACAATCAAACCACCTCATTATTTTTTTCAAACCTTATTATTTCTATGGAAAAACATCCCTAAAATTATTTTTATCCCATGCATAGCACACAATTCACAAACGGTCTTCAAAAGGTCAATTTTTTTCTAAAAACACACTTTAAATCACTTGGTTTTGTCAAAACTAGTGTATCTTGAAATTCTTTCTTTAGAATAACCTAAAAAATTTCAAGAAGCATTATGAAAACATCCTCTAACTTACCATACTCACCATATATCCCAAATAACTCTCAAACTCTCCAACCATTAAGACTTATATGTGTTATTTTGCATGTTCTCACCTTCTTGCTTCCCAAATACCTCATACATACATCATACCTATGAGTTATGACCTAAAACTCACCATACATGCAATTTATACCATCACCATGTTGCTACCATGCTCCAACAAGACTAATCAGCTCTAAATATCATACCTATAACTCATTCTCGCATGTTACTAGGGATAGAAATAGGCATGAAATGACCTTACTCAACCATGTAATCTCATGAATTGATCATGATGACATACTGAAGAATCATAGACACCTTTTATAGACCACATGGATCATGTTTGACCTCATGACAACATCCAACCAACTCAAGAGAGATCATACCATGAATATGCAAGCTAGACCCATGTCAGGACACCATGACAACTCACCAAACTTGACAATACCAATCAACCTTCATGTTTGAAATCTGAATTACACCTAATGCAAATTCACATGACTTCATGGAACCCTTTTCCATCAATGACAACACAAACACACAATGTCCAACAATCTCCCCCTTTTCATTGATGGCAACCACCTTCAGAAACATTGATGTAAACCTTAAGAAAAAACACACCTATAAGTCCTAATTCCCATGGTTTTTATGCTTCTCCCCCCTTTTAAATATATTACAAAGGCTACAATGACAAATAGACATGGAAAATGATAACACACAATGACAACAATGCTCAAAAAAAAATTACTTGACTCCTAGCTCCCCCTAGACTGTACTTTCTTCTCTTTGACTCCTTCAGCAACATGTGAAGATCCATGGACCTATAATGAGCCACAAAATAGCTCACCCTAAACTGATATTCTCTTATTTTTCCTTCATCTTGATCATCCATCACCCTTCTAGGTCTATTTCAAGCTCAAGAACACTAACTTTGTTTTCAACCTTTACATATTAACTTTTAGGACCATTGGACCTACAAATCATTCTCCATCTATTTTTACCAACTTCATAATGCAAAAGGATCATCCATAGAGCATGAAATACCATAAGGAACTCCCCTTATAAAAATATTGTCTTCTTTTATCTATCAATGCAAAAATTAGGCTAATACCTTATTTTGAAGCTCTAAAGATGAGTATACTTGTATGCCATTGTTCAAGCCATAAATCAATGTTATTCTCATCAAGCCATGTTATTAAAACCTCCTTGAATCAAATTGCATCCTCTATGAACCAATGAACCTACATGCTTACCTTCCTAAGCCTTTAAGAACCTATAATACTTTATCCAAATCAAAGGAAAGATCCCCTTTCTCAATTAATCCTCCACAGACTCGTGCTCTCAACATTTTCATATCTTCCATAGTCATAAGACCCAATCTTAGACCAGAGCACACTTATTGAGAATTTTTAATATACACTCTATTTTCTTGGGTTACACACCTCTTTATACATATTTTCACAAGATTAAAACCTACCGAGAATGTATAGACCATTAATAATCATGCACTTCACTTTCACAATTCACTTTCATATTGACATCATCGACCATAAAACACTTGTAGATATGAAAATACCATAGTACAAAGACTCTATAACTCAGTCCACTCTTCTTGGTTTTATACCAACATCCATGATAGATCACTAAGTTCCTCATCTAGTCTTCAAGGCACACCATTGATCAAAACTCCCACCTTTAGAACCCATTCTATATATTCTTAAGTTTATCTCCTTAGACCGGTGAGAACATAAGCTCCCCTCTTGCAAACCTTAGTTCAAACCGGTGACTCAACCGATTAAATCTCAGCTTCATGTTACTTTAAAACCTGAAGTTCTTCATTTCCTACCTTTTCACAATCTTCGACCCTATTGAACTCTTTCATAGCTCAAAATATGTGTATATCCTGTAGCATCCCATCATACTTTCCATGATGCATGCAGACCTGAATAGACATGCACAAGTTTGTATCAAACTCTTCCACGCATACCTCTCGTACATTGGTTCTTTGAGGATTTCACCTTTTTCTCCTTCATGGTGCAAGAATCACACTTGATATAGTTTCTGCCTCCTACTTTGTATCACACCTTTGGTTAAATATCAACTTCATTCAACTTATAATTCACATGTTATGTTTTTTAGTGTTTGAACATGCATGCATTATAGCAAACTCATAACTCTTTAGAAAATCATCATACCTATTGAGGTCACAACACATTATTCTTGATCTAGATATTTACACCTATGTTAAATATCATGCTTCAAACTCATTTGAATGTTATGCCTTCACCGTTAAGACTTGAGGAAACTCTTTGAACATTCAAACTATGTGATTTCAGCCTATAGGGACATTCATTACTTGACTTAAGGATGCATTCGACAATCTCTACAAACTTGTTGACACATACTCATTTAGCTAAGATCAACCTTTGACAACTACACGGATCCTTGACCTTTGAGGAACTTATTTCCTTTAAAACCCCATCACTCCTTCATTCTTAGACCAAGATGTTTGATTCACATAGACTACACAAATGCACATTTCAAATAGACTTTTATGACTAGAACTTATTACGTTAGATAACTTGACACTCTTTCATCTTATGCAACACATATTTGGACATGACAAGCTTGATACAAACCATTGTAACGTATAGAACCTCTTGTTACAATAACTCTGAATACATCTTTTAGATACCTTATAATTTTTATTTCATCAACTTCTAGAGCTTCGTTCATACCGTAGCCTTCACACATACTAGAAATGACCCATTTTGAACAATCTCTTACCTATAGCTTCATAATTTTTCTTTCACTATCATATCATGATCTTTTACACACCTAATAAGCATTATGTACCCTTTTTATACCTTAGAAACACCATTGTAGTCTCTTCTCAAATGCATTGCTTTGTTGTAGAAATATAGTCGTGGTGCAAGCTTCACAAGTACACTTTCCTACCCGATATGGTCCTTCAAGCCTTCAACTAACTTCTAGAATATCATTACCATTTAATAAACCTTGAACCAAGTGAAATCACATAAAATTGTATACACCTTTAAGAAAGTCACACCTCTAGTTACAGACCCCAAGATCATCCATTTGTATCTCAAGTACATGTCCTCCAAAGAGCCTAGCTTTACACCATTTATTTGATGCATCAATAGTTACAGAGACCTTGTTTCACCCTCAACAACACTCCACTCATGATAATTTATATGTTCTTCTGGTATTTAGGGTAAAATCATATAAGTGTGTCCCACTTAGTGGAAAAAAATAATTTAAAATATAACATGTAAATAAATCTTTAAAAATACTAAAAAAACTTTAAAATTTAGGTAAAATTGGGATGCCTGTGCCTTTGTATATTTAAGATCTTAAAAATACATGTTTGATCATTTTATATGTATTTGTTGGGACAAATTTTTATAAAGGTACAAAATCACAAAAATCGGGACACAATCATATTCTTTGAACCTTTAGACATGCTACAAACATCAATAACTTGAGAAGACATATCACAGTCCTTAAGACTATCTCATATACTTCATCAACCTACTCAATATTCTAGAATCTCTTTGAATGCACAACTCATCTCATGACCATATTTTTATTGGAATCTGAAACCTCTTAGATGGATATGCAAGTTACAATACATGACTATACCATAGACTACTTGACATATTTTTCTTATATTGACTCAAAACAAGGACTGCTAGGTTGTACAGACCCTAAATCACATCTTGCAATGCCCTTGAAAGAATTATCAAAACCTTGTACTCAAGATACTTACATATCCTTCAATTCACATACTTACAAACTTCAACTCCCCTTGGAAAAATAATCATCTTATTAAGATACTTATTGACACCACCGAGACAACTTATGTCACACAACCCTTTAAATGGACTTCAACAAGACAATGATGACACTTTGCATCAACATAATGACCTTAAGACACTAACATAGAACCTCGACTATTTAACATGACTCTCTTTGCTCAAAAACACACTTTATTAGGTGACAAATTGTGTATAAGCCTGCATTATAGCTTACTAGCATATTCATTACATGAATGAGTACTTCAAATCTTAAAACCCACTTTGACCAAGACTCTTAGCACAATCTCCTTCATGACAGAAAATGACATCTCTAATTGAATTCAAAGACACATACCAGACTAAGAAGACTCTTTTAATAGATCACTATCATCATGGATCCTTCAAACTCCACCTTGACATGGTTATACAGATCAGGACATCTTGAATTTTGAGTTTAGCATGACACCACATACTTCTTGGAGTTAATCCTAACTTCATGACTAAGAGGAACTTTATTCCTTGCTTAGAAAATATTATTCGATGCCATCATGCTCTAATATATGACAAAAAAAAGTCAAAAACAACTCCTACCAAGGTTGGACTGAGATAACTCTTCAACATAGATCACCAAGCACATGATTACCATGGGATAGACTCATTTTGCAATACATTGTTTCACGAGGCCATGAAAACTCATACTCCTTCCACTTGTCAACTGACCTATGGACTCTTTTCTTGAATAAGAAAAGGTATTCATAGATAAACCATCCATACCTTGCATAAAATAATGAGGAATCATCATCTAGCTCATCTCTTGAGAATGTCAACTTTATTTTGGCTTCAAAACCTGTAAATGTCCTTAATATTACCAAAAAAATTGATTTGATTCTCATAAACGGAAAACTCTTCCTCAAGACACTCTTGGGTCTCTTTATAGATCATTACCATGATTAGGGTTTTATGACATACCACTTCTTCCATTATAGGTTCTAAACACTCTCAAACTCAAATTCTAGGTCATCAACATCTCCATCAACCACTTTAGGGTCACATATATCAAAATCAGCTTCTAGGTCATCTTCATCATCAATTGTTATGTATTCATCCTCACCATTAGAATACTCTTCTTCAAAATCAACACAATAACCTTTTTTCTCCTCCATGAGACTTCTCATTAGTTATAGCTATTGGAGAGGGAGTAAAAACTTCATATATGGAATTCCAAATGTCAAACCCTAAGGGTTTCAAATAAGCTCTCAATCTGACCATTAGATTCACGTTATCTTGAGCCTAACAATATGTCATACATGTGCTTCAGTAGGATCTCCTTCAAGTGGTAAAACTTTCTTCTCAAGGACCTTATCTGATACCCATTTTTGGAAACACAATAGACTAAGAGGGAGGGTGAATCAATCCTCCAAAATTTTTAATTCATTTACCATTGTTAGAACATCCATCAAACATCCATTCAATCATATACATTCAACATTAGCTTATTAAGTGTGCATCATACATTCAAATGAACATGAAACATGAGAGAGAACATATAGACACAAGATATAAGTGGGAAACCCTCAAGGGAAGAAAATCCACTAAAAACTTTGCTAATATTACACACAAAAAGACTCAAGTAAATATTACACATCACAAGATATTTCTTTAGTGGGGCACTAACCTCGTAAGGAGCACTAACCCCTAAACCGTTGTTAATAGTAATCACAAAAAAAGAATCCTATGAATATGAATAATATTAATATATTTTTCATAAGTATGACCATTAAAAATATTTGGATACCACAGATGATTGTGATCCCAAAATTCAGCTCCAAATTCCTTCAAACCCTTATTCAAGCACACCTTCTTCAACTCACTCTCTCTAGGTATTTCATGGACTTGTCTTGGTCTCAAACCCTTGCACACATTCCTTATAACATTATTCAACTTGTAACACACTTATTCAGCTCTCAAAACATGTCTTCATACTAGTTACACTCTCTCTCTTGGGTCATATTTTTCCCCATGCACAACTTTTTCACAAATGGACTCAATACATTTCCTTTATACCCTTATCAACTCATCAAATCAAGGGAAGTCAGTCATAAATAATAATTTTTACCAAAAAACTTAAAAACATCCTCATACATTCATAAATATATTCACTTTGGACCCATATAGGCTGGCCATGCCCAAAATAATCAAACTTGCACCAAACAAGATTAAAACCCCATCACCCGAATGAACTAAAACCACTAACACTAAAACCATGATTATTCGAGCTCCCAAAATCCATCACACATGTGTAATATAACATAACAACATCCAAGGTTGTAAATTATCTTGAACCAATCAAATAATTAATAACACAATTCAAAACGCTCAAATCATTCACCAAATAGCTATTTCCAAAGACCCTATCTTCACTTTTGGGCCTCAAGACCACACAAGATCAACTTAACTATGGCATGTGAGCACTAATTTGAATACTAAGGACCTTTAGAAAACATACATGCATGTTAGATCTCATAAAGCATCCATATGTGCAAATCACACGTACTTTCCTCTTCACCAAATCAAGTCACCCGAAAACCCATTTTACAAACTAAACTATTTTACACCACCCTTGTTACCACTTCCAAGACCTATAAAGGCCTTTAATAGGAAAAAATTTCATCCCTCTTTGCATTCCAACTAATATAAAGCATAAAATAATTCATATCATGCCTCAATCACCTCAATCTTTCAAATTTAAGCAATTCTGTCCTTAAAACCAAGGAATTCTTCTTCTCCAAAAATTGGCCTTAATGACCTAGAAAAAGAATTCATCGAGATACAAGTGATATACCACTAGAAATACATTAGAATATTATTTCCATAACATATTATATTGCCTTCCAAATCCATCCGAGAGGCCTTCAACCAATACCATCTCTGCAAACTACTTTTTAGCCTTCTAGGACTCGGGAACTAACCTTGAGCTCAACTTGCTCCATCACCTCAAAACTCACTTCCACACTTGAAAAAGTATGGAAAACCCTTATAAATTATTTATAATCATGCATAAACCTTCAACAATCATGAACAACTCAGAATCATCACCTTACCTCATGAATACATTTAGCACCCTGCTAGATCAAGCATCCTCCAAATTTGACCCTTTAAAAATAAGTCATTAATTATTCATACCATATAAAAACACAATTTTGATATACCGTTGGAAATATATCTGAACCAGGATTGTAATACAAGTTAAATGGAGTCTTAAAACCTTATGTAGCTCTTGAAATTCTAATTTTACCACAAGCTACTCCAAACTACCTCAAAAACTAGTCTTCATAAATAGGGCACACTTTCCCATTTTCCACCACAACCATGACTATAAAATATAATTGAAATGTATAAAAACTTCAGGGATAAAACTAATGTCAATTTATTTATTACCTTCCTTGGAAACTTCTCCTCAAAATGAACTTCTTTAAAAATAAGTGATTTCAAAGGGGCCCACATATAGTCACATGCTCTAATATACCTTTCTATAAATCTAGAAGATTCCTCTACAACATATAATAATCGATTTTGAAAAACTAATAAAAAATTGCTCAACATACCTCTTTTTCTCAAGTCACTTTGAGCTAGGGTTTAGCTAGGGTTTCAAAGCAACTTATCTTCTTAACAATCGTTCATAAAAAGTGACGATAAAACCACCTCATTATTTTTATAAACCTTATTAGTTCCATAAAAAAATCCTTTAAATTCTATGTCTCCCATACATAGCACACAATTCATAGCAAGCATCAAAAGGTCAACTTTTGTCTCAAAAACACACTCTAAATCACCTAGTTTTACCAAAACTGATATATTTTGCAATTCCTTCTTTATAATGACCTGAAACTTGTCATGAATAATCATGACAACATCCTCTAACTTACCATATTCACAATCTAGACCAAAGATATCTTAAAATCTCCATCCATTAAGATTTACCTGTGTTATCTTGCATGTTCTCTCTTTCTTTCTTCCCAAGGACCTCACACATGTATCATACCTCTAAGTTCTGACCTAAAACTCATCATACATGCCTTGTATACCATCACCATACTAAAACCATTCTCAAAAAGACTTATCGGCTCTTAATCTCATACATCCAACTCATTCTACATGCTCTAGTGTTAGGAATAGGCCTAGAATGACTGACTCGGCCATGTAACCTCATGAATTGGTCATGTTGACATCATACAAACTTATAGATACTTTTGACACATTACATAGACCATGTTTGACTACATGAAAACATCCAACCAACTCAAGAGAGCTCATACCATGAATATGCAAGATGGAACCATGTCAGGACACCATGACAACTCACCAAACTTGACACTACCAATTATACTTCATGTTTGACATTTGAATGACACCTCATGGAGACTCACAAGACCTCATGACACCCTTTTCCATAAATTAATTTGACATCAATGAAAAAATAAACACACAATGGCCAACACCTCTAATTGAATTGTTTATTTATCATTGTTGAAGAATAGTTTGTTTATAGGGGAACAAGCTATTGTTTTCTTTATTTCCTTAATACATGAGATCTTGAAATAATGTGTGTAAGAATAGTCTTATTCCTTTTCTTATGATGGTATTTTGAGTGTAGCGAAGGGTAGTTATTTTATTCATTGTTTCCCTATGTATGCAATAAAATTATCTCTCATATGTCTAGATATGTCTTGAATATTTGTTCTATGATTTTGATTTGATGTGATAAGAAAATTTGCAAGATTTTTATATATGCATCTACATGAAATATTTTATCTTGTTCTAGTGCCAATTTGACACACAATCTATTTTTATTTTGTGGGCTCACTATTATTTATGATTTGATGTGATAAGAACCCATACTTAATGTGTACCTACTACATTCTATTTTCTATATTCAATCTTGGCAAAGCGCATCATGTCACTCTTATAGTTCGATATTAAACTACGATCACCCTTTTTGTATATATATGTATGCATTCTTCATCACCTGGAAATATATCTTTACTCATGTTTCATAGTGTCATTTATTTCAGATCTCCAGTAAATTATCTCCACATTTAAATATTTCATTTGTCCGAGGACTTTTAGTGCCAGATGTGACACACAATTCTATTTTATTTCCATGGGCTCAAAGTTGAAGAATGTATTGTCTATAGTAAAGTGTTGTAATATTTGTGATGCAAAATCACAAAGATCCCCGGACGCACATCGAGGTTGATGTTGCATCTCCTTACCCATACTTCTCCAATGTCAACTTATACTCTAGTATACTACATTCTATTTTCTATATTCAATCTTGCAAGACCTAAAACGGTGGTGATCATGTCACTCTTATAGTTGGATAGATGCATCACGAGTTGGATTAAACTGAACACGATCACCCTCCAAACATGCACATTTACCGTATGAAGAGAGGCAAGAAGAAAACAAGCAAAAACGAGAAAGGATGGATGCATCACAAAACACGTTTTGTTGCTTGATTCTTTCATCACAAAAACGCCATACTTTCAACTCCATTTTCATAGAGAAGAAAAGAAGGGAGGCAAGATTCTCCTTACAATTTATAGATAATCTCTACCTCCTGCATTTAAATCATATCATAATGCATGTTTCATAGTGTCCTTTTAATTTTTAAGATTTGTTCTCACCCAATTAAAGATTCCATGAAATCATAAGTCCAACCTTGCAGAATCAAGAGGAATATTTTTCCACATTTAAATATTTCATTTGTCACATCCCTTTAGTGCGCCAAGAAAATTTTCCATTATTACATTTTAGTCGATTTTCCCTCGTAGATATCCATTGTGTAATCCCGACATCCATTGTCGTGTGCTCGCCTTGGGCACACCATTTTCCTATAATCTTTTCGGATATTTCCATAGAAAATCAAAGTTTAAGAATGTATTTGCACGCCACTGCACATGCGATTTTCTATAGTAAAGTGTTGTAATATTCTCAAAGATTAATAAAATCTTGATTGAGATCTATAGACATGCCGGAAATATCGTGTGCGCATTTATTTTTTCTCGTCGGTTATTCATCGGTTGTAGTTACTTCATAGCGCCTTACGCGCACTGCTCGCTGCACAAAATCATGCACTTGAGATGGGTGCATTTATCATGCACTCATTTATAGATCATAAACACATACATTTATATGATTCCTAAGAGAGAAAACTAGTATTTGACATCTATCTTTGGCATTTTTTATTTATCTCTATTCTTATTTTTAGTCTTTCACACCCTACATCCCAATCTAGCTTTTATTGCTTTATCTTTCATGACTCTAGACACCAACATCTAATCGGGACACCAGCGCCTAGTTGGGACACCAGCGCCCTCGTCCTTCCCGTGTCCCCTAGCTCTTTGTATCTTATTCACCTCTTTTGGGCCTCTTTTATCTTTTGGGGATCTTGTTTTCTTATGGGTCAAACTTCTAATTGTTAATTACGAAATTCAACCAAGGGAATCATATAAATACAATGTTATGTGACCAAAATAAGGGACCAAGATCTAAGCATCTATTATCATCACCTAAGGTTACATCCAAAGGCATCTAAGAGCATCAAAGGCATCCATCTAGCACTCATATAAGGGACAAGGGAATACATTTTCTACATACATGCATAGGAGGGGAAGTTCATTTTTCATCCACACATCTATTTACATTGGTACATCTAGTTATCACTCATTATCAAGTGTATCTTGCACAAGAGCTTCCTAGGGCACGATTCTACACACACAAACAAGAACTACATGGAGTTTGAGACATAGTGTGGTGCTCATTGTAAAAGGTTAGAAACCACCTGACAACACAAAAAAATTCAATTTTGGATCTTTTGTGTAGTCACGAGCACTTACTAGTGGTCTCTAAGCATCTAGGTTCCCTAGTCCTATTCCAGGTTCCCTATTCTCTACTCATCCGAAATTCCAAGATTTTTGTGCTCATTTGCGACAATCTTCCTTTCTTGTTCAGTAGTTTTCCAATCCATAATACTTTGGGATCAAGTGTGAATTAGCTAAGTCTTTTATCATCTATCTTGCACCTAGGGTTTCATTTTTATCTAGCTTATTGCTTGTGTCAAATCTATGCTTTAGCATTTATTTATCATATATGACTGTGTAATATATTAGGATTTCACAAATTTACATATTTATTAAATAATTTGGTGAACCTGTCTCATTTGAACACTCTTGGGTATTCATTTCATCACTTCTTTCATTTTTCTAGGATCCTCTCATCATGGATATCTCTATCCATGATTTCTTGTTAGTCAATCCTGATTGTAGAGATAAAATCATTTCTCTCTTGGCTAATACTTGCATTCCTTCCACTACTCATCTAGACATAGTATATAATACATTTATAGATGCATTTTCTCAACAAATTAATTTTCCATCTGATATATCTTTTGATCTTTCTGTTTATGACAATGATCCTCCCCTATATATATCGACTCACATTTATAACATGGGTATTAAGCGGACTATAATCGATAATGGATCTAATCTCAATATTTTTACTTATCACTTCTTCAAAACATCATCCTTTCCTCAGAATATGTTAGCCCATCATCCATTTCTCTCCGTGCATATGATTCTTCTACACATCCATGTATAGGAACTATTACTTTACCTATCACAATCAAGCAAAAAAAGTGTTCTTATGGTGTACCTTGTTATTGATATCCCGCCTTAACAATTTCTTAATTGGTAGGTCATGGATTCACGCCATGAAGGTAGTTCCTTCTACCATTCATCATTGCATAAAATTCTTGCATAAGGGATTTGAATAAACAATAATCATTGATCATGCCCTATTCAAATATTGTCACTTGCTGACTTCTACTTTTGATACCTTTGTGCATCTCGTTGATGATCAAAACCCACAGTGTATCCTATCAACTTACCTCTGCTTGAAGGAACTATTTGTGAATTGAACACCATCCCACCTACATAATCATCACCCCCTCCTACTACTAATGCTATGGATTTTTTCAGGGTTTTTCCATCCATTGGATGTCATACAACCTTCTTCATCTTCCCATGAACAACATACCTCAACAATTCCTCCTTTCACATGCACTCTTTTCATGAATAAATATTATTGGAAACATATTCCATTTGATCATATTTTATATTATACTCTTTGTAAACATGATGGCTTGAATCGGTTGGGATTCACACTCGTTGATCTTCTCCTTGCACCTCATTTTCCTCACCTCTATCATGGATATGTTCGCATCACTACTACTTATGGCCTCCACATCTTCCATCTATTAATATTTCTTGTGCACGCTTCTTGCACTTCTTTACTTACCCTTGAGCAGCCTTGGCTTGACTACATTTGGGGCACTTTGGATCCTGATCATAGTGATATCACATTTCCCATGCCTTTTATTCATGTTTCTATTTGCAATGATTCATTTCTCATCTATTCACAAAATCTTACTTGTTGGTATGCACATGGTTTTCCACTACCACCTTTCACCGATGAAGAATATGCAATGGGAATGTACAATCTACGCCGCAATGTCTCTTTATGTGATCAACCTCATACTATTACTTACTAAGTCTTTAACGCTTCTCCATTTGGCTTCGATCATGATAATGATGATCTCCTAGATGATGTTACTTGATTATTTTCATCATCATACACTTGGGGGCATCATGTTTATTATCTCCCCTCTTAGCATTATCAGGTGTCTCTCATTTCCATTGTTACACTATGTTCTTCACATTTCTTATTTCTAAGCAAGCAATCTTATGTAACTTGATACATCACTTGTATTGTCTCGTATGATGCACTCTAGTTCCATGGTTCATACTCGACTACTAAGGGTATAAATTTGAAATGAACCTCGCATTGTTCTACATTTCACGCTCTATGCTTCATGATCACATCTTTCTAGCATACACATCTTTCAAACCATTTCCTGATGACACACTCTTGTTCTATGGTTCATTATTGACTATCAAGGGGTATTTTATAAATGAACCTCATCTCACTCATACATACACATCTGCTTAGGGGGCACACTACTCCTATCACATTCACATTGCATTCCATTCCATTCCACTCACTCATAACATATTACATATCTTGGTCGCATATTACTCTTGCTTACTTATGCTCATATGTACACTTCGCTTACTATGTTAATCAGATATTTTGTATGTCATTATCATTTTATATATACACATGTGTGTTCACTTGGTCTTTAGTTGTGAATGTATACTTCCTACAGATATTTACATGTGGCATTGATGTTTGGCACTGTACCTCTTACCATCCCACCAAGGCTCTGGGAAACTACACTTACTTTCTCACACATGACAGGTGTTATCATTTCATTATATGTTACTTTTCACTCTTTGAGCACACTATTTTCTATTTATCTACACATGCTTTGACATACTTTATATCTTTCTAACATGTTAACAGTGACTCATGTGCAACATTTTCCTTGCAAGAACTAGTTGCTACCATGGTATGTTGGGTCCCTAGAATATTGACCAAGTATAAAGGCACTTAGGCGCACGGGATCCCAGTTATAGAATGGCATGCAAGGCAAAAGCGCGTAAGAGAAATGCTTAAGGAATCAAATAGCATGCGTGACGTATGAAAGGAGGTTTGGGACTTAGCCAATTTGAGCACCCAAGGTAGAACACATGAAAAGCATGATCGGTTACCCGCAGATAAGATGCCAGCCTGGTAACAAGTTGGCCCAGGAAAGAGCATGCCCCGAATGGAATCTTCTAGAATATCATCATGAGATGGAGTGGAGAGATCAGGCCTGAAGGAACATGCTCACATGGAGGACCACATTCGACACTTGGTAATGGATCTGAGGGCACGGCAAGGTGATTTGGTAGCTGGAAAATGATAAATATAAGTGCCTACCGTGGAAAAAATATATATACACACATAGAGAGATATATCATCTGGATATACATAGGGAATAGAGGGTTAGAGTGTAAGCGAAGCTCTACAGAATTGTTGCAAGTGGATATTCTTGTTCAGAAAGGATGTACTAAGCATGGAGTTGTTATTTTTCTTTTATGTTAGCTTAGTTACATATGTCCAATGGATGTGCATGACTGCGGTCTGCTCTCTATGACACTCTGTAATGAACCAATGAATATATTGAGGTTACCTATTATAAATAGATATGAATATCAATGGGTTTAATGTATATTTTGTTCATATGAGTTCTCTTTCCTTTCATGCTATGAATGAATGGTTGTATCTTTCTTTCTGTTATAGTATATGTTCTAGAATCTATTAAAGCACTCGGTCTGAAGTGACTGCAAGGATCTGGAGGCCGTTCTGAGCCCTATGGTTCTTGTATGTCTCAACTTCTTTCCTAAATACTCTTACACTAATCATAGATAATGCTTCCCACTAAAATTGTATAAAAGAGAGACTCGGTACCCACATGTGCCTCGAGTGAGTGCTCAGCTTCTGCTGGGTGATAGGCCGGCGTGCATGGGATTTCTTCCTTTTGTGATAGGATTAAAAATGACTACATCTTGGTTCCATCACCGGGACCTCTTTTCAAAGTTGGAATGGGATATAGCATGCATCATGATCCGTAAAAGAGTAATGATGGATCGTTAACATTGGAAAAGTTTGAATCATGGTTCAAGAGCACGGAGGATGAATTTGCTTAGAGATTCAAGATCTTGGACCTCGAGTTTAATACATGTATATGGGTAGAAGAGAACCTCTACCATGATTTGTATGAGAATTTTTTATGCTACTTCCCAGTAGAGTTATATGAATGGCTTTCAACCTATGCATCTAGATCAATTAGGTGTTATAGATTACATGTGTGGACCGAAGAAGACTACAAGAGGATGCAGGATGCAAAGCTGACGTGGACCTATGTTGTAGATCATTGGTGGAGAGGAGTACTAGCTAGCTACACTCTGGAGTATGCCATCTCTACGTATTCTTGTCTAGAGGTTGTTGAGTTTGAATTTCTGTGAGAACCTAGAGGAATGTTTCTACATGTTATTCCTCTAGCTATGAAGATATTGATGGTTACCATGAGTTTAGAGGTGTTCCCAATGGCCGGCTAAACCATTCTGAGTGCTTAGGTAAGGGAACTTGGGTGGAGGAAGATGGAAGATATCACGATAGAGAAGGAGAGGGAAGAAAGAAAGTATAGTGAAGCACGAGAAAGGGAGATTGCTAGATGACGTGAGGCTGCTAGTGTGATGGATCTATGGAGATAGACATTGTGGGAAGGAGTTGAGGTTCATGCGGAGGACGTGGAACCTGAGCAATCTATGCTACCCCATCTTGGAAAGTGTGTGAGGGAGACCCCTTCGGCTTCTAGTGAGATTTTGTCACACGGAGAGAGGAGAGTTGTTGGTGCATATCTAAACCCACCCAATGACCAAGCCTTGGTGCTTGGTTTTCCCGATCCAGAAGAAGTGTTATTGACCTAGTTGATATAAGTGGAAGAGATAGATCCACACCTAGGAGGTATAATTTTTCAGTTCCTTCTTCTATGGCTGCACATATTCTAGTATTCGGAGGAGTTTTTTGGACAAGGGGCAAGTGTACAAGCTTTCGGATCGCATCAAGGAGGGGCACGGGATACGGTAGTGGTAGTGGTGCACTATCACGCACCATCGGTGCACGCATTCGGTGGGACCATGGGGGTGTTTAGCACAGCTCCTATAGGCCCTATTAGACCCAGTGGTTCGGTGGATCCGTGGATCGATGGCTCGGAGTACAGGGACCTAGTGGACCTAGTGGATCAGGTGGTGAAGGAAACACTAGAGGGAACCAAGGCTCTGGTTCAAGACAAGGACCCCAGCCACCACCTCAAGTATTCTTTGAAATGTCTCTACATTTTCTAGATTACAAGGGCATTGAGGATGTTGCGGAACATGTTCACAAGTGTGAACTACTATGGTGCGTGAAGGGTATCACAACACCAGAACGAAAGGCTAGTCAATTTATGACCACACTTTGTAAGGGCACGTGTATAGCTGGTATAGAAAGTATGACCCTCATCAAATGGTGGTGGACTACACTACTTTAAAGAATGCATTCTTGGAGTTCCACATTCCTAAGTTTGAGTAGAATAGAATTAGCACTTTAAAGGAGATTCCACAAGGAATATCGAGAGAGTGTGCGTGAGTATGATGCACATTTTAAAACTCTCTTGTCTAAATTATCATATGATATTCACCCTTCACAAAGATACACAATGTTTTTTTGGAGGATTGATCACCCCTTTTAGAAGGGCCTTTTCTCATAAAACTTTTACAGATCCATGTGAAGCATTAGAAGGTGCCTTGCGTGCCGAGGTTGTTTGTAGTATTGATACTAGTGTTAGCCCATTCTTAGAGGCTCAAATTGCTATTAAGGTCAAACGGTTGGAAAAATTGTCTACGAACTTAGTTCATGAGACTCGTAGTGGTTTATGGTGCACAGATTGTTAGGTAGAGGGGCACGTTAAGGATAATTTCCCCCAGAGGACGATACGTGCTATGAGATTGTGAGATCTGTCATGGGGACCATGATGCAAGTAGATGTCCCTTGTTGTAGCACGTGATCAAGAAGAATGTATCTTGTTATTGCAAAATTTTCACCTCCACAACCCATGATACTAAGGACTGTAGGCTCATTGATCAGATCCATGAGGCCATTGATCATGGGGTATGCCAAACCAGCATTGCCAGTGGTTCTAAAAATGATGATCACCATTATGAGGAGCACACAGATGGAGGCACGCATAGAAGAGGATTTTAAGGAGGATTTTGTGGTCAAGGTAACTAAGGAGGAAGGAGTGAGTTCCCACACGGAACATGTTTCAATCATAGATCTATAGAACATTATAAGCATGAGTTCTCCGACACATTCACGTGCTGCTTGTAGTGCGAAAGAAGCATAAGTATGAGGAGTGTCTAGAATTATTTGAGCATATGAATCAACAGCATTGGAAGGACAAGGGCACTATAATGGTTAGCATCAAGAAGGTAGACATACAATGGATGCCTCAGGTAACACGGGATGAAGGTTTGGAGCCTATCTTGGTAACAACAAGGGCAAAAGCCATGCGTGCAAGAGAGGTACCAAGACATAAGACCCTGGTTATGAGGGAGGAGGTCGTTCATGGAAAATATCCAGACCCCACGCATTAGAAGGAGATATATTAGGACACCATGGATGTTATTTGAAGCTTACAAGGGGAGATCCAATGTCTAAAGGAGCAATCCAAAAAGGAGGAATAAGGAAGGAGAGTCGAGGCACAAAAGGATGACCTAGATGAGGTCAAGGAGGTGTGTAAAATGCTAAGGTAGGAGAACATCATTACTTTACTAGGATCCTGGTTGAGAGAGAAGGTACTACGCACTAGAGAAGAGTGTGAGAGATAGGTCTTCCACATGAACCTTCCCCCACACAACCTCGACTATGACAAGGATATTACATTGAATGTAATTGTAGATGTATGGCTCCTTAGCAATATACTCATTGACACTGGCGCGAAGGTTAATGTTCTAACTTTGGATGCATGGCATCAGATGGGGAGACCTACATTACAGCCATCTTTGAATGTGTTGTATATGGCAAACAAGACTAAGGCAATGCCCATCGGTGTCTTGAAGGATGCAGCTATTACTATTTAGTGAGCCAAGTTTACTGGGGAATTCAAAGTCTTGGCACTTGTCGAGGTAAAAAAATTCCAACACTACTAGGGTGCCATTGGTGTTACAAAAATAATGCAGACCTTCAGTTCAAAAAAGGTACATCAACTTTGAGAACAAAGAGGAATGGGTCATTATACCCCTGGTTGATGGGAATTTAATGCCCTATATTGAACCGTTGGGAGAAGAAGTTCTGGACAAGATTTATGTGCACTCAATTAGAGACCCTGAGATGGTACACCCTACTAATGGAGTTATCTAGTTTGAATATGCTCAGTCAGTAAGTGATACCACCAGTCTAGCTTGTGACAATTGGGTGCATGGAACTTACAAATTAATGGGATGGCAGTTGAGAGGGTCAGTGACCAAGGTAACAAAGGCGCGCACTATTAGGCACCTTGGAGGAAAAGAACTACCCAAGTATTCAGGAGGAGCCTTCCCTAAGATCTTTCTGCAGGAGGTAGAAGCTCAGTGGAAGAATGAGAAGGAATGGAGGGAGATGTTAAGTTATGTCTTGCTTAGCATAGCAACTTGTTGGTGGGCCACACATCAGGAGAGACTTTTAGAATGGCGTGAGGTAATAATTGCTCTCTCTATCATATTTTCTAGGAGTAATGTACCCACCATCATCAAAAACTACCATGGGAACAAGCCCGCCTCTTTCCATGTCCAGGAGTGTGAACGGGTCTTGAGAGAAGGTGCAGAAGCTTTGCCACCATCCCTCTGGGTGCACAAATTGTATTCTACACTACAGAGTTATGCACACACATGGTACATTCATTCGGAGACACGTTGCCGGACAAGGAATTGGTAGGAGCTTAAAGATGACCTTATTCAAACCTTTGAGTATCGGAGTACCAAGTCATTGATTGATAAGGCCTTGCAGTTATCAAGCGCCTTACCATGGGGGATTGTGTCATAACGAAGATAGGATGTTAGAATTATTAGGTGAACTAGGTATAGGGGCGCGCTTTCAAGAAGTTAAGGAAACATAAGAGTTACGGATGGAGTGTGTGTGTTTGGGAAAGGAGAAGGGAATGTTAGTATATGTGATTGATGGAAAGGAATCGAAAAGCTTAGATGTTAGCCATTCTGTAAGAATGCGCAAGGTAGTGGATAGTGCACATGCTCACGCGCATGCCTACCATGAGCCTTTAAAGAAAAATAAAGTTAACATCGGTTCAGAAGAAGAACATAAGGAAGCTATTATTGGGGATTACTGGAAAGAGAAGGAAGTATCAAAGATCATTGATATGTTGCACAAATTTGAGGATTTATTCCCACACGGGTACCATGAGCTCAAAGGCATTCACCATTCCTTAGGGGAGATGAAGATAAAACTAAAGGATGGTGCATGCCCAATTAAAAAAGGCCCTACTGAGATGAATCCCGGTTACGCGTGAAAGGAGGAGATAGAAAAAATGATAGCTTACGGGATCATCAGGGCGGTGGAAGAATCGGAGTTGATAAGTCTAATGGTAATTAGCATCAAGAAGGATGGGCATATTAGGATTTGTGTGGACTATAGGGAATTGAATGCAGTTTGTGCCATTGATCCATTTCCAACCCCCTTCACTGAAGAAATTTTGGAAGGAGTCATTGGGTGCAAAATCTACTCCTTTACAGATGGATTTTCAGGGTACCACCAAGTCTAGATTGCAAAGGAAGACTAGAAGAAGACAACTTTCACCACCGAATGGGGAATTTTTGCATATACAGTCATGCCCTTTGGGTTAAAGAATGTGCCTACTATTTTTTTGTGCATAGTGGTGCAAGCATTCTAGGACTTCATCCATAAATTTCTTCAGGTCTATTTGGATGATTGGACAATATATGGTCTGGTTAAGGACCATTGTGACAACTTGAGATTAATGTTTGAGAGGTGTAGGCAGTTGAGGATATCCCTCAACATTAAGAAGTGTGTGTTTTCTACACCCTTTGGGACCTTATTGGGGCATATCATATGTAAGGAGGGCTTTCTAGTAGATCCCGCCAAGGTTGCAGTTATTGTGGGGTTAAGGGAGCCTACTAGCCAGAGTGTAGTGTGTGGATTCCTTGGGCATATGGGGTATTACAAAAATTCATTAAGGGATATGCCAAGATCATCATGCCTTTAGAGGAGTTACTTAGACACAAAAGTGCCTTCCATTGGGGAGAGGCGTAGCAAAGGGCGTTTGATACATTAAAAGATAGGCTTATTACCGCACCTATTTTACGTTTTCCCTCTTGGGACAAGCCCTTCCATGTCCATGTAGATGCCTCAGGGACCGCCATTGGAGCAATACTTACACAACCAGTGAAGGGATTATTGATCATCCTCTCAGTTTTGCAAGTAAGAAGCTGACACCAGCAAAGCAAAATTATACCACAACCAAGCGCAAGGCATTGTCGATGATCTACGTGCTCTTCAAGTTTAGACAGTATCTACTAGCAACACCCTTTATATTCTACACCGACCACATGGCATTAAAGTACTTATTAAACAAGCATGTTCTTCAAGGGCATATGTCAATGGGTGTTGTTGTTTCAAGAGTTTGAATTCACCATTATAGTGAAGCCTAGAAAAAGCAACTATGGGCCTGATCATCTGTCAAGGATTGATTCAAGAGAGGACGTGCAAAGTATTGAGGAAACAATGTCAGATGCCCAACTGTTTATATTGTGGCACACGCCCTCGGATTTGGAGGAGATTGCAGTATTCTTAAAAGAAGGTGTGGCGCCGGATGGAATGAAGGCATTAGATAAGAAGCAATTGGCCATACACACCACACCCTACATGTTGATTAGTGGAGACTTATACAAGTTGGGATGAGATGAATTTTTACACAGGTGTGTATTAGAGCATGAGCACCTAGCCATCATGGAGGAAGCACACGAGAGGAAGTGCGGGTGGGCATTACATAGGTGATGCCACCGCGCGCAAGATATTAATGGTAGGATTATGGTGGGAAACCTTGTACAAGGATTGTAGAGATTATTGTAAAGTGTGTGACCACTTTATCGCCACATCGGGCAAACCAAGAAGGAGAGATGAAATGCCTTTGCACCCTATCCCTAGCATGGAGCCTTTTGAAAAATGGGTGATAGATTTTTGGGACCTATTACACCAGAGCGGTCTTAGGGACTAGGTCACGTTATGTCATCACTTGCATGGATTATCTCACAAGGTGGGTAGAGGCAGCCCCAACTAAATATTACATGGTAGCAATAGTGGCAAGGTTCTTATGGGAGAACATTATCATGAGGTATGGATGCCCGTTGAGTTTGACCAGTGATAGGGGTACACATTTTCTGAATGAGACCATGAGGATCCTATTATCAGAGTTCATGGTGGCTCATCACAAGACTATGCCCTATCACCCACAAGCAAATGGCACTATGGAAGCATTCAACAAGATACTAAGTCATACCTTGACCAAGATTTGTGATGTCGGAAGACTTGATTGGGATGACAAAGTATCGGCAGTATTATGGGCTTACAGGACTATGTATAAAAGACTAAACAAAGCCACACCTTTTCAATTGGTGTTTGGCATGGAAGTTGTTTTACCAGTTGAATTTATGTTACCTTCTTTGCAAATAGTGCACGTAGGAGGATTAGCCGATGAACAAGCGCTGGAAGAAAGGATTGATGAGCTAATGAAATTGGATGAGAGACGATCACTTGCCCGATGGAGCCAGATAGTAGAAAAGGCAAAGCAAAAGGCTTGGCATGATCGCCACATTAGAAACAAGAAGTTTGAGGTTGGGCAGATGGTGTTACTATATGATTCCAAGTTTCTACACCATCCTGAAAGTTAAAAGTCCATTGGTTGGGTCCCTACACAATTTCATACATCCTTGATTCAGGCGTGTGCTAGTTACAAGTGCTAGATGGGACGAAGTTTCCTGGACACTTCAATGGCAGTAGGCTAAAGCCCTACTATAAATAAGTCTTCTTGGTGTTTGTAAATAAGGTAGTTTTTCCAGTTAGTTTAGAAGTTTCCTTTATGCATTTTCCTTTCTTGTGTTTCCTTTTCGCGTTGTTATTTTGGTTTTGCACCTTAGGCACCGGTAACCTTATTGTTATTTTTGGATAATTTGTGAGTGTGCAGAGGACCGTGCATCGTTTAAGTGTGGGGTGGAGAAAAGTGAAGAAGTATGTGATTAAAAGTACCAAGGAAGTTGTGTTGAAGAGCCTTGTTGTGTAGCCCGGTTGAAAGAGGTAGATGAAGAGAAAAGATAGAATGGTTGGTGCCAGGATAAAGCTACTGATAGATCTAACATACAAAGGAAAAGGAAGCGCAATTAAAGCAACACGAGGTAGGTGAAAGCAAGAATCTAGATAGAAGAAGTGCCTTCAGTGCAAGTTAAGCACACGTAAGAGTCTCCTATCAGGTTGGTTGGGTTACGCACTAGAAGGTTGGAGGAGTTTTCACGCAGGAAGGGCGCGTGAGTGAAGGTGCTTGAATACAGACTTTGTTTGAAAAACCGCATTAAATGAACAAATTATGGGGGTAGGTAAAGTAGCATATAATGATCAAAAAAAGGAAAAACTATAAATAAAGGGTCGGGCACTCTCATTTTTACTTTGTGAAAACAAAGAGTTGGAGATATAAGTGAGTGTTATAAACTAGGGTTTTCAGATTCAATCGAGTGGAAGATCTGTGTGATTAAAATGTGAAGAGCCAGTTTGAGATTGTGGACCAGAAGGAATTACATAGGCATGGAAGGAGTTGAAAAGGCACTGTCTTGTGAAGAGTTTATCCAAGTTAGGGTTTGACAAACTAGGGCACAGGTTTAGAAGAGTTATATCATGGATCTGAGATCAAAGGTTGGGAGAAGAAAGAAAAAGTAACAAAGAGAGGGTAGGAGTGATAAAAATACCTCAACCATGGCACCCAAGAAAGGAAAGGGCAAAGCCAAGGCTAAACAACCAAAACCCAGAGTAGACACAAATGAAGAATGGTATGTAGAGATGCAATACCCAGATGGGCTAATGATGGGAAAGGAATGGGAATCCCACTTGAGAAGCATACCGCTAGTGACTATAATCACCGCACAAACACCATGGAGAAAGAAATGGCATTGGAATTGGTACGCCACACCAACAAGTGAACACCGAAGGTTTGCCCATAAATGATGATGACATTAAGGTTAAATTGGTGAAGGCAAGGTTGTTGCGCAACTCTATGAGTTGCCTTATTTTGGGAAGCCGATCACTTGTACTGTGGTTGATGTCTTAGGAGCATGAAGACTATTTCCACTTTGTTGGGTGCTAGATGCACATGACTCCCCAATTGATTTCATAATTTACAGGCCTCATGTGTGAGGTAGATAGCCTAGAAGATGACCTTGGTGACAAGGAGGCTATTCAAGAGACCGTCACTGAGTATGCCTACAAGAAAGGGTCACAGCACTATGATATTTTAGACATCAAGGACCCCATTATGAAGCTGGCCGTGCATCTGTGACTAAGTTGAATGGCCAAGAAAGATGGATGTGGGTCAACAAACCTTGGCTACATGTTTGTAAGAAGATTACAGAGGGGACGATATACAACTTATCAACGTACATTACAGAGGAGATTGTTAAGTGTGCAAAGGAAGGGGACAGAATCCTCTTTGGCAATGTCTTTCTCACCATAGTGTTTGCAGAAATTGGAGTGTCGACGCACTAGACAAGTTCGTGTAGGAGTACCCAGCCGAAGACCCTTCACCCATGAAGAGGTTTGAGAAGTATGCTTGTGATACAATGATGGCTCCCCACAAAGCACAACTAGAAAAGTGGTATATGCACTTGAGGAATGCATTCGGGCAGAGTGGAGGATCCCTGAACAACTCCCAGCAGCCACTAAGGGAGAAGCTGAGTTCGCGGTGTACCAACACTACTACTTGGGTAGATTCAAGCTTATTGACAAATCATGGAGCCCTTGGTGTAAGCTTCCTTTCACATTCACTGCCCAATACTTCCAAGTGGGAGTAAATAGATTTAAAGAATCAAAGAAGCTAAGGCTGGAACTAGGAAGGTTGGACCGGGAACACAGGGAGATGAGGAAGAAGCTGAATTACCCCGGTGGTAAGCGTGCGTACATGGAGAAGTACGTGTCACACGAGATCCAAATGACTAGGCCGATGATGCTTCCCATCACTGGAGGATCCATGGCATGCATGTACATGTGCATAAGGTTGAAGTTCAAAAAGGTCACATATTTAGAGGAAGAAATCTCCATACCTAAGACCCCTTGGGGAAGAAGAAGCCAGTGTCTAAGAAGAGAGGCAAAAGAGAGGAAGGAGAACCAGTGTGCTTGAATGCTCAAACAAAGAGCATGCCATCTACAAGCACCAAGCCAAGCACCTACATATAAAGAAAAAAGTCTCCAAAGTGAAGGATAAGACACTGTAAGTAGAGGCGCCCGAGCAGCCCACCACCATGGAAGAATTGCCAAAGGAAGAAAAAGAAGGCCAAATCTCTTGATCGAAGCCACCTCTTAGGAAGAAGCAGAGGGTGGATGAAGAATTGACTCGTGAGGTAACCGACACTGGAGAAATACTTGGGAGAAGGCAAAGATGAGAGTGAAGGGGATGATGATGAGGAAGAAGAGCCTAAGAAAGACAAGGAACCACATGTGTTTAGTGTCTATGACTCAAAGGAAGAGAGTGGAGAGGAGAAGCAAGAGTTTGTATTTGCATGGCACAAGGGCGCACAAGATGAGGAAGGCACCGAAGACACAAAGGCAAATGAGAAGGATGCCAAGGAGAAGCAGGAGCCATAAGTTTTACAAAAGAGTAGATTACTGAGGTAGCAGAGCGAGAAGTGAAAAAGATGCTCAAATCCCTTATAGAGCAATAGTTAGAGTGCAACGTGGACATAGTGCTTAAGGGAAGGAGGAGAGCATTAAAAAGGAACATGACAGCCTAGGAGGCCCCGCTCTGACAGTTAGCTTCCCCAAAGGCATGCGCTCGAGTAGAAGAACTCTAGATACATAACAAAGACAAGTAATGGGCTATGTGGATGACACAAAGAAGGTGTTACATGCATGGTTCCAAAGCACCATACCCATGGAAAGGCTCCTAGCCATGGGGTCTTTTGAAAAGGATGGCATGTACCCCAGGACCAAGAAGATGCTCTCTTGGGTGTTCGAGTCACACATTGATGAGCCAAACTTTGAAGTCTTCCAGAAATCACTCATCACGTTGCCAGAGTCTAAGGGAGACAACCCCTTAGTAAATGCTCAAGAACTTTCAGACGAGCAAGTATGCAATGCTCTAAACAAAGTCATAGTCGAGACCGAGGCTAGGTTGTTCACACAAAATGACAAAATCAGAGCATTGGAGGTGAAGTTGGGGAAAAAGGAGGAAGAACTAGCAGAGAAGGCCAAGAGTTTAAAATAGGAGGAATTAATCAGTGCACAGTTAAGGCACGAGTTAAAGGAAGAAAAATTAAAGGTGCAAGAGGTCTACAAGAAGGTGGAGTCGATCAAGAGCACCATCATATTAAAGCACCCAGACCTAATGCCAATCCCTTAGAGGTACGCATCAACTTTGGAATTCTTAGAAGACCTAACGTGCATCCTCACTATGGAGAGGTGACCCCGGCACTAGAAGCTGCGTAAAGAAGTGGCCACACACTTAAAAGAGGAAGACCAGTTGAAGGTAGTAGCACTTATTGCCGAGTATAGCCAAGTACTCGTAGAGATTAAGGTTGTTGCCTAGTCTGCAGAAGCCACATATGACACATGCGCGGATAGAGATAAGGTGGCGAGCTCCTTGGTTCCATGCTTGAAGAAGAGCTAAAAGAGTTCCAAGAAAAGAACAAAGGGAACAGGGCAGAGAGGGACAAGGTTCTAGCCGAGGTAGAAAAGAAATAAGAGGAGGCAAGGAGCTCAGGCTTTAAGGAAATTACTAGAAGAATGGATAAACTCGTAGACCTGGGTAAGGAAATGGAGCAGATTGTGGACACTTTGGGTGCCTAGGGAATTGACCTCAGCTTTGATGAAGTGACCACCCTGGTGGGTGACCTATGGCAGAAGGTGAAGGGTGAGGTCGAAGTGTGGAACAAGATGGAGGTAGATCTGTGAAAGGACTTTCCCAGCCTATTGAATTGATGTTCCCCCAATTCTTCATTATTTCCCCTATTCTTTAATTCCTTATTCATTTTGTAAAGTATAAGTCTACATCTTGGTTCCATAAAATAGCTTGCATCTTGGTCAAGTAAAATTTTTCCAAGGATGGAGAATAGGCGTAGTGTGGGGTGATGTTGGGCCCCTGGAATATTGACTAAGTATGAAGGTGCTTAGGCGTGCGGGATCCCGAGGTTATAGAATGGCACACAAGAGAAAGGATTAAGGAAGAAAATAGCATGTGCAACGTGTAAAAGGAGGTTTGAGACTTACCCAATTTGAGCACCCAAGGCATAACACATGAAAAGCGTGATCGGTTACACGTGGATAAGATGCTAGCTTTGTGCAACAGTTGTCGCCCAAGAAAGAGCATGCCCCAAATGGAATCTTCTAGAATATCATCATGAGATGGAATGGAGAGCTTAGGCCTGAAGGAACATGCTCACATGGAGGACCACATTCAACACTTGGCAATGGATCTGAGGGTGCGGCAAGGTGAGTTGGCAGCCCAGAAAATGATAAATACAAGTTCCTGCCACGGAAAAATATATAGACACACAGAGAGATATATATCATCTGGATATACATAGGGAATAGCGGGTTAGAGAGTAAGCGAAGCTCTGCAAAATTGTTGCGAGTGGATATTCTAGTTTAGGAAAGGATGTACTAAGCATGGAGTTGTTATTTTTCTTTTCTGTTAGCTTAGCTACATACGTCTAGTGATGCGCATGACTAGCGGTCTACTCTCTGTGACACTCTGTAATGAACCAATGAATATATTGAGGTTACCTATTATAAATAGATATGAATATCAATGGGTTTAATGTATATTTCATTCATATGAGTTCTCTTTCCTTTCATGATATGAATGAATGGTTGTATCTTTATTTCTGTTATAGTATATGTTCTGGAATCATTAAAGCACTCGGTCTAAAGTGACTGCAAGGATCTAGAGGTCATTCTAAGCCCTATGGTTCTTGTATGTCTCAACTTCTTTCCTAAATACTCTTACACTAATCATAGATAATGCTTCCCACTAAACTCACATAAAAGAGAGACTTGGTACCCACGTGTGCCTTGGGTGAGCACTTAGCTTCTGCTGGGTGATAGGCCGGCGTGCATGGGATTTCTTCCTTTTTTGATAGGATTAAAAATGACTACATGGTAGTTTTATACTTTGTTTATTACTATTTTCCATTGTATGTCATTGTTTGCAGGATTTTCCTACGCCTTGTTTGATCACTTTGCTTATATGTTTTTGTCCTCTTTGGCCCTAATTATTTTGTGACATTGTGATTGATGTCCTATGTTTGAAACACGTTTTTGTGGTTCTACTTTTTTGCATTATTGTTTGTTTCCATTGTCTTATATAGCATGCTTATCACTTTTTCTACTAACACATGTTTCTAACCACTTTGTTTGCATGTGCCTTGGTTTTTACCATGCACATTCCCTCCCCCTGTAGGGTACCAATTTCATATTAGAATTTGGTCCTCTCATTTGGACTGCATCCTCCTAGTGGCATTGCATGCACCCTAAATGAGGGGGTTCATAGATTAGGTGAATCAATCACCCATATAGCATCTCAAAGCTTTAGTACATGCATGCATAGTATAGAAACAAATCAAAGTTACAGATTATGGAATGGCATCGATTCTAACTTATGTCCTTAGTTCAAAGATAGACACTAGCACCCAGACATATAGACACTAGTGCCTAGGAATTCTGACCTTTCCTGGCACCTATGACCAGGGGGTAGTTACACATAATCACTTTATCATATCAACATAGTTTTAAACAATTCATAGAGCATTTTTCATAATAAAGGAACAAATTCTCTAGAAATCAAAGTGTATTCTATCTTTTTTTCCTTGATTGAACTTGAAAACATGGACTAAAGCAGATCATACCATCTACAAAGGTGTATAAATTGGGGAAGTAGTCATTTTTACCGTGATATCACCCAAAAACTCATTCTTTTCATGAGATCACCCAAAAAAATCAATCTTCTATAGTAGTTCAGACATTTTTCTATCCCTTTCACTCATCACGGATCGGGTGCACACTTTCCATTTACTACTTTTTCACATTTTTTACATACTTTATACATTTTTCATAATACATGACTTTGACTACTCTTTTTCTCTTTTTTACAGGTCTATCCTTAATATGCAATAAGAAGCATCCCTTCATCAAGTATAACAATAGGTATAACATGGTACAACATCATACACTTCACCCCTAGGGTCACTTCCTCTTTCTTAGCTTTCATGCTTCATTTTTATCACTTCACGCTTTCACTTGTCTCTTCGGCAAGTTTTTCGTCATCACACTCTACATGGTTATTAGGTACACATCTCTTATCTACTTTATGTTATCGAGTATTCACTCAACAACATAAAGTGGGGAAAATGTAGACACAAAACCATGCACCAAGGTACATTTCTAGGTCCATAAACACATACTTTCATTCATATGATTCCTAAGTGAGAAAACTAGTAATTGACAGCTATCTTTGGCCCTTTTTCTTTGTCTCTAGTCTTCTTTCTAGTCTTTCACACCCTACACCATCTGGATTTTATTGCTTTATCTTTCATGAATCTAGACACCAACGCCTAGGGAGGATGCCAACGTCCAAGCGTGCTTGTCCTTCTAGGTTCTATTGACCTCTTTGTATCTTAATTGCCTCTTTTGGGCCTATTTTATCTTTTGGGAATATTTTTTACTTATAGTTCAGCCTTCCAATTTCCAATTACAAAATTCAACCAAGGGAATTGTATAAATACAAAGATATGTGACCAAAATAAGGGACCAAGCTTTAAGCATCTATTATCGTTGCCTAATGTTGCATCCAAAGGCATCTAAGAGCATCAAAGGCATCCATGTAACACTCATAAAAGGGACAAGGGAATATATTTTCTATGTACATGCATAGGAGGAAAAGTTCATTTTTTCATCCACACATTTATTTACATTGGTACATCTAGTTATTACTCGTTATCAATTACATCTTACACAAGAGCTTCCTAGGGCACGATTCTATCACACACGCACAAGAACTACATGGATTCTAAGATGTAATGAAATGTTCAACCATAAGTTCCCTCTATCAGTGACCACTGAGGTCAATATGACTCCCCATTTACATCTATTCTTTTTTAGGATTTGATGTGTTTTGGGGATTTGCAAGAAATCATCTATTTTATGGGATACAGGGGAATTCGAAATCATCTAAAGACATACAGGTGAGCAAAGATGAAGGTTAGCAACCACCTTGCGATACAAAAAAATCCATTTTAGAGCATCTATGTAGTCACAAGTGCCAACCGGGGTCTCTGGTGCCTAAGAGCCATAGTCCTATTCCAGTGCCCTAATCTTGGCTCATCCGGAAATTCCAGGATTTTTGTGCTCGGTTTGAATAGTCTTCCTTTCCTGTTCGACATTTTTCTAGTCCATAATACTTTGGGATCAAGTGTGAATCAACTAATTCTTTTATCCTCTCTCTTGCACCTAGGGTTTCATTTTTATCTATCTTATTATTTGTGTGATGTTTTCTTTATTGTTTATTTATCATACGTGACTGCATGCGATATATTAGGATTTCACAAATTTACATATTTTTTAAATCAAGATTGATTATTTCAATCGACATCGATTCTTAAATTAATCGAAATTATTCTCGAATCAAGCATTGATTCTTGTGAAAATATAAAAAAATGAAGGTTGCAATGAAGGAAAAAGTGTTACCCTTAACCTTGTTAGGGGGCTACCCTTTACCCTATAAGGGGTTGTCACCCCCATAACTCCGCTTTGGAACTTTAGATCCATAGAGAAAATTGGTGGGGAAGTTACATCGATAGAATATGGTATAATTTTGAGCTTCATGATCACATCCGATTGAGCTAATAACATGACCTTGGAGGACGAGAGGCATAGAAGGTCGGGGGTTAATCAACAACCTCTCATTAGTCACCATGGATGAGGCCACATAAATTTTTCATGACACATGTGTTTGTAGTTTGATTTCATAGTATATTTTCATATTTTGAGTTTCAGGTTTGGTTCAGATTTCCATGTTCATGTGTGTGTATGAGTAGCATAATTTCCTATGTTATTCCTTCAAAAAAGATATTATGAGAAAAGATAATAATACTTGGAACATCGTGGTGTGATTATTAGTAGATCGTGTGTAAAACCAAGATTTTTGGTTTGTGGTAACTCACTTGTAAAACCACCTCTCTTGGTTGTTGGTAAACCATATGGAAAACCTACCCGCATTAAAACTTCATTTCATACCATTTTTGGTAGTTGTTATCTTTGTTTCTTGATTCTAGAAAACATGGGGGATTCCCTGGTTCAACTTGAGCCCACTAACTGTGATGATCTTAAATAAGATGAAGTCGTATGGAAGATTCTGGTGGAAAAAGGGATAGAAAAGTTCATAAAAATAATCTTAGGGAACTTCGTGGTGGTTTCTAGCAGTTTTCTTATCCTCCTGGAAGTAGGGCAATGTTTGTGTGGGAAAAACGAAGTTTGTAATTTCAGTGGAGAGAATTGCTGAAGAAACTAGGCTTCCCAACGAAGGGAAATTTATTTTAAGAGGTCTTTAAAAGTTGAAATGGTGGATTTTTTTGGTGAAAAGGAAAGAGAAAGTTTACATTTATAAGTCGGGCTATGAAAGAACCTCTCTAAAGGAGCCCTGGGATCGCGTAGTTGAACAAATTATGAGGTACATTACTTTGGAGGGTAGATACAAACTAGTTTATGGGCCCCAACTCTTTATCTTGGCTCACTTTTGTAATGGGGGTAAGGTTAATCTTGCTAATTTCCTTTACCAGTCTCTAGTTTTATCCATACAAAAGGCAAGAGCAGGTGAAGGTAATTTACTTCACCAAGGTCTTATTTATCTTCTCTTTAAGCATGTTACGGATGCCCGTGCCCTAAATCACTTTCCCACTGTCATTAGATCAACTCATCGCCACGCCCTCCTCTATCTCTTCCCCACCCTACCATGTGCCACCTCTACCACCTCCTAAATCCCCCGCCTTCATCCGATCTCGAAGTGGAAATTACCGGTCACCGTGATGCTACCTCTTCGCCCCGCTCACTCACTACCCCACTCTTGGATTTTATTACCCCTACAATTGGTTCCCATTCCTCTCTTGTCTCCCCACTCTTGTTTCTGGAAGTGGTGTTCCTCCTGATTTGGATGCTTCAGATATTGTTAAAGTTGACCCAATTCTCAAAAAAATCTCGACTAACTCACGCCTACCCCGATTCCCGATTATCTCTGGCTCTGGAGGAAAATTGGATGTTTCTAAGGAGATGGAAGAGGATTCTAGTTTTGAAGCAGAGGAATTTGTTGAGGAAGAAGAAGGTTATGCGAGAGAAGGATGTCACTAAAGACATCACTTTGAGGAAATTTTTGATAAGGTTAATGAGAAAGAAGTTACTAAGGATTGTGTTGTGGAAGTTGTTGAGAATGTGCCAACCCAGGAAGCTAATTTGGAACCCGGTCGATCTTGACAAGCATGCGGAAGCTGCTGTGGAACTCATTCATGGCATCCTTGGTAACATTACCATTGTTTTTAATGTCATTAGGAGCTGGAAAATCACTACGGATGCCACCTGGCTCCATCTTCATAATAGTTGTAAGGATCTGTTAAATGTTGCTGAAAAATTTGTTAGCAAAACTGAGGACTTTGTTGTGAAGGAGGTTATTAATGAACTTAAAAATAATATACCTATATAGCTCGGGGTGTGGGATTTTTGTGAAATTTTTGGATTATGGTTTATCTTTTATTGATAGACTAGCTACTGTTATGTCATATCAAAGTATATCTAGTCAGTAAGGGCCTTTTGTAACAAGGATGTGGGTCCTACCAAAACCCTCACTTTTACCATAATCCAAAAAAACCATATGGAAAACCATCCTTTTTGTGGTTTTTGGTAAACCTCTTATAAAACCACCATTTTTGGTTTTAATCAACCATATACAAAACCATCAGTAGGGTTTGTTCTTGTCCTGTGAAAATCACTTTGGATCATTAATAGGTGTAAGTATAACGAAGGTTTTCCCCATGTTTGCACTAAGGCGGGGATATTTTGGAAATAATGGTTAGTGCTCCACATATGTATGGTTAAATAATAATTACATGAGTAATTATTATCATTTAAAAATAAGTTAGTATATATTGTTATACATTTGTAATATAATATAACTTATAACAATTGTTGGTTAATATGTTTAAACCACTCGACATTAATAGTGTGTGGGAGATATTTGTGGTAGGAGTAGTTATATAATCCTCCTAGAATATAGGAAATCCATTTCCTATATATGGTTGTTTGCAATGTTATGTATTAATGAAATATATGAAGTTTATTTTATAATTGTTTATTTAGTTCTCTATAAATCTGATTTGTCCTCCACAAGTGTGCCTTGATTTCAACAGTGTTCATTTTATATTGTTATGCTTTAGAACATACTATTTTTGTGGTCCTTGTTCAAGAGAATGAAGAGAAAATCTAGTCACCCATTACGTTCATGATTTATCCTACGAAAGAACATGAATTGAACTATTCGTAACATGAAAATCATGCCTATGCGAAGGTGAAGGCCTTAAAGAATTTTAGGTGTTATCTTTTGAACTCTCACATTGTTGTTATGGTCATTATTCCAAAATTAAAATATGTCCTAATGTGGCAAGACCCAAGCACAAGGAGAGGAAATTGGGTGTTTAAGGTGCAATAATATGATCTTGAAATCAATTCTCATGAAGTTAGTGTGAGGCAATAACTTGTGTGAACTTATTTCCTAAGAAGAATGGGAATATTGTTCCAATTTTTATGCATGGTTGATCAAAGATCTTCCTCTTGTGATTTTTAAGTACCACCAATCCTTGGTATCTTGACATAGCTTGTTTTCGACGTATGGATATTTCCCTCCTAGCATTGATCAAAAGAAAAGAAGAACCCTTCATCCTAGGGCATAAAAATATGTCATCTGGGAGAATGATCTATACAAGAAAGGATTAGATGGCACATTCCTAACATGCATTGAAAAAGAGAAGTAGAAAAATATTTTCAAATTATATCATGATCAAGCATCTGGAGGTCACTTCTTTGTAATGTTTATAGCCCACAAGATCTTGAGACAAGGCTATTTTTTTGGCCTGGTCTTTTCCAAGATGAATATAAATAGGTCAGAAAATGTGATCCATGCCAATAGTTTGTGGGAAGACAAATGATTTGTGTTCTACCCTTTGTCATGTGGTCATTGAATAACCTTTCCAATAGGGGGTCTAGACTTCATTGGTGTATTGAACCCCTACTGCAGCACTACTAGCCACATGTATGTTCTTACTACTATGGACTACTTCATGAAATGGGTAGAAGCCATTCCAATAAAGCATGCCAACTTTGAGATAGTGTGTAACTTCTTGAAAGAAAACATTGTTCTCATATTCGGTGTACCAAGAAATATAGTGGATGACAATGCCACCTACTTTACTTCAGGTGAACTGATGGACTTTTTCTACATTTGTTATTTCCTTGTCCCACTTGGTTAATTACTATCCACAAGAAAATGGCTAAGAGGAATCTAGTAATAAAAACATTATCACTATTAGTTGAAAATTAGTGGATGTCAATCAAAGAGATTGTCATAAGAAATTATATTATGTCTTATGGAATGACCAAATCATGCCAAAGAAGGCTATTGGCACCTCTCCTTTCTAGCTACTATATTAAATTTAGGCTCAAATCCCAATCTCTCAAGAGTTACCTACCTTACAACTGGTGAAGGAAGTAGAAAATGGAGAATATTTAGATGCTCTTAACAAGAGGATTTTCTACTTGGAAAAGTTGAATGAAGACAAGTTAGTAGTAGTTAATATACTGAGAGGAGACCATTCTAAGGTGAAAAGGATATTTGATCAAAAAACACAAGATATAAGCTTTCAAATCATAGATCATATCCTCCTATGGGACAAAAGTAGAGATCCCAAATGAAATCCATGGGAATTTTGACTCACTCTAGATAGGTCCATTCAAGATCAAACATTTATGTGGAGAAAATACATACTATCTTGGCTTACCTTGATGAACCCCATTGGAGTTTCCTCACAGTGGGAAACATCTGAAACTCTATGAAGGTGGTTGGTTATCTCAAAACATTATACCATAATTTCCCTTTCATTTTTTATGTATTTCCTTTCAAATTTCGGTGTTTTTCCTTTCCTTCATGTGTTTTATGTCATTTTCCTTTGTGTGTCTTTATTGCTTGTAATAAGGGACTCTATTGCCCAATGTGGAAAAGGAATTAGTCTACTCACCCACAAGATGCCTAAGGTTATCCATTTCCCCTTAAAATCTAATTTCCTTAAGTTAGAACCAACTATTTTCATGAAAAATTACTAGCCTAAGAATTTGAAACTTTCAAGCATGACAACTAAGCCTACATTGCAAAATTTTGCTTCCCAATCACACTGAACCCTCATCCTGACCAACCTATCTCCAATGGTACCATCAACCTAGATACAAGAAAGGAACTAAGGATGCTTTCAAGCATGCATCAATATGTAAGGGAGTGTGATAAAGGATTAATTCAATAAAGTTTAGTGAAAGATAAGTCTCCTTGGAAGCCTAAAAAGGCCAATTTTGGTCATTTTGAAGCCAGTATGCATCCTCCGAAAGAGTTTAGGAAAGATATAAAATATTGAAAGGTGATTTCATGGATTATTCAAGGTGTTGGAGGAAATCTAAGAATATTTATGAAATTATTCATCATTCAAGACTAATGTGTTCACCATCATATTTTATAGGTGTAAGGAATGAACATCATACTAGTGAAACCCGACTTCTCCAAATGATTTTGAGAGCTAAATAAAGAGTTAGGAAGAAAACAATTAGGCATCAAAAAGATATGATAATTATCTACAAGGTGGGAGCATCAATTTTGATCTAAGGCTTAAAAGTTTCATGAAGAATTTCAAAACATGGAGCTTCTCCTCTCAATTTTAGAAAAAAAAATCCTAAATTTTAAATTTAAGGAAAAATAAAGTCTTGAAAATAGTTATATTGATCTTATAATGTTTTTTGGAACCAAAATCATATAATATTTGACCCAAAAAAATCATCCTAAGCCTCTAAGGTAAAAATAGTAAGTTCTAAGTCTATTTCTTGGCATCGTAAGCAAATTTGGATTTCCATTTTTGGCTCAGTCACACATTTGACACACTTGTGTTCCTCTATCCTATTGGGTAAAAGGTTTACATGAGGGATGAAAAATTTTGACCTCATAATCCCCTAGGTCATACTTTGGACACCCATGTGTCCTAAGTGTCCCCACTGTCCCTTTCTTCTCCACAATGCAAGCAAGATAAGTGGGGAACAAAAGTGTGACCTCACTCCCTCATCTTATTCACACTTTTGTGTCCAAGGTTTCCCTATTGTACCATCTACCCCTAGGGGTAAAAGGGAAAGAAATTCTTACCCATGCAATGATGAAGCTCCTGGACCCCCATGTGACCTCACTCAACTCTAAAGGTGCAATTTCTCAACCTGACATCTCATTCACCTCTCTCCACATGCTACCATTTTTCATGATATTTCTCCAAGCCACCATTTTTTATCCCTAGTGTCCCCATGTCCCAATTGCACCATTTTCAAACTCTCTCCAAATTCAATTTAAACCCGGGTTTAATGTGCAGTTAGTTGGGTGAGTTAAAAACATTATAAAACTCATTTAAACTCCTCACTCACCACACAATTTGCCATTTTCACGACAATTTTCTTCTAAAAATATTTACAAACTCCATTTTACCCAGAGATGCTACCAAATTTCTTCCAGACATCCATAGCCACCAAAACAAATATTTGAACATAACTTTTCATCCATGAGTCCGATCACCTTGAAATTTTTCCAAAATATCCCTCTCTAAAATGCATTTGGGAAGATTGTAATAGAAAATTCATTGATGCCCTAGATTTTTCATAGCAGAAAAATGAAATATCAAACCCTAAAACCTACTTTTTTAATTTCCCAAAGATCCGTAAGTGAAAAATGATGAAATTCTGAGCAAAGACCCTAGTGAAAAATAAAATATTTTCACAAAGTGATTTCATTGCAACCTGACATCAATAATTGTAGTTTCTAAAAATAGTATTTGTTCATAATGGTAGGTTGCTAAAAATATTAATTTTCCCAAATTGATGAATTCTCAACATTTATAATATCCTGAAAAAGTAAGAGACATCATAAAAGAGTAATTCGAGGAAATTTCTAATAATAATTGTATTCAAGAAAATGGGCATATAAATATAGCATATTTCTAAAAATATTAAACCATAATTAATTGCAATGATCTAGATAAGATAATAAAATTAGAGAAAATTGGTGATAACTTTCTTAAAATAGCGAGTTCGGACCCTACCGCTAAAAATAGAAAGTTTAGTATTTGAGCTTAGAAAGGTTGGTGGTGACTCTAGTTTTCTCATCTTAGTGTTTTTAGTATAATGAAGTTCCAATACTTAGGTATCAAGCCTATTTAAACCCTAATCATATAGTATCCAGTGTGTAGGAGATAATGATGTCACTCACATAGATCTCAAAGACCTCAAAAATAGGATGCTCGAAGGACCTTGGGAGCTAGTGTAAGAAAAAAACTTCTTGGGTAGATTATTTATAGTAGGGGACCAACCGTTATCCATTCAAATTACAAAATTGGTCTTGAAATGTGTGTAAAATTATGAACCTAAATCTAGAATAGTACGAGTACATAAAAACTTACTTCTCACATTCCTCGCTCCTAAGGGTATCTCTCAATTTTGCGAATTCGAACCAATAGTAGCATGGTCATCATCACCAAAGAATTTACATCACAAGAATGGGTGAAAAATTACTCATACCTACAAGGCCTCACACTCGGGTCATGACTCAGGAAAGGAAGGAAACCTTCTCGTGTGCCTAAAATCTTGTCAATAAGTGAGTTCCACGAAGGCTAATCAAATGCTATCATCGAAATCAACAATTTAATGGGTAAAGAGACAACAAAGAAGTTTCAAAACTAGATGGCTCAATTCATCCTCGTTACCACTAAAGGGAACTAGGTAGTGGATTGGGGCATATTATAAGTGACAATATTCATTGGCAGTTGCTCCATTTTCCTTCTACCAGAAAGTTCACTATGACCTCATATTTGGTATACACTCTTTCCTACACAAGATCTTATAAAGGCATAACTACTACCCTCAATGTCTCTCAAAATCACTATCCTATGAAAATTATCCCCGAGATCACGCATAAGGAAAGTAATCATCACTTTTCTAAGGTGAATGATGCATTCACCATGTTTGTTATCATACTTCTAGAAGGCAACCCAGAGCTGAGGATATCCTCTCAAGCTATTAGATTGATCAAGAAATATGGGATCTTCTTCACTCAGTTCTCAACCTTCACCTACATCACAGTTTCAGGATTTGATCTTACTCCTCATAGACTTCCCAAGTACCCTAGTGATAAAATGGTAATTTTTGAGTTATGTAGGCAACTTTCTCAAGTTCATAATAGGTGTAGGAACAATAAAAAGAAGGGTGTATCCTTCCCCATATCCCTTAGAATTTATTCATGCAAAAAAAAAAATCTCATCAATCAAATATTGAAGCTTCCTTTGCTTCCCTCACCCTCTATTTTTATACATCCAAGCCCAATTTTGACATCAAGAGAAACCATGAAACCTTCACTCTCCTGGATTACACCATAGTCCCCCAATTGAGGTCCTGTTAGACAAATTTCCTGGATGAATTTTAAGTAAGGGAAAAAGACCATATGTGAATGATTGTTGATCAAATGAGGAGTTTTAGCTTTGATTAGTTCATTAAAGGAGTGGGAGATGATTGATCAGATCTATTCAATTCATAGTACCAAGAGGTAAAATTTACACCTCTTCCACCTATCTCATGGAACATAAGAGAATCATGTGACATCAATGAGATGACTACAATAGTGATTCAGATATCAAGGGAGTGGTTCAAGAAAAATAGGATTACTCTCATCGATTCTAGTTTCCTCTTATCGATTCTAGTTTCCTCTTAACTCTCTCAAGGAAATCATCTCACATATCATCCTTGAAGGTATATGAGAAAACCACAAGCTACGCTCACCCAAAAAGAGAAAATCAATATAAGAGGAAAATATTGAAGGATATCACCCCATGGGGGCTTGATAAGAAACCTAGAGTCATTGAGAACCCATTGAAGATCTTGAGCAAGCTAAGATTTTTCCTTTACAACTCCTATTCTACATCGATTCCCAAATGTTTCCTCTTTAGTAGTTGAGTCGTCTCATTAAGTACAAGATATGATCCCTCATCATGAACCTAAAAGTGCCATCATGCCCAATGTTGAGCCCACAGCAACTAAAACTTTTCCTTGGATCCAAGATCAGATTGGGAATGAGCCAAGGACAATGCAATATGCATCAACACTAGATTTAAAAGCTATCTCAAGGATCATGAATACCAAACAAGGTAAGAAAGCACATGTAACTGCTCTCTTTTTTAGTGGTGTTTTTGGTAATCATTATATAGAAGTTTCCAAACCAAAAGTTATGAAACTCATAGACGAGATGACACAAAAAGACTAAAAATGACAACAATATCTTTAGTTCAAGCAACACATGAGGGTAATGCATATCTTTTCAAGGATTTTTTTGTTCATATGCTTTTGAGGAATGAGGAGTATAAACAAAAATTGAGTAGTTAGAAGAGCATGTGAGAACTCTCACTGCTTATGTGTAATCATTCATGGATCCTAATGCAATTCCATCTCTTCCTGTTAAGGTTATTACTCCTATCAATAACTTCAACCCTATGACAATCAAAAAGGCTCAAGGTAACATAATATAGGGAAGGGCTAGTGATAGGTGGGTTGAGAAGATTATGGAGAAAGGGAAAACATTTTTTCTTGAAATCCTCTCATTGTTCAAGTTTTCTCTCACCACTATTGTAAAATTAAAGATGACTAAGGAGGAAATTGAGAAGGAAAAGGATCATTGGGACACCATATTTCCACTAGTGTTAGAGATGAGTACTTTTGACTCTTTCATATTGATGGGTAAAAATGTATTCACTTCCATAACTGAGAACTTGTCCCCTATTTGGTCTCGCACAATGAGTGCCCAAAGATGAAATTTTAAATGAGGCTAACTTTGATCTCGATTCTTGTGAATATATTTCATTAATTATTTTGGAAAGTATAACTAATAGTGTGCATGGACTTGGATCTCCTCCAATCAATGAAATTTCATCAGTGGAAGATATTTTAAAACCATTTGAGGAATTGGTCAAGAAAGAAGTGGGGATCCCTTCTTATTCAATGAAGAAACTTTGCAATCTCTCACATAAATCAGATGTATAATTTCCAACACTACAAAGGATCATTGATTTTGGTTCAATCAATGTACAATAGCATCAATAATACTTCTAATACCTCAATTCATGCTTTGAGCTTTGTTCACATTCCCCAAGAAGAAAAGGTAGCACTGCTGACATCCCAATTCATCAAGGAATTCAAAGGTGATGAAATATTTCTAAGTTTACTCAGATAAGATTCATCGGCATTTTTTCCTCATTGACATAAGCTTCCTCTCCTCCATTAGAGTGATCACCCCTCTCCTCTTATTTCCCCATTATCTTTCATGTTCTAATTCTTCATTAAGGAGGTACTTTACACTATTTCATCTTATTCACTTAAGTGGCCTATAGTCTAACAATGTAATGATTTCTTTTTAATTAATGAAAAAAGGCTCACTTTTATTTCTTATGAATATGAAACGTCATAAGTGATAAGGGGAAATGAAAATGCATATGGGTGAATAACTAAGATATATTTATCATATTGTAATCTAATGTTATATGAGTAGTAAAATAACTAGATAAATGAAGTAATAAAATACTGAAATACACCCAAGAAATATAAGAAATAAAATGTAAAACCCTAATGTGCAAAGAAGGTTAATAAATCCTTAGTTGATTCGTAGATGTCATGGGATTGTGTTGTAGTGTAGACTAGGAGAACATCAAGAGGAAACCTTCACACAAGAGCCTGAGAAAGTGTAGATAAGGACTATCTGGATAGACTAGGGTGCCTGGAGAGGGATAGGGGCACTCATGGGTGCCCTATTCTTATATTTGGGTTCCCTAGTCTATGGAAATGGCCAGAAAACCTGCTTTAGAGTGTCACTAGATGTTCGCCCATGTTCGCTTCCTATCGTGGGAATGTCATTGTATGGTCACCTATGTCATTGTAAACATGCAATGAAGAATCACCTGCAAAACCCTAGACAAAGCATCAAAACCCTAAAAAAAAATATTCATATGAAGGTGTTGGGTGTCCTCATCTCCAAAATTGATGGATTTATCATAGAGCTTTGCATTATATCTCAAACCCGGTGTAGTTCTAGGTGTGTGTGTGTGTGTGAAGATTATTCCTAGGTACTCTTATGTCGGTCACACTATGTGAAGTATCGAGAAAGTAACTAGATGTAGAATGTAGTAAATGTGTCCAAGGAAATAATAGACTTGCCTCCTATGAAGTGTGATGCAGATCAAATAGCCTTGTGTGCCTTGTGATGGAGCTAGATGGATGTAAATATAGCTTTAGATGCCTTTAATGGATGTAACCTTAGGTGGTGATAGCAAGTGCTTAGTGTTTGGTCCCTCATTATGGTCACATAACTTTATATTTATATGGTTCTCTTGCTTTAATTTTGTAATTAACCCCAAAAAGGCCGACCACCAAAAATATAAGAAGCTCAAATGGCTAGAAAGTTCCCAAAAAGTGAGAGGAAAGTACAAAGAGGATCGGGCGCTGGGCACCCTGATCTGGTGGGCACCCTAATTAGAAATAGGGAAGACACAATATGAAGGTCCATTCTCGTCAAGTACAAGTGTAAGATTGAAAATAATGACATAAAGCAATGCAAAAATGGCCAAAGACATGGGTTAATTATTAATATTTTCACTTAAGAACCATATGAATAGTAGTATGAGACCGGGACTAAATAATGACTCAAAGTGTGTGATTTTATGTCTACAGTGGGAGGGATGAAAATAATATTTGTAAAGTTATATATTTTATGATCTCTTCATACCAGGGGTTGTCAATTGTAAGTTTCTAAGTAGATATATTTTCACTACTAAGATACAAGCAAGAGATTGCATTATTCTATTTTCCTCTTTCTCTATGTTTCCTCTATTTCCTTACATGTTCAAATTTGTGCACATGATGATCTTGTAAAACCAAGGAAGGTGTTAGTTCATTTGATAAATGAATCAATAGAATTTTGTGTCTATGATTTGTTAGTCTTATCATTATTAATAAGGTTGTATTCCTCGAATTGAGTGTGGATTAATTTTGTTTAATGATGTGAATTTTTGTAAGTGCTTATTCATAAAGTTAACCCTCCTTCCCTATATTCTTACTCCCTTTACCTCATATCACCAAGAAAATTCCTCCCTTACATTAAGTGCAAACAATTTTCCATAGGTCTAATGGATTAGTCTTGTATGATCCCCAAATTCACACCACCCACATTTTTTTGTACATTCAATAAATGGGATCCTCCCCATTACCAAGAGTGGGGACTTAGTCCTAGAGTATTGTTGAAAATACACTAATTTGTCCTTACGAAAAATTATTTGCAAACAAGGAGCTTATATTAAAATAAAGAGAAAAGTTTCAAATTTTTCTCCATGGAATTATCATCTAGAAGAGATTTTTGAGAATTGGAGTGGTATTGTGAAATTTTTCTCTCCATAAACATTTTGGGGGAAATGAGTATGTGTGCATTATTGAATATCAATCTTCTAAGAAATGTTTTAAGAACCTCGGGTGGTGTTGGGAGCTCATAATCCAATCATAAGAGATCTTATGCAGTATATTACATGGTCGAATAAGTAAAGAAATGTTTTATAAGTATAAAAAGAAGAAACCTTTCCAACTCGTAGAGTGTTACAGCCTTTCTCAACAAGGATTTTTCACTAAATGCTTTAGGAATCTCAAACAATTTTAGGATCCTAAAAAATATCAAATGGAATGACATTTAACCCCCTTCATGACCCAAATTATGGTTCAGTTCATTCTTGTTGGAATATCTAACGAAAACTTAGCTCACTAGTATGCCTTCCTAGGAAAAACAGAGATAAGAAAACATTCACGAATAAATCGTTGTCAAAATTTGTAAATGTTCTCACTTTGTATTTTTAATTTCCATGTAAAACCATATATTACATGGCCCAAAATGGTTGAGGTTCACTCTTGGGGTTGAAAATACATTCCCATGTTCTAATTTCAGATTGATATGAAATGGGTGCTTGAGCTTTACCTCGGATGTACCTTGTCCCTTAGTGCAAGTGGATGGTGGGGACACAAAATTTCACCCCACTTTGTGGATGAATATTTTCATCACTTAAGTGATTACCTAGATTTACATGAAAATTTGCACATTTTTTTGAGATTTGTGTCCCTTTCCCCTTTGTACCAACATCCAAGGGGATAGTTTGGGACAAAATGGTGTGCCCAGGTCTCATGGAGTTAACCCCCATAAATATGGATGAACTCGTCTCATCTCCCAATAGCTTATTCTTATCCCATCTATCTGTTTCACTCGGAATGTTTCGTTCCTTTTAGAAACAGATAAGGTTAGGGGCTAGGAGGAATACATGTAGAATGTCGAGATGGTGTGCGCATACCGTAGAGAAAGATCAGGCTGATTGCGAAGAACTCCTTTTTGTCTTGGAAGGACTACCTGCAAATAAGAACACAAGACCACAAGATTTTGATTAGACAATAAATGAGGAAACTGCCTTGGGCCCAGGAAATATAAAACTTCCTTTCGAAGGTGGTCAGTTTCCCTGCTAATATGAATTAACACAAAAGACTGTAAAATATCAATTAAGTTGCTTCGTTGAACTGGGTAGGGGAAAGGCTGGTTTTCTGGTTTTGATCAGAGGAACCGATGCCAGTTACTGATAACCGATGCCGGTTACTGATAACCGATACCGGTGGGTTCTAGGATCTGTAGGTTGGTCGCTTTATGGGCTAGTTGTGTTGTTTGTAAGGCTGTATATAGGTGGTATTTAGGAAATAAGGTGATGAGAGGTAGATGAATGATAGTTAGAGGTAATATGCATCTTTGGGTAGTGGATTCAGGGATGGATTTATGAGGACTGTGATTCAAAAGGCATAAGAAATGTTATAACAGAGGACATGCAAGATGTGACTTACTGGTTTTGACGAAGATGCAAGCTGATCTCCTTTCTGTAAACACTTCTGGTATCTCCACTCATCTCTGCTCGGTCAAGTGAAGATCTGGACTCTGTTTTCCTCTCCCAATGATCTCTGTTGATTCAAAAATCATTCGACCTTTGATTTTGGTTCGGGGAGCCCATTTACAGGGAGCCGATGGCGGTTACGTAACCGACAATGGCGAGTAGTAGGCTGCATCGGTAAGGGAAAAAAGTAGGCTATTTTTAGTAAAATAGCCCACCTTCCCCGCTTTTCTCCCGAGAGATCGGTTGCGGGCTTGGTCAAGTGGTTAGAAGGTCGGTTTGGGTGCGAGTAAGGAGGCATTAGTTATGGATGTGAGTCTGACCAAGTCATAGGTCTTAATTAGGTTAGTTTAGGGTTAGGGCTAGGTCATGATGAGGTGGCAAAATGAGGTGGCGGGTAAGGTGATGTGGATTTATCAATTACAAGGTAATTAATAAATAATTGTGGAAGGTTTAGGTGATGAAGTTAAGTTGCGAGATGAGATGTGGGTCACAGGGGTCGTAAGACACAAATTTGGTGTCTACATTAGCCTCCTATTGTCGTGTAGCTTGTTTTGTAAAGTCACACTGGACAATAATATGAAGTGGTTTCCTGTGTTAAGGGTATAGGTAATCCCCCTCAAATCTATCACAGATTGAGTGAACAGGAAATCAGGGATAGGGTTGATAAAGGGTAAATGGGGTAGAGGGGATGGTAAGATGGTGGGGTAGGTCCAAGGAAGCAGACGCATGGTAAAATGCAATAGTACGACTAGGGTACATGATTTGACGAGCAAACCAAAGCGTCAAAGGCAGTGCAAAGGTCGATAGTTTATCCAAACAAGGGTGATATAATCCTCGGTATCCAAGCATGCATAGAAGTAGCTCCGGGGTATATAACGGGTAAGGTACGAACGTTTAGGCATGTCCGGCAAGCATTTCAAATGGTTGGTTTGGTTGAGATAAACGCGTCACGGTCTGGGTCCTGAGCAAAGTTGGTCGACGTATCAAGTCAAGGACCCTAATCATGCTAAAACACGAACAGTGAGCTCGATTGAACAAAAACTACAGGATGGGTGGATAAAAGTGGATGGTTTTGATTTTGGGTAAGGTATTGGGTGATACGGCCGTGGGTCGGGCCGAGTTGTTGGGTTGCGGCCTTGGGTCGGGCCGGTTGGTTAGGGCGAGGCCTTGGTCGGGCCGGTAGGGTAGGGGCGAGGCCTTGGGTCGAGGCCCGGTAGGGTAGGGCAGGCCTTGGGTCGGGCCTGCAGGTAGGGTTGAAGCCTTGGGTCGGGCCAAATGGGTAGGCGAGGCCTTGGGTCGGGCCAATAGGTAGGTTGAGGCCTTGGGTCGGGCCGATTAGGTAGGTTGAGGCCTTGGGTCGGGCCGAATAGGTAGGTTGAGGCCTTAGGTCGGGTCGGCAGGTAGGTTGAGGCCTTGGTCGGGCCGGGCCAGGTAGGCAGCCGAGGCCTTAGGTCGGGCCGTTAGGTAGGTTGAGGCCTCGGGTCGGGCCAAATAGGTTAGGGTGAGGCCGTGGGTCGGGCCGAATAGTAGGTTGAGGCCTTGGGGCGGGCCGAATAGGTAGGTTGAGGCCTTGGGTCGGGCCGAATAGGTAGGTTGAGGCCTTAGGTCGGGCCGGTTAGTTAGGACGAGGCCTTGGGTCGGGCCGGCTTTGTTAGGAGGAGGCCTTGGGTCGGGCCGGTTGGTAGGCGAGGCCTTGGGTCGGGCCGTTTATTCATACGGCGAGGCCTTGGGTCGGGCCGGTAGGGTAGGGCGAGGCCTTGGGTCGGGCCGTAGGGTTAGGGCGAGGCCTTGGGTCGGGCCGGTTTGTTAGGGCGAGGCCTTGGGTCGGGCCGGTTTGTAAACAAATGGTGTTCAACAAAGGTGGATATAGGTGATATGTGGTTAAAAAGGGGCAAATGGTAAATAAGGGCAAAAAATTGGGGGAAAGTTGGAAGAAAAAACCGATGTCGATTCTACGTGACCGATATCGGTTAAGGGACCGATACCGGTTCATTAGGGCAACATGAAACCGATATCGGTTAAGGGCGAAAAACCTATAAAAAGAAAAATACGGCTTGTCATTGTCACTTTGTTATTTTGAAAACCAAATTGACTTGTCTGATGTGGAGAGTTGAGATTGGAGGTTTATTGATTGAGGTGGAGCTATTTTGCTGGAGGAGTGAGTTGTTTGCGGGCCCGAGTGAGGAGGAGGCAGCAGTTGATTGGTCGGGACCCAGCAGAGTAGAATTGGAGCCATGGCACAGGCAGGAGGAGCAGGAGGGGCTGGACCAGCTGGACCACCACCACCCATCCCACCACGACGACGTGTCGTCGTACGGGTAGGCTCGGAACTCTTTATTTTGTGCATTTGAATGGTATTAAGCGAAATTGGGGGTTTGGGTAGGAATTTACATTTTTTAGGAAATAATGAGTAAATTGACGTAATTTGAAAAATGAAGAGGATAGATGGGTAAAATAGGGCAAGTCGGCTGGGTGGGTAGGTTTTTATGGTGTTTGGGTGGGTAGATAAGTATAAAAATGCAAAAATATGGGCGGGGGCCGCGCGGGGGTTCGGCTCCCAGGAATTACAACGACCGATGTCGGTTCTTCAGCGACGACCAAAGATCGGTCGCAAATTGTGTGGACAGGGTGTGTTGGGCTGGACCGGCGTCGGTCGTATGTCGGCCGGCGTCGGTTTGGGTTTGTATGGGTATGGGTTGGGTTGGGTTTTGGGTGAGTGTGGGTTGGGTTGGGTTTTGGGTGAGTGTGGGTTGGGTTGGGTTGGGCGTGTTTTGTGTTTTGGGTTGGGTGGGTTTGGGTGTTGGGTGGGGTGGGGTGTTGGGTGGGGTGGGGTGGGGTGTTGGGTGGGGTGGGTTGGGTTGGGTTTGTTTTGTTTTGGGGTTGGGTGGGTTTGGATTTGGGTAGATTTTGGGCTTTGGGTCGGGTAGGGGTTTGGGTGGGGTGGGTGTGTTTTGTGTTTTGGGTTGGGTGGGTTTGGATTTGGGTAGATTTTGGGCTTTGGGTCGGGTAGGGGTTTGGGTGGGGTGGGTGTATTTTGTGTTTTGGGTTGGGTGGGTTTGGATTTTGGGTGGGGTGATTTTGGTTTTAGGTGGGGTGAGTTTGGTTTGTAGGTGGGGTGAGTTTGGGTTTTGGGTGGGGTGGTAGAGAGTCGGGGTGTGGTCGGGGGATAAAAGGGGGTTTAGAGGATAAAGTAGATGTTGTGATAAAAAGTAGGTCTAAGGATGTGGGTTGGTTTTGCAGGCACGTCAGCAGTTGACGATGCGGGATAGGATGCCCCCGCTGTTGGTGCGGATGAGACCACATGTGTCCGCAGCTCACTGGGCGATCATGCGTGAGGTGGGACTCGGTGGAGTCCAGAGGTACAGAGCGATAGAGAGAGATCACAGCCTGATGGTCGCCCTCATCGAGAGATGGGATCCGGCGACCAATGTGTTCCATCTCCCGACTGGGGAGATGACTATCACGTTGGAGGATGTGTATCGCATCCTTCGACTACCTATCGAGGGAGAGGCAGTCTTCCAGGTAGATTCAGAGACTGCCATGGACAGCATATTACAGGTTTTTGGAGATGCAGCCACGCTACTTACCTATCACAGCGCGAGCATTGGGTATGGTGACATGTACCGTGCGCATCGACACGAGACACGACTGGCTGTGCTGATGATGATTGGGATCACCCGCCGCCTCCCGACTCGAGAGGGAGGCCGCTTTCCACGGGCGTTGATGGGGGTGTTGCTTGAGATGATTGAGGAGCATACTTGCTATGCGTGGGCACCAGTGTATCTGGTGCAGCTATACAGAGAGCTCTGGGGTTATCGCTGGATGAGGCGATTCGGTATCTGTTCGACATTTTTGCTGCATTGTTGGGCATATGAGCACATCATATGCATCAGGCCAATAGGGTTACCCCCAAGCAGCCGGGGGCCACGGGTTATATACGATATGGCTTTCGAGGTGGTTGGGAGTCGTGGGGCAGCCACGAGCAGTGCTTGCGGGGAGAGACGTTGCCTACTACAGGCATTTGTTAGAGGGCCTGACAGCTGGTAGATATCGTATGGAGACCTTACAGAGGTCATCACCCGCACAGAGGAGGCCGAGTACAGTTACGCTGGATCCAGTACACTTTCTGGATAGCAGGACGGAGGCCGGGAGAGTACGAGAGGATACCCCTAGAGAGGGTACGCAGGCAGATGGGGCTGCGACAGGACGAGCCACCTCCCTTCCCTCAGTACAGGAGGGATGATGTAGAGGCCCCACTACCTGCACCACAGCCCTTGGATCCAGATTGGGTTGCTGAGAGGCCAACAGATGACACAGTAGATGATGTTGGTTATACAGGAGCATACATGGTGTGGGCTGGTCAGAGAGCGGCGAGGATAAGATGTACCCGCACACCTGCAGACTTAGCAAGATGTGACGCGAGAGAGATCAGCCTGGGGGCTAGTGTGCGCTTATTACAGGGCACTGTTGCTGCTGCAGCAGTACGATAGGGGTCTTACGGGGCAAAGCTAGCCCAGCTCAGAGTACAGACACAGAAGACCACCACCACCAAAGAAGACAACACAGTGCAGTATAGTATGCATAGGCAGCGGCATGAACACAGAAGACAACCACGAAGTGCACCACCAAGACAGTGCAGGGGGTACCGGGCAAGAGGAGTCCTGGGACCCAAAGACTGACGGTGGCACGGGATAGATACATGGAGGCGAGAGCGAGAGGCCCAGTACTATCGTGGATGTTCTTGATAGTACCGAGCCGAGTATCAACCATATGCGCGCACACCGAGCGGAGACCTCGCATAGTCGAGATCGCAGGAGGTGCAGCCCACACCGTGTCTCATTACATGGCAGGAGGTGAGAGGCGCCACAGGGACCAGCAGGGAGAGGTGCCGAGGGCGGTGGGGAGAGCTGAGGGATCCCTGCATTGTTTTTGTATTTGTATATTGATATGGGCACCGGTCCTCGCGAACCGGTTATGTTTATAGAGGCTTTAGTGTGCCTACATATTACTCATTTATGCATTCATTCATTTATTGTATACCGCCTACGAGCCGAGTATATGGGTCACGGGTCAGTTGGTACCGGCCTGCCGAGTATATTTTGATATGAGGGGACCGCTGCGAGCCGAGTCGAGATTATTGATAGTTATTGCGGCCTGCGTGCCGGCTTTGTTGGATTATGAGATCACAGAGGCCCCGATGTAGGGCACAGTGTATATTTGAAAACTTGTATATATATATATATATATATATAGATGATGTTTTGATCCATATGCAGTGTTGAAAATGTTTTTAAGTATTTCGTCAATGGTTTGTGGTATAGAATATATGATGAGTTTAATTGACATGTTGATATATGGATGATGTGTTATATGATGAAATGTTGCATGTTTTGGGCTGGTTTTATGACATTGTTATATATGTATCTGATGAGTTGGATCCAAATGATGTATAGATAGATAGTTTTTTGTTTTGTTTTGGTATCCTTAGTTGATGACTTGTTTGTTTTTGTAAAATAGATGATGTTAATGAAATTGTAATGATATGTGTGGTGGATGGAAAAATATGGATAATGGTGATGAGATGCAGGAAAAGAGGCGGGCGCGACAAAAATTAGGTAAAAAACGAAGAAAAGAACCATGTTTCAAAAAGGCAGGTGTATAACCGATATCGGTTACATAACCGACGCCGTCGGTAGATAGTAGACTGATATTTTACATAACCGATACCGGTATTTAGGTATGAGCTTTTCTAAAAATAAAAAAGCTAGGGTGGAAACTTAAGTTCTAATTTTGAGAGCCATGCAAGAAGTTAAATACGCGAACGCGACGCTTTTTGATGACTGAGACATGTAATTGCATGAGAGATTTGAGTGATTAGGAGTAAAGAGACAGGGAAAGTGATTGTGATCTGAGATTCAGAAGACAGAAAGGCAGGTTTGAAAAAGGTGGTGATAATGGCAGGACGAGGAGAAACATCCAGCAGGCAGGGACAAGAGGGAAGACAAGGGCCACCTCAAGCTACTGCAACCCAAGAGGTAACGTTTTGTTTGTAATTTGACTACTGCATGTTTTGGGAATAAGCTGAGGGAGAGTAAGTGGGTAGATATGAGAAAGAAAAGATGATAACAAGGGTTATAAATGAGGTGAGTGTTACGTGGTAGGGAATCAAGGGTTTTGGGTATGTCTGTGTATACAGAGAGGAATAAACGAGCAATTTATTGTCGTAGGTGGTTGTTTAGGCAAGGTGTATGAAAGTAACAGGACCGATATCGGTTAGGGATAACCGGTATCGGTTACTCAACCGGTACCGGTTAATGAAACGATACCGCCATTCTTTGTAGGAGTTTCCAGAATTTGAGAAAAAACCCGGGGGGATTTGAAGAATTGAATGGTTGTTTGTTATTTGGATGTATGCAGGCAGAGGCAGGGTTGAGGATGAATGATAGTGTACAGTACCGGCTGTCACGAATCCAAGTGGATGTAACGCCACCAATGGACATTGATAAATCGTTTGGGGTTAAGTGGAATCCGCTTATTATTCACGAATCGCATGTAACCATGCTATGTTACGAGCGTTGATTGAGAGATGGAATCCCGAGACAAATACCTTCTATCTCGCCAACAGGGAAATGACAAGAATATGGAAGATGTGTTCCATATTTTGAGACTCCCAATTACAGGAAAACCAAGATATCGTGCATTACCTAGCGCATGACGTGGAGCGATAACAGCAGTATTTGGTCCATACGCCCGAGATCTGACACAGCGAGGTTTGACATTCACATATGGGGTAATGTATGCAGCACACCCTGAGGAGACAAGGTTAGCAGTGATATTAATGATAGCGGTAGGGTATTACGCGTTACCGAGGGTGGATGGGGGAAGATTTTCAAGGCATTGATGTGTGTTATTTGGGAGATGATAGAAAGGAACGTGACTTTTGCATGGGCACCTGCATATTTGGCGGAGCTATACAGGGGTCTATGGGCATGTAGGTGAAATCATAGGACGACGCTGGATTGTTCATACTTATTACACTGTTGTGCCTATGAGCACATTGTTTGTGTGCGACCAATAGGCCGACCCATCCAAATGAGAGACCGAGTGAGTAGAGGTTAGGATTCAGACGATGGGTCCAGACAGAACAAGAGGCAAGATCTCAGGCCGTGACGGGTGACATTGAGTTTTACAGGCAGATATGGGAGAGGGTGACGATTGCGGATATCTGTTGGAGGCCTTACGGGAATTATATGGTAACAGAGAACATAGCTGAGGAGTTGAGGGGTGTAGAGCGATTGAGGTGGATCGCGGGGCACAGGCCAGGTGAATATGAGAGGATTCCTATAGATCGCGTGCGGCGACAATTTGGATTCGTGCAGGACATACCACAGGCTTATAGACCATATATGAGGATCGACGCAGAGGCAGTATTCTCACCTCCCCAGCCAACACCTCCAGAAGGTCCTGAAGAAGTAGCAGCCGATCGCAGGGTAATGGACGCAGGAACGACAGAGGCCTATAGATTATGGTGGGTAGCAGAGCTGCAAGGTGTACGTGATCGTCCTGACATAGCGGTGATTACAGCAGAGAGAGATCGTTTGCAGCGTTTGGTTCAGCAGCTCCAAACGCAGGTGAATGAGACAAGGGGATTGTTAGTGGTTGCGGAGTCACGGGCGGAGAGACTAGAGGCGGGAGTCCTCCATGCGAGAGGGCGTATTCATATGTTACAGGAGAGGTTGGCAGATCAGTGGGCGGTACCAATAGCCGTGGTACCTTTGAGGACAGAGAGGCCTGGCGAGAGGGGTCGACGATCACGATCATCACCTAGTTCGGGATGAGGCGCAAGGGTCTAAATAAATGTTAGCAAGTTATAAGGATAAATAAGGATGCCGACCTACGTGTCGATGATAGAGAAGATGTATTTGTTTAACATCTAAATAAAATGAGATATGTATGTTGATTTGAGTTATAATAATAAGAATGTTTTCATTTTGACTTTCGGTGTTTTGAAAAAGGATAAAGAGGAATGTGATTAAATAGAAATACACAAAAATATTTATATTTACCACACATGATAGGTTATGGTAGGGGATGGTCGAGCTAACCTTGGGAGACCCCATGTCTCCGAAGTGCTGCCTACATAGCCCTTTGCACAAAGCAAGGAGGGGCCTCAGACCGATGTAGTTCTCCCTTAGGATCAGGGAGAGGCGAATTCAGGCAATTTGGTACGGTTTAGGCAATTGGTTGGTTGGTAAGAATATTGATATTAATATTGGTAAGGTAAGGTTGTTGGTGTCGGTAATGAATTGGTGATGTTGTAAAAGGTATAAGGGAAGCGAAAGTTAGCCTACCCAAGTAGAAGGGAACCATGTCCTGATTAAGATCAACACACAATCCTAGATGCGAGGCAAAGCAGAAAGAGTGCTCCGTAGGTGAAAAGAGCTAAAAAAACCACAAAACGTAGAACGAGCTTGAAACCCTAGGTACCGTGCATGACGAGAGTCCATAGGTGAAAAGAGTTGTATGATCACAATATATCGGTGTACGTTACGTCCCTTGAGTTGAAACAAATGGTGAGGTGAGGTGGATGATATAGCTGAGGTACGGAGAACTTATTACAAAGTGAGTGTTCTGACGAAAGAGAACCTACCCTAAATAGACAAGTCCATGACCCAAAAGTTCTTTTGAATGAGGCTTTTATTTTACCGAATATAGACTGATCGATCGGGGGAAGTCTACAAGGGATATTGATTGTGCTATTCTTGAGGTCTTCACGAAGTGATCAATGCGAGAAGCTTCGATAAAGGCTATCTTGTGTATAGTCTGTCCTTCGAGGAGCAGCGATCTATTTATAGTAGCAGATATGATTTTAGTGCATAGTCATCCTTCGAGGGAGCAGATCCATATAGAATAGCAGCAATAATTTGGCATATAGTCAGTCCTTCGAGGGAACAAATATATATAATTTAGATAGCTAGATGTTCTTTTGGCGTGAAGCATCTAGTTTGGTAGAAGTTTGACTCAAGAAAATCCCATAAGAATACGGCTTATTTTAATACTTTGAAGTCATGGACCGTTTAGGTGAGGTGAGAATCAAACTATGTGAGCTTGATTTTTATTATGAGGTGTAGGAAACGAAGTGCATGTGGTGGTATGTGAGCTCAAGGGACGAGCGGCAGGTAGATAAGAAGTGATATAACACTAAATTCAACAGTAGAATGGTCGAAGATGCAAGGCATTAAGGGGTTCAGGCTCAGGCTTACCATTAAGCGAAGCTAAACGATAAGTGCCTGATCCATAGGTGTGAGTGATTATGTAAGGCCCAATCCAATTGGGAGCAAATTTTCCACGTTTGCTCTTTTCTAGTTTGGTGACATGTTGATTCTCTTTGAGGACAAGATCACCAACCTTAAAGGTACGCTCATGAAGTCGCTTATCATAAGCACGTTTGATGCGTTTTTGATAGATTTGAAGGTGATCAAGAGCTGTAAGATGACGTTCGTCAAGGAGCTCCAATTGGGCTAACCGCTCTTGGCGGAAATCATCGTTGGTGAGAATATCCTGAAGAGATATTCTAAGGGAGGGTATTTGTATTTCGAGAGGCAAAACAGCCTCTGCACCGTATACCAAAGAAAAGGTGTGGCATTAGTAGAGGTACGAATGCTAGTACGATAAGCCCAAAGGGCAAAGGGAATGTGATCATGCCAATTTCTTCCTGATTCATTGACAACTTTCATGAGGATTTTGGTTAGGTTTTATTAGAAGATTCACTGACCATTGGCATTCATGGATAATGAGGTGATGAGAAACTAAGTTTGATACCAAAGTTGTCACAAAGGTCTTGTAACAACTTGTTTTTAAAAGATTTACCATTATCTCGTTATTAGCGATGAGGAATACCAAAACGACATGATAATGTGGTGGTTAATGAATTCGACAATTTTTTTTTTTTAGTTGAAATGAGTGGAATAGCCTCCACCCATTTTGTGTAATATTCGGTTCTTGTGATAATCCATCGGTGACGTTGTGAAGAGAACGGGTGAATCTCACCAATAAGGTCTAAACCCCATCAGAGAAGGGCCAAAGATCTCGAGCGACTCCTGGAGCGGGTGGCTAGGAGTATGTTGAAGGTTGGTATGTTGACACATAACACAACGCTTAACATATTCGTAGTAGTCGTTATTGATCGAGTAGGCCAATAATAACCAAGCGAAGGATTCGTTTGGCCACGGCAAGGCCACTAAAATGTCCACCACAAATACCGTCATGGACTTGTTGGATGGTATGGGTGATCTCCGCACTGACCGGTGAGACATCAAAGGAGGATGCCATCAAAGCCACGTTTATAAAGGAGTCCCCCATAACTACATAACGAGAAACACGTTTAAGAAAAGCACATTTACCAAGACTAGTAAGGTCAAGGGAGAACAGAGGTTGTAAGGTAGTCATGGAATTGGTGATACCAAGTATCCTACAAGTTAGCGCACACGTATTATCGCATACAAACAACCGGGGTTGAATAGGATGGGGCAAAAGTTGTTGGACCAATGCACGAATAATTCGAGTCGGTTGGTGCGGCGGAATTTGCGAGGCTAAGAAAGCCATAGTATCCGCAAATTTGTTAGTGGAGCGGGAATGGTTTGAATAGAATAGTGAGTAAATAAGGCTAGAAGTGAATCCACGTAGTATTTGTACTTTTGAAGTTCCTCATTTTTGCATTGGTAGATGCCCATAACTTAATTGACTACCAATTGAGATTCACCAAAAATATTGATAGATTTGATACCTAAGTGTAGCGCAACCTAGAGACCCAGTAACAAGGGCCTCGTATTCCGCTGTATTATTAGTGCAAGGGAAATCGAGTCGGAATGAAAGAGGCATAGGCTCAAGGCCAAGAGGAACGAGAACAATGCCAGCTCCTCCACCGCGTTGGCATTTGGATCCATCGAAGAAGAGAGTCATTGGATATGACTCCTCCTTGAGTGAAAGAGTGGCGATGAGTTCGTCGGGGAATGTAAAATTGGTAAATTGTTCTCCAGGTAAAGGGGCTTCCACAAGTTGGTCTGCGATGGTTTGTCCTTTGATTGATTTCTGGTGGACGAACTCAAGGTCGAGGTCGGCGAGGAGCATGAGCCATCGGGCGATGCGTTGGTTTAGATGAGGTTTGGCATACATGTAATGGATGGGGTCCGTGTTGGTGATGACGAAAGTTTTGTGATTCAGAAGGTAGTGTCGGAGTTTGGTAGCCACGAATGATAGGGCTAGGCACAACTTTTCTACATGTGTATACCTAGTCTCATAATCCACCAAAGTACGACTTATATAATAAATGGCTTGTTCTCGATTTTCAGAGTCACGATGTGCAAAGCATGGCCCCTACAAAATATGGTGGTTAGTGGTGGAAAGGTAAAGGTAGAAAGGGCGGTCGTCTTGAGGTGGGATAAGCACGGGTGGCTGCAAGAGATAAGTTTTGAGAGCTTCAAAGGCTTGGTGGCACTCTTCACTCCATTGAAACTCAATGTCCTTTTTAAGGAGGTGATGGAAAGGTTGACATCGATCCGAGAGTCGGGAGATGAAACGTCGGATAGATCAGAACTTACCTTGAAGCTACGCAATTGTTTGAGACTAGTAGGTGGGGGCATTTCTATGATAGCTTTGACTTTAGATGGATCGACCTCGATGCCACGCAAAGAGACGATAAAACCAAGAAGTTTTCCTCAAAGGACACCAAAGACACATTTCTTTGGTCAAGACTTGACGAGAATATTGTAACAATTGATCAAAAATAATGGTTAAAACATCGAGATGTTCACCGCGATGTTTAGACTTGCCAAGAAGATCGTCGACGTAATCTTCAAGGATAGTGTGCATAATGTCATGAAAATGTAGGTCATAGCCCGCCGATAGGTCGCACCAAAGATTCTTAAGGCCAAATGGCATTACACGGTAATGAAGGTTCCCAAGGAGTTATGAAGGCGGTTTGTGTTGATCGGCGGGGCAACCAAAATTTGGTCAGATCCTCTGAAAAGCCATCCATGAGAGAAAGCATTTCATGTCCATCGCAGCTGAGATCAACAAGTTGATCAATACTTGGGAGGGGGAAGTCATCCTTAGGGCAAGTGAGGTTAAGATCCCGGAAATCCATGCATATCCGAAGTCCCCCCGTCACTTTAGTGACAGGTACGATGTTAGAAATCCATTGAGGATAGTCAATAGGCAAGATGAAGGAAACAGAAAAGAAGTCGTTGAAGCTCTTCTTTGACCAAGAGGGCAATGCGTGGATGCATTTTTCTCAGTTTTTGTTTGACTGGTTTGGAATCGGGGTTTAGAGTGATGTTATGGATGGCAATGGTAGGATCAATTCCTGGCATGTCAGCGTAGGACCAAGCGAAAGCTTGGTTGCGAGCACGGAGGAAAGTAGTAAAGGCGACTTGTTCTGATGCGTTAAGGGATTGTCCGATCTTCACAATGTGAGGATCCTCCTCTGTGTGGATGTTGATTTCTATAGTAGATTCGTTCAGCATGGTTTGGGTTTCAGATGGTAAGGCTCGTTGAATATAAGAATCATCCGCGCCAAGGTAAGTGAGGATGGAGTCGTCATCCTGACACTCAACAACATTAATCAAAGGTGAATCCTCTTCGATCATGTCTGGATACAGAAGGGGAAGAGAAGATGGGTCCTCATTATCACGTTGATAAGTGAGAGGACCTATGAAGATAGCATTTATGAAAAAAAAAAGTTAGGAGGGATAGATTCAGGGTCTATAGATTCTGTGGGTGATGATGGCAAAGTGGGTGATGATGGTTTGGTAGGGGTGATGTCGTCTTCTTCCAGAATACAGCTGACACGAGGTGTCTCCTGTGTAGGTGTTTCAGGAAAACCGAGACCACTGCGATCATTGTGTTTGTGGGTAGTCACGGGAATGAGTGTATGTCGGCCTTGTTCATAAAGACCAAAACCAAAGCCTTTCCAAGCACAGCGAGTCAAGAAGGTGAGGGCGAAGCGACGATTTGTTAGTAACGAAAATTGATCGAAGGGAACCACACCAAGAGGAGGTTCAGGGGTAATGGAGGATGCGTCAACACCCCCATACGTTAGGTTGGTGCGGCAATGGGGTGGTCCGTAAGAGATTACCTCCCCCACGCGACGGTCGTAGGTGGGATGTGCATGTAATTGTCCGTACTCCTGCGGGGTAGGGAAAGAACTAACGTTATATAGGCGGTACTCCCCCAGCGTAAGGCGTTGAAAAACATCTACTAAGGGGTCGGAGGTTGGGATGTTAGCTGCGGGAAGGGAAGTGGTTTTTGCGACGGTGGTTTCATCAGTTGAAGGCGTAGGTGCGGTTGAGGTGGATGGTTGAGGTACATTTGAAGAGGATGGTTGGGTTGAATGTATGGGTGTCTTGATTGGTATAAGCACATCATTAGGGCGATATAACATATTGCAGGTTTTAAAGGGGGGAGGATCAGCTTTTACGGTGTAGGACTTCCCCTCGTGCTCAAATTTTATGCATCTATGTAATGTTGAGGGAACGCATCCCATGGCCCTGATCCAAGGACGACCCAAAGAATATATTATATCGGAACTCTCCGTCAAGGACATAGAAGAGTTCGGGTAAAGTACGTGGTCCTACCCGAATGTTGAGGATCACGGTGCCTAAGGTAGAGGTAATAGCGTCATTGAATGACCGCAACATGATGGGGTTGGCACACATGTAGCTAGAAGGGATATTCATTTGTTGAAAAGCTTTTGAAGAGATGATGTTTAGGCTAACACCCCAGTCAATCATAACACGATGTACACAAATGTCCCTGGACGTAAGTTTGAGATGAACAGTAAGGCGAGTCGGGATCTTCCGTACCAAAATTGACAATTTCATCTTGAGAAACCGATCGCAGCAGCTTGGTCAGGGTAGTACATGAGACGTAGTGGTTGGGGCGGTGGGTTGTTTGGTGAGAGAGGCAACGTGATTGGGTGTTAGAATGGAGGCAACGGGCAGGGTTTCATTAGGTAAGACCTCGATCCCCTGAAGAATTTCAACGAGAGCTTGTCGATGAGATTCAGAAGTCTGAATGAGATCATATAGTGTCATTTTTACGGGTGATTGGTGAAGCTGTTTAATCATGGCTCGATGGGCGGCTCCATTAGAGACGGGGTAAGCAGGTCCACGAATAACCACTTTGGGTGGTGGTGCAATCGGGATGCTGGACGGAGAAGGAGAGGATGCAGGTGTGCTTACTTTCGCTTTCTCATTGTTTTTCTATGCTCGAGTAGCAACACTAATCATATTAATCTCGTAGACCGGAGATGAAGAAGATGATTGGGATAAATCATGGTCTTCAAGAGGTGGGGTTGTAATAATGACAGATCTTAGTGAGGCGGGGACGATGGTATAGGAGAGGGAATTGAAGCTAAAGGTCTCTCCCTTCGTAAGTTGTCTTTCTTAACCTTTCTATCTGGGAGAGGTGACTGACGAAGGATGGTTTTTAAAGCTTTGCATCCCTCCACATCATGTCCTGGTGTGCGGTGATAAGCGCAGATTTTAGACTCATCGTAACCTACAGGCCGAGGTTTAGACGGGTCATAAGGTCTAAGTGGGGGTAGGGAAATGGTCGCATTCTCTACCAACATGGCAAGGATTTTAGCGTAAGATCCTTTGAGTGGGTCAAAATCGGAGGAGGATGAGGGTATTGGTTGTGTGGGTTTCGGTAATGTTTGGGCGTGGCTGGTTCGTATGGGTGGTGGTTTAGCCAAGGGGTGTTGACACGTGGTTTTCACTAAACGTGGTTTCTTTGGCGCAGGAGCTACGTTCGGCTGGTTAGATGATGAGGCTATAGATGACATGGTAGCGGGAAACAACCACGGAGAAAGGGGAGTGACAGAAAATAAATCCTTTGATGATGGAGTTTGTTTAGGGTTGATGGGTGGACAGGATACGTGGGGTGATAATGTTGATATACCCTTAGATCTCGGTATAGGTGCAGAAGGCGTATGTCTTTTTAGAGAAAACGCAGGAGGTGTGATATATTGGTGCAAGGTGGAAGGATGAGGTCCCAATATGGAAGGTAGGTATGACGATGATGGTTTTGATTGTGATAGAGGCACGGGTTGAGTGTGTCTCCTAGGTGGCGGGGCGGCTTTATTTTTGGATAAATCTAGTCGCTTAGGCGGGTGTGTTAGACTGGGTATTGGTGAGGTCCCAAGTGTAGGGGAAGATTTGGCTAAGTTAATAGAAGTGGACGAGGCATTTGGTAGAGGTGAGGGGGGTGAAGGTGAGAACATGGGCATTTTAAGCTTCTGTAAACACTTCGGGTATATGGTGGAGGTCTCAGGATCGGTCATTTGCATTTGAGTAGAATATGGCGTACTCAAACGTTCCCATAGGGCCTGTCTATCTTCTGTGGAATGACAGTCCTCACGTGTGAATGTGAACTTTTGTACGGAAGAAAGGTGGGTTGTGATTCCGGTCCACTGTGGGTGTGATACAGGGGGTAAACGAGGCACTGTATCAATAGATGTCAAGAGGTCAACCGGTCGTTGAAAAGATTTAGGCGATGAAGAACTAATAGGTAAGAGGGCATGTTCGAGAGGATCCATCATGGTTAAAGAATTTGGTGATGTCGGTGCAAGAGATTCCTCGTCTAAGGATGTCAAAAGGAGTGGCGTATCTCCCTCTTGTGCAGCAAGAGGGGTAGAAGGGGAAATCTGGGAAATAGATAGGTTAGATAACATCCGTTCGCAATCTTGTAGGGATGTGGTATAAGAAGACTCATCGATGGGAAGAGAAGTCTGGGTAGTTAACTCCCTTATGGGTAAAGGAATGATTTCGCTTTGGTTCGATGGTGGTAAAGGAGGTTCGGGCTCCTGTGTTAGTGAAGAGGCTTGATTCAAAATTTTCTCGATAGAGGCTTTGGGCTGGGTATCAAAGACTGCATGGATCTCATGAACACTCTCCTCGGCTAAGATATCCTGGTTTGTGTTACTGTTGGGAGAGTGATTCGGGAATGGTTTGTTGAAGATTTTCAAATTTCGGTTGGCAGGGGCATTAGGATTATCGAGGGTTATATCCCCTGCGTCAACCATTTCCTGCACTATGTTTTTCAACATCTTGCAGTTCTCATGACTGTGTCCCTTCACGCGGTGGAAGTTACAGAAGTCATTTTCTTTGTACTAGGAAGGTATGGCGCGAGTGGAATCAAACCCAAATGAGGTTTAACAGGAGGTAATGTAATGGCTCCTGCTTTGAGCAATTTTTCCAATATCACACCATATGTTTCTCCCAAGGGAGTGTAGTTGATGGGCTCGGCTTTGTACTTATAGGTGGTTTTTGGTGGGGCATTAGACGGTGTTTGAGATTTAACCATCACCGCGTGGACAGCTCCTTTTGATTTAGAAGAAGTGGACGCGTGAGGAGTGGTGGTATTTGGTTTATTGGTAGAATCGGAGTTCGAAAATTGGGGTTTTGTTGCAAACCGTAATTTCTCTTCTTCTAAGGCTCGAATTTCTAGTTTCCGAGCCATGGTAAAGGCTTCACGAATGTACGGAAAGTTTGAATTTAGAGGGTAGGGGAGATGTGCTTAGCGCAAGCCCGCGTAAACAGTTCGATAAGTTCAGTCTGAGGCAAGGCATATGTAAGTTGGTTGATAAGGCCGCGCCATCGTCCGATGAAATCTGCGATAGATTCGTCTTCGAATTGTCGAATGGCATAAAGGTCGGTGATGGATACTTTCTTAGCAATGTTAATGGAGAAGTGATCCAAGAAAGATTGGGCTAGTTGGTTAAAAGAGAAGATTGAGTGCTGGGTTAAAGCACTATACCACTCCAAGGCAGGTCCTGATAAGGACATGGGAAAGGTGCGGAGTAACAAGGCATCATCATGGGCAATCAAATAACAAGCATGTCTAAATGATCGCAAGTGTTGTTGAGGGTCCTCTTTACTGTTAAAACGGGTAAATTTCGGCAACTCCCATTGAGGAGGATATGAATGAAGGGGGACAGAAGGGTGAATGGGCTCCCGACAAACTTGCTCGTATGTCAAGGCGCTACGACTTCCTGAAACAGAAGCCTCCAGGTTTTGCATTTTGTCCATCATTTGTTTGATGAAATCTATGGTTGGATGAGATGATGGTGCGGTTGTGGCAAATGGAGGCAAATTGGGCCAAGGGCCTCCACTGGACAATGGTGGGGTTAAGTGTTGATAAGGTATGGAGGATGAATATGTTGAGGCGACAGAATAGGGATGTCCCATATAAGGTGTTGAGGTTACTGGATACGTGTATGGGAATGAAAAGGTAGGCGGAGCTTGAGAAGGAAAGCTCGTGTGGATAGGTGGCAGAGAGCAAGTCATGAATGGAGTAGTCTGCAAGAGAGATGAGGTAGGGGCAGTCGGTGGTAATGATATGTGGGGTCCAAGATTAGCCAAAGAAAAGCCAATCTGAGTCGTATGAACCTCTGAAGCTGTCGGATTGGGAGATGGGGCTAAAGGTGCCGGAAGCGGCGGTGTTATCAGGCGGAGTGGGGCTAAATGAGTAGCTATACTAATAGGCATACTAACAAGCGAGCTGACCATCGGGCGTACGGTCGGGGTATGGGACAAATAGTATTGACAAAGACTAGAATTAGCATCCGTAAACTTGGCAAAGTCCTTGTCTCCTACAGGAATTTGGGGATCTCACTGGTGTCTGTAGGATTCCCCACAGAATGTGAAGGGGGTGATTCAGGTAAAGAAACAGAGCAAGCATGTGAAACCATGGCGGTGGCTTGCTTTCAAGTGATAACAACCATGGACAGGTGTTCACAGTAGGGTTTTAATCTATCCGAATAGAAACAAATTTTTAGAATGGTGAAATTGGCGGGTTGCTTTGGTTTGTCAGGGGTTGTAGAAGACAGTAACCGATATCGGTCTAGTATCCGATGTCGGTTATACTATAGCCGACGTCGGTCAGGTAACCGATGTCGGTGTAAGAAGTCTGGGTTAACAAGATATAAAAGGCTGCTAATTTGATTTTTAACAACGTTTAGTATATTTGTCAAATTATTGATCACAGAAGACAAAATATGACAAAGAAAACAGAACTGAAAACAAGCAAGATGCACACTCAAATCCAGAGACTAACCCTAGGGTTAATTTTAATTATTGTGGGCTTATGCCTTTAGACGTAGAATGATGTCAGAATCCTAAACAAGAGACTTAGGGGAAATGTCAAGTTGTTTTGGCTTATAAGGTTACCTCAATCGGGCGGAGGAATACCACGGAAAAAAGGGGGATGTTTGAGTTGTTGTGTTAATTGTGAAGTGATTCGGTATGTGTTGTGCGTGTGAATGTAAGATTAATTTCCTGTCAATACCGTGGATATCACCCCCACGTGTATGACCTATTACTTAATCTATGTTCACTAGAATTGAAAAACAACAAGCAGGAATGCAATGCACGTGTTTTAAACCCAAATCGAAAATTATGTTCGATGAAGCAAGAGAGATGACTTTCACTAATGCGAAACTAGGAAAGCAAGACAAATTCTTTACGAAATATATAACAAAAGCAGCAACAACAAGTATGCTTCCTAAAATGAAAATAAGCAAGAGAAACAAAAACCCAAGATGGGTCCCACCGGGCGTGCCAAAATGTTTCACTCGGAATGTTTCGTTCCTTTTAGAAACAGATAAGGTTAGGGGCTAGGAGGAATACCTGTAGAATGTCGAGATGGTGTGCGCGTACCATAGAGAAAGATCAGGCTGATTGTGAAGAACTCCTTTTTGTCTTGGAAGGACTACCTGCAAATAAGAACACAAGACCACAAGATTTTGATTAGACAATAAATGAGGAAACTGCCTTGGGCCTAGGAAATATAAAACTTCCTTTCGAAGGTGGTCAGTTTCCCTGCTAATATGAATTAACACAAAAGACTGTAAAATATCAATTAAGTTTCTTCGTTGAACTGGGTAGGGGAAAGGCTGGTTTTCTGGTTTTGATCGGAGGAACCGATGCCGGTTACTGATAACCGATACCGGTGGGTTCTAGGATCTGTAGGTTGGTCGCTTTATGGGCTAGTTGTGTTGTTGTTGTAGAAGGCCAGTATATAGGTGGTATTTAGGAAATAAGGTGATGAGAGGTAGATGAATGATAGTTAGAGGTAATATGCATGCTGGGTAGTGGATTCAGGGATGGATTTATGAGGACTGTGATTCAAAAGGCATAAGAAATGTTATAACAGAGGACATGCAAGATGTGACTTACTGGTTTTGACGAAGATGCAAGCTGATCTCCTTTGCTGTAAACACTTCTGGTATCTCCACTCATCTCTGCTCGGTCAAGTGAAGATCTGGACTCTTTTTCTTCTCCCAATGATCTCTGTTGATTCAAAAATCATTCGACCCTTGATTTTGGTTCGGGGAGCCCATTTACAGGGAGCCGATGGCGGTTACGTAACCGACGGCGGTCGAGTAGGAACCGGCATCGGTAAGGAAAAAGTAGGCTATTTTTAGTAAAATAGCCCACCTTCCCTGCTTTTCTCCCGAGAGATCAGTTGTGGGCTTGGTCAAGTGGCTAGAAGGTCGGTTTTGGGTGCGAGTAAGGAGGCATTAGTTATGGATGTGAGTCTAGACCAAGTCATAGGTCTTAATTAGGTTAGTTTAGGGTTAGGGCTAGGTCATGATGAGGTGGCAAAATGAGGTGGCAGGTAAGGTGATGTGGATTTATCAATTACAAGGTAATTAATAAATAATTTTGTAAGGTTTAGGTGATGAAGTTAAGTTGCCAGATGATATGTGGGTCACAAGGGGTCGTAAGACACAAATTTGGTGTCTACACTATCTCTCTCTATTTCTCTCACATGGTGACACTTGTCTTGATTTCATGTAAAGTGAAACTTAGTGTACCCATTGTCCCCTCACCTCAATGTTCCCTATTTTTATGGGTGCAACTCACCCTCTAACCCCATATTGACTTAGGTTAGGCCATATTAGGCTAATATTGAATTAAAGTGCTAAAAATAATAAATATTAAAACTCCAATTCTTGATAGTTGTTAAAAATTAGTCGCCCCAAAATATCACCTCAACATGAAAATAGATGAAGTGTAACATGGAAATCCATTGAAAATTCATATTTTTCCTCCATGGAAGCCATTAAAACCAGCTTTATGCTCTATGTTTCCAAAATGGTATTTTGCTCATTGTCGGTGATCTTGTGGTCGAAAAACCTTGAAAATTTGCCAAAATGATCCATTTGAAAACACCTTTTAGATGATCTATCACTTTATGTTTTTCATGACATGATTTATTTTCTATTTGAGAAAGAAGTTTCTAGCCAAGAACTCCATTTTTTCCTAGAACAACTAAAAATGTCTTTGCATTTTCCCGATGATCCAACAAGCCAAATTACCTAAAATTTGGAGTAGATGATCCTCATAAAATTAGATTTCATTTTATCCATTTTTTCATGATTAAGTGGAGTATATTTGGAGATATGGAGGACCGCTTTTTCTCTCGAAAGTATTTTTCCTCTTTTAAATATATTTGTATTTTCCCAATGATCCAACAAGCCAAATTACTTGAAATTTGGAGTAGATGATCCTCATAAAATTATATTTCATTTGATAAATTTATTACATGATGAAGTGGAGTATTTTTTGAGACAAAGAAATGTGTTTTCTATCTATATTCTTCCTTGTTCGATAAATTTTTCACTTCCCCATTGATCCGGACGAGAGAATTGTCTAAAATTTGGAGAAAATCATCCCAGAATGAAAATGAAACTTTTGAGACCACTCTCATCTCATTCTCGGACTTCAAGAGACCACTTTATAAAAATATACATTTAGGTAGGACCTACTAAAAATAGTAAGTGTTGGGATTTTGGTCAAATTGTTCATATCCATCCATCTCTCATCCATTTCACTAGCTTTCATCATCATGAAGATCAAATACTCATTTTTGAGCCAATGATGGATGGATGGGTGGAGAATATCATTGAAAAAAGGAAATTACTATCACCTGAGATCCTCTCTCTATTTAATTTTTCTCTCACCATTGTTTCCAAGGTGAAGATGGAAAAGGTTGAGATCAAGAAAGAAAGAACCCATTGGGATAGTGTTTCCCACATTGATATCCAAGATGAGTTGTCTTGATTCTCACTCCTTGGTGAGAGATATTGCCCTGTAAGAGAAGAAGGTTGCACTCACAGTGGCTTGATTCATCAAAGAGTTCAAGGGCACAAATTTCATCCCTAGAGAATTTCCACATAATTCATCGAGAGAAAGTGTTTCATCATTAGAGGCTTCTTCATCTTCATAGTGATCACTTCTCTCTTATTTTATCTCTTCTTTTGTATCTCTCTACATTCTAATTCTTTTTTGGGAATGTACTTTTTGGCTATTCATCTTATTCACTTAAGAGACCTTTGTATTTTGCATTGTAAAAGTTCATTTTGATGGATTCTCCATTCCAAGAGGGTTTATAGATTTTTTATATATTGGGAGAAGAAGAGACACTTTGTAAGCTATATATTGGGATGGATTCTCCATTCCAAAGGGTTGATAGATTTTTTCTCCTACTAAGAAATAATTTGTTTCTTCTATTTTATTTTATATGTTCTTCTACTTCCTACTTTCAACTTTTCAAGCATTGTAATCTTGAACAACCAAGAAGGAACTTTGTATCTTTGAGGAATAAATCAATTGAACTTTGTGTATTTGATTTGTTAATATTTCTATTGCTTACATGGTTATTTTCTTCCTATTGGATGTGGACCTACTCTAGTTAATGTCAGTGAAGTTTTCTAGTGCCTACTCACTACCTTAACCCTCTCTCCCTATATTCTTATCTCCCCTTCACCTCTCCCCAAGAAAATTCCTCCCTTATATTCATTACAAGCAATTTGCCATAGTTTTAGTGGAGTATTCATGTGTGATCCCTAGCCTAACCACCACCACAACTTTTACTTTTCCCCCATTCAATAAATGAGAGCCTCCCTATTGATCAGTAATCATAAGCAAATACAAACACACACTAAAAATTGCTTTAAAAATATGATTTTTTGGATTGAATTTAAACATTACGAATTTTCCATAATTTTAATAATTAATAAAAATATGCAAGTTGACTATGTATATCATAGAAAACTAGAAGAAAAGAAAAGAATAATGACACGATCCATTTTTAACAGAGTTCATCACGTAGCCTACATCTTTGGGTCCATTTTAATGGGACCAATTTATTAAAATCACCTTAAAAACACTTACAAATGGTGTATAAGGCAATTCAGACCTCAACTTGTCACAATATTCCTCCTGCAAAAATAACCCTGGTCTCCTTTGGAAATTTTCTCCAAAAATGTCTCTAACTCCCAAAAAATCCCTCTAGGCTTACACAGCCTTCCAAATTAGCTTTACATAAGGAATATCCTCTATTTATATACACATCGACCACCTATACCCCAATGGTCACATTATATTTTAACATCCATGTGGTTAGGGGGTCAAACAACCCTAACCTCCACCTGTGGTCTATTTTATATGTTGGGGATTAAATCCCACATTCTCCATAGATTGGGTGGTCAACATGTTTAAAATGGTAATCGAAGGCGATGTGTGTTGGCGAAAGGATAATTTTTTTGGGCCACTTTTTATGTCTCAAAGTGGAGCCTATAATGGGCTTAGTGGGAGCTAAGTATAGGTTGGTGGGAGGGTGGAGTTTATGGACGTTGAGGAATAGGTGGATGGGTCCAAACAATGGGGTAAGGATTTGGTGGCTAGGTGGATAAGTTGGCTCACCAATCAATCAAGCTAGTAGGGGCTCAACTCGGTGAGTCTGCTGGTATCAATGCAACTTGGTCACTATAATACATAGTATAATCATAATACAATGCAATATATCCCACATTCACCATGTGACGAATATCAAAGCACTTAAATATATAAGTGTTCATATATTGATATGAAGAAATGTAGGAAAAGGCACCCCTTCATAAAAAGTGTATGTTGAACTCTGCTAAGGGGCCCCAACTAGAAAATGGAGGGCCCACCCATCCAATAATGATTATCAAAGACCGGAGGTGAAAATTTTTAGAATAGAAATGGACTAAGAGCAGGGTGAATTAGTCCTTACAAACTTTAATCAATTTTATATTTTCTTACTTAAATCATAAACCAACCAATCAATCATTCATTAATGTTTTCACAACATGCATTCAAATAACTATGAACAAGAGAGAGAACACCATAACACAAGATATAAGTGGGAAAACCTCAAGGGAAGAAAAACCACTAAAAATTCTAATTATATTACTCAAATCAAAATTATTTAGTGAATCACCAACTTCACAAGGAGTACCAACCCTAGTTTAGTAGAGAACCAACCCTACAAGGAGCACCAACCCCTAGTTTAGTGAAGCACCAACTCCACAAGGAGGCTATAACCACCTAAGATGATTAAGCACCCACTCAACCACCTTTAGATGAAGATATGTTATATCATGTTTTTGCAACAGCTGATGGATATTACCTATTCATTTCACACACATTCAAAACCTTGTTTAAACCCTTGCTTCTCCAGCTCATTATATCCCACTCTTTCATGGACTTGTTTTGCATCAAACCCTTACACACACAATCTCTAACATTCCTCAACATATTTCACACTTCATCATCTCTAATTCAATTCCTTCATACATGTTATAAACACAAACATGGGCTGCACTTTTCCCTCTCACAAAACTAGTTCAAATTTTAACTCAAACCCTTGCTTTATACCCTTCTCATCTCCAAAACATAAATAAATTCAGTCTCCCTCCTTTATTTTGACCAATAAAACTTAAAAAAACCCAAACACAATCATTAAAACATTCACATTTGACCCATATAGGTTGGTCATGCCCAAAACCACCAAACATGCACAAAACTAGCTCAAAACCCCATCACCTAGATGAGATAAAACCACAAATTCCAAAACCATGATTATTCAAGCTCCAAAATTCATCATACATGTGTAATATGACATAAAAAAATCATCCATGGTCATTAATTAGCTTTCACCAATCAAATTTATCATAACTAACTCAAGAAGGCTCATATCCTTCATAAAATAGTTATTTCCAAGACCATATCTTCACCTTTGGGCCTCAAGACAACCCAAGAACAACTCAACTATGGCATGTAACCACTCATTGGAATCCATAATATATTTAAATCACATCCATTCATATTATATCTCATGAAACATTCATATGTGCAAACAACACCAACTTTCCTCTTTACCAAATCAAGTTGCTAAAGAAAGCATATTTACAAACTCAACTAGTTTACACCTTTTCTACCATTTACAAGACCTTCAAAGGCCTTCAATGGGAAAAAAATTTCATACCTCTTCACTCTAAAATTGATATCAAGCATCAAATCATTCATCTCATGCCTCATCTACCTCATTCTTTTAGTAAAAGCAATTATGTCCTAAGAAACAACAAACCTTCTTCTCTACAAATCAAGCTAGATGACCCATCAAAACTCATCACCAAGACACAAACCATATACCAGTGTAAATCCATCTTAATCCTCTTTTCATAACATATTATATTTATTTCCAACTACAAGTGGAAGGTCTTAAACCAAGACCATCTCTCGAAAATTGCCTCGAAACGCGCCCAAACTCGCCTTATGACCGGTCATCATAAATAGGGAACACTTTGCAATTTAGAAGAATCACCATGATCTGAAACCATCATGGCCATAAATAAAAACACCCATGATCACCACATTCTCTACCATATCATTATGGAAACCTAGAGGAGTCTTATACATAATAAAATCATCATAATAGCTCAACCAACAATTCTAGGCATGCTTTCAAGCTAGGGTTTAAAGCACACAGAGATTTGTTTACCTTCTTAACATTCATTCATAAAAACATGAAAATGAAATGACCTCATTATTTTTGTGAAACCTTCTTAGTTAAATATAAAATCAACCCTGAAATCCATAATGTCCCATGCAAAGCACACAATTCAGGGTGAGCATCAAAAGGTGCAAATTGAGCTAGAAAACACTCTCTTCTTGACCTTGTTTCAAATAAAAATCATAACTTGAAAAATATTATTTATAATGACTCAAAATAATTCTCGCACCTTTAAGACACCCTTGTGCATCACCTCCAATCATCAACGTAGCTCAAATAGGTCTCCATCTTCTCAACCCATCTCATTTACATGACTATCCCTTGGGGTTTTGCATGGTTTAGGCTAGGATCAACTGAACCAACACTATAACTCATCAAAAACCTCTCCAAAAGGTCCTAACAACCTTAATATGTCATGAATCACTCACCTACGTGCATCAATGAGCTCACATGGCTCCACAACTCAACTGCATGCCTCTAAACACCTAGACATGGTCTAGATGAGCACATGAATCTTGGACTTCAACTTGTACCTGCACCCTAAAACTCATGTGATTGTGTAAACACTCCCAAAAAATTCTCTCCATGTTGTTACCAATATCCTCAAGCCACCAAGAAACTTCAATCACCATGCACCACTATCTAGGCTAACTAGGTCACCTGACTAGGCTTGCTAAACCAAGCCAATCTCAATTAATCACCTCATGCCATAAATAAACCAACTGAATCTCCATTTTATCCATATAATTATAATATTATTACTCTACTCCATCATCCTATTTTTCATTAATGTGTTTTTACATCAATGACAACACCTAAACACAACATGCCAACAATCTCATCCTTTGTCATTAATGGAAACATCTAATCTTATCCCCCTTTTACATTAATGACAAAGCTTACATATACCTGCATGGTATTCATATTTCTCATCTTATTAGGGACACCTCTTGGTTGGAAACATCAACCAAATCCTTCATACTAGCTCACAAAATTTACCTTTCTCACTAAAACTTTGCTTGTGCCTTCTTTCTACACCATGGAAACATTGTAATAGACCTAGAACTGATGCATACAACTCACTCACATCCCAACAATAATGAATTTGTGCTTATAATACCATATTTACCTTTTCACACCTTGATAAATCACAATCTTGGCTAGTTTCTTGCATACCTTGTCTTCTCATCACTTTTAGGACTGAAATCCCTAAGACCATCTTTTAGTGCATTATTGCCCAACTTCTCAAAGCCATAGAAAATAAAGCATACTATGACACATCTCCTTATGGATCCCCTGGAATCATACCATATCACTCTAGTATAAAAACACCAAACTTGGTTCCTTTCCTTGATTTCTTTCATTGGAAGTGACACACGCCCTGAAGCTTTTTCTCAATGTTTTCATCCTCCTTTGCATGTTATTTTGAACTTATTGAGTCAAGAACCATTTACCTTAGGAATGAACTTGAATTTCATCAATCACCTTTCCTTAGATACCTTCTATTCATTTGATACTCCTACTAGAGAAGAAACTCAAGCTCCTTTTATCTTAGTGAGGTAATCAAACTTGTAGCATACCATATTTCGACTGCCATGAACCTGCAACATCTTGTCAAGTATCAATCCAACACACTAGAAGTAAATAACCAACCAAGTATATATTGCATTACTCTTAACTCTTCCCAAACACTTTTCATGTCCCATTATTCATGATCTTAAGCACAAAAACATGTTCCCCCTTCCTTATACACCATCTACGACTTGTAACTTCACTTTTTGAACTTATTACAACACTTTAGCAACCCATTAATACCTCTATTGACACAACTCATATCTTAGCAATTAGGATATTACCTTTCTGATTTGACAAGTCTTGGTCTTACTTATTACATCCTTGAGGTGAGTATACACATGTAGCATTGCTTAGAGGATCTACAAATCAGCAATACATGTGTCATTATGACCTTTACACCTATAGATACACATATCATACAATTGTGCACATTTTACCTTCATCATACAGTCATCAAGAAACTTCTTCTAAGGATCATTCAACCTTTTACACCTTTCACATATTCTATCCTTGTTACACATTCAAACTTACCTCCTTTTGTCTCAAGATACATCCTCATACATGTAAAACATTAACCCTATTTACCATAACATCATGTGTCTTGACCATACTCAATTTTCACATGATTTGATCTTCATCTTGGATAATACTATCATACAAGTTGTAAACCAAAAGGTCAACCTTAACAAAATTTAAAGAGCATAAATGAATCATATATCTTTGTCAAGGAGTACATTTATAGATCACGAAAATCACCTACAAGCATGTAATGAGCCAATCTATCTCAAACACAATACTTTGTTACTCCATGAGTGAAAAATGACAAAACATCACACATTAGAGATATTGCACAATCTCCTAGGATTCTTATGAATTTTTTATGTCCTTGTTCATGATTGATAAGCTTTTCCATCATTAAGACACCTTTTAAACATTTTGACCCCTTCATTTAGCTTTCACAGCGGATAACTTTGTTTAAGGGAAAAACACACCTAGTTTTTGATCCATTCACTTTCACAAAGAACACTTACCTAATTTGAGTACCCATTTTCCAATTCAACCTTCTCTATAAACCTTTTAGCATGGTATTGTAGAAATACTACCCATTTTGCATGTTACCTTTATCAATTAGATCTTCAAATCCTAGTTTCATACTCACAAGAAACTAAGTGACCGTATAATGTCGAGATCACCCTAAAACTTTCAAAACTCACTCCTCAACATGTCAAGACCATATGGTGAAAATTCCATGATATTTCATTCACTCCATCTCCTTTTGTAGCAATTTTATAAAAACCATAAGTTAGAGTTTTCATAGAGTCCAGGAAGAATCATTTTGCAACATCTCACATATTCTATAGTTTCAAGGCTTCAAAATAACATCAAAATCTCTATAGCCACTTGATTCAACTTTCTTCTTTAGATTCCTTTGTATGAAACATTAAAAATGTATTCCAACAATGAGATTTGATTCAATATCAAGTCTTTCAACTCTAAGCGGGGCATATACAAATCCTAATAATCAAAATGCATCACATAGATCCCTTGATTTTTTCACCTTTCAAACATATTATTTGAAGAGTCCCATAGTTATCTTGATATATCACCCATAGAGTTCTACATTGACATACTACAAACCACTTTTTATTACTTAGTCAATTGTCATTATGGTTATGCATGTTAACATTCTCGGTTGACATAACAAAGGAGGGACTTGGTAGCTTCATATACTTGGGTGAGCATTCAGTCATGCTAAATGAGGTGCTAGATCACATAGAATTGGTGTGCAAATTAAAGACTACACATTACCTCACATTCTTTGGGTTTGCCATGATTTGAGCTAGAATTTGTGGCTAGGCAGGTTATTCAAATGAGTTATCACTATACACTAGTCAACAAGTTTTGTTGAACCTAGGGTATTCTTTGGTTATAATATTGTTGACATGATCCTTGGGGTATATTCCACTGTTGTTGGAATTGAGGATTAAATTTTTAGAATGGTGGAATGTTTGGGTTTGGAGTCCAAGGTTGTTGATAGTAATTCAGTGGTGCATTCCATTGGGAACTCCATTCATGTGGGACTTGTTAAGCCCAAGGCTGGGGGTATGACCATGGTGTATTCTATTGGTTTGGAACCATTGAGTTTTTGGTACATAGGACTGGTTCTAATTGGATTGAAAATTCCCTCCTTTCCTCCTGGTTCTAAATTGTTATAATGGTGGAATGTTTGGGTTTGGAGCCCAGGGTTGTTGATAGTAATTTGGTGGTGCATTCCATTGGGAACTCCATTCTTGTAGGACTTGTTGAGCCCAAGCTTGGGGGTATGACCATGGTGTGTTCCACTAGTTTGGAACCCATTGATTTTTGGTGTATAGGACTGGTTCTGATTTGATTGAAAATTCCCTCCTTGCCTCTGAGCCACATAATTCAACTCAACTTCATTTTGTGTGTTCTACTTTAAATGATTCCTTAGCAAGGGAAGCAATCCACATTGGTCTGTGGCATGCTTTAGATCATAGACAAGGTAGATGTTTGTTTTATCTAAGGGACAGTCCTTAAGCCCATGTTTGTCCCTACATCTTGGATAGTATATGAATAATGGCTCTATGTTCCTAGATTTCTCCCTATCCACAATTGTATTAAGTTGAACTAAGAGGTTTGTCCTTAGATTTGTAATTTCCTCTCTTAATTTGGATATGTCATCATTGGTAATTTTTCCTTTATGTTTTCAAAGGTTTGGGTGAGTTCAGAGCATTTATCATAAAGGTAAATGATCTCAAAGAAGTTCCATTTTTTCATATCCCCTTTTCCCATAATATTTAAAGCTTCTTGAGTGTCTTCATCCAATCCCTTAAGGAATAGATTTTTAAGAATGTTAATATCAAGAAAAGTGCCACACCTCCTGTGAATAAAGAGGAACCTATCCAAATAGTACTCAACACTCTCATCCTCCTTTTGTTACATTCTAAAGAGTTCTTCTTTCGATCCCTCACTCTACAATAAGTTTGGTACTTATCCAAGAAGATTGTTTCCATCTCCTTCCAATTATGAATGGAGTTGGGGGTTAGGCCCATGAACCACCTCATGGTTGCATCCTTCAAATTTGAAGGAAATAACTTTAATTTCTAAGTGTATGAGGTGTAGTCATAGGTCTTGCATAGGACTTTGAACTCAAATAGGAATTGGGCAGGATCTTCTGAGACTAGTCCCTCAAAGGTTGGTAGAAATGAAGTGGCTATATTTTTCATGGGGGCTTGTTCATTAGGATCCAATTCTATGGGATAAGTAAATGTCCTTATGAGTGAAGGGTTGACATTATTTGCATCATTGGGGTTTTCAGAACTGTGAAAAATTAACAATAAAATGGAGACAAACAAACAAACTTGCAAACATCTTGTAGCATTTCAAAGCAAACCTCAAGTAGGTTGTGAGAGCTTAGAAGTTGTATAACCTTGTGAATAGATTCTTGTGTGTGCTCTTGAGTGACCTCTAAACATGGACTCGACTCAATGCTACAAGGATATTTATGGATTTTCCAATATGCGATATTAGAGAAAATTTAGTAGAGTAATTGTATTGTGAATCCAAGAGGATTTGTAAGAGTGTAAGCCTACATTTTATAGAGGTAGAAGTGGTTGGAATTTGGTTGAAATGGGTTGAATGCACATGTTAAAAATAGAATTTGAGGAATTTACAGAAATTCTAGGACATTTAGGGACAAAATGAAAATTTATTAGTAGAATTTATTTTTAGAAAGGTGGTTGTACGTGTAATTTAATTTTCCCCACCTTTCTAGGATTCTATAAGTGTAGTTGACTAGGATAAGGATTTGGATTCCAAGTGGTTGTTGACTGAGAATTTGAGTGGCAGTTGACTAGGATGTGCACACTAATTAATTAATAAATGATAATTAATTTAGCACAGGATGTTAGGGATTAATTTCATTAATCCAAATGGTGTTATATGTATGATTTAATCAATTAATTACAAATGGGTGAATAACAGGATGTACTGGGATAACATTGGGAACAAGCGTGAGTGATTTTTGGGTGTCTACATTTTCCCCTCTTTAAAGTGATATTGTGAAGTAATAATGCTTTAAAGATAGTATACATATGCAGAGCAATGATCGAAAATAATGAAGCATTAGAATTCCCAAGCAAGCAATGAACCATTAGGATGCCCCAATAAGTAGGAAGTTGTGGAGCATTTGGACGCCCCAGAGAGTAGAATGGTAGAGGAATACCCCCTCAAGTAGGTGGATGAGGAAAAAAAGTGATGGATAGCTACTTGATAGGAATAAGACAAGGTGTTGGTGCCCAAATTGTTCCTTCCTTTTAAATCGAGAAGCATCACAATTTGATCACAATGCTTAGAGACAAACAAATCATAATAGGAGTCATTTTGTATCCTGGGATGGATTATAGATGAATCTTTATCACTCGGTTTGGAAAGGATTGGGTATCACCGTGCTAAGATTTTGACCTACCTTACTTCTTTAGGTTGTGCCTTCAACTTGGGTGAGAGGACCCACTTTACGACTTCGTATTAGTGGAAATTATCAATGGATTAACAAGATTTGACTCTTCCTTTGTAGTATTTTGAAGGAGAACTTGAGAAAACATGGCCAATAGAACATAACCTAACTCTTACAATTTTTCACTTTAGAAAATGAAGATGTTCTCTAAACAAGGCCCGTGTCACTAAAGACAACGATAAAAATGGATTGCACTTGCATATTTTAGTAAAGGATGGACAAATTTCATGATCTCCTTTATCATTTGTGGATATACAATGCAAGCAGGGATGGTTCATGTATGATATATCACTGAATATGAAATTTATGGTTGGGAAGTTAAGTAGGATAAATTTGATTATACCAAATCCTTGAGAAATTTAAACAAATGTTGACAAATCCACAAGGAAAAATGATAAATGGCTTCAAATAGTCAGATGAACCTTCAACTAGAAAATTGTGCATCTATGAAAGCTCAAAAACACACGGCTTCACACATTCTTCAAGGATTTAACATAAGAACTCATGTTAAAGACTTAATTAAACCTTAGAAATCCCTAATATATCACGCTTATGATACACTCATAAACTGACAAAAAATTGTATCACTGAAATGAAAGTAAAGTGAATTTAAATCACTTATTGCATCATGAAATGAAATCTCTCTTCATAATGTAATTGCAAATGAAAAATACTATCATGAGGATGATATCTTGTGTGATTTTTAGAGGGATTCCTAATGTAAGATTGCATCGTGAACACAAATAACTATTTGAAGATATCTCAAAATGACAGTAGACATAACATGGTTCATGATTAACACAAATTACTTAAGGTTTTTCAAATTGATCAACAAGGGAAAGTTTGTTTACAATCTCAAAGTTTGTCAATGGTTGTACATTTTCAACCATCTTGACATGATCAATCTCAAAGATACATAAGAAATAATTGGTTTCTCAAATGATTTCCTTCAGAAAATGGCTTTTCTCAGCTTTCTCTCCTTCTCTTTTCTCTAGAACAAATTTTAGAAAAATTAACCCCCTTTTTCATGATTATTTTCTTTCCTTTTATATCATCTCTTTTTACTTATTAACCTTCAAAGTTATTTCCCCCAAAAGTTAGAATATTCTCCTTTTAAAAATTGTTCTAGAACATGGTGTTTAGAAAGGTCCTTCTTGAAGTTTCTAGGTGTACAAATCTCCAGTCTTTTCAATCAACTTCACTAGTGCTCGACTGGGATATCAAGTAATCTTTTTTTGGTGGTTTATTTTAATCATTCTTTTTGGGTATTGATTATATAATCATTTCGAACAATCTCTCGAACACCTCCGCATAATATTGAAATGACATATATCCATACCCATTTTTCAATAATCTACCTTGGGTGCCACACCCTATGATTCATGTCTCATTGGCTTAATTACCACACATATTTTCTATCAAATCACCTTGATTTACCATCTCTGCTCATCCCAAACTTTTACCAAATCTTAAATTCTCCTCTATGTAAACTAAACAAAATCTCCTTCATTTCATGGGAAAGATTACATCAAATCAGAACATATGTCTCCTTCTCATTATAAAACTTGGCTTCATTTCATTATCATCATGCCTTTCCCTTCTTATTATGAGTATAAGGAATTCCAAAGAAAATGGCGAAGGTACTTGTAGCTCACAACCTGAAGGAAATTTCTTCAGAGGACTTAAATCAGATTTTCAATTTAAGCGGTCTTGATGAAGCTTTTTTCAGGCTCTGTTTGAGATAGAATGTGTGGGTGACACTAGAGGGCCCTTAACATACCGTCAAAGTCTGATTAGCACTTCTTACAAGGTTGATCAGGATCAATCTTGTGTTCGCATCCTTCCAGTTATGTATTTCCATCTTTTTAGATGGGAGCATATGAAAACTCCCAAAGACTTGAAAAAATATTGGGTTAAGAGAAGACCCCAGGTCTCTGAGAAGACCAATTTTCAATGTCCCTTTCTGTGTGATGAGGAATTTGTATCAAAAGAGATTCCTAAGGAATCATATGTGTTGTATGATAAATCCTCCATCAACACAAAGTGCTTTTATCTCTCCCATAAAATAGAAGAGTTATAGAAAAGGATTAACTTCCTAGAGAAAAAGCAAGTAGAGACCATGTCTTCGCAATCAGTTTCAGCACCGGGGTCATATTCAGGGGAAAAGGAAAGGTGAACCACAATCACAACCTCCAATTGTTATCTCATATGGGGAAGAAGACCAATCATTGTCTACTCTCCGTTCAAGGGCAGCCATTTCCTCTCGGGACAACATAGGGAGATTTTCTATTTGGTCCTCCACCCACTTAATGCATTATGCTCCTCAGGAAGAGCATGAATTATTAGGCCCTCAACCAATTCCTTCCCTAAAGGACAATCCACCTTTTACATGGAAATGGGAGGCTGGGTCAAGTTTGAGGCCTCGCAATCAGCCTAGTCAACAACATGCAATACCCCCTCCAACTACTTCAGGTGTCCCCTCTCAAGCAACTCCCAGCATGTCAATCCCTCATAAAGGGAAAGGAAAGATGACATTATTCATAGGAGGTCTGGATCTTTTAGATTGGGTTTCATCTCAACAGAAGAAAGTTGAACTAGAGAAAATCATGAGTCATCCTAGAATGACTCTGGAGGCGTTAATGGATATGGGAATGTCCCGGACCTGGCAAGGTCATTCATTTTCATTCAAACAGCAAAAAAGGCTCAAGCGAGTTTGTGTTGAGGAAAAAAAACTTCTGAACAAGATCCCCTTGCTCGAGGAAGTTATGAAGTAGGGCTGAAGAATGCCTAAATGTTGTCTTCTTTTCATTGTTTCTCTTTATAGCATGTACATATCTTTCTTTGTCATGGGCATGGGCCCCTATAGAACCCCATTTTTTCCTTATTCAAAGTGCAATAAACATAAAACATCAATCATTTACATGTTTACCTAAATGTATGTTAATTTCATCAAAGTAAATATGGCATTACTGCATTCTTCCATTTTTCAATTGAAATAAAGGAACGATAAAATTCAAAGAAACAATTACTCCAAATGCAATAAAAGTGTCACTTTTAAAACATTAGTTTAAAAAGGATGAATATGAAAAGAGAATACAGTTCAAGGAACAACTGTCTAAGCATGTTCGTCATCCTTTGCATCTTCTTCTTCAGCTTCTAATTCTGGATCTTGTTCTTTTGGTAGCCTCGCCACATATGCATCATATATTTTAAATAATTCATTAACCTCATCCTCATTTCATCTAAAGTATGATGATGGAAAATCAATACTTGTCTAGATATTACATCAATGCAATGGCCCATTTTCTGCTTGTATTTCAGTGGCCTTGCCTTCAACTCTGCAATTCTATTTTCTATCTTTCTCATGGTCTTAATGACTTCATAGGATAATTCATTCCTTATAACATTATTTTCAAAAGATTCACATAAGAAATCAATCTTCATGTCCCCATAACTCTTCTTGAACTTATCAATAACCATATCCTCCAAATTTAAGTCAATAGCATCGAGAGTATCATCAACCCAATTTCTTTTGACTTCAAGTTTTCCTTTAATTCCATTTAGGGTCTCGACTCTAATTTTTGACAACTCCTCAAGGGCATGTTGGCTTCCTTTAAATTCAGCTGGTACAATGTCCTCCTCCTTAACCAACTCATCACTAAATTGGGTAATGCGGTCCAATTTGGGAAGAATACCTTCAAAGTAGAAAATCTCATTGTCGCATTGTTCAATTATCTCATCAATTTCATTAATTCTATTTTTGATATCTTCATACTTTGATCTAGCTTCCGTAATTTCTTCTTTTCCCCTCTTGGTCAAGTTCTCAATCCATGTGTCTATTTTGAACCTTCTTGACAGCCTTTTTTACCTTATTCATTCCTTCAGGGTGTTTATATAAGCACTTGTTTGTGTTTGACTAGTATGCCCTATAAACTATAAAACAAGAACTCAAGGCCTTAACTTGCTCCTTTAATTGCCTTTTTCATTCCATCTTCATCAACTTTTTACAAAAGATCACTTACTACCTCAAATACCCCTTGCTTCAATTGTTCCCTTGAGGGTTTTCCCAAAGGAATAATCTAAATGTTATAATCATCAGTTGTTATGTCTTTTCTTGTTTTACCCTCAAAAGGGTTGTTATTTCCAAGGTTCTTGCTCCAGATGAATCAATGTGGGTTTTTGTGATGGTCCTGGCCCTTTTTGAGGCTCTTACTACCTTTGGAAAATACAAATTAGTAAGGTCAACAACTTGCATAGGGAGAACCTCTTTTTCTTCATTTGAAATCAACTCACTATCCATCCCTTTTCTAAGCTTGTTATAGCTCTTGTTTCTTATGATTCTTGCTAGAGTTTCTTAGGAACAACTACCATTTGCTTGATATTTCTTGTTCATTTTACACCAATGATTTTGTTTGTTCCGATAACTTATTTCAATGGTCCCCATGCCAATCTCACCTTATGCTACTGATTCTTTTGGATGCTCTTTTTCATGGTCTGGAACTTCAGATTGATTATTTTTTCCTTGAATTATATCAACATTCAGGGGAGACTCCTTCCTTTCTTCTTCAATTGAAGTCATAGTGGAATTAACTTCTTCTATAACACTTTCTTGCACCAAAATTTGGGTTGTGCCCCTTCTCTCCCAAATTTTGTTGAGTTGCAACCTTACCCTTTTCATGCTCTAATGATGTATCTTGTAATGCCATGGTAGGTTGTTCCTCTAGAAAACAACTCTACATTTCCCACTAAGGCTATAAATTCTTACCAGTGATGATTTCTGCATCAGTAATTGCATCTTGTGTTATTTTCAATCTCTCTTCAAAAATAGATTTTCCCTCTTGAGGAAGGTTATCAGTTTTAGTCACCTTAGTAGAAATAGATATAGCCTCTTTCATTAATAACTCAACATTAGTGTCCTTTTCAACAAAAAACTCTGGTTTACCCAATTCTGAAGTCATTTGTCCTGGGAAAGCTTTTTCAATTGCCTGGGTCCTCTCTTCAGTAGTTGATACATGAATATATTTTTCCAATTCTTTGCTTGCTTGAATGTTATCCACTGGTGTTAATATTGGTTCATCTATAGATAAATTAAGTGCATCCAACATGGAAAATCCTTCACCAGTATCAACATCAATTACATCAGTTTGGCACTTTGTAAATTCATGCATTGTTTCAACTGAGGCACATTTATATCCTTAGCAAGCAAATTTTTAGATATTTTCATACCTGGGTAACAAATTGATTATCTACTAGATTAACTGCAGTACTTCCTTGGGAAACTGGACTCTAAGTGCATTCCATTGTTTTTTCCATAAAAGATAGAGATGGGATCAGAGGATCTGATTGCTCTCAAATGTGGTAGTGATGCATCATGTTGCTTTTGGAAAACATCACTCCTTTTAGACTCTGGGGGATCAATTACCACATCTTGATGCTTGAACTTTGTAGGCGTATGGGCTCCTACTCTTACCAAGACTAGTTGGTGAATAACCTTGTGTTTTTTTGTGTTCTCTCAAACCTTTTTAAAATCTGGTGTTTCCCTTCTTTCATCCTTGTGTGGCTTAGACTGAATGTGGCCACTTGCAATGGCCCCACTCATCAACTTTTCAACACTATGTTGCTTTGGTGAAAAACACTTGGATGGACCACATGTGATGTCAAACCTTTCCCCTTTCCTAAATTGGTACTGCAAAAGTGATAGGGGAATTCTCCATAGATTTTAAAAGCATCTCTTCAATCATTTTCTTGAGAACTGACATAGAAGTGTCCAGTTCCACTAGTGGCTGATGTCCACTCATCAATGAATTCAGAAGTAGGTCTTTTGGATGGAAATTGAGGGGCCTTTCCTCCCAATGGGTCCATTTTATCTACGTCCTCCCCTCGGGGTGGAATATCCTCACTCAGGTTTCCCAAACTTCTAAAATTATTTAGGATTTTTGTATTCTGGATTGAAAGATCAATATTCTTTTGGGTCAACTAGTTTACATTCCTCCTCATTACATCAATTATTCTTAAATAAGGATCATCATATTCTACCACATTCTAGTCTAGAGGAGATATAGGTTGATCCCCCACCTTCTGATCAATATAAAATCTTCTCACTGTGTGTGGATCATCCATAATCCCCTCTTTGGGATAACCACAATTTTGTAGTCTATTATTTGTGATAGATTCATTCTAAAAATACCTTAACCTGACTTCTTCCTCATCCCTGCAGTTCATCCAATAATCCTCAAAATGGGGCTCATGCTCAAAGGTATTTGCAATGTTGTTAAACACCCATCTATGTCATAATTAGGCCTGGCCTCAAACTTCTCCATATCAAATTTCTGCATTTCCTCTTCAATCAATCTAGCCTTTATGATGGAAGGACATGAATACCTTCCAATTCGAATAGGAAATTTGATATTTGTTTTATGCCTCCCAACAATTATTTTATGCACAGGTGTCAACTGTCTTACTAGTTCCCATAAAATCAATTTATCATCTACATACCTAGGCAACTTATATGGCTTTCCCTCAAAACCACTAACTCTTATGTAAGTAAACCTTTTATACTTGGATGAAGCAACATCCATATTCCAAAATTACTTGTCTAGCTTGTTCAGACATCCTATATTGTCCCCACTCTAGCTTAAAAAGACAAATGATTGGGGAAAAGAAAGCATCATTAACTAACCTTACATTCCCACTCCAGTTGATCAATTGCAGTTGGGGAAATATCTCATGCATTTGACATTGCTTAAAATCTACATATGGTGACAAACCTAGGAAATGTTTATGCCCTGTAACATTATAAATGAGATATGTCATCATATAAAATTCAAGGTATGAATATCTCCCATTTCAATTTTTTCTGCTAGAGTGACCATGTGATCATGGAGTGCATCTGCAATAAAGGTGGCCCAAAAATGCTCCCTTTTTCTCCATAATAATCCATATGTATGTAGTCATCCATTCTTTGAATTCATTTTTGTTTCTAAACCTACCATTCGACTTAGCAACATGATGACATCCTTAACCTCCTCTACAAATTGTGCCCTAACCAACTTCTTAGGGATTCTAGCCATTTTCCTCTTCATGTGATAAGCCAATTTTTATTTATCATCTTGACATAGTCCTTCTTCTTTGTTTCATAATCCTTCAGAGCCAACTTGATGCCAATGGTAATTGGGTTTGTGACTATAGGCAATTTTAACATTATTCTAATGGTCATTGGTGTTAGTGTTAGTACTACATCCCCACTCCCATCCAACACCTCCCTCTTTTCTAGATCATAGTTCATAGCACAATGCCACACTAATTCAGGGTAATGAACAAAGGGTGGGATGGCACTAGCTAGAGAAATACAACTTTCCTGAATTATTTTAAGGATTCATTCTCGATGGGGACTTTTTAACCTTTGAGGAAGTCATCTAGATTAGCACCCATTAAGTTTGTGTCTATAATCTTATCTAGATCACTTGTGATTCCCGACACAAACGAGAACAAAGATGGCATAGTCTTCATTGTTCAAAAACCCTAACTTTCCTTTTAAACCAACCTTTCCACTGAAAGAGAAATACATGAGTTTCAAGCTCTTACCAATCAATCCACAAGTGCCTGAACAATTTAAACCCAAATCAACAACTCCTTAAATCCTCAAGTTTGCAATTTGAGCTCCACAACTAATGACATGATAATTCTTCACGCAAATCACAAAGGCAACAATAAAAATCAAGCCAATTGGTAAATAAAGATGAAAGCATTCACAAGCTTTAAAATGTCCTTGATTTGTGTAGTAACATTAATGGTGGCATAAATAAATGTACTGCATCGAGACCATTTAATCCGTCATTCACAATTTTAAAAATGAACCGTCCACGTGGAATAAAACCTTTCATTATCACGAGCTCGAGGCACCTTTTTGTAATTTTGTAACTTTAAAGACTTTGCATACTTTTGGCAAAACTTGACCCGCCCATCCACCTTTTGGTTTTCAATACTAGCTCAACACGTGGTCGCATTTGAGTGATAGCGGGGTTGCGGCTCTTTTTACAATTTTACTCCTTTTCCAATTAAAACCAAAAGTATCAAAAATATCTAATGACCTGTTTCCCTGCTTCCTTTATAAACAAATACCACGTGTCCTTCTGTGGCCTCGGGGACCCTTTTACACTTTTAACACCTTTTATCTTTAAAGTGCACAAATACAATTATGCATTGCTTCCCCACATCCACTCAACTTGAGACATGTGTACACCTTTGGGGCGGAAAGAAAAACTACTTGTGTTGCTTTATGGTCATGAATATTCGAGGAATATTCGTCGGGACGGGACCAATTTTTTAATTCGTGAATGCCATAGAAAAATACAAGTTTACAAATTAGACCCGCCATACCACATCCAATTTAAAGTCGCCATGTACCAACATGCGAAAGGGATATAAAATTCACATATAGACATGATCCTTGACCAAAAAAGAGGAAAGACCAAACTATACATAGAAAAACCACAGAGCCGACTCGCACCTCAATAGGGAAAATAGAAAAATATAGCAACAATGACAAAGCTTAACCAAATAAGGGCGAGGTTAATTTGAGCACCAACACAATGTATTGGAATAAGGAAGGGAAAGGATTGTGCTCATAACATGAGCGTCATTTGGAGAATAATTTTTAAAGAACCTTACTTTTTTATTGCATAATATATTTACCCCCATGATTATGAAAGAATGAAGATGGTTAACCCGAGATGCGTGTAAACAAGCACACACAACAAAGAAAAAATAAAAAAGGAATACAAACCCAATATACAAAGTAGGTGGACGCATCGAGATTATAAAGGAACCAAGATGTAATCACACTACTTACAAGTGGTCTAAAATCAAACATCAACAATGAAACACAAAGTCAAAAAATAAGACAATCAGCTATGCCCCTAATGTGTGCCACAACGATAATTAAGTACATGAAAATTCTCCCAAAGTGGGAATAGGATAGGACTTGAAGAGTGGAGTAAAGTGAATCCTTAAGAAACTCTTGTTGGATCCATTGTGTAGATGATCGAAGTTGAAATTTCCCAGAAAACTTATATCATGAAGGAAAATTAATTTTTGACTTGCCCCAAGCAGACTAAGTAATCGTGCAAAGGGAAGAAAGTGATAGATGTAAGATCGTAACAATCACTAGGGTAATAGGTAAAGGTATGGCGTTTATTAAATTGTATTGAGATTTTCAAAGATTCACTTCAAGGGTTTTCTAATTGAAGGATTTCTATTATAAGTGAATGTTTGTTCTATTTTTTAAAAAAATGGATTTTTGAAATATTTAATTTTGTGAGTTTTGAATGATTTGAAATACAAATGCAAAGAAATCCAAACAAACATGAATACACAACAAAAGGAAAATTTCCCATGGCTTAAATAAACCAGGGAGGAAAACACAACATGTGGAAGCGACAAGAAAACATGAAAGCATTGCAAACAAACCTACTATGAACATAAAGGAACCACGCTAAAGTTATATGTGAACTAATATGTGAGTAAATTTCCTGTAATTGGTCTACAGTAAAGGTAAAAAAAGCACACCAAAATAAGAAAAACGAAAGAATCAAAAGCATCTTCACAATGTTGACAAATCGCAACAATACAACACGTTTAAAAAACAACATCTAATGACACTCTGAATGTGTTCCACATTAAAGAAATAGAAAGATTTTAATTCCCCAAGTGATAGCGTAGAACGTGAGAGGAGTAGATTAGGCCAAAAAGTAGAGTGATACTTAGATACTCCAAAAGATAATCTTGTCAGATCCCATTAAAGTTTGATCTTTATTGGATTAAAATGTAAAATCCAAATGTGCCCCAAGAAAATTTATATTGTGAAAGGGAAAAGGCTTTCCTCAAGCATAGATATACACCACGGGAAATAAATATGATTATCAAAAGATGATCTAGAACGATCATGAGAAGCGTTGTCAAAAGGTGAAATTATTGAATTGTGTTATCCAATTATTGAAAGTTGGTCAAACATTATCTGAATGTTTTAATTTTGACTATTTTATATTGTTTTTTAGCTTTTAGAACAATTTTATATTATTTTTTATATTTTTGAAAAAAATTATATTGTTTTTGTATTTTGTGAAACATATTTGAATGTTTTTTTATTTTTGGGTATTTTACAACTCGATAAAAAGGGTGCACTGCTTGAAAGTAGGTGCAAATAATTAGAAGCATTCCATTCCATTGGCATAAATGTAGATGGTAAAATGATAGGGTGTTTCACTCCACTTGTGGCTCCATGCAACTAGGAAGATGTGAGGGATCATCACCAAGAGCCAAAAAGGATGTGAAAATGAGGTGAATAGTGATATGAAAGTGAAGATAATGGATGCAACAACACAAGGTGTAACAATGATCCATATGAGAAAAATGTAACTCATCTCTAGTCAAGATTATCTGACTGATTCCAAGATGATTCCAATTTATAGGTTTTGACTCAACTTAGATCCATAGATGGCCTACTGATTGACAAGAATCTGTTGAAGGAATTGTTGTCTCTCTTAACGTGAACAACTAAATTACTTCTTGGGATTTTATTTGATTAAGCACATTGATTAATATTTCATAAAGGTTTTATTCGTTGATTGATTCTTGTGAAGGACCCCTACATGTTTCCCCATGCCATCAGTAAAAGGCAAGGGCTCAACACCGAAGTAAAAATATAGGTGAGTAAGGGCTTTCTTCATTTCCAATCTCATACGGCCAATAAGAAGTATGGGCTTATCACCTAAGACTATGAAGGATGAAAGGTGTAATGATTTTATAGTTTTAGTTTGATTTAATTTGCCTTATAAATCTTATACTATGCTTGTTGGGAAGGAACATTCTACCCCCAAGTCTTAGCCTCATGTGACTAGTAAGATGCAAGGGTTCAACACCATAGATTGAGATGGGCGGTCAAAAAGGACTAGGTAAAGAATTTTAGTGCTTTTTATTAAAAAGAGAGATTATTTGAAAGGAGGAATTACCATCAACAAGATTTGAGACAAGACCATAGGTAGAAAGATTTGAAATGGTAGAAACCATGAAAAAATGAGACACATAATGCCCAATACAAATAAAGGTTAACCTTGTGTCATAATAGGTGAAGAAGGTGAATATATGATAATGGTATGATTAAGATATTTGGAAATATATGGAATGCTTAACATTATTTATACGTACTTTGTCATTTATGATTCGTAAAAAATGCTTTAATAAAGAGTTTTATTCTCTTTTTATGCTTTTTAAGTTTTTTGAATTTTGGAGGATGAGGATTTAAAATGGACTCATCAAGAAAGAGGTCTCATGTGTGTTTATTAAATTTGAATGGTATTGAGGATGAGGATTTGAAATGGACTCATCAAGAAAAAGGTCTGTGTTTATTAAATTTGAATGGTCTTGAGATATAAGACTTATGTAGATGAAATCCAAGTCAAGAGGGGAATCAATAGATTCGATAGGTCCTAGAATATGAGGCTTGGGTGGACAAATTCCAAGTCAAAGGAGGAAATCTAAAGATTTGATAAGTCCTACAATACGAGACTTGGGTGGACATGATCCAAGTCAAAGGAGTGAATCAAATGATTCAATGAGTCTGAAGTACTAGACTTGGGTGGATGGGTTCCAAGTCAAGGATGTGTGATTAGATAAGTCTTCGATGAGATCAAGAGACATATGTGATGTTAGAAGAAGATTGTCAATGTGGGGAATATGTTGAGATTCATATTCACTTGTTAGTGAAAGAGTGCGAGGTGAGAAAGATTTGTCTATATATGTACACCTAAAGTTTCTTATAGGCCATAGAGAGGAAATATTCAATGTTGTTATGTCTAGGTGGTGAATTGGTTGATTTGACGATAGAGTTGCAACTAAATCTTGAAAATATTATATAAGGATATTCCTAGGTATACATACCTATAATAATGTATGCATGTAGATGTCTTGAAAACTAAAGGTGATCATTGATTAGATTCCTGCAAGATTGATCATGTGAGGTATAATGGACACAGGAGGTTGCATTATCACAAGTGTCCAAGCTTGTTGTGGTTGTATTTAGACAACAAGACTAGAAATGTAAGGTATGAGAGATGGAATGGGAAGAATAGAATCAAGCTCGAGAGGTGCTTGATAATGGAACCTCCTCTGTTATGTCAAGGGAAGAAATAGAGTCTTGGAGAAAAGTCAAGCTCTTGTTAGGTGTTAGAACATTGTGGTTCAAACAAGTTCAATGTATATTGGGACTATAGGAAGAAAATTTGTGGAAGAGATAGATTGGTTTAGAGGAAGAGATACTTGACCTTCATCATGATCTCATTGAATGTTAGTATGTATAGAAGTGGGGACAATAACAGATCGAACTCTTCATTTGAAGTGGAAATTGACATGTCATCGATCGTGAGAGTTTTGTCATCGAGCTCTATGGAAATGGTTTCATTGTCAATTAAGTCTTGGACATAATAATAAAGAGGTGTACAATTATCAATATAATGACCTTCCATGTGGTGGTATTCACAATATGTAGATGCATTATATGATATTGGATCGGCTTCCTATCAAAAAAGGGTTTTGTAGGTAGATACTCAATCATGTTATCCTTTTGTAGACACTAAAAATTTCACCCTTCATCCCCTTTATCATTTATTAATCCAATTCATCATTTATATTCATAAAATCACCTTAACCTAAGTCATAACCCCTTTATCATATTCACCACATGTAAACAACCTTTTAAAGCTGACAAATCTACAAATCACCATCTAAAATCACCCTAAAAAAATATAAAGACAAATCACATATATACTATTTCATAACCCCCTTAACCATCACACCTCATCCCAACAAATTAGCCAACCATTTACATGAAGCTAAAACTAAAAAAATCTGTTTGGAAGTGGTTTTAACAACTTTACCCTTCCAAACCATGAAAAACTCATATTTTCGGTGATTCAAGTAATCGCCAACGATTATAAATAGTATTTTTCAGCCATCATCCAGATCCTCAATTTCAAATCTCAAGCTCTTGCTTTCAATATTGTCTTCCAACATTTTGCATATCATCACTTAGAACCAGAATATCAAAATCATTAGTGAGCATCATTATCAATCTTCATCAAGCATTTTCAAAGCCTTTCAAAGCTTCTGTGGATCATTTTTTCAACATTCAACTTGCAAACTACACCAACCATCTTAGGTCATCTTCCAACTGAGGTTTGAGGCTTCTTTTAGCTCCATTATCACCTCTAGGTATCTCTTGAATATTTTTTTACCTTTTTTCATCATTTTCAATCAAAAATCAACCTAAAACATTAATCAAAAACTTCAAACATTTGATTTTATTAAACTGTCAAAAATCACCTAAATCGCCAACGATTGGCCTAATCACTAACGATTCCTATCAATTTTACCCCCTTGTCAATTTTTATCAATCTATCATATATGTTTCTATCATGCTTGTTTCTTCTAACATATTTTTAAGCATGGCTTATTGTTAGATGGCAATTCCTGGTCAATCACATGAAATCACAAGCATTCACTCACTTCCAATAGTCTAACAACCTTTCTATTGGGAACAGTTTGACATCATTCATGAATTGAATTTGTTTGTAATTTGATTTGTTGACACCAAATAAGACATCGAAGATCATATTGAATTCTTACATGAGATCGAACAAGAAGTTGATGACTTCTCGGTATGATTAATTTGAATGTGTACATATTGCATCCACACTTTCCCGGCCACATTTGAAGGTGAATAGGACTTGTTGTTTGATCTTTAATTATATTCATTTAACCATTACAATTACAATTCACTTGATTGTTTATAAGGAAATCCGACATCCTTCAAGGAATCCCTTTGATTCCCGGAATCATCCTTTGCTAAGCAACTCACTTATCTATCTTTCTAATTCATTTTTATTATTGTCTTTAAGTGCAAGTTTCTTCATAGGACAAGAGCTTGTACACACCTTTGGACATGAGAGCACAATTTTTATCAACATCGAGCATTGTTATCTCATTTTAGTGATTCCAGCTAAAAATGAGATAACCATATGAAAATTTTAGGCAAATCCCTTTAAAATTCCCCTTTAAAGGAGAATTTCAGTTTTCGGGCTTTCACTGCATGAAAGCATGTTTCTTGCATGTTACATGTCTAATGTTCCTGAAACCCAAAACCCGATTGTCTTAGCTTTGTGTCGGGTTTTTAAAACTCCCAAGCATCGGAACATGCTTTGTCTAATGCATGTTTCATGTCGTGTGATTCTGAAACCCAAAACTGAATGAAGCCTTTGTGTCGGGATTTCGAGACTTAGAAGCATCTTAACATCTCATGCGTCATGCTTCATGTTTTCCAAAACCCAAAACCCGAATTAAACCAAACCCTTTGTATCGGGTTTTTAGAGGCTCCAAGCATGATGACATGTCATTAATGTCCAGTTGTCTGGTAGTTGGCACACGCATCAAGTGATGTGTAATTAATGTTAGGGTTTTATAAATAGGTGGTTTTCCACGTCATTTGTTACCTGGTATGTTTTTGATGCATTGGATTTCTGTGCATGCTTCTTCCACCTCTAGACCCGATTGAGCTTCCCAGTCAATTTCACCATCCATTCTTGATCATTTTTCAATCTAGTTGAAGGTATTCTTCTCCTCTTTATATTTTGGAGCTTTTGGGGTTATTTATGAGGTGTTTTGTTTGGGGTTTTCTTTTCTTTTTCTTCTTCTTTATTGTTTTAGGGTTTTAGGTTGTTTTTCTTGTTTCTTGTCTTTTTCATGAGGGCTCTCATTTGGAATTTACCCCTTAGGTTATTTACTTGTTGTAAGCTATGGATTTCAAGGTTCTAAAATTCCTAAGTGATCATGAGATGGGGATTTTTCATGTTCTGACAGGTCAGAAACCCGATATATTGATTTCGGGTTTTGCAGGGTGCTCGACATCATCCAGTTTCTGCCTTGTTTCGGTTTTTCTAGTTTCTCGACATCTCACTTTTTCTGCCTCATGTTGGGTCTTTTCAGGTGCTCTACATCCTCCAAGTTCTACAGTGTGTCAGGTATTTCTACCTGCTCGACATCATCTCACTTCCGCCTTGTGTTGGGTTTTCATCGATGCACCGCATGCCCTAACTTCTGACATACACCCCGCTAGTGTTTCGGGTTTCTCAAGGTGCTCGAAATCCTCCAAACTCCGCCAATATTTCAGGTTTCCATTGGTGTTTGACACGGCCTAATTTCTAACATACAATCCAGTATGTCAAGTTTCCAAAGGTGTTCTGCAAGTTTCAAAACCCGAAAGGTGTGGCGGGTCATGCACTTGTCCAACAAGCTTTCACACCCGACTGCTCTTCCAAAAGTCATCAAGGCATTTCCAAGACTCCTCATGTCGGACCCTAGCCCATATAAGAATAAGTCGATAAGTCAGGAAAAATGAATTATAAGTACCAAAAGATGGAATCTTCTTCTTATGTAAGTTATAATTATGACATCCAGGACATAGAGCTCAGCAATATAGATATGGAAGACTTCTGGAAAAGAATTGTGGATTCTTCTCAGAATTCATGGATGAAGTCAATAGCCGGCACTCAGTCTCTCTCTCACATTAGGATTTTTGATATCAGCTCAATGCCTTGAATTCATCTTGGCTTGTGCTTCCCACTATGACTCAGCCTCCCACTTAGTGAAAAATCAAGCAGGGGAATCTATAGTGAAATTGGATGGAGATTACTTTGATCAACTCCTAAAGTTGCCCAAATTTATGGAATATGTTGATTTAGACTTTAAATCAGCACAAAAGGCCTGGGACAAAGATCAAGAAGATTACATCAAGCATGTAAACAAGAAGTTCTTGATCAAGGCTAAGCCAGTTGTTTCTAGGTTTCCCAAGTCAATCCCTAGAAGTGATTTTATCCTTGAAGTTAGCGATATCATCACCCTGCTGAGCTGGTTATTTGGGCTCCTAGATTCAAAAGAATTCCAAGGTTGGATGTACCATTTCATGGTCGTCATAAAGAAAAATGACCAAGGGATTGATTGGGGTAGCCTAATAAGTAATGAGATAGACTCCCAAATGAAAACGGTCTTGTCTACCGACAAGTTCTATATGATGTCATATGTCACCTATGTGGCATAGGCATGAGAAACTATCCAGGGTTGGATGCAAAGGGAAACCGAGCAACGGAACACATATATCAATACTTCCCACAACTGACAATAAAAGGGTCTGAAGACCAATTTAGAAGAGTGAATGACGCCTTCTTCTATGAGAACATTTGCAGATTGGATCCTGATCTGAGGAAGAGAAGGGTTTCTGATGAAGCATGGACCGAAGTGTCAAAATGGGGTTGCATCTTCTTACAATTCAAGAATTTTACTTATCTTTAGGTGGTAAGGTTCTACAATAATCCTTTCCATTTTCCCAGGTTCCCAGGTGACAAACTGATCCTTATGGAGTTAGTCAGACAATTATTGGATTTTCACAAATTCCAACAAAGTTTCGTTGTCTCCTTCCCCATTTCCATTAGAAGGTATACATGTTCCACCATGGTTAAGGCCAAGAACGTGGTGCATGAGCTTTAGGATAAATTGAAGAAACATATGAAGATGAGGGAGGGATTCGACATCCAAGGAGTCCTCAAGTCATATGGAACCTTGTACCTACATGTACCCACTGTGGAAGATATCTTGGGTTGATCTTCATGATGAAGTTGCCATCCGAAGAAAAGACAACAAAGTGATTGACACTTGAAGAAATTCATATGTTAGATCTGGTTGATATCCCTGAAGGCACCACAGATAATGAAAGTGTTCTAGAACCTAGGTACGAACAGTCAGATGGAGACCAACTTGGATTCCTAGCCATTGATTGGTCTGTTGCTGAAAAGGCTTCTATCACTGAAAGAGCTGCTCAGACTCTTGTCCGCACTAAGGCATGGCTCATTTCTTGGGGAATGAGTTATAAAGAAAAGAGCTTTTCAAAAATAGCTACTTTAGAAGCGAGACCCTCTAAGGGAGAGAAGGAAAAGGATAAAATCCCTACTAAGAGGCAAATAAAGTTTAAGTTTGTCAAAAAAGGAGAAAAGCAAGGGGCCAAATCATCTGCTACTCCAACACAAATGGTTGAGATATTGGATTCACCTCCTCCACCAGAACAAGGAGAAATTATTTCAAAAATCGAGGTTGGTCAACCTCTTATTTCTCCTTTTGTGGATTTCTCGTCGGAAGTAAGTCTTTCTCTTACTTCTCAAGCTTTGGCTTTAGAGTCTTTACCTCCTCTCTCCCAATCTTCCTCATCTCATATTTCTACGCCACTCTCATCAGCCATGGCTAACATTTTCTTCGACCTCTCACCTCTCTCTATTGGACCCATGATGGCCATAGAAATGCCTCCTCCTTCTACCCCTTCATTCCCTAAATCTATTCCCACAGTCACTACACTTGCACTCATTACCACTCCACAAGTAAATCTTCCCCCACCTATGGATACAACCATAACACCTCCGATTGGGACAACTTCTTCCATTGTACCTCAATGGTTGGTTGATCAGACTCGAGGAAGAGGAAGGTGGTAGTTCCCCTACCAGCCTTCGATTTCAGTTCACTCAAGGCTTCTCCTACCAAATCGCCAAGAAACCTAAAATAGTTTCTAGGGTTTCAGTGGATGCCTCAGGGCATAAGTTTGCAGAGATTTCCACTCCCGCAGCTGAAAAAACCAAGGAGGATATAAGCAGTGACTGATTATCAGATTACAAGGGTTGATCTGGGAAGGTAACAATAGAGGGAGCACAACAGGATGCCATGAACGTGCTTTTCCAAAAGTTAAAGGAAACAAAGGTAAGTAGGGATGAGCTAAAGGAGAAATTTGAATAGTTGACGGAGGTATTGCTCAAGCTTTCAAATCCTTCTCAGTCAACACCGTCATCTTCTACCCCTACTCCTATAAGGTTTGATTTCTCATCGGTGCCTATGATTGAAAAGATCAATGAGAAGGGGAGAACAGGTTGAAGAATGGATAAAGAGGCTACTCCTACAAGGAAGAGAGGTCATAGATGACACAATGGAGGTTTATAAATCCTTGGAGGAAATAAAGAAGGATGGTGACAAAATGAATGATAAAGTTGAGGGAATCTAGAGATTAGCTAGTTGATGCCACCAATGACATAGAAGATGAGTCTGTCTAGGATCTTCACCAAGGTGTTGAGTGAAAGCTCGAGAGATTCTACCTACTAATGATCTCTATTAAAAATTCAGAATCAATTCAGCACGAACCAGCTTCCATCTTTGATCTTCTATCCTGGCGAGTCATTGATAAATTCATAAGGATCGAGAATGTTTTAGAATCACTAAGGAAACTCAACAAGAGGTTGAAGAAACTTCCTGGTAACGCAAGTGATACTCAAGAAACTTGTGAGGTCCTAAGTGATTATTCTAGTGCACCAGATGAAGATGAGATGCAAGGCATAATCCAAAAGTTCCAAGAATTTTGAGACAAGCAGGCTTCGCTAGAAGGAGACAAGGATGACGAAGTCAGAATAAACATAATGTTCCATGTCATTTCTACCAAGAAATTTTCATGTCTTTTTCATTTTCATTTCGTCACATAGGAAGCAAATTTTGACTTGTTCTCCTAGTGTGAGAGTCAAGCAAAATAGGACTCTCGTTAAAAGACTATTTTCTAGGATTTATCCTATTTTCTCTCTGCTCTTTCTATTATAAATAAGGGATGCTTGTGCATTCAAAGGGAGAGAGACTTTTTGAATATTAAGAGCTATTGTGAAGAAGAAGAAAAACTTTGTATTTTCTTTTTAATCATTGAAGAATAGAACAGTGTTATTTTACAAACTTTGTGTTGTGGGATTCATCTATCTTGAGAGATTTTTCTTACATCCAAAATCTTGAGCTATTCTTTGTTTAGTATTCTTAATCATTTTAATCGTTTCAAAATATTACACTCATTATCTAGAACTCGTATAAGTATTTTGTGATCTGTGTTTTCTTGAAAGAAAATACATTCCTCTCATTCCCTTTCTACTTTGTTTCATCTATAATAATTTCCCTTCTAATTCTTTCTAATCTAAAGTTGTAACATCCCCATTTCATGATGATATGGATTTCAGATTGCATCCCAACCCCAATGGTTAGAATAGTGTGGATATTGTATATATTATTTCTGTTGTGTTTTAGATTAGTAATAAATAGGCAACCTCACCTATCTTTGAGGAGGGATTTAATCCCATGCACTATGGTTGAACCTCATATTTTGGCCTGACAAAATATCCAACCAACAAGCATCAAACCATAATCTAAGGCTATCGTTAAACCATGTGTCTTTTGAGGTAAATTTGTTTTTATTATTTCAATTTATTAATTCAAGTAGAAATGTAAAATACATCTCTAAACATTCTAACACACCAAGTGGGACCCTAAGTCCCTTTTTCACTCATTCAAATATCAATTTTTTCATTACTAGGTTTTTTTCTCTGTAATCGCTAGCGATCGGGTGAATCGCCAACAATTCAATCAATCATCATCGATCGGGTGAATTGTTAATGATTCATCAATTGCACGACGAGTTTCTCTAAATTATTTTTGATTACTTAGCGATCAACATTCTAACCCATGTTTTTCTTTTGTCTTCTCTTTTTGCTAACTTGTTCTTGAAGGTTTCCTATTTTTACAGGATTTTTTCTTGTTGGATTACTATATTGCTAAATATAAATATAAAAATAAAAAAATTCCAAAAATAAAAAGGAAGCATTATCAAATTGAATCTTTTTTCCCTCCTTTTTGCTTTTAAATCTTTGCACATTTGTTATATCATTCCTCATTGAAATCAATCATTTCTTTTGGGATTAAAATGAACATTGCATATTATTTGATCATATAGCTTTAATTAGGAAGGTTAACTAATTGCATTCACTTGATTCTTCCCCCACACATAGCCAAATCACATCAAATATCAAACTTCAATTAAAACACTCATACCCAGTGATAACTATTGGGATTTCATCACCCAATAGGGAAACCAACTCGTGTTCTAGCTAAGTATAAACATTTAGTTGTCGGTATATTGGCTAAGCACTTGAATCCCTTATCGCTATGGGACCATGAAGTGAGGGGGTATGCCCCAATACCAATCCCCATACTAAGTACCAGCATAGATTTGAGCCTCATGTGCCTTCGTATATTGAAGATGCCAACCTTAAAAATTCGTGGAAACCGCCATAGACAGTCATTTCCTAGGACCCCATAGACAGTCATTTCATATTTTCTTAATTAATTCAAGATAATCTAAAAATTCATTTTTCTTGATTTTTCTGTTGTTTGTAATCAACCCACTTAGTTATCTTTCATTTGTAGGTGATTGTGTGTTTGTTAATCATGGTACTTACAAGACAAAAATCCCGTGTCTAAACATCTAAAAACATGTCTAGTCTGTTCCAACAATCTACACCATTACACCATCAAACCCCACAATCTCAACCAATTATAGATCCAAATCAAGAAATATCCACACCTCAATCTGAAAATCAACGAATTTGGGAGGAATAAAATGAGCGTTATAATGAAAGTATCTAAAAATGCCTTTTAGATTCCATACGCCTACTCCATCATCAAAGCTCTCATCTATCTCAGACAGAAGAGTTAGAACCACCACATTCTCCTAGCTCTCAATCTACATCATCTGAAATCCTTGATCCTCCTAGTCCTTGCTTCTTTGATGGTGGGGATCCCGTCTTTTCAAGATATTTTGATTCAAACCCCATGGCCCTTAATGCTTACCTTGCAGCTAGGGGTGTCCAACTTCAACCATCAATACCTAAACCACCTCCATACGTTCTTGATCCTTCATGTGTTTTTCCCATCTTATTAACCTAACTCAGGAACCCATAATTCAATAATTATACCCATATCCACCTCATACTCAACCCAAAACATCTAATGTTGTATCTTCCATTCCTGTTTTCGGTCTTCATATGATTTCTTCTCAAGACACGTCCACTCAACAACCTACATCTTCACCTAATCCTTCCACTAGTTCCATACCTCTTCAAAAAAATCCTAATGCTTCCTCATCTACCCCTCTAGCATCCTTGGCCATTCGAAACCTCTTGTAATTTTTTTGTCATCTCTATCACTATATCTCAACCACCACCTTCTCAACAAAACACCAACCCCGTTCAAAACATCACTATGTCCATTCCTGCATCCATCCCTCTAGTCAACACTAGTGTTATTGCTAGCACCCACCCTATTTCGTTATCATCTTCTACTCCTCTTATCTCACAACATGTACCTCAACCATCACAACCACTCATTTCTATACCCCAATATATTCCTATTCAAAATATCCCATAGCAAGCACCATCCTTTGTTGCTTCTTCTATACACTTCCAACAACCACTCACTTATTCCTTACCTATACATTTGTTCCCTTCCAACATATCCCCCAACCATCACAACCTCTTATTAACACATCTATTCCCATCCCCTATCAATATGTGCAACCATCACAACCCTTAGTGTCTCAATCCACTTACAATATCCCCACTAACATCCTTATCAATAAAACATTCCTTATCAACAAAATATCCCTTATCAATAAAATATCCCTCAACAGTATCAATTATACCCATAGCCTAGCCATTTTTAATTTAATCAACTTGGCTCATCCTTATAAAAACCATCACAACCAAATCCCTTCAAGATCTCATGAACAGAATATCCAACCTCGAAGCCACTTCCTCGAGTCCTAAGAATGTACTCTCCTATGAAAAAATCTGTAATGAGCCCATTCACCCTCGTACCTTACAAATCATATCCACCTCACTGGGAACTTTTAAAGTTTATCAAATTCTATAGTAAAAATATCCCTAACAACACATTTTTTCTTTCTTACACTTTTAATTTCATAACCCATGACCAAGATCTAATGTTGAGGAATTTCCCCATATCCCTCATCGGTCCTGCCCTAGATTGGTACAATAGCATCCGGAAGTACTCCATTTTCTCATTCACACAACTCTTCCTAGAACACTTCTCTATAAACATCACCCACAAAATCACCATCAATGACCTTTACGTCATTAAACAATTTGAAGATGAATCCATACCATTTTTATTACAGTAGAGGGGTATAATCAATTAGTTATCCTTTTCATTACCACAAACCGAATTAATTGAATTATTTTGTCATTCATGTGCTAAACACATCTCATCCACACTTCCATTCCAGGACATTCCAGACTTTTTACAAAGGTTTCCCTATGGCCTATAAATTAGAATTGTGAGCCCTCGAAGAAGGTAGAGTTAAAATACAACCTAAGAAGCTAAAGTCTAACTTTTCATCTAAATCATCCTCTAATCTTGACAAGTACAAATCATCACCAACATCATAGTAGTCAAATCCACTCCTAAGGAAAATCCCACTACCGAGCATTCCCATCCAAACATGTAGTTACACACCCATCAGAGAGACCTATAGCATGGTCTTTGACAAAATCCTCGTTGTTAATATGATCTCTCTTCCACCCATCCATCCCATTGACACATTTATATCTAAGCCCTCTTGGTATAGGGATAATGATTATTATAAATACCATAGGGTTAAGGGACACAACATCAAAAGGTGTCACTCATTCTACAATGTCCTTCAAGATTTGATTGACAAAGGTGAACTCCATTTAGACAATCTGAATGCACCCCAAAATCAAAATATTGATGTGTTTAAACAACCTTTCTTGAATCACTCTCCATCCACCGATCAACCACAAGCAAACAATGTTCACACTCATCATACCATCAATACTATCAATAAGACTATACCTACCCCTGAACTCTTATCTACATCCACTGAACCAACATCCACATCTACCAAATCTCAATCCACAACCATCGAGTCTACACCCACTAAAAACATTGTTACACCCTCATCTTCTGAATCTACATCCACATCATCCATACCTTCTCAAGACACTTCTAAACCCACATCTAATCAACAATTAGAAACACCCCCTAAGCCTATCATTGAAAATTAACCCTCCACATCTACTACCTCAACATCCACACCTAGCTCATCTAAGAAAACCACGAAGGGACCTCAAAAACAAACCATTGTCTAAGTCTTTAAAAGCCCCTATTATGCCTTCACATATCAATACCACTTACATGACCCTCAAACCTTCATCCCACCCCCTTCTAAGAAGGTCACTTTGTCATCTCAACTCCAAAACCAACCCATCAAGATTCTATATTGGGTCCATGTCCCTCATCTGTCACACCATCTAAGAATCCTCCTCGACAGACGACTAAACAAACCACTTATAAGGTCATGTCTAGCCCGAACATCAAATCAAAAAAGACCCCTTCACTATCCATATCTACACCTAAGGGGCATTATGCAACTATCCTATATTACCTCCTTCAACAATCACTTATAACATTACCACCTCCTAAACTATCAAACCCTCGAGGATGGAATCCCTCTTGGTATGACTTCAATGTCTCTTGCAACTATCATAGGACACAAGGAAATTCTATAGAGGACTGTAAAGCCTTTAATTTAATTGCTAAGAAAATTTGAATCCTAACCTTCCTTACTTGAACCACGGATGAAACCGAAATATCCACCATCATCCAAATCCAAATAATCCATATCCAAAATTTCTCCTCATCAGGTCGATGTTGTTCACATAACTACCCACTCACGAAACTACAATAGTGATTCATTAGAACCAAAGAAATCCAAAAATTTTGTAGCTATACCCCCACCTCCTGAGCTAGCTACTTCATATGAAAAGCCTAAAGTATCCATCTCTATAGCTCTGAATCATCCAATAAAACCACATTATCTAAAGCTAAGGTTTTGATACTTGTTGCACCACCTTCATCCACCACAGTATAGAAGGTCGTTATCAAATAGTTACACCAAGCTCCCATCAAGATGTCACTTTACGAGCTGGTTCAAACATCACCTTCCCATAAACAAGCCATGATCAAGCCCTCCAATCAATATCAGTACCAGAGATGACCCCTCTCTTTCACAAACTTTGTAGGGCCCTTAAAGCATCCACCACCATATCATTTGAGTCATCTGAAATACCATCGCTTAGACCAGAAGACCATGACTTACCACTCTTTATCACTCGATCAAATCAATGATGTCCTCATTAAGAGGGTCATGATTGATGGAGGTGTAACTATTAACATCATATCATCCATTACCTTTAATCAACTTAAATTACCTCACACCATCATTTCTCAAACTCCAGTTTTACTATGAGCCTTCAATGATACTATCACACCCACGTTAGACATATTATCTTACCTCTTAAATTTAGCGTTAAAACCTTACCAAAACTCTTCTACATCATAAAAGGAGAGTTCCAATACAACATGTTATTAGGATGACCTTGGATATGCACTATGTGGTGTGTTCCTTCTACACTCCACCGGTGTCTTAAGTACAAACACAAAGGTAAAACATTCACCATCCCCGCAAATCTAAATCCCTTCACCAACATGACATATCACCCAAAAATGTTCTCATACCTAAATCCACATCCAAATATTTTGATGAAGCATCTACTAGCATGACCATCCCTTCATCCAAACTACCGATGACTCTTTCCTTTGTGATGTTAAGTAACACCTCATGCTTAACTCCATACCCACACCTAAGATGTATGGTCGCCCTGAAAAACAACCCATGTATGAGCTCGATGTAGGAGATGTTATCTCTTATGGTCCCGCATATCTAAAAATGAACCTCATCTATGGGGGAATCGATCATCCTTCATCTCAATCCATTGAACAACATCATGCCATGCCCTTTTCATCATATTTTCAATCTTTATATAATAAAAAATTTGCTTGAATGTATCTTCACCATTGTTCCTAGAAAGGTTTTGGTTTTGGGCATTATGAACAAGGAATACACGACTTAATCATCCAAAATTCTCTTAAACCATATGAAAAATATGGTCTAGGATATAAAATACCCACTACCAACTCACCCAAACAAACCACATCCATACACATCACTTGAATTTGAACCATCACCATCCACCGAGTCAGATGATCCCATGGATATTGATGAAACCATATCCATCCCACCCAAAAAAATTAGTCAATATTATTTCCTTAGGACCCTTAATCTATCAATCTAATCACGTCACTAAACAACTTCCTCTCATCTAGCCAGAAATGATTGAAGAAGATTCACCCACTATTAATATCCTTCAATGTCATGATGACCAAGACATCCTTTCTCATATGGGAGTGGAGGATCACTTCTTTCGAAATATCTACCACCCAACACATCAAACCTTCTTAACGAATCCACCATCAACCTTAACTTAGGAACCCCACATAGTTAAGTTTGGTTAATCATCAAACCCATAAGAACCAGATGATTTCATCGCATTATTATTAAAATTCATCCAAGCATTCAGTTGGTCATATAATGATATGCCGGTATCAATCCTAATATATTCATACACAACATCATCACCTATCCTATTGCTAATCCCATTAGCGTAAGCTTCGTAGGATGCATCCCCGCATGGTTCTCCTTATTAAAGAAGAGTTACAATGTCTTTTATCTATTAACTTCATCATACCCATCGACTATCCACAATGGGTCTCTAACATCGTTCCCATAACCAATGCCTCACAAAAGTTATATATATGTACTAATTTCTAAGATCTCAATATGGCATATCTTAAAGATGATTTTCCCCTTCCAAATATCGATCAACTTGTTGACCTAATAGCTAGCCATGAAATGCTCTCCCTCATGGATGGATTTTCTGTTATAATCAAATCCTCATCGCTATTGATGATCAAAAAAAAATCCTTTATCACCCTTTGGGGAAATTTCTGGTACCGTGTTATGCCCTTCAAACTTAAAAATGGCAAGGCCACTTATAAACTCGCTTATGACCTATATCTTCCTTGAGACCTCATCCATAAAACTATCAAATATTACGTTGATGATCTCTTAGGAAAATCAAAACAACACAAAGATCATCTTTCCATCCTTGAATCAATATTTACTCACCTTATTCAATATTTCCTTCATCTCAATCCTGCAAAGTGTGTTTTTGGTGTTCTCACTAGAAAATTTTTAGGATTCATCATATCTATTCAAGGTATTGAAGTGGACCCAAAAGGTTAAAGCAATCATTGAAATGCCTCCCCATCCAATCTTAAAAATTCATAGCTTCCAGGTAAATTGAAATCCATATGGCATTTTATATTACAACTTTCTGATCGTTGTCGATCGTTTCATCATCTTCTTCGCAAGGATGTAGACTTTCAATGGGATTCTGATTGTCAGAAGGCCTTCGACAAACTTAAAAATTACCTTCTATCACCACCTATGATTACACCACCTCACGAGGGGGAGTCATTCTATTTATACATATCTACTTCAGAACATGCCTTAGGAGTTATGTTTGCTCATTGTGATAACCAAGGTCATGAACAAGATGTATATTATATCATTCGCACACTTCATAATTATGAAACTCGTTACACCGAAGCTGAAAAACTATGTTGCACCTTATATTTCACCACTTCTAAACTACGTCACTATCTCCTTAATCACAAGACCTATGTCATTACTAGCTTCAATCCACTTAAAACCATGCACTCTAAACCATATCACAGTGACCGCATAACTCGATGGCTTATGCTTATGACTGAGTTCAACCTTGAGTTCATATCATAGAAATATATCAAGGGCCAAGCTATTGCAAACCATCTTGTTGACACACCCCTTCCTAACAATCAAATTCCTCATGAACACTTTCCAGACGAATCAATTAACCATGTTGACGAACACAAATTCATTCCTATCAAAATGACCCTCTTCTTTGATGGATCTAAATGCTAGCAAGGGGGAGGGTTCGGTGTTGTTATCATACCTCCATGGGGTATTCCTATTCCACTATCATTTAAACTTAACTTTGAATGCACTAATAACATGGCAGAGTATGAAGCTTTAATCATGGGCCTTACGACCATTATTCTCCTAGGTGTTCACATCTTATAAATCTATGAAGACTCACAACTTGTCATCAATCAAATCAAAGGAGAATATCAATGTAAAAATGAAATCTTACATAAATATAAAATTTTTAATTTTCTCCTCAAAGCCTTTGATCATTATACCATGTAAACCATCCCACAATCCTCTAACAAGTTTGCAAACATAATGACCTCTTTAGGATCCCTTGTTCCCCTAGAAACAAGAATCAAATGACAACACTAAAGCATCCATAGTTGTTCAATGATTAGATCATCCCACACATCAAAGTCAACTCCCCTCTATCAATACCATCGAAGATAATCCAACAGACTTGTGGTATTCTCAAATATATGACTATCTCTCTAAATCTAAAATCCCCTCGACTTATCATTAAACACTTGTTGGGCCCCTAATTTATTGGCCAAGTATAGAGAGGCACGTGGGCACACAAGGCCTATTTGAAGAATGGAGAGCAAGGAGAAAGCACGCAGGACAGGGTTCTAGGATGGTTTAGTAGAACAAGTGACACGCGCGCAAGGTAGAGAAAAGGTTTTGGGACTTAGCCATATTTGGCATAACAGACAGAACACGAGAAAAGTGTGACCCACTGCACATTCGGAGTGGATAAGGTGCCACTGGAAATAGGGTGGCCTAGAAAGGAATATACCTTATGATGGAAGATTCTAGAAGGCCATCATTGTAAAGAGTGGAGAGCTTGATCCTGAAGAAGCATGCTCCCATAGAGGACCACCTTGGACACTTAGCAATAGATCTGCAACTCCCACAAAGGCTTGAAGAAATTGAGAAAGGCTATAAATACAAGTGCCCAGTAAAGGGAAAAAGGGATATTAGAGAGAGAAGATGAGAGGTGAAGCTCTGTAGAAATACATGGAGAGCTTTATGGGTTGGGCTAGGAGATTTGTAGGAAGAATGATGTATCAAGGGATGAGTATATGTTTATCTTTTGCATTGTAAGGGGTGTAAGTCTAGTCTTGGTTCTAATTTGCACTATCATTTTGGTATGTAATGACCTTGATAGATGTAATGTGATTACTGGACATGTTCAAGTATGAATACATGTGGTTCGTGGCTCATACATATCTCTTTTTGTTATGTTTAGTGTGTTTCATATGAATGAGTATAATCATTATGCATCCTCTTTCCCCATGGTTCAGATCTATCTTTTGTCAATATGCTTCTTATCTGAATGAATATATTAGTGTAGAATTTACTAAAGCTCTCAATTGAATAAGGAGTTTCTTTTGTCTTCTATTACGCATCTATGCTACATTCTTGCACAACTCACATAAAAGAGGGGCTCCCCACGCGTGCCTCAAGTGTGAGTGCCTAGCGCCCATTGGGTGATAGGCCGATGTGCATGGGATTGTCCTTATTTGTTAAGGGGTATAAAAATTGACTACATCTTGGTTCCATTGCGGACCTCTTTTTGAAGTTGTTGTAAGAAATGGTATGCATCTTTGTATCTGTACTATGTGATGACAGAGCGTTTAACCTTGGAAAGTGTTGAAACATGGTTCAAGAGCACGGAGGATGAATTTTCTCAGAGATTCAACACTGGACCTGAGTTTGATGCATGTAGATGGGTAGAAGAGAACCTCTACCATGAGTTGTATGAAACTTTCTTTTGTTGCTTCCCAGTAGAGCTATACGAATGGCTCTCGGCATATGTGTCCAGATCAAGTCAGGTATTGTAGAGCACACGTATGGACCCAAGATGATTACTAGAGGCTGCAAGATGCAGATCTGACGTGGACTCGTGTTGTGGATCGTTGGTGGAAGGGAGTGTTGGCTAGCTACACTTTGGAATATGCCATTTCTATGTATTCTTTTCTAGAAGTTGTTGAGTTTGAGTTTCTGAGGGAGCCCAATGGATCATTTCTACGTGTTATTCCTTTGGCAATGAAGATCTTGATCATTACTTTGAGTTTAGAGGCATTTCCAATGGCCAGCTAAACCCTTTTGAGCATTGGGTGAGGAAGCTAGGGTGGAGGAGGATGGCAGACATTGCTGAGAAAGAAAGGGAGGAGAGGCAACTCAAGTATAGTGAAGCGCATGAAAGGGAGATTGATAGACAACATGAAGGTTGCATGAGTGTGATGGATCTATGGAGGTAGATGTTGTGGGAAGAAGTGAGGCTCACATAGAGGACATGGAACCTAAGCAGTCTATGTTACCCCATCTTGGATAACGTGGGAGAGAGGCCCCTTCACTTCTGGTGAGATTTTTTTGCATGGAGAAAGAAGAGTTGTTGGAGCGCATCTGAACCCACCTAGTGACCAAACCTTGACACTTGGTTTTCAAATCAAGGAATAAGTATTGTTAACCCAGTTTGTATCGGTGGAAGTGACCGATATGCACCCAAGAGATATAATTTCTTGTTTAGGACTTCTATGGCTACACATACCATTCTAGTGTTTAGAGGAATTTTTGGGCAGGGGCAAATACACAAGGTTTGGGCAACACATTGGGGAGTGGCATGGGACACACATCTGGCAGTGTAACAATCTTGTAGACCATTAGCATGTAGTTCAGTGGGACATTAGGGATACTAGGCATAACCACTTCAGGCCCATTACTGGCCATAGGAGGATCTGGAGGTGGAAATGGTGGATCGGGAGGCACATGACTTGGTGGATCCAGTGGATCTCACCGTGGAGGAAACCAGGGATCTAGATCAGGAGGATAGGGGCCTCAGCCACCTCCTTAGGTAATCTTTGAGATGTATTTACACTTGTCATATTATCAGGGTATAGAGGATGTTGTAGAGCATGTTTACAAGTGTAAGTTCTTGGCTATGACACACCAAGGAGACCACAACCTCGGAACAAAAGGCCAGTCAATTTGTAACAATGTTGTAAGGGCACACACATAGCTGGTATAGGAAGTATGACCCCCATCAGATGGTGGTAGATTACACCGCGTTGAAAAATTCCTTCCTAGCAGAATTCCACATCCCTGAGTTTGAGCAAAAGAACATCAATGCTCTAAAGGAGATTTAGTAGGGAATGGCAGAGAGTGTGTGGGAGTATGATGCACGGTTTAAAACTCTCCTATCAAATTTTCATATGACATTCACCCTTCATAGCATTTTCAATGGTTTTTTGGAGGGTTGATCACTCCATTTAGGAGGGCATTATCCCATAAAACATTTACTAACCCACACGAGGCTCTAGAGGTTGCCTTACACACTAAAGTAGTTGGGAGCATTGATACTAGTGTGAGCCCTTTTCTAGAGGCTCAAATCACTTTGCCATGGATAAACAGTTGGAGAAGTTATCTGCAAACTCTACACATGAGACTCATAGTGGTCTTTGGTGCATGGATTTTGAAGTAGAGGGGCATGCCAAGGATAGTTTCCCCAAAAATAGTACGCGCCATAGCGGCAGATTGTGAAATTTTTCAAGGGGGCATGATGCAAGTAGATGCCCCTTATTGCAGTGCACAATTCAGAAGAATGTGTCTTGCTATTGTAAGATTTGTGCCTCTACAACCCATGATACTAAAGATTGTAGGCTTATTGACCAGATACATGAGGTCATTGATCATAGTGTGCACCAAACCAGCCTTGTCAGTGGATCCAAGGAAGATGATCATTGTTATAAAGGACATGTGGATGGAGGGGAGCATGGGAGAGGTTCTCGTAGAGGATTTCATGGTCACAGTAACTACGGAGGAGGAAGAAGTGAGTTCCCATGAGGAACCTGCTATAACTGTGGATCTACATAACATTACAGGTGTGAGTGCCCAGAGTTATTGCAGTGCTCGTGGTGCGGAAAGAAGCACAAGTATGAGGAGTGCCCGAGTTGTTTAAGCACATGAGCTAAAGAACACCGAAAGACAAGGGCACCATGATGGTGAGCATAAAGAAGGCTGATACACATAGTGGATGCCACGGGTGATGTGTGAGTCGATTGAACTGTTTCTGGTGATAACATGAGCGAAGCATCATGCGCCAAGGAAATACCAAGGCAAAGGACCCTGGTTTCAAGGGAAGAAGTGGTACATGGGAAATACCTAGACCCTTCTCATCAAAAGGAGGTGTATCAAGAGATAATGGATGTCATTCGAGTTTGCAGGAGAAATCCAGTGTCTAAAGGAGCAGTCCAGGAAGCAGGAGCAAAGAAGGAATGTTGAGGCTCGTAGAAAGGACCTGGATGAGGTCAAGGAAGTATGTAAAATGTTAAGGCAAGAGAATATTATTCCCTTGCTAGGATAATGGCTACGAGAAAAGATACCACCCGGAGTAGAGCATGAAAGGTAGGTGTTGCATGCAAACCTCCCTCCCCATAGCCTTGATTATGACAAAGAAATCACACTGAACGCAGTTGTGGATGGTTGGCTTCTAAGAAACATATTAATTAACATGAGAGCAGAAGTCAATGTTCTTACACTAGATGTCTGGCATCAAATGGGAAGGCCCGCATTGTATCCATCTTTGAATGTTTGTATATGGAAAACAAAACTAAGGCAATGCCCATTAGAGTATTAAAGGATGCAGTGATTACCATTCAGGGGGCCAAGTTTACTTGGAGACTTCAAGTTTTGGCACTAGCCAAGGTAGACAATTTTCTAGCATTGCTTGGGTGCCCATGGTGTTATAAGAACAACGTTGACCTAAGGTTCAACAAAGGATATATCAATTTTGAAAACAAGGAATAACGGGTCATCATCCCTCTGATGATGGGAAGTTGGCACCTTACACTAAACCTTTGGGAGAAGAGGTCCTTGATAGAATTTATGTGTGCTCCATCAGAGACCCGAGATAATTCACCCTATAGAAGGAGTTATCCAATTTGAGGATGCCCAGTCTGATGAGTGATACCACAAGCATGACATGTGACAATTGGGTGCACATGGCCTATGAGTTAATTGGGTGACAACTAAGGGGTTTGTAACAAAAGTGACTAAGGCACGCTCACTCAAGCACCTAGGAGGAAAGAAGTTACCAAGTTACTTTGGAGGGGCATACCCTAAAATTTTCTTACGGGACATGGAAGCTCAATGGAAAAATGAGGACAAAAGAAGAGGGATGCTCAATTATAACCTACTCAGGACTACAATGTGCTTTGGTGGGCTACACATCGAGGAGAGCCTCTTGGAGTGGCGTGAGGTAAGAATCACATTCTCTGTAAGGTTTTCTAGAAGCAACGTGCCCACAGTCATTCAAGACTACCATGGTAAAGAGACCACTTCATTCCATATCCAAGCATGTGAGAAGGCCTAGATAGGAGGTGCGAAGCCTTGCCACCATCATTATGGGTACATAAGTTGTATTCCACACTACAAGGTTGTGCGTGTGCATGGTATATCCATTTAGAAACACGCCGCCACTTGAGACTCAGAATAATTGGAAAGAATTGATGGCTGATCTCATTCAAGCATTTGAGTATCGAGTACAAATCCATCAGTGGATAAGGTGTTACATGTTGTCAAGTGCCTTACAATAGGGGATAGTGCTATGGCAGAGGATAGAATACAAGAGTTGCTAGGAGAACCTAGCTTGGAGGTGCGCTTTGAGGAAGAAGAATCAAAGAGATACAACTTGAGCATGCGTGCATGGAAAAAGAAAAAGGGAATATGGTGTATGTAATTGATGGGGAGGAAGTGGAAATCTTAGATGTTAACCATTCTAGGAAAGCGCGAAGTGATAGATAGTGCTTGATGAACGGGTGTGCGCCTACCATGAACCATTAAAAACAAAAAAGGTTAACATTGGTATAGAAGAGGAACCTAAGGAGGCCATCATTGGGGATTATTGGTCAGAGAAGGAGGTCTCTAAGATCATTGATCTATTACATGAGTTCTAGGATTTATTCCCTCACGGGTATCATGAACTCAAAGGCGTTCACCATTCCTTGGGGAAATGAGGATCAAGTTGAAGGAGGGTGTGCACACACGATTTGGAAGAGGCCATACTGAATGAATCCTAACCTACGCATGAAGGTCAAGGAAGAAATAGATAAGATGATAGCATCGGGCATCATTAAAGTTGTTGAAGAGTCAGAGTGGGTAAGTCCAATGGTCATTAGTATAAAAAAGGATGGAAGGATAAGGATCTATGTAGACTATAGGGAGTTGAATGTAGTTTGTGTCATCGATCCTTTTCCAACCCCCTTCACTGAAGAAATTTTGGAAGGAGTGGCCAAACATGAAGTCTATTCCTTTACGGATGGATTTTCAGGGTACCACTAGGTTTGGATCGCAAAGGAGGACTAGGAGAAGACAACTTTCACCACTGAGTGGGGAAGTTTTTCCTTACTGGTCATGCCCTTTGGGTTGAAGAATGTGTCGGTGTTCTCGCGCATTGTGGTGCAAGCCTTTTAGGACTTCATCCATAAATTTCTTCAAGTCTATCTGATGATTGGACAGTGTATGGGCTAGTCAAGGACCACTGTGATAACTTAAGATTAATGTTTGAGAGATGTTGGCAGTTGAGGATATCCCTCAACATTAAGAAATGTGTCTTTGCTACCCCATTTGGAACATTATTAGGGCACATCATATGTAGGGAGGGCTTACTAGTAGATCCCACCAAAGTTGTTGTCATTATGGGGTTGGGGGAGCCTACTAGCCAAAGCATAGTGCGTGGATTCCTTGGGCATATAGGGTATTACAAGAAGTTCATCAAGGGATATGCTAGGATAGCTACGCCCTTAGAAGAGTTGCTTAAACACAAGAGTGCCTTCCTTTGGGGAGGTGCAGCAAAAGGCATTTAATACTTTAAAGGATAAGCTTATCACCACACCCATACTATGATTCCCTTCTTGGGATAAGCCTTTCCATGTTCATGTTGATGCCTCAAGCATAACCATTGGAGTAATCTTTCGCACAACCAAGTGAAGGGATTGTTGATCATCCCTTGTGTTTTGCCAACAGAAAGTTAACAATAGCAGAGCAAAATTACACAACTACTAAGTGCAAAGCTTTATCCATGATCTACGCGTTGCATAAGTTTAGGCAGTATCTATTGGCAACACCCTTTATATTCTACACGGACCACATGGCACTAAAATACTTAGTCAATAAGCATGTTCTTCAAGGGCGCATATGTTGGTGGGTCCTATTATTTCAATAATTCGAGTTCACCATGGTTGTGAAGCCAGGAAAGAGTAATTTTGGACCCAATCATCTATCTAGGATTGACTCAGGGGAGGACACGTAGAGCATTGAGGAGACTATGTTAGATGCACAACTATTTAGGTTACTGACATGCACCCTTGGATTTGGAGGACATTGTAGTATTTCTTAAGATAGGTGTGGTGCCAGAAGGAATGAAGGCCTTAGAGAGGAAACAATTGGCCATATGTGCCGCACCTTACATGCTTGATTAGCGGAGATCTATACAAATTGGGCCATGATGAGGTTTTGCACCGATGCGTGCTAGAACATGAGCACATTGCAATTATGGAAGAAGCACATGGTGGGATCACAGGAGGACACTATGCAAGAAATGCAACCCATGGGGAAGATTTTTCTCGCATGCTCATAGGGCTTTGGTGGGAAACCATTTACCAAGATTGTATTGAGTTTTGTAAGGCATGTGACCATTGTCACTTTGGAAAACTGGAAGAGGGATGAAATGCCCTTGTGACCAATAGCCAACACAGAACCATTTGAGAAATGGGCTATCAAATTTGTAGGGCCAATATCACTGCAAGATGTGTGAAGGACTTGTTCACGGTATATCATCACTTGCACTGATTATTTGACATGGTGGGTAGAGGCAAACACCTACAAAGGATTATATAGTGGCTACAACCACCAAATTTTTATGGGAAAATATAATCAACAGGTATGGATGCCCATTGAGTTTGACAAGTGATAGAGGTATGCACTTTCTCAATGAGAGACAAGATTCTATTATCAGAATTTATGGTGGCCCATCACAAGACTACCCCCTATCACCCTCAAGCAAATGGAACTGCTGAGGCATTTAACAAAATACTTAGTCACACGTTGACTAAGATCTGTGATGTTGGTAGACAAGATTGGGATGACAAAGTATCATCTGTTCTTTGGCATATAGGACAACCTATAAGAGGTTAAATAAGGCCACACCATTTCAATTGGTGTTTGGCGTGGAGGTTTTCCTACCAATTGAATTCATGTTACCTTTGTTGCGTATAGCACATGCAAGAGGATTAGCTAATGAACAAATGCTAGAAGAAAGGATTGACAAATTAATGCAGTTGGACAAAGATGGTCACTCACCAGGTGGAGCCAGAAGACTGAAAAAGCAAAACAAAAGGCATGGCATGATCATCACATCAAGAACAAGAAGTTTGAGGTTGGGTAGATGGTTTTTCTATATGATTCCAAGTTTTTGTGCCATCCTGGGAAGCTAAAAGTCCATTAGTTGGGCCCTTACATCATCTCGTACATCCTTGATTTAGGCGTGTGCCAGTTGCAAGCGCTTGGATGGGACGAGATTACCAGACACTTCAATGGGAGTAGGTTGAAGCCCTACTATAAATAAGTCTTCTTGGTGTTTGTAAATAAGGTAGTGTTGCCAGTTAGAATAGACTTTCCTTTAGTGCATTTTCTTTTCTTGTGTTTCCCTTTCTCGTTGTTCATTCCTTTATGTTGTTTTGTTTTGTGCCATGTAACCACATTAATTTTTGAAGGTTGTGCATGTGCAGAGGACCACGCATCTATTTTAGTGTGGGGTGGAGTGATGTGAAGTATGGGCCTATAATACAAGTGTGTGTTGGCAGTAGAAGTTGTAGTGAATGGCCCAGTTAAAGGACTAAAGGTGTGTAGAGAAGAGATGGATGTAAATGGTTGGTGTCAAGAAAGCCTTGAAGAAACCATGTACAAGAAAAAGGAAGAGCGTAGGAACAACATGAGGTAGGTGAGGGAAAAAATAGGGAAAAGGACGGAAGAAGTGCCTTTGGCGCTATGAATGCGTATGTAAGAGTCTTCACTCGGGTTGGATTTTTGCACAGAAGGTTGTAAAGGGGTTTACATGCAAGATTTGACACGTGGGAAAATTTCTTAAGACCGGCTTAGTGGAAAAATCTGCATTTAAGGTCGAATTACGGTAGGTGAGAGAGAGCATTTAATGCTGGGAAAAGATAAAAACTATAAATAAAAGGTCAAGCACTTCATTATTTGCATTGTGATTACAAAGGAAAGAAAGCTCTTATGAACTAGGGCATCCAAAGCAAGATCTTTACGATGAAGGAAGCATTTGAGAGATTTGAAGTGCATAGCTAGGGTAAATTCGCAAACCAATAGGAAAGGAGTACACAGGCGTGGAGAAGTTAAGTAAGCAAGTGCCATCTTGTGGAAGGGTTTTTCTAGTTAGGGTTTGGTGACTAGGGCATGGAGTTAGAAGGATTTTTCCACAAAGATCGAGCTTGGGGCTGGATAGAGGGGTAAAGTAGAGCAAGAGGGAGAAGTTCTAAGTACTAAAACTAGTTAGAAAGATGGCACCCGAAAACCAACCATCTCACCAAAGAAGCAAAAAACAAAAGGGCAAGGGAAAACAAACAACAACCATCGAGAGCACAAATGAAGAATGGTACACAGAGATGCAGTACCCAGATGGGGTGTTGCTAGGAAAAGAATGGGAATCACACCTAAGGAAGATGATGGTGAGTGATTATAACCATCGCACAACTACAATAGAGAAGGAGATGGCCTTGGAATTGGTGCGCCCAACCAACAAGAGAATGCCAGAAGGCATGCCCATTTACAACGACGAGGTAAAGGTTAAGTTGGAGAAGGAAGGGTTACTTTGCAACTTTATGAACTGCCATACTTCAAAAAACCTGAGCACCTCTACCAATGGCTAATGGTGTGCGTTCACGAAGACTACTTTTATTTCATAGGGCACAAGATACGCATAACTCCCTAGTTAATTTCCAAGTTCACAGGCCTTATTTGTGAAGGGGATAACATTGATGATGACCTAAGTGATAAGGAGGCCATCAAGGAAATAATTATTGCATATGACTATAAGAAAGGATCACAATACTTTGACATCACAGAGATCCCAAACCCCGTGATGAGGATGGTTGTGCACTTGGTAACCAAGCTCAATGACCAAGAGAGATGGACTCAAGTGAACAAGGCATGGTTGAACATGTACCAGAAAATATCTGAGGGGACCATCTACAACTTGTTTTCTTTCATCATGGATGAAATCATCATAGTTCACAAGAAGGTGAGAAGATACTATTTGGTAATGTCCTCCTCACAATTATCTTCTCAAAATCGAGTGCCCGATGGGCCGGAAAGGTTTGTTTGGGAGTACCTAGAAGAGGATCCCTCACCCACGAAGCGGTTCACAAAATATACTTGTGAGACAATGACAACCACTCACAAGGCGCATTTAGAAAAATGGTACAAGCACATGAGGGATGCGTTCGGGGTGGAATGGAGAATTCCAGAGTAGTTACCCATGCTTGTGTAAGGAGAAGTAGAATTCATGGTATATCAACACTTTTGCATTGGTAGATTTAGGTTGACAGATGAAACAATGAGCCCATGGTGCAAGCTTCCCTTCTCCTTCACCACGTTATACTTCCAAGTGGGGTGAACAGATTCAAAGAGGCCAAGAGACTAAGGTTCAACCTTAGCAAGGTGGATCAAGACCACAAAGAACTATGTAGGAAGTTGGTTTACCCCAAGAAGTGTGCATATGTGGAGAGATATGTCTCCCACGAGATACAATGATGAAACCAGTGACTTTGCCAATCACTGGAAGGGCTGCAACAAGGATATACCTTTGCATCAGGCTAAAATTTGAAAAGGGTGCATACTTGGAAAATGATGTATCCATCCCTGAGGACCCCACAGGTAGAAATAAGCCTGTGCCAAAGAAGAGGGAAAGGGAAGAGGTGCAGAAAGCACCAAGTGTTCAGATACACAAGTGGTAAGCGCGTCGGGGACAAGTGCTAAGCCTAGTACTTATACGCAGAGAAAGAAGTCCCTGGTGAAAGAAAGGACTCCAGAGGAAGAAGCGTTGAGCACGAGGAACCCATCACCCAAGAGAGGTCACCAGAGGAGGAGGAGGAGAAGAAAACAAAATCCCCTGCCAGGAAGAAGTAGAAGGTGACAGAAGAAAATGATTCGAAGGATACATAAAGCTTGGAGGCTTATATAGGCAAGAGGGATGATGAGGATGAGGATGAACCAGGAGGCAAGGACCATCCTATCTATGAGGTTCATGACTCGGAGGAGGAATGAGGGGAAGAAGAAAATAAATACATCTTTTCCAAGAGGGAGAATAACAAGGAAGAAGAAGATACTCAGAAAAGGGGGGTAAGTGAGGAAGTCACCAAAGAACAAAGGACCCCAAGCCTCACTAAGGAACAAATAGACGAGGCCGCGGAGAAGGAAGTTTCCAAGATCATTAAAGACCTAGTAGAGCAAGAGATGGAGCATAGTGCGGACCTAGTGATGAAGGAAGTAGAGGAGGGAAGCATAGAAAAGGAATATGGCAAGTATGGGAGGGGATCCCAGTTTGGCTATGAGCTTTCCTAAGGCCACACGCACAGGGAGAAAAAGCACAGAGGCATCACAGGTTTAGAGGATGGGCTATATTGATGACCCAAACAAGGTGTTGCACGCATGCTTTCAAAGCACCATACCAATGGAGCAACTCTTGGCTATGGCATCATTTGATGAGGAAGGTGCATACCCTCGACAAGGAAAATGCTTTCTTGGGCATTTGAGTCCCACATCGACGAACCAAAATTCAAAGTGAGCCAAGGGGAAATAATGAAGGTACCAGAGTCAAAAGGTGACAACCCCTTGGCAAAAGCTCACTATGAGACGAACAAATTTCCAACATGGTAAATAATTTTTGGTGGAAGTAGAGGCTAAACTCTTTGGTAGGAATGATAGATTAAAGTTTCTAGAGGCAGAGCTGGAGAAGAAGGAAGAGGATCTGGAGAAAAGAACTAAGGAGTTAAAACATGAGGAACTAGTCAATGCTCAACTAAGGCATGAATTAAAGGAAGAGAAGGCAAGGGTACGTGAATTCTCTAAGAAGGTAGAGATGATCACAAGTGCCATTATCTTGAAGCATCCAGACTTGACACCGCCTGCGTAGAAATATGAATAAAGCCTGTAATGCCTATAAGACTTAACTCGTGTTCTCACAATGGAAATACAAACACTGGCCTTAGAGTTTGTAAAGGAGGCATCGGCGCACAAAGAAAAAGAGGACAAGATAAAGGTTGTGGTCATTATGGCTCAGTACAAGAAATTCCTCACAAATGTAAAGATCACCGCTACCGATAATGAGGAGGATGCCTATGACAACTGCACCGACAAAGACATAGTGGCGAGAATTCTGGTCACCACCCATGAAGCAGAGTTCAAGGAATTCCAAGATAAGAACAAGGGGAATAGGGTGGAACGTGACAAAATTCTAGCCGAGGTTGAGAAGAAATCAGAGGCTATTGAGACCTTGTGGGGCTCAATTAAGAACTAAATTAAAGAATTATATCCCCAGATCACTCGTAGGATGGACACACTTGAGGATATGGGCAAGCAATTAGAAGAGGTTGTGGAAACCATGAGTGCCAAGGGAGAAGGGCTAAGATTTGAAGAGGTGAGCACCCTAGTCGGTGACCTTTGTCATGCAAGCACAAAGCAAAGTCGATACCTAGAATAAGTTAGAGGCAGACTTGATGAAAGATTTCCCCCTCCTCTTGCAGAAATAATCATAGTTCCCCATTCTTTCATTCTTCCCCAAAATTATTCATTCCTTTATTCTTTCTCCAAACTATTCAAGGATGGTCATTCTTTATTCTTTGAGAAAATTTTCCCACAGATGATGAAGAATAGGCATAGTGTGGGGTGATGTTGGGCCCCTAATTTATTGGCCAAGTACAGAGAGGCGTGGGCACGCAAGGCCTATTTGAAGAAGGGCGCGTAAGGAGAAATTATGTAGGATAGGGTTCTAGGAGGGTTTAGTAGAACAAGTGGTGTGTGCGCAAGGCAGAGCAAAGGTTTTAGGACTTATCCATATTTGGTGTAATAGACAGAACATGAGAAAAGTATGACCCGACTGTGCATGTGGAGTGGATAAGGTGTTAGCCTAGCAAACAGGGTGGCCTAGAAAGGAATATACCTTGTGATGGAAGATTCTAGAAGGCCATCATTGTAAAGAGTGGAGAGCTTGATCATGAAGAAGCATGCTCCCATATAGGACCACCTTGGACACTTCACAATGGATCTGCAACTCCCACGAAGGGTTGAAGAAATTGAGAAAGGCTATAAATACAAGCGCCTGAGAAAGGGAAAAAGGGATATTAGACAGAGAAGATAAGAGGCGAAGCTCTGTATAAATACATAGAGAGCTTTATGAGTTGGGATAGGAGATCTGTAGGAAGAATGATGTATCAAGGATGGGTATATGTTTATCTTTTGCATTGTAAGGGGGCGTAAGTCCACTCTTCAAGCTACATGGTTCTAATTTGCACCATCATTTTGATCCTAAATGACCTTGATAGATGTAATGTGATTATTGGACATGTTTAAATGTGAATATATGTGGTTCGTGGCTCATACATATCTCTTTTTGTTATGTTCAGTGTGTTTCATATGAATGAGTATAATCATTATGCATCCTCTTTCCCTCATGGTTCAGATCTATCTTTTGTCAATATGCTTCTTGTTTGAATGAATATATTAGTGTAACATTTACTCAAAGCTCTCGGTTGACTAGGAGTTTCTTTTGTCTTTTATTACGCATCTATACTACATTTTTGCATAACTCGGATAAAAGAGGGCTCGCGCTGCATGCTTGCCTCGGGTGAGTGCCTAGTGCCCATCAAGATAGGTGACATGCATGGGATTGTCCTTATTTGTTAAGGGGTATAAAAATTGACTACAATGCTTTGAACAATCATTTCTTAAATGGGTCACCCACTTTTTCATCATAGGCGGTATCCTCTATAAACGTGGCTTTGACAGTCTTTTGACTAAGATGCCTTAAATCTCATGAATCAATCAAAGCAATAGAATAAGTCTATGACAGTATTTGTGGAGGTTATTTTAGTGGAAATTTCATTGCTAAATGTGTCTTGCAGCTAGGGTACTACTGGCCTACTATCAATCAGGATTGTTGTTCATATGTTAAGAAATGTGTCAAATGCTAACTACATTCAAATCTCATCCATGTCCCCAGTAAAGCATTACAACCTGCTCAGGACTTATGGCCTTTCTCTCAATGGGGTTAGATCTCATTAGCACTATCAATCCTAAATCATCTCAACAACATCATTCCATTATCATAGCTACTAAATATTTCACTAAATGGGTTGAAGCTATCCCTTTAACCTCAACTAAATCAGGACCTATTACCAACTTCATATATCAATACATCATATGTCATTTTGGTGTTCTCGCATAAACTTATCATAGACAATGGAAAATATTTTAAAAATAAAGAACTTAAGAAACTCTGTGACACGTTCAACATCAAACTCAATTTCTCATCACCATATTATCCCCAAGAAAATGGACAAGTTGAAGCCTCTAACAAAACACTCATTAAAATCCTTATGAAAACAATAGACGACGTGGTAAGAATTGGCATCTCCAAATCCCATTTTCTCTTTGGGCTTATCAAACTAGCATTCATACTCCTACAGTGCTACACCCTTTTCACTTGTTTTCGGCTCCAAGGCTTTCCTACCCCTCAAAGTCCAAATTCCTTCACTTCATGTATCTCTTAAGGATTTCATTCCCAATGAAGAATATCGACAAGACCACTTAGCACAACTTGAATTATTATATGAAAAATTCTTAATGGCCCTGGAGAATCATCAAGTCTATCAAGAACATGTCAAAATAACCTACGATAAACATGTAAAAGATCGTGACTTCAAAATTGGTGATCTTATTCTCAAAGAAAATCAAAATGTCACTACACTAGAATGGAGTAAACATGGAAAGTTTTCCCCTAATTAGATTGGTCCATACGTCATCACTCATAAGTATGGGTCGGGAGCGTATTGCCTTACCTCCCTTAATGGTGAACCTGAAAAGGAACCTTTGAATGCCTTGCACTTGTGACCTTTCTACTATTAAATGATTGATTATCATGATAGTAGTTATATCCAACATCTTATCCCTTCATCAACCATCCATCTTATCACAGTAATGATTTGAAAGCATGTGGTTCTTTCTGTCATTATCCTTAATACACCTTAAATATGAGCACCATGGCTCTATTCATCACATCTTTCACTATGGACAAGTTCCTCCTTCGCAAGAACCCCGCAATCATTACATTCACCTACCTTGTACCAACCAAAAAACATGACATGGGGCACATATGTGTAGGTCATGTACACATCTTTCCCCTCCTTGAAATGGTCTATTAGGGTCTTTCCCTTAGCTCAAAATAAATTCAAAAATATTTATGGATGTTCTTTATCAAAAATCAAAAATAAAATAGACTGATCCCTTGAAGGATAGCTATTCAAAATAATCAAAATCATCTTATCAAAAATAAATTAAACCAATCCCTCGAGGGATGACTATCTTGTGAAAATAAAAATTAAAAAATGTAGACCATACCCTTGAAGGATGGCTACCTATGTAAAATTCTTCCCACATTGATCAACCTTCAAAATATCAAAATATCAAAAACATCCTAAGAAATCTTCCCGTATCGATCAACTTTCCCATCAAAGTAAACTTCCCGCATCGATCAGTTTGCATCAAAGTAAAATATGTATAGTTGGGGCATTTCTCTATGAACCCATTAAAAATGAGAACCCTCTTTCTATGTTGATCTACACATACACAAACCCCCTTTCATGTCCTACGAAGTTATAACCACATTATTCCACTCTTTGACTAAGATCTTATGTAACTACCTATTGACAATCTCATTTAAATTTCATTATTAAGGCTAAAAGTGCAAGTGCTTTCACATTTCTATACCCATCACATATGTATCAAATCCAATTAAGGTAATCATTTCATTTTTACCCTATCTTATTAGTCACATTTTGAGCCATGTCATACACAATCATTTAATATCTACTTAACATTTCATCACATGTCATAAACATACTTAAAAATTTAAGTCAAAATTTTCTATCATTATATCCAATACATCTACATTAAACTCATATAACGAACATCCATCATAATCCAACACATATAAATCACACAAACCATACACTATGACATTATGGAATGAAAAATTAAATATAACAAACCATAACCACATCATCATTATATATATATATATATATATAATCAAAATCAAAATACATCATCAAAGAGTCTCGATACATCATATAAAACAAAGGCTTCACAAAGAGTTGTATACATCAAGTCTCTAAAACAAATACATATCATCTCTATCCAGTAAAATGGATATCATCTATAAACTCACTAACTCAAATAGCACTCCCAAAGACCACCCCCGGTCTCCCTCACCACCACCAGCTCCTCTATCACCACCGAATCCTCCATCTAGTCTCCTAGGTGGCTGACCCACACTCCCTACACTTATACTAGGTGTTTCTCCTCTCTGCACTAGATGATCCACATACAAAGTAGCATTAGGAAAAATATGTATAACCATATCCTCATAATGCACCAAATCTTCACGCAAAGATTGATAATGGATGTATTGACCATACACCGTGCCCCCATCCGGATGCTAGCCTATACATGATGTGTCAACTCTTCACTTGATATAGAATACCATGTGATGCCTAGGGCCTTCTTCAAAGTATATAGTTCTTTAAAAGTATCGATCTCGAAGCCCGAGTCAACCGAATCCTTAGCCCATCCCACTATGTCACTACGTTTTCTCACTCGAACCAATGCATCCTGACACCCCATGAGGCCATCCCTCTCTCTCCGGGTACTATCCCTCTATACCTCAACCGTGGCCTTCTCGGCCATCAAATTTTCTACAAGATGTAATATCAATCTCGTACCTCTTGTGAGCCTTCCAGCCCACAACTCTCGATATATCTGATCAAGTAAAGTGGGTGCCCACTCGAACATTGTCTGTCTCTCCATCATCTCTACTACCACCCCTATTATCATCTAGGGAAACCTACCTCCTCCAAAATCAGGTAGGGAAAAACATGAAATATCCATCATCATCATAGTCATCCTAGTACATCCCTCTCTTGATGGAAGATATAAGGTTTCATATGCAAAACCCCTAGATACATACTTCACATCATTTGCCTCATTCATGTATAACCTCCTCATAACATCCAATCTCTCAGACTCATCAATAGTGTATATACCCTCTTTGTGGACCAATAGTCTCATGATCCGATGCACATCCTCTAATGTAATAGTCATCTCCCCCTGTGGGTAACCAAAAGTGCGGTGTGGAAGGATTCCACCTCTCCATCAATGCTAACATCAAACCCCAACATCTGTGTACTCTCTTATAATCTCTCATCCCTCCCAAACCCACTTCCTCCATGTGCTCCCAATCCTCATATGATATGTCCTCTCTTACCTCATCCAAAATAAAATGGATCATATCATGGATCATTAACTTCATGTCCATGTGCATATACAAACACATAAAGAAACATTAGAACACATATCATCATTAAAACATTCAAAAACTTCGAAAAAATAAGAACTACCACTCAAAAATATCAACTACAATAGTAATAAAGAGAATTCTCGGTGATTCATCTCAATCACTAGCGATCACATGAATCACAGACGATTCCCTATGATTTCGACAATCGAAACCCATATGCTACCATGTATTCAAAAAAATCTTAAAAACTACCTAAAACAATCAAAATTCAAAAAAATAAACAAAATCAAGCTTAGCTCTACCCGACTAGGTTTTTAATGCCTCGCTAGAGGACGACATTGCATTTAATCACATTTTTCTCCTTAATTGCTCACACAATCACGCAGTTCGTTGCAAAATGAGTTGTTCACTACCCAAGTCACCTTTATAGCCCCCAAATCACTTTTACCCTAATCGCTTACAATTTATTTAATTTTCTAGGATTCATTCAAAATCACCCATGATTAGCATAATCACTAGTGATTCGTCCCGTTTTACACACCCATCAATTATTTTTCAAAATCAAACACTTTATCACCTTTTTCAAATCATGTTGCCTCCTTTAAAGGACCCCAATCCTCGAATTATTAAACATCAACAAACAAATCAATCTCAAGATATGTCATATGTCTATGGGACATGAGCCCTTCAGCTCCCCATCACTTGACTTCCCTGTCATTATAACCTACCTTCACGATCATATGTCCATAGGAATCGAACCCTTTGGTTCCCCCTATCACTTGATCCCACTGGTAGCATACCTCATTTCGGTACCCCTTGAACTGGGGAATTTTTTTTAATGAAATGTATGTCACACTTGTCAAACCAACCTATGAAACTGTTGTTCCTTACGTTGCACTACAGTCACCCCATTTTGAGGGGGTCGCCCTTAAAAATCAACTCGCCATTTTTTTGTCTAGCACTTTGTCAATGTCAAACTACTAGACAAAAAGGGAAAATGTAGACACCAAAAATTTGCACCCTTCATCCCCTTTATCATTTATTAATCCAATTCATCATTTACACTCATAAAATCACCTTATCCTAAGTCATAACCCCTTTATCATATTTACCACACGTAAATATCCTTTCTACAACTTATCAAATCTACATCTAACCATCTAAAACCACCCTAAAATAAAAATTAAATAAAGACAAATCACATATAACCTATTTCACAACCCCCTTAACCATCACACCTTGTCCCCAACAACTTAGCCAACCATTTACCCGAAAAACCTGGATCATCGGCGATTCAAGTAATCACTAATGATGATAAATAGTAGTTTTTCAGCCATCATCCAGATCCAGGCTTCCTTTAGCTCCATTATCACCTCTAGGTATCTCTTGAATTTTTGTTGACCTCTTTTTCATCATTTTCGCTTAAAACTCAACCTAAAACATTTATCATAAACTTCAAGTATTTGATTTTATTAAACTCACAAAAGTCACCTGAATTGCCAACTATTCTTGTCAATTTTACCCCTTATCAATTTTTATCAATTTATCATATTTGTTTTTATCATGCTTGGTACTTCTAACATATTTTCAGGTTTGTCTTATTGTTAGATGGCAATTCATGTTTAATCACATGAAATCACAAGAATTCACTCACTTCTAATAGTCTGACAACCTTTCTACTGGGAACAGTTTGACATCATTCATGAATTGAATTTATATGCAATCTAATTTGCTGACACCGAACAAGACATCGAAGATCAGATTGAATTCTTACATGACATTGAACATGAATTTGACAACTTCTAGTATGATTAATTTGAACGCGTATAAATTGCATCCACACTTGCCTAGGCCACATTTGACGTTGAACAGACCTACCATTTGATCTTAAATTCTAGTCATTTTAATATACTATTCTTGTATCCATTTATCATTTATTGTTTATCCATTACAATTCACTTGATTGTTTACAAGGCGAGATGACATCCTTTGAGGAAGCCCTTTGGATTCCTGGAATTGACCTTTATCGAGAAGCTCATCTATCTATCTAATCCATTTTGTTTAGTGTATCCGAGCATGATTTCTTCATAGGATAGGAGCTTGTACACAACTTTGGGCAGAGTGCAACCTCTATCAAAATTATGCATTAGCAAACATCATCTATGGGTATCGTTAAACCCCATGTCTTCCAAGGTCGGTTTGTTTTTATTATTTCACTTTGTTAATTCAAGTAGAAAGGTAAAAACATCTCGTAAAACCTTTACTAATTGTTGAAAGGCACTAGATAGAATCTCTTTGAGAGGTTTATATTGACATTCAACGGCACACGAGTAGCATCATTAATACAAGATATGATGGATTTATAATCAAAGTTGTTAAGAGGATTTACCATGTTCATAAGATTTACCCTTTGTATCATTGTTAGGTGGTAGATCTTTAGCCACTATGTCTCCATTATAAATGAGGTCTTGGATGTAGTTGCAAAGTTGTTTGCATTTTCTTTTTGATGACCATCAATACGATGAAAATCACAATATGTGTTAGGTCTATACCAATCTAGGCTTAGGTTCACCTTCAAGGAAGGGTTGTGTAGTAGGATAAGTGACCATATTATCACTTGCTACTGTTTTAAAACATTTGAAAGAGATTCCCCCAAAGACATATATTGTCTTTGATTATAATCATGAAGAGGGGGCAAATTTTCTCTTTTTATAATTGTGATAGATGGTTTAGACTTAACATGCCTTAATTGGTTGTTCTATAAGTTTTTACATTGTGATTATCTATGACACCATCATTAACAACGTTACAATTGCGGTTGATGTATCTTGTTTTATCGTGAGAAGTACTAGGGTTGTTGTTGTGAAAATTATGCCCATTGTCTTTATAATGAGGTTTTCTCAAGCCTTTAGAAATGAGGGATTTTTTAATTTGAGTTCCCTTTTTAATAACTTCCTTGAATTTGTTGAGGCAGTGCATCTACATGTGAAAGGATAAATCATCGCTCAAGTTAGGGATGAAGATGTTAACCATGTAATACCCCACAAGTACAGTCAAGAATTTAACAAGATTGTCATCTTTGACCAATCTTGACATCAAGTGAAGAGGAACAAGTGTTTTCAATAAAGGTTAAGAAAACAAGACAAAGGGAATGGTATGGTTATTAAGAAAAGATATTGATCTTGTGATTATCTAAACTAAGGGTGTTGTTGATAATTAATGCCTTAAAACAATATTATTATTACTGGCTTAAGCTTGTAAGCACTAAGTCAATAAGTCTCACAAAGTATTGCAAATGACTTACGGTGAAAAGTCTCTGCTTTATGATATACATTACTACAAATTAATCTTGGGCCATGATATCACATTAGGCCTGGTCTATATATTTCTAAAACTATTATACATATTTGTGAGATAATGTATCATTGTGACAACCTTAGAAGGTAATGTGTTTTAAACATTAGAGTCGAGTGGAGAGACTCACTCAACCCATATTAATGATTAATCACTTTGGAGACTAATTGACATGGGCTTGTAAATTTTGGGTTGAGATGTTAATTTTGGGACCTTTGAATTATTGAAAATTGATTGTGTGATTTTCAGGTAATCCTTTTAGGGTGCTAGAGTTTTTGAACAACGATTTAATGACCGTAAAATGGTAGAACCAAACCCGCTATGTATAGATCTTGATAACTTAAAGGAGGTCATATACCTTAAGAGACTTGCCAACATAAGTAAAGTTATGTATTGTAATCCATGGACTTCAGGAACAATGGGCCATTTAAATAAATGTTTTAAGGCCATGCATGTTTTATAACGTTGGTCTTATACTAAATTATAATTCATTCTCTCCAAAGGTTATTCGACCTAAGTTATTGAAAGTAATTAAGTGATTGATATTTGGTTAATTTCATGGAAAAGGTAAATGAGGATTTAAACTGAAGTAATCCCACCAATTTTGGAGGAGAGTTGAGGGGGTGGTAGTTGGATGAGTCACTGGTGTGGTACTCCAACAGTTAACACCATTAATTGTGCATTTAAAAATTACGGAAATCTGTAAAGCTCCCTAAGGAAGCAAACCGCATGCAACTACTCCATTTTGTTTTTGTTGTTGAAATTTGGGGGAAAAGCTCCACTTCTGGTAGTCTGTGCATGGTGATCAAGCTATGAGTTCCTGTAGCTATTTTCAGAAGAGGAAGTTCACTTATATGGGAAAATTGATAGACGGGGACATCATTCTTGGCTTTTAAGGAGGGATGAATTGTTGGTTGGTTCGAGGTGGATGGTTTTGGAATCCATAGACTCTTTCTTTGTTATAACACTCACTGGAGATAGACTTCAAAGGGTTTAAGAATCAAATTCTTAGGCAAGAAACGTTCCTTATCCCCTTTATCTTGTTATTTCATCAGATATTAGAGTAAATACATATTGCAATTTTGTTTGAGCTAAGGAAAAAGTGGGTACGTGATATTTTGATGTTGTTGTTCTTATACTCTATTTTTCTACGAAATGAAATGGTAAATTGTATGACTGTAGAATCTGGGTATCTAATACTTTTATCATTTATTTTTCTCAAATCGTGTTTACCTATTATGACTTTAAATGAGAAACTTTGTTGCATTTTGTTAAGGTGGTTGACCCAGATAATAATGGGTTTTTGTGCAAATATTATAATATTATGCAAAATCGAATTTGAGTGCATGGGATTTCTTTGATGTGACCAAAATCTTGATGTATGGACCTAGTAAGAACTGATTCTTGATACTGGTGTTTATTTTCTTTCACTTCTGGTCTGTATGCGTACCAACTGTGGAAAAACAGAGGCATTTTTTGGTATGCACCAAGGTTGAGTTGGTGGTTTCCAGTTGGTGTTTCTATCTTAGGTATAGGATATTTAATAGACTACTATCTTCCATTGATTTGGCTATAGAGAGACAGGCTCTGCCATTATGGCTTAGGTTCACTGGTTTTATTTAATTAGACTACTTATTTTTAATAGGTACGTGAATGGGTTGTCTCTGTCATCTTTGTAAATCAAACCTAGGTGTCAAACTTTCCTACTTTGCTAGATTAGGAATAAAGCCTTGTTTATAGATAACACTTCGTGTTATCCTGGGTTGTTGTTAATGTTGATACCTTTGAACTCTTTTGGGAGTTTTTGAACATTGTAGATTGGGTCTACTTTGGTTTCATTAGAATGGAATTGAAATAAATTGCTAAGTGGTAAAACGTGGGTTTTATATTTACCATTCAGTCTTGTGAAGACTGTAAGTTCAATAGGAACATTCTTTCACCGAGGAATAAGGTGAGTGTAGTTTGTTCATTGTGATAAGATGTTGATAGTAACAAGCCCTAGGCTCACTCAGATCTAAAGAATGCCATCACCAACTTACTTGCTGAAGTTGTTGTCAAAACCAGTTTGTTTTTGCTTAAGTTGTGAAGGCCTTTGAACCTAACTCATCTTATGAACTGGGTATGGAAAATATTTCCTTCCTCATTCGGGAAGCTACTTTGGTTCTAATATTAGATATATATATATATATATATATATATATATATATATATATATATATATATATATATATATCTGTTACCATATTTATACTAGGGAAAAAGTGTGATTAGAGCTTGGCCTTGATGGGAATGACTAGCAAAATGATAGATTGTGCCTTTTTTAGGACATATTTAAAAGCCTTATTGAAACCAAGGGGTCTTGGTTGGTTGGCACCCTGGATATATTTGTTAAGTTATTGTTGATCCAGTTGTAAGGTGCAACCATGGAACTAAAACTTAGTTTTGTTTCCATTTCTTTAAATCAATTTTTAATGAAGATTCTTTTATTTATTATGTGGATCTTATGTAACTAAATGAATCTCTGTTGGATGATAAAATCATGTGTATTACTTTCCCATTATAAAGGAGTAGTACGTACTAGTCAATATGACAAACTCGGGAAGTTTAGAATTCTATACATAAGTTCAATCAAGCTTCAGTGGTAGTGGTTGTGTTTTCAGAATTCTTATTACAACGGAATGTAGTAGGATATAATGGGAGGTGAAGTGTTGTATTAAGGAATACACAAGTCTATATAGTTGTGAAACGAAGTCTATATTGCCCTGTGTTTTCAGATTCTTATTGCAAGAAATATAGTAAGATATAATTCGAGGTGTTGTGTTGTAATAAAGAATACACAAGACTGTTCAATTGAGAAATGAGGTTTATATTTAGTTCCTATAAGTTATTATGACATATAACTTTGAGATATATAATTCTCTTTCCTTATTAGGATATTTTCGGTTAATACAGAATATGTTGTCTTACGAAGTTATGACATAAAAAATTCTTGGAATGAAAGCAATAAGAGTGCAGTGTGTAGACCACACTTATTGACGGATATTTTTGTATTGATGAAACTGGTTGGTTTCATGTGCGTAGCATGGATTACCTTGTGTGTGTCCAAGGTTAATACTCGTTGAATTGCTAGAGCAACAACAATAGTTGCAGCAACTTTTAGTTATGAATGAGATGATATAAATACATACCGTGATTTATAAGAGTTAAATACTTCTATTTAATTTCTGTGGAATTCAGGTTGTATTTATATTAATAAGTGGTATTGATTAGTAGATGGTCACTATTGGATTTGAATATATTTATCCAGTTTTGCTTAACTTATTTATGTGAAGTGCTAATAAGATTCATTACTGAGGAATACTCAAGAAGGTAAAAGAGTTGTACTTAATGTATGCAAATCAAGTTAATAGAGTATGATGTTTTTTGCATTACATGATTAAATTGCAAGAATAAGATTATTATTGCATAGTATATATTCATTCTAACATTTAATGACATAAATTGATAAATGGGATAAAGGACTTTTCTTGCTCAGTTCAGTCAAACTGACCTTGCCTAACCATTGCAGGAAAGTGAGTGAAGATTATAGGCGTAAAGTAAAGAAATGCCTCGGTTATCTAATTGAACCATATGCTTACTTTTAAAGGATAAAGTTGCAGTCAAATTGTTGAATTGAGATATTCTTATTTATGTTAAAGAAGTTATTTGTTGTCTTTGAATAATGATTTTCTTGTGAAAATCTACTGAGTACATTTATGATATATGGTGACATGGTAAAGATTCCATATTTTGATCAATAGATACTTACTTCATATCGTTGAAAGATTGTTGATCCCTCTCTACAATTTTACGTAAACTTCTACTAAGTTGTAGTAATATCGGTATATATATGGCTATATGCTTGTGATATTTTATGAAAATTGAATCATTGGATGATCATATTGAGGGCTATTATAACTCTTTGATTCAACAATATATTAACTACCTTATGGACTAGATGAACCTAGTAATTTCAATGATTGAAATGGGAAGTTAAAAATCAGTAATATAATTGATAGGTTAATGGAATACATTATGGAGCAATGTTGAAGTATTATTTTTAATTTAAATCGATTAAATTATGGAAAATTAATAGTAATGTTAGTAAGAGGTTGTGATTCCTCGCAATCAAGTTAAAGGTCTAATACTTGGTAGATGAGAAACCATCCAGGTATGAATCTTGATGTATATGCATATGTATACACATTTATGGGAGTTTCTTCTAGTAAAGTTTAGTAACTATACTAGAGGTAAAATATGATGATGAAACTTCTAGATGATAAGATAAAGTTCAACATATAAGGGTTAAGTCTTTAAAACTTAATTGATGTTCCTTTTGGGCAACACTCAAACCTTTAAGGAATAAGTTGAAATTACTATGTAAAACTAACCCAACTCTCGTAACATGATGGGAAGCTCAACATAATACTGTAAGATGAAATAATAAATAAGAATAGACACATATGTTCTTTGACACTTAAGCGAACTGTCATTCCATAAAATGGAGAAATGAAGTATAAGATCTATCATAGTACCATCATTTCGAAATATGATGAGATGATCATTAATGATGAAGTTTACTCCAACTAGCAAGGTGTAATGAAGACAATTCATTATCAATCAGATAAACTTAAATACTAAAAGGACCCATAGGGTATGGGATGAAGTTGGTGAAGAACTTTATGGGAGACTAAACTCCTAAACACCAAACTTATATGAAACCTTGGGTATGATGCCTAATGCAAATGATGAAATAGTTGTTAGGAGCATGCAAATTGTGCTCACCGTGAGTACTTATTATGAGATCCATGGCTAAAGTTTGGTATCTATGCTCCTAAAATTAGTGATTTTAAATCAACCATGATAAAGATATGATGGTGTAGTCATATAAAGGATAACGACGATCTGATATCTGGAATGCATAGAATATATTTTTGGATGCCAAGGAAATTGGTATGAAGATCCAAGAAAAATGAATATACTGCCAAGATGATAGTAACCATGCAAACAAACCTAAGTCGGGTTTGGGCATTGTTGTAGAAGTCCTCAAGAGAATTGGGATTACTACTGAAACAAGAAACTTAAAATGAATAAGACTCATATATATATATATATATATATATATATATATAAATTAGACCTGGCTAATATAAATGCTGAAGTAAAACTGAATAACATGATTCTAATGAATAGAAAAAGTGTTATTGAAAGGAGGATAACGGGAATGACTTTGTATGTCCCTAATGATGAGTGATTATGTAGCTTGCATGATTGCTTATAGAGGTAGGACAACATTAATGGTTATTACTCCTTGATAATGTGAGGCATTATTTTATTTGGTTGAATTTGAATCATTAATAATAGTAAGATTGGGAATTTAGATCTAAAGAGTGATCTATCTTATATCTGGAATAGATAGGTAGAAATGAGTATTATCAGAACTACATTTGACCTATCGGGATACTATGGGATAGGACTCTAGATACGTTTCACTAAGTGATGAAGACATGGAAACTAGAACAACCTATCATGTTTAATTTATTAAGATATCGTGTTTCATTTTAGGACTCTTGACAAGTAAACTCACTACCACCATTACGTGGTCGTATCCATTTAATGATAGTTGTCGTTATTTGAATACTGCCACTTAACAGCTATACTTGAGTTCCCTTTTTAAGACCTTAAAATGTGGCATGGTATTACTTAAGTACAAGCTTGTTAAAGTTACAAGGGCGGATGGAACCCCACGGGTTGGTACCCCGATGCCAACATATGATGGCTACGGGAAGGGAAGCAATCTAGTAATGATGTAAATCATTACAAAGACACTTTCTTTCCCATAGGCATCATAGGATGACATCGAGGTACAAATTCATGTAGGTTAATCTAGACTTGTACCTTGTACAAGACTTGTAGCTATTTACAACATCATTGACTGCAAATCCATATAACTAAACAAGTGATTAAGGTGAGATGACAAGATTCCAATGGCGAGTGTGTCGTCATGGAACCAAGCATGGCATACATGACTCAGAAACCTTGCGCAAGGTAGTGTAACTGCTGATTACACTATCAAGATTTCACCATTATCTAAGCTATGAGATGCCTATGGATTTCATAGGTGGAACCCAGGTACACACTTAGGGGTTATCACTTATATATCATATCCTATTAAAGGAAAACCAAAGGGATACATTTTATGTATGGCTTGTAAAGAGCATTGAGGGAGAATGAGTAAAGTTCAAGTATTCTCTCATATAGCTACACATGGTTCATGATAGTTATCGAATGGATTGCATTAAGACTTATGTTGGATTTAAATATATGGGTATTTAAATCAGCTACATAAGGTAGGATAAAAAAATCTCTAAGATTGAAGTGACAAAAGTGGATGTTACAAACCATCTATTTTTCAGGATTAAACATGAGAATCAATTTGTGATTCCTCCCCATTTTTGTAATAATTGTGTAAGGCTCTCGTTTTTCATTGTTTGGAATTACACAAATCCATCATGGTTATTTCAGAATCAAGTTTGAAAGAAGTGTTTGATGAACTTCTTAGAAAGGTCCACGAAGGTAGAAATAGATCCCTTTGGAAGGTGTAAAACCAGTCCAAATCTTTTCCTCTTATAATCTTAGGAAATAGGTGCAAGAGAAAGATATCATTATAAGCCACCTCTTGGCATGCCATGAAAAATTCCTTGACATGCTCTTTAGGATCAGTTTTCCCTTGTATTTGTCAAATTTGGGCATCTCGAAAGAGCATGGGAAGGGTATGCATAAGACATCCATGTTGAAAGGTACGGACACAATTAAACAAAATTAAATTTTTGTGTTTGTTTTTGCATGCCCAAAATAGTGTCTTTCATCATTTTCCACTCTTGAGCAAATGGTGAATTGGTTTGTGGGATGAATGGTGATTTATCATTCATATGATTGTTGTTCTCATTATTGGTCTCAAAATGAGTTTTTAAGTATTATCACTTTATTTGTGTGTTTAATACCTTTGGTATTATTGTTAGTGATTGTAGAGGATAGGAGAGCCAATTGTTTCACCATTGCATTGATTTGATCAAGCAAGGCTTGGTTGGGATTAGAGGACGAAGCATTAGATTTGCCTTTTTATTGGCATTTGTTTTACTTGGTCTTTCCTCATCATGTTTTTTTACTCAAGTGGTGGACCCTTAAGGCAATTAGGTTTTCCCTTTAAGGCTTTCAATTCATCCTCATCAAATTCTGAGGGAAATCTTGCTCCCATTGTGAGGAGACGAAGAAGGAATTGGTCTTTGTTTTTTCATAAAGTGGTGTTGATGGAAAGGTTTTTAAGTTGGTCTTCGTCCTCTTCATCAGAGCTGATATGGAAAGGATTTCTTTCCTTCCATCAAAAAGGACTATAATCATGATGTCGTGTTCCCACCATTATGGGAAAGAGGGGAGGAACAAGAAAGGGTGTGATAGAAAAATCAACCCTTAGCAAAGTGAATGCTAAGATGGAGTAGGGAAGAAGATGAAAAATCTCGACTCGTGGCAAAAATGAGTGCTAAGAGGGAAGAGGTGAAAAGGGTTAATTGATTGCTCGACTCTTAATCAAAATTATAATTAAGAGGAAAGGGACTAGATGAGGTTAGATGTGCTCTACTAGCTAACAAAAATGGATGTTAAGGGAGAAGAATCCTTGACAAGGTAGACACAATCAACTCTTAATCAAAATAAGTGATAAGAATGACAAAGAAGGTGGACTTTGTAAAACTTAACAAAATGAGTGATGCTAAGGTGGAAGTGGGATTGAAATGTTAGTTAGAGAACTCTTAGCGAAACGAGTGCTAAAAAAATATGAAGAGGTTTGAATGACTTCATGACTCTTTACGAAGTGAATGTAAAGAGGTAAGAGGTGAAAGAAAGAATTTAGTATGCTCAACTTGGAACAAAGTGAGTGCGACAAGAGGAAACTTAAAACATGATGGACGATGTTTAACTCTTAACAAAAATGTGTCAAGGGAAGAGGGTTAGGAAATTGTGATGAGCTTGCCCATATTTTAACAAGATGGATGTTTAAAAGAGGAGACTTTAAGAAGATGATGAAGGATGTCAACCCTTAACAAAAGTGTGTTAAAAGAGGAGACACAACAATGAAATCAAAGTATTAAAATAACTACAAAGTAAATATTGTCACAAGAAGTGAGGTAATGACGATGAAAAGGTCCAAATCTCGCAAAAATGGAGATAAGAGACAAGGGGAAAGTGATGGATTAGTGAGCTCAAATTAAAGCAAAGTGAATGTTTTAAAGAGAGAAGTGATGAAGTGATGAGGATGGCGTCAATGCAACAAATTGATTGCAAAGTACAATAATGTAAGAGTGATGGAAGCGAGGTATAAGAATATCATCAATTTAACAAAATGAATGTGTAATGTGATGAAGTAAGATGATGGGAGAAAGAGATTAAAGAATGTCATCAATTCAATAAAGTGAATTTGAAGTACGATGTCGAGGATGAAAAGATTAAATTTCAAATGCAGGACAACGTTAAACCTAAGACTTACGATAATGATGGATCAAGGTGATCAAGAGGGTGCTTAATCGTGATAAAGTGAGTATCACAATGCCAAGACTTAGTGAAAAAAAGAAAGTGTTCAAGTGTGGATCTGGAAGTCTGCAATTAGCCACATTTACAAAGTGACAAAGTGGATGAGAGATAAAATGTGATTGAAAAGGTGAAACACAAGTGTGTAACACGTGAGAAAAATAATGTAGTGAGAATTGGCCTCTACCTTAGATTGGCTTGGACAAGGCTTGGCTTCCTAGGTTGTTCACTCAACTAGGTGCCAAAGATACCCGAGAGAGCATGGTGCTATAGCAAGTTGTTGACTTTACTTTAACCCCTTTAAAAACCCCGAGTAAAGATCTTGCTCAAAATGAATTGCACCGGGTTGGGTTGCCACTACTAGATATCCATTACTCTAAATCACAATGCTTTACTAGTCAATTGGGATGGGGGTACCCATTTCATCAGCCAATTCCCTCAATGTGCCAACTAATTTTTTGGTTCTTATCGTAATCCTCAAAAGATTTTTATGGCTTATGGAAAAGCACTTCCCACAATTATGAGGACAAGTTTCTATCCTTATCCGAACCTCCGCCAATACAATGTGTAAAAATGTCAATTTTATCTTCTTTAGAAGCAATTTTCTACACACAAGAATTAGTAGTTTGAAGCTCATGAGCAAAGGCAACCTACAATTAGTAGTTTTTAAGTGTATTTTCCAACCTTCATGAGAGTGGGTCCTACAATAAAGGATTAGTTAGTTCACCAAAAGTAGGTAAAATACAAGACAAAAGAAGCAAAGTTCACATTTTTGATTTCCAAGATTTCTTTAAAAAAAAGCACAGGGAAAGAGCATACACATAAACAAACTTTGATTAAGTGAAAAGCGTTAATTCCCAAAAATAAAAATGAGAAACAATCACATTTCTAATTCCCAAGATCACTTAAAAAGTGCGAGGGAAGAGCATATGTGTGATCGCATAGTGATTAGTCTTACCAAAAACAAAAAATGACAAAGGAAACAAAAGAAAAACATGTTACAAAGTGGTAGTTAATATACAAAAATGACTAAACATGTGAAAAATGGCTAAAAATGACAAGGTGAACCGAAACGTCTAGTAACCCTATAGTAGCAATATGCACGAATAGTCAACATGAACAACATGATGGAAAAGGTTTGGCAAAAGGGGCTAAAAGGATTAAATATCGTGAAAACAACAGTAAAAAGTGAAAAAGGATGAAGCATCCAAAATCCTTGCAAAATCAAGCTTTATAGTTAGTCAATGAAGAGAAGTGGACGAAAAATAAAAGGAAAGTGGGCATGATTCTAGTTTTTTTCTAAATCCTAAGTAAACAAATGAATTAGTGAAAACTAATTTATTAGTGTGAAATGATAAATAACATACCTAAGTTAATCAAAAATAAAACACCTAAGTTAAGCAAACTAAGTAATTAAACAAACAAATCAAGTAATTAAAAAAGGCCTATCTAATGAAAATACACTAATTAAGTAACAAACATAGTTGATTAACTAGAATGGGGAAATATCCTAAAGTTAATATAATCTAGAACGACATGTAAATGCAATAAATAAATGCAATAAAGAAGTATGTAAATGACCCAAACAACTATGAAAAAGGAAATGCTAACCCTAATGTGCAAGAGAGAAGAGGAAAGAACTTAGCTGAATAGAAGATACTCACGGGATTGTGTCGTAGAGGTGACTGTGGAAACCGGAAACAGGAACGACTACGCAAGAGCCCCGAAAAGGATGGATAAGGGATTATTCTCTAGACTAGAGTACTTAGAGAGGGATTGGGGTTCCTACATGTACCCTTAGGCACACCGTCCTGTGTAAAATCTCTGGAACTGATCTTTATAGGTTTGGCAGATGGTTTGAAACCCTCACTATGTGTTACATAAAATCCACTGCACTGTGCCAGATGTCGTTGATAATCCAAATTGATAGAAAGTGTTGGACCCTGTAATATTGACTAAGTCTTGAGAAGCATGTGTGTGCGGGACCGGTGAGAAGAAGAAGGCACTCGGGGAAAACGCACAGAAAAAGGGGTTTAAGAAGGGTTTAGGAGAAGCCAAGGCATGCACGGAAGGCAAAACACGAGTTTAAAGGAATTAGCCATATTTGGCATTCTAGAGGCACTTGAGGAAAAACATGAGGACCCGACTAGGCGTGATGAGTGGATAAGGTATAGCCTGTAACCTTGGAGGTCAAGAAAAGGATATTCCACATAGGAATATTCCTAAAAGACATCATTACAAAGAGTGGAGGGTTTGTAAAGGGATAAACATTCACCAATGGAGGACCACATCAACACTTGGCACACAATTTGTTTAGGAGAGAAGGCATGATATTGGGTGTTGATCCTATAAAAAGAGATGCTTGGGCTAGAGACATATATACAAGAGGGAATGTGGAGACACGTAGAGAGATAGACAGAGACAAAGAGAATGCATAGATAATACAAAGGAAGAGAAGGAGAGTACGAAGTGTTATAATAATACTAGGGTTTAGAGAACTTAGTGCTAAGGGTTATAAGGGATGTCATAAGCCTATGTATGGCACTAGGATCTGTAACAAGGGTTAAAATGGGAAAAGTATAGTTAGGGTCTCATATCGAGAATATTATAGGAGTTAAGTCTCTGTCATTTAATATGTAGGGTTTGAGACCCTTTTTTATTATAATGTGGCTACCTAACTATTTTAAATCAATATATATATGGGTTCATTCGATATATCTTATTTATGGGTGTAAAACCTCATGCTATATGACTTATCATGGCTCAAATCCAGTTTATTATGCTTCTTACAATGTTATTTAGCTTTTGTGATGCATTAATGTTAGATCTATTAGTTGCATCTTCTACCTCTTTAAATAAGTGAATGTACTTCTACTTCTACAAATCATCCTCCATTAATGATGGAACCATCTCACAAAGCTCACATAAAGGAGGGGCTCAAAGTGCTCGTGTGTGCCTCGTGTGAGCACCCAAAGGTGCCTAGGTGATAGGTTGGCATGCTTGAGGTTAGTAAAGGTATTAAGGGTAAATAAATGACTACAGAAAGACCTTCAAGAAACCACACGAGAAGTAATAAAACCCTAGAAAAGAAGAATGCAAATGAATGGGTCAGATTGACCTCAACTACCACAACAAAGAGGCTTACTAACTTAGCAATGCACTATATTTCAGAGCCAAATGTAATTTTGATGAGTGTGTGCATAATGTGCCCTAAGTGTTCTTGTGTCAATCGTATTTTGTGAAGTAGTGAACAATAACTAGATGTAGAAAATGTAATAGAATGTGTGCATGGAATATAATAGAATCCTCCCCCTATGCTTGTGTGATGCAGATGTCTTAGCCTTGTGCCTTGTGATGGAGCTATGTGGATGAAAGTGATCTCCAATGCAATAAATTGATGAAACTCTAGATGGATGATAGTATTTGACCGGTGTTTGGTCCCTCGTTATGGTCTCGTAACTTTATATTTATAGGGTTCTCTTGATCTAATTTTGTAATTAACTCCAAAATGGCCAACCATAAAAAGATAAGGTTCTAAAATGGCTAGAAAGGTCCCAAAAAGTAGAGGAAAAGTTAAAAAGGAAAAGCTAAAATAACGCGAGATGACAAAATTTGATCATGCATATGGGTCAAAGAGGTTAGGAATGATGAAATAAAATAAAAGAAGATGGTCAAAATATGGGGGTTAATTAGAACTTTCTTCACTCAAGACCTTCTAAATAGTAGTATGAGACCAAGACTAAATAATGTCTAAAGTGCATGATTTTTGTGTCTACATTTGCCCCCACTTTATGTTGGTGAGCGGAAAGCTCGGTAATATAAAGTAGATAGAGATGCATACCTAATGTCCATGAATATTGTAAAAGAAAATGTGTTGAAGGACTAGACAAAGCATGAAATGACAAAAATATGATGGAACATGGAAACTATAGATGAAAAGTGCAAAAAGTGATGAGAGTGAACCTAGGGTGGAAACGCATGTGTAGTTGCTGATGTGTGTGATGTACCTACATGGTTAGTATAGTGTGTGTTGTCATGAAGTGTTGTTGTTGACATTTTTGTTGTTGTTTTTGTTGTTGCCCCATTTGACTACTTGTTTCTCATACGGTCGGACTTATAAGGAGAAAATGATCAAGTAGTCAAATATATATTTATGTATGTGTAAAAACACAATGTAAATGTATGTAAATGTAAATACACAAATGAAAGAGTCTAAATGGAACATGTGCACATGATCCATGTTAAGAAAGAGAGTGTAGAATGATATACCGTATCATGCGAGTTTTTTCAATGATCTCACGCCACCCTAGCCAAAGAAGTGTAGGGAGAAAGTTGCATTATTCTCCTTCATGTAACTACTTCCCTGAATGTGTGTGAAGATATCTCTATATGTCCTAGTTTTTTGGGTGATCCAATGCCACTAGTCGAAGTAGTGTAGGGAGGCACACCTAGTGTAACCTCCAAGCCTGTAATTATTTCCCATAATGCCAAGGACAACCATGTCCTATAAAAGATGTTGTGTATGGGGTTCATAGACTAGTCTGAACCCACTCGTTGTATATAATTGAACCGAACCGGTGTAGAATCTCTATGTAGTGTGTAGAAAAACCCCAAATGATGCCCCCTCTTTGGGGCGCATACAACGTCGCTAATAGGAGAAATGCGGCCCCAAAAGAGGACCAATCGCATGAACACTAAAATTGTGCCCTGCAGGGGGAAGGGAATGCACTTGGTAAAAACTAAAGAACGCACAAACAAATATGGCTAGCCAAAGACAAGTGTTAGTACAAACAAGCATACATATAGAAAACAATGTATAAGCTATGCAAACAATGTGTAAGCTACCAAGTAAATTACTCAGTAAACACGTAAGAAAAGAAAGTCACACAAAGTGGGTTACAAACATGGAACATCACTGCTATGTCGCAAGACACATAAAGGCCATCATGACCAAAAATAAAAATAAGTGTGCACACCAAACATAGGGCAAATCCATATACAAAATCAAACAATAACAAACAATGCAATAAACAAGTATGGAAGAAAATATCCCTACATAACAAATGCTACACATGAAGCACTCATTAACATGTTAGAAAGATAACTAGTATGTCAAAATCATGTATAACCAAGTAATGTAAAGTGTTAAGTACAAAATGAAACAATAGCACTGGAAGAGACGAATGTGGATGCCCCCAATGACCAAAGTGTACGAGGGTAGAAGGTGAGCATCCATATTGTGTGTAAGAGATCTATATTTGTAATCACAACTAGAAAAATATGTGAATGCACATGTGTGGATGATATAGATAAATGACATACAAGCAATCTAACTAGCATGTGTAATAAAGCGACCATGAACAAGCAAAAGTAAGCAAGAGTAAGAGCAACCAAAGCATGCAATATGTTGTGGATGGATGGAATGGAATGCAAAATGGAGTAATAGGAGCCACATGTCCCCCGAGTGAATGGAAATGTATGCAATGAGGTTCATTTAGTTTTCCCCCTTAAGCGATCAAGAATGAAACGTAAACAAGAGTGTGTCATCAAGAAATGGTTGAAGTGTGTGTTGTGTTTAACACATTGTGATGAATGTGTATGTGTATTGATGAGATGTGACATAGAAAATATGATATGTGTGTGAACCCTATAGCTGAAGTGTATATCATGACAAGATGAATGTAGGAGTGATGATTTAGCGAAAGCGTATATCACTATGAGATGAATGGATGAGTAATGATCTAGCCTAAGCGTATATCATTATGAGATGAATGGTAAAAGAGTGGTGATGTAACCTAAGGTGTATACCACTACCAAATGAGGGGGTGACGATTTAGCCTAAAGCGTATGTACCTAACCTAGAAATGTTGCATGATGAAAGGTTGAATGTTAAATGCATGATGAAGAGAAGGTCCATTTGATTTGTAAACCCTCAACAATCGAGTATGGATGGAGGAACTAAAGTGCGTCATAGGGTAGTAAGTGCAATGCATAAAAGATGATGTAGTATGCGTATTGAAGATGATAAACAACCATATGATGAATAGCATGTGTAAATGTGTGGTGTGTAGAATGCAATGCAAGATGTGTGAAATGTGTAAAATGTAATGCAATGTAACATGTGTAGAGATACTAGTAAAGTAGTATGTAGGATAATGTAATGCTAGACTCATATATGTAGAATATGTGGGACATAGAGATGTGCAATGTATGATGTAAGGCATATGTCGTGAGATGTAGTGTAGAGATGCTAAATGGAATATGTGTAGATAACCTAATAGTATGAAGTGTGTAGGATGGACAATATGATCAATAGTATGTAACACTAGACAATAGAAGTATGATATATGCATAATGACAACTAATATGATGTATGATGTATGACACGCGATATGTGAATAGATGCGATGTGTAAGACCTATTGTGTAGTGTGTGGGGTTCATGTGTAGTAATCCCTCAATAGTCAAGTGTGAACCGAAGCACAAGAGTGTGTCATTGGGTAGTGACAATGCCGAGTATGAATGAGTATGTGTATGCTAGAGATTGATGTAAGAGCATGTCAAGGTGATAGATGCACAAATACTATGATGATTAGGGGATGTGTTAGATGTTATGCCCCCAAGTATGTCCATGATGAAATTCTAATCAAAAGACACTAAGTGGATCAACGTAAAGAGTAGTTTCCTTGACAAAAGTAATGGGACGTGATAGAGGATTATGACCATCAGATGGTTCATCATCATAGTAAGCATCATCCGGATCCCAGTCATCAATATATGTGGGGTCTATAATGGATGTTGGAATGACAAGTTTAAATTTAGGTGGTGATTGTTACGTATGATGTGGTGATGTGGTAGATACCTTTAATGGAGTAGTGAGATAATCTTTATGAGGGGTTGCTTAGTTCGACTTCGTAATACAACAAATGACTTAGTAAGAGGACGTGATTTAGAGAAAACCATGAGAAGTGATGGCTTGTTGTGATGTGGTAATGGTGTAGATGACAAGTAGGAGGAGGTGGTGAACTAATTTTGAGAGGTTGTTGCTTATGTTGAATTGGTGATGTTGTAAATGGTTGCTTAGGTGACTCTTGACTATATGAAGAAGGCACATGAGAAGCGGTGTGGTGATGCTCATTAAATGTAGAAGGAGCATAATTAAGAGCCCATTGAGATGTAACATGACATTGGGCAGTGAATGAGATAAGCCCTTGATGATCAATATGTTTGACTCTATGTTATAAAACATAGCAATCGTTGTTATTATGTCCATTGATTCGATGATAATTGCAATATGGATGTGCTATGTACTTGGGATATGATAATATAATATATATGGGTTGATGGAGATGCCGACATGTGGCATCCCCTTAGTTATATGTATGGATGAATGTATGTATGAGTTGAGTCTTCTACTTGGTAGAGGTATATTGGAGGTGTCCCCCTCGAAGTGGATTCCCATCTTGGGAGATTGTGGAGTTACTCCTTCCTTAAGGAACATTGTATGGTGTTTCCCTACCTTAAGGGTATTATTCTACATATATTGATATTAGGGCATCTTGGCCCCCCATATCTCTTGTGTTGTGTTATCTTCTGCAATTTATAGATTTATTGTATGCAAGGTTCTTATTAATTGGTATCAGAGTAGTGATCTAGGTAATTTGTGGGATGAAACCCTAATTTTGGTGATTCATCTATATCTTGAGATAGACTTGGAATTTTTTAGATATTTTTTTTGGGGAGTGGATACATAGTTCAAGTGATCTTCCCTCCGAATTTTAGATTTTTGGAGCAGTTTTGCAAAAGTTGTGTCCATTTTAGGGTTGAAACCCTAATTCTAAGGTTTCATCTATATCTTCTGAATAATGACAAATTAGGAAATAATTTTTTTGGGTTGTTGGTAATATATTAAATGGTGATACCACTGAAATTTCAGAATTTGTGGATCTATTTTGATAGAGTTATTTCAGTTTTATTGTTTTTCACTATTTTGCTCCATAGGCCGCAATTTGAGGAATTTTCCTGAATTTCTTACATTTTCGGAAATATCTCAAAATTTTAGTAGGGGTTACTTCTTTGTGGTTTCAGATTTGAGGCTGAATGATTTACGAAATCATCAGGTCAAATATTGGTCAAAGGAGTAAGTTTGTGAAACCCTAATTTTTATGCATCATGGATATACCAATTTTCTATGGTAATGGGGAAATTGATGCAAAAAATGGTGGATACAATTTAAACAAATGTATTTTGAAGAATGTTTAGTATGGGTTTTTTTTATCTTCATCTTGGTGGGAAAGCACGACATTGGTATTCTTATTTGGATATAGATCTATTGGATTGGGATTGGGAGGAAATGGAGGATATTTTCTTAGCTAGATGGGAAACAAAAAAGAAACACAATTTTGTTAAAAAGAAGAAGAAGAAGAAGAAAAGAAGAAGAAGAAGAAAATGTTGATGATGAAGCTGCTACACAGATAGTGCATCTCCAAGGAAGGAAGCTTCAATATTTCAATTTGAAGGGTGCATTCAAAGAAAAAAGGTAATTGTTTCCATAAACCCTAGCAACAAATATAACTTCATCAATATGGATGTAGCTCAAAATCTACATGTGCAAACAAAGCATATCAAGGAATCTCAAATGGATGGTAAGCATATTCAAGTTTTTGAAGATTTAAAGCTTTCTATGGATAAATATGTTTTACATTCAGATTTTTATGCTTTAGATATGGATGGTATGGATATTGTTCTCGGATATCCTTGGTTAGAGACATTGGGAATAGTTAATATTAATGTGCAAAAGAAATTCATGAAATTATGGTACAAGAGAAAGAAAATTACATTGCAAGATATCACACTTAGCAAGGAAAAAAGTAATGTAAAATTGGATCATGAAGATGAATTTGAAGATGGTGAAGAAGGGAATAAGGATGAATCAGAAGGAGAGGATGAAGAACATGATGAAAAAGTAAAAAATAGTTTCTCTACTCAAGAGAAAAAAGAAATAGCAAACAAGTTGGAAGAGGAAAAGAAAGTGGAGGAAAAGATTGATAAGGTTGAGCATACTAAGGTTGCACCATATAGACACCCACATCATCATGAGAGGAAAAAATCATGGAGACATGCTAGGACACACAAGGGCAGCAATCTATATGGATATACAGGGAATTGGAGGAGTAATAATTTTGGCTATACATGGAATCAATGGAACAATAATTATATGTCATGGAATCACATGAATAATAATTATGGATATGCATGGATGCCAAGGAGGAACACATATGGACCAAGATGGAATCAGATGAGCACAATGGAATATGGAATCATGTTTGGAGTAACATCACCCACTAGGATTTCATATGGGTGGTTAGATGATCGAGCATGGCGACAAGTGTGCAATAATTTAAAGCACACTCATTATATGGCTTCTTCTTATGTTTGGGGACGAAACATGTCAAAGAGGGAGGCAATGCTATGTACCTTGGGATATGATAATATAATATATATGTGTTTTGCATAGAATTTTGTTCCGAATAGAGTTATTTCTATCTTTTCATTCTCTTGAGAAACAGAGATAAGGGTTAGGGCTAGGAGGAATACCCGTGAGTGTTGGGAAGGTGTGCGCGTCATAGAGAGATCAGACCGATTGAAGAGCTCCTTTTTTTCCGGGAAGGACTACCTATAAATAAGAATGCAAGACCACCATTTTCGTTAAACAATAAGTGAGGGAACTACCTTGGGCCCAGAAATATTAGACTTCCTTTCGAAGGTGGTGGTTCCTTTTAATACAAATTAATGCAATTGATAATAAAGAAGCTATTGCGAAATCATGATTTAGGTACCTCGTTACTAAAAGTAATAGAGACTAAACTACCAATAATAAAATGTCATGTTGTTTGTTTGGTCACTGGTTATTGATACGTTCAAATCAAGTTACAGGGATAGACAAGGCTGGATATGAGATTGTTTGGAGGTAAATAGGTGAAAGGTTGGTTTTTGGTATAAGTCACAGTGACCGATGCCGGTCACTGGATAACCGACCACGGTTATAAAACCGGTACCGGTAGGGGATAACCGATATCGGTAGGGGCAGTGATTTAGGGGCTTTTAAATGGAGGTTGGTTGTAAGGTGGTTATGGGGTTTAGAAGGTTGGTAGATGGTTGAGGGGAGTAGTAGGGTGATAGAGAAGACTCAGAGAGTGAGAAAGTTGTCTTTAGGGCAATATAGAGATGGATGAATGAAGGTTAGGTGCAAGGTGTTGCCGGGTGGTAGATCCAGGAGTGAGCTTATAATCACTATGAATCAAAAGTTCACAAAGTAGTGTCTAGAAGCATACAAGGTAATAAAAGAGACTACTTACTAGTTTTTGATGCGGATGCAGGTCCAAGGAATGCAAAGCGGCGAAGGCAAGGCTCACTGGGATGATCCGCAATCGAAGTGAGTGATGAAGCTATCCTTCGACTCTCCCAATGTTTGGATGAGTGTGACCATGATCTAGTTGCTCAATTACAGTCTTGGGCTCAATACTCCTCTCTCTGCAACCTCTTCTCTCTCTCTCACTTGTCCCTCTCTTGCAAAATGAATTCGGATCCTTTTGTTTTGGTTGGGGGAGGTCATTTACAGGGAACCGATGGTGGTTACCTAACCGACGCCGGCCGCATAGGGACCGATGTCGGTTAGGTCAAAGTTGGCTATTTTTAGTAAAATAGCCAACTTTCCCTCCTTTTCTCCCGAGGGGTCAGTTGTGGGCTTGGTCAAGTCATTATTAGGTTCGTTTTGGTGTGGGTGAGGGGTGATGAGTCATGGGTGTGGGTCTGGACCAAGTTATAGGTCTTAATTAGGTTAGTTTAGGGTTAGGGCTAGGTCATGGTGAGGTGGTGAGGTGAGGTGGCAGGGTTGGAGATGTGGATTTATTAATTATAAGGTAATTAATAAATAATTGTGTAAGGTTTAGGTGGTGAAGTAGGGTTAGGTTGAGAGATGAGATGCAGGCACAGGCGTCGTAAGACCCAAATTTGGTGTCTACATTTGCCCCTTGTTGTCGTGTAGCTTGTCTTGTAAAGTTACACTGACAATAATAAGAAGTGGTTACCCCAGTTAAGGGTATAGGTAATCCCCCTCAAATCTATCACAGATTGAGGCAACGTGAAATCAGGGATAGGGTTGATAAAGGGTGAATGATGATGAGATGATGGTAAGATGGTGGGGTAAGTTCAAGGAAGCAGACGCATGTTGAAATGTAGTAGTGTGCCTAGGGTACACGATTTGAAGAGCAAACAAGTAATTCATAGGCAAAGGTCGATAGTTTATTCAAACAAGGTTGATATAATCCTAGTATCCAAGGCATAAGAAGTAGCTCCAGGGGATATAACGGGTAAGGTACCGGAACATTTAGGCATGTTCGGTAGTACCAAATGGTTGGTTTGGTTGAGATAAACGTCACGGTCTCTGGTCTAGGCAAAGTCTGTCAATGTTGATCAATTCAAGTATCCTAGTCATGCTAAAAGACGAATAGGTAAGCTCGATTGAACAAACAGCTACATGATCGGTGGATATAATCGTAATTTACGGGCCTCGGTCGAGGTACTTAATCGGTGCGGTCTTGGGTCGGCCGATTGGTGGGCCGTTGGCCGATGGGTGGCCGTGGCCGTCGGCGACGATTGGTTGGTCAGCGCCTTAGGTTGGGCCGATTGGTTGGTTGCGGCCTTAGGTCGAGCCGATTGGTTGAATTACGGCCTTGGTCAAAGCCAATTGGTTGGTTGCGGCCTTGGGTTAGGCCGATTGGTTGGTTGCGGCCTTGGGTCGGGCCGATTGGTGAGTTGCGGCCTTAGGTCGGGCCGATGAATTCAAAATAAGGCTATTTAGCAAAGCCAGGGGTAGGCGATGTGGTGAAAAATGGAGATTGGTGGATAAGGGTAGGAGTTAGGTTAAAATAAGCAGGTAACCGATATCGGTTAGGGGTGACTGATATCGGTTAGAAGACCGATATCAGTCTTCTAGGGCACGACCTAACCGATATCGGTTAGAGGTCAAAACCTATAAAAAGGACTCCGACTCAAGCGTTGATAATAGAGAAGATGTATTTGTTTAACATCTAAATAAAATTGAATATGTATGTTGATTTGAGTTATGATAATAATAAGAATGTTTGTGTTTTGAATGTTTGGATTGATAAAGGACAAAGGTGAGTGTTATCAATATAAATACGCAAAAATATTTATATTTTTAAGGAAAACACAACACATGATAGGTTATGGTAGGGGATGGTCGAGCTAACCTTGGGAGACCCCATGTCTCCTAAGCTGTTGCCTACATAGCCCAATGCACAAAGCAAGGAGGGGCCTCAGACCGATGTAGTTCTCCCTTAGGACCAAGGAGAGGTGAATCTGAGCAATTTGGTTGTGGTTAGGCAATTTTTGGTTGGTAAAAGTTTGATGTCAGTAGGGTAATGTTGTTGGTGTTGGTAAGGTATCAAGGCGTGTTGGTGTGGGTATAGGTGAAGCAAGGGTTAGCTTACCCAAGCATAGAAACCGTGTCTAGATTAAGGTCAACACATAATCCTAGATTCGGTAAAAGAGGCAAAAGTGTCCCATAGTTGGAAAGAGCTAAACAAACCACGTATTATCGTAGGATGAGCTTGAATCCCTAGTACCTTGCATAAAGTAGAAGTCGATAGGTGAAAAGAGTTGTATAATCACAATATATCAGGATATACGTCACGTCCCTTGAGTTTTGTTGTTTTGAAGAATGGTGAGGTGAGGTGGATGGTATAGTTGGGGTGCAGAACTTGTTATAAGGTGATTATTCTGACAAAAGAGAACCAAACCTAAATAGACAAGTCCATGACTCAAAAGTGCTTTTGAATACTACTTTTATTTTTCTGGATATAGACTGATCGATGCGGGAAGTCTATATGGGATATGCATTTTGTTGTTCTTGAGGTCTTCACGAAGCTGATCAATGTGAGAAGCTTCTGATAGAGGCTAACTTTGTATAGTTGTCCTTCAAGGGAGCAATCTACTTATAGTAGTAGATGCGGCTTTGCACATAGCTATCCTTCGAGGAGCAAATAGTTTATAGCTTAGAGGTCTAGATGTCCTGTTGGCATGAAGCATCTAGTTTTGTAGGAAGTTTGACTCAAGAATATCCCGAATTGTATAATTGAGAACTTGTTATTTTAATACTTTTAAGTCATGGACCGACTAAAAAGGGGAAGGCATCTTTAAGAGGAGGTGATGATCAAACCACGTGAGTTTGATTCTACTTTGAGATGCACGAAACAAGGTGTATGAGGCGGTAAATGAGCTCAAGGGACGAGCGCAAGGTAGATAAGAAGTGATGTAACACTAAATTCAACAAAGAGAATGGTCGAGATGCAAGACATTAAGGGGTCAGCTCGGGTTTACCATTAAGTGAAGTTAAACGATAAGTACCTGATCCGTAAGTGTGAGTGATAATGTAAGGCCCAATCCAATTAGGAGCAAATTTTCCACGTTTGCTCTTTTCTAGTTTGGTTACATGTTGATTCTCTTTGAGGACAAGATCACCAATCTTAAAGGTACGCTCATGAATTCACTTATCATAAGCACGCTTGATGCGCTTTTGATAAATTTGAAGGTGGTCAAGAGCTGTAAGACGACGCTCGTCAAGAAGCTCCAATTGGGCTAACCGCTCTTGGCGGAAGTCATCATTGGTGAGAATATCCTGGAGAGATATTCTGAGGGAAGGGATTTGTATTTCGAGAGGTAAGACAAATTTCTCGATACCATACACCAAAGAGAATGGTGTGGCATTAGTAGAAGTACGAATGCTTGGTATGATAAGCCCAAAGGGAAAAGGGGATGTGATCATGCCGCTTTTCCCGAATCAAGTAATCGACTTTCATGAGAATTTTGGTTAAGGTTTTGTTAAAATATTTGGCTTGACCATTTGCTTGTGGATAGTAGGGTGACGAGAAGCTAAGTTTGATACCAAAGTTGTCACAAAGGACTCGTAACAACTTATTTTTGAAAGATTTACCATTATCTATTATCAGGCGATGAGGAACACCAAAACGACAGATAATGTGATGATTGATGAACTCAACGATTTTATTTTTTTGGTTGAAATGAGTGGAATAGCCTCCACCCATTTAGTGTAATATTCGGTTGTTGTGATGATCCAACGTGACGTTGCGAAGAAGGCGGGTGAATCTCACCAATAAGGTCTAAACGCCATTGTGAGAAAGGCCAAAGATCTCGTGTGACGTGTAGCGGGTGGCTGGGAGTATGTTGAAGGTTGGCATGTTGTTGACACATAAAACAATGCTTAACATATTCACAGTAGTCTTTATTAAGGGTAGGCCAATAATATCCTAGGAAAAGGATCCGCTTGCCCACGGTAAGGCCACTAAAGTGCCCACCACAAATTCCGTCATGGACTTGTTGGATGGTATGGGTGACTTCAGCGCCGGTTAGACATCGAAGGAGGATACCATCGAAGCCACGTTTATAGAGGAGTCCCCCCATGATGACATAATGAGAAACACTTTTAAGAAAAGCGTGTTTGCCATTACTAGTAAGGTCAGGTGGGAGAATAGAGGTTGTAAGGTAGTCGTGAAATTGGTGATACCAGGTATCTTGTGAATCAGCAGATACATTATTTACCTTACAAACATCCGGGACAAAGTAAGATGGGGCAAAGAGTTGTTGGACCAAGACAAATATGTCAGAGTCAGTTGGTGAGGCAGGAATTTGCGAGGCCAAGCAAGCTATAGTATCCGCAAATTTATTAGTTGAGCGTGGAATGGTTTGGATAGAATAATGAGTAAATAAGGTCAAAAGTGAATCCATTAACGTTTGTCCTTTTGAAGTTCCTCATTTTTACATTGGTAGATGCCAGTAACTTGATTTACTACCAATTGAGAGTCACCTAAAATGTTAATAGACTTCACACCTAAGTGTAACGCAACGTGGAGACCTAAAACAAGGGCCTCATATTCCGATGTATTGTAAGTGCAAGGGAAATCGAGCCTGAATGAAAGAGGCATAGGTTCACCATTAAGAGGAATGAGAATAACGCCCGCCCCTCCACCACGCTGACATTTAGATCCATCGAAGAAGAGGGTCATCGGATAAGACGCATCACTGAGCGAAAGGGTTGCGATGAGTTCATAAGGGAAAGTAAAATTGGTAAATTGTTCCCTAGGTAAAGGGGCTTCCGCGAGTTGATCTATGATAATTTGTCCTTTGACTGATTTCTGGTGTACAAACTCAAGGTCGAGGTCGGCGAGGAGCATAAGCCATCGGGCGATGCGTTGGTTTAGATGAGGTTTGGCGTATATAATGTATGGGATTAGCATTGGTGATGACAAAAGCTTTGTGATTCAGAGGTAATGTCGAGTTTGGTGGCCACAAATGATAGGGCTAGGCACAACTTCTCTACGTGTGTATACCTAGTCTCATAATCCACAAGAGTACGACTGCTCATGAAATAAACCGCTGCTTGCTCTCAATGCTCTGAGTCACGATGTGCGAGCATGGCTCCTACAAAGATGGTCGATGGCGTAAAGGTAAAGGTAGAAAGGGCGATTGTCACGAGGTGGGATAAGCACGGTGGCGCAAGAGATAAGCTTTAAGATCCTCAAAGGCTTGGTGGCACTCCTCGCCCCATTGAAAGACAATGTTCTTTTTAAGGAGATGATCGAAAGGTTGACATCGATCCAAGAGTTGTGAGATGAAACACCTGATAGATTGGATTTTTCCCGCAAACTACACAATTGTTTTAGGTTAGTGGGTGGGGGCATTTCTAAGATAGATTTGACTTTAGTTGGGTCGACCTCAATTCCATGCAAAGAGACGATAAAGCCAAGGAGTTTTCCCGAAAGGAAACCAAAGACACATTTCTTTGGTTGAAGATGAACATAGTATATTAACAGTGATCGAAAATAATGGTTAAAACATCGAGATGTTCACTGCGATGTTTGGATTTTCCAAGAAGATCATTGACATAATCCTTGAGGATAGTGTGCCTAATGTCATGAAAATGTAAGTTATAGCCTCACGATAGGTCACACCAACATTCTTAAGGCCAAATGGCATGACACGATAGTAGGTCCCCTCTGGGGGGGTAATGAAGGTGGTTTTATGTTGATCGCCCGGGCTACTAAAATTTGATTGTATCCCGAGAAACCATCCATGAGAGAAAGCATCTCATGGCCCGCAGTGAGATCAACAAGTTGATCAATGCTAGGTAGGGGGAAGTCGTCCTTTGGGCAAGCGAGGTTAAGGTCCCGAAAATCAGACATATCCGAACTCCCCGTCACTTTAGTGACAGTCCAACATTAAAAATCCATTGAGGATAGTCAATAGGTAAGATGAAAGAAACAGAAAGGAGTTGTTAAGCTCTTCTTTAACCAAGAGGGCAATGCGTGGATGCATTTTTCTCAATTTCATTTAATTGGTTTGAGTCCGGTTTCGCAGTGATGTTATGGATAGTAATGTCAAGATTGATTCTGGCATGTCACGTAGGACCAAGCGAAAGCTTGATTGCGGGCACGGAGGAAGGTAGTGAAGGCACTTGTTTTGATGCGTCGAAAGATTGTCTAATCTTTATAATGTGAGGATCATCCTCCGTGTGGTTGTTGATCTCTATAGGTGACTCATTCAACATGGTTTGGGTTTCAGATTGTAAGGCGCGTTGAATATAAGAGTCGTCTACACCAAGGTAGGTGAGGATGGAGTCGTCATCCCGGCACTCCACAACATTAATCGAAGGTAAGTTTTGTTCGATCATGTTTGGATACAAAAGGGGAGAGAAGATGGGTCTTCACCATCGTGTTGATAAGTGAGAGGACCTAGGAAGATAGCATTCATGAACAAAAAAAGTTAGGAGGGATAGATTCCGGTCTATCGACTCCGTGGGTGAAGATGGCAAAATGGGCATTGATGGTTCGAAAGGGGTGACTTCGTCATCTTCCTGGATAGTTATTTCTATCTTTTCATTCTCTTGAGAAACAGATAAGGGTTAGGGCTAGGAGGAATACCTGTTGAGTGTTGGGAAGGTGTGCGCATACCGTAGAGAGATCAGACCGATTGTGAAGAGCTCCTTTTTGTCTAGGAAGGACTACCTGTAAATAAGAATGCAAGACCACCAGATTTTCGTTAAACAATAAGTGAGGGAACTGCCTTGGGCCCAGGAAATATTAGACTTCCTTTCAAAGGTGGTCAGTTCCCTTTTAATACAAATTAATGCAAATGATAATAAAGAAGCTATTGCAAAATCATGATTTAGGTACCTCGTTACTAAAAGCAATAGAGACTAAACTACCAATAATAAAATGTCATGCTATTTGTTTGGTCACTGGTTATTGATACGCCTCGATCAAGTTACGTGATAGACAAGGCCGATATGAGATTGTTTGGAGGTAAATAGGTGAAAGGTTGGTTTTTGGTATAAGTCACAGTGACCGATGCCGGTCACTGGATAACCGACCATGGTTATAAAACCAATATCGGTAGGGGATAACCGATATCAGTAGGGGCAGTGATTTAGGGCTTTTAAATGGAGGTTGGTCAGTAAGGTGGTTATGGGGTTTAGAAGGTTGGTAGATGGTTGAGGGGAGTAGTAGGGTGATAGAGAAGACTCAAAGAGTGAGAAAGTTGTCTTTGGGGCAATATAGAGATGGATGAATGAAGGTTAGGTGCAGGGTGCTCGGGTGGTAGATCCAGGAGTGAGCTTATAATCACTATGAATCAAAAGTTCACAAAGTAGTGTCTAGAAGCATACAAGGTAATAAAAGAGACTACTTACTAGTTTTGATGCGGATGCAGGTCCAAGGAATGCAGTGGCGAAGGCAAGGCTCAGTTGGGATGATCCGCAATCGGAAGTGAGCTGATGAAGCTATCCTCCGACTCTCCCAATGTTTGGATGAGTGTGACCATGATCTAGTTGCTCAGTTACAGTCTTGGGCTCAATACTCCTCTCTGCAACCTCTTCTCTCTCTCTCACTTGTCCCTCTCTCTTGCAAAATGAATTCGGATCCTTTTGTTTTGGTTGGGGAGGTCATTTACAGGGAACCGATGGTGGTTACCTAACCGACGCCGGTCGCGTAGGGACCGATGTCGGTTAGGTCAAAGTTGGCTATTTTTAGTAAAATAGCCAACTTTCCCTCCTTTCTCCCGAGGGGTCAGTTGTGGGCTTGGTCAAGTCATTATTAGGTTCATTTTGGTGCGCAGTGAGGGGTGATGAGTCATGGGTGTGGGTCCTGACCAAGTTATAGGTCTTAATTAGGTTAGTTTAGGGTTAGGGCTAGGTCATGGTGAGGTGGCAAGGTGAGGTGGTAGGGTTGAGATGTGGATTTATTAATTATAAGGTAATTAATAAATAATTAAGTGTAAGGTTTAGGTGGTGAGGTAGGGTTAGGTCATGAGATGAGATGCGGGCACAGGCGTCATAAGACCCAAATTTGGTGTCTACATTTGCCCTCATTGTCGTGTAGCTTGTCTTGTAAAAAGCCGCACCGACAATAATAAGAAGTGGTTGCCTGGCTTAAGGGTATAGGTAATCCCCCTCAAATCTATCACAGATTGAGGCGACGTGAAATCAGTGGGATAGGGTTGATAAAGGGTGAATGATGATGAGATGATGGTAAAATGGTGGGGTAAGTTCAAGGAAGCAGCACGCACGTTGAAATGCAAAGAGTGCGACCAGTGGTACACGATTCAAGAGCAAACAAGCAATTCATAGCAAAGGTCGATAGTTTATCCAAACAAGGTTGATATAATCCTCGTATCCAAGGCATAGGAAGTAGCTCCAGGATATAACGGGTAAGGTACCGAACGCTTAGGCATGTTCGGAAGTGCACAAATGGTTGGTTTGGTTGAGATAAATGTCACGGTCTCTGGCCTAGGCAAAGCTGGTCGGCCCGATCAATTCAAGTATCCTAGTCATGCTAAAACACGAACAGTGAGCTCGATTAACAAACAACTACATGATGGGTGGATAGAATCGTAATTTGTGGGCCTCGATCGAGGTACTTAATCGGCACGGCCTTGGGTCGAGCCGATTGGTTGGGTGCGGCCGTGGTCAGCCGATTGGTGGGGCGGCGTGGGTCGGGCCGATTGGTTGGTTGGTTGTGCCTCGGGTCGGGCCGATTGGTTGGTTGCGCGCCTTAGGGTTGGGCGATTGGTTGGTTGCGCTTTAGGGTCGGCCGATTGATTGGTCGTCGCTCTGCGGGCTTGGTCGCGCCTCGGGTCAGGCCGATTGGTGAGTTATGGCCTTAGGTCGGGCCGATGAATTCAAAATAAGGCTATTTAGCAAAGCCGGGGGTAGGCGATGTGGTGAAAAATGGAGATTGGTGGATAAGGGCAGGAGTTAGGTTAAAATAAGCAGGTAACCATATCGGTCGCTTAGAAGACCGATATCGGTCTTCTAGGGCACGACCTAACCGATATCGGTTAGAGGTCAAAACCTATAAAAAGAAAAAAAGTGGCATGTCATTTTCACATTGTGAATTTGAGTGCCAAAACATCTCTTGTTGAGTTTTGAATTGATTGTGTCGAGTGTTTGGGCTGATAAAGGACAAAGGTGAGTGTTATCAATATAAATACGTGAAAATATTTATATTTTTAAGGAAAACACAACACATGATAGTTATGGTAGGGGATGGTCGAGCTAACCTCGGGAGACCCCATGTCCCCTAAGTGTTGCCTACATAGCCCATTGCACAAAGCAAGGAGGGGCCTCAGACCGATGTAGTTCTCCCTTAGGACTAGGGAGAGGTGAATTCAGCAATTTGGTTATGGTTAGGCAATTTGTTGGTTGGTAAAAGTTTGATGTTGGTAGGGTAATGTTGTTGGTGTTGGTAAGGTATTGGCGGTGTTGGTGTGGGTATAGGTGAAGCGAGGGTTAGCTTACCCAAGCATAGGAAACCGTGTCCTGATTAAGGTCAACACATAATCCTAGATTCGGGTAAAAGAGGTAAAAGTGTCCCATAGTTGGAAAGAGCTAAACAAACCACGTATTATCGTAGATGAGCTTGAATCCCTAGTACCTTGCAGATAGGTAGAAGTCGATAGGTGAAAAGAGTTGTATAATCACAATATATCGATATACGTCATGTCCCTTGAGTTTTGTTGTTTTGAAGAATGGTGAGGTGAGGTGGATGGTATAGTCTGGGGCGCAGAGAACTTGTTATAAGGTGATTATTCCGACGAAAGAGAACCAAACCTAAATAGACAAGTCCATGACTCAAAAGTGCTTTTGAATACTGCTTTTATTTTTCTGGATATAGACTGATCGATGCGGGAAGTCTATATGGGATATGCATTTTGTTGTTTTGAGGTCTTCACGAAGCCGATCAATGCGAGAAGCTTCGATAGAGGCTGACTTTGTATAGCTATCCTTCAAGGGAGCAGTCTACTTATAGTAGCAGATGCGGCTTTGCACATAGCTATCCTTCGAGGGAGCAAATCTAGTTTATAGCTTAGAGGTCTAGATGTCTAGATTCCGCTTTGGCATGAAGCATCTAGTTTTGCAGAAGTTTGACTCAAGAATATCCTGTAATTGTATAATTGAGAACTTGTTATTTTGATACTTTTAAGTCATGGACCGTACTAAAAAGGGGAAGGCATCTTTAAGAGGAGGTGATGATCAAACCATGTGAGTTTGATTCTACTTTGAGATGCACAAAATAAGGTGTATGAGGTGGTAAATGAGCTCAAGGGATGAGCGCAAGGTAGATAAGAAGTGATGTAACACTAAATTCAATAAGAGAATGGTCGAGATGCAAGACATTAAGGGGTTCAGGCTCAGGTTTACCATTAAGCAAAGCTAAACAATAAGTACCTGATCCGTAAGTGTGAGTGATAATGTAAGGCCCAATCCAATTAGGAGAAAATTTTCCACGTTTGCTCTTTTCTAGTTTGGTTACATGTTGATTCTCTTTGAGGACAAGATCACCAATCTTAAAGGTACGCTCATGAATTCACTTATCATAAGCACGCTTGATGCGCTTTTGATAAATTTGAAGGTGGTCAAGAGCTGTAAGACGACGCTCGTCAAGAAGCTCCAATTGGGCTAACCGCTCTTGGCGGAAGTCATCATTGGTGAGAATATCCTGGAGAGATATTCTGAGGGAAGGGATTTGTATTTCGAGAGGCAAGACAACCTCGGTACCATACACCAAAGAGAATGGTGTGGCATTAGTAGAAGTACAAATGCTGGTATGATAAGCCCAAAGGGCAAAGGGGATGTGATCATGCCAATTTTTCCCAAAATCAACGAATTTCATGAGAATTTTGGTTAAGGTTTTGTTAGAAGATTCAACTTGACCATTTTCTTGTGGATAGTAGGGTGGCGACGAAAGCTAAGTTTGATACCAAAGTTATCACAAAGGGCTCGTAACAACTTATTTTTGAAAGATTTTCCATTATCGGTTATCAGGCGATGATGAACACCAAAATGATAGATAATGTGATGATTGATGAACTCAACGATTTTATTTTTTTTGGTTGAAATGAGTGGAACAACGTCCACCCATTTAGTGTAATATTCGGTTGTTGTGATGATCCAACGGTGACGCTTGCAAAGAAGGCGGGTGAATCTCACCAATAAGGTCTAAACCCCATCATGAGAAAGGCCAAAGATCTCGTGCGACCCGAGCGGGTGGTCGGTGTATGTTGAAGGTTGGCATGTTGTTGACACATAACACAACGCTTAACATATTCACAAGTAGTCTTTATTAAGAGTAGGCCAATAATATCCTAGGCGAAGGATCCACTTGGCCATGACAAGTCCACTAAAGTGCCCACCACAAATTCCGTCATGGACTTGTTGGATGGTATGGGTGACTTCAACACCGATTAGACATCGAAGGAGGATACCATCAAGCCACATTTATAGAGGAGTCCCCCCATGACGACATAACGAGAAACACTTTTAAGAAAAGTGCGTTTTCCATTACTACTAGAAGGTCGTGGGAGAACAGAGGTCAGAAGGTAGTCGTGAAATTGGTGATACCAAGTATCCTGCGAATCAACAGATACATTATTTACCATACAAACATCCGGGACTAAGTAAGATGGGGCAAAGAGTTGTTGGACCAAGACAAATATGTCGAGTCAACGTTGAGGCAGGAATTTGCGAGGCCAAGCAAGCCATAGTATCCGCAAATTTATTAGTTGAGCGTGGAACGGTTTGGATAGAATAATGAGTAAATAAGGTCAAAAGTGAATCCACGTAACGTTTGTACTTTTGAAGTTCCTCATTTTTACATTGGTAGATGCCAGTAACTTGATTTACTACCAATTGAGAGTCACCGAAAATGTTAATAGACTTCACACCTAAGTGTAACGCAATGTGGAGACCCAAAACAAGGGCCTCGTATTCCGCTATATTATTAGTGCAGGGGAAATCGAGCCTGAATGAAAGAGGCATAGGTTCACCATCAAGAGGAATGAGAACAACGCCCACCCCTCCACCACGCTGACATTTAGATCCATCGAAGAAGAGGGTCATCAGATAAGACGCATCACTGAGTGAAAGGGTTGCGATGAGTTCATCAGTGGAAAGTAAAATTAGTAAATTGTTCCCGTAAAGGGGCTTCCACGAGTTGATCCTCGATAGTTTGTCCTTTGACTGATTTCTGGTGTACAAACTCAAGGTCGAGGTCGGCGAGGAGCATAAGCCATCGGCGATGCGTTGGTTTAGATGAGGTTTGGCGTATATATAATGTATGAGATCAAAGCATTGGTGATGACAAAAGTTTTGTGATTCAGAGGTAATGTCGAGTTTGGTGGCCACGAATGATAGGGCTAGGCACAACTTTTCTACATGTGTATACCTAGTCTCGTAATCCACAAGAGTACACTTATGTAATAAACTACTTGCTCTCGATGCTCGAGTCACGATGTGCGAGCATGGCTCCTATAAAGCATGGTCGGTGGCAAAAAGGTAAAGGTAGAAAGGGTGATCATCCTGAGGTGGGATAAGCACGGGTGGTGCAAGAGATAAGCTTTAAGAGCCTCAAAGGCTTGGTGGCACTCCTCACTCCATCAAAGACAATGTCCTTTTAAGGAGATGATGGAAAGGTTGACATCGATCCGAGAGTTGTGAGATGAAACGCCGGATAGATTGGAGTTTTCCCTGCAAACTACACAATTGTTTTAGGTTAGTGGGTGGGGGCATTTCTAAGATAGCTTTGACTTTAGCTGGGTCGACCTCAATGCCACGCAAAGAGATGATAAAGCCAAGGAGTTTTCCCAAAGGATGCCAAAGACACATTTCTTTGGTTGAAGATGAACATAGTATTGTAACAGATCGAAAATAATGGTTAAAACATCGAGATGTTCACTGCGATGTTTGGATTTTCCAAGAAGATCATCGACATAATCCTCGAGGATAGTGTGCATAATGTCATGAAAATGTAAGTCATAGCTCACTGATAGGTCGCACCAAAGATTCTTAAGGCCAAATGGCATGACACGATAGCAGTAAGGTCCCCTGTGGGGTAATGAAGGTAGTTTTATGTTGATCGGCCGTGGCTACTAAAATTTGATTATATCCCGAGAAACCATCAATGAGAGAAAGCATCTCATGGCTCAGCAGTGAGATCAACAAGTTGATCAATGCTAGGTAGGGGAAGTCGTCATTTGGGGCAAGCGAGGTTAAGGTCCCTAAATCCATACATATCCGAAGTCCCCCGTCGCTTTAGTGATGGGTACACATTAGAAATCCATTGAGGATAGTCAATAGGTAAGATGAAAGAAACAGAAAGGAGTCGTCAAGCTCTTCTTTAACCAAGAGGGCAATGTGTGGATGCATTTTTCTCAGCTTTCTATTTAACTCGGTTTGGAGTCTGGTTTCGAGTGATGTTATGGACAAAGAATGTCGTGGATCGATTCCTCGGCATGTCAAGCAGTATGACCAAGCGAAAGCTTGATTAAGGCATGGAGGAAGGTAGTGAAGGCAAATGTTCTCGATGTGTCGAGAGATTGTCGATCTTTACAATGTGAGGATCGCCTCCATGTGGATGTTGATCTCTATAGTCGACTCATTCAACATGGTTTGGGTTTCGATGGTAAGGCGCGTTGAATATAAGAGTCATCCGCACTAAGGTAGGTGAGGATGGAGTCGTCATCCCGCACTCCACAACATTAATCGAAGGCGAGTCTTCTTCGATCATGTTTGATACAAAAGGGGAGAGAAGATGGGTCTTCACCATCGCGCTGATAAGTGAGAGGACCTAGAAGATAGCATTCACGAAAAAAAAAAAGTTAGGAGGGATAGATTCTGGTCTATCGACTCCATGGGTGAAGATGGCAAAATGGGCATTGATGGTTCGAAGGGGTGACTTCATGCATCTTCCTGGATAAAATTACACGAGGTTTATTTGGTGTAGGTGGTTCAAAAAATCCAAGACCACTATGATCTTTGTGTTTGCGTGTAGTCATGGGAATGATCATATGTCGGCCTTGTTCATAAAGACCGAAACCAAAACCTTTCCAAGCACAAATGAGTCGTGAAGGTGAGGGGGAAACGACGGTTGGTTAGATATTGAAAATCAGATTGAAGGGAACCACACCAAGGGGAGGTTCAGGGTGACAGAGGATGCGCTTGACACCCCCATACGTTAGGTTGGTGCAGCAATTAGGTGGTCCGTAGGAGATCACCTCCCCACACGATGGTCGTAGGTGGATGCGCATGTAATCGTCCATACTCTGTGGGGTATGGAAGGTGCTAACATTGATATAGGTGGTACTCCCAAAGATAAGGCATCAAAAACACCTACCAAGGGATCCGAGGTTGGGATGTTGTCCATGGGAAGGAAGAGATATTCGCGTCGCATGGTGGTTTCATTGGGTCAAGGTGTGGGTGTGCTAAGGTGGATGGTTAAGCGTGGTCAAGTAGAGATGGTCGGGTCGGATCAATGGGTGCCTTGACCGGGCAAGCACATCATTAGGGGTGGTATAACATATCGCAAGTTTTGAAGGGGGAAGCATCACCATGACGGTGTATGACTTCCCTCATACTCAATTTTATGCATCTATGTAAGGTGGAGGGAATGCATCCCATAACCCAGATCCAAGGGCGGCCTAACAACATGTTGTATTGGAACTCTCCCTCAAGGACATAGAAGAGTTCGGGCAAGGTACGTGGCCCTACATGAATGTTAAGGATCACGGTGCCTAGGGTAGAAGTAATAGCATCGTTGAATGAACGCAACATGGTGGGGTTAGCACACATGCAGATAGGAGGGATATTCATCTGTTGGAAGCTTTGGAAGAGACGATGTTTAGGCTAGCGCCCCCGTCGATCATAACATGACATACCCGGATGTCTTGGATGTAAGCCGAGATGAAAAGAGCAGGGTCAGGATCTTCTGCACCAAAGACGACAATTTCTTCTTCGGAAAAACTACAAAGAATGGCTGCTATATATGGGACAGAGGTGGTCAGTGGAGGTAGGTTGTTTGGTGAGAGAAGTGACGTGGTCAGGGTGTTAAGATGGAGGCAATGAGGCAGGGGTTTCGTTAGGTAGACCTCTATCCCTCGGAGGATCTCAATTAGAGCTTGCACCGATGAGATTCAGATGTTCAATGAGATCATAGAGTGTCATTTTTACAGAGATCGGGTGAATTTGTTTGATCATGGTGCGATGGGCAAACTCCATCGGAGACTGGATAGGCAGTCCATGAATAACCACTTTAGGTGGTGGTGCGATCGGGATGGCGGAAGGAGAAAGAGAGGCCGCAGTGTGCTTTTTTAGCTTTTCCATTGTTTTTCCGACCTCGAGTAGCAATGCTAATCATGTTGATCTCATGAATACGAGATGAGGAAGATGGTAGGGATAAGTCATTGTTCTCAAGAGGCGGGGTCGCAATGATGATAGATTTTGGTGAGGCGGGACAAGTGGTATAGGAGAAGGATCAAAGCTAAGGGCTTTTCCTCCGTAAGTTGTCTTTATCTAGATTTTCTATCCGAGATAGGCAAATCGCAAAGATGGCTTTCAAAGCTTTGCATCCTTCTACATCAGTCCAGTGTGCGGTGGTAGGCACAGATTTTAGATTCATCATAACCTATAGGTCGAGGTTTAGATGGATCATAGGGTCTGAGTGGGGGTAGGGAAATGGTCGCATCCCCTACCAACATAGCAAGGATCTTGGCGTAAGATCCTTTGAGCGGGTCAAATTCGATGAAGATGAGGCTATTGATTGAGTGGGTGAGATTATTGATTATTTTGGTAATGGTCATACGAGTGGTGGTTCAGATGGGTGGTGGTTTAGGTAAGGGATTTTGATGATTGGGTTTAACTAGGCATGGCTTCTTCTGTGTAGAAGTCATGTTTAGCTGGTTAGATGATGAGGCCACAGATGACATGGTGGCAGGAAACAACCATGGGGAAAGAGGAGCGACAACAAACAAGTCCTTCGATGATCGAGTTTTCTTAGGGTTGGTAGGTAGGCAGGATACTTGGGGCGATGGTGTTGAGACGCCCGTGGATTTCTGTATGGGTGCAGAAGGTGCAGGTCGTGTTAAAGAAGACGTGGGAGGCATGGTGTATTGAGGCAAGGTGGAGGGGTGAGGCCCCAATATAGAAGGTAGGTGTGACGGCGAGGGTTAAACCATGCCTATTGCTATACCGGTGTGATCAGGGGCGAGGGTTTTAGTCATGCAGAGGCATAGATTGACTCGAGGAGATTGGGTCCGTCTCCTAGGTGGATTGATGGCTTTATTTTTGGATAAATCTAACCGCTTAGGTGGGTGCGCTGTCAGTCCGGGTATCGTGGTGAAGTCCCAAGCGTAGAGGGAAGGTTTGGTTAGGTTGATAGAGGTGGATGAGGTATTCGGTAGAGATGAGGGGGATGAAGGTGAGGACATAGGCATTTTGAGATTTTGTAAAAACTTCAGGCATATGGTAGAGGTGTCTGGATTAGTCATCTATATTTGAGAAGAGCATGGTGTACTCAAACGTTCCCATAAGACTCGTCTATCTTCTGGGGGATGACAATCTTCACGTGTGGACGGGAATTTTGGTATGGAATAGAAGTGGGCTGTGATTTCGGTCCACTGTGGGTGTGATACAGGGGGCGAATGAGGCGCTGTATCAATGGGTGTTAAGAGGTCAACCGGTCACTGGAAAGATTTAGGCGATGAAGAACTAATAGGGAGGAGGGCATGTTCTAGAGGATCCGTCATGGTTAAGGAGTTTGGTGATGTAGGCTCGAGGGGTTTCTCCTCTAAGGACGACAAAAAAAGTGGCGATCCTTCCTCTTTTGCAGCAAGAGTGGTGGAAGGAGATGTTTGGGAAATAGATAGGTTGGATAACATCCGCTCACACCTCACGCAGGATGTGGTGTAAGAAGGCTCTTCTGTGAGAAGAGAACTCTGGGCGGTTGATTCCTTTAAGGGTAAAGGAATAGTGGGGCTATCCTCTTGTCCTGATGAAGGAGAAGGGGGCGAGGACCCCCGGCTGGTGAAGAGGCTCGATTCAGAATTTCCTCGATGGAAGCCCTTGGTCGGGAGTCAAAACCGCATGGATCTCATGCACACTCTTCCCCTACCGAGGTTTCTTGGTTTGTGTTATCATTAGATGAATGGTTTGGAAATGGTTTGTTAAAGATTTTTAAATTTCGATTAGCATGGGCATTAGGATTATCGAGGGTTATATCCCCGCATCAACCATTTCCCGCACTATGTTTTTCAACATCTTGCAGCTTTGGGTCGTGTCCCTTCATGCATGATGGAATTTACAAGTCATTTTCTTTATACCAAGAAGGTATAAAGCGGCGCGAATCAAACCCGGAGTGAGGTTTAACAGGAGGCAAGGTGAGAGCTCCTACTTTAAGCAATTTTTCCAAGATCACATCATAAGTTTCTCCCAAGGGAGTGTACTTGATGGGCTCGACTTTATACTTATAGGTGGATTTCGGCTGGGTATTAGACGGTGCTTGAGATTTGACCATCACCGCGTGTACAACTCCTTTGATTTCAAGCAAACGATGCGTGAGAGTTGGTGGTGTTGGGTTTGTTGGTGGAGTCTTGGGTTCAGAAATTTGAGTTTTTGTTGCGCAACTTCAATTTCTCCTCCTCTAAGGCTCGAATCTCTAGTTTCCGAGCCATAGTAAAGGCCTCATCAAAGGTGCGGAAAGTTTGAATTTGGAGGGTGGGAGAAATGTGTTTAGCGCAGGCCCGCGTAAAGAGTTCGATGAGCTCTAGCCTGAGGTAAGGCATAAGTAAGTTGGTTGATGAGGCCCCGCCATCGTCCAACGAAATCGCGATAGACTCGCCTTCAAATCGTCGATGGCATGAGGTCGGTAATGGATACTTTTTTGGCAATATTGATGGAGAAGTGATCCAAGAAAGATTGGGCTAACTGGTTAAAGGAGAAGATTGAGTGCTGGGCTAAAGCACTGTACCACTCCAAGGCAGGTCCTGATAAGGACATGGGGAAGGTATGGAGTAGTAAGGCATCGTCATGAGCAATCGATACAGCAGCATGTCTAAACGATCGCAAGTGTTGTCGAGGGTCCTCCTTACTACTAAAGTGAGTAAATTTCGGTAATTCCCATTGAGGAGGATATGTATGAAGGGGGACAGAAGGATGAATAGGCTCCCACAAACTTGCTCAGATGTCAGGTGTTACGGCTTCTCAAATGTAAGCCTCAAGATTTTGCATCTTGTCCATCATCCGCTTGATTAAATCATTGGTTGGGTCGATGATGATGGTGTTGTCGTCAAACGGGGAGGATCGGGCCAAGAGCCGCTACTAGACAATGGTGGGGTTGAATGTTGATAAGGTAACGATGATGAATGTGTTGGGGTGGCCAAATAAGGGTGTCCTATATAAGATGTTGAGGCCACCGGATGAGTCTCATGGAAATGAAAAGGTGGGCGAGCCCGAGAGGGAAAGCTCGTGTGGATAGATGGTAGAGAGCGAGTTATGAAAGAGGTAATCATGCGGGAGAGATGAGGTAGGGGCAAAGTGGATGGTAGTGATATGTGGGGCCCCAGATTAACCAAAGGAAGGCCAATTGGTTGTAGATGAACCACCAAAGCCACTGAGCTGGGAGACGGGGCTAAGGATGAAGATGGTGAGGCGGAGTTATTAGGTGGGGAAGGGGCTAAGTGAGCGGCTATACTAATAGGCATACCAAAGAGGAGCTGACCGTCGGGTGTACGGTTAGGGGTATGAGACAAATAATACTGTACGGCGCTAGGATTAGCATCCAAAAATTTGGCAAAGTCCGATCTCCTACAGGATCTTGGGAAAAGCACTGGTGTCCGTAGGATTCCCATAGGATGCAAAGGGGGTGACTCAGAAAAGACACTAGAACAAGCATGTGAAACCATGGTTATGCTTGTTACCGGGTGATAACAACCATGGACAAGAGGATACAATAGAGAATTAGTCAATCAAGAATAGAAAACATCAACAAAATGTTGGAATTGGTAGGTTGTTGGTTTGTCAGGAACTGTGAAACACAGTAACCGATATCGGTCTGGTAACCGATGTCGTCGACGGTAGTCGACATCGGCCACAAGGTAACCAATGTCGGTAGAAGAGGACCGGTGTCGGTCACTGTGAAGGCAAAGAGAGAATGTAAGAGGCTACTGGTTTGGGGATAACAAGGCTTAGTATACCCACCAAACTGTCTGAAGTGATCACTGAGACAGGGTATAACAGAGAAACAGAACTGAAAGAAAAAAAAAAAAGCAAGATACACAAGCAAATCAAGAGACTAACCCTAGGATTAGTTTTAATCACTTTGGGCTTATGCCTTAGACGCAAGATGATGTCAATCCTAAACAAAAGACCTAAGGGAGATGTCAAGTTTGTTTTGGCTTGTAAGGCTACCTCAATCAGGTGAGGAATACCGCGGGAAGGGGGGATGTTTGAGATGTTGTGTAGATTATGATGTGATTTGGTATGTGTTGTGTAGTGAGAGTAAGATTAATTTCTCATCAATACCGTGGATATCACCCCCACGTGTATGACCTGTTACTTAATCTACGTTCACTAGAATTAAAAACAACAAGCAAGAATGTGATGCACGTGTTTTAAACCCAAATCAAAATGATATTCGATGAAGCAAAGAAAGAGAAGAGGTTAAGAAGATGACTTTCACTAATGCAAAGATGCGAAAGAAAGACAAGTTCTTTTACCAAAATGACAAAATATTTTGTGAATATTTAGAAGAAAGAAACAGCAAGTGTGCTCCCTATATGAAAACAAGCAAGAAAGAAAGAAACCCGAGAAGGGTCCCACCGGGTGTGCCAAAATGTTTCGCATAGAATTTTGTTCCAGAATAGAGTTATTTATATCTTTTCATTCTCTTGAGAAACAAATAAGGATTAGGGCTAGGAGGAATACCTGTTGAGTGTCGGGAAGGTGTGCGCGTCAGTAGAGAGATCGACCGATCAGTGAAGAGCTCCTTTTGTCTCTGGGAAGGACTACCTGTAAATAAGAATGCAAGACCACCAGAGATTTTCGTTAAACAATAAGTGAGGGAACCGCCTGGGCCCAGAAATATTAGACTTCCTTTCAAAGGTGGTCACCTTTAATACAAATTAATGCAAATGATAATAAAGAAGCTATTGCGAAATCATGATTTAGGTACCTCGTTACTAAAAGCAATAGAGACTAAACTACCAATAATAAAATGTCATGCTGTTTGTTTGGTCACTAGTTATTGATACATTCAGATCAAGTTACAGGAATAGACAAGGCTGGATATGAGATTGTTTAGAGGTAAATAGGTGAAAGGTTGGTTTTTGTATAAGTCACAAAGTGACCGACGCCGTCACCGGATAACCAACCGCATGTTATAAAATCGGTACTTGGTAGGGGATAACCGATATCGGTAGGGGTGATTTAGGGATTTAAAATGGAGGTTGTCAGAAGGTGGTTATGGGGTTTAGAAGGTCAGGTAGATGGTCGAGGGAGTAGAGGGTGATAGAGAAGACTCAGAGAGTGAGAAAGTTGTCTTTGGGGTAAATATAGAGATGGATGAATGAAGGTTAGGTGCAAGGTGCTGCCGGTGGTAGATCCAGGAGTGAGCTTATAATCACTATGAATCAAAAGTTCACAAAGTAGTGTCTAGAAGCATACAAGGTAATAAAAGAGACTACTTACTAGTTTCTGATGCGGATGCAGGTCCAAGGAATGCAGTGGCGAAGGCAAGGCTCAATTGGGATGATCCGGCAATCGGAAGTGAGCTGATGAAGCTATCCTCCGACTCTCCCAATGTTTGGATGAGTGTGACCGTGATCTAGTTGCTCAGTTATAGTCTTGGGCTCAATACTCCTCTCTGCAACCTCTTCTCTCTCTCTCACTTGTCCCTCTCTTGCAAAATGAATTCGGATCCTTTTGTTTTGGTTGGGGGAGGTCATTTACAGGGAACCGATGGCGGTTACCTAACCGACGCCGGCGCAGTAGGGATCGATGTCGGTTAGGTCAAAGTTGGCTATTTTTAGTAAAATAGCCAACTTTCTCTCCTTTTCTCCCGAGGGGTCAATCAGGTGGGGCTTGGTCAAGTCATTATTAGGTTCGTTTTGGTGCGGTGAGGGGTGATGAGTCATGGGTGTGGGTCTGACCAAGTTATAGGTCTTAATTAGGTTAGTTTAGGTTAGGGCTAGGTCATGGTGAGGTGGTGAGGTGAGGTGGCAGGGGTTGAGATGTGGATTTATTAATTATAAGGTAATTAATAAATAATTAAGTGTGTAAGGTTTAGGTGGTGAGGTAGGGTTAGGTCATAAGACGAGATGCGGGCACAGGGGCATCGTAAGACCCAAATTTGGTGTCTACAATATGGGTCGATGGAGATGTCGACATGTGGCACACATCCCCTTATATATATGTATGGATGAATGTATATATGAGTTGAGTCTTCTACTTGGTAGAGGTATATTGGAGGTGTCCCCCTCGAAGTGGATTCCCATCCTAGGAGATTGTGGAGTTACTCCTTCGCTTGAGGAGCATCAGTATGGTGTTGCCTCTACCTTAAGGGTATTATTCTCGCATATATTGATTTTAGGGCATCTTGCCCCCATATCTCTTGTGTTTTATTATCTTCTACAATTTATTAATTTATTATATGCAAGGTTCTTATCAGATGACCTTGATACTTTGTTAGCAGATAAGGAGGATAGTGACCAGTAAAGCGTAAAGTGATAAATCATGACTAAGGAGTGCAAAGAAGAATTTCATGGTTCTTAGTGTGACTCTCAATTATGAGAGGCTCAGGTAATGGCATGACCTAAGGTTCAACTATATGACATGTAGTGGACATAGATTAAGAGGAGATGTAGAGGAGAACAAACATGAGATCGAGAAGCATCCCTAAGCTATTGGATTTCAGATTTGAGAGATGTGATCGTGGATTCCATAGCCATAAATTTATCTTGAAATAAATCATGTAAAGCTTGAATTGAGTCCAATAGGGGTTGATTAGATGGAGGATCACTAGGGTTGTTAAATGACAAGCGCGCATAGGAATTAACTCGTGTGGCAACATATTATCATCATAATACTTGGTGTTTAGGGATTTTTGCAAAATAGCTTGACAATTGGGATATCTCTTAAGTAAATCAAATAAAGAAACTTGAGAAACCTTACGACCCATGATAGAAGAAAGATGAGGATCCTAAGCGTGAAAGACGTCGGGTTCACAAAAATGATTAAGTAAAATGGGGAATATCCTAAAGTTAATCTAATCTAGAACGACATGTAAATGCAGTAAATAATTGCATTAAAGAAGTATGTAAATGACCCGAACAACTATGAAAAGGGAAATGCTAACCCTAATGTGCAAGAGAGAAGAGGAAAGAACTCAACTGAATAGAAGATGCTCATGGATCGTGTCGCAAAGGTGACTATGGAAACCGGAAGCAGGAACGACTATGCAGAGTCCCAAAAAGGATGGATCTAGGATGATTCTTTCGACCGGAGCGCCTGGAGAGGGACTCAGGTGCCTATGGGTGCTCTAAGATGTAAAACAAGCGCCCTATTTTGTGCAAAATCTCTAGAATTGATATTTATAGGTTCGATAGGTGGTCTAAAACCCTCGTTGTGTATCGCATCAAATCCGTTGCACTACGCTAGATGTCACCGATAATCTAATATAATATAAAGACCTCGCAAGAAACCACAAGAGAAGTATCAAAACCCTAAAAAAGAAGAATGTAAATGAATGGGTCGTGATTGACCTCAACTGCCACAACAATGGGATTACTAACTGAGTGTTGCACTACATTTGGGACCCAAATGTAGTTCCGTGAGTGTGTGCATAATGTACCCTAGGTGCTTTCTTGTGTCACCACACTTTGTGAAGTAAAGTGAGCAATAAATAAATGTAGAAAATGTAATAGAATGTGTGCATGGAATAGAATAGAATCCTACCCCTTGGCTTGTGTGATGTAGATGTCTTAGCCTTGTTGTTCCTCAGTGATGGAGCTATGTGGATGCAAGTGATCTCTAATGCAATAGATGGATGCAACTCTAGATGGATGATAGTAGTGACTAGTTCTTGGTCCCTCATTATGGTCTCATAACTTTATATTTATAGGGTTCTCTTGATCTAATTTTGTAATTAACCCCAAAATGGTCGAATCGTAAAAAGATAAGGATTTAAAAAGGATAGAAAGAGCCCAAAAAGCGGCGGAAAGTTAAGAAAGGATAGGGGTGCCCTACCAAGGCTAAAATAATGCGAGATGATAGAAGTTTGTCCCTGGGCATGCAGATGCAAGAGGGTCTGGATTGACGAAAGAAAATAAAAGAAGATGGCCAAAAGATAGGGGTTAATTAATACTTTCTTCACTCAAAAACCTTCTAAATAGTAGTATGAGACCGAGACTAAATAATGTCTAAAGTGCATGATTTTGTGTCTACAGTAGTAAAGTAAATGGAAAGACCAAAGTTAAAACTAAAGCTAACTTATAAATGAAACTAACTTATAAATAAAACAAACTTATAAATACAACGTAAAGTTAACTTAAAAATAAAAACTATAAAATGAAATGGAAACCTAAACCTAAAGTTATGTTGGGATCAACTTTTATGATGTGGTCATTTTTTTGGTTTGTTTTAGCATGTTTGAAATGGAGGCAATAATGGCGAGCGAGGGTGGTCGTGAGGGAGGTGCATAGAGAGGAGAATGGTTATGGAGTGATGACGCAAGAGCATTGTGGTGGGTCACACGATGACTGCGAAGTTGGGTTGGTCGGGGTGTTAGCGGCGCCGTGTTTAGAGTGGGGTGGGAGGTGCTCGGGATGGGAGTGGGGAAGATCGAGGCTAGGGTGTGTAAGGGGGTGGGTTACATGGATGAGTCAAGGGAGGGTCCATGGGGTTTGTGTTTGGGGAGGGTCGGGGTCTACGTGGAGGGTCGAGGCGGGTGGGATCCGGGAGGCCAAGGCCGAGGTAGGCAGGAGCTAGGCGCAGGGGGATGGGAGGGCTCAAGGGGGTAAGGGAAGAGTTAGGAAAACGAGGGGGCCATCTTAGCAAGGTAACTTAGTGAGCTATATGGAGGGGTAGGGGTAGGGGTAGGTTTATATGGAGTTTTCAAAAATTTGTTTTTGTTGTGATTTTTTTCCTTTAAAAAAAAAAAAATAGGTAGTAAAAATCTATATATTTTGTTCATTTATTTAATAAAAATCTAATGTTTTTGTTTATTGTGTTTTGTGTGCAAGTTTTATAGGATTAGAAAAAACAACAAACAATTATGAGTCAAAAAACAAATGAAAATCAAAGACCATCAAAGACCGTAAAGCGATATATAAACGTAACATGCAAAACAACCGCAAAATATACAAACCACCGAACCTACAAAACAATTGCGTAATATACAAAAAACTTGCAAAAACAACAACAATATATCATTTGTTTGTTTTTTTGTGATGTTATAACGACATTGTTGCTTCCCATAAAACACCTATAAACACACAACTTGTGAAAGTCAGACACAAACCCCAAAAATTTAGTTGCACAAAAAAAAAAGATTAATCGTAAATAAATGAAACACATGAATAAAAATGAAACAAAAACAAAAGAAGATGGGTGTGGTCCCACCAAAGCCAAAATGTGAACAATGAAAACTATCAATAAAATGGAGACAAACAAACAAACTTGCAAACCTCTCAGCCTTCCAACGCAAACTTAAAGTAGGTTGTGAGAGTTTAGAAGTCAGTATAACCTTGTGAACAAATGATTGTGGGTGCTCTTGAGTGACCTCCAAACATGGACTGACCAATGCTACGAGCAGATTTAGGGAGCTTCCAATATGCAAATATTGGAGTAAATTTAGAGAGTAATTATATCAGAATCCAAGAGAGTTTGTAGGAGTGTAAGCTTGAATTTTATAGAGGAAAAAGTGGTTGGAATTTGGTTGAAATGGGTTGAATGCACATGCTAAAAATAACATTTAAGGAGGTCAGCACTCAGCTTTGGACATTTAGGGGTGGTAAATGAAAATTTATTAGCGTAAGTTGCATCCTGAAAGGTGGTTGTACGTGTAATTTAATTCCCCCACCTTTCTAGGATTCTAGAAGTGTAGTTGACTAGGATAAGGATGTGGAGTCCAAGTGGCTGTTGATTGAGAATCTGAGTGGTAGTTGACTAGGATGTGCACACTAATTAATTAATTAATCATTTAATTAATAAATGATAAGTAACTTAGCGTATGGGCTCTAAGGGGTACTAAGGATTAATTTAATTAATCCAAAGGGAACGATGTGTATGATTTAATCAATTAATCATAAATGGGTGAATAATAGGATGTACTAGGATAACATTAGGAACAAACGTGAGTGATTTTGGGGTGTCTACATTTTCCACTCCATTAGCCATCCTTTCGTGTCGAATAAGTTGATCCACATGTTTGTTTTGAGGGGGTTTTATATATTAATTTTCATAAATCTACCTCTACTGTCTCTAGGTCTAAACATAAAATCCTACCATACTGACAATAATTTCCTAACTACAAGTACTTACTGATTGCTTGTGTTCCACATACTCCAAAGCACAAAAAGAATCTTTGTCATCACTACAAGGTCTTTTATTTCGAAAGAAAGAGTTATGGAAAAGAAATTTCTAAATGGAAACTTACCAAGCCATCAGGAAAGTACTTCAAGTTAGTACCTTAATCTTTGCTAACACCTTAAGAATCCCCAAAAATGGCGCCAAAAAGTGACGAGCATCATTGGTACTCACACTTTAGTTATCTCATGATTTTCACCTAGGGTGGTGTCCATGGCTATTTGTAATAAAGGAAACAATTAAACCGTGCTCAATAATTATTCACTAATGAACTTAATCAAATACTATGCTAAATGTTATTAAGAAATGAAGTTTATTGATAAAACAAAGGATTACTGAACTCAAAATTGAAATATGAAAGCAATTAAATTATGGTAATTTAAATAAATGCTAAATAACAGAGATGAGATAAACAAGAAATTTTCCCTTCATGTTGGGGAGGAGCAGCCCTTGCTCCTTCCCACTGATTCAGGTTTAAGATTGTAAATCACACAGTCGAGTTATCCCTGAATCAAGCACTTTATTGAATAAAAGAATTTATTTTACAACAATCAACAAACTAACTTTTTAATCCTACTACAAATGCTCTTTTATATCTAGAGCAATCCTAGTCACTCTAGAAGAGGACTAATTATTTGTAATAATTACAACTACTTAACTAAGAGATATCTATGACAACAACTCATTGTTTGAGGAGTTACAATTGTGGAAGAACTAGTGCATGTCATATCTAAATCAGATTCATCTTGTTAACTATAGATGAGGTCCTTAATTGACTCTCAATTGAGATGATTAATCAATGCCAAAAGATGTCAAAGATCATGCATTAGATTCCTATAATCATGATGATTATAAGTCTATGAGTTGTTTTGTTTGTCTTCTCCACGTCTTCAATCAACTGGGTGTTAAATCGAGCTTGCATGATCCACATAATCCGCATGATGGATGAGATGGTAGCCCACGTTTCATGCCCCTCTCATCGTATCAACTCGTGTGCTCGCTACATCAACTCGCCGTCTTGCCATCTAAGTCATTTTCCTTCTTTGTGTGAGTTCTTCATTCCAAGTGAGTCCTGTGTTAGTGCTCGTAAGTCCCGTGCTCCACGGTGAGTCTCGCGCTAATGAACGGGCGAGTCTCAGTAATCTAAAGCGAGTCTCGCGCTAGCCGCATGAGCAAGTCCTCGCGCCGTGGTCTTTAATCGGGTCCTATGATGACTTAAGATATGCTCTTTGAACACATTGTTAGTTCACATAAAGACCCATTTAACACATTTTGAAGAAGCATATACAAGATGAAAATAACAAGATTATGCACAAAACTTCCTTTCAAAATGTACTAAAGTATTAATTACAAAATGATAATATCATACTTAGTGCAATACGATGACGTGACAAAACATGGTTTTACATAGGAATTAGGAGGGCTTATCATGTTTCCTTTATTTTAATATCTTTTTGAAAACCACGAAAACTAATCTTCCCGCATTTTTATGCCTAAATAGAAAAACACAAAATGGAAAAGAAACCTATATTCAAAGGATGCAATGATAACTTTTACAAAATAGCTACGGGAATTGAAAATGATGCAACACTCCTACACATTTTGATATCTGGATCAGTTGATGCATATTGTGTAAGCTCAGATAAAGTAGAAGAAGATGATATCCTCACTCTATGTCTTGCCACAAACAAAATTCAATGAGGTTATATACACGCTAAAAGAGTTATCATTGAAATTGAGGACGTACAAAATGTCCTCTCTAAAAATTCTATATGCAGTACTATGAACAAAAAATTCAGTGTTCCAACAAACATCACTACATTTTATTTAATCTTTTTCATATGTTAATGCACATACCACACGACCTATATACAACCAACAATGTATATTAAACTAGCACAAATTTGTATTGACAACTTCAGTTATTGACCCTCTGTTTATGATTTTCTTATTCTTAGTATAATGAAACTATATGTACAATTTGTTAATTAACTATCAAGCATGTTAAATATGCATTTTAAAAACAAATGTTTTATTAACATCGGGTAAATTGATAATGCGATTATATTTCTTTAAGGTAGTTGTAGAAGTGAGCCACTTCTACTTGGACTCTAATATTTTCCCAATCAAACTCATGATAATTTTAGTAGTATATAATGTATCATGATCCATTTGTAAATTTTTATGCAATGAGTTCTTGAAATCAACAAGTAAGTCTCATTTTTGTATGTGATGTGATGGTAATTTCCATATTCATATGACATTTTCCCACGAAAAATACCTTCTCTTATC